>CM014730.1:85629708-87093590 GCA_004329165.1 Spatholobus suberectus | reverse complement strand
TTCGTCTCTAGGCCGGGTAACAGGGGGAAACCTCTTCAACTTGCCTCTTCTTCTGATGCTCAACCACTTGCCGATCTGGCGTTTCTTCGGACGATTGATCTTCTGCAGGGGCCATAACTGGTCATTCAGCCCCAGGAGCGTCTGGTTGAATGACGCCCTCCATGGGAAATTGTTGATCCCCAAAGCTTCATCCTCTTCCTTCTCCAAGAAGGAAGAATGCACTAATGGACTGAAAACCTCAGGGTCCTCTCCGATGGGCTCAATCTCTGGCCATAGCATGGGTCTGGGCTCAGAGTTGGGGGAACCACCACTCTCTCGGGTCGAAGCCATTAAGGAAGAAGAAAAATAAGAAGGAAAGAGGCGTACCTAAGAAAGGTTTTAGGGAGAAGGGAAAGGAAAAGGCAATGGCTACAACAATGGAAGATGCTTCGACACGGCGGGAGCGAGCAGCGTAAGAACAAAGGGAGTTTGGGAGGATAGAAAGCATGAAAAGGTATTGTGCAATCCCCTTTTTATAGGGGCTAGGGGGCTAGGTGGCCCAAAGGCCCAAAACCCCCTACACTGTCAGATTTTTGTATCACTGTCCACAACCGAGGGCTTAAATGAAGTGACATTTGGGATTACCCAGGCCATCATTAACCTACTTCGTACCCATCACCCTGCATTAAATGTGCTTGAAAACGTGCGTGACAATTCCCAATATAGGGAGCAACTTTTTGAGTCTGTCACTTCGGTCCTGCAACGTCGAAGTGGTAGGAGTAGTAGAAAAGGCACAACGCAGGTCGTTGCAACAGGGCCGACTTGCACATGGGTTGAACTGTCACCCCCGAATGTGGACCACACTTTCGCCATGGCTTGCTAGGTCGCCAAAGTATCCGACCTACACTTGGCATGCCCGGACGGACCAGAAAGCTTCTTCATGCGTGTTGAAGCTTGGGGGGCTTGTGTATCGTCTGAATTTGGCGGATCGGACAATAGGCTGAACGGCTCGAAGGAGGCTGTCGAGTACAACTCAGCCCAACTTAAATTAGGTAATTGCGAAATTGGGCAATGAATCCCAGAGATTAGGACGAGAATATTCGGCAATATTAGTAAGAGATATCTGACCATAAATGGGAACCAGGTGCACACTTTCTAACCTTAATTTTCGACTCATTATCCATAAACCTTGCGTGATCCAATACCTCTTCTGACTTGAGCGTTGGAGTGTCTTTGCAGGTACCCCCCACCAGTGCGATCTTGGTGTAAGAAAGAAGAAGAGTATGTAATGAGGAGAAGGAGGTTGGAGCTGCGGCCATTCAAGATAGGAAGAACACTGCGGAGGCGAGAGACCATTTTGGTAAGAATAGTATTGTTTTGTTTTTCTTTTGTGAAACTTTTTTTTAAATCTTGTATGTCATCTTAGTAGTTGAAACAAATAAAAAAAAACAAGTAATATCTTGCAAACGTCAAGATTTAAATATTAAAAAAATTATAAAATATATAATTGAAGAGAATGGAAAAGTTAAAAGATTACCTTAGAGAAATAATATAAAAAAAAGGATGAAACAATAAATTGTTTTACTTAACCTATTAGTGACATGCAAAAAAATCATGTATAACGCGCAGGCTGTTTTGAGCAAAAAAACCAAGGGCAAATTTATCACCATTAACAAGATTGATGAGGTAGTATACTTTAACTACTCTCTCGACTTGATATTTTATTCTTTAAATTTGATAAAATAATAAATAAAATATCTCTGCTATATAATTGACACTGAAATTAAAATTGTCAATTGTCATGTAATAGGCTTACTAGTTGACTACCATTAGCTTTGTAATGGGTCAATGTTATTTTGACTACCTTTTTATTTTCTTCACTAATATTATTAGAGTGAGAATGAACATTCATGTTATAAGAATGAGAAAGGTCCCTAAAATTATGAGAATGCGAACGATATCACTTGCCAGGTGCTGGGGTTGATGGCTTCTTGAACACGGTAATCTGAAACATGGAATCTCCTAAATAGCGAAAATACAAGGAATGATCCCCGATCATTCCATAAAAAAGTGCAGTTTAAGACCAGCCATCGATGATCATAGGTTCATTAATTTATCATAGCATACTCCATGTATATTACCCTTCACATCGATCAAACTCCATGTATCATCCACTTCGTGGCTAACTTTCACCAAAACTTAGTATCCACCTTACCATTTGGCAATTGACAAAAGTTAGATAGTAATCAAACAAAAATCATTAATAAAATGAAGAACTCCAATGATTTAGCCAAATATGAGGTTTAGACAAAAGAAAAATCAACAATGAAAACCTTGACACACAAAAGTATACCATCTCATCAATCTTGTTGATGGTGATAAATTCGCACTTGGTTTTTTTGCTCAAAACAGTCTGTGTGTCTTCCATAGCTGATGCAAATATGACATTTATATAATTTCAATTTATGAAAAAGTTCAAAAAATTATATATTAGTTGTAATTATTTTAATTTTCATCACCTTTATTACCTTTATTAAAATAATTTTCATTACCTTTATTACCTTTAATATGTATAATATATACCAATCTTTTAGTAAATAATTTTGCACTTATTAAAATAGTTTTCATTACCTTAATTATTATACTATATACAAATTTGATGAGAAAAAACTTATGAGATGTCGCAATTAAAATAGTTGTCAATCTCAAAAAAGCCATTAATGTTATATTTTGAAAATTTAAAGTTAGTTATTCATTACCCATTAATTAGATAGCAAACACATTAATAAAGATTAGTGTGGAGAGAATTTGAATTTGAATTTGATAAGGATTATTTCATAAAGAAATTTAAAATTAAAGGTACTATTTTAACCCTATAAATTCTAAAAGTTCAAAATAACTGTAATACCTTTTATTTAGGCGAGAAAGTTAAAATTATTAACTTACCCCAACCACCTTTCTTTTAATATAGATATATAGATAGATAGATTAAGATTATAATATATGTATTATCTAGATTGCACACGTTGGGTGATGTGTTTGTATGTAGCTTTTGTCTTCCTACCATGCAAGACTGGGACACCTAAATAAGGACCAAAGTCTGTCGTCTCCTTGAAACCCGAGATTTGACACAATTCCAACCTTAGCCGCCTGTTTATGTTATTAGAGAACAACACCCTCGTCTTGTCTGCATTAACCTTCGCTCCCGAAGCCTTGTAGAAAAACATCTAGGCACCTTTGGGTAGCTCCCATTTGTTGGAGGTGGCCTCCTTGAAGAGTGGTAAATCATCTGCAAAAAATAAAAGTGACAATGATGGATTGTTTTGATTGCACGCGAGCTGGATGAGTTGCGCCAGTCGTTCCACATATGGTGACAAGGGTCCCCTTGCTGTATTCGACGCTGTGGCCGGAAAACTTCTGACTTCTCCACATTGATCAACACTTACATGCGACATTATGCAAGGCATTGGTAAATGACCTGCACAAAGTCCTCATTAAAACCAATATCACGTAAAGTATCACTTTGATAGTCATTATACCCTTCTTACCCTTTAACTTGCACATGGTATGACACACTTGGACAACTATCACATTATCCGAACTCTGCCTGTCAGGTATAAAGTTGCTCTCGTCGGGTGCCACCAGGGCGCTCATGCAGCATTTTAATCGGGTGGCTATGATTTTAGTGACAATCTTGTACACCACGTTGCATAGGTTGATTAGCTCGTGTAGCAATATGTATATTTTAATTTATATTGTAAGAGTAAATGTGAAAATTTTAAAAATAGAAACTCATTTGAAAATAAAAAAAATTAATGAATTTAATTAAAACTTAAGATTATCGTCACCTATAATCCAAATTAAAAAAAAATTAATAATTTAATTTCTATGCACTGTCAGTATAATAAATTTTACATTATCAACCAATAAAAAATATATGGTAGATATGACTTTTAGTTAGCGTTTGGTATAAAAGAAGTTTTTACTTTTTAGTTTCCTATTAGTCTGAAATTGGGAATGTTTATTTTTTATGTTTAGTTTATTATTTAAAAATAACATTTTCAGGCAACATTGTTTCTTGAAAAATTTTATTACCCATGTTTTTCACAAAATTATTCTCACGGGAGAGGTGGGAATTTATCTTTCCTTGAGAGAAAAGTTTTATTGTGAAAAAATATCACGTTATCTTTATTATCTCATTTAATGTGATAAATAATTAAAGTTTCTGAAAAGTTCAATTAAAACTAAATGTAAATTTTTTAATTCCCAAGTAACAAATATAAATATTTCTAAGAATATTTATGATTAACCAAACAAATTTCAGTCATTTTTAAGAATCATGATTTTTGGGATTCATGATTCTTAGAAATCCTCATTTCTAGGTATGAGAACTTTTTTCTTCTACCAAACACATCCTTAAGATAATTATTGTTAAAGTTAACAAACTTACTATAGATGTTAATTTATAATTGAATGACAATGTAAAAATCCTATTTAATCATTTAAAAATTAATTTGACATTATGTAATATAATAAATGAAAGAGTTTAATAGCTATGTACTGTATACAACCGTCAATCAATTATAAATTACCGTTAATATGTAAAAGTCAACAAACTTATCATGATAATTTGTGATTGGATGACAATGTAAAACAATTTACACAATGAGTACATAGCCTATTTTCTCTAACACTCTGTTTGGTTTGAAGGAGAGGGAGGGAGAGGAGAAGAAATTATTGAAGTTTATGCAAATTTATCTTGTTTATTGGAAGAGAAATAGATGAGAAATTTTGTACTATAAGAGTGAGTTCTACTGGGTCCCACTATTTATTTTTACTTTATTTCTCACTTATTTTTATTCACCTCTTTATATCTCTCTTATTTCTCATTTATTTTTTTCCTACCAAACAACCTAAAATTTCAAATTATTTCTTATCTCTTAACTTATTTCTTATCTATTTCTTTCTTATATATTTTTTCTCTCTCTACCAAACAAAGGATAAATAAAGATATTAATATTAACATTTATGACTAATTTGAAGTATTTAAAAGTAGTAAAATTTAATTAAAAAGAAAATATTTTGTTAATTGTTTTCTCTTTACAATAAATTTTATTGCTCATAGGTACTTAAACTAATCTCAGCAGCTCCTGGGGCTCTCTCGCAATCCAATCTCTCTCTGTGCCTCTCTGCCTCTGCCTCTGCCTCTGCCTGTAGTTCTCCTTGAAGGCCCCCTGTATGTACCATTTCATTTTGCTAATGTTTGTTTACATTTTTCTCTCTTTTTTCTTCTGCCGTTTTCAATTTTATATTTTGCCGCATGTTTCAGGACGTCATCAGAGTTGGAAACCGAAGCGTTCTGATTTTCGTTTCTCTTCGCTCACCCGCTCCGGATTCCGCCCAAGGTATCCATCTATCTCGTACCCTCCCTCAACTTTACGTCTTTACTGCTTCTCTTTCTCTATGTTTATTCCTCCATTATTGATTCTTATTCCTTTTTTAACTGCATTTGATTAGAGGGTTTTAGTTTAACCTTTTGGGAAGGGGGAAATTGTATCATAGGGATTGGAAGTAAAATGCAATGTTGAACGATGTTCGACTGCGAGATTACGCTATTTGTTTTGGATGGTTAGGGTATGTGCGTGTATTCGACATCCACATGACCTTGGGAGAGATGTATTTTGAAAATAGATTAGGGTTTCTCATGTTCTTTATTGCGGGTAATCAATGGCACCCTCTCTATGGAGTGCCTAGACATGGCTTTAGAACCTCAATCCCAGTTGTGATGCTAAAGAGGAAAAATAGTCAGAATAAGAATAACTAGTTATCTGTTAAGGGCGGAACTATGTAGTGTCACCCCCAGCACTTTTAAAAATTGAAAATGCTGGCGTCACTCTCCGTTACAGTGTTATCAATTGCAGATCGCCGAAAGCTAATAATCCGCTATATGATATAGCGGATGGTGTATCAGGCAAATAGTGGAAGTCACACAGCGGTTGATATATATGAATTATATATATATAGAAAATTAAGTTGTATGCAAATAAAAATAAAATGCATAAAAATTGGCATAATATAAACTCAAAAGTTCAATTGGCTGGAGACTCGCTGCAGATGACAAGAGGATGCAGGAGGACGTGAACAAACATTGATGGAGGAGTCCTTCCTTGATCCTTACGTGAGCTGTAGCTGAACAGTGATTTACATATGGGAGAAGTTCAACAGGTGTTACGTGAGAAAGGGTGGGGGTGGGGCGCACTGGGACTGAGTGGGAAAAAAGTCATGTGCAGTCCCACATCCATCTCTAAATCACAACGCATGCCTGCAACCATGACACCCATAACAGCTGCAATAGTGAATGGAGTCACAATAGTGGATCTGAGGAATTCTGCAACGCAATAGCAATAGCGCTAGCGTAGCGGCTATTTAACAGCACTGCTCCATTATGTATATGAAGACGAAATTTGAAACCCTTAAAAATCGTATTTTGCACTCTGAAACTGTTTTGTCTCGTTCCAGCCATGCTGGTTTTCAGGATATGAAGCACAGGACTTTGACACAGACATGGACGGTCTAACACTGCTAAGAGAGAGAGAGAAACTAATGAAATGAAATGAGTAATGTAACAAAAGATCTAAATTAATGATATATTCACTTTTTTAAACCAACTTTCTAGGTTTTTTCTATGACAACAAGCCTTGCAAAAAAAGGTGAGAGTCATAATTTATTCTATATTATATTTTAAGCTAACTTTTGTAAAAGATAAAAGGTGAATATATTTTTAATAATATTAGTGTGTGTCCATTCAGATGGAAGTGTTGGTTCAAGTGTTCAAGTTGTTTAGAAGTGTCCGTTTAAGTGTCCAAACTGACAAAAAATAGTTTTTTAATTGGACATCTAATTATAAGTATCTGACACGTGTCAGGGAGGTGTTAGTGTTGGAAACGTGTTTGACACTGCGACATTTCAAACAAGAGAGGTGTTTGTGCTTCATACTCAGCAGAAGCCGGTTTCGTTTTTGGTTAAACGAATGTCTTACTCTTTTATTTTTACTATGAAAGTTATGATCGAGCTGTTAATCTATATGGAAATATTTTGCTGCTTTCTTTTTCTAATTTGAACACCTTTCTTCGATAGGGCATGTGATTTTTGGCATCTCTTGTTGGGAGTGGGAGTTTGGAGATCGTGCGGAATTCAGTCATCAAGAGGAATGGCAACACCAGTCAATAATGGTCATTCTGAAGAAAGATATGAGAAGCCATTGATGGAAAATGGGGAGCACACTTTCCTCGCTAGGCCCATGTATAAGCGGCGTAAAGTTTTTGCCATTCGTGATTTCCCAGATGGATGTGGACCAGTTGCTTCAAGGATTGATCCAGTGTTAAACATAAATATTGCGGGTTGTGGTTCTGCTAATGGTAGAATTGTTGAGGATAAGAATGGTGAACATTTAGGGGGTGACACTGTTAAAACTTCCAAGTGTGAAAATGATGGTCGGCATTCTGAATTAAAAGATTCACTTCTTACTCAGACTCTTGGCCAAAAAACTGACTGTGGTTTGAATAAGGAAAACCATGTGGTCTCATCTCATCAAGTGGATGGAGCTACTGCAGAAGATGAACCTGCAAAAGTAACTCTTGGCCAAACAACTGACTGTGGTTTGAATAAGGAAAACCCTGTAGTCTCATCTCATAAAATGGATGGACCTACTGCAGAAGATGAAGCTGCAAACATGACTCTTGGCCGAACAACTGATTGCGATTTGAATCAGGAAGGCCCTGTGGTCTCACCTCATCAAGTGGATGGATCTATTGCAGAAGATGAACCTACAAAAGTGACACTTGGCCAAACGGCTGACTGTGGTTTGAATCAGGAAAACCCTGTGGTCTCATCTCATCAATTGGATGGGTCTATTGCAGAATATGAACCTGCAAAAGTGACTGTTGGCCAAACAACTGACTGCGGGTTGAATAAGGAAAACCCTGTGGTCTCATCTCATCAAGTGGATGGGCCTACTGCAGAAGATGAACCAGGAAAAGTGCCATTAGTGGACATGGAAACTTTGAATACAGAGTTTGCAAGAACTGCAAACACTGTAAAATGTGACTCTTATATGTTGAAGTCATCTTCTCCAGCTGGTGAGGTGGCAGTGTCAGGTGGTTCAAAACCCTTATCATCCAATGTCAATATATCTGGTTCCAGTGCTTGCATGGTGGAGCCTGTAACTAGAAGGTATCTTCCTCAGAGAAAAGTTTCAGCTGTCAGAGACTTCCCTCCTTTATGTGGACGCAATGCTCCACATCTCAGTAAGGATGTGTGTCTAGAGGGGATCTCTTCTTTGAATAACAAGAAAGTGGGTCAACAGAACCTGGCCGTAGATGACAATCCAATGAAAAAATGTAGCAGCTGCTGATGTAAAAGAAGTTAAAAATAACATTCAAGGTGAATATGGTTGCAAGAGAAAGCTTGTGGACATCATTCAAACTGATTCTGAAAGCAATGCTGCAGAGAGAGTGAAGAAGCTGCATGTATTTGAACCATCTTCTGAGATGAAAATACCACCGGAAAACAAGAGAGAAAAGTACGTTACACTTCCTGAAAAAAGTAATCATCATCAGGTTAAAATAAATTCCAAGGCGGTGGTAAAAGAGGAAAATAGAGATGGTGTATCAGGTGACAAAACATCAGGGCAAGAGATTATAGTTTACCCAGAAGTCCGAAGTCCTGAGACAAAGCCTTTGGATATATCTCGTTCTAAGCATAAGTTGAAAGGAAATTTTAATAGATTGCGGGTCTCATCAGACATGAAAGTAGTACTAGGTTTGATGGCTAAATCAGAATGTCCTTGGAGGTCTGATAAAGGTTCCTCCAAATTTAAGTTGGTTGATGGTAAAAATGAAGGCAAGAGAAAGAAAGTGGTTTCTTTTGCATTGCCTGACAAGTCTAAGACAGCTATCAAGACTAAAGCTGCACTGAATCATTCTGGGCAGAAGCCTTTGAAAAAGAAAAGGGGAAATGCTGCTTCTGAAGGTATGGGTGAATTAGTAATTAGGGAAAAGGAGGATTGTCTTGACCCTAATGAAAATAATGAAGACCTTCAAATTGTTATGAAATCACAGGATTTTGACGTAAATGTTACTCCCGCTACTCATTCTGATTTCACTGGTGATGAGAATGACACAAATGTGACCCGAAAAAAAGTGAGGAAAACATTACGGTTGTTTCAGGTTGTTTCTAGAAAGCTTTTACAGGAAGTAGAATCAAAGTTAAATGAGCGAGCAAATAGTAAGAGGATTGATTTACATGCTGCAAGAATCCTAAGGAGAAAGGGAAATATGTTAACTCAGGCAAGCAAATACTGGGCTCTGTCGCCGGGGTTGAAGTTGGTGATGAATTTCAATATAGGGTGGAGCTTAATATAGTTGGCCTTCATCGTCAGATTCAGGGTGGCATAGATTATGTGAAGCACAACGGTAAGATCCTTGCAACTAGTATTGTTGCATCAGGGGGCTATGCTGATGATTTGGATAATTCGGATGTCTTGATATATACAGGGCAGGGTGGGAATGTGATGAACACTGATAAAGAACCTGAAGATCAGAAGCTTGAGCGGGGCAATCTTGCTTTGAAGAACAGTAGTGAGGAAAAGAATCCTGTTAGGGTGATACGTGGCTCTGAATCAATGGATGGAAAGTGCAAGACATATGTTTATGATGGACTGTATGTAGTTGAGTCATGTTGGCAGGATATGGGACCACATGGTAAGCTGGTTTATAGGTTTCGCCTGCGAAGAATCCCTGGTCAACCAGAGCTTGCTTTGAAAGAAGTAAAGAAATCTAAAAAGTTCAAAACTAGAGATGGTCTATGTGTTGATGATATTTCTCATGGAAAAGAACGAATTCCCATATGTGCTGTGAACACCATAGATGATGAAAAACCCCCTCCGTTTAATTACATAACTAGCATGTTATACCCCAATAGCCATCCCGTTCCTCCACAAGGATGTGATTGTACTAATGGATGCTCTGACTTGGAGAAATGTTCATGTGTAGTAAAAAATGGGGGAGAGATCCCATTCAATCACAATGAGGCTATTGTACAAGCAAAGCCTCTAGTCTATGAGTGTGGACCTACTTGTAAGTGTCCTTCAACATGCCATAATAGAGTCAGCCAACTTGGTATAAAGTTTCAACTTGAAATTTTTAAAACCAATACAAGGGGATGGGGTGTGAGATCCCTGAATTCAATCCCTTCAGGAAGTTTTATCTGCGAATATATAGGAGAGCTTCTTGAAGAAAAGGAAGCTGAAGAAAGAACTGGTAATGATGAGTATCTTTTTGATATTGGAAATAACTACAGCAACAGTACTCTTTGGGATGGACTTTCGACCCTCATGCCTGAAGCACAGACAAGTCCTTGTGAAGTTGTGAAGGATGGTGGGTTCACCATTGACGCAGCTCAGTTTGGTAATGTGGGGAGATTCATTAACCATAGTTGCTCCCCTAATCTTTATGCTCAAAATGTCCTTTATGATCATCATGACACCAGGATGCCTCATATAATGTTCTTTGCTGCTGAGAACATTCCTCCCTTGCAAGAGCTGACCTACGATTACAATTATGCAATAGATGAAGTCCGTGATTCTGATGGCAATATAAGAAAGAAGTATTGCTATTGTGGTTCTGCGGAATGTACTGGCAGGATGTATTGAGGGCTGACAAGGTTAATTAGTGGAATAGTGTTCTTTTCCAATCTTAATGCAAACTTCATTAATATCCAAACAAATTCCAACTTGATTTTGAGCCACTCATTGCTGTCCGTACTTCTAGAAGAAGAAAGTAAAGAAGTAAAGTGAATTAAACTTTTCTTATAAGTTATAACTATAACTCATTTATTTCAATTGTTATAAAAACTCATCTAATTTTTTCTCTGAGTTTATCTAAACAGACCCGTAATATTGTTTAGATATTACCTTGTCATAGGCGACTCTTTGACATGCTTCAAGATATTTTGGGTTTGTAAGTGACAACGAGCTGACATTTAAGTTTTATATGATTTTTAACGTAAGGAAGTGGAGTCTTGGTAATCAGTGCTGTTAAATAGCAGCAATGGCAGAAAACTAATAGGTCACCATTTTATAGCAGTAGCGTAGCGGGTTTTACATGGTGGATCATGGCAGCCGTGGAACTTGTGGCGCCCATGGTAGCATGTGGACCAAAAAGGCAGAGAAATACAAAAAGAAGGCAGAGAAATAAAATAAAAAAAGGTGACCCAACCCGAAACTAGGCTATGAAAACCCTTTAAACTAGTTGTGTATTTCCTTGTGCATCAATCTTATTTCATTATTCTCTTTGTTTGTCCCAAACAATGGTCCGATTGGTTGAATTACCAGTTCATTTAAACTTAAAAACCGGTCTTGCAAATAACGTGTGTAAAATTGGTTGAACTGATTCAAAATGGGACAAACCAGCCAAAAACTAGTTTTAATTGGTTTGCTTGCGAAAAAATTTCTTTATTTTTGGTTTACAAAATTTCAGTGTGATAATTGATATAATTCTAAACAAATATTATGCTGATAAATAATTATATCAATTATATTTGTTTAGTTTCCGATTATAGTTGTATTTTTTATTCAATTATAATTGTTAATAGATATTATTGTGTGTAATTGAACTTCAATGTTATGTCATCTTTAATTTAGTTTCATGTTTAATTTTGAATATTATATGATAAGAGCCATGGTATAAGACATTCATAAGTGAAGTTTAATTTTTAATATTATGAAATTATGTAATTTTTGTTTAATATTATTTAATATATTATATTACAATTAAAATAATAATACTTAATTATTACTTGTTCAGTCATAATTAGACAATTAAATCTTGAATAATTGTCTTTAAAAATTTAATAACTAGTCCGATTTTAAAACCTTGGTCTCAAATCAGCCCGTTAGCGACCTTCGATCCCTTTCCATCCTCTGACACTTTCGAGTTTCAACTTCTTGTTCTCGTCTCCTTTTTTGTATATTTCATTATTTTGTTTTTCTTCTCTTTTTGTTGTTCCTTTTTTTTTCTTCTCATTTCATTCTTTTCTAGTTCTATTTTTTAACTCTATTTTTATTTGCTTCTCCGTTTCATTTATTCTATTATTCTTTTGATTCTGTTTTATTTAATTTTAATTATTTATTTCATTTGTAAAAAAACATTTTTTATTTTTTTAATTATTTTTTTCTTATTTTTTGTTTTAGTTCTGTTATGTTTTCAATTATATTTCTAATTCTGTTTTTTAATTTTGTTATTTTCTTTATTATGTTTTCTTAATTCTGTTATTCTTTTGATTCTGTTTTATAGTTATATCATTTTTTTAATTCTGTTCTTTAAATTCTTTTATATTTTTAATTATATTTCCTAATTCTATTTTTTTAATTCTGTTACTTTTCATACATATTATGTTAATTACATTATTTTTAACTAGGGAAAAGAGAGACACTTTTTAAAAAAATAAAAAAAATAAAAAAGAGAGATGATGTAGTAGATAGTTTAAAAAGTAATTAAAAGATAAAGTAAGTAGTCCAATAAAAATTGAAGATCAAAAGAGGGTATTCTCTTTATAGTTATAGATAACTAAATATTAGATTTTTTTAATTAATTTAATCATTAATCCATTAACTTTATATACTTAATCACATTTGTTGACAAATCCACCCTATATATTAAATTAGAACCTCTATCTCTCATAAGAATGTTTTTAGCTGTTATTATTTAATGAGAGTGTTTTAGTTTTCATTCTTCAATGAAAGTATTTTTAGGAATTTTTTTAACCTGTCATATCTTTTAATATATCATTTTCAATATATTTAGTTCTAAATTAAATTTTAATATTTTTTAAAAGAAATTATCAATAATTAGAATGACATTGTATCACAATATAAATTATATATTATAAAGTTAAAATATAATTTATATGTTAAAAAATATTTATTTATTACGAATTTTAATTATAATATAATTTATATTATATATTCAGAAGTACTTATTCATTATAAATTTATGTTATATGAAATAAATATTTATTATGTGCAATGCACATATTAAAATACTAATTATACTAAAAATCAATTAGAGTAAGCCTAATGCTGAAGAATAGTTTGCACAATGTCTTAAGTTCTAATCTTATTGTTGTCATTGTATACCCAAAAAATACTAAAAAATAATATGCTTTGTGCACCAATGAATAAAAACTTAACCTCTCTATCATAAAAGTCACCATATTTAAAAAAATTTCTCTAATAAAATTTGAATTTAGTAAATACTTATACTACAATAGTTATGAATTGTAGTTTTTATATATTCAAGATAAATGCAATAACTTAGAATTGTTGCTCAAGAAAAAAACAATAAAATCTTACACTTTATATAGAGTTGATCAATAAAATTTAAAACTAAAATATTAGGATTAATTTTTAAAAACTGAAATGATAGAAAAATTAAAGTTTATTGAGAAATTTATTAAATTATAAATTTTTATTGTTTTTAAAATTATTCTAATTAACTAATTTTTATTAATCTTATGTGACAGAGTTGAGTGATGTATTCGGAAGCATGAAACAAAATCAGCAAAAGGAGTGTGTTTAATTCGATTCCAGAAAGTTTAGGCAGTAGTAGAAAATCATTAATGGGAACAAACCCTCTCAAAATTTGTTGTTCCCCAAACATGACTTCCCTTAGAATTTGCTTCATGTGCATGATTTGTATAAGCTACTGCAATTTCTATTTTGGCTGATTTTTTTTTTCTGGTTTGCAATATTAGATATGGGATTGAGATCGGATTATCAATAATTTCTTTTCATAAATCTTAACAATATTTCTTTTGGTTTGCAATCTCTTCATTTGAGATTCAGGTACTTTCTCTTTATTTATTACTCTTTATATTTCTCTTAATCAAATCTATAATTTTTTGTTTATCCCTGATTTTTTTTAAGATTTTATTATAAATACAAATTCTAAACGGACTATATACAAACATATGACCTTGAATAAATGAATTTATACTTGGGTTTTTTTTTTCATGGTTTTTTTTCCTTGTTTTTGTATTATTTATAATTGTTTTAGTGTTACTTTGCTTTGTGTTTCTAATATTTTTAGTTATGCTATGATGTAGTATATGTTGAGTAGCTTAAAACTTGTTGTTAAAGCTGAGGGTAAGCCAAAATGAGAAAGCATAAGCCTTACTGTTTTAAAATGCAACTTGTGGATGGCATGCAAACTTGTAAGATGGATATTATTATTAGTATGAAGTTTAATGTTTTCAATTGTCAAGCCTTTGCAAAAAATATAGTGTAATTATGATCATTATTTGGTCTTTGGAATTCCTATGTATACTATATTCAATGAAAGATCAATTAGAGAAATGTGTGTGAAAATCAATGCCACCTGTGCAATCACACAAATATATGCTATTGGTTGTGAAATATACCACATTGGTTATGTAGGAAAAAGTTGTGTGCTTTCTTTTAATTTTTCCTTATTTTATTTATGGATTAGGTTTTATGTTGTTATTTAGTATTTAATTTTAATTTTTTAGTTGGCATCTACGTGTAAGGGTTAGATTTTCTACCAATGGTTGTCTTTTTTTTTTCACAAAAATAAAAATAAAAGACAAAAATAAAAATAATTGAGTGTGTTAGGAAGATTTTGTTATTTTTTCTTTAAAAATGCATGTCAATTTTGAAATATGTATATGTGATTTTTCTTCTCTTAAAATTAGCTAAAAATAATCAAGATAAATATATATGATTAAAGAGATTAAAACAGAACAAGTAAAGATAAAAAGTTAAATAGAATACATTTTTTTTACTTTTTTGTTTTTAATTTCTAAATTATTGTTTATTTGTCTTTACAAATGTTTTATATCTTTTACTAACAATTATTTCATTTCAGATGCTTCATTTGTTCAATAAGATTGTTAAGTAAATTTATTTTATTTTATAATAAAAGGATTAAGTGCAATTGTTATTCTATATCATATATTATATTATAAACTTTTTTACCATACATGATCTTTAATATGACTATTTTATTTATATTTTAGCTTATTTTATTTTTTATAATTTATTGTTTAATATATTATATAATATTAAAATATATCTAAATTTAATTACTATTAAATTTTTTATGATAATTAATTATAATCATAAAATTTACATTATAGATTTGACTAGTGCAATGCATGGGTTAAAACACTAGTTTCTTATGTAATTATAAGTAATTTTTTATTAAATAAGTTTGACGTTAAGTATGAAATTCATTCTTATAATTTTTTTTGAGTTTAATGGTCATATGTTGTTAGTGTAAAAATTTTACATTGTCAACTAATCACAAATCACTGTTGGTATTACTTTTATGATAGTATTGTAAAAGTTAACAAACTTATCATATATAGTGATTTATGATTGGATGACAGTGTAAAACTGTTTTACACTGTCAGTACATAGCCTATTTTCTCTTCCTTTTTTGAAAAAATATTATGTGGCATTAGGTAATTAAACAATCCTTTTTCTTTCCTTTTGACGACTGTTTGGGAAACAAGAAAAGAGAGAGAGCTTTCCCTTCAAATTCAATATTTTCATTATTCTTTTTGTCCTGAAATTACCCTTAAGCTTAATTCTAAATCATGATGATGTGTGTTTGGATTGGTGGTGATATAATTGATTTTTTAGATTAACGTGAGTTTATAGAATTAATTATGGTTAAAATTGATTTTTGAAGTAACGTAATGTTTGTTTAGATAATAGATATTATAAAACTAATTTTTTTAAGGAAATATTGTTTGGATACTTAGAATCAAAATTGATTTTGAGTGTATAATTACCAAAATGGGTTTTAATGTCTATGTATACTTCTTTTTATTATAATTAACTAATGTGATATATATATATTAACAAATTAAAAATAAATAGACATATAGTATTTTTTTTACTTCATGTTAATTATTATAATTGCTTGCACTAAGAACTTGTAATTCTATCGCTTGAACTTGGCAACAAATGATGAGGGTATAAATGTCAGGGTAAATTAGAAAATGTACAACCAAAATTGGTTTTGAAAGAAGTAGAAGCAACTCTCACTTGCTTCAACTTCACTATGATTTTTTCAATTGAAAGTCCTTTCATTTTAGTAACCAAACATACTAAATTTAAGTCAAACAAGTTTGACTCAACTCGCCATGCTCACCATGATTCCACCACCAATCCAAACACACACTCCATTTTAGCAATTGATTTGGAGCATAATAGGTGTTAATAAAGCTATAGTTGTTTATATTTTCTTTTCATATAGTCTGTTTGGTGGAGGAGAATGATGAGAATGGAAGATAGAGAAAAGAAATGGATAGAAAATATAAAAGTGTGGTTGTTTGGTAGAGTAGAAACGACAGAGTGAAGAAATTAAAAGGTATGGATCCCACATCCTTTTTTATTTCTTAGTTGAAATGAGTAAAAATAAATAGAGGGAGGTGGTGGTTTTAACATTTTGTGGCGGTTAAAAATTATTACAAATTGATGATTATTTTTTTTGGCAATTTTTAACATTTTGTAGTTATTTTAAATTGCCACAAAGTACAATAGTCGATTATAAAAATCACAATATACTATAGTCAACTATTGTACCTAAAATAGTCTACTATTGGCTTACAATAGTCAATTAAGGCTTATTTTTTATTCATTTTTTTATTTCTTATCTATTTTTTTAAAACTAAACACCTTTATTTTTATTTTATTTCTCACTTATTTCTATTCACCTATTTCTCTCTTCTCTATTTTCGTTCACTCTATTTGTCATCTATTTTTTTTTTCTGCCAAACATACCCCCTAACGTTCCACTAGTGTCCTTGTCAAGAGTTGTTGAGCGTAAACCAATGATGGCTTTGCTTGGTTAATTGGAGGCATTAGATATTAATTTAACCGACCCATTGAAGTACAGTACTTTGCCAATGCCATATATCCATGACATAACTACCAGCGATGAAGAAAGGGTAACTTTTATTTATTCATATTCTGTGATGATTCATATGGAAAGTATATGAATCCTCACAGTTTTAGTCCCCAATACAAAGAGCACTAGATCTACTCACCACACAGGAACATTCTTAGAATGACACAAACCATAAACAATAGAACACCAGTAACCTAATCACTACCTATATTCCTGAAATCAGAAAGTACTTTTTCATTTTAACCAAGCTGAATTTCCGAGTCATAAACAGCTCCTGCCTCCCAATTACTAGAGATAACATTCTTGGATTGCACCCAATACTGCTCTGCATTACCACTCAATTGGAATCTCAACTTGATGTCACCCCTTGGCGGGTTCTCAGCGTCAAACACCGTCCCAAATGCCCTGCGCATTCGCCTCCACTCTTGGCAATCTTCCTGCTCCATTAATATTTCAAGAACCCAATTCAGTTTCAAGTAAAGTGATTGAATACAAACAACACTGAAGCATAAGTTGCATTAGGAAAAGTTTATGGTACAATTATTGTACATTTAAATTCCTTTTATATGAAATTTAGACTTAAATAAACAAATAAATCATGAGTTTAATACACATAGCCAGCTATTATGAAAGTTTTTACATTGTCAACCAAGTCAAAAATAATTTTTTATATAACTTTTAAAGTAATTATTATCAAAGTTAATAAACTTATCATATATGACGATTTGTAAGTGGATGATAGTATAAAAAACTTTTACACTGTTAATACATGTATACCTGCCACAACTCAACAGCAGTTACGTCGTAAGTTCCACCAACGTAGAGAATGACAATGGCTAAGTAGTGAGGGTTTCTGCTGTGTTCATGGACCTTAACCAAGAGGTTATAGCCACCGTATCTGCAGGGTACCCTTCTGTATTCTACATCCACCACACCGTATTTGAAAAGCTCTGCAGATGCATCTGCGTTTCTCCCCAATCTTGAGTAGGCACGTGGACTCATTATAAAGTCTGTTCTGTCTCCCTCACCATAATCTGTCACCACTACGTATGCTCCATTCTCATCGCAGAATTGTGGTATTTTGCACCTAACCTGATTCACCATCATTTTTATTTCGCAAATAAAGCAACTACTAGTGGAGGTTGGCAAACTTTTTCCTTTATGTCATGTTTTATCTATATTATGTTTCAATGATGAAGTCTTCTTTCACTGAGGATTTTATTAATTATTAAAAGAAAGGAAAGAGGTTATCATATGTATGATTTGAAGGATCCAGGTAATCAATTCTTAA
Organism: Spatholobus suberectus; assembly: GCA_004329165.1. Classification (NCBI taxonomy): domain Eukaryota; kingdom Viridiplantae; phylum Streptophyta; class Magnoliopsida; order Fabales; family Fabaceae; genus Spatholobus; species Spatholobus suberectus. The sequence goes on along the minus strand of CM014730.1, from coordinate 87,075,326 downwards.
ACTATTTTCTTTATGTTTCCTTTAAGTGGAGTGATAGCAGCACACTAGCCATTTTTTTTGTAGTACTAATAATACACTCTTTAACACACTTTTTTTTATTAATTAAAATTTATTAAAAATCACAAAATTAAGAAAGAGAATCATTAAATAAAATATGAGACCTACAAAATTTTATAATTTTCAATAAATGTTAATTAATAAAAAAAACATGTTCAAAAAAGTGTGTCAAAAGGTGTATTGTAAGCATTTCTCTTCTTTTAAACAGGGGCTTAGTGGTATGGAATATGAAAGTCAATAAACTAAATATTTTTTACATGAAAAGGGCGTGTCTTGAGGTACTAATATTTTTAAATGAAAAAGGCTACAATAGTGTAATTTTTCTTAATCAGTTCATAAAATTAACATGATTTATTAAGCACAGTAACCTGATAACATGCTCCGCAGCCAGATCCATTCCTCCATAGCCAAGACACGCCTGCAACATTGCCATCGTTTACCGTTTTTCCATATTCGCCAAAGCCACAAGCTCCCCCTAAAACATTATCAAATGACCAATCAGATCATGTGTGTGCAAAAGTAGTGTAATGTCTGGCTTGCACGTTTTATTGTCCAGACTGTGCCCTTTATATTATATTAAAGGAAGAGCATGCATTTCCAAAATTAAATTCTTCAGACAAATGTTCCTTATTTCAAAAAAGAAAAAAATAAATAAAGAGATTGCAGTTTGAAAATATCCGGAATCATGTGTCATAAGATCCCCCGCTCCTCCCCGGGAAGAAAAAAAATCCCTTAACATGGTTACATCCTAATCCCTAGCCAGATAGTGGTAGTTGCACATATGACATCAAGTTCTTTAATTAAATAATGATGTATGGATATTTATTTAAAATTCTGTAACATTTATTCAAAAGAAGCTATTTATTATTGAAAAGAACATTTATGGGTCGTCATTTGAATGCATTTGATGGCAAGAATACATTGAATTTACCTAAAGTTTGTCCAATATATATGTGCACAGAGAATAAAAATGTGCTTGGTACCCACTAGAGTCATCCAAGTGGTGGGGATTTGGATAATTTGTGTGGAGTTCTAGGTTCACCCTCAATTTTTGTCATTGTTCACTAAAAAAATATGCTTGGTTACACACACCATATATGAACAAGTGCAAGAATAGATAGAAAAGAAGGCTCTCACGTACTTGGATTTCCATAGCAATCTGGGCTACCATAATAGGTTGCTCTGGAGCAAGTAAAAGAGTCCTGAGAGGTATACAGGGCAGGTAAGAGCAGTGTGACACAGAGAAGGCCGAGTTGGTGCTTAAAATTAAGTTCCATGTTAAATGACAAAGTGTCAAGCGTAAGGAGTAAAGAAATGCAGTAAGTATGTTGGAGTGATCAATGCTAGAAACTAAAGCATAGAAGTGAAACTATGAAAGAGAAAGCTTTATGGAATAGAAAGCAAAGATGTAGAGTCATATTTATAGTATAGTTCTGAGGTGTAGGTGGTAGGCATTTTTTTTTTTTCACTGGGGACTACGGAATATGCAAGAGGATTGGAATAATGATGTGTACATGTAGACCCTATAGGGCCAGGGTCATCATGTAATAGAACCAATTTCTTATTACAATGGAAAAATACCTAACTTTGTTCTATTTTAACTGTTTTTTGGAAGATCCATGCACTTGCAGCTTAACTCAAGGTTCTGAATCCTGATAGAAATTTTAACCAAGGAAAATAATGGAAAGAAGATATTGGTAGGTACTCTTCTATGCATCTAGCTCATCCCCATAATTTTCTTTCTTCAAATTTCATCTTGGTATGCTTATATATTCAAAGGACAAACAGGGAAGAGGAATATGCAAAGTATATAAAAATCTTAAGCTATGCTCACAAATCTACCACGTGCATAGTGCAGGCTCAAATGATAAGGTTTAACCTTCCCCTTGATTATAAACAGAACAGACAAAAGATTGGAAGAACTGGCAATCTTTGAACAAGTTTATTAATGGTTAATAGTCTTGGTTTTGTGGTTATCATGTTGAGCATGTGGTTCAATTCAAATACTATTAAGTGCGGAAAAATGACATACAGGATTATTGCCTAAGAAAAGGGACGAGTTCAATTCCTTCTTGGTCGTTATTCCCACTCTAGAATCAAATACCTGATTTTTCTGTATATTTTTTCCCTGCAACTAAAAATATTACCTCTACAAAAAAAATAATAAGAAAGAAAGTTGTTATTTAGAAAAAGAAGAAAAAAATAAACGGAACAGGAAAAAAAAAAGGTGATTTTCTTTCAGAATCCCTCGTTGCTTAATTCCTTATTTCTCTCCCCTGTCCCAACAAAACGAAATTATTAACTAATTGTCAAAAAGTATGCTTGTTGAAATTTTTTTTACTCAACCCAACACCATGTCTGTTAGTAGTCAATATGGTTATATAACTATTGTTTTATTTCTAACAAAAGCTAACATTGATTAATTATCAAGATAAATCTTAGAGGGAATAAATGTTAAAATTTTAACATTATAGAATAAATAAATAGATGAAGGAAGTAATGCCATAAACAAATGGATTAGATTATTGTTTCACATCAAGTTACTTAAATATCTAGCAGCCACGTTTGGTTGTAACGCACCCAGTGCGTCAGTCCACTCAGTAGTGATTCGTTATTTAGTATGAGCACAAGTTGTAACTGGCTTCAACTTTAGACGCGTTAAGGGCAAATCAAATCATCTTAAAGATACACATACATTTTTCTAATATAATTCATCTAGTCTCACAATAATTATTAGTATTTTTGGTACTTTCTCTTTTCCTTTTTCTTTTCATCGTCTTAATTTGTCTCACTTCACTTACAAGAGTTGCACAAAAGAAGTAATAGTAAAAAACAAAGGAGTAAATGAGTAATGGTTGGTTAAGCTAGTACAAGAATACTCTTCTACTAAACGAAAGTTACGAAGACAGTTTTATGAGAAACAGTATAACACTTTGCGAAATATTATTTTCACTTAAAATTCTCATAATATTTTTTTAAACAAAGGTAAAAATAGAACTTTCAAACACTCGTGCACTTTCAAACACTCTCAAAATTCTCATAATATTTTTTAAACAGTATAACACTCGTGTACTTTCAAACACCCTTGTGTGGTAATGTTACCCTCGTGTATGGTCATGTCATATGATTAGTCGGTTTTTTCCATTGTTATTTTTTTGCGCAAATGCTTAGTGCTATTTAACACTTCTGTAACATCACTATTATTTTATATAAGAAAGGCATTTTAAAATTAACCAATTGGTGCGTTTTTATTGATCTCGTAACTGTGTGTTTGTTTGCACATCATATACGCACGTTAAGTAATTAAAATCATGTCAATTGATTGAAATAACGCAAAAGTTAAGAATTGTAGCTTGAGCCTGTTTCAAAGTAGTTAAAACGTGCAACCAATGCTAAAAGGTTTTATAACACCGAGTATTAATTTTTTTGGTGAGTACACCAAATATTAATTATATTTAGAGTTTTGCTAACGAATACATGAATAGTATTATTTAAGAGTATTAGTATTTTATTAATTTTTTATAATAATTATCAAATTATTTTTACACTTTTAACATATAATAAATAATTTTTATTGAATGTTTTATTTTCATTTCTTTAATATAGTCTTAAGAGCACTTATTAATATTTATTTATGTTCTAGACCCTTTAGGCCTAACCATGTGGCCTGAGGCTCATGGTAACTGACTTACTACCTTGCTGTTATATAAGGCATTATATGTCTTCAGGTACAAATCTAAGCCTTATTATTCACTTCTTACAGACACTGACTTAGGCATCGGAGTGTTTTTGCATATGAATAATAAGGCTTAAATATGTACCTGAAGGCATATAATGACTTATATAACAGCAAGGTGATAAGTTAGTTACCATGGGCCTTAGGCCACGTGGCTAGGTCCAAAGGGGGTCAAGAACAATTTATATTTATTTTAAGTAGTTAGAGGTGAGAATAGACCAAATAACTCCGTAAGAACTTATAACTTAACCTGCAATAAGAATAATATAAATTAAACATATTTATTAAATAAATTAAGTAAATGCTTTTTTAAAAATTCAGTTAGCTAAAACTGCTATACTTTAATTTAAGCTATTCAAACTACAGCTTTTCAGATAAAATGGACTAGTTTTATTTACTTGATCTATTTAAAAGCTTAAAATCATTAATTTAAAGGCTTAAAAATTTATTAACTTTTTTAGAGATAAATTGATTTAATAGACGACATTTAAATCTAGTTAAACTTTAACAAATCAGACTTTGGAAAAAAACCAAATTGATTTTTTTTAAAAAGCCTATATTAATCACATAAGTGAGATATATGTCTTATGTTTGAAAAATAAGTTAAATACGTTGAACTCACTGTGATTCATTTTAGTCCTGCAACTAAATAGTTGTCACATCAATATTTTTCACATGAAGTCACTGTGCATCATTATCCTTATCCTTATTATAACAGTCGACAGATCAACGTGTTGTCGGCATAGTTGCATTGTAGGGAAAGTGTAAGTCACCCGTTGGAAGGGAGGCATACACTAACTATAATATAAATTGGAGTAGGTGCTTCTTAATCCAACCCGTCCATTTGGTCACTCCTTTCTTTGTCCACGAAGCTTGCCCCCATAGAGCGAAAGAAAGATCGAGCTCAACAATGAACAGGAAGCTGTTGATGTATACAGCACGAGGATATAACCTTTGGGAACTTCAAAACTTTTTGTCATTCCACACTTTCATTATGTTTTAATTAGAGACCAAAAAATCAGTCTCTAATTAAGTAAATGATTTTTTATTTTTTTTAAATTATCGGTGACTGAAAGTCGATGGATAAATTTTTAATAACTATTAGAGACCAATTTAGAACCCGTTTAGATAAACTTTCTCATAAACGCTTATAGAAAAGAAAATAAAGAAAAATAAAATAAGCTTCTTTAAAAATTAAAATTAGCTTTTGTATAAGCTAATTTTTAAAAACTCTCTCATATTAACTTCTTTAAAAGATAATTTTTAATTTATAGAGAAGCTAATGTTAGCTTATGAAGAAGTTTATTTATTTATTTATTTTTATTTTGTTTTTCTAGACGTGCTTGTGAAGAAATTTATCCTAACATGTTCTTAGAGACTGATATTTTTCAGTCTCTAAATCAATTCTAATTAATAAATTTCTAGTAGTGACTGGACAAATATAATGTCCTCCCTGTTTGCAAGTGTACCTAATTAACTTATATTGTAAATAGATATTATTTTTAATTTAAGATCAACAGATTAGATATAATACTTATACTACTGAGTGCTTATAAACACAACCTCTAGCAAGGTGTTCGCACCAGTCTTCCCATCCAATAATTTAATTAATTCTAGCCAATTGTGAAGAACACTTCTTTTGCACGTACAGATGTATATTAAACTTTGCTATATTTTTTTTTAATAAGAATATTAATTATATTAATCACACCAAATGTATTTATTATAAGCTATACCTTTTTTCAAAACTAAGTATACATAAGCTAAATTCATATTGTCATACTTATATACTACAAAGGTCATGCATTAACGAAACATTTAGGACCTTTTAACGAACTAAATATTTGTACCAAAAACAAAAGATTACGTACTCACGTACTGTATATCGATCTTTCTTTCTTTTATAATGTTTTTCCATTTTGTTGTGCGTTGAGCTGTGTTTCATATAGCTTTCTTGGTACGAGTCCATTCATGACGAAATCATGCGCAAAGATACAATATAGAGAATCCAATACTATCAAGAAATTCTATAAAGAATTCTTAAATACAATAATACATTAATACATGTGCCAATATATATGGTTAATTGAGTTTCGTCGTTGTTGTCCAAAACATCACCATGTCTGCGACAATAAGGTCCTGATTTTTGCACGACCTCCGTAAGATAGAATGAAACTTAAAAATTATCGGCCAACGTAACCATCTCTGTCTGTAAATTGAATAAATAGAATGAACTATAAATAATACAATCACACCATGTGTACAGAAAAATATAAAATATGCAGAGGTATATCCCACTATATGTGTGTGTGTGTGTGTGTTAATTAGTTGGGGTCTTGACGAGGGAGATAGAATCGATGGTAGTGAATACAGCTCTACTATTTACTTTGGCCAATGTTTGGCGAGTTTAATTTGTACAGCTCGGCATCTGGTTTTCTAGATCCTTCATTCAGCTGATCTACCTTCCACATATTGTTATGAACTCAGGGATTCATAACGCCTAACAAGAATATGGCACAATTATTATCAACCTATATAGCAGTTTAGAGCTCAACAATGACACCAACTGGACATCAAAATATAGGAAATAATTTTGCATGAATCACAAAATTCTGCATTGAGGAAGAGTGATGAGAAGTGTTGCACAGAACTCGAGAATCAAGCTACACATACTAAGAAATTACTAGAATTATAAAGATAAGGATGCCCGAAATTTCAAGTAAATGAAGTATAGATGAAGTTGTTAATAATAAATTACCCAAAAAATTGGGTAAATGAAACTTCTACCCAAGATTTAATAATTAATCTAGTCTTTATTTAGGCAAACTGCATCTTATTGTGACAGAAATGAATATAAATAAATAAATTTTAACTAGTGTAATAAAAATATCAATTATCGTTACAAAAATTCCATGTACTTTGTTTATTTCAAAAAAACTCTAGAAATATATAGTCTAATTACATGGATGCAAATTGCAATAATTAGAAGAATCTAAAAGGTTAATGTGTAAACAGTAAAAAAATAGAAAATGTTAAAAACTTTTAAAAATTGCTATAAATAAATATGTAGTGTAGCTCATACCTATGAGGTAATTAAAATATACCTCAAATCATCAATCTTATAATAGAGTGTACCTTATTCAACTCACTGACGACTTATGATTGATAATACAACTCTTTTAATTATATTATTCTCTTCTTTGAATTCCATCCCACTAATCTTGTCTCCTCTGCAAATTCAACAACCATGCCGATTAAGAACCCCACTTTTCCTTTTCCATCCCCCAAAAAATAGGTGCAAAAGAGATACGGGCATTACTCTCCACCAATGGGTGACAAACCACTTAAATTAGATAGTGCAAAAGAGACGTATATGATCATCATTGCTCTCTAAAGGACCATCCTCTCTGCAAGCTTCATAATTTCAATGTCTCCCTTCCTCGCATAGGACTCCACAACGTGTACGGAAACTATAAGCCAATTAACGACATATGGAGCTAAACTCAAACCAAAAACAAAGGTGTCATCTGTCCACCAATTCAGTTAGACACTTACACATAATTTGAACTCTAACAGCCATGGTTCAAATATGTAATGCAAATGCAACTTTAGCAAGATACTCTTCTACGTGTCTCTTCTCCACGATTCCTTTCTTTTTCATTTTTTAGGGGGTGGGAAGAAATAATTGCATAGGTCGTATATCCATGAAAGAACAAGCAATTGCTTTCCTATTCAAGAGCCTAGCCTACTTATCTTGCACTTAGTAGTGGAATAGAAAGTAATAGAAACTAGAGAGATTGTGGATGTCGCTGTCAAATAGAAGATTACTGTTACATCGTTATTAAAAAAGTGGGCCTACAAGCTTAAAGAGAAAGACGTGCCCAAAAAGTTCAATAACTCGGAGGCTTTTGGGCTTCCTTATTTGGTAGAAACATGAAACGCTAACTTAATAGGTAGTCACATTATCCTAGGAATGGATTCTCTCCATTTTACAAAAACTAGAGTGTCCAGTTTAAAAATTTCCACCATTCGATTATATGAGTGGCTATGATCTTGACACTGCAGTCTCACTTTATTTTATTTTTTTTTACATAGCAATACTCCATCATAGAACGTGTTTTTTTCTTGCAAGTTACATCTCTATTTTCGCAAGTTTCTCTCACCAACATTTTGAGTTACTGAAACTAAGGGTCACTAATCCTTTCTTGAGTTGCTTCTCCTTCCTCTCACTTGGATGCGTTGCTTCTTCTTTTTCACCCTTCCTTTCATGCTGAAATAGTGAACCTCTAGTGGAATGAGACGCAAAGGAAGATGACTACCACACAAAAGGTAAGTCAAGGTGGGTATGTAAGCACTGTATTGAGTTTGTGCATCTTAATGGAGATCAACCATCTTACTAATTATTGATATAATGCTAAGGTTTTTTTTTTTTTGAACTAAGTTACTAAACATGGCATTAGGAAACCTTGACTAGAAGTTAAGAATTGGTTTAGAATTTGAAGATATAGAAGAAGCATGGAAATTTTGGAAGGAATATGGTAAGAAAGTAGGTTTTGGAGTTAGAAGGCAATTCAAAAACAAGCGAAAGGAAGATGACATTATAACCTCTTGTAGATATGTTTATTGTAAGGAGGACTTCAAAAGCCAGATAAAAGAGATGGACAAGTTACCAAGCATAGAGTTGAGACTAAAACTAATTGCTATGCAAGAATTAGAGTGTGATTGGAAGAATGGAAAATATGTAATACATGAGTTTGTAGAAGAGCATAACCACCCATTACAACTTTCAGAGACAACGCACACGCTTGCTTCACACCATAAAATAACGAAAGTCTAAGCTTACGGGATTGATTTAGTTGAGGACTCTAGATTGTGCCAAAAGGCATCATTTTAACTTATGAGCATACATGTGGGGCACAGAGCTAATGTTCGATATACTCGATTAGATGCAAAGAATCACCTCAAAGCAAAAAGACAAAGAAGTATGGTGTACGAGAAAGTTGGTTACCTAATGCAATATTTTCAACAACAGTTATTAGAGAACCCTTCATTTTTCCATGCATACTAGATAGACATCAATGAGCAAATCACAAATGTATTTTAGGCAGATGTAAAAATGGTGTTGGATTATGGGTATTTTGGTGACGTTGTCTCTTTCGATACCACATATTATACTAATCAAGCAAATAGGTCACTTGCTTTGTTTTCAAGTTTTAACCATTACAGGGGTTCAGTGATCTTTGGCGTAGCTTTGTTATATGATGAAATAATAAAACTTTTTAGATGGCTATTTGAGACATTCATGGAAGCACACAGTCAAAAAAAGCCTCAGACTGTTTTCATTGACCAAGACCAAGCAATGGCTAAGGCACTTGTTGAAGTGATGCTTGAGACACACCATGGTTTGTGTACATAGAACTTGATGCAAAATGGAATTAAACACCTTGGTAATTTGATGAACGAAAGGAGTCATTTTTAAAAAGATTTCAAGAAATGCATGTAACAACCCACTGCCACTATATAACAACTTTTCTACTTTATCTCTTGAAAGGCTTCTCTTAATAATGATATTAGATTAAGTATTATAAAAATACGTCTTTATATTTTCGCCGTCTTCATCTTTAAAGGTACTAATAGAGAAAACTATTCATTCCAACTAAAATAATTACATCAAAGTGCATATCAAGAAATCAAAAGAAAATACATATGCCAACATTATTAAACATTTTTATATCAATAAATACAAGATACAAAATACTTTCTCTATAGCTGGTCACTCTTTACATTCTTTTAATAGAAATAAACAACAAAAGGAATATCAACTCCTCTAAAGGAACAAAAAGTAACCCTCCATACTTGTTCCATCTCCCCACTAGTTGAAATGAAGCTTCATCATTAATTAAGAGAAGCTAAACCTGTCAAAAACTCAACAATCTGCTCCCACGCCAAAGTTGTGATCATCACAGGCACGAACCACACGTACAAACAATCTAAGGGTAAGCTTACTTAAAATAATAAAATATATATTTTAAAAGTAAAGTAATAGAAAAATCCATTCATTCCATATCAATAATCAAATAGAAAATAGCAACGACGTCAACAAGGCATTATCCACACCTCTACCACCACCTTAAACCAAAATAGCAACCACGATAATAAGCCACCACAACAACAATACTACCTCCGCTACCAATATACATCACAACCACAACCACAATATTCAAGTAACTATAACGACAACGACAACACTACCATTACCACCACCACATCATTAGGTACAGACAAAAACTTCATTTATATATAAAAATTCAAATCAAGTTTCATGATATATAGTCACATTCTTACTTAGTAATATCAATCACCATACTAATGCATGAAGACACTACTCTCGAGAGATTTTCAACATTCCAGGCATAGGCACTAGGTAAAGGCCCATCTGAGTTCCTACTCTGGTCACCATCCAAGCCCGTCTGAGTTCATACTCTGGTCACCATGCTGGCCCATCTGAGTTCACACTCTGGTCACCATGCAAGGCCCATCTGAGTTCCAATTCTGGTCACCCTTCAGGCCCATCTAAGTTCTAACTCTAGTCACCCCTCATTTACATGCCTACCCACATCACGGCTTGAGGCCCACACAACCCCAGCCCACATATATGCATGTATGCATAATCTACGATAACAACTCAATCACAACAATCATTAAATCATATATATATGTATCAATATATCACCACGTGGCCTACTCAGCACCACCTATGGTCCAACCGTCACTACCAACTCCATGTAGGCCCAATCTAGCCTCTTGCATGGTCAACGGGTAATATATTTCATTATCATAACATTCTACAACTAGTGGAGGTCCCTACTTAGGCAACCTTCCACCCGACTACCTCTTTCCAACGATTTATCAAAATTACTCCACAGCAATAAAGAAGAAAACTAAGAACCACTTTAGAAAACCATATGAACATTTTATTATCTTAAAATGTACATTTAACAATTACATGTGTCAATGAAGTCATCACACATAACCACAATATTATACCAACAGAATAACACTGTTAATAACATCGCAAGCCACCAATAACATCGCTCACAAGCACTAATTTTTAACAACATAAATATCCTCAAAATCAAGCATACCATAAGAATTTAAATTTCTTTTAAATCTAAACATTTTTCTAATATTTCAAAGGATTATCCCTACACATCAAATCCAAGGCAATCATTTAACTTTCATATTCTTACTTGAATCCAAGTCTCACCCAATCAAAATCACATTACTGTTATTTTATTATATTTTTATTTAAATATCCCGCCCGGCAGGACAAAATCGTTGTCCGGCGACGTTCTTCCAGGGATCCCATTCTAGGCTCGAGTAGAACGTCGCCCAGCAGGAAGGGCTGTCGCTCGGCGCCATTTGCGATGTGAAAGGGTATCTAGACTTCAATTCTTCAATCCCATGAGTTCTTTAATGCACTTTTAACCGATTATACAACAATTTTAACCACAAAACAACCTCAAATCTCAAAATCCCTCTTAAAACCCATTTTATATCAAAGCTTCCATATTCAAGATTTCCACCAAAATCAATCAATTCCAAGGCAAGAAATCCACATATCAATGACCATAAACACAAAATCAAACAATAGTAAGCCTTCCTTACCTCAAAAGCTTCTAAACTTGAATTTGGGTTCCTTGAGAGTTTGGTGTCCTAAGCCAAAATCTTCCAAGAATCCACCTTCCTATACATAAGAGCAAGGAATCTAAGCTTGATATCTTGCTAAACCCGTGATCACTAAAGAGACTTGGAGAGATTGGAAGAGATGAAGAGAAGAGAGAGAAACTGAAGAGAGTGAAGGAGAATGAGGGTTTCCCCCTTCTCCTCCTTTTATATCCAAGCTTCCTAAAGCTCTCGCACGGACTTTTGGCCAACTGAAACCTAAATCTCACCAAACCACTACTCTTATCTCAAAACTGATTTAAATCAACTATTTTTTCTCCTAAAAGCCAACATCACACTCATAGTATACCCATATTGGCTTAAGCAAACATATCAAGTGTCCTAAATTCAAATCAGTATTTCAAGCAAACAACACCAAACCATCACTACATACAACATACCATGCATAACAACAATTCATTTATTTCTTTTAATCATCTAGATTACATATTTAAGTTCATGCTTTTAGTTATTAAAACACTTAATCAGGTATTAGGAGAAATAGGGTGTTACAATGCACGTATGAATTTGACACTAAAATTGAGTTTGAGGAGGCTTGGACCAAGTTGCTTGCAAACTACAATGTTCAAGAGAACAATTGGATTAAATCAATTTATGCCGTAAAAGCAAAATAGGCCTCTTGTTACATGAAGGAAGCATTCACACTTGGAATGCAAAGTATCCAACTAGTTGAGAGCTTAAATTCTCATTCCAAAGCATGTATGAAGCCAAATATTGATATAAAACAATTCTTTAGGCTCTTTGAACGAGTTGTTGAGGAGAAGTGCTACAAGGAGCTAGTTTATGAGTATGACTCCGCCATAAGCTAGTAGTGATGCGATATGAGATGTCTCCAATATTGATACAAATGGGAGAAGTTAACAAACACACTGTGTTTGATTTATTCCAACAAGAGTTTGCATTATTCTTAGCCGCTTGCATATCTCAAAGAAATGAATCTCCCCTTTTGTTTGAATATATCATCACAAGGATCAACCATGAAAGATCTTGAAAAGTATTATTTGATCGTGCTTCAACTTCTATATCTTGCAGTTATAAAAAAATTAAGACAATTGGCATACTTTGTTCCCATGCATTGAAAGTGTTTGAAACAAATGATGTAAAGGTTGTTCCCAAAAATACATTCTCAAGAGGTGGACAAGAGAAGGTTGTAGTGGCATTATACATGATGTTAGGGGAAATGAGGTTGAAGAGGATCCTAAACTTCCTAGCACCCGAAGGTGTCAACAATTGGCAACTAAAATGATTAGGGTGGCATTTGAGGTATCTCCTTGTGAAGAATACTATGAACTAGTAGATAAAAGTATAGATGTCGTGTGCAAGAAAATAAAGGAGCTTCGCTTTTAAGCATAAAGCATTGTCAAGCACAGTGGTAATGCCCTTACATTGGTGGTTAATGATGGTACACAACCTAAGGGATTCGAGTAATGACTTAGCATAAAGAGGTACAAGCAAACAAGACCCAAAATTTAGGTTAAGTTGAAATCAAAAAAGAGAAGAAAAGCTCCAACTAAAGGCCAATCACAAAGTGAAACATCTCAGGTATATATGTTTATGCATATAGTAATAATTTCTTGTTCCATATTCCTTTTTATAATCATATGTCAATTTATTGTGAATACTTTAGGGTTATGATTCAAGAAATTGTGAACCATGTGAAATCCATTCTTTGGCACCTTTATGTTTTGATCCCCCTCAAACATCCAGGAATCAATTTAGTTTCATTGCATTCTTGACAATAAAATTATTTAACCTATGTTTTGTTTTTTTTTACTTTTTTTCAATTTGTAATATTCAGTATTTTGTCTTGTTATGATGTAGGCACCCCTTAATGATGAAGATGATTCAACATTAGATGACATGTAGTGTAACAACCTTTGATTAGCATTGATCGGATTCTAGCATGATGTTTTGTTTGTTCCAAGTTTGGTGGGCTACTAGTAGCATTTTTTGAGTGAAATATATATATGTATTGATTATTTTTTGGGTGGATTGTATTTGCGATCATATTAACTGATGATATGTACTAATCATTTTTTGAGTGAAATGTAGATAACATCAACAATGTCTTTTAAATTCAGCTATTGTCTATTTTTATGTTTAGTTATTACCTTCATTTAATGTAAACAAGAAATCATTGCAAATATACAGACAAAATGATAGGGTAATGTAGATTTACAAGTCAATAGAAATCTCAAGACAAAAGTTTTCTCATTCTTATTGCAAATATTATTAATTAGTACAAAAGTTACAAGATTATAAGATTACAAATCTTATTTTAACACTATATCTAGCTAAAAATTACAAGATTACAAAAGTTTCCATTATTCTCTAATTTGCTACTGCTGCTGCAGATGCACTCCTCTCTTTTTCTAGTTATGCATGTAGTGTAGCAGATACTCCTTTTTGTTCTTGATTCTTTCTTTCCAAGCAGCAGTAGCTTCATGTTTTGTAACTGATGCAAATTTTATTCTTGTTCTATCATTATTTTGTTCTTGTTCTTGTTCAAGTTCTATCCCACTCCCACTTTTAGTAATCAAATTCTGTTTTTGGGTATAATCCAAAATCCTTAAAGAAAGCTTATCTCTGTTGGAATTAGCATCAAGAACTTTCTTATGCTGTCCAATATTTATATATTGACACATAGACTACTTCATAAACTATTTCATTAGGAAGATCACTTGTGAGTAACACATTGTATCATCAAAATTTCCTCTCCTATCCACATCTCTGCAGCATTTGCAAATGTTTCTATAATTTGATTGTAACCAACTAGTAACAACTCCTTTTTTATGTTATAAGCATGAATTTGATTAAATTTCAATCTTATTCATTAAAAACACACTCTCATTGGTGAAGGAGATAAATTAAAATTTCATTGTATATGATCCAACTATTAATTCATCACTTATAAAACTCAAGCATGCTGCCTAAATTAGCAGCCTTAGATCAAAGATAAATCTCTAATCAATTCAAGACACTTCAAAATTCTTTCCTGCAAAATGAAAACCTTATAACTCAGTAAACAAAACAATTTCTTTACAAATGGAAGATAATAGATATTAAACAGCAATTGTCAGCAAAAGTAAAATTGCACATTCCCCGCTGTTTGTTATGTGGTTAGTGGGAATCACCATATTACCTTCTCTACAATGACAAAAACATGTCAAGCCCTTCCAATCTCTTCTATTTGCAATTCCCTCAATACAAAAATTATCACTGCTGCGACAATTTCAGAAGGCCTGAATTCCAAGAAATTGATACCTATATTGATTTTGCAACAAGCACCACGTTATTCCTCAAGAACATAGTATAAAGACTAAACATACTAACAGAGTAAAGAGAATATGTATACATCTAATTATGTTAAGGATGAACCTTACTAATCTCAAAATGGATGACTTTACTATATGTTGGTCACAAGTGATCTTCCTTCACAAACCTATAAATTGTCATGCCAAAAAATAAAAGATAAAAGCCACAATAATCTTTTATTCAACATGTTAGGTTCATGAAATTTAATTTTGGATTTATCATCTCTTTGTAAGTGGGCTTTTTCAGGGTTCCTCCACAATACCTTGTAGTTGTTCTCACTATACCATCCACTAGTCCAGATGCAACTTTAGTGGATTAACACAATTACAAAGTGATATTTTCTTTTCTTTATATTTTTTGTAATAGCAATGAGTAACTTAAGTTGCTGATAAAGAGTAAGCAAATTCCACTAAACTAAAAAAAAAAAAACATGAAATCTTGGTTTGAGACTAACCTTATATTTGGCTTCAAATAATTCCAAGAAACCACTTACTTTCTTCATCCTACTCGTGTAGTATAACCTGCTCGTAACCACCATTTTGCAAAGGATCATCTTTTTACCTTCAATAATAGAAACATACGTTGGAGAGGCTTAATGATCAAAGACAACGTTGACGTTCAGATCAGAGTCGGAGATGCTGTACAAACCAAGTTGGAGTGGTGGAAGTGAATGTCCAAAGGCGGGTTGCGGGTTTCAACGGAATTGGATTGAAAAAAAAAGGAAAAGAAACAAATTAGGGTTGAGGGTTTGAGAGTTTAGTGAAACAATAAGTTTTGTTGAATAAATCTCAATTGTTAATTTTAATCTGTGGTGGAGATTTCTTAAATTGGACACTCTACATTTTTTGTAAAATGGAGAGAATTCGTGTCCCATTACCCTACATGGTGTACACCACACATAAGGTAATTAACAAAGGAAAAAAAATTACCAGAAAAAGCAACTAACCATTTTATATTACCTTTAATTTAAATATTAGTTGCTTTAAATACATGGTTTTTAATTTTATCAGTTACTTTTAAAAAGTAAAAATATATTATCTTTTAAATTTATCGTTATCTCATATTAATTTTTATTTATAAGTTCAATGAAAGCGAACTTAATAAAAAAACAGTAATTTAATCAAATTTAATCATATTTTGAAAAAGATTAAGAGTCTCTAGTCGCTTTTAAAAAAATTATTCAAAGAATTCATTTTACAGATCCACTTCCCAAACTAAGACAAACTCATGCTTATACTAAAAATTATAAATGATAATCATAGACTTACATAGTACCTCCCTTTTCTTCCATCTCATATCACATATTTTACTTACTTTTTTTTTCTTCTTCTTCTGATCTCTCATTTGGTGTATACATTTGCTTTATTTGGTTTGAGAAAGAAAATGGAAGGAGAGAAAAGAAAGAAAGAATTTAGATAGAAAGAAAATAGTGAGAAAAGGGTGAATTTTAAATTGTTTAGTGTAATAGAAGCACTAATGATAGTCTAGAGAAAGAAAATGACTTTCTTTAAACTAGACAATTATGTCCCTAAAAAAACATGAGCGTTATAATATATATATATATATGAATGCTATTATTTTTAGTATATTTGATTAAATAAAATAAATATATTTTTAGATTTCTGAGACGTGGAACTTGTTTAGCAAAAATATACTAGTACTAGTATTCTTCATTAAATCAATCTTTTGACAATTAACAATCTTATTACAAGTAATAGTTTTTTATTTTGTTTAAGATCTCAATGTTAGCACTCCAATTCATTATGCTTCAAGAGATGGGCATGGCTTCTAGCGAATCAAAATTCGAACCCAGTAGCATCAATGTAGGTTTTGCTTTCCAATAAGCGACTACGCCATCTATAAGTGTCTTATGATTCTCATTTTTTTCAAATCCTTTCTTCCCCTTTTTCGCATCTACCAAATAGAGTGTTGTTAAGTGTATGAATATAATTTTTTTAGCAAAATATCACCATTATTAATAAGTCACTTCCCAGCCTTTGTTGTGTGTGTGTGTGTGTTAAAAAAATGTCATAAATATTCATAATCTCCATCTAGTTATACCAGTCCTTTGCTTATAATGTTCCATAAAGAAGTAGTACTGCAAGTTATACTACCTATTTGCATAGCATATAAATTATGTATAAACAACGTTAAACCTTGCGGACAAATCACATAAGCAATGGAATGTTGATTCATGACACTGTACGGCCATGACTAATTGTATGCCAAACGGCTTTAGAGCCAGGAAACGACGCTGGATTGAGGGACAAAGGCCAGTGTTTCTGACCAGAGGAAACGAAGTTGAAATTTATGCTCTCTATTTTTTTTGATAAAATGAAATTTATGCTCTTGTACTTTAGCAATAGTCGTTAATCATTGTAGCCTGTTTGATCTCTTGGGCTACCTGATAGGCCAGAGAATCATATTTTGATCACTGTTCCACTAGGGCAAGAGATCAGTTCGGCCCACTTATGAATAGTTGGGAATGAAAGTTGGATCTATCATTTTTTTGTTTTTACAGACCATAGATATTGTAGGAGAGGCAATCCTGTTTGAGTTTGGTAGTAGGACTACTATAAGTGGCAAAATTTTCATAAATCACATAAATGATATGTTTTAAAGTATGTTAATAAATACTACTATTTATAAAATTAATGTAAAGTTCAATCCATTTTATACGAAAAAAAAGAAGAAACATTATTTAACATGTGTCCTAACGTAAACAACATGTTTGATACTATTTCATCAATATATATATAAAATTTGCTAACGTACACTTACTTGATTTTCAGTTAGGGTAAGTCAACAAGTTATAACTAAATATTATCTTAAAATACACCAACGGTGTAATTTGCTAACGTACTCCAACTAAAAAATAAATAGGTATATGTTAGTAAATGCTTGTGGGGTTTACTAACGTACACTCGCTTGTTTTTAGTTTGAGCACGTTATCAAGTTATAATTATAATTATTCTTAAATACTCCAATAGTATATCTTGTTAAAATACTCTAACTAAAAAAACAAGTGAACATCGATAAATCACTGGTTTGGGGCTGCTCGTTGGGCCTTGTAGCCTTCGGCGTTCGTTTTCCTATATTCTGGACTAAAAAAGCGTGTCCTACAAATGCCTAAGTTTAAACAAATTTTTTAATTATCATAATTACGATTAATAAATCATAAAATATTAAAATAAGTTTTTCATTTATAAAATTTTAAATAAATAAATTTTAAAGTCTATTGTACAATCTAATTAAATTACTTTTCTTCACGCGATGGTATATTATTCATGATATTGATGTCATTATTTTCTTTTATATTTTTTTCAAAAAAAAATATCTTAGTAAAAAGTAGCTATTTTCAATCTAATTTTACAAAAAATCTTACACCTTATCTTTTTTTTTTTTACCAAAAGTGTATTATAATTTTTTTAACATTTTATTACACAGTTCAAAAAGAATATAAGAAAATAGTTTAATGAATACTATACTTTTTTAATGAACACATATCTTCTCAAAATGTATATCCATATACCTTTTGTGAGTTGATAAACTAAGCTTTAAACGAAGGTTTAATTGTTACGTGAATGATACGACTCTAGATTTTCTCATCTACTTTTCAAATATACTTCCCGAGTTTCATATTTTCTCAAATTTTAAGTGTTTTGTTTATCTTAAAATATTTATTATTTAAAAGAAATAAAAAATGTTTTTTTTCCTGACAATATCCTTATTTATTAATATTTCATCCAAATACTTAAATAAACCTATAATGATATTTTCATTCTTTAAATAAAAATAACTTCTTAAAAAAGATATTTTATTATAAGACTACGACTACGGTGATGGACTATTGAATCATGTGATTTATGGTGGTCCAGTTATAGACAACCGTTGGGTTTATTATTTTAATAATCAATGGTGCAAATTATAGACAGTGTACTAGTTTCAAGAGTTAATTGTATTTTCAAATTTATTTAAAGGCATAATTGTGTTACTCATTTGTCACTTTTTATTTGTTATGAATTGCTTACGGTAATGCGGATTGGAGAACCACAACGACGAAACCCCATGTCGGAAGCTCGGGTGCTGTTGGGGATTGCTGGCAAGAAGCTCTGGCGACTCCTGCATGTGTTTAGCCACATGCTGGAGCTCTCGTTCCGGTCCAATGCCAACATGGCAGTGGATGAGCCCTCAACTGCTTCCACTTTGTGGCAGAGACCAATGAAATTGGCGACATGAGGGTGCACACGATGGAAATCCACCCTGGCATGATGAAGATCGTGGTGAGGGATAGCGAGTCGGTGGAGTTGTCGCTTGATCAGCTCGAACTCGATATATGGAGGTTCTGGTTGCCAAAATCAACGCAGTCAAAGCTCGCGAGTAGGGTGTTCGTTTAGCAGCGCCTTTGGCTCACACTCTCAACAAGGTAGCTTGGATTTAAATGCATGTTTTGTTGTTGTTGATGCTAGGGGTGTGCAAAATATCTGGTTTACTAAAGCCAATCCATATCCACACTGCTCCACTTCATTATAAATCTATTTTAATGGATCGGTTATTATCCAAAATCAATTATAATGGATCGGTTATTATCCAAAACCAATTATAATGGACCGGTTATATATCTATATCCGTTTTTGTAACCAATTATTATATCCATATCTATTTTTGCACAAATTGAAAACCGCTATACTATCTCAAAACATAATTCTTCCTATGTTTATCTTAAAAGAATAATTTTAAGACTTTCCCTTGCTTAATCTCAAAACATAATTCTTTCTCGCCACACAAATCGGTTATTTTTATATTTTTTTCTCCGTCCTCTCTCAATGCAAAACTCTTTGTAATTTTTATATTGCCAATGAAACAAAGAACGACTAAGCAATTAGGGCTTTTCTAATTTCTATATTTTTATTAATATCTATTTATGTGCTAATAATAATTAATAACATCTTCACCTATTGTAAAAATTGCTATTAGCTATGCCTATACAACAAAGCAACATGAACGCATCTTTTTATTCTTTATTTCTTAATGAAACACATCTTTTTATTCTTAAAAGTTTAAAAATTAATAATATAATATTCAAAATTAATTATAAGCATTAAAGAAAGTTGTAGAGAAATAAAATATATCTTAAAAATATTTTTAAAAGATGTTCGTAATTTAAAAAGAAAAAAGATAAATACAATTTTCAAAAGAATTTAATTAGAATACATTAACAATGTAAAAAATTTTGTAATGTAGTTTAATTATAAATTGTTATGTATAGTGAGATTATTAACTCTTACAATAATTATTTTAAAATTCATATTTAAAGTGGTTTCAAATTTATTATTAATGTAAAAAAAATTACATTAATAAGTATTAAACTAATTTATAATGTTTTCTTTGTTTTATTATTGAGGTGCACAATTTACTTTTATATGTGATATAAAAGGTGTACCAATATTGTTAAAGAATAATGCTAAATATCAAGAGATACATGATTTATTTTTGTGTTATAAAAAGAAAGTGTTAGTATTATTATAAATAATAATACTAAAATAGCAGTAAAAAAGTATTATTTTTCAACTAATCTATTTTAAATAGCAGTAAAATAGCATAATAATTATGTAAATTTAGTTATTAAATTTTACATTGTATTAATAAATTAAAAATTTTTAAAAACCATCAAACTATAACCAAACCAAATCGTAATTTATGTTTAAAAATTTTAAAGAATTGTGTAAAAAACTAGTTTATGGTTATGGTTTAAAACCAATTTTTTATAACTAATTTATGGCTCAAAATTGGTTTTAAAACCAAACCAATTTCAAAATTGGTTCATGGTTTAAAACTGGTTTGAAAATTGGTTTTGAAATATGAACCAGCTTCAAAATGATTTATGGTCGAAAATCAACTTAAAAATTAATCATGTTTTAAAACCAATTTTGAACCATAAACCAGATTTAAAACCGATTTCAAAAAATCCAAACCAGTTTTATGAATATGGATTGTAAATCCAATCCATTTAATTGGATATGAATTGTATATGGATTGGATTTTTAAAAATCCAATCCATGCCCACCCCCAGTTGATGAGTTCCTCTTGCATGCAAGCTTCTAGTGAGGTAACAAAGAAGAAGGAGGGGGCAGAGATGAGTCTCATTTCGCTAGTAAGGGACGCACTTTGGTAAAGAGGTTGGAGGCCTAGGTGGACTTGATGATGACAATTATGGGGGCAAGGGTCCAAGAGACATGTAGGTAGATGAGGGAAAGGAGGAGGGGTGAGGAGGAGGAGACCGAGGCAACGAGGAGGCGGAGGATGAGGGCGACAAGGGTCTTTTGGTCATTCTAAAATTTTCAAGAAAATTCGGCTAACGTGGATACTAAAAAAAAACGAAGAACTTGCTAAGTCAAAAATCTTTCTCCACCATAAACTACTTGTCAAACTGATGCACGTAGAAGCCGTCTCATTATAATAACTTATGTAATTAATAATTTTCTTTATATATGAAATTGGAAAGAATATATAATATAAAGGCTCTTACTAATCAGTGCTTTGAGGACATTGATTAAGTTTTTATTAGAAAGATTGTATTGGAAATCATGAAAAAATACACTATTATATTTTTCAATAATTTTTTTTAATTTTGATTTTTTAACCAGTGTTTTAAAGACACTCACTAACATTTTCCTAACATAAAAAGTCAAGCAAACATTAAAAATGTTCAGCTGCATCCATTATTAAGTCTTCGACAAGCGTAAAAATTCTCAACTATATGCATGACTTGACGATGGGAATTAAAATCATTTGTTGCATCTCTTTGTCCCACCAATCACATGTAAATTAAATATCACGCTTGCAGTAAGTTTTTCCTATTTCATTTAAACTTTAGAAATTTAGATTCTAGCTCCTGTGCGACTATTGTATAAAAAAAAAAATTAAATTGATTTTGAAATACAAACCCAAACGATCCAATCATAATAAAAGCTTATAGTTCAGCTTAAATTGATTTGACAATAATATCAAATCGGACTAGTATTTATTTTTTTCAATTTGAATTAAACCGGTTATTTTGACTTTTCTCCTTTTTAAAGAACAATTCTATATTTTTTGTTTTACAATAAATAAGTAAGTTTTATTAATTAAAGTAAGAATAGAGTTTTAGATTAATACATAAATTCTAATGGTGATTAATTTTTTATTTAAAGGATAACGTTTATTAAATAAAAAATAAAATTCATAATTAATATAAAAATGTTTAACAAATCATAAGTAACAATTTCAAGTTAATTTGAGAGTGAAGTAGAAAAATTAATATAAATTTAATATAATTGTAATTTAATTTGATTTTAAACATGAATTGAAAACAAAGAGAATGTTTGATAAATATTTTGAGTTAATTTTTAATTTTTTTGATTGATCGAAAAACTTTTTTGATCATATTATTAGTGTTTATTAACTGTTTTTTTTTTTTTTGAATAATCTATTAAACAAATTTATTTTAATAGCTAGTAGCGTTTTGTGAAACTCTACTTCAAGTAGTGTTTTACTTTAGATTTTAACTTCTTATATTTTATTCTTTTTTATTCTAGAATCGTTGCTTTTGCAACTTCTAAGGATGATCGATGCCTAATAATACCAACATCCTAAGTTGCATAAGATCTTGGGCTCTTGGCTCTGAGATTCGATGAGGTCATTGCTCCATGTTCAATGCCTTGCGGCAATTCCATCATAATGATGTTGCTACTTGAACTCCAGCTACTAGTTATAACATTAAAAAACAATAATAATAATAATAACATCCCAAACAAATAGTACCAAAATTCACAAGTCTCAAGGGTCATGCCAAGAAAGATGGATGGACTTCAATTGGTTGAAAGAAAGCAAGGCAAACCTATCATTGATGGAGAAATTATTAAGTAGTTTAAAATAATCGTAATTTCACTAATATTTACATATAATTAAGTATTATTAATTTTTTTTTATAAATTATAAAAATTTAAATATTTGTTATACAAACATTAGTTGGAATCATAGATATTTAATGGTCTAAAATTACCTAATAACTTTTCGTTATTGATGGCAGTAATTTAAATTCCATGTTAAAAGCAAAAAAAAAATAAAAATTAAAACCCCCGCAACCTGCAAATTAAAAGCACAACAACGTGCATCAAAACAGAGCACGTTTAAGCAATGCAAAAAATGAAACTTTATCAATCAACAAAGTATTCTTCGGTCTCTTGCTGAATAAATAAATAAATAAATCATATATTTTTTTTATACTCAGGAGGATAAATAAATAAATCATAGGACTTATAAAGCACACACCAAACTGCACTGTAGTGTGATTGATCATTGATGTGTACCCAATATATCATGACACGTAATGCCAAAAAAATATAACATGACACGTAGGATCTACCGTGCCGTCCAACTGACATTTACATGTGCCCATTTCTGAGCTGAGAATAGCCACTTACCTTACCATAGTTACCATGTTCTATTAAAAGCATTATTATAGAACGACATCTGCGCAAGCTTCCATTGACTACAGTCATGGCCTCGTTTTCTCCTCCGACTCATTTCTCAACCGCACTTTCTTCACCGTATTCCAAAACCCGTTTCATACACAACCCCTTCATCACTATCAGACCCAACAACGCTTTGCTTCTCCTCTCTCCCTTGAAGGTTTCAGCTGACAATGATGTTGCAACCTCAGCCCCAACTGCTTTTGAGGACCCAAGATGGCTTGGAGGGACCTGGGACCTGAAACAGTTTCAGAAAAATGGCAACACTGATTGGGATGCTGTTATTGATGCTGGTCAGGTTATGAATTATTTTGCTACACTTTGCATAGTAATGTTCCTTGTAGTTAATTTTGCTACATATTTAATTTCACTTTATTGAAATTTAAAATTCCACTATATATGTAAGTGTTCCTTGAAATTTATTTGACAGTCGTTTGTGTGTTTCCATTTTCTGTTTTTGTTTTCATTGTTTATTTGAGGGAAGGAGAAACACATGAACAGTTAATTTAAGGATTAGTTCACATGATCTCAGTTTTTAATTTTTCATTATTGTTGTATTTTTTAATACACGCTCCCTCATCTAAGTTTTTTTTTTTGTCCCAGAGGCCAAGAGAAGAAAATGGCTTGGGGATAATCCGGAATCATCTACTAATGATAACCCTGTAGTTTTTAACACCGCTATTATACCTTGGTGGGCATGGATAAAAAGGTTCCATCTTCCTGAAGCTGAACTACTTAATGGTTAGCACTTAGTTCTGATTATTATTTTTCAAATTAGAGCCTAAAGTGTTTTAAGGAGTTAAATAATAAAATCCATGTTTGGTACATTTTTTTTTTCCTTTTAAGTTATGTTATTCATATAATATTTTTTTATAATATTATTTTTTCTATCATCTGCACTTTTCTCTTCTCTTCTTGTCTTTCTCTTGTACAAACTTTTTACAAATTTATTGTAAAACTACAATATCTCTTTTCTTTTTGAGTATCATGCAGGTCGTGCTGCAATGATAGGATTCTTTATGGCCTATCTGGTTGATAGCTTGACTGGAGTAGGTGTGGTTGACCAAATGAGCAACTTCTTTTGCAAAACACTTCTGTTCACAGCCGTGGCTGGAATACTTCTGGTCCGAAAGAATGAGGACGTTGAAACTCTTAAGAAACTGTGGGAAGAAATTACATTTTATGACCAGCAATGGCAAGCAACTTGGCAGGATGAAAACTCAAGTACTCCTAAAACAGATTAGAGGATTTTCTGTTGGGCGAAACTTACATGCGGTTTTATAAGTGATTTTGGTGTTGTTCTTCAATCAAACTTGGATTTAATTTCTGTAACTAATTAAAGAGCAACACCAAAAACCAAGTTACTGCATCTTAGTTTTGTCTGTTTCCTTTTTCTCTCTTATATATGTCTCTCATCCTACTACAGAAAGAATGATCCAGATAATTTCTTTATGTGTGCAATGAAGGAACTTTCTGGTAAGGAGCATAAATCGAACCTACCTATAATGTATTGTCAGTAACTCCTTGAGTTTTATGTCTTAATGTTAATTGGAGCTAGCCTACCGTAAGCCACACCAAATGCAGCTCAAGTATAATTTGGATTCACAAATTATTAGCTCATTCCAGCCTTATATATGTTGTTAACCTGTAGACTTATATTTATTTATTTATATAAATAGAGTTTAAAAATATAGGTTTTGCATAATTTATCTGATTAAGTTGTTTAAAGGATTTGAATTAATACTTTATACTTATTGAATATAATATACCATTAAATTTGTTGCTTTCTATATTAGCTTCTTTCCATCATCAATAGCCGGTGAACTGGTGAAGCTATAAATGAGATGTCATAATCAAATGCGGTAGGAGCTGAATAGCAGATAATTTGGGTTCTTGTTATTTGTCAACGCAACGATCAACATACAAGGCAGGGTAATAATAAAAACAACAGTGATTCAAAGTGTCAATCTGAGATCAAGGTAAAGAAACACGTCTACCTGTAACTTCACCTGTGGTTCTCAAGCAACAGTGATACTCAACTCAACCACTAAACTAAAGTAAACTAAACTGATCAAATAACAGAGAAAAAAAAAAAAAGGAGCCCATTGGAGAACAGATAGGTAAAAAGGGCAAAAACATAATTAAGCTAGCAAACTTGTTTAGCAAGTGGTGATGCAGGTTTTTTCTTAAGCTTCCCAACCCCTGAGAAGAGTAGCTCGAGCAACACGGTTCACTCCCAGACTGAAGGCTCCCATTCGCAAGTCACAGTTATGAATTTGACACATTGCCTTTATGTTTCGGAAACCTCGAGTCATATACTTTTTCAGCTCATGCTTCACTTTCTCTTCATCCCACATAAATCCCTGAATATTCTGCAGCAGAGAAATTTATTTGATATAAGAACTTGTCTTTCAAGTTAGCCTTTGAGTGTTTTGTTGATCCCATTACCTGAACCCACTCAAAGTAGCTCACAGTCACACCACCTGAATTAGCATATATATCGGGTAATATGATGACTCCTTTCTTAGACAATATCTACAAGAAACAAATCACTTCCATTATATTCTCTAATATCAGTTCAGCATATCTCATCTCATGCTGGCAATAACCTTACCTCATCAGCGTCTGGGTCAGTGGGATGATTTGCACCCTCTATTATAAATTTCGCTTTCACATCAGCAGCATTTTCCCTTCAACAACACATTCAAAGTTAAGTTTCACCAAGATTAAAAATAAATAAAGAATTTTTCTTAGATAACCAATCTTTGGTACTTAACGTAAAGGAATAGATGGACAGAGAGAATTAATATATGTTTGTGCGCACCAGCAATATGTATTTCAAAATGGGAATTTGAAAACGGAGTAAAACTAAAATAACTTCATTTCTTATGACCATAGGTACATACTTGTTGAGAACTCCTCCCAAGGCACATGGGATGAGAACATCACATTCATGAACAAGCAATTCATCTGGATCCATGACATCTCCTCCTGAGAAGTCCTTCAAACTTCCATTGCCTTCCTTGTGTTTCAGCAGAGCGGTGATATCAATTCCATTAGGGTTTCGAATAGCACCACTGACGTCACTTACAGCGATCACCTTACCCCCTCTCTCATAAATTGACCGAGCAGCCCAAGAGCCCACGTTTCCAAACCCCTACATGTGTATAGTGTAACCAATAATCATATACATGAAAATGAATTTTTATATATTGGAGTCGAGAAATTATTATACGAGAGATTATTATATGATTGATAGTCCCTAGAGCCACGGTGATGCTAGTAGGTAAAGAAATACCTGGATGACAAATGTCATATCAGAAATTGACTTCCCATACTCAGCAAATAAAGCCTCTGTTGCAAAAATTGCTCCCAATCCCGTGGCAGCCTCTCTTCCCAATGAACCTCCAAGATCCTACACGACAAAACATTTGAAAATTAAAACCAATTAATTTATGAAAAATGAGTATACAAATAAATTACCGTTGTGTATACCATGAATTAATAAAGGATGATTATGCATATTATACTTACAATAGGCTTCCCAGTCACAACTGCTGGTGAATGCCCGTGAAACTTCGAATACTCATCAAGAATCCAAGCCATTGTCTGTGAAATAATAAACAAATGAAAAGGATAGAATGATACATGAAACTGCTAGATGTAGGTTTACAAAAGAAATGGGCAGAAACCACAAAGTGAGGGAATTAAATCAGTACCTGTGCATTAGTTCCCATATCAGGGGCAGGAACATCCCTCTGAATGCCAATGAGATCATGGATCTTTTGGGTGAAGACACGAGTGAGACGCTCTAACTCGCTGACGCTTAGGTCCCCCGGGTTGCAGCCAATGCCACCCTTTGCCCCTCCATAAGGAATGTCTGCTACGGCTGTCTTCCATGTCATTAGCTGAGCTAGAGCATTCACTTCATCAGGGTCAACCTGGCACCAACAACACCACAGAATATGACCCTTCTGTTCAATACAATGATGCTCAAAAGCAAGTTAAAAGGTGTATTGTTTTTCGTTTATGATTGTAACTTAGCGTGCAAACACACAGATACAAGAAACTTGTATCAGGACATAAAAAAACAACTAAATGACAAAGTGATTAGGCATCAGTTGATATGAAAAACCTGAAGTAAACCTCTTCCCACTTCCCTAATAAGCTGACAAAAATTTAGAATTTCTGGTAAGATATGCTCTGAATTCCACAAATTTTATGTTATACATTGTGAACATCAGTACAATAGTTATTAGTTATACCAAAAACAAAGTAGGGATACATGAGCAATTGTAAATTCTCCGATAGTGTTTGATGCTAAAACTAATAAAAGTAGAAAGTTTGTCAAGGTTTGAAGTGCAGTTCCAGCAGAGGTATTATCAATGTGTTATGAGTTTTACACCAGAGAGTCTCACCTAGTAAGTGAGGCTTATAATTCTAGGAGTTCTCCTATCTAATGGATATTAGTTTACAAGCAGCAATGGGATTGACTTTTTAAAAAAATGGGATATTTTTTTGCAAGACTGGAATTTCCTCTATATTTTTAACACAACTGCTGCATTATATGAAAAGTTTTCATACAAATTTGTTACGAATCAATGTGATTTAATATCATTATTAATTAAAAATAAAAGATAAGTAAAGATTTGACAAAAATTAACCACGGTATTAAAACACAGTTTTTGTCAGAAAGAATTCGTACCACTAATTTAGTAAATTTTTTATGTTATTTTTAAGCTCGTTGCTTGAAATGAATGACCTAGATATCCTTCGATTGCCGTATTAGAATAAAGAAAATACATTATTTGACATTTTAATAATTTATATGTTCAAAAATATATATTTTTTGTGAATTTTAATTATAATATAATTTATATATTCAAAAATATTTATTTAATATAAGCTTTAGTTATATAAAAATAAATATTTATCCTGTATATTATATATGCTAAAATACTAGTATAAAAATAAACATTTATCTTATATAATGTATAAACTAAAATATTAATTCTATTAAAAAATATTTTGAGAAATTAAAAAATTCACAGAAAAACTAAATTACTTAATTTTAAAAATAAAAGAATTTAATTAACTTAAAAAATTGAAATTGCATAAAGTCTAATTTAAAAGACCAAAAGCAAAATTAAACTTCAAAAAAAAAAAAACAGAAATTTTCATTCTATTATTCTCCCTGCGTAGCAAACGGCACACTCTTTCAGCGTGTTTGCTTTGCCCGTCTTAAACTTGAATCAGGCTCCATTTTTACCTTAAAATATCACAAAAATGCTGAACCTATATTTTGTTGCATCAAGTTGCGTGTGGATCAATGAGAATAGATGCTAAACCCTAAACCACAACTGCGGCGTCAAACGATTGTTTCAGCCTGTTCACGCTCTCTCTCTCTTTTTAAATAACGAATTGAATTTGTGTGCATATATAATCCGTATTTAATAGGAATTTACTTCCTCGTTATATAATGAATAGAATTACGTGATCAAAGAGTAAATCTTCATTAGATATTTGTACAAAAAAGTTTTATAGTGATATTTCATATCTACTCTTATATTATAATTTAGAATGTACAATGAGCGACACTGTCAATATCTTTTTTTTTTTTAACTAGGCATTGTTAATATTCTCTCTTTCTTCTCCTCTTTGGATGTAGAGCTTATTTGTCGACCATCTCAACTATTTATATTCCCTTCAATATATCATCTTTTGTCTCTATTTTTAAATTGAATTTTAATCATTTTTTTAAATATTAAATACGCTTTTTTTTTTTCATTTAATACTCTCTTCCTCTCACATAATTTGTCTTTAATACTCTCTTCCTCTCACATATAGTAGATATTTTCATTATTAATAATGAACATTCTATCATATTACATATGAATAAAAAAAAGGAATCAAATCATTCTAGAAGTAACTCTTGGTAATTTATTAAGTAGATTAAGTTTAAATTTCTTTTATAAAATTTTAAAATTATTTGACATTTCATTAAATAAATTTAATTTATTTTTTTTTGGTGGACAAAATTCAATTTAAAGTATAGGTAGATGTGACTATAAGATTAAATAACAATAAATTATGGTCCAATTTATCTAAAAATTGGTATGCATGATCACTGAGTTAATATTAAAATATTTAATAATTAGATTAATAAATTTAATGTATTAAAAGAGTTATGGGAGAGAATACCTAACTTAACCAAGTTGAAATAACTTGATCTCTCCTTGTAAATAAATAAAAGATATAAAAATTTTAAAATTAAAGAAATTAAAAAATAAATTATTATAATCAAGACACACCATTTTTATTGATATGGTATGTCAAGATTTAAAATTTTAAAATTAAAGTCAAATCAAGATTAATTAAAATTAAAATAATTTTGAAACCTAGTGTATCCAAAAAAATATCTCCAATTTAATACAAAATATCAAAAATTTAAATTAAGTTAAAATTAAAAATTAAGAAATATTAATTTAAAGGAATAAAAAATATAAATATAAATATAAATATAAATATAAATATAAATATAAATATAAATAAATATTTAATGTAGGTGAATCCACGTGACTGAATGAGAATGAAAATGCATCTTAAAAATTTTATTTTTCCAAGTAAACTTAAAATAATTACTAACATATTTTAAGACAAATAATATATATATATATATATATATATATATATATATATATATATATATATATGAGTCAAATCCGTTGATACTATGTGTCAAAGTTAGTCAAATTACACATTCAATAACTTTTGAAAAATACAAATTTAACCAATCTAACCGTTAAATTTGATGTTCTTATTAATTAGATTAAGTATACAAAATTTCATACAATTCCAAAATTAGGTAATAATTTATCACATCACATTATTTTAACATACAATATGATATTAAAATATATGTAAATATTCGATGTTAGATAATATATCTAGAAAAGTCCAAATGATAAGAAATTTGATACATATGATCATGAAAATAATATCATATAATTCAACGGTTAGATTAATTAAATTTGCATTCTACAAGAAGTTATTGAAGATATAATTTTACTAATTTTGACACCTGATGTCAACGGATTCTTACCATATATATATATATATATATATATATATATATATATATATATTATGAGAATAAAATATGTATTAAAATTATTAATAAAAAGATATTAGAAGAAAATATATAATATTACCAAAAACATAAGCAACGTGGAATTCAATTATTAATCCTAAATTCTCTTATAATATATATTCTTACAAATC
Source organism: Spatholobus suberectus (assembly GCA_004329165.1). Classification (NCBI taxonomy): domain Eukaryota; kingdom Viridiplantae; phylum Streptophyta; class Magnoliopsida; order Fabales; family Fabaceae; genus Spatholobus; species Spatholobus suberectus. The sequence goes on along the minus strand of CM014730.1, from coordinate 87,044,678 downwards.
TTGTACTTAGTGTATTTGGTTGAGTAGCTCCAATTCACGTCTCTACAAGATTCATCTCAAAATACATGCAAAAGCAACTATTTGTTGTTTAGTGACGCGTCCAAGCTACATGGTAAATTAAGAAAGAATTTAAATAAATTTTATACTTTCAAAATATCCTTTATCATTTATATATATATATATATATATATATATATATATATATATATATATATTAGAATAGTTATCTTGTACGAGAGTGTTTTTAGCTAGTCATGATTTTCAACGAGAGCGTTTTTAGCTGTCATTCTTCAATGAGAGCATTTTTAGAAATTTTTTTAACCTCTCATATCTTTTAATCTATCATTTTCAATATCTTTAGTTCTAAATTGAATTTCAATATTTTTTTAAAAGAAATAATCAATAGTTGGAATGACATTGTATCACAATATAAATTATATATTATAAATTTAAAATATAATCTATATGTTTGAAATATTTATTTATTATGAATTTTAATTATAATATAATTTGTATTATATATTCAGAAGTATTTACTTATTATAAATTTATGTTATATAAAAGAAATATTTATTTTGTGGAATGCACAGGTTAAAATACTAGTTAACTATATTTTCAAAAGTATTAAGAGGATTTATAAAAAGATAAATATTACTCCGTAATGCATGTCTTTTAAAGAAAGTTATTAATTACACAAATTATATATTATGACATACAAAATGATTTTGAGACTATTATCCTTATAAAAAGAGATAGAATAATCTATTTAAGTATTTAAATTTAAATAAAATACAAATAGATGAACATATTATTAAAAAATAATACTTTTTAATTTTATAAAATAAAAATATTTTAAGACAGATTAATATATATATATATATATATATAATATTAATTCAGATGATTAATAAAAAAATATTATAAGAAAATATATAATATTACCAATAAAATGTAAGCAACGTGGTGTTCAATTGAAGGGAAGGGAAACCCAAAATCCTAACGTATGAGTTAATGCACGCACAACATCACATGCACCAATAAGCAGAAAATCAAAGAAGAGAGAAGGAACCTCAGGGTGATAACGAATTCCGCCTTTCATAGGACCACGAGCATTGTCATGTTGGATCCTGAAACCAACATACGAAGCTAGCGTTCCGTCATCTTTTGGGATCGTACATTCAACCTGCTCAAGAATCGTAACAACCCGTTTTATACTTTGATTTTATTTTATTTTATTTTATTAAGGTAGAGAACTAAGTAGAAGAAAAACATAACTCATTAGGGTCGACATAAAAAGAACGGATTAATTAATATACATGAAATTATAAATTCTAACTTCAAATCATTTTACACCAAAAGAAAAACATAGAAATGAAATCGAAGGAGTGCGAAAACAAAACAAATAAATAAATAAATTTAAAGAGGGAAAGAGAGAAGATAAAATACTTTGATTTCCCTGAAGGGAATGAGAAGGCTATTCTCAAGCTTAGAGTCCAAACCAAGAATGCGAGCTGCACGTCGGAAGTTACGGTTGGTGGCTGCTAGGGCGTTCATGACTGAACGATGATGACGATCTCTATTCTATTCACTTCAACAATGAAAGGGAATGTGAAAGTTAAAGTGAAGTGAAAGCAACTGAGTTGTGCGGATGAAAAGGTCTACACAAACGGAGGAGCATTGATTACGGTCGAGAGGAAGGACTCGTAATTAATTAATTAATTAATTGTGGGTGTGTCTTTCTATGCCATGCATATATCTGACAGCATTCAATGTGAAGAAGGTTTAGAATGCAATCCGCATGAATCCAAAAATTTAGGCGCGTATATATCGATCAGATTCTTCTCTTCAACAAATTTTACTAAGATAGTAACTACAAATTACTTATTTTGTAGTACCTTTTAATATTGTAAAAATTAGTTAACCTACGCGCAAACACTCTTTTTCTTTTCTTGTTAGCAGGGGGAAAAAATGTATAGATAAGTATATATGACAAGGAGCCAGTAAAGCTGCAATTGGCACGGCAGCTAGTTCTCTCTGACCAAACTAACACCACGGACCATGCTAAACTAGCGGGTTGACGTGTATCAAATTCACATAACTCTGGTTCATTTTCTCAACTAAATAATTAAAAAACTTATAAACTATGACTTTATATTAATACTTCTTAATTTGTATACATTAACTTTAAACATAAAAAAAAACTTTAAACATCAATAGATATGAAAGGTAGTAAATAAAGTATACTTAATGGGTCAATTCACTTCAATCCATCAAGTATTCAGAGGTTATTTAAGAAAAAATATTATTTGAACACAAGTTTAAAATAAAAAAAAGTCACTTCTTTAATTTTTGAGAATATTTTTGAAATGCGTATATATGAAAAAGATGAATAAACAAATAATAAAATAATTTCATAAAAAATCACATATATTGTTAAACTTTTAATGTTTAAATAATAAAATTGTTATTTAGGTCAACATGTTAAATTTAAAAAAAAAATCATACATTATTAGTATGAAAATTTTATACTATTAATCAATTAAAAATTATCTTAAATATAACTTCTAAAATAATTATTACAAATTTTGACAATCTTACAATACATGTCAATTTATAAGAATAAAAAAAAATACATGTCAATCCACCGTATATATTAAATGAAAATAGCTATCTTGAACAAGAGTGTTTTTAGCTACTATTCTTCAACGAGAACATTTTTTAACTGTCATTCTTTAATGAAAGTGATTTTAGGAATTTTTTAACCTTTTATCTCTTTCAATCTATCATTTTCAATATCTTTAATTCTAAGTTGAATTTCAATATTTTATTAAAAAAATTGTCAATAATTAAAAATTAACATTGTATTACAATAATTGTTTATTATAAATTTAAAATATAATGTATGTGTTCAAAAACATTTATTTATTACAAATTTTAATTATAATATAATTTATGTATTCAAAAGTATTTATTTATTATAAATTTAAGTTATATAAAATAAATATTTATTCTATGTCATGTATAGATTAAAATACTAATTTATAATTAAGTAGCAATACAAAACAACTTTACGTTGTAAACACATTTGAATTAAATTGATTAAAAATGAGCAAACTAATGTGTGGTAAGGAATAAGTGGTGCGGATTAGTCATGGTTTTAAAGAAGTTACCATGTGGTAGACTGGCTCATGAGATGTAAGTGTGTCTTTTAATGACTATTTCTAATTAAAATTAGTTTTGAATAAAATTGATTTTATAAAATTAATTTTACAATAAAATAATCTATGTTTGGATATTTTTATTTGAAAAAGAAGTTAGATAATAAATTTGATATAAAATGTTTACTCTGCACTATTTAAAGTTACTTTAACACAAAAATATGTAAATATTTGCTGAAAATTACATTAATTAATATTTTAACTTAATTTTACATAATATAACTTGAATCTAATCACACACTAAGACGTCTTATCCTTCACAATTTGAGTAGGTGTGGTTCCCTACTGATTTATGACGCCGCCATGTGTTTGACGCAATCTTTACGTTTTCTTTGCTTTAACTCCATATATCACGTTATCTGAAAACTGTTCTCAACCTTCTGGTTAGCGGTATCCTTGGATCGGATTGACCTAAACATGACAATCTAAAACAAACTAATTAGATTGGATCAGATTCATTCAGTTAATTGGTTCTTTTCATTTCAAATTGAAATCAAACTAATCATCTATATATATAAATTATAATAGTTATCTTGAACGAGAGAATTTTTAACTGTCATTATTTAACGAGAACGTTTTTAGAAATTTATTTAACATTTTATCTCTTTCAATCTATCATTTTTAATATCTTTAATTTTAAATTGAATTTTAATATTTTTTCAAAAGAAATTATAAATAATTAAAATTAACATTGTATTACAATATATAATTGTTTATTATAAATTTAAAATATAATCTATATGTTCAAAAATATTTATTTATTACGAATTTTAATTGCAATATAATTTATATATTCAAAAGTATTTATTTATTATAAATTTACGTTATATAAAATAAATATTTATACTGTCATTACTGTGCAATGCACATGTTAAAATACTAGTTATAATTGGTTCAATTTTTAGATTTATCTTTTTTTTAACCTGATGACATGATCAATTTTTTAAAAAAACTTTAAATTAAGAGTTTAATGACTATATATTGTCAATGTAAAAAGTTTTACACCATTAACAAATCAAAAATCACCATTCTTATGACTTTTAAGGTAATTATTGTAAAAATCAATAAACTTATCATACATGATGGTTTGTGATTGGATGAGAATGTAAAACGACTTTACACTATCGGTGCATAGTCTATTTTTTCTTAAATTAATATATTTTAAATTTTGGTACATAATTTTTTCTTCTTCATTCATTTTGATTTTCTTATGGTCCTATATAGTGTTACCAAGTGTCTTAATTTGGTCATATTCATTATATAATTTTTTTTATCATATTCTATGTAGAGAAATTAATAAGATATATACAATGATAACTACATAAAAAATAAATATTAAATAAAATAAATATTTAGTCATTAAAGAACAAAAATTAATTTTTTCTTGCATTAACATAAAATTAAAAAATTTATATAAAATAGACAATAGTTAGAGATAAAAAGTTGAAAAAAATATAATAATTTGTTTTATTATAACCTGATGATTTGAACCAAACCGACCCGATCTTAATCGGATTGGTTCAATTCAAATTTGTCAAAAAAAATTTAAAACGTGAACTAAACCAATCTAATTGAATAAGATTGGTTTGGATTTAATTTTATCCTACACCCGAACCAATCTAACTCATGAATATCCCTTATTTCTAATATTGGCTCTAGGATGCCATGACCCCAACGCCACTACTACATCAACCTTAGGACTAAATTTTTCAAGGCCTCATGTGTGTATAAATATAAACTATTAGATCATATTTGAAAGGTCAAAATTAAAAGAGAAATACAATATAACTTTTTCTAAATAGATATGCAATCAACGAGTAACTTATAATTTTGATCATTCATGTATAATTGCATGGTCCCTATTTATAGTTTTCATTTTTCACGATAACTAAGGCGTTGAAAAATTTAGTGTATTAACTAAGAACTCTTTTTATTATAAAAAAAATTAAATTATAAATCTGAACTATATTTATATATGAAAGTAAAATAGACTTAAACACAAGTATTAAATGTCAATTTAATCTTAATTTCAGTTACATAGTTATATTAATTGTTATGATCTCTATTTAACTTCTCTAATTAATTGTTACACTTAATAAATATATTATATTTAATAAATACAATATTTAATCTTTTATATAAAGGTTAGATTTAATTCATTTTAAATATATATTATGTTTAATAAATTGTTGAGAAGTCCATTCTACTTAAAATATATTAATTATAATATTTATTAAATATAATATATTTATTAATATAATAAATATAATATATTTTTATTAAACATGTCACTTTTCATATAAATCTAGATATATTAAAAATCTATGAAATAGAAAATAGTTATTACATATATATATATATATATATATATATATGTTAAGAATTTTATTATTGAGTTTAATTGTTATGCATTGTTAATGTAAAAAATTTTACATTGTCAACCAATCGAGAAATTAGCTTTAGTGTGACTTTTAGGGTGGTTATTATCAAAGTCAACAAACTTACCATACATGGTGGGTTGCACTAGATGACTGTCAATGCATAGTTTATTTTCTTTTTATTATCTATGTTATTGTTTAAAAAATTAGTTCATCTCTTAATTTTTATACTTAACAATTCAACTACATATTATGTTTAATATGCATTAAGTGAGAACTCTTTTTATTATAAAAAATCCTTTTTTATATAAATTAGAATAGCTATCTTGAACGAGAATTTTTTTAGCTGTTATTATTCAACGAGAGTGCTTTTAGCCGGTATTATTCAACGAGAGCATTTTTAGTTGTTATTCTTTAACGAAAGCATTTTTAGGAATTTTTTTAACCTCTTATCTCTTTCAATCTATTATTTTCAATATCTTTAGTTCTAAATTGAATTTCAACTAGTATTTTAACTTGTGCATTGCACAAGAATAAATATTTATTTTATATAACTTAATTTTATAATAAATAAATATTCTTGAATATATAAGTTATATTGTAATTAAAATTTATAATTAATAAATATTTTTGAACATATAAATTATATTTTAAATTTATAATAAACAATTATTGTAATATAATGTCAATTTTTAATTATTGATAATTTATTTTTAAAAAATTGAAATTTAATTTAGAACTAAGATATTGAAAATGATAGATTAAAAGAGATAAGAAGTTAAAAAATCCTTTAAAATGCCCTCATTGAAGAATGATCCCTAAAAATGTTCTTGTTGAAGAATAGCTGTTAAAAACGCTCTTGTGTTCAACATAGTTGTTCTCATTTAATATACAAGGTAAATTTTTTAAAAAAAATTATCAATAATTAAAAATTAACACTATATTACAATAACTTTTTTTATAAATTTGAAATATAATTTATATGTTCAAAAAAAAAATTATTACAAATTTTAATTATAATATAATTTATTTATTCAAAAGTCTTTATTTAGTATAAATTAAGTTATATTAAATAAATATTTATTTTGCGCAATGCACAGTTTAAAATACTATTTATAATTATAAATCTGAAGCATGTTTATATATAAAAGTAAAACAGACTTGAACACGTGTATTAAATGTAAATTCAATCTTAATTTCAGTTTCATATTTGTATTAATTGTTATCATCGATATCTATTCAACTTCTCTAATAGACTTTAACACAAGTATTAGTTGTGAATTTAATCTTAATTAGAGTTCCATATTTGCATTAATTGTTATCGTTTCCATTCAACTTCTCTAATTAATTGTTACACTTAATAAATACATTATATTTAATAAATAAGCATTTAAATTTTTTATAAAAATTAAATTTAATTCATTTTAAATATATATTATGTTTAATAAATTGTTGAGAAATCAATTCAACCTATAATCTATTAATTATATTATTTATTAAATATATTTTACAATCGACTTAAATGATATTATTAAATATTATATTTATTTAATATAATATATTCATGAATACAATAAATATAATATACTTTTATTAAACATAAAACTTTTCATATAAACCTGGATATTTTACAAGTCTATGAAAAAAAAGTAGTTATTACATAAATTAATACCTACATATATATATATATATATATATATATATATGTATGTATGTATGTATATCCATTAAGAATTTTATTATTTGTGTAATTATTTAAAAAAATACTTCATCTCTTAATTTCTATATTATGTTTAATAAATATAATATTTAATGGTATTGAATAGTCAATTTTACTTATAATATACTATTAATTGTGATATTTATTAAATTTGATAAATGTAATATATTTTTTAATACATTAAAATTTTTTTTTATTTTTGTTTAAAAATTAGCTCATAAAAAAATTTTATATACAAAATTGAAATAAATATTAATATAATATATAAATATATACAACAGTTTATTTCCTAATTATTATCCTTTAATAAATATATTATATTTAATGAATATAATATTTAACCATATTGTTTAATTTAACTATATGTTATATTTAATAAATAGAGTATTTAAAATTTATTAAAATATTAAAATTAATTCATTTTAAATATACAATATGTTTAATAATAATTCAATGAATATATTTTATTTAATAAATACCATATTCAAATATTTAATCATATTATGTAATTTAAATAAATTTTATATTAAAAAATATAATATTTAATATTGTTTGACTGTCAATTTTACGTACAATATATTAGCTACAATATTTACTATATATCAAATACAAATAACTTAAATAATATTATTAAATGTTATATTTATTAAATATAATATATATAATATATATATTTATCAAACATATGACTTTTCATATCAACCAATCGATATTAAAAGTCTATGCAATAAAAAGTAGTTATTACATAAATTAATACCTATAAAAGTCTACGAAATAATGAGTAGTTATATATTAAAAGTCAATGAAATAAAAAAGTAGTTATTACATTATCATTATAAAATATTTTTACATTGAAATCCAATAAAATTTAACCATTTAGTCATATTTGATTAATCGTTAAAAAATTATTTTAAATTAAAACAACTTTTAAAAAAAGTTAATCAACCCCTCATTTTTTTTACATCACATTCCTTTTCACTCACTCTCTCATCTCAAAACCTCAACCCCATTTTTTTTGTTACCCTTCTTCATCTCACTCCTTCATCTCAAAATCTCAATCCTTATATTTTTTGCCACTTTCCTCTATCTCACTCTCCTATTTCAAAATCCCAACCCCTCATATTTTTTGGCCACCCTCCTCCACCTCACTCCCCTATCTCAAAACCCCATTTATCTCCTTCGCTCCACTTCCCCATCTCAAACACCCAACCTCCATTTTTTCGGCTACTCTCTTTCTCCTAGCTACCCCGTCTCAAAACCTTAATCCCTTATTTCTTTTGGGCTATCTTCCTCCTCCCCATTTCCTTATCTCAAAACTCCAACCTCTCATTTTTTCTAGTCATCCTCCTCAGCCCTATTCTCCCATCTCAAACCTTAACCTCCCATTTTCTTTGGCCACCATCCTCTACCTCACCCCTTATCTCAAAATCTCAATCTCTCATTTTTTTCAATCACCCTCCGCTACCCCACTCCCTCATCTCAAATTTTTTTACCACTCTCCTCCGCCTTATTCTCCCATCTAATTGATTGTTAGTTAAAATAGTTTTACACTAAAAATGTATAGCCATTAAATTTTCTATCCGTCTTCAATATATATATATATATATATATATATATGTATATATATACTTAGTTTAGGGTTTAAAAATTAGTTCATCTCTTAAATTTCTATACTTAACATTTTGACTATTTAATAAATATAATATTTAATGGTATTGAACAATAAATTTTACTTATAATATATTATTTATGAAATTTAATTAATGTAATATATTTTTTAATACATTAAAAATTGTTCTTATTGTTGTTTAAAAAATAGTTCATAAAAAAATTTGAAATGCAAAACAGAAATAAACATTAAAACAATATATAAATAAATAGAATAATTTATTTCTTAATTATTATATTTTAATAAATATATTATATTTAATGAATATAATATTTAACCATATTTTTAATTTAACTATATATTTAATTTTAATAAACAGAGTATTTAAAAACTATTAAAATTAATTCATTTTAAATATATAATATGTTTAATAAAAATTCAATAATTATATCATATTTAACATATACTATATTCAAATATTTAATCTTATTTTGTAACTTAACTATATATTATATTAAAAATATAATATTCAATATTGTTTGCCGTCCATTTTACTTATAATATATTAGTTATAATATTTATTATATATCAAATACAATTAACTTAAATAATATTATTAAATAAATAAATATAATATCTATTTCTCAAACATATGACTTTTCATATAAATCTTTGCATATTATAAATCTATTATAAAATAAAAAGTAATTATATATTAGAAAAACTAATACCTATATATATATATATTCATCTTTTAATTTCTATGCCTAATAATTTGACTTTATATTTAGTAACTACAGTATTTAATGTTATTGGAAAGTCAATTTTACCTATAATATATTAACTATGTTATTAATATATGTTTTAGTGTATTAAATTTTGTTTTTTTTTATTTTTTAGAATAATTAGTTGATAAAAATATTTTAAAAAAGAAAAAATTAAATGTATATTAATATAATATACAAATAATTTATCTCTTAATTTTTACCCTAAATAATTTGACTTCATATTATATTTAATAAATATTTTATTTAATATTTTTGGATAGTCTATTAATTATTATATTCATTAAATATGATGTATTTATTAACTTTAAATAAAATTAATTATTATATAAAAAATACCTATATATATATATATATATATATATATATATATATATTGAAATATACCTTAAAATTTTTATTATTTGTGAAAAAAGTAGCTAATAAAAATATTGTAAATAGTAACGTTCAAAGATATATTTAAAATATCAATAAATTGAAAATTATTAAATATATATGATAAATTATCTCTTAATTTCTATATTTAATAATTTGACTATATATTATATTTAATAAATATGGTATTTAATTGGAAATACAATTTTACTTATTTTATCATTAATTAAATTTAATAAATGTAATATATGTTTTTTAAATTTGTTGATTTTTAAATGAATTTATATATATTAAAAATTTATTCTTAAATAAAATGTAATTATTATAAAATTATATATATATATATATATATATATATATATATATACATATATTAAAATATGAATTAATATTTTTATTGTTTTTTAAAAGAATTAATTTATAAATATTATTTTAAAATACAAAAATTGATATATATATATATATATATATATAATTTAAAAAATAATTTTGTGACACGCATTTTGTTCTTTAATTAAAATAAAGTGTGTGTCTTTATTGCTTTATGTCAATTGTCTCTTAATTATTTTTATATACATCTACATATATATATATATTTATCTATTGTGAAAATTTTCATCACTAAAAGACTTATCATTTTTATGGTTGTGTAAAGTGAGCAATATGCAAATTACTTTAAAAATTTAGTTCACAATGAAGTGTTTAATAAATCACTTCAATTAATTATAATATTTTATGTATTCTTTTTTTAAATATAACTTCATTAAAAGAAATTGACAATTTAAATTATTAATTTTATTTAAAAAATACTCACACTGTCTTAAAAATATTATTTATAATGAATCATTTATAATAAACTATAAATTGATAAAGTTTCATTTTTTCACGTATTTAAATCATATTTTTCATATTCAATTAAACTAGTGCAACACACTTACATCTAGTAACCATACAAATGGATAATCGAGATTAAAAAATAGTTAATATATATCACATGACTACTTAAAAAAGTCACATTCATTCTTTCTTTTAATTTTGACCATTCAAATATGATCTAGTTAATGGTTTATAATTTGGGAAAAATTTGTTTTTCGTCCCTTTAAATACAAAATGTGTCATTTTTTATAAGTGTCTAACTACGTTAAGTTAGTGTTGAATTGTTGATGTGGCTAGTGAAATTATATGTCAACATTGTACATGCAGGCAATCCACAACCCTTTTAAGCTTAAAAGGCGTGAGCACTTATTATAATCGATGGGTTTATCTAAACGGTCCACTACCTCTCAAGCGCTAAGCTTGAAAGACATAGATAGTTGATATAGTTTGTTAGTCTATCTAGACGGTCCACATTTTTAAATTTTGAAACAAAATATGTTCAAATAAATCAGAGTTAACTGTATTTTAATAAAACTTTTAAAATTTATTCTTTTTATTATTTCGTTGGCTTAATTGGTCTTTTTTATTTTATTAAAAAAACAAAGGAAAACAGACAGGACAAAGAGAGAGAGAGACTATGTGGAAAAAAGAGACAAAGAATGAAAAAAAAAAAAAAAAAGTAAACGTGATCCTGTTTTGGAGATAAGGATTAAGGGCTCTTTACTTATGACTCCCCTATTTTATCCTTTTCTTCAAAACAATATCTGCGTGGAACCATGACTGGTGGTCCATAGCCACACGCATGGTCCATTTTTGTCTCGTCTCATTAGATACACATTTAAACATCTCCCCTCCCTCACACCATCAAAGCACACAAGCATTGTGGCAGCGTGCACCCACTGCTTTTCTTTAACGTACACACGCCCTTCAAAATGGCCTCTTCATATCGTGATTCATGCCTCACATACACACTCATCAATCATCATCTATTCATCCCAGAGGAGTGCTAGCAACACACTTTTCCTAACACATACTCTATTATTGGTTGAAATTTATTGAATACTACAAAATCATGAGAGAGTTATTAAATAAGATTTGAAACGCACAATTTTTTATAATTTTTAAAAAAATTTAACCAATAAAAAAAGTATGTTCAAAAAAATGTCAAAGAGTGTGTTGCTAGAATTCTCTTTATCGTATCATCAGTGCACACTCCTCACGTATAAAAGACAGGGAACATTTGGGATAAGGGACTTCAAAAACAAAAATATAAAATATAAAATAACAGACGGAGATTACTCGCTGATCTCAAACTCACACTCTCAAATCCTGTATGTCTTTATATTGTTTCTTTTTTTATTTATTTATTTGGTTTTTATTTGCAAGTGGTTGGTGAATTTGCGATTACTGATTAGGTTAGGTTTGGCTGGATGCGGGGTCGGGCTTTAGGGCCTGCATTGCTGTTGGCTACGTGTGGGCCGAGACATTGTTTATTGGGTTTAAATACATGCCACCCTTTTTTTTATTTTAGAATTAAATATGTTTTTGATCCTTTAAAAATATGACAAAATTTGTTTTAGTTCTCAGAAAAAAGAAATTTCTTGAATAAAGTCTCTCAAATATTAAAAATATCTCAATTAAATCACCGTGCTAAATTCTGTTTAACTTTTCTGTTAAATCATAGTCACATTAGATTCCAAGTAAAGTATTTTATTGCCTGAAGTGCTTAATGATAATTTTGAATAAAAAATTATATAATTGCTTTTGCTTTAGAGTTAAAAAAATCTATAGTTTACAGTTAAACATGTAATAATTTTATTCAAAAAATATGTACTAATCTGACTTAGACATAACAATTGACATGGACGGTTATATTAGCAAATTAATGGTGATTATGATGCTGATATGACAATCATTTAACAGAAAAGTTAAACAGAGTTTAGCACAGGGTTCTAATTAGAGTATTTTTAATATTTGAAGAACTTTATTCAAGGAAAAAATATTGAGCGCTAAAACCAATTTCGTCATATTTTTTAAAGACCAAAAACATATTTAACCTTTTATTTTATTTAGTTTAGTTTGGAATAATAAAGTCCTTTTTTTTTTGATAAAGAGAATAATATAGTCTTGTTGTTTAGATTATAGTTCCTCATGTTATTGGATTTGCTCTTACATTATACGTTACATTATGTTAGTGAAGTTACCTTCCTTTCTTGATGTTCTGACCACATTAACTAGGTTCCATTATGCTTTGGGCCGTCAATTGAAATTGTGTCAATAATTGTGTTACTGGTTGCTTTTAAATGTTGCTAGTATATGGATTTTCAAGTGTATATTTATGGTCCCGTACTCTCGTTTATTTTTTTTAAAGAATATTTTTTAAAAAAAAATCACTTTTAGAAAATTTTTATGTGTTTGTTTCAGCTTTTTAAAATAAGTAGTATTTTAATTTGTGCAATGTACATAATAAATGTTTATTTTATATAACTAAAATTTACAATAAATAAATAGTTTTGAATACATAAATTATATTATAATTAAAATTCATAATAAATGAATATTGTCGAACATATAAATTATATTTTTAATGCAAGGGATAGAAACTTTACATGAAACTATAATGATGTCTAAATTATAGTAACATTTTATATCACACTGGAGTATAAATTTACATTAAATCACATTAACTTCTAAATTCACACTTGCAAATATGGAATATGAAAATTTTATGAGAAATTGCATATATATACTTTTTATGTTTCTCATAGGATATCCTTCATATGTATACTTTTTATGTTTCACATAGGATATCTTTTATATGTATGTGGTCGTCTCTTATATCGGGAAATTAAAGGACAAATGTTTGTATTACAAAGAGATAAAACATTTACATATAAGCGTATTAATATTCAAATATTCAAATCACAAGAATAAATATTTGCATTATACCATATCACTGATAAAAAAAAGATGATACTGATCAAAAAAACATTATACCATATCGAAATTTTATACAAAACATAATTAATTTTTAAATAAAGAATTATTTACATCATATTTGGACGAAAAATTTACATAAAAGGATATTAATATTTAAAACAGAGATACCTAAAAATTATGGGTGAAAGTGGATTGCGACTTCATGCAAATTTTACCTGCAAGTAAGAGATTTGAATTTTAGAGTTGCCACTTTGGGGTACTCAATCACTACTCAGACTGAAGATTAATCTCACAATTTGCATGTGAGGATTTTCAGTCAAAGACTCAAACATATTTAAATCACAAAATGAGGATGACCACTTTTGATGAAAGCTGATTAAAATGACAAGACAAATATATACTTCATTTAAAAAACTTTTTTTTTTCTAAACATAGGGTGTCTTCTAGCCAAGAATCAAAGACTAATATTTCAAAGTATTAATATTCTTTTACGAGACTTATCTCTCCTAACAAATATTTTTCTATGCACACACGGACCTTGAGGATTGAACTCCTAACCACATACTTAGCAAACATGATTATCTATCAATCATACTACACCATGTTAGTAAAAACATATTAATTAATATCTAATATTATAATTAAGAGTAAATATATATGCCATATTGAGATGAACTACTGTTAATATGTAAATCATAAAATAAATATTTAAACTATGGTGGATAAAAACTTTATATTATATGTAAGTATATTAATATGTAAATCACTTGATAAATATTTATATTGCACATGAGTTAGATTAATTTACACATATTTACTTACTATAAGTTAAGGAAAATATTAATAAATATCTTCATGACACTAGTTTAAAAAACCAAAAGTGAGAAGTTTTATCGAAACGTTTTACTAATGTACATCACTGTGATTTCCAATAAAAAATTTCTATTTATTAGTTTTTTAATCAATACTTAGGATACTTGTTAATAAAACTCATAAGTTAATTATTTGAAAACAATAACGTGCGCATTACTAGAATTAACGTACCAATAAATGAATAAGCTCAAGAGTTAAATCTACCCTGTATATTAAATGAGAGCAACTATCTTGAATGAGAGCATTTTTAGCTGTTATTTTTCAATGAAAGTATTTTTAGGAATTTTTTTTAACCTCTCATCTCTTTCAATTTATAATTTTCAATATCTTTAGTTCTAAAATGAATTTCAATATTTTTTAAAAGAATACCAATAATTAAAAATTAACATTGTATTACAATAATCATTTATTACAAATTTAAAATATAATCTATATGTTCAAAAATACTTATTTGTTACAAATTTTAATTATAATATAATTTATATATTCAGAAGTATTTCTTTATGAGAAAATAGGCCATACACTGACAATGTAAAGTAATTTTATATTGTCATCCAATCACAAACTACCAATTATTATAAGTTTGTTAACTTTTATAATAAATACTTTAAAAGTCATATCAATGGTGATTTCTAATTAATTGATTGTGTAAAACTTTTTATACTGACTGTACATAACTATTAAACTCTTTTTTTATTATAAATTTAAGTTATATAAAATAATATTTATTTTATGTAATACACAAGTTAAAATACAAGTACACTATAAGGTTAATGGGTAGTTCTCTTCTTAACAAAAAATAATATTTATTTTATGCAATGTAGGAGTTAAAATACTAGTACTCTATAAGGTTAATGGGTAATTCTCTTCTTAACAAAAGCCAAAAAAAAAAAGGAGGGGAGGATAGTTGTCCCTTTAATTTGCCTTCCACTTTATTCCTTAATTTCCAGTTCTTTTTTATTTTTACTTTGAAGGCTAGAAAAAGGGCCTTTTCTGGAGGGAATTAATCGGTCTTTGGTAATTTTTGCTGTGAATTATAATTGGCTCGTGTTGGTATTTTTATGTTAAAAAGTACGCCAACATATATGTGTGGCTATAAACGAAGGTCAAAAAGTTTTCCTCCTGTAATGACCATGCTACAAAACCACTTTATACATGCATTATATATATATGGAAAAGGAAATCACTTTTATATTTGGAGGCTGCAATTGTTATGTAAATATATATATTCTTCTATGCGGATTCCTTTACTTACTGTGTTCCTTAATTCCAATAAATGGTATTTTTGTTTCAGGAGGAGGGGTGTTTGGCAACCATTCTCTAGCTCCATCTTGTAAACACCCCCTTTGTATATATTATAAAATTCCACAGGTTTGCTGAAATTTGACATGATAACCATTTCTACCAATATTACTACTAATAAAGATATAAGGGATGACAATGCAATGAAGATTTGCGCATATATTTCATTTCAAATAATTTTTTATATTTAAATCCTGCATTGAAATATATTCAGTGTAAAACCTAGACACACTTGTGTCTCCCGTAAAAATTGAAACAATATTTGAATAGAAATTAATTAGTGTGATGTAAATAAAATAATGTGTAAAATTCAGCACCCAATGCAAATGCCTTGTGAGGTCTCCGCATTATACTTTTGATCAATTCCTTGCCCTTGAACTTTGGCTTTTCATTATAATAAATTAATTGGTAATGAAACAAGAATCATTAATCCATATGAAGTATGTGCTTTCCTTTTACTACTTTATTGAACATTAAAACATGACAGTCATGTGAAGGGCATTCTTATTCCAAAGGCATTAATTGAACACTCGAAAAACACACTAGTATCACTTTTGCTTGGATGCATGAACAACCTGACATAATAATGTATATGATAACTTTATGCCTTTTACATGACTTAAAGATAGCTTTAATTAGAGGTGTTCATCGTTTCGGATCAACCCGATCAACCTGACGATCCAAACCGAACCAATTAAATTGGTTCAGATTTTTTAAGTCAATCGGATCCAACCCGAACCAAACCGATAAAACCTGAGAATGATTGATTCGGACATCGAGTTTGGGCTTGCAAACCCAATGAACCCAAACCAAACCGAAGATGTGATCTAACTTACTATTTTTCCTATTTTTCATTCTTATTTTTCCTATTTTTTTATTATTACTTAATTGGTGTAAGCCAATTACTACAAAATATGTTGTTTAAACTCTTTTAATGACAAGATTATTGTCAATTTTTGTTCAAAACCATGAATTTTTTATTTTTTTTCAAAAACAAATTTTTGCAATATTTTATAAGATGGACCCGATAGACCTGAACCGAACCAACCTGTTCTTGATCGGGTTGATTTGGTTTGGGTTGAGTGAAAAAAAATACAAAAATCCGAACTAAACCGAACCAATGAAAAATGATTGGTTCGGATATTACCCCCCCCCCCCCCCCTTAAATCCGAACCAAACCGACCTGTGAACACCCCTAGCTTTAATTCTACCTTTGGTTGGCGATCAGAATTCTGAACCTAATGATTAGACATTAAAGAGTGGAAAGCTGAAAATACATACACATTTCCATTATTGATTAGAGCTTTGCATGGATTACTAAAAGGAATGTGTGTGTGTGTGTGTATGTGTGTATTGTCAACTTTGCTAGAGTAGTAAGAACATGCCTCTCACGATAACATTGGGGGGCGAGGGGAATTATATTATTACCTTCTTTCTTTTTTAAGGTTTAAAATTTTTATACACAAATTAAGAAATTGTAATAAAATAGTTTTAAAGTTTTCTATTATATCATTTCTCATTTCTACTCATAATAAATGCATATTAGTTATAAATGTGTAAATTAATTAAAAATTAGGTGAGAAGTATAGGTATAATTGACAAAGAAGTAATTAATGTTATTTTGAAGTTTGAAAATGATAGATAAATAGAATTTTTCTAAAAAATCGACAAGTAAAAAAGAATGGAAGGAGTAATGTATAAGTATAATCAACAATTTATCATGTTTCCACTCTCCTTTCCATATATTACCCCAGGTTTACATATTAATTTACACAGCAAGCCACTAGCTTGTTGCTTTGTAGGACAAAGATGCATATGATAAACCTACAGCTTATGTAGATTTTTGGCTCTAGTTCAAAGAAAATTTATGAGAAAATAACTCAATTATATGAAATGTCATGTAATATGTGTTATTAAGATTTTGATTAAAAATGGCATAATTTTTACTTGGTTATTTGGGTTTATCAATGTAAGGAACTTGAGCAAAGAAAATGAACAAAGTCAAGATGCTCAGAGAGTCAATTTTCAGCTTCTCAACACAAGAAAAAAAACAAGTAAGCATTGGTGCCCAAGGCCAACATGGTGATAGAAATCTGAAAAACGGGTGCTTGGTGGAAGGGGCGCCCAGCGCCAGTTTATTTTTAACTTTTCAAGTTGTTGTCTATTATTAGGCTTAACACATTCTTGTAGTCCAAAAAGCCCAAACGCATTATAAAAAAGCTAGAACTACAGGTTTGGAAACATTCTTTGACTCATCTAAGGACCGGAAGCGAGGAAGAGCTTGAAGATTCATCTCCGATTTTGGATCTTGAAGAATTAGGGTTTGATTCTCAAGATTCATGACTTCGTTTCTATCTTCTTTTTCTTTTCTTTGTGAAGTTTAGTTTCTCTATGAGTTTATAAACCCTTTTGGGATTAGGTTAGGATGAACCTTGTTTTAAACTTAATGTAATCAATTTCTTTTCTAAATCCTTCTCTTGTTTTTGTTAATTTAATTGTTGAATTCATGCTTAATGTTTTTCCATGATTGACACTCATTAAGAAATTAATTAGTAATCTAAATCTTGCAATTAGAAAATTGGGGTTTAGATCGTTCCAATTCAATAACTATGTGACTCTTGAACCTAGGGATAGAGATAGAATGTATACCTTTGTGTGAATTTCCTTCTCTTAGTGCTTATGACTGATCTTGCTCTCCTAAGGGATTAGGGTTCGTCATTAGGATTAATGGATTTATCACCTAAGGAATTAGAGTTAAATTAAATTAGAGAAATTGAAGGTAAATTGTTTAACAAAAAGGGGTTTGGGAAAAAAAGAAATTACTTTAGGAGAAAATCAAGGGATTTCGAAACCTAATTGTTTTTATTCATAACTTTTCTAAACAACTTTAAATTACGTTCTTTGTTCTTTACTTTTAATAATTCAAAAAAACACAAAATCCTTTAATTTGTCTTTTAATTCTTAAATTAACAAGTCATTATTTGGTTGTGTTATTATTAAACCACAATCTCTTTAGAGATGATATCTCTTACTTTTTCTTTTATTACTTGTATGATTGATACACTTGTCGTAATCTTAACAGCATGCATGTTATCATGTAATATAGAGGACATTTGTTCAACACGAGCTTTGCATATAAAGGAGATAGCGAAAATATGTATACATAATAACAAGAGTAAATTATGGTTTAATGGGTTTGCAATTTCTACGTGCTTGTGTGTATGTGTACAGGAAAGCAATTCATTATGGCTCATGAAGGATGACTAAGACAAGGCCACCTATGCAATTTGAGAAAAATGATTTAGGAATAAAGAAAAAAAATTGAGATTCTCTAATGCCTGTATTTTTTGAATTCTGTCTTTTTCCTCCGGTAGTGATCCTCTCAGTACAGTTCTTTTGCTCGCCTTTTCAATAGTACCTTGTCTTTTGTGATGCGATAAATACAAAACAAATTAGCATCTTTCATACCGTGAATTAAGAGGGATCTGTGCAATCCGGATTCGTGCAAAGAAAGCTGATATAAGAGAACATTTTATTCGGAAGTGTAGCCAACACACCTACTACGTACAAAAAGGAGAAATTATTGTATGGTTTAAAATCATCACGTGTGTATAATTTTGATAATTTTTTTTATGTCAAACTTAGTCAAATTTTATTAATTTTTTTCATAAATTGACAAAATTCAGCTACATGTCATACATACGTAATAATCTTAAATTATATAATAATTTTTTCGAATAGAAGAAGACGTGAGGGATGAGGTCAATGCAAATTTGGATGACCCACTTAAGAATTCACAAATTAAAGAAAAAGGCTAGCCCTACTGTCTGCCGCCCCCCTCAGTGCAAGTTAACTGCCAATCAGATTGAAAAGTAAAACATAAATTAAATTCCACTCCCCTACTAGGTGCTTTTCTCATAAAAACATATATAATTAATCATGTGAATATGCTTACCACTTTCTTTTATTTGTTAATAATCCTTTCTACGTGGCCCAATAAATTTAAACACGTACAAACTTTGTCCTGGGTCAGTCCTGACCTTGCATAATGCATGGCTCTAAATGCATCGGTTTAAAGCTAATTGTCTAATTATTACATAGACTTTGAGGAAGAAAAGGGGAATTGTATCGAAGAGATATAGATGAGCCAAGCATCAGTAAAAGACGGCTAGCTAGCAAGTGATCAACTTATATATTCCAGAATGAAGTCAGTCGGTGCTCATTATGCTTTAGATTTATCATTATATTCTGTTGATTAGCAAGATTTATCATCATGCTTTAGAATGAAGATACACGTTTACATGTATCCAATTGATGATAGCAAGATATTACTCTCTCTGTCTCATAAGTGTTATATTTTGTTTCAAAATATTTTCCATTTTAAAAAAATCAAGAAAGTATTAATTATTTTTCAGTAATATTTTCATTTATTTTAAATAGATTTACAATTATATTTAATTTTTAATTTTTAACAAGATGATTTTTGTTAAAGAAAATCTCTTTTTTATTATAATTTATGTATTAATAGTTTTTTTTTAAATACTACTTCTGTTCATATATATATAAGAGTCTTTTTTTGAAATTTGTTTATCTTTTTTTATAAGATTCTTTTCAAATTGTCTCTTATATTAATTATTTTTTCACTAAAATACCTTTAATTCCTTTACAATTTTTATAGTTAATAAATAATAAATGTTATAAATTAATAAAATAAATTCATTCTCTCTTGTGAGGATTGAAAAAAATAATTAGCACAAATTAATTAAGTAGGTGAAAAGTAATTAAGTAGAGAGAGCATGTGAGATGATGAGTTCCAATAATTTTAAGAGTAATTTTGAAAAATAATATAAATTGTTAACAAAATTAATGCTATTAACTAAATTAATTAACTTTCTGTATAAATTAGTTAAAAGAGTCTTATATATTTTAACAAAGTATATATTATCTTAATAGATAAATATATGCGAGACAGTATTTATTTATTTTTATATGAAATCATGACATCATGACAAGCAGTGACATCAAAATCCTTTGTAGTACTTACCAAATCAAGAGGATGTAGCTAACTTTGTTAGATATTCAATAAAGCTGTCAATTTTGCTTGCTAGCAGTAAATTTCATTAAGGGGTTCTTCTTTTAGATAACTTCGGATAATGCCTGTGTTTTAAATGTTTCAACCACTTGTGAAAGCTTCTCTTTTAAATTTTCTAGGCACGACCATATTTTCCCCATGATCTTTTGGAGGTTGAAATGTGAAATTTTATTGTTAGATGTCATGTCATCTTCCATATTGCGATTGGAGGGATCATCATTGAAAGGAAAGCTAGCTGCAGAATTAGATTAATTGGAGCGTTCATAGCAATGTGAATGGCATTCGCCATTTTTCATTATCTTGTTCTACAGCATACAAAACTCTACCTTGTGACCCTCATGATGTCAATTTGGGCCAATCTTTTTCATGATTAGATAACCACTAATTAAATGAAGGACAACTATATAGTCCAGACGCTTCTCAAAATTGCCAAAGTTTTAAAATAACCACCCTATGTAAAAGAACCCCAAAGTTTCCCATAGTGACAAGAGGAGATATAAGGAGTGATGGACCACCCTAAATATGTACACTTCATTTGAGAGTAAGATATACAGCATACATGAATATTGACCTTAACCATTTCATTATCAAGTAGGCTATTAGTCTTGCCACTGTACATATATTTTTTTCCTTTTGAAAGAAGACAAGGCACAAAATAATCTTGCTTGATTTGGACGTAAACAAATTCTACCTCTAACTGCCAACTGCTATAACGGTTTTTGGTTGATTTTATTTCTTTTCTGAGGAAGTTACATTATGTGCTCTAAGCTTGGTAGTCCAATTTGGATATTATATATGCACTGGTTGGTTGAACCAGCCCAAATACAAGACAAGCATCAAGCTTTTTGCTAAAGTTCCCTAGGTAGTCTCCACTAAACTTTTTAACTAGTATCACCGAATTTCGTATAGGGTCAGTAACTAATATAAGTGCACATATTAGGACATAAATTTGCGCTAAAGTTCCATATGTAATCAACCTCACTAGTGTACTATCTCAGAATTCCGTATGGGCTAGGTAACTTACATGGCCTAGTGGGACGACATATAAGTCTGTTAGGCTATGTAGAGTTACATAATGACGCACAAACATTAATAAGGAGTTGGATTTAGGTTCCACATGCAGGGATGTCAAATGCCAATTACCAGCAATCTGATTCGGCTAAAATTTAAAAAATAATATTTTCTTTTTTACAAAAGTTGAAATCGAACGCCCAACAGTGATTGCAAGCAAATCTTATTGAAAGGTCAGGAATTTAAATCGTGTAGTCACCACTTCATGAAGGACTTTATCTAACCTTCGTATGTACCAATGAAAATTAAAATTAAAGGCTACTGTCTTAATGGAGGATCATGACTTGTCTCAGTTCTCTGCTAACCAGACGAAAAAATGAAACATCGATTTGCAATGTTAATCCCCCGTGTCGTGAAGATATAAGCTAAACTTTTCGTGATGCTCAATTGGTTGCTGCATGAGGATGGTCTTGTGAGAAGAATGTGTTTACAACGCTTCACATGTCATAAAATCACTCTGGCCAGCAAGGATAATCAAGGATTGTACACTGATATGCATAGGGTTTAGGAATGGCACATACTAAGTGTTTCCAATGCTTAATTGCGTTCACATTTTACTTAGGTGAGAGCAAAACTTTGTGAACTTGAATGGAGCTTACAGAAGGGAGGAGGTTTTCTTATATAAATTATTAGTTGGATTAATTAATTGGTTGTCAGTATGTCTAGTCCTAGTTCTCTTACCTCTTTACATCCAAAGAAAAAGGTATAAGAAGATGAACCTTAAAAGATGATGCTGTATAAACTGGAGCATCATGCTTGGATTGATCGTATGGGAAATACTGCAGAGCCTGCTAAATTGTTTAAACAGAATGATTCGAACTGACCCTTGTTTCATTTTCCTAATAGATATATTATGCTAGTACCAACTTACAACTGTATAAGTGACAACTGCACAATGTGATGTTTTGCATAAAGAATCAAGTCAAATTATTCTTGAGTTAGTGAAGAAATCATTTTTTGTTTTTGTGGATGCTTGTGTCATCTTATCATAGTTTCCTCTCAAGGGAAAATTCCAATAGACTGGGTCAAAGACTCTCATAGTGATATTCCTCTTCGAAGTTAATTTTTCAATAATACTTGTGCCATGTCCATACCATTGGTCATTTTAGTTATTCTGTTATTTTCGATTGCATACTTTCATCAATAAAAATTCAATACAGGTCTTGGGCTTATCAAGGCATGTGGCTGTGCCTGAGGGTGAGATCGAGAGTAAAGGGGTTTGATTGTCAATATTCAAAACACTAAATTCAATTCGGCATCCCTTAAAATTGGAGATAATAAATTTAAAAGTCAGATTACAATTTTTGATTCATATTTAATAAAATTCACTCCATTTTTAAACGACACCAAACTTCTCATAAGACTATATTTGAATTTTGATTGATGGAATGGAATAACATTAATTGTCATTCACAAATAATACTTGTCAAGTTATTTGAATTGTTTAAAATAGGATGAAATGGAATCAAACAGAAATTTGTTACATCTGATTTTATCTAATACCTATAAATTTCTTCCCCCGTTTTAGGATATGCGATGGAATTAATCTTTGTTTACTAATTCTCTTGCCATTCCACTTACTTCCTAAATAACAGAATCAAAGCTTTCTCCTCTTTCATTTTCATCATAAAATATCTAAACAATGGTAAATAATTTTGTTTCAACCATTTCAATCATTAGATATCCAAAAAGCCTAAAGGACAAATATGTACTTTCAAGAAAGGCTAGGGACATATGGGACATTGAATAGGCCCCTTATCAACTCAAGCAAGAAATCAACAGTGTTCCCCCTCTCAAATGCATATTTAAAACCTTCAATCCATTCCTTACTGAAGCCAAGAACACAACAATGTCTAACAATAACATCCACTCTGCAACCAACAACTTGACAATCTTGTCAAGTTATTTCCATTCCCTTTCCCAAACTCCTCAAAGACTCAAAAAGAGAATGCTAGCCACTTGGACCCCAGACCAGGAACTCAACCAAGTGAGGCAAAGGTCAGGTGCAGACATGAAGAGGAACCTCAAATGGTATGATTTGGTAGCTCTTGGACTAGGAGGAATGCTAGGTGTTGGTGTGTTTGTCACAACTGGTTCTGTAGCCCATCATCAATCTGGTCCTTCAGTTTTCATATCCTATATTATAGCTGGACTATCAGCTCTTCTCTCCTCTTTATGTTACACTGAATTTGCTGTCCAAGTCCCAGTAGCAGGAGGAGCTTTCAGTTATTTAAGTTTAACCTTTGGTATAAAAAAACCTTTCTACTGAGTTTTTTTTTTTTTTTAACTTGATGCTCTTCCAAGTCATTGATTGAATTTCACTTCTTTCTTATCTCTAAGTCTTTTTATGGGTGATGTAGGAGAATTTGTGGGATATTTTGCTGGGGCAAATATACTTATGGAGTATGTGTTCTCTAACGCTGCTGTATCAAGGAGTTTCACAGAGTATTTGAGCTTTGCATTTGGAGAAAATGATCCAAACGTGTGGAGAGTGGAAGTGCATGGATTGCCAAAAAACTATAACATGTTGGATTTCCCAGCTGTGTCTCTTATTCTTCTTCTCACTCTCTGCTTGTGTCATAGGTTTGTTTTTTCTCACTACTTTTTCCACCCACGAGGTGTGCTACTTTTCTTTTATCACTTTTGTTAGCTTGGTGATCAAGTTTTCATTATATAAACTATTTAATATTTTAACATATTATCCTGTCTTGTGAAACAGATTAACTCCTTTGGTATCTATTTTTTGGGCTTTGTCTTAAAGTTCTTTTACCAAACAGTTGAGCCGTTGTTGACTAGATTTAGACTCTATTTAGATAAACTTTTCAATAAACATTTATAGGAGAAGAAAATAAGAAGGTAAAATAAATTAAGTTTCTTTTATAAGTTAAAATTAGTTTATGCATAAGTTAAAAATTAGCTTTAAAAAAAAGTTAAATAAGAGAATTTTTATAAATCAGTTTTTGGAGAAGTTAAATGAGAGAGTTTTTATAAATTAATTTATGTATAAACTAATTTTAACTTATAGGAAAAACTTAATTTATTTTACCTTCTTATTTTCTTTTCTTAAAAGGATAGTAGTTTTTTTTTCATTCATATATTATTTTTTGGTTGATTGCAGTACCAAGGAAAGCTCCATGTTGAACCTCATCATGACAGTCTTCCATGTGATTTTCTTTGGATTTATAATTGTTGCTGGTTATTGCAATGGAAGTGCCAAAAACTTAGTGAGTCCAAAAGGACTAGCACCTTTTGGTGTGAGAGGTGTTGTAAATGGAGCAGCTACAGTCTACTTCAGCTATATAGGCTATGACTCGGCTTCAACCTTGGCAGAGGAGATCAAAGATCCTTCTAAGAGCCTCCCTATTGGAATTGTGGGTTCAGTTCTTATAACCACCATACTTTATTGCCTAATGGCTCTATCTTTGTGTATGATGGCTCCTTACAACAAGGTAAGTACTGTAGCGAATAATTAGTATCAGATGAAGTCTACAATTCTCTATTAATTTTCTTCTAAGCTTGAAATGTTAGGACTTAAATTTAGGCATCATATATATGTTTTTTTGGTAAAAATCATATATATGTTACATATATACACATCAATGTTACTTTGTTTTGTAGTGGGTAATTTTTAGTGACAAAGCAATTATTCGTGTGACTTTAATAGATATCAGATAAAGCATCATTTTCAATCGCTTTTGGTAAGATTGGATGGATGTGGGAGAGCAATCTTGTTGGGGCAGGTGCAAGTTTGGGCATAGTGGCTTCTCTCTTAGTTGCGATGCTAGGCCAAGCTAGATACCTTTGTGTTATAGGAAGGGCCCGACTAGTGCCGTCTTGGTTAGCCAAAGTGCATCCTTCAACAGGCACCCCATTGAATGCCACACTCTTTTTGGGTAAGGATTTTCTTATTTATTTGAACAAAACTTAGATGCAGTTTTATATGTGATGTTTTCCAATTAAAATTAGAGTTTCATCTCAATAATCTATATTGACATTTAATGAAATTTTTTATGATGCAGATTATTAAGTAAAACTTTAATTATGATTGGAGAATAGCACAAACAATATATATGAAACTGTATCTAAGTTTTCTCCTAATTAACCAAACAACGTTACTTCAACACTCTTTTTGTTCGTTTTTTTCTCCTTTATCCTTATTCTCATGGATACTGTACACTTGAAATCAGTAGCTAGGATTTATAACTGAGTTTCAATTACTTAATAAACAATATCTTTACTTGTATTTTAATTGAATAATACAAATAGCTAGTAATCTTTAATTATTAATACAACAGTATTTTCACACAAAAAAAAAGGGTGCTAAAAATTTCTTTTGACATTTATTTTTGTTCTAATGAAAATCTTTAAATTCTTGTGTGCACTTTCTCTTGTATCAATGTTTCTCTAACTGTTCTTTCACCATGGATATATTGAATGAGTAAAGATCCTCTCCATTTCTTCTCAAACTTTTTCCACATTGAATAGTAACACGAAATACGACTCAAAATCCAGCATCATATTTAGTCTTCAATTTAGGTTAAAAAATTGTATGTGCGCCTTTTCTTTTTCTGAAGAATCGTCTTTTAAATTTTCATTCAATAAAAATAACTACCTTTACTACGAAATTTTCACTCAGCATAATTACTTAAATGCCCTTTTCTACCACATATTAAAAAAATAATTATTTGCAACAATATTCATCCTCTCATAATACTCACAATTTTCAAAAAAGATTGAATGTCACCTAAAGGCCAAATAGATAAAATTTAGTGACACAATATATTATTTGACGTATAAAGAAGTTACATGAACACACATAACTTCTTCAAAATAAAAACATACAATTATATTCATTTAATAATAACTTTTGTATTTTGATATGTCGGTATAAAATACATTTTTTTTACAATTGCAATCAATCAATAAAAATTCAATCCTAGCAACATTAATCTTAACTTATTTTGTTCAGATAATATTTTCAATGTACTTTTAAAGCAACTTTTTGAGAAAACTTACAAAACACTATTTTTAATTTAAAAAACCACAATATTTGTAAATAGTACTTAAAAATTACAATAATAGCAATTTTGAGCTTAGCTAATATATGATTGAGTTGAATAGAAGAAATTAATTGGTTCAAAAAATACCTGTAAAGTTAAAATTATATTAAAAGTAAATTAAACCTAAATTATACCTGATTTTTCTAGCAAATAAAAAAAAAACTCAGAACTCATTCGACTTGGGTAATTCAAAACACAGCAACCTTGACAAAACCGATCGATGAAAAATCTTTAAAATAAAAGGAGAAAATGTAGTCTAATTAAAAGTGACCTAAAATGAAAAAGAAAAAGGAAAAAACAGAAGAAGAAGAAGAAGAAACCAGCAACAGCAACAAAAAATAAAGTGAAATGCTAACAACGCACACTTTTAAATACATACTTTATTATTAACTGAAATTATGTGAGTTTTGTTTTTTATTTAATAAGTGTAACTAATGATTTTATAATTTTTAATAAATTTTAATGAATAGTACAGAATATGATAAGAGAAGTATGTTAGAGAATATATTATTAACACTTCTCAAGAATAAATGTGAAAAAAACCATAAACTTTATTTATTTATTTATTTCTTGATGTAGGAGTTTGCACAGCATCCATTGCTCTTTTCACTGAGCTTGACGTTATAATCGAGTTGGTCAACATCGGCACGCTCTTGGTGTTCTACTTGGTGGCTAATGCTCTCGTATACCGTCGATATGTAATCACTAGCCACACCCCACCTTTGTACACTCTCTTGTTCCTATTTCTCTTTTCACTTAGTGCTATAGGCTTCTCCCTTTCATGGAAATTCAATCAGCAACGGTGGGGTCTCCCACTCTTTGGTGGGCTCATGATCACCATCACAGCTTTTTACCACCACAAGGTGCCTCAAACCCATGCCCAACGTGCTGATGCTGACTGGTGTGTGCCATTCATGCCCTGGCCACCTGCCCTCTCCATCTTTCTCAATGTTTTCCTCATCACCACTCTAAAGCTCCTCTCTTTCCAAAGGTTTGCTATGTGGGCATGTTTCATCACCATCTTCTATGTCCTCTATGGTGTTCACTCCACTTACCACGCGGAAGAATTTGAGATGGGGGCTAATCAAGTGAATTCAAGCTCATCCAACCTACAAACTAAGGTAGAAGTTTAAGTGCTATTGTTGAGGGAACCGAGAGAGTTTGTGTGCTGATTTTGTTTTAACTCTTCCCCCTTTACTTGCCTCCTCTAAACAACACTAATATTAGTACAACCTTACCAAAAAGTGTAGACAGTAGTAAAAGAATGCATGGGATTAACCTTCTGTATATATGTAACTTGTGTGATATAGAAAGAGAGAGAGACAATCAATTTTCTGAAGATGTGTTGCATAGGCCCCTTCTTGATTTGATACCGATATTTATGATATAAATATAATTATAGAGATGCAAGCTCTTTATGAAATTAACTATATCATTCTTTAGAAGTGGGAAAGATGATTAGGATCAACTCCGAAAAAGATGGCAATGGCCAATGGTGGACGCAATTATTGTGAGGAGTGCTGAAACATTGATTTCATTGTATCTTTTCGGCGGCTCATATCATACATGGATCTGTATAGTCAATTCAGGTCAGTTCGCTCTAGGTTAAGACAATTTGGACATGCCATTGCAGCCAGCATCAATGTCACATTTCAGCTCCTATGTGATAATGCCAAGCAACAACTCTCTACAACTTACGGAATTGAACATGGACCATGGTGGACTGAACACTCACTGTCAGCCTCTGATTTAATGGATTTAGCCTTTAAATCTAACAATATTTTGAGCTTAAATAATTTTTAAAGATTAATTTAAAAAAATTGTAGATTAGACTGGCTAATTGCGAGTTAATATGCATTCGACCAATTAAACTTCAATCTAGACAAGGTTGGGCTAAAATGTATACTATAAATTTTAAGGAGTATCACATACTTTATATCAAGTTATTTGAGTTTGCCATCAAATCTGATCTAATTTTGACAACCCTGGATCTGAGGATGTCATGGGTTGAGTTCAAAGAGATTTAACTTGATCATAATTTACTATTTGATCAAACAAGTTCTTTTTGATGATGATAGAATTAATGATCAAATTAAGGTATAATTACCAACATAGTGTGACATAGATGGCAAATAGTCATGTGCTTTAAACATGTAGTCAAGTATTAGATCCTTGAGCCTGTGTGAATGAAAGAACATCTGTAAAAGATATTTATTTCGTCTTAAATGAATTTCAATATTTCAAGTAATTAATCAATAGCTTCTAGTCGAAGAATATTCTTGGTTCAAAAAAAAATGAGGCTAATTGACTTAATATTTTGATAAAATGTACTAATGCATATCATGTATATTTTTCAAAATCATTTATTGAAAATTTGTTTTAAAATATTAAATAATATGAAAGTTAGATTGGCCAAATTGAAAGTGTGGCTGAGAACCAAGTCAAAAATGCATCGGACATTATATTCAAAACTCAAACCTAATTTAATTAATTCTGCAATGGGTTAGGTCTTAAAGCACTCCTACTCAACACAGAAAAAATAATAATAGAATTTCATCCTTTTTCAATGGGAATTCTAACCTACCCTTAAAGGGTTTTAATACTTTTAAGAGGTGATATAATATTGTTAATTTAATTGGATAGAAATTAATTAAATCAATTTTACATGGGTACGTAGTCAAAGTAATTGAATAAATAGTTAACAAATTTGTATAAATAGTTAATTTAATTTAGAAATTTAATCAATAATCTATTATGAAAAATTATCACTATTCAGCCAAGAGATTAATAAGAAAAAAGAGACAAAATTTAGATGACATTCCTCGTATCAATTTAATTAAAAGAATTAATAAACTAACCCGGCTGAGGTATATATCAGAAAAAGAAGATTAATTTGTGATAATGATGAAAATAAAAAAGAACCACAATGTTTTTATATTAATCAAGTAAAAACAAAAAAGTAACTTTAGGGTGGAATAAACAAGAATTTTATTTTGGACAAAACGTGAGTATTTTTCTTATCTTTTATTATCATGTTCTTAAATCAAACAATGAAATACAAATGTTTTTTTTTCTAATATTAAAATAGTCTTAATTAAAAATGTGTTGTGAATCAAAAAAATTACGTGACCTTGTTTTGATTTAAATTTTGATAACAG
Source organism: Spatholobus suberectus (assembly GCA_004329165.1). Lineage (NCBI taxonomy): Eukaryota > Viridiplantae > Streptophyta > Magnoliopsida > Fabales > Fabaceae > Spatholobus > Spatholobus suberectus. Next base: position 87,014,221 of record CM014730.1, on the reverse strand, counting down.
ATATAAGAAACTTCATTTAAGTTTGATTTAATTTTTATTTTTATTTTCTCACCCAAAAAATACTTGTCTTTCCTTGATTAATATAGAAAGATTAAGATTCCTTTTTTTTCCATTATTATCACACATTAATCTTATTTTTATTTTTATCATATAGCTAAGTGGAAATAGTTTCTTAATAATGATATTTACACAAAAATACTTGTATTATTTTTAAAATAATAAAAAAGAAACATTTTCATACAACCTTTTTTCTATCTTTATTTTTCAAGTAAAAGTGTAAAATCGATGAAAAGTTTTTTATTTTGAAAATAACTTGCTTTTTTTTTATACAAGGTAGGCCTTGCAGCCACTACAAGGAAAACTAACACCAACAAAATCTTGCCAATGCAAGTGCTTAAACCCCACAAGTGAGTTGTCCACCCAGTGAGACCCCATGGAAGCTCATGGCCATATTCAGCAAGTCAATCCCACACAGAATTTCCTTCTCATAACAAAGATCGTAACACAGTTATTGTGAAACAGACAAGATCAATGAAGGGACGCAAATGACATCTGGTGAAGGGAAACAAGCGGCAATACTTAAAAATGCCAACGAGACTTGAAGACAGCAACCCACAAGCCATAGAAAATGCAAAACAGAGAGGCCTCAGACGGAGAAAGACTAGCAAGTATTTCACGTTCCAAAAATTATGCAACTATTTCATGTCCGGATAAGAAAAACAATAACAAGCCTTGCAGCTCTCGTATCAAAAACAAAACCATCAGATACCAAAACAAATTGAAAAAACAAAAAAACATGGAGAAACAAACATTTAAAATAGAAATAATGAAGTAATACAATATTGTAAAATTACAACAGAATGGGCCAAGAGCAAGGGGAATATTAAATAACTCAATGGCCCGTTTTCCAATTTCCAACAATGGAATGCCCTCACAACCCAATGATGTAGAGTCGAAATAATAGAAGACTTGAATAAATTGATAGTACCTTTTGTACAAATGAATTAGCCTCACAACAAAGTTGGGTATTTAGCATCTAGAAAGTCTCTAAGAGTCCGAGCAGCTTTATGACCACCCATTAATTCCGCTAGCTTCTCTACAGGAAGAAGTGCAAGTTCTGCCAAGCTCTTACACCCATCCATTATAGCCCTGTAGTTTGAGTCTGTAACACCTGGAAGTCTTCTTAGAAACTCCACAGCCGACGTATTGTAATTTTCAGCCCTGTGACAGCAATAAACCACTAAATTTATACTGTGAACAAATAATGAATCACTGCATACAAACTCATTAATGACACAAATTGATACCAAGAGTCTGAATCGGAGCTCATCCATTCTAAAATTAATATAGTAACGCATAGAGCCCATGTATATTTATAGGCAAGAAAAGGAGCATGTTGAGACCTGGCAATGCTTGCTAAGTATTTAATACCAATTCTAATTGAATTAAAAATGTCTTAATAAATATATGCTCACGAATCAATATTTGCCATTTTATCCTGAATAAGAGCTTTTCATTCCAGGTTTGTTGACCACTAATTGCCATTTTAAGTCATAGATCAATATCATTTTAGACTTGAAGGCCGGAGGTGCTCCTGCATGCCTTCAAAACTATGGGAGAAAACAACTCATTAATGTTTCGTACAGTTAGAACAATTTATATGCAGAGGACCCATGTGATCCACTTCCTGTAAAGCACGTGTTTTCACTTCATCCATGGAAGAACAAAGCAACTTTCAAGTTTAAACTTTTTTTTTTTGAGTAAAAGGAGGCCAAAAGGCCAGTTCAAGTTTAAACTATGAAAAAGCAACTTACCTCACATCATTTTCCACAATTCCCTCTTCCGAGGGGACACCCACTCTGATTGCTTTTGTTTCATCTGGCTCATCTTGATTTGCCTTCAGCGAAGCAAATATTTCAGCAGTTGCATGCAAACTTCGAGACCAGATTATTCGTAGCCGGGGGAAGTGTAGAGAAAGCAAAGACAACTTTGATATGATGCTATTTGGAGTCACATCATCACCAATATCACTAGCAGACTGCAAAAGATATCCATGAAAGGTACTTTAATGTCATTTACAATTTCACAAAACAAAATGCAAATCTATTAGTACTATTACTCCTTATGCTAAGTAATACAATATAAATATATGATGTTTGAATAATCGTTTCTCAAAGCCGGAACAAAAAAAGTACTTTCCATCAGCACAGCCAAGTCATATTAAATGTGAAGCCCAGAAATTGGTACTAATTTGGACCAAAATATTATTGAATAGCTTTCTTAGAAATGGGTTGCCAGTCAAAACAAGCTCTCCCCCTCACCTAGACATGTCAATGCCATTAATAATAATAGTAGGAGGAGTTTCTTAGAAATGGGCTGCAGGAGGAGGAGGAGTAGAAGTAAAGTAGTAGAAGAACAAGAAAAGATATAGGATGAAAAGAAGACGAGATATAGTATTGTGGTCAACAAACCTGGAATGAAAAACTCTTATCCTGTGAAAACTCGATCAAGAGTACAGGTATTCTGTAATATCGTACCATTGTCTCCACCTGGTGGTATAGACGACCTGACGTGAAGCTCATAAAGAGATCTTGAATACTTTTTCTTTCCACACAAATTAATGGCGATAGGATATAGTCTCCAACTTCTAGCGTCACTGGAATGATGCGCATTCCCTTTTGATGAAGAACACTTGGAAGGCTGCTCATGAACTCCCTCATGTCCACAATAACCTGAAATGTTGAAATTCCCAAGCTATAAACTCCCTTGCAAGTATATGAATCAAAGACCATACATCATGCATAAGAAAATATCACAAACCTGCATTTCTTTATCAGGCTCCTTTCTCCCACCTGCTTTTCTGGTTACTGAGTTTTGAGTAGTATTTAAATCTGACTCTAAAGTAGAATTCAATCCTAAACCATGCCCACTCTGATTAACAGCAGGGTAAATGCACCAGAATAAAAAAAAAATGGAAAATGAAATCAGTAAAACAAGTACTTGACTCCATCTATTTCAACTGAAGGCAATCATGTCAAAAACAATGGACGCAAGAAGCAACCAACAAAAAAAAAGAGAAACAAGAGGGAAAGAAGAAAACGGTCATACAAACCTGGTCAACTGGAATCATCATCATAGATTTTTGCCTAATCAAAGATTCAAATGCTCCATTCTCTCTACGAATACTCGCCTCAAACTTCTGAACCTCAGTTGAATCTTCATAGAAAAGAAAATATACTTTCAACCTTTTTGAGGGATTCTCAGCTTTGTAGACTTCGATTTCCCTAACAAAAGCCATGTCTGGATGATAAACAATGACTATAGAGGGCTTTAATATATCCAGTATAGGCTGATCACTTTCTAGGGCATAAAAATGCACTGGTGGTAGTGGCTTCCCGTTTCTTGCTGCAGCATCAGGATTAGTATGCCTTCGAAGAACTATGTTTTCCACAGATGCCCCACCTTGCATGGTTTCACAAAATCTACCAGCACTGACATGATTAGTCTCTTCTTCATCAACTTTATTTTTTGAATCAGACATCCCAATTTTATGAATCGTTGATTCCTCTTTATCATTGTTCTGAACTCCAGAGCCATCAAGAAAGACTGGGCCATTTCTATTCCCCACTTTTCTCTTTCTTTTAGCACAACCCCGTCTGCCCAAATCAGGCTGAGGGCTATCCTCAACAACATGATCATTTTCAACAACATTTCTTAGTTTTGATGCTGCTGCCAAGAGCGCATCATGCTCCTGCTTACTAATGCTGGTGGTTTCTGCATTCTGAGCGGGTATTATGGGAGTAACTCCATCAAGAATCCCAAAACCTTTGGGTTTGGGATCCTTAGGCTTCTTTTTCTTATGCACTATGTCACGCAGCTGTACTTTGTTTAGTAAGTACTTCTTCCATTCTTCATGAATGACCTTCACAAATAACAAACAATAAACAGGATACAAAAGTCAGTTTCTTCAAATCTTGTTGACTATCAACCAACAGAAACTATATAAAGAAATCTATTCCATCATAATCACAAAAATAAAGCTTCAAGCTACATACAACATATACATAGCACAATAAGTAACTTCTAATAGCAATCTATTACAAGCATATGGTAAAATCATCAAAATCAATAAGAAATCACATCAAAGATAAATATAGTAAGCAAGGCTGCTTCAGGGGTTTTAACCCTTCACTACATATTAAAGTTCAAAAAAAGCAGCACAGGCTCACATTCATTCATTGCCAGTACACAAGTTGTCTAACGTTGCTACCAATGAAAGCTAAGGAACCCCATCCTGTAAATAAGGATGACTTCATTCCACATCTTCCATAAAATTAAAATGCACTTAATTGGGTGCATCCATGTGCCAATATGCTGTTGCCACCTTTCATCAGTTTCATAAGATCCGTAGTAGTCGCTGCCCATCAGCTTCACAAAGTTGAGTATTTAGCATCATAGGCAAAAAAAAAAAAAAAGAGTGATTTTGTTTCCCAACCTACGTCTAAAATCTTCTAGTAACCTAGTTATCCAACTATTGCCATCCACAATATCAACTTCATTTTACTTTGCCTCAATCTTTTCAAAATTATTGGAACAAATTTTTGCAAAGGAAATCATCTATTTCAGCAGCAACATCTGGCTAAGTTCGGCAGTGTGCAATGAAGCTAATGAGCTAGTAGACCATATAAATTTTTTTTACTATCACTAATTAAACCAAGTGAAGAACAAAAGAAATAGTGACATTCAGATTACACAAAAGACAACCTATAACAGGACAAGTGGGGAGCATAAAACCTTTTTCGGGCTGTTGGTGATGCATTCTTCAAGTTGCAAGCATGACCTTTCATCTTTACATGCCACTAATACAATGCCATTGTCGGTGTCTTCACCTTCAGCCAATACTCCTTCCCTCAACATGCCTTGCTTTTGTCTTTCCTCTTCTACTTCCTCGAGAACCTCCTATAATGATATAATCAAATCAAGCTTCAGCCCAAAATATCCAACATTCATGATCAAATTCAACATTTTTGTTTTTTGTTTTTTTCAAAACTCTATTTAGGCCATCCTATTTTGAAACAACAAATAGACTAAAAAGCATATGAATTAAAACAATGCTAAATTAATGCATGTCAGTCGCACATATCAAATCCAATAAAATGAACATAGCCCAGAGACTTTCTAGAATTGGAACTCACTGACTCACACGTAAGACCTTCCACTTTGGTGGTTCTTCCAAGACTTCCTCCAAAATTAAGCCAGCATTTGAACTAGATGATGAAGTACCAGCAACTGCTACACAAGCATATATAAAATAAAAATTAAGCTGACAAAAATGCCATCTCTATGCTTGGCATGGTACATCTCATTCACTCTCTCCCTCTATTTTTTAATGTTAATTTTCTATAGAATTAATCAACATAACAGATCAAGATCTATCCCAGAATAAAGTACACCATACAAAACAAAATAATAATAATAATAATCTCTTACCTTCTTCAATGTCTTTGTCATCACCCTTAGTTTTTCTCTTTTTGTTTTTGACACCCTTACTCAACTCATTAAATTTCACACCATCCGACCTGACAAGATGAAAAACGCGCTTCTTTGCATAGTCAAATATCTTATAGCTCGCCTCGGCAAATATCCAAACAGATCGAAAACTCTCTGACACTCTCAGCGTATCCAAATATTTCAAGTAAGTTACCGCATCATACCTATCAAGAGAAAGCCACACAATCAGTCCCTATTATAAGCACTACATTCTTCAGATGAACAGTTTAAATCTAAATCCAACAAACTACCAAGGTTACTCAAGCTACAAAAACCATTAAAGATATTACAATTCCCAATTAAAATGTCACACGTATAGTACCCAAATACCAAGGCACTCCATCCTCACACTCACCATTTGAAAACCAAACTTAATATGAAAAATTATAAACACACACTTACTTTCTCTTCCATCTCTTTTCCACCGTATTTTCTTCCTATCTATCTTTTCTTTCTCATCTCATTACTTATCACATCCGTCACTTTCTCTTTCCTTTCTCTCTCTCTCTCTCTCTTTCTTTCACCTACCTATATCCCAAAATCATGTGTATTTTTATCATCACTATCACTTATCACACTTATCATTTTCTCTCTTTCTTCTTTTTTATCTCTCTTTTCCTTTCACCTGCGTACAGCCCAAAATGAAGTGTACGTTTATCACAATTCACTCAATATTATAGCCTATTAATTTATATCCACAAAGATGAATAACGCACGCAATGAAAGACCTGACTAGATAATCCAACAGCTTCCTCAACGTCTTAAGATCTGAGACGAGCTGCTTAGTCTTCTTCCCCAAAGTGTGCCAAATCGGATCCAACTGTCTCCTGACAATCTCATCAAACGACTTGAACAAGCCATTCTCCACCGTCAAATCCTCCACGTCAACCTTGTTGGTCTTCCTCATCTCCTTCAAGCACGCGTCCATGACCTCGACAATGGCCTTCTGAATCCCCACCATGTACTTGCTCATCGGCACCCTTATGTCCACCACCTCCGGCGGGTCCCTCTCCAGCTCCTGCGACACGTAGACCTGAAACCGCGGCCACAGGTGCAGCTTCCGCACGTGCAGGCACTTCAGCGTCCGCTCCGCCTTCGCGAACCCCGACACCATCGCGTGCGGCTTGTCGGAGAACGCGCGGACGTAGGCGGCGCGGTTGAGCGACCGGAAAATCCGAACGATGAAGGCCTCGGTGGACGTCTCGGAGAGCGAGTGCGCGTTGAGGATTACGATGCCGGCGATCTTGGAGGCCGGTAACCTGTTGGTCAAGAGGTCGACGATGAGGATCCGCGGCGTGATGAAGAAGGCGTTGCCGGAGGAGTAGAGCGCGTGGCGGTGGTGCGCGGGGAGGTCGGCGGTGATTTCGGCGGGGATTTGATTGAACTGAGGGGTTAGGGTTTTGAGGTGGAAGGTGATTTTGGATTTGAGGGAAGCGGAGGATGGGGAGAGGAGGAGGAGAGTGCCCTGAGATGAGGAGTGTAGAAGGAGAAGAGAGGAAACGAGCTTCGAGAGAGAGAGACCGGAGGAGAGAACCACCAGACCGCCATTGGAATCTTCTAGAAGCTCTGTGATTATGTGCTCGTGGAATTGAACCATCGATCGCACGGAAGGGTTTGCGCGCGGTTGCGACTTTCACCGCGAAATCAATTTTCAACTCAACTGTCTCTGCCATCGAGAATCAACAGCTTGCAAGCTACAACGATAAGACTGTTGATTTGGGCTGGCCCATATGTTGAGCTGTTGGGTTGGCCCGATTCCTATATGAGGCCCGTAAAATATCTTGCTGGTTCGCATCGTTCTATTTCTACTTTCTAGCGACGTCGGAGGCTGCGTTCTTCTCACGTCGGAGGATAGAGCATGTTCAGTGAAAAGACATGCATTTAATTTTAGGAGTGAAAAGACGAAAGAATGAATTAATCATATGATAAAAAGTATGATTAAGTATTAATCTCAAATACCAACACTGGTTAACACAATTGGTAGCGACTTGTGTCTCTTAACCAAGTTGTCCAAGATTCGAATCCTGACTTTGAGTATGAAATAAATCATATTGGGAGGAAAATACTCACTTTTTGTGCGCTCACGGTCCCCAATAAAAATTAGTCACTGCTTCCAGCGGAAAATACTTCGTAACCCAAGAAAAAAAAGTATTAATCTCAATTTAAAGTTAAGAGGAGGGCTTTCTTTGTAGGAATTAATCATAATGCTGGGCCAGCGAGACGGATTTCGGATCTTGAGGTGGGAATAATATATTTTAAAAAATAATAATTAATAATTATTATTATAGATATAAAAATAAAGGCATAAATGTTAAAATCATAAAATTTTAATATATCTAATCAAATAAATTATATGCCTTATAATTGAAAATACAAAAAATTGAAAAATATTAAATTCAAATATATGAAAATAGAAGAGGTAAAATACAAAAACTCAATATGTTTATTTTTAATTTTATCAAATTTACGGAATGTATTTGCTCACCTTCAAATATATATGGGTCCGACACTGGCTTGGGCCTTCCTTAACTATATTAATTTTATACATGGCTTGCATGGTAAGATCAAAAAGTGTATATAATCGTCAAATCAAACTCCCTCTACAATTTATCTTAATTAGAGCCGACATAAAATATGGTGTTATTCCACCTCGCGTAACTCACTAAAACAGTATATATATATATATATATATATATATATGATTTTAAATATGTGGTTAATCTGTACTTGTAAAACTAATTTGTGTCTATTTTTTTATTATTTTCTAAACTTTTTAATGTTTATATTCTATATAAATTTTAAAGAGTTCAATAGTTTTGTACTTTACTCTGTCAATTAATTAAAAATTAACGTTAATATGATTTTTAAGATAATTATTCTAAAGTCAACAAACTTATTATATATAATAATTTGTGATTAAATAATAGTATAAAGTCGTGCACAACTTATTTTTCAATTTTAAAAACTTTGTACATAAGATATTTCGTCAGGTTAACCAACGTGCGAGCACGCCTAAAAACCACGTGAAAAACAAAAGTAATACTAATATGGTGTTATCTTGGGAGGGACAGCCTTTTTTGGCGATTCCAAGAGAGGCAAATACTCACACGTTGTGGAATTTTCAAAACAAAAGCAGACATCAACCAATCAATGATTGTTGTAACAACGCAAGTTGACTTGACAACACCAGCTGACATGTCGGCCGTGCGACAGATGCAGCTGCCTTTGAAAAGCAATAGTGTAATAGCACAAAAATAAACCTAAAATTAAATCCATGTATTCCTCGTGCTTTAATTCCACACCTTTATAAATTATAAAATGAAGATAAGGTTCAATATCTTCTGGCTATGCCTATGCATCACAGCCTGTGCCCTCTCTTCACTCTCTCACGCCCATCTTCTTAATTGGAGCATAGGAAGAGAAGAATAATAGCTGACTTGTAATTCCTAAAAGGAGAACAAGATGAATCCATGGAACCTGACAACTACCAAGTTACTCTCTCAACAAGTTGCTTATCCTCCTCACCTCTTTGTAGAAGAGATTCCTAGCTTGGGAAATTCCAGGTGCCATTCTTTTGCCTCTTTAATTTGTTCTTAAGTCCATGACTTTATGGCTGTTTTTGATTAACATTTAATCTTGCCAATTTGCCATTGTTTTAATTAATGTATGATCTTCCATGTTGTGCAGTGTAAACAAGGGTGTGACCAAGGAGCCTAGAGGTTCACAGATGACAATCTTTTATGATGGCCAAGTTATTGTCTTTGAGGATATTCAAGCTGACAAAGTCAAGGACATCATGTCTTTTGCCAGCACAGGAATGTCTCAAAACCAGAACGACTATGCTTATACATTCCCTGCTACAAATTCTGCAAGTTCCAGTGGACCGTTTCCTTTTCTTATGAATATCATCCCTAGCACTGCCAACAATTCGGTTCAAGAGCACCCTCAAGCACCCTCCAAACCTGTTATTCGTGGTAATTCTTTTAGATCTCTCATATTTGACAAGATGGGAGATTTGTGTCTCGGTTTATGCATCTCTGATCCATCACTTTGTGTTCCTTTTTATTCAGATCTACCAATGGCTAGGAAAGCTTCACTTCATCGGTTCTTGGAGAAAAGAAAGGATAGGTAAGTAGGCTGAGTCATGGAAATTAGTACATTAACAAAAGTATAGCATTCAAATTTTGTTCAAAATTGGTTTTAGTTCTTACATTTATTGAAAGCAGTGATTTTGGTTTTTTCTTAAATGAGGAGAATTCGGTCTCTCCTCGTGAAAATGGAGTAAAGAATCAGGGAAAAAATAACCCTTTATAGAATATAAGGACAAAAAAACAATTTTGATTAAAGGGACTTAAAATATATTTTACCTTTTTTTTTTTTTTAACTACGCAGTGTTGGATCAATTGATATATATATTATTAATGTTTCTGCAGAATTGCTGCCAGAGCACCATATCAAGCAAGCAATCCCACGGCATTCCCTAATAAGCCAGCTAAATCCATGCCATGGCTCACCTTGGCACCTAACTCACCACAAGACGAATCTGATTCCGAGAGCAACTCTAGCTTTGTGTTATTTTAACTACTTTTCTTGGACAAGGTGAAGAAGATTATAGTATCGCATGAGCCATGGAGACTTCACTTAAGTGAAAAAAGACTTCGTCGTTATTGTTATTTGATAAACAGAGTCAACATTTAGCGGGCTTCTCTACAGCCCCGTGCTGATTTTTTGGGGGGCCTATGATCGTAGTTATATATTTGTAATTGTAAATGTTGTTATTACATTTAATACTTTTAGTTAGTTAGTTTCAATTCAGTTGTATTGTCCTTAGTTTCCTTGTATAAATAGTTCTCTGTACGGACTATCGAGTGTGTATTCTGTTTTCGAGTTTAATAAGAATTCCAGAACCTTTCTCATCTTAGATCTCTCTAGATTCAATATGGTATCAGTTGAATACGCTTCTTTGCATCGCTATCTCTGACACGTTTCTCTTATTGGTTGCTCATTCTCTTTTCACGTTTCCCCTTCGTCTTCCTGCATCAGTGTTAGGGAAACTCCATGGATGAGAGCTCCAACCCTTTCTTCATTCATCCTTCTAACAGCCCACTCATGATGGCAAAAACTATTTTTTGACAATGGTTGATGACTGCACCAGGTTCACCTAGCTATATTTGTTGTAACAAAAATTTGAGGCCACTCAAAGGATTAAACAATTCTTCACTTTTGTCAAGACACAATTTGAAAAACATATCAAAGGCATTAGATCTGACAATGCCAAAGAGTTGGCCCTTGTTGATTTTTTGCAAGATCGTGGTATTTTTCACCAGTTGCATACCCATATTGACCCCAACAAAATTCTATGGTTGAAAGGAAGCACCAAGAACTCTTAAATGTGGCTCGTTCACTCTTGTTCCAGTCCAAAATACCAATCCATTTTTGGGGAAAGTGCGTTTCCACAGCTGCCTTTCTCATCAATAGGATTCCTTCTCCTAACTTGAAGAATCAGTCACCCTATGAACTCTTACATGGAAAGCTACCATCTTATCAAGAGTTGAAAGTGTTCAGGTGCTTATGCTATGCTTCCACAATTCCTTAGTTAAGATCCAAGTTTTACCCAAGAACAATTCCATGTGTTTTTGTTGGTTATCTACCCAGGTACAAGGGATACAAATTATATGACATTGCTGCCAGGAAATTCTTCATCTCTAGAGATGTGATTTTTCATGAAACGATATTCCCTTTCCATAACATATCCAACCACAATCCTGAACCTGACTTTTCCCTTTTACTGTCATTCCCAAAGCTATATCTAAACCTCATCTTATTCCCAACACTCAACCAACCCAAAATCTTACACAACCTTCCCCACCCATTGACTGTCAACCCTCACAACAACACATTGACCTTCCTCCGAGAAAATCATCCAGACTTCACAGGCACCCATCCTACCTACAAGACTATATATGCAATGTCATTTATCCTATACAACGTCACCTTACATATACTCACCTAAACCAACCATATAGAAACTATGTTTTACAGGTCTCAAATATATATGAACCGTAGTATTTTCACCAAGCAATGAAGTTTTCCGAATGGAGATTGGCTATGGCAGAAGAATTGGCAGCATTAGAAGTCAATAATACCTGGACCGTTCAAACTCTTCCTCCAGGTAAACAAACCATAAGCTGCAGATGGATATATAAAGCTAAATATAAAGAAGGCAGCTCCCTTGACAGACTTAAAGCAAGGTTGGTAGCTAAGGGATATACCCAACAAGTTAGCATTGACTTCCTTGATACCTTCTCCCCATTTGCAAAACTGACCACTGTGAGAGTTTTGCTTTCGATTGCAGCTCAAAGACATTGGAAACTTATCCAACTTGACATTAACAATGCTTTTTTAAATGGTGATTTAGCAGAAAAAGTATACATGCAGCTTCCTTTAGGATATCCGCTTAAAGGGGAGCATCAAAACATGGTTTGCAAACTTAACAAGTCACTATATGGCATACATCAAGCTTCCAGACAATGGTTTCAAAAATTTTCCTCAACAATTGTCCAAAATGGATTTGTAAAAACTTATGCGGACAACTCCTTATTCACAAAGGGAAGTGGAGCATCCCTTATCATTCTCCTTGTATATGTGGATGATATAATCCTTGCTGGCCCAACGAAATCCATTTTACAACAGACACAACAAATGCTTCAGTCACATGTCAAACTCAAGGTCATTGGTGATCTCAAGTATTTCCTTGAACTTGAAATTACCAAATCTACAAAAGGCATTCAACTATGCCAACGGAAGTACACACTGCAATTACTTGATGACATGGGATTTATTTCTGCAAAACCCCTTCCGGTTCCTATGGATTCTAATCTCTCCCTTAATGATTCTGATGGTGAAGAACTCTCTGATGCATCCATGTATCGCAGATTAATAGGTTGTCTCATGTATCTTACTATTTCTCGGCCTAACATCACATATGCAATAAATAAGTTGAGGTAGTATATGACTAAACCTCGCACTCCACATCTCCATGTAGTACATCATGTTTTACAATACTTAAAATTGACTCCTAGCCAGGGACTATTATTTTCTGCTGCATCTTCCATGCGCCTCTCAGTTTATGTGGATGTTGACTAGGGTAGCTGTACCTCCACACGAAAATCCACCACAGGCTTCTGTGTTTTCTTAGGGGCATCTTTAATCTCTTAGAAATCAAAAAAACAATCGAAAATGGCTCATTCATCAACAAAAGCTGAATGCAAGGCTCTTGTTGTCCTCACATCTAAGTTACTTTGGCTCAAACAGTTGTTACGTGCCTTTGAAATTGTACCAACTTCCAGAATGGTTTTCTGTGATAGCAAATCAACCATCCAACTTCTGAGTAACCCAACATGTCATGAACAATCTAAACATGTAGATATAGATTGTCATTTTACATGGGAACATGTTGCTTTTGGATTCATTAACCTTGTTCATGTTTCCTCAAAACATCAATTGGCAGATCCACTCACTAAAGCTCTTCCCAAATCACAGTTCACTATTCTTATTTCCAAGTTGGGTGTTCATGATATATTTCATCCAACTTGAGGGGGAGTATTACATTTAATACTTTTAGTTAGTTAGTTTCAATTCAGTAGTATTGTCCTTAGTTTCCTTGTATAAATAATTCCCCTTTGTACGGACTACCAAGTGTGTATTCTGTTTTCCAATTTAATAAAAATTCCAGAACCTTTCTCATCTTGGATCTCTCTAGATTCAATAGTTGTTGCTCATGCTTTCTATTATCATAATTAAGAGTGTAATTTTGGAACCAAAAAATGTAATTGTAGTTTGGTTAGCATAATCGTGGTAAAATATTAAAATCAATTCTTCTCAACGTCACATCTATCCTAATAAATTTATGGTTGAGATTATCATTTTATGAGTATAGCGAGTTTGTTATAGCTAAATTGGTTTCCTACTAGCATGTATGCCACATATGGCTACTGTGTAATAGTAGTCCATCATTGTAAATTACATTTTTCTTCTCACATCTCTTCTGTCAAATTATCCTAGTTCATGTCATGCAGCAGAAAATGAGGCAGATTGAGCTGCAACAAGAATAACAATTGAACAATTTTGAAATGTGAAATAATGTGTATGTAATTATTATTTAGCATTGTTATAAAAATGTGATCATTGTTCTGTGCATAAGAATTCTTCCAGCAACACAAAACCTTTGTATTACCTCTCTTAAGCCCTTCTCAACATGAAATTCATTTCTTGAAACTACAGCAAGCGATAATCCAAAAAAGTAGTAGCAACAATAATAAGTGAAGAAAAAGGTTACCAAAAAAGAAAAAAGGTGAATAAGTTACAGCAAACGTTATATCAACAGGATGTAAAAGCAGAATAAAATACGTATATAAGATTTGAAACCAAAAGAATTGCAATCTACATGCATGCATGCACAGCCTGTTTCAGATTTCATCTACGTGGCTTTTGCGGATTCTTCGGAGTAACAAGGGAACCGGTTTTTCCAAAACGGTGACGTTAACATTGTTCCAAACATCAGATATTGTGGGGAGTGTAGTGATTTTCTCAGCAATATGCATGTCTTCTGGAAGAACAGAACCAAATACAGTGTATTCATGTTTCCACTCTGAATGGTCAGCTAGGCTAATGAAGAATTCAGGGCCAGAACCAATCCAAGCAACTGAGCCCCTTCTAAGGGTTGGACAATCTTCCACCGGAAGTTTATTGAATGTTGTGCCTTGGGCTTCCAGGGTCCCTTGAATTAATGCATAAGGGGGACCAAATGCAGCCTGCAAAATCAGGACCATTTATTGTTACTACAATCCAACAGTATAAATATAAACATTATTGCTTGCATCGAGAGTATGCAGCAAATTCAATTTTTTCCTTCGGGAATAAAATGTGAATGACCTCAACTTGACGTACAATAACCTTTTTCTAACCTCATATTTTTGTATGTCTTTCAATATAAAGTAAAAAACCTAAATATATTTTTGGTCTTTGAAAATATCACATATTTTATTTTTAAATTTTATTCATTTTTAGTCTTTAAAAATTATAAAATTTATGTGCTTTTAAGTTTAAGTAGTGAGGGACTCAAAACACCGTTTTTGTTAAAAGTAGGAACTAAAAGTAAAAAATTTAAGGAAGGAGTTGACAGTTTAATTTTTGACAATAAAATTAAAGCCAAGTAAAAATGTATGGGGATTTCTAACATAAAAAGGAAGTGAACTCCTCAGTTATCACCTACTCCATATGAGGACAAAGAATGGGAGAGAAACTTGACATGGAAGAAATAAATCTTAAAAGGGATTGACAATTTATTGAAAATATATAAGGGAGGGGACATGTAAATTCATTTTAGCAAGGAAAACAATGACATTTTCAGTACGATGGACGGATTATAAAATGTCTCTTCCTCAAGTGTTAACTGTTCTGCTATGCAAAAGTGCAAACATGGTTCATACTTGATCTATGAAAATCCTGAGGCCTATTGATTGAATTGCTTCAACACGGATCAATCAATTCAAAGAAATTAGGCATCATAATTCCATTATCTTTGGTAAGTTTTGGATTTAACATCTGTAAACAACATGCATGCAGTTTATACTGATGATAATCTATATTCTATGGTTATAAGAAGGATCTCAAATAGCTGGGAGAAAACAAGAAAAATATGCTTACCTGAAACAGCAAACATATACAACAAACAAAACCCTTATCTCACAAGGTGACGAAACAGCAAACATATACCTCAACAAAATCACATGTCAAATGGATTGGTATAATTAACTATGCGCAATACAGAATTGCATAAAAAAGTAACCAATGCTTGAGAATGAGAATTTAATGCAGAAATTAACAACATAATTTGCACAGATAACTGCGTGGTGATATAGATGGTAAATGTGCATGTGCATGTGCATCCAATCATACATACATCAGATGGGGAAATCAGTCTTACATTTTCTATATGGTTTCCTTCTGAATCCCATGATTGACCTCGGCTCTCTGAGCGGTAAAATTGGCAGCCAGCACAATGATGCAAAGCCAACAATTCTAGAATGTAGGCAACAGAGTGTGGGGCACAATCAGGTAAAAGCTGCACCAAATAAAGAATCTCCCAGAGTTAAAACATATTTCTCACTCAAGACTTAGCAATTTCAAATACAAAGTAGCAGGAATTCTTAGTGTAAGCAGAAACAAGAGCCAGTCAAAATACATCAGGTTTTAACAGAAAAATAAGATGCAGTAGGCAGAACTGACATCAATGCTTGACAGAATTTCAGAAACCATGAGCATCGCATTTCATAGTCAATGAACCCTCCGTGTAATTATTTCAATATACCAGCAAAGAAAGCAACTTTCTTATTTTACTAGGGACACTCCTTCTCTATGATCTATTAAAATTGTGAGGTTCTCCATAATTATCCAGTAAAGGTTCAACAGATCTGATCACATTTGTTAGAACATGGAAAGTATGAGTCAAGGCATGCAAAAGACACAAAAAATTACCATAACCAACAAAAATACAACATTGAACAAGATTGAAGAATTTATTATTTATCTAATCATTCTGATGTATCTCCTTAGTGCATATTTCTCATGAAAAATCTGCGTTCAAATAATGGTTTCATGTTCTACTATTGAAAATACAGACACATACAATAAGAGATTTGGTGGTTCCTTAGGACAAGGCGGTCAAACAAATATACATAGAAGCTCAAACACAAATATAGGTTGCATCCTGATCAAGCACTAGACTATTGGCAAATATTCCACTTGCCTCTAGATCTCTTTTTTATTTAAGTGTACCCATGTGCTAATTGAAATAATATACTAATACCTAACTTTGCACAAAGAATATGTCATTGGTGCAACTGCAACATCAAAGCGTTGGTATTTTAGAGGTCCTGAGACCATGAGCACTTACTTTAATATGAAGAGTTCCATATTCAGTTTCCAGTCCAATAATACCCTGAAAATAGATGAATTAGAAAGAACATTGATAAATAAGATAACCCCTCACAAGTTGATAAATTCCAAATACGTAATACATCATAAAGAGGTGGGAGAGATATAACCATCAATGGCAAGAGAAGACAGAATTTTACAGCATAGGTAATTGGCTGAAGATCCAATTAATCACAAGACACAATCACATAACAGATATCAAAGTTGGTGCTCTACTTATATACTCTGTCTGTCAAACTTGGATTTTAGGTCATATATCTCATGGTATGTCCCTCAAGTGATTGTGCAAAATATCTCACTTCTTAATTATAGAATCTAATATTAAAAGCATATTACATGTTTGATGCTAAGACGTATCTACCAAATACGAGCATGTGCCATGTCAAAGCACACTAACATAGAGAGCAATAGCTTATGTGCACCGCATGATAGGTGGCTACAGGTGTTTGTCCCCCACCTGAGTGAAACAACCATCCCCATCCCTAGCATCCAACGTACTACCACTATCTATCCCCATTTTTCAAACCTCTGTCTGAATCAACCAACCTTCCCTCACTGCTTCAATTAGATCCATATTGTACATATCACAATGCAGAATCAATTAAATTGCTGAACTAGAAAAGAAACAAAGCTTACTATAAACAACAGAAAAAATACATATTTTGGAGATAATTAGCATCAGAGCCCACTTAAGACAACATTTGACAATTTTTTTCCAGGTTCTGGATGCATTTCTAAGCCATCTGAACAAGAATATCAAATCACACACTAGTTCCATGTAAACACTTTTCCAACACAATGTCCATCAAATCGAATTCGCAGCATAATTGACAAGCAACATTTCAACAAAAATAAAAATGTCCATTCTGAAAAACGAAACTTCTCTCTTACCTCTCCTTTCCCAAAGATAAGACCAGAAGTCCAACCGACCACTTCCACCAGAGGCACTTCTTCTTGCCGTTCAGGTGCTAAGCTGTCCTTTTGTTTCTTCAACCAACACTGAACCACCAAAATCAAATGCTATTATGCTATGACTTCCAAGCTCCAGTACAAAATTTTTATCAAAAGAATAACTTAAATAGAAGTTCTCTCATTTGACGCCAAGAAAGTTATGCACTATAACTTTTATAGAAGTTTTCTCATTTAACTTCTCCAGAGACTGAGGTGATGAGTTGATTTTAACTTACGAGAGAAGCTCGATTCATTGTACTTTTTTTTTTTTCCTATTAATACTTATTAAAAAGTTTATTCAAACAGGACCTAGAGTTCGAGGTCAACTCTAAATAGCAAGAGCGAAGCTAAAAAGATCGACCCAAAAGGGGAGATCTTCAAATACTGGCAACCGTTAAATCAGCAAACTGAAAAGTAACTAACTAACTTGCATACCTCACCGAACTTGGATCCACAGGCCTCACGATTCCCACAAAAGACCCAAGTATCACAGAGGCAAGGCCCATCTTTTCCAGAACACATGGATTTGCACGCGTTGCAGCACCCTTCCGAATTGTTGAATTTAAACTCGGAACCCCACTTCACAGCTGCACCCCAAAGCTCCAGATTCTGAATCCCCCTACAGCACCCTCCCTCATTCTGCGCCGCCACGCCATCTTCAACCAACCTCCCAAACTCCGAAACTCTGCTCCTGCCGTTTGCGAGCGCCGCAGAGAGGAGCGCGTAGACCAAACCGCACGAAGCAAAACACACCAAGGGGAGGATCAAACGCTGCGAGAGAATGGAGTTTGGTTCATTGTTCCTCCGACCCATTGGGGAGTTTGGGAACACGGATAAGGTTGTACACAATTGAGTTAGGTAAATACAAAGACCGTTGACCTCAAAATAAAAGTGGGACACAACAGTGGTAATGCAAATGAAATGGTAAAGAGAGTAATCATATCATAATGAATAAGAAGTGGAAGAATTGGGGAGACAGGGTTTGAACTTGGAACGGAAATGGGATGCTCTGGGCTCTGACTTTAGATCGAACGCATTTTGTTCTTTTTGGTCCAAGTTGAGTTGAGTCTTTGACTATGTGCTTGTTACAAGAACGTGATCTTTTGTTTCTTTGGTTTGATTTCGAATCAATGAAATCCAGAAAGTGGTGAAATAATTGAGATCCATTATTAGCCAAAGAGATTAATTAAACAATAGGTGGCGTTGCGATACAGAAATGAAATTATAATACTGAAATATATTGTCAGCCGAACAATATAACTCAATTAATAAGGGGGATTCCAATGAACCAGTAATATCTATTCAAGTTTTCACGACTGAAATAAAAAAAAATTGGAGATGGGCCCTATATTAAGTTAGAGTGTTGGAGCCTGCTATTCTCACCCATTTTTTTCTTTTTTCACCCTTTCTTTTTTCAAAAATATATAAAATTTCATTTTTGTCCTTAGAATTTTAAATTCTGCCCTTCCTCTTCCCTTCTTAGACTCTTGACCTCCCTCCCTCCTCTTCCATTTTGTTCTCTTCTCACCTCCCTCCTACCCCCTGCCGCTATCCCTGATCACCAAAAGAACGTAACTCTGCCCCATTTGTGCCGCCTTACTCCAGCAAGCTTGGCATATGCCTTCATAGCCGTCGACATTCTTGCCACGCTATCGTTGAGGGTGAGTTTTTTTTTTTTACTTTTAGATTAAATAGAATCACGATTCTATTGTGTAGTGATACACAATGGAATCATAATTTCGTTGTGTATCTGGTGAGGATACATAATGGAATCGCTATTTCGTTATGTATCATTACATAATACATAATGAAATCACTAATACATTGTTACCATTATAGCACGCAATACAAACAAAAAAAACGTAAAACAATAATGTCCAAGTCATTAAAAGCAATGTCATATGCGTCAGAAAAATAAACGGTCGATATTACACACAATAAATAAAGGGTCTAGATCACACTAATTCAAAAGCATGTCATGCTCACGTGTCAGTTAACCATTAAAAACTATACTCAAAAAATATAAATGAATTTAATAAATATAAAGAATTGATTATACATAACGAAAACGCATTTCTATTATGTATTTGGGACTGATTCGTTATGGATCAGTCCCAAATACATAACAGAAATGTGTTTTCGTTATGTACAAATGGTTGCACCCGCGTTTCCATTGTACAAAATCATAACAGAATCGCGATTACGACAAGAGGTATTTTGAAATAAAAAAACATAAACAAGACATGGGGTGAAAAAATCAAAAACTTAGGTGGGAATACCGACCCCCTAGAGTGTTCCTCTAAAATTGATAGTGAAAAAACGGTTTTTATGATTATTTTAATCAAGACTTTCATATGTTTTCTATCCAATTTTTAGTTAACAAGAAACCAAACTAGTCCTTAATGTAACGGCTTAACATGTGTGGTAAATAATTATTTTGAGTTTTTTTTAAAGCTCTCAATAAACTTTTGATCAAAAGCCTTTTTAGTCTTAAAATAAACTAATTTCAACATGCTAAATACATAGGGTGATAAGTGTCAAGTAATGATATAAACAAATTAAATTTCTTTATAAATTATTAAATTTTGAGTTATTATATGTTAGATGAAGCTCATTATTTGATAAGAAGAATGTACGAAGTCATCATAAAATATTTTTTTGTAAACAACTGTCCGAAACTTTATATTCATTTTAATCACTTACTAAAATTAAATTATTGTTATAACATGTCCTTTTATTAATTAGTAGTTAATTTGTTAAGGATGAGTAAATTCAACAATTGAATATGTTTTTATTAAAATAGTATTATGTTATCTTTATATTCAATTTATTAAATAATAAAAATAAAAAATACAGAAAAATGAATCAAGTCATCTTTTTACTTGGACCACACATACGTTTTTCTGTGACGGAGTCGTCACTCTGCCTTCATTCTTCACCCGTTGCACAGAACTCTCGTATGTAGCTACACCGCAAAGTTATCTTAGCTGAAGTGAAAAAGTCAGCTCATTGGATGAACTGTTGGGAGTTTCTCGTCTGTGCATATTTGATTTAACTTATTTTGAAAAAAATATTTTTGTTAATCTCCTGAAACAAAAAATAAAAAAATAAGTGATTATTTTTTATTATATTTCTTGATGCTTCAACACAACAACAATAATAATAAATATAAAATAATATAATTTATATATTTGCATTTTATTTAATAAATCATACGCTTATTGTTATCGAAAAAAAAAAGTTATCAAAAACAAAAACCATATGCTTATTTTAAAAATTCTTCCTAACTTGCAAGCTAAGTGAATAATTTTTTTCTTTATTTTTTATTTTATCTTTTAGTATAAAAATGCCTGGTAAATATTAAATTGATACTTAAAAGTAATTGATAAATTAAATAGCCCAACCCAACTTTGAAATTCGATGAAGTGTTGTTGTGTTTCATTCAACTCTATACCCCACACACGAAGAATGCATACTAGCATTGGTAAACAATATAGGGAATCTACCCGACCACAAATTAATCAAGGCCTAGGTATTTGGCATAGTCGTCATTAACATCAACTTCCTCATTAGCCTCATCACCATGCACAGCTTCCGACGATTCTGTCCCAGCTTGCTCACCAGTTTCGATTTTTGTCCTTGCTTCTTGTATGATCCGCATGATTTCTTCCACACTTTGGCTTGGTTGGTCCTTTTGTGTTTCCTCGTAACCTCTTCTTTCACCCTCAATTATCTCCCTTGGCAAGTTCTTCCTAAACCAAAGGTGCTGTTTTATCTCGGAGATGGTTATCCTCTTTAACAAGGATGAGAATAGTAAGTTTGAAAGTACAAGGAGATTCTCAATATACAAGAAACAAATCCACTTAAACTGTTACTAAAAAGAAAAGGCACTTAAATACGCTCCGTAACATTTCATATGACACATTGAAGGTGAGGTATGAATTTAGCTAGGGCCGTTACCATGAACATTTGTAGTTTTGTATATCTTAATAGTACTCATATCAATCCTATGGATGGACAGAATTAATAATACTTACCTTGGCAGGATTGGAAACAAAAATACGAGAGAGAAGATGCCTACACTCCTTAGAGACACGTACGTAGTCGGGTATGGAGTATTGAACACTCATAATTCTCTGCCAACGAGAGAATCAGTTTAAACTTGCTGCTATGGATCAAAGGTATTAATCATAAAGAATCTCTTTTAAGTTAAGTAAGAGTTCACCCCAATACTCTTTCTGAAATTTTTAGGATCTTCTGGATCTTCAAATGGGTATGCTCCAACCAACATGACATAAAGAGTCACACCACACGACCAAACATCTGCAATCTACAGAATTGCCAATTTGTGAACGAAATTGAGCATTTGTGGACAATATGATTAATTGTTTACTTGATGTGATACTGTGAGTTTCACTCGACATAATTATTCACAATTCACAATACCTTTCCATCATATTCCTTTCGTGACAACACTTCTGGAGCAATGTATGCAGGAGTTCCAACTGTTGATTTGGGTTGAGAGTGCAGCAAAGCAGACTGCAATTGAATATTAAATTAAACTAGTATTGGAAAGTCAACAAACAAATATATGAAAGGACTACTCCGTGAAGGTTCATTTTGGTGAGATGCTATTAACCTTGGAGAAACCAAAGTCACAAATTTTAAGTCGAGGAGCTGGATTTCCATCCAATAGAGTGTTTTCCAGTTTCAGATCTCTATGACATATTTGCTGCAGTAGGATGCATAATATGATATTACACAAGGCTTTAAATGTATAACAAAAAAAATCTGAATATAGATATACCATGGAATGACAATAGCTAACTCCAGATATTAGTTGCTGGAAGAAAAATCTTGCCTGCAATATAGGGAACTCATCAAAACAATCACTTGATAATTTATACGTGTAGAGAGATATTACATACACATACACACAACCTCATCTTCACTCAATCGACCAGCATTGCATATCCTCTCGAAGAGTTCACCACCAGCAGCATACTCCAGGACAATAGCTAAATGAGTAGGGGTTAGAAATACCTGCAGAAAAGATCTGACTTCCAGGATTTGTATATAACTTCTGAAAGCTCTGAATAGAACACATCATGTTTATTCTTAGCCCATACAAAAGAACAGACACACTCATCACAACATTAAAATGCAGGAAACCCAGATGGATTCTTTTTTCCCCCCTATCTTTCTGAAGGAACAGAACTATTTGGTTTCTGCAGACATGTTCAAACTAATGGACTTTGCTTGCAAGAATCCCTGAAGAAAATAATGCTAGAAGCAGGATAGTAGCTGTTTGCACAGTGTTAGATACAAAACCATTCGTGAGTTTTCACGAGACAGCTTAAATTTTTGGAGTGGTTGATTATTGACGTGGCATTAGACCTCTGTGACCAACTGAACAGAAGTGTTCACCTAACAGATTCCAGTTGGACAATGGACAGTTTATTCTCAACACATAATATGAAAACAGAAACTCAATGCAATTTATCGTGACCTCATTTCTTGTAGTAATAATGTCACAAGCTACACATATCAACGATAATAACTTTTGACATATCAACGATAATAACTCATTGCAAAGGGCATTATGAGTTACACCTGCATTTCTTTATGAGTCAATAACATCCAATGAACTGCACAGTTCCTTTTTTGTCTAAAACAAGTTTCAAGCAGTTTGTGTTTGAGAGCTGTACTGTAAGAACAAATAATGCATATAACTAACAAGAAAATTCAACATGTCCAATTTCATATCTTGAAAAGATCCCACCGAAGGAACAGTTAAAAGTACAGAAACAAACTAGCTCTTACCTCTTTGAACCTGATAATATTTGGATGCCTTAAAGATCGGTGGTTTACTATCTCCCTTTGAACATTCGCATCAATCTGATACCACAAACATAACTCACTCAGAGGAATGTAAGCTGAGAAGGAATTTGAAAAAAAAAAAAAAAAAAAAGAGTTATTCGAAACCAAAATGTGAGGTTGCTCTACTTCATTGTGCACAACGAGGAGAATCAGGTGACGTAAGCTAATTAAGCTTAATAAAGTCCTAAACAACAGTGCTGCATCTGGTGATGAAAGCTAATTAAGCTCGGTAAATAACACAATCCAAAAAAATCTGATTATTTTTTATTATCATAAAAATGAAATCCATCACACATCAGCTTTAGGTACAAAATGTTGTCCAGCACAATGAGATCATTCTTTTCCATTATAAGACTACTGATTAATGGTTATCAAGTTAGACAAAAAGGTATTATCAGCATGAATCAAGCCAGTAGAGTGTATCTGGAAATCGAAACACGCAATTCAAATTCAGAATGCAAAGCAGAGGAGAAATCTGGAGAAGTGAATTTCAGATTTCTCAAGGAAAGGTGAAATCATTAAATATTTCCTAAATTTGATGCACAGTGAACCTTTTTTCCCCTTTCTATGTATTTGATAGCAACAAGGTCCCCTGTCTTCTTGTCTTTGGCCAACCTTGCCACTCCGAAGTTCCCCGAACCAAGCTCCTTCAATGTCTCGTACCGTTCTTCCATATCCACTATCACCAAAGCAACAACCAACAACACCGAGCCTAAAATCAGAGACCAAAAATGTTTACAAGAGAAGAGGAACCAAATAAGGAAACGGATATAATTTTATATACACATTATATCACTAAAAGTCCAATGAGGCCAAATATACTAATAAACAGTTATGCAAGGAAAAGAAGAGTTCAAATTAAATTAAATTAAATTAATTAAATAAATAAAAAGAGACAAGATGGACAAAGCATGTGAATTTGTCATCAATGAGAAAACGGAAACCAATTAAGACTCAATTAACTGAACTCACCACTTCCACCTTAGTCCAAGCAAATCACCTCAACACGCTTTCTTGAAACGTAAAAGCAATTTATTGTTCATTATTGTTATGCTATAAATTCGTAGTCCGGAACCAAATAACAGGCAGGAGTAGCAAGTATGCTGAGGAGGTTTGATCACTACTGCGCACAAGAAAAAGACTAAAAAAAAAGAAAAAGTAAAGTTTACTTCTAATTTCTAAAGAAATTTGTCGCTAGCTAACGGCCGATTTGGACATCCTTCTTCACACCAAAGATAAGGAGTGGCATTTATGTGCGAATACTGTTTCATGAAAATAAAGATGAGAAAAATCTAAATCGGTGCGTCAAGAAAAAAACGGTTTATTTAGTTATATTAAAAATATTTTGTTTTGTACATTAAATCTATAGGTTAAAGAGTTAAAAATAAAAAAAAGGGTAACTAAAAAATAATTTTTAAATCAGAATTGTAAAAATTATTTAACACGTCAATTTTTTATTTAGTTTTATTAAATGATGAAAAATCATATTATGAAAAGTAAATGTTAATTCAGAATACAAAAGTAAAAATTTAATAACAAATATTTATTATGTCAAAAATATAAAAATTATTTAACACATCCATTTTAAATATCTACCAAAAAATACAATTTAAATGACTAAAAACATTTAATAAAATTTTCTAATATTTTTTAAAGCACTTTTTAACAACAAAAAGGTAACTTGCAAGTTTTGGTGGTTGTTGTTGTCTTGAGTTGACAAAGGCACAAGAGACGTTTAACAATAATGATGATACGCGGAGGATTATTCTCTTTCTCCGATCCTTAGTTTGGTTGCAAGGGAAAACTGTTTTGAAAAATAGAAAGAATAGCCATCATTTTGGTTCATCAGAGGGTAACAAGATGTAACATTAATCTTTGAAATTAAAGAAATTTTGAATAAATTTTAAAAAATTTATTTATTTTATATAAGTTCTTAAATTAATTACTTATTGTCATTTTTGTTTATAATATTATTATGTAAATTACATATTTTTTAAATTTTAGACTAATATAATTGACGAATTATACTTTTAAAAACTTATTTAATTTTTTTTTAATTTTAAGAACTAATATAACAGCATTATAATTTTTAAGAACTAAAATAGCAATTTATTCAAATAGAATAGTAAAAAAAATGTGTTATGCGTGCGTCGGCTGGAATGGAACGCATGATAAGGTCGCTTTCGCTTCGGACCTCGGAGAATAACGTGCGCCCAGTAGTGGGTCCCACTTGATCAAGCTTTCTTATTCTTAAACCTTAACAAAATTAATTTTCGAATTCAAAACAAAAAATATATGTTTTAATATAAATTTACAATTGAGATTAATTTACAAATATTTAAATATATTTAATGATTAAAGTTAATTTTATTTATTTATTTAGTTTAATTTTATTTAATTTTAAAGTAATATAAACCTTAATTTTGAACTATTCAATGTATTTAAAATCTGAATAATTTTTATAATATTTTCTTATAAATAATTTTACTTACTAAATAAAAAGTTAAATTTATTTTATATTTTCAATATATCGAATATATTTACTTTTTCCATTCAATACTTATTTTATAAAATATTAACAAATTCCACACACATTTTTAAAAGTATTTTAGTAAACTATATTTTAGATATATTTTTAAAGATTAAAGTTATAATGTGTTTATACACTCACTTATCTTCATAAAAATTATTGTTGTATATTAACAAATCCATACACATACACAGACATGTATATCAGTAAGAATCAAGTTACTTCAAAAGTAATTTTTCATAAAGTTATTCTACTCGATAACTTGATCATCACTTTCTCTCTATATATGTTTATTCAAACTTCTTTAAAAATGTTTTGTTTAATCAAATCTAAATTGTTTAAAAAATAATTGAAATTGTGTATAATCTATACCCTCTTGGATGCGATACGATGGATTATCCTGAACCGAGCTAAACCAATCAAGCCCCAAAGCACCTAATCATCTGGACCCAACAACCTTGCCCTCTTTCAAGATAACCATGCTGTAGATTCCGCTAGTGCCTTCATGTGACAAGATTTTTGTCTAAACAACCGCCAACAATCAGCTAAGATTCCCTCCATCTATGGCATAACCCCATCCCCCTCTTTTGTATATGTAAAACATCACTGTAAAACATAGATTATCTTCATACATTTGGACTTAAGGGGCTTTTCTAGGCTAAAAAAACTAATTAGGATCCCCGAAAAGTTTGTAAAAACATAATCCATAGGTCAATTTTACAGTTTGATAGATATGATTGCAATCAAAGAAAATATCTCATATTGGATAAAATACAAAAAATATATACGCATTACACTTACCCTATTCAATTGATTTATGATTTGATCGGCGAGTTATCAAATATAATAACATCGCTTCCTTATCCTGGCAACCATCTTCCACTCTAAACCACTAAATTAAAGTGTCTTCCAAATTATCCTTCCATGTCACAAAACATAGTGCATTCATTGAAAATCATCTCACCACCACTATCTACAAGATCAAAATTTATGTTTCATTTTTCCAGTCTCATTATCTGTCCCCCAATTAGAATTGTTACATCAATTAAATGTTCCATGTCATTTATTTTTCCTTAAGATTAACAAAGGTTTAATAGAGTTAAATATTCCACGTTCATCTAACTCGCCATAGAAGGGTGTTAAAGAGAGGATTGTTAATATATATTAATAATACAACTTTTTAACATAATGGGTAATATTTTGTATAATATGATATTATATTTGTATTGATATTATTTATTTTGAAATATGTATTGTAAAATATACCTTTGTTATATTTGTATACTTATTTAATTTTACGATTTAATTATATATAATGTTAAAATTGATGCATTATGTCAACAAATCGTATTGACTTCATCTTGTCTTATATATTGTCGGGTCTTAAATAGGTCAAATTTGAATTAAAAGAAATAATCCTATTAAAATTTCAAAGTGAGTAAAGATATGAATAAACTCATCCCATAAACACCATTAAAAGTCACCACATTCTTAAAGCAACTTCACACCATTCTTTACGTTGATTTAAATTCTGAAGTGGACCCAAAAGTGTACTCTAGTTATGAATTCATAATTATTAAACAAATAAATAAATGTAATTAGTAATAATTGATTATTGAAGTAAAATACAATCTCATATAAACTTCAGAAAATAAAATTCTATTTTTATAATTTTTTAAATGTATATATTTGGAGAGAGTAGAAAAAATAAAAAGAATAATAAATATAATGAGCAATGTGATGAAAAACAAAAAGAAATCAAATTTAAAAGGCATTTAAGACAAAAAATACAAACTTTACTAAAATCAACTTAGTGGTGAGAGTGTGGATAATTTACATGAGGTCTTGGATTCAAATTTCATTACCGCTATTATACAAAAAAAATTAAAATAAATAACAAATATAATAGGTGATGAATGGTTTTAAGAATTAAAGAATTATGATTATATAATTAAAAAGTATATCAACTATTTCCAAATAGTTAAGTCAAAATTTACATGATCAAAATGCTAGACAATTTTCTTTGGTTCTCAATAAATATTTACTGAAGAAGAAAATAAAAAGTAAAATGAATCAAACTTTTTTATTAAGTTAAAATCAACTTATACACATTAGCTTTAACAAAAGTTAGATGAGAGATCTTTTATAAAATACAAATTAGGTAGATTAGTAAGAGATATATCATTTTTCTTGAGTGACATTTGATATAAGGAATGATTTAACATTTATGAAAAAATGATATGAGAATAAAAGTTTTCATATTTAATAAAAAAGGATAAAAACATTTTTCGTAAATAAGTGAGATTAAAACCTTTCCACCTTCATATATAAGAATAATTTTTTCTTAGTAATAAAGTATAAAGTTAATAAACTTGTCTATGGCAATTAATTGTAAAATATATTGTTCTTAAGAAAATTTAATAATAACTAAATATATTTTTTATTTCTATCACAAATCCTTTTTTTAAAATAAAATTCACAGAAAAGTAATTTAGTTGAAAACAAAAAATCTTATATCAAAGATCACTTTAAAATATACATCTAAATTAATTTTAAATATGCAATTTCCATTAATACGCAATAAAAAGAATTGACCAAGAGCATGTTTATTTTATTTAATTTCCACTTTCTGGTAAATATTCTTCTCGCAAAACATTGACGTTTTGAAAATTGAAAGTGAATTCAAACACGCTATAAATGGCCTCAACATCACCATTAACTCCGTTACAAACTGTGTTGTCCGAATGGCCCACAAAATAGCTATAATAATTAACCATTGTCCTTTTCATGCGTTAAGAATAAAAAGAGTAAAAATATTAAATAAACAAATATATTGTATTATAATGTTTAATAAATACTTATAAAATTTTTAAACAACTAAAAATATTCAAGAACGATATTTCTTATTATTTAAATAATATATTAAAATATTCAATACTAGAAATGTTAAACATAATTAGCGTGTTAACGTAAGAAAAATTATATTTCCTTTTCTTTAAATCTTTTGAATATTTAGCCAATTTTTATTTAAAATGCCCAAAATACACCTCTAGAGTCATTTGAAATATTTGAACCCTTGAAGAAGTCTTTTAAACCCCGAATTCATATGTATTTATTACTTAAAATATTTATCACGATAATTTTTATATGTAAAATTATATCTTTTTGTAGGAAAAAAAAAATCTAATAGTGGTATTGGAAGTTGCATTTATTCATTTTTGGATGGGATGAAAGAAAATGTAAAATGATATGCAATCAAGATCAGTTTGGTTTCACCTTACGGGTGGGTGGGTGAGCCATCAAATTAGATTTGAAAATATCAAAATAAAGAAGAAACAGTCCATGTCTCTATGACATTTTTATTGCTCAATACATCGCTCACAGTGTCCGGTTTTGTTTTCTTTTCCTCCTCCTTTTAGATTATATTCATCTCGCGTAAAAAATTGTGTATAATAATAAATAGGAATATGTTTATAATTAAGAATAAATATTTTAACTTAAATTAAAATATTTTAATAACTTAGTACATTTTAAATCAAGAATAAATTTATCTTCTATTTTTACTTTACACAGTTTTTCACTTTAAGAAAATAAAATAAAATTAAGTAGTAACAATTGAAAAGTTGATTTATACGACAGAGGCTCCTCAGTGTAACTTTCCTTCGCTATTTATCAATTATTACAAGGCACTTTTATTTTGCCATGAAAAATATTTTGAATAACAAGCAATCGTTTTGAAGTTTATACCTACCTTACTTATCTCATCTATTACTATAACTGTATTTTTCGTTTCTTAATTAAACTATTAACTATAACATATTTCCCCTTACTTCATCATAATGATACCTTAAAATCAAAATTTTGGTAAATTGTTAGAAGAGCTAGAGAGAATTCATTAAATAACATTAGCTACCTCGTGTTACTACTACATATGTAAATGAGCTAAGCTATTTGTGAACTATTCAAGTTCAACTCGTTAAATATTCAATCAAACTCATTTGTTTAATGAAATAACCAAACTCAAGCTTTAAATTGAACTCGATTATTTAAATAAGTCAAGTTTAAGCTTTACAAGCTTGACATTAATAGTTCGTGAATAACTCATTTATTTAAATTAATGAAAAATATTTTACTGGCCTTTGTTATTTATATATTTATTATGAAAATATATAGAACTTTGTTGAGAGCGTTAAAATTAATTTTGAAATTAATTTTGAACTTTCTTTTTTATAATAGTCAATAAGTTATGAATTTTTTATTTACTAGATTATAAAAATGTAATAGTCTAAAATATTTGAATTCCACTTACTACATCTTAAATACATATTTCTATATGTAGATTATTATCTAGTATTAAAATATTTATTAAATACTAAAATGACAAAGTTAAAAAATAATTTAATTTTTTTATAAGAAAAAAAATAATTAAGTTATAAATAAGTTAAACAAGTAAAGCTCAAACCTTTTTTTTAAAACAAGCTAAGTTTAAGCTTTCAATTTGGCTCATTTAAGCAATTCATTTTTTTCGCAAGTCAAGCCTAAACTTCAAGTGTTCAACTCAACTCAACTCGTTTACACCCTAATTACTACTAACAAAATCAAACATAGTTGGTAGATAGTTGGATTCTTTAAGTATGTTGTCAAATATTTGATTCTTGACTATGTATATGAAAAAAATTTAATTAGGAGAAATAATTTACTTTAACCATCTCTGTGCCTCAAAGAAATTAGTCTCCAATTCAACTACCCTTGATGCAAATAAAAAAAAAAAGTCTCATTACAAGACATATTAATTTATTTTTTCCGTTTAAAAACCACATTTGGGGTTTGTTTTATTTGAATACTTTTTTCTTCTTTTCACAATCACAATTTCTAACGCACAATTATCTTTCTTATTTTTGGTCACTAGTATTGTCATCATAACCATCTCTATCATCGTTATCGTCACAATTATTGCCCCAATTGCTATCACTATCATTGTTGTATAGGTATATACAACAAAGTATTAAAAAAAAAAGAAAAAAAAAGTAACATAAAATATAGTCCAGTGTAAAAAAGCTTAACACAAGCTTCCAAAAACTCCTTCAATTAGCTTCTCTAAAAGCTTCTTATGCTCATGATTTCTTTTAAAAAAAATAAGATATTATTTTTTAAGAGCCTTTATATAGAAAACATTTGCCTAACTCTTTTAAGGGAAAATAAAATAAAATTGGGCCCAACACAACATAAAAATCGAGTTGAAATCTTCTATTAGAAAGGGGTACAAGTTGATTATTTGGGTCAACAAAGCCTTGAAATTAAACCCAATTTTGAAATGGGTTGGTTAGCACAAATTAACCCGTTAAGCCTGCATACGTGTATAGGGTCCAGAATAATGTTCTGCGCGCGCTATACATATGTATTTTGTAAACCAATATATTTATTGTAATTTTCATTACTTAAAATTTCTTAAATGTTACCAAATATTTTCTTTTGTATTGTATAGTTTGTTTAAATTAAATGTAATATGACTATGACATGTTTATTTAATAAATAAATATTTAATACAATAATACATCTTTAAAATGATTTTATTATATTTTTTAAAACTTTGTAATTAAAATATTTTAAAAATAATATATAGTTAAAAAAAATTAGTGCAAAATAAATTCATAAAAAAATACTTATAACATTAAAAAAAACAACAGAGAGATTCATATTTAATTTTTCATTTTAATTTAACTTTATTTTGATTTACTATTTAGTAATATTTAGATAAAATTTTAACAATATACAATAAATTTAAATAAAAATATTATTATATTTATTTACACATTAATTAAGCTTTAAAGAACATAAAATTATGTATAATACTTATTATTTTTTTAAATTTAATCTCAATTAAATTTTAATAACTTTTTTAAATACATTGTGTACTAAATAAAATCTTTGTTTTTATTTTGTATTTTCTTTTATATATATATATAGTTGATGTATCTTATGTTAATATTATTAATTATTAATATATATAAAAATTCTTAGTTATTAAAAATATAAATAAAATTATAGTAATAATTTTCTTGGGTATAAAGAAACACCTATTATAGAGGTGAACTCTGGGGATAATGACAGCTAACAAGGGCTATGTGAGAAAGGAAAGTAGAAAGGGGATGGTATCCCATTGTAAAATTTAAAATAACACGTTCATTGTGTATCTCGTACTCTATTAATTAAGTTGTCTCACGCACATTTATTCAAATATTCATACGACTAGAATATATAAGATTAAGATTAAAAGATGATATTTTATAAATATATAAAGGAAAAACGTTTGTAGAGCATTTTACTAATTCATACTTTTATAATAATATATGTATCGTTATTATTAATTTAATAAAAAAATAAATATACTTAGATTGTTATTTTAAAAAATAAAAAGATGAAAAGTTAAGAAATATATAAACGGGAGAAATGAAAAATCAAAATAAAAGATAACTTTATAATTAATATTTTTTAAAATCAATAATACGTGTTGCTTAGTAATAACAATAGAAGAACTTTTATATTTATAATAGATAGTATTTACTATTTATCTAGCTAGAAAGATACATAGATCATATTACTTATACATATTTATTCACAATAAATTAGAGAAAAAAAAATATTGTTAGCAATAAAATATTGTAGGTTACATAACAAAAGTTATTATTTACGAATGACAATTTTAATTAACAATGATTTGTGATTTAAAAGTATAATTAATTTGTAATTTAATAAGCAAAACACATATATTTAACATAATTACAATAAAAACATAATACATATTTGAGTTTAATGACTATGCATTGTTAGTGTAAAAAAATTTATATTGTCAACCAATCAAAAATTACTGTTGTTATGACTTTTAAGGTAATTATTACAAAAGTCAATAAGCTTACCATACATAGTGAGTTGTGATTAGATGACAATGTAAAATTGTTTTACGCTATTAGTGCATAATCTATTTTCTTTACATATTTAATATGTATTCTAATTAAATTCATTACTTTTTGGTACAAGAATAATTTTAGTTATTTGTTGAAATATTCTTTTTATCCTATTGTAATATGTGGAATTATTGAATCTGTCTAGTTTCTTCTAGAGTAAGAGATTGGTTGTCTCAGACTTAGTCTCCATTGATTGTTGCCAACCTTACTTTCGTTGAGGATCCCACAAACAATATTAGCATCAATACCCCACTATATATATTTTTTTGATACAAATCAACACCCCTAAATATAGCACGTACACGATACACCCCACTCTTTCATTCTACTTTTCCTCTCTCAACAATTTTGTGTTTTATTTCTTCTTTTTCCTTTATTTTTGTGCACATCTTCACCTTATACGGATGGCCATATATTTAGTTAAAACCGTAATGCCAATTTTGTAGGACAACTTTTCAAGTCGGTGAGTCTCCTTCCCATGTCATTCACGTATGACGTTGTATTCCCACGCCATTATTCTTTAATGAAACATGAAGTGTTTTTGGAGTTTGGTTTTATTTTATTTATACTAATTGTTGAGGTTTGATGTGTGCATGCATGAGATTCAAGAGACGAAGAGGGGACAAATGATTTGAATGTCTCAAAAATTGATGGATTAATTTTTTGTTCTTTTTCTTTTAACAATTGTATCACGTGTTTACTAGATTTAATCGATATCTTTTCTAACTTTGATTTATGCGTTGACGATATGATGGTAGTTATTAAATTCTTGATTTATGCAACTGTTGACCGAATCTGTGGAATTGTGATTTTGATATGTTTTTGTTTTTACGAGTTTATTATGTCTTTGTTATTATTTTTTCACAAAAGAAGAACCTGAAGTCAAGGTCCATTTTTTAATTTATTCATTATTCATATTTTTCTCATCATCCATGTTTTATGTTCTTAAAGCTATCTTTTCCCCACAAAAGATTTCTGTGAACCAACAAACAAAATTTAGAACTAGTCTTCAGGA
This sequence comes from Spatholobus suberectus, assembly GCA_004329165.1. Lineage (NCBI taxonomy): Eukaryota > Viridiplantae > Streptophyta > Magnoliopsida > Fabales > Fabaceae > Spatholobus > Spatholobus suberectus. Next base: position 86,980,332 of record CM014730.1, on the reverse strand, counting down.
AAGTGACATTTTGTTACCACAGACGCATAACTATCTTTTTGAGTGATCAAATACAATTGGGGTGTTTAATTTATTTTCGTTTTCCCTTTGTAATGTCTTTCTTTTTTTTCTTTTGTATTGGTCAATTTTTTGCTATGCTAATTAACATGAACTATTGTGCAATCATGGGATTGAGTTGTTACTAATTATTTCTTGTTGTGGTATTTGTATTTGGGTTTGCAAGCAGGAGTTTTAAGATGTTTTAGACAATATATTTAGTGAAGCTCGGGCACTGCTCCAGTGTGTGCTACGTTGCTTGCATTTCCTCCATAAAATGGGCTGTTTCCACTCCAAAGTAAGAGAATTTCCGATGGAAGATCCATTTATTCTTGCGTCAGAAACAACTTGTAAGTTAATTTTTTCCTTAAATGGAATCATGCAAAGTTGTAATTTTTGCCCACTTATAAGATTGCTATTTGTCTTGAGTCATAATTATCTTAATGATTTTTATAAATGTGTGCTTTTGAGTTGCTTATTATTTACATATTTTCTAGCTTTTGTCTGGGTGACTCTTTTAAAAGAAGGATTTTTCTTAAAAGTTAAAACTTATTACTATGCTTTATCGGGATAAACTAACCAAGTCTTATCTATGAGTACATAAATGTAATGGTTTTTCTACTATAGTTATGATGTAGACCAACACAAAGATTTATTTTTTACTTGCTAAATTTAACATATTGAAAATTAACCTTACATCTATTGGCTTTTGCCTTATCTTTGATTCCTTAGCCTTTGATCCACCCCCCAAAAAAATATGTTGACCCTTTATAAACTACAAATAGCCATAGCATTTTTGAATTCATTAACTAGTTAGGGAATTATTTAACGTCATAGAGATTTATAATGTGTGCACTTAATTTCTTATACTCCTCTTGTTAGGTAGAAAATTTTTAAGATTATCAAAATATAAATCAAGTAAGCCTATGGTTTGATGTTCTTTGCTCCATTGGCTAGTTTTCTTTGCATTTCTTTTACCAATTATCAAATCATCTCCATATAATATAATGAGTGTTTGTATTACACATTTGTTTTTTGTTGCTTGATTGTGAGCTTTTGCTTCCATGCAAAGGCTTTTCCATCCATTTGCAAACAAGATTGTTCTCATATTTCGAAACCATAATTTAGATCTATGAATTCACCTAGCTTTGCTTATTTGACAAACAAAAATGGGACTGGTAATTGGCTTATTCATATATGGTACATTGTCTCAATTGATAATGGATGTTTTGATTAATGCATTTGTGTCCTGCTACCTGTTATATAATATTTGTTTCATAAAGACTATCCTATGTAATGTATTTGTCGTTAAATTGTTCGATCTATCTTTTTTTCATTTACTCTCATTAGTTTTTTAGCTTATATTTGTTTGTGAATTTTTGGTTTCTCAGTCAGTGTCAATGATGTTGAAGCATTATATGAGCTTTTTAAGAGCATTAGCAAGTCTGTCATTGATGATGGACTAATAAGCAAGGTAACAAATAGAAAATATCTTATTTCTATAACAATAAGTTTATGATTACTAGCTCTAATTGTTTCTTATCTCCCCTCTGTCCACTATTACGAGTTTGTTCATAATTTTGAGAGCTCTTTCTTATGGTATGTTGTTTGAATAATTTAAGTTATCACTTTTACTTGCAATGCCACTATTTTTAATTTTCAAGTTAATTTGTTAAGTGTATTATGAAGATATTTAGTTAAAATTTTCTTAAATGATGCTTCAAAATATGAATGGTCTATAATATACTTTTTAATATTTTAATTTGTTTGCCCATTATATTTTGATTTATTTTTGCTTTGTAAGGGACATTTTGGTAATCATGCTCATTTAGTTACTATTTATGTTTGTAATTGTTGTGTTCTTCACATTGACTTTTTAGCCTATATTGTGGTAACTAATAATAAATGTTCTTTTGTAGGAAGAATTTCAATTGGCAATTTTCAATAATAAGGAAAAGGAAAATCTCTTTACAAGTCGGGTATTATACGATATTATTTTGCTTTTTTAAATAACCATTCCATTATAGTAAAGATTTGCTTGCAAGCTTGTCTGGGTGACCATGTACTACATAAATTCACTCTTTAACATTTAGATTAATGATTTGTAATATAAGTAGTACAAAATCTCAATTTATTAATCATTGTATGAACTTGTAACACGTTTTTTTGTGAACCAATTAGCATTTGGTTGGATCCAGCAATTGTTGTAAACCAACTAATGTGTTTATTGTGGTATATCAACAATAAGTAACCTTTTCTATTTATTGGAAGCCAATTGACATCATATTCTTTTTTTTTTACCTGTAGATCTTTGATCTATTTGACGTCAAGAAAAAAGGAGTGATTGACTTTGGTGATTTCGTTAGAGCACTCAATATCTTCCACCCAAATGCACCAATAGAAGTCAAGATAGATTGTAAGTTGACACATAATTCACCATGATCTTTTTTGTTATCCTTAAATCCACATTATGATTGATTGTACTGATATAAAAATTTTGGGATCTTCTTGCAGTTTCATTTAGGCTCTACGATTTAGACAATACGGGATTTATAGAGCACCATGAGGTAAGACGCTAATTGCTAGTTCATCTATCTTCAATATAAATAAAATGTTAATTAAATACCAATCTATATGGATATATCTTTTTTGAAATGATAATTGTAATTTATATATTTAAACATTCTTACAAAATTATGTTTTGTTGTGGCATTCACTCTCAAATTAGTGTATTGTTATGTATTATTATCATTTCATTGGTTTGTAAATATTTTTGGTGATTTTTGACAGGTCAAGCAAATGGTAAATGCACTTCTTTGTGAAGCTGAAATTAAGTTGTCAGATGAAATGATAGAAACAATTATTAACAAGGTGAGTTATGTTTGCTAAAATCATACACTTTAATCTCTTGTCCTTCTTTCATTAATTATCTCGAAATAAAAATGCTTCAGCTTGATGTTTTGTTTTTATGAGTAGACTTTCTTGGATGCTGATCCTAATCAAGATGGAAAAATAGACAAATTTGAGTGGCAAAACTTTGTTGTTGAAAACCCCTCATTATTAAAAGTCATGACACTACCCTACTTGAGGTACATGTAAAATTATTTCTTGGTGAATTTTTAATCACTTCTCATTGAGATAATCTAATTATTGTTATCATTATTATTATTATTATTCATCAGTTGTGAAATTGATGCAGGGACATAACAACTGCTTTTCCAAGTTTTGTATTTCACTCAAAGGTAGAGGACGAAATTGTTGAATGAGAAGATACATTTTTGGTTATGCAATTATTGACAAAATTGGGATTCTCTCTTCTTTTTCAATGTATATTTGATACATGGGGTGGAGATATAGCCATAGATATAAGATAAAATAATTAGCCTTTCTTAATATATTGTAAAACATATCCTCATTGAATGTTCAATCATCTTTCATTTTAATGTCTAATTATTATAAAATGATACTAAGTCATAATTAATTTATATGAGTTGGCATGGATATATAACTTTGATTAACTAATGTTGATTACTTTTCTCTACCTTCATTATATGCCTATTGGTTGAGGTTCCATTATTTATGTTTTTACAGAGGCGATTAAGAATTTAGAATGGCCGAGATGATAGTCCATGACAAAATTTTATTAGCTGCCAATTTTAGTTTATTTTTCTACAAGAAATAAATGAAAATATTTAAATGACTGACTATATGATTGAAACAAAGTATATTGTTAGATTATTTTAATTATTAAAAATTCTAAAATCATTATTGCAAAAAAACATAAAATTAAAATTATATATATTTTGAAGGATGAAATTGAAAAATATTAAACATTACAAAATATCTATCATCGTTAATACTTGCTAAAAGACAAACATAGCACTTTAATATTATTATTATTGAATGCCACCAAAGGGCCAATTTTATTTGTTTTAAACTAGTTACGAGCAAAAAAAATAAAAATAAAAAATTGAAGTTAACACAAGTAAATATTAAAAAGATGCAGGGAAAAATGAAAATGATTATTAAGAGATAAATTTCACTATCATATTAATTAATTAATCTTTGTGCACATATATTTATGTTCATTATGAACTTATTTGATAAATATAGAAAAAAAAAAAGGAAATATTTTTAAATTTGTTGTGCTAAAAATAAAAATAAGATATTGTTCTTCTAATTCATTCTATAAATTTTGAAATTTTATTTTATTTTCTTTAAACAATTAGTCCTTTCTAAGGAAAAAATAAGCAAAGGGGTCAGACTTTCAAGTATGTATTTTATTTGTGTTTTTCTTGGATCGTTACATTCCCTTGTATTTTAGAGGTTCTATATTAGTTTATTATAATATGGTTTTCTTAAAAGAAGTTATTTAGTATGTGTGAACACCAAATTTTATCCAGATAAATGAAAATAAAATATAAAAGAAAAAGGAAAAAGAAATGAAAGAACATTTAAAGGAAGAAAACTCTTTTTTTTACGACAAATACTATAAAAAGACAATATCATATATTCAATTATACTTGTTAGTTTGAGGTGTTCATTGCACCGTTGAAAAGCTTGTAAAAAGATCTACAACTCATATCTCTACCTCAAAAACTAAAATCAACTTCTATCTTGATGAAAATCAACCCTAACGTGGGCTATTTAATCATAAAAAAATTCAAGTCTCACATTCCTTTCCTCTCACCTTCCCTTCACTTAGAAGTTCTACGCTGGACAATTTACACTCATGTATCTTCTCCTTTTCCTATATAAAGAGATGTCTACCAAGTAATGGAAAAGCTAAGCCAAAAATCCATTAATCATAAGCTTAATGCAAAGCATGAAATCTATGAAAGTTTTTTTTTTATTATTATCTTTTTTCTTTTTCTTCTCTTGGAACTTCTATTAGAGGCACACGGTGGATTGTTTTATGTGCTGTGCTCACCACAAATTATCATCTTAAGGTAAATTTGTTTATCTTATCTTTATATATATGTGTGTGTGTGTGTTTTATTACCTTTTTTTATCATTGTTATTGTTGTTAAATTTTATTTTTTGTATGTCCTTTTCAAATTAGAAATATTTTGTTTTTAATTAATTTTTTTTAGACAAATGATTAATTGGATGTGACATATTTTTAATCCTAAGGTTTTGAAGCACAAGTTGTGACAACTTGATGTCTTTAAACTCTTCTCTAAAATTAAAAATGTTAAATTAAAATTAAATTGCTACAAAAATAAAAAAACGTTATTGATATTATTACTTTTTCTCTATGTTTTTATTGTTATTTTTAATTAGGAACATTCTATTTTTTAAAATATCTAAAATAGAGAAAAGGATTAATTGGATGTGACATTTTCTTAATCTTGAGATGTTAAGGCACAAGTTGCAATAGCTTGGTGTCTTAAGACTCTTCCTTAAGGTAAAACAAAATAAAATAAAAAATAAAAATGTTAAACTAAAATTAATTTGCTTTAATAGATTGACTTAGATGAACATCTCTGTTGATTCTATGTTTAGGATGTATGAGCCATGACGGTTCAGAAATTATAAAATCTAATAAACAAAATTAAAAAATGACAACACACAAATATTTTCTACAAAAGAACTACGTGAGTTTGTTTCTCCATTACACCGAGAGATACGTAGGAGCAGGAGTCCACTCTTGTCGATCTCAAAAAATAATAAAATTTAAGATAAAATAAAAATATTTTTTATAATAAATAAAATTCTTTTTGCAATTATTTTTAAGGTAAGATAAATATTTTAAAAATCATTAATAATTTTCTTAATCAATTAGAGGTAACAGTCTTTATGACAGACTTTGTAAGATGTTAATATCTTCCCTATACGTAATTAATTCCCGAACCCAGAATCTGGTTTCAAAGGCCATTTTATTTTTAAAGCTTTTCTAATATTTTTTCTTTAATAAATATTGGTGGCGGCTCCCCTATTTTTAAAATTCTTTTTCACCGTTCTACCGCGACCCCAGTTGCGACAGTATGTATTCAAGAATATATGATATAACTCGTCAAAAAGGATAAATGATACAAGAATATTAAATAAATTTTATTACATGTTTTTAAAATAAATATTAATTATTTTTAATTTTATATAATAAATATTTTTCAATATTTATTTTTTATTTCTTATTACGTGCCCATGGATACATGATAAAAAAATATTTCTTAAAATATATCTAAAAGTATAGTTTGTTAATATATATATATATATATATATGTTAGTAAGTTATAATTTTAGTTTTTTAAAAATTTACCTAAAGATGCATGTTGGCAACACAATCATATTAAAAATTAGATTGACACATATTATATATTATAATATTACTAAATGGGAAGGGTTTTTTTTTAATTTATTGCTTCCTTGGTTCAAATATTTTAAGGAAAGGGGATCAAATATTTTAAGGAAAGGGAAACGAGTCAAAATCAATCTTTCTCATTTAATTTTTTCTTCCCTTCAATGTTAAACAAAGTTGGAAAAAAGAAAAAGTATTTAATGATTATGAATTGTGTTGATTAAAATATTTTTAATTAAAATTTTTTTCCTTCTCCCCCTTCTTCTTTCCTCTTTTAAAATTATTCTTTTCTTTTTCTTTTTCTTCTTTTAAATCAAATACATTGACTTTACTACTTATATAATCTATACTTTATTTTTTTATTATTATTATAGGACATCCAACTTATATTTTTATTATTATTAATTTTGAAACAATTTTTTAAAATATCTTTCACTAAAAACGTTGAAAAAAAAAGAAAAAATTCTCTAAATCAAACACACAATAAATATTATTTTCACGAATTTGTTAACTGGTAAATGAAGTTAAATATTTTTTAAATGGGTCTTACTACCAAACACACTATTATTGAATAAAGCAAAATGATTTGCTCATTAGTTAACATTTGTCTTTTAAAAATAATTAGATTAATGTAACTTTTTCAAATAACTATTGAATTGAGTTTCTCAATGTCACTTTTTTCATCTCTTGTTTTAATTCACATTAGTAATAACCAAATGTTATTAGTAGTTTCTTTTTCTTCTATCCCATGTAAAACAAATGAGATGAAACGTCACTTCCTCTCAATAATTGATCCAAATTTGAATGATAATATGAATGATTATGTGCTCTGAACATGTAAAAAAAAAAAATGACAAACAAGTGCCTAATTAAATAAATAGTAAAAAAAAAACATTTCAAGTTATTATTTAAGTAGAAATAATGTCTAAACATCTCACTTAACAATTTAAAAACTAATTTTGTTAGTTCAAATCCTCTGAAATCACGTGCGGATGATAATTGAACTCAAACATACTAAATACTCACAAAAACATCTATAATATTGAAGAAAACTACTAGTTAAATGGGTCTGATTTGTTCGAATTCAAATATGATATTTCCTCATAAAAATTTATGGAAATGAATATAAATATAACTATAATTTATTATTCAACCCGACACATATATAAATGTATTTATGTTGAATTTAATTATGTGGATTAGTATTAATTAATAATTTAAATACTGTTCAAATAATTATTTAGCAATTATGAAATTATATTAATTATATTTGTCAATTTTTTGAATATTATAACTTGGGCTTTCTTTTAAGAGTAATTTTGCGATGGGTTGGGCCATTTAGTGTTTAGTCCGTTAGGTCTTTATCCACTATTAGTGAGTTAGAAATTTATCTTTCATTAAGCAGTTTTTACATACACACACAACTTTTTGAAAAGTGGGTTGTTTGCTCTCAATACAAGAATGCAAATATCTTTCTCATCAGTTGAAGCACCACAAATACATGAATGAATTCAGGTACATTTTCTCGGTCTCTTTCTATCGTATATGATGATTAGTATGCTTTAATTTGCATCTATGATTATTTTGGATGTTCTTTAAAATTCATTAATTGGTATCAGAATTTGGTTAAATACAAATTATGGCTATTGTATTCGATCATTCTTTCATCAAAACATCACCAAAACAAACCGAAATCAAACAATTGTATTTATTCGTCTTGATTTGTTTTTCTTTCAAAATTAACCATCATTTTTTTATGCATGAATTCGGGAATTGCTTGAGGGATTTTATTCCTTCTCATCACTAGAATAACATATTAAAATTTGGATTAAATATGTTTTTGGTCCTCTAAAAATTGACTCATTTTTGTTTTAGTCCTCAATTTTTTTTTCTTTGAATAAAGTCGCTTAAATATTAAAAATACCCTAATTAGATTCCTGTACTAAACTCTGTTTAACTTTTCTGTTAAATGATAGCCACATCAGTATCACAATCATCATTAATTTACTGATGTGACCGTCTATGTCAACTGTTATGTCCAAGTCATATTAATAACATGTTTTTGAATAAAATTATTACATGTTTAACCCTAAACTACAAAAAAAATTTAACCCTAAAGCAAAAGTAATTACACAATTTTTTATTAAAAAATATCACTAGGCACTTCAGGTAATAAAATACGTTACTTGGAAGCTGATGTGACTATTATTTAACAAAAAAGTTAAGCCGAGTTTAGTATAGGGATCTAATTAGGATATTTTTAATATTTGAGGGACTTTATTCAAAGAAATTTTTTTTAGGACTAAAACCAAAACAGGTCAATTTTTGGATGACTAAAAACATATTTAACCCTTAAAATTTTGTATAACTCCATGAACGAATTTGAGAGAATCTTAAGGTTTTTTTTTTTTTTTTGTGGACCCCTTTAAAATTCTAATACTTTGTTTAGATTAGAAGTGAAATATAGAGAAAAGAAAAAAAAAAAGGAAGGGTAGAAATAGAGTGAAAAAGATGTGTTGTTTAGATAAATAGAAATAGGAAAGAATGAAGTAGAAAAATTTCTCTTCATTTGTTTGGATGAGTGTAAAAGAAAGTGAAAAATATATAAATAAATTACATAAAAGTATTTTTATACTAATTAAAAATATTTTTTTTACTTCATTATTTTTTTCTTAAGACAAAAATTATTTATTATTTTGTATATTGTAAAAAAATTGTTTATTTTTATAAAAATTAAAAAAAAGAAAAATAAAGATACACAATAAATCATCTCCAAATCATGGCAAATATGAAAGAATTTCTAAAATAATGGGGCCTATGGAATTTGACACTTTCTCATTCATATGTCTCTTCCAACCAACAAGGAAAAGTTATACAATTCCTCCTATTTCACTCCCTTCCATTTCTCTCCCTCCTAAATCACTCAATCTGAACATAAGATAAACCTTTTCAAATCCAATTACTTTCAAATGGAGCAACATTTTCCAAAATTGACCGAGGGCTTTAGTAGAGCATTAAATTTCAAACGAAACACATCTAAGATCTTTGTTTTCATTCTCAAAAATGCGAAAAATTTTGAAAACTCTTTTTCTAGGTGTATTTCTATGTGCAATATTTTTGTTCCTCCTTTTCTCCATGTTTTCAAGCTTCTTTCCTCAAATTGTTTGAGGAATTTTGAGGCTTAATGATTTATGTCCATGACTAGACAAAATCAAGCTAAAATTCACTGTAATTTGGGAGAATTTTGAGCTCTAAATTGTGAGTCATTTAAACCTTTTTTTGACCTAATTTTAACCACACACACTATCACTTAGAGGTGTTCATAACTTAATCCAATCCAATAAGAACTGAAAAACTAAATAAATCAAAAAAGCTAAGATGTTTTATTAGATTGGATCATATTTCGAATTTAATTTTGAAAACCAATCCAATCCAAAAACAAACCTATACATACACGTATATTTTTTGAGAAAATAAGTTATGCACTTACAGTGTAAAGTAGTTTCACACTGCCATCCAATCACAAATTACCGTTTATGGTAAGTATGTTGACTTTTATAATAACTACCTTAAAGGTTATACCAACAATGATTTTTGATTGGTTGATGGTGTAAAACTTTATACATTGACAGTGTGTGACCATTAAATTCATGTTTTTATTTATAAAATTATGATAGCATTCATGTTTGCATCTTTATTTCTCACACACACACACATATATACATATACATATAAGAGTAAACCACCATTTTTGTTCATGGAAGTGTAAAACGCTGTCACGTTAGTCCCTAAAATTAAATAAATTCTAAATAGGTCCCTAAAATTTTTAGTTATTTCATCTAAATCCTTAAACTTAACCACTTATTGACATTTTGTCTCTAAACATATGTTAATTATCACTTAAGTCACATTTAAAAAAAAAATGGACTAACATGATTGAAAGGTTGCACCTTCAAGGACTTATTTGAATTTTCCTTAATTTTAGAGACTAATGTGACACTTTCAGGGACTAAAATGGTAGTTTACTCTATTTGTAAAATTATCACATAACTTATACTTATTTATTAGAATATATGTAATTAAAGACCCTTTTTTAGAAATTATTTGAGTAAAAGTATGTAATTATCAAGTTGTTTAAAATTATTTTTAATAGCCTGTATTTGAAGATTTACACTACTATTAGCCATATAATAAATTATAGATGCATATTTTATATTTTTATTTATTTATTATTATATTTATTATATATTTCATTATTTATTTAATACTTTTTGAAAGAAAAATAAAAGGCAAATCGAAAATTGATCCAATTCAACCACTTTAGATTGGATTGGATTGAATTTATATTTTAAACTAAACTGACTTGATAATGAATTAAAAGATTTTAAGTGATTAGATCAAATAAATTTTGCTTCAAAACCAATTCAATCTAATTTGTAAACACCCATACTCTCAGTCAACAATGCGTGGAAATGCGTGGCACCATTTCTAGGCCTCAATTTTTTTTTTAGTTTTTCTCAAAAAATATTCATTGAATATTTATGTAATTTTTGTTGAATTTTCCTGAATTTTTTATGAGTTTAATAGCTATGCACTGTTAGTGTAAAACTTTTTACATTATCAATCAATCAAACATTACTATTGGTATGACTTTTAAGATAATTGTTGTAAAAATCAACAAACTTACCATACATGATGGGTTGTAATTGGATAATTTTGTAAAACTACTTTAAGATGTTTATTCTAATTAATTAAAGATTTATTTTTTGGTATACAATAGTTGCACTAAGGTTAGAACCTATAATCTTATGTATACTATCCTAATTCTGATAACTAGCACGACCCTAATGGTTAATCAAAGATTTATTTTGTAACTTTAAATATTAAATACTATACTCTCGGATTCTGACCCTTCTTTGTTTTCGATGAATTTTTTTCTTTTTTCGATAGTTATTCCTTAATATGTTAGTGACATCTGGGTATATGGTATTCTCCTTTTTATAGTGTCACGATTAGGGAATTAATTTTAATTTCTTATGTTCCTTTGATTTGCCTTGCTATTTTTTTCCAAATAGAATTAGTAGTTAAATTTAAGGAAGAGTTTGGTATACAAAATTCTTTTCATCATTGAAAATCATTTTTTGAGAATTATATTTTTTGAGAATCATATTTCTTGAGAATATTATACATGTGTTTAGTATATCTAAAATCTTTTTGAGAACGAGAGACATAATTATAAAATAAAATAAAAACTCCTTCATGAGAATCTTAAATTTCCATCCTTCTCATGAAAAAGTTTTAGCCTCTGTTTAGTATAATGGAGAGGAGAGGAAAAGAAATTTTTGAATTTTTGAAAATATAGGTGGTTTGGTTCAATGAAAATAGGTGGAAAATTTTTAAAATTTTTGTGAGTCTCACTACTTATTTCTACTCTATTTCTCACCTACTTTCATTCATCTCCTATCTCTTTTTTATTTCTCTTGTACCAAACAACCTAAAATTTCAAATTACTTTCTATTTATTTCTCACCTCCTAACTTATTTTTGACCTATTTTTTTCTATCTATTTCTCTTATCTCTACCAAACAAACCATAAGTGCGAAACGTAATTAAAAAGTGATTCATGGAAGTATAACTACGTAGCTGGAAAGAAAAATGGACATGTTCGATTAGTTAAATGGAATTATTGGTCAAAAGATTCTTATAGTTGTGACATCCGACATTTAAGATATTAACTAGTTTAATAACTCGTACGTTGTACAGGTATTAAGTTTACAATTTATAAATTTGTTATATTAATATATATTTGTGTGTGTTTAAAAACACACTAAATATAAAGCCTTGATACAAATTAATCCTATGGTTTATAATATTTTAATATATATTATCTTTAACTTTAATTAATCAATTATGTTAATTTTGACATATTATTATATTATATTATAATTTAATAGGTGGGATCAAGTTATTGTAAGAGTAATTTTTGGTTGAGTTATTCCACTCAATAACTCTTAACATATATTAAATTTCAACGATTTAACTGTTGAATATTTTGATATTATATTAACGATCATGCACGCCAAATTTTAGATAAATCAAATATTTGTAACTAATTAATCTTATAGTCGACATTTACTTATAATTTAGAAAAATATATTATATGTTAATTTGAATTTATTTAATGAAGTATCAAATAATTTTCAAATTATATAAAAATTTGTAGACTTGATCTTGTTTATAAAATCTTTTAATTTAACAGTTGAATCATTAAAATTGAATATGAGTGAATCACCAATTCAATCCCTAAAATTGTAATGATTAATCAAATTAGTCCCTAAAATTAATAAATGGGAAAAATGGTCCCTGAAATTGTATATTATTAATCAATTTAGTCCTTAAAATAGTAATGGATAGTCAAATTGGTCCCTAAAAAAAAGTGACAAAATAGTCCCTAAAATTGTACATTATCAATCAATTTAGTCCCTGAAATTGTAATAAAAGGTTAAATTAGTCCCTAACTCCATAACCACTAGAATCACTAAATCATTTAACTTATTTATTTTATATATGAAAAATATATTATATATATCATTACTGCATTTGTTAATTGCATTTTTGGTTTTCTAAGTTTAGATGATAAATTTATTTATTAAATATTTTTATTTTAATTATACAAATTTATTTATTAAATATATAAAATTATTTATTAGTTAAATTATACAATATCTTATAATTTTTTTTAATTATAAATAACTACCCTTCAAATATTTTATAAATTTATTTATTAAATAATTTATAAGTAACGAATAATTTTATATAATTGAATTAATAAATTTGTATAATTAAAATAAAAATATTTAATAAATAAATTTATCACCTTAACTTTTAATATTTTTTATACAAAAATAAACATACACTTAAGAGATCAATAGTGCAATTAAAAAATGCAGCAATGTTATATGTAATATAGTTTTTTATATATAAACTAAATAAGTCAAATGACTTGGTGGATTTAGTGGCATTGGAGAAGGAAGAAGTCAAGGGTTCAAATTTCACTTACCATTTTATAAATATTTAATTGCACTTTAGAGGCAAAATGTGCAAATTTTGAAAGTAGGGGGCAAAATTTTGGATAGTTAACTAACGTTAGGATAAAAATAGCAAAATTATGTAAGTTTAGGGTTAAAATGTGCAAGAAAAAATAATTTAAGTACATAATTTGCAAAATTTTGAAAGTTGGGCAAAAAGTAAAATTAAGTCTTTTTAATTTTAGGAATTAATTTGACTAACCATTACAATTTCAAGGACTAAAAGGATTGGTAATTTACAATTTCAGGGACCAATTTGACCTTCTATTACAATTTCAAGGACTAAATTGATTGATGATATACAATTTTTCAAGGACCATTTTGTCACTTTATTAATTTTAAGGACTAATTTGATCGACTATTATAATTTTAAGGACTAAATTGGTGATTCACTCTTGTATAATAATTATATTTGTTTAAAAAGGCAAGTATAATAAATTGATTACATTATTATATAAATTAAAATATGTATAAGTTTTAATGATTTAATTGATTGATTTAATCAAAATATATACTCATTGTAATCACCTTAATTGCTATAATTAAATACTTAAATATAATAACGTGTTTTTATGAATTAAAAAAAATCGACAAAATTTAGGCAAGGAAAAATGAATATGGTGATGTCACATGGCATTTGCTTACATTACAAAACCTTCTTTTATAATAGATACAATAGATTATCATAATTACTGTGATTATAAATAACGTTCAATAAAATTTGCAAATTTAATTTTCTTATTATATAAAATCAAAATCAAAATCAATTTAAGATTTAATTATTTAATTAATGAATTCAAGTAGAATATATACTTGTTATGAATCCCTAATTATAAACGTCTTAATTGCTATAATTGAATATAATATGTGTTTATATGAATCAAAAAACTAAAAAAGAAAATCTGTGAAATTTAGACAGGAAAAAAATGAATATAGTATTGTCACGTGACATCTTTCTATACTATAAAACCTTCTTTTATAATATATAATAGATAATAGATTTTAAAATAACAATTACTATTACACTTACATTCTTTCTTTTTTTTTTTTTGAAGAGCCCAAAGATGATTTCTCATTAAATAAGGGTGCCAAGACCAACACGAGAAGTACTAATCTTTGGCATCAAAGAAATATTACAATACACCAAACCTAGGCGGAGAGACCAAAGAAATGTGATGTAATAGTAATAACTATTACACTTACATTCTAGTTACAATTTATAAATCTTATATTAATGACTTGATTTTTCAATATTAAAATTAAAATCAAAAACTCCAACTCTTTATTATCGTTAAACATCTTTATATTCGTGATTATGCCGCAATGATTATTATAAAGTCATTTTTCAAGTTTACTAATTGAGGAGCATCGCTAATTGATTGTCTAACAGCTACATCTTAAACAAAAATACAAATAATGAGTTTATGTATGTATTGTTGGGAAACTATTCAAATTTCAATTTCAAATATCTATGATATTGTTTAGATTTAAAGATACTGTTTTTATTTTAGGGATTTGTTTCTTCTTTTAAATTTAGGATGTTAGGTCTATAAATAAAGATTCTTGATATGGAAAAAACTAGCTGACTTGTAGTGGGGGTCACCACCCTAGAAGAAAGGGTCGCTCATGTGAAGGAAATGTTTCACAAGTTTGTCCATAAAATTTGTAATGAGATATAATCTAATTTGGAATGATAATAATATTAAGATATTTTTGTGGACATAGACAAGATGTGTCAAACCACTTTAAATAAATGTGTGTCTTTCCATTGTTTTGTGTTGTTGTTTGTGTATTTCTTCAACAGAGGTATCAAAGCTGATGATTGTGCAGCTGAGTGACCTGTGAGATGAGTATCATTGATGGATCTGTGTGGATACTTGTATCGAAAGTCTTTTTGGCAATGAGATGTCAAGTGGTGTATCTTGGTAGCTAATGACTGTGCAAATTTTTGTGTCAAAAGTCTTCTTGGCAATGGGAAAGTCAAGTGGCGTGTTCTGGTAGCTAACGATAATATAAGTACAAGAGGTGTCACCATCTCATACTCAAGGAGCGAAGGTGGGGAACACCAAAGTTTGCGAGACTTAAGCGTTATTGAAGAAAATTGGGACAAGCATTCATAATGGTGGGAGTTAAAAAAGAAGTTTGAAAATTTCAATTGAGGGAGGAATTGTTGGGAAACAATTCAAATTTTAATTTTAAATATCCATGATATTGTTTAAATTTAAAGATATTGTTTTATTTTAGGGATTTGTTTTATCTTTTGGAATTAGGATGTTAGGTCTATAAATATATATTCTTGATATGAGAAGAACTATTTGACTTATAAAGGGGGTCACCACCCTAAGAGAGAGGGTGGTTACGTGAAGGGAAGATTTCACAAGTTTATTTAGAAAGCTTGTAATGGGATGTAATCTAATTTGAGATAATAATAATATTGAGATGTTTTGTGGATGTAGGCAAGAGGTACCGAATCATGTTAAATAAATATGTGTCCTTCTATTGTTTTGTGTTGTTGTCTGTGTATTTCTCCAACATGTATATATAGATACCCATAAGATATTGTGATAAGTCCTAAAGTTACTATTCACATAGATATAAATCAATTGGTAATTTTTTTAAAGGTAGACACGAAGAGAAGTTTTATAACATCCTACCCAAGTTAGTGTGTGCGTTATCCTTAATACATATTAAATATGTCTAAGAGCTCTTAAATTACTCACCATTATTTTTTCATCCTTCACCTCTGATGAATGAAGCTAATCATCATTACTTAGAAGTACCATGAGTAAAGTATAAACATTTTAATGTAGTCACAAAAAAATTAAAAATTAATGTTTTGTTTATATTAGAAATAAAATAAAGAAATAAGAAATAAGAAGAAAAGAAATAGAAATCACAACAATAAAAAAAGTAGAAAAGACATGTTATATAAATAAATAGAAATAGGAAAGAAATAAGTGAAAAAATTTCTTATTATTTATTTGGATGAATAAAAAAGAAAATAAGAAAAAATAAATAGATTGTATAAAAAATATTTTTATACTAATTAAAAAATTAAGTTTAACCCCAAAAAATAAACTATATACTTTATTATTTTTACTTAATGTAAAATTATTTGTTATTTTAAAAAAATTATGTTATAAAAATTATTTAATTTTTAAAAAAACTTTATTTTATACCAATCTGAGGGGAGGGGAGGGGGTTGAGGAAGCTTTTTCTTCTAGGCATCACAAAAAACTTCTTTTTTTCCACTTTTTTCCCACTCTGAAACAAACAGAAAAATTTTAGTATTTCTAAGATTTTATCTTATCTTTTTACTTTCTATTTTGTTTCTATCTATTTTTATGGAAACAAACAATGCGTAAATGCATTTACCTACACAATGTCAAAGAATACCCGTAATTATAAAAAAATTATCAATTGAAACATTCTAAATGTGTTTTTTTAGATTTACAAAAGTTTTTTTTTATTATATTAGAAGTATAAGTTATATTTACCATAAAGTAACAAACTATTTTCATTCTTATCATTTTATATATTTTTAGTATTCTTATTGTTCATTGAATTCAAAAGTTTATTACACTTCCGCAACATGTAAGTACTAAAAGCAACTTTATCTCTGAAATTTTTCCTTCTCTCTCTTTATTCACCTTAGTCAAAATAAATAAAGAATGTATTAGGACCCATTTTTTTTTTATCTTAAGCAAATTATTTATATAAGCAATGAATCCACACGCCATATTACTTTTTCACAAAACTAAAGCAAGCATCTCTTGAATAGGCATGCCAAAAAAATTTGAACCTATCGATATTCGTTTGATCTCATCCCGACTTTGACTGGAAAATCTGTTGTGACTGGGTTGGGTTTGGGTATGTGACTCCCCGCCCTGCCTTGTTGCATTTTTTTTACATTGTTAAATATATATATATATATATATATATGTTAGAGTTAAGATTTTTTATATTTTATATTTATTAAAAGTATAAATTAATTATTTTAATAGTTAAATAATTTAAACTATAATAATAATTAAATAATAAACTTATAACTATACATTTAATTAAAATATAATTTAATTCTTAAATTTTTGATTTTTAAGTTTTTTGTTATTTATTAATTTTTATATATTATTTGAATTAAAATGTAATTAATAACTTCATATATAATTTATTTTAAAATGTATAACTAAATTAAAATTGTAAGAAAAAATGTGACGGGTTCTTCGTGAGTTTACCCAAACATGATAAAATCTAACAAAGATGAAGATGAATTTCAAAAATATAAACTCATCTTTTTTAAACCTGAATTCGAACCTGCCCTGTCTTTTGCGGGGAAGGGGACAGGGACTGGGAGAGCAAAACTTGTCCCGTTGTCATGCCTACTTTTGAAGATATCACTTCATTATTCAAAGAAATCTTGTTTGACATTTCCCACGGCCTCCTATTATTTGCAGTTTTTTTGATATTAATTACTAATTATTAATCACTGATTATTATTTTTGTTTATATTCATCATTATCCATGTGTAAAAGAAAAATATTATTTATACAATAATTTGTATAACAATACTTTTTTATATCTATTTATTTTCTACATATCATTTATTACATCTCATAATGGTGAAGAGAGATAAACACAAAAAATATTATTATACAAATTGTTATGTGAATTATTGTACATGTAACATGTCATTGTGAAACATGTATTTGTGGATATTGGGTGACATGTACCCATTATTTTTTTCTTGGGCGAAAGAGAATTGGGCTGGAGCCATGAGTTATGGCCCAACTAAAGAGAGAGAGAAGAAACTAGAAATGAAGAATGCTTGAGGAATGAGGAGCATCACATTCCACTGAAACGCCAAAAGCGTGTGTCGAATGGATTTCACGGAGAAGGACCTATTTGGCGAAGATTCCGACAACGACAACGGGTCCCACTCCTCCGCTTCCTCTTCCTCCTCCTCCGCCGCTTCCTCTTCTTCGTCGTCGTCGTCTTCCGCCTCTTCCTCCAACGCCAGCGACGGCGCCGCCGACTCCTCCTCCGCCAGCGGAAGCGCCAGCAGCGGCGCCGAGGACGACGAGGAGAACGGCGACGTCGTAGATAGCACCAAGGCACCCGCCTATCACAATCACGACTACGAAGACAAAGATCTGTTTGGCTCCGATAACGAAGATTACTGTAAAACCCTCGCCAGAAGTCCTTACCCCATTCCTGGTAAATTCTCCTTCTCTCTTCTGCCTTTTCCCTTCGTTGAACTATGTGTTGAACAACTGTTATGCTACTGTTTCGTGATTTTCATTCCTTTGCCAGGGTAAAAGGTTTTTACCGTTTACAAGTGAAATAGTGGATGTTTGTTAGTCCTGTTGTTTTCATATGAACGAATCCTGGTGTGATACGGACTTTTAGGATTGGATAGGAAGGTGAATTACTATGCCTGATAACAAAAAATTATAGCATGTGTTACTTGGGAAGGAATGTGTTATAGTGAAAGTTGGGGGAGTGTCTATAATAGAAAAAAAAACGGTAAAATCTCGCATTAGGTGATTCGTGCATGTTTGGAGAAAACCGGTAGAAGCTTGGAGAGTGAATCAGATGGAGGGCAATTCAATGACTGGAGGTCGAGGGAGACTGAGAAAAACTGTAAGCAAAATCGTTAGGAAGGATTTAGAGGTTAATGTTTGTATGGAAACATGATATGATTCACAATAAAACATTATGGCGTCGTTTGATTTATCTAGTCAATCCTACTTAATGGAAAAAGGCTTGGTTGTTGTTTGTTTGTTTTCTTGAGCTAAAATGGTACTTCACTGTGTTACAAGGCATTTTAGGGATTCATCCTGCCATGGTGCTTCATTTTTGTTGCAGCAGTTGAAAAATGTTGATGAATTAAAAAAATGTTATTGTTGATTTTATTTCTTAATTCGTTTTATGGCAAGATGTGATTTTCTCTGGCAGTATTGCCTGCCACCCGCAATGCGAATAATCAGGGTAGAGGGGGGTTTGGCCGTGGTCGTTGGCAGCAAGGGTACCAAAATGATAGAGGAGCTGGCCTTCTTCCTCGTCCTGGACCTTATCCTCATAGGCAGAATTTTGGGTACGGAAATAGGTTTCAGAATGGCCGTCACGATGAGCGATTTGTCTCTGAGTTGAAGCTTTCGAAAAGTGAAGAAACTCTGTCAAGAAAGTGTATTGCCATTCAGGAGGTAGGGGAATGCCATTTTCCTATATTTACTTGCTGCTGCATCAAGCAATTTAATGGTCAATTCGCTTTGAGAATTTGAGAAATTGTTATGAAGATAGAGTTTTTAAGTCTCAATTTTAAACTTTCCTCATTATGTTGAAACTGGCGAGGAAGGAATTATCGAGTTTGTATTGTAAAAGCAAATGATTCTGTTTAAATATTGAAGCTACTGTGTTTTTCCTGTCTTGTTTTCTTAACGTGTTGGTTTGGTGTAATGTTATTAAATTGCCTTTCTGGATGTATTTGTTCTGATTATGTTTTCTTGATTATTCTGATAGCCTTGTGAAGTTGCCTGCTATAGTCGTGTAGAAGGCGGAGAAGTATACTTCGATGATCGTAGCTTGGTAAGCTGTTTGAGATCCTCAATTATTTGATTTCTTTTTGTGTGGTTCTCTTTGCAATAGATTGTCATGATAATATGCTCATTTAAGCACTTCCTTTTTCCTGTTTATTTAGAGACTTTTAAGCGCCATATCACTGAGGATGTTGGAGCTGATTTGAATGAAGGTTATGATACATTCCTTCCCAAAAAAGGTATGTGATTTGTCTATATTCTAATCTTCTGGTTTGTGAATTTAGTTAGATTTTGAAATGCTACTTGAACAATTTGTGCATGAGAAACAATGGACAGTTGTACACCACTATTTATGTTAGTAATCTTTTTCTTCTGTTGTTAATTTGTAAAGCAGACTTAGGCTCAGAGGGCTTTGGCGATCTTCTTGCTTGCATTAGAGACAAAAATATCCCTCTTCAAAACATTCATTTTGTGGTATGATGTATACCATGATCTATATTTTCAAAATATTTTAATATGTTGCTGAATTAATTTCTAATGGTCATACAACGATCTTGTTTTATCTTTTGCAGACATTCCGTAACAATCTTAACAAGGTAATTATTCATTTTGAAATGTTTGCTATTGGGCAGAGTCTTATCCGATCTTTGTTTTTTACAATTTTCTAAGCTAAATCGTGATAACCTTGTGAGTTGTTAAATTTAACTGCAAATGATGAGCAAATGAGTATTAATTAAATGCTCCTGTCTTTGCAGATACTGGCAACAGCTTATATCCGTCATGAGCCTTGGGAAATGGGAGTGCACAAAAGGAATGGTGTTGTCTATCTTGATGTGCATAAGTTACCAGAAAGACCACAAAGTGACTTAGATCGCAGGAGGTAGGCTTACATGCCTTTTTATTTCATGATGCTTGGATATGTAAATCTTTAATATAATCAATGGAGCAACAATCAAGGCAGATGATCTGGGTGTGTTCATCTTTGTGTGAGAGAATGTAATCAATATAACAAAAAGGGGTAGATGTTAGGGAAAATGGAAAAGCATCTTGCTCAGGGGAAGTGGGTGGTATCAAGCTGATTAAAATGGTTTGCATCCACTTCACCCTATGCTTTTCCCTCAACATGGTTGGAAATAATGCCTTATATTGAAACCAAGCTGGAAAATTCAAGTTAATTGTTGTGTGAAGATATTGACGATGTAGAATACTGAATGCAATCAAAGAAATGTTTAATTTTGAAAGTGAAAGAGCAAAAAGGAGAAAGGGCAATGTTTAGTTTGTAAAACTATGAATTTTTGCTTTCTACTGCTTAACTTGTATACAAAATAGAAGATTTCTTCCACCTTTTTGCTTTCATTTTTTAAATTTTTTATTGGATAAGCCTTAAAATTAATGTGTTTGGCAATTAGATGCTATGTAGGATATTGTTTTGAGAGCCTTGCCACTGAAGATCCTAGAAGAGCAGATGGAGAGGGGATACATCATGTCGATGCCAATGTTGAATTCTGTTCTGTGATTAAGACAAAATTAGGAGCTCACCGTATCTTAATGGGTGCTGAGATGGATTGCTGTGATTCAACTAATGATGGAAAGAGATTTTATGTGGAGTTAAAGACAAGTTGTGAGGTTGACATAGTTCTGACTGTCTTGTGTTATACTTTAATCTCAGCTAATATTTTTCTTTTCTAATAGCACATTTATGTTGGCTTGACAATTTGCAACTGTCATTTCTTATGATGCAGTTAAATTATCACACTGAGGAAAGATTCGAGAGAGAGAAACTGTTGAAATTTTGGGTACATTTCCTATCTTTTGTCATCAATCTTTTTGCCTTTCATCTCCATGTGCTCCTTTTGCACTTGTGTGATAAATTTAACAAGGCTCTGTTTCTGCTTACAGATTCAGTCATTCCTGGCAGGTGTTCCATATATTGTCATAGGATTTAGGTAATTGTTGTTTCTGTTTCATATCATTGCACAATCTTCGATTTTCCTTAACATTGTGCTGGAAAGTTACTCAGTTCAACTAGATTTGGAGAACATTTCAGCTTATTGAAACATAATCCTCTTCTTCTACTTGGCATGTTTGACAAATGAAAAATATACTGCTCGTGGTTTCTACTTTGTATGTTAATATATCTTAGCTGTGATACAGGGATGACGCAGGTCGTCTTGTTCGGACAGAAAGACTTAGAACCAAAGATATAACACAGAGAGTGAAAATGAAGAACTACTGGCAGGTACATTTTAACTGCTGTAAGGTGCATGGTGGCTAATCTTTGTTTTGGTCCGATATTGCATTAGTTAATTAAAACTATAGTAAACTCCCCTGTGGGTATCAGAGGATGTTCCAATTTCCAAATGTTATTTCCTTCTCCAACATCAGCGAGTATGTCCAGATGAGTATGTCTAAATAAGTTCGTACTTATTCGTGCAATCAATGACTGCATAGCTAATTAAGGATCCTTTGATACCATCTTAAGAGGACAAAATTTCAGAAAATCATATTTATACTCTGAAAATGCTGAAAATCAACAAAATTTGTTGGCAGGGAGGAGTTTGCTTGGCATTTGCTGATGAGGTATTATGCTGGCTGTATGGGACAGTCAAAGAAGGTGAGTATACTAGACCCATCTGTTTGGCTGTTGCACTCAAACATATAGAAATGACGATGAAATCTTGCAGGAACTCCTTTCCTAATAATAAAACAGTTCATTATATAGTGACCAAATGCTTTTATTGTGTTTATTAATGTGTATTTTTTGGTTTTCAGATGAAGATTACATTTTGCAGTTTGCTCCACCTTTCAACCGTTTGGAGCTTCTGCAAGCGCAGGCTTGCCCAGATGTAATTACTAGTCATCTGGAGCTGTTGTGAAAATTTGGAGACCTTAACAGTTATTATTTAAGCAATTCAATATACGAAGTAAGGGGAGTCAACTCTGGATTTTTCCCCGCTGATTTGATCAGTTCACGAACTTTTAGTATAGGGTTATCCTCTGTGAGTGCTGAGAATTGCATTCACATAATTATAGAAATTTGCGGAAATATTATGGCCTTGTTTGGTTGGAATATAGTTCTTCATTTACCGTTCTCAGCTTTATGCTTCCATTTTCTAAACTTAAGTTTGGAAAACTTGGAAAATGCATTCACTTAGTCGAAACAAAAAAATTATTTCCAAGAGTTGGATATTGGAAAACATCAAGTACATACGAAAACAAATTTATGTTAATAACATTTTATAGAACTTGTCATTTGGACTGACTGTTAAGGTTTTTCCAGTGAATGAGATGCTGAAAACATGTTTTAGATGTGAAATACTGAACCCGAGCTTGATAATTCATTACCCGCCTTTTGCAATTAAATGATATTTGGGACACATTACTCGATATCAATTATGATCCAAGTTGCAATGAGCGAGATTCTCGTCTGTTTTGCACATAACCTTTTTTTTTTCTTTCTAAGACAGGTTTTGATGACAAGCGAGACTATTTATTCTCTACATAATCGAAAAATTAAATTCTTTCAAATCTCCAATTGGGGAATGGGGATGGGGCCAATATCATACACATGAAAGCGCAAATGTAACGTTGAAACTTGAAGTATCAGATTCTAATTTTTTATTTGCCACTTCATTAACTTGTGAATTAACAAATTGTACACTGCCGCAAATATGATAAAGAGAAATGTTAGCAATATATCTCAACACTATATTTTGAATACTTTCTATCTTATTGATTAAAATTTATTAAAAATTATATAATTTGTGGGTCTTACATTTTATTTAATAATTCTGTCATATTATTTTGAGATTTTAAATAAATTTTAAGTAAAAAAAAGTGTTAGAAAGTGTATTGTTAGCATTTTATATATATACATATATACTTATTTTTGACTGATATAAAGTTAAGACATATCATTTAAAAGCTTGTTAACAATACAATGAGGAATAGGCTCAAAAGTGCTGGGACTAGCATTAGAAGTAGACATTCTTGCTAACACATCAGCAATTACATTTGTTTGTCTCTTAGCAAAACTGATTCTATAGTTTTAGTTATAGGACTAAATTTCTCTACAGTGCTCTAAGATAGTTCCCAACTTTGTGAAGTCATTATTTGCTGTGAGCACTCCATCCACCACCTATTTACAATCCACTTCAAATAGACCCATCTCCACTGCCATTGCATACCTTGAAGCAACCCCATGGCCTCTCCCTCAACAATCGATAACTTAGAATAGATCCAAGCTGTACGTATGACCAGAATCATTATATATATATAGATAGATAGACACACACACACACACACATAAATAGATAGATAGATAGAGACACACACACACACACATATCTATCTATCTATCTATCTATCTATATGTGTGTGTGTGTGTGTGTATCTATCCATCCATTTATCTATCTATCTATTTACACACACACACACACACACACACACGTGTGCTTAAAGTCACCTCTTTACAAAATAAAAATAATTTTTTTTAGTAAAAAGTATTTTTGATGTCGGAAACATATAAATCAGCTTTGACCTTTTTTATGTGTGTGTGTGTGTGTAACTAGAAGTATTTTATAAGATGTATTTAATACTCATTAACTAGTACTCTTGAGGTATATGTAAGTAGAAGAAATGTAAAAAGTGCAAAATGTAAGATTATATTTATTATTGACTTAAAGTGAGTAAAATTTAAAAGGTATTTTAATTCAAATCTATGGTATATACTAATTATGTTTACGTTCTCATTTTATACAACCCGAAGCCAAATTTAAGTTAACAATACTTTTATTTTTTTGCTAATTTGATGCCTTTATATATATTGTTATCTATTTGATCTTGCTCTTCATATTATATTTTAGCATAAAAGTTAGATATAGTTTTTTTTATATTTTTTGTGTAGTTTTCCAATCAAATTTGAAGTTTTATAAGTGAAAACTTTTTACTATATGCTCTTAGGGGATTGGTTAATGGGACTTTCTATTTTTTTTTAAATTTACAAAGATCAAAACTAATAAAAAATTAAAATATATATATAAAATATAAACATATTTTATTTTAATTTTTTTTATATGTTGAGAAAAGAACGAGCCACGGTCAACAAAAAAGTGTTTTGTACTTTTGTTCTTCCATATTTTGATTTTTCTATATGTTAAGAAAAGAACAAACTACCCTCAAGCAGAAAGAAAAGGGAAGAAAAAAGAGGACAATAGCTAGTTAGTAAGGGCATGGAAATTGAAAGATAGAGGGTTGTGTCCTGTTAGGGCATTAGGAGACATGGAAGGTAGTTGAAACCGATAAGGAGAGTAGTTTGGATTACGTAAAGAAGAGAAAGAAGTGGATAAGAACTAAGGAAAGCCCAGCCAACTGAAGTCATGTTACAATATACAATCTGACCCATTTATTTTTTTCTTACGTACAACAATAATATAAAGAAATAAACAACAAAACAGCTCGATTAGTGCTCATCAAAGTTGGGATTTTCCTTCTTGCTAACGTGCAAGTATTTGTGACAAAGCTAGCACTAACATGCTATACTCGCTAGGGGTATTCAAAATAGGTGAACTGAACTAAATTACGTGAAAACTAAACTGAACTTGAAAAATAATTCATCAAACCGAACTGAACTGAAAAATAGTTCAGGCGAGTCAAACTGAACTGTTTGACGAACTATTTTCTCAAATCTAAACTGATCTGTGCTTTGAACTGAATTGAACTGTTTGAACCGAACTGAACTACTTTTTGGCACTAAGAAATTTTACCCCTTTATAAAAATGGTTCAGTTTTTACAGTTCGGTTTAGTTCAGTTTAGTTCCTAAACAATTCGGTTCTCAAATAATTTGGTTTAATTCTCAAATAGTTCAGTTTAGTTTTTTATAAAAACAGTTTAGTTCAATTTTTTATAAAAATAGTTTAGTTTTTATAGGTCAATTCAATTTAGTTCTCAAACAATGCAGTTCAATTCAGTTTTTTTGAACACCCCTAATACTCGCATTCGGCATATTCTTAATTATGTTTTAATCGCGGTATCCCATTTGAAGTTCATTGTCAAAATAACATGTGAGTGTAACCAGTGAAAGTTTTTTGCGTGGTTGAGTTTATCGTCGAGACATTACCGTAATTACAAAGTAAAAATAAAGATTTATTGCCCTTTTTAGAATATGAAGTCTTAGCTATATGAAAGTTATTAAGGGTTATCTCAAATTTAAGTCAAGCTTGATCACGTTCAAATTTAGAAAAATAACTACTTATTTTATAAAAAAATTGCTAATCCATGTCTTAAGAATATTAATTAAGATATGATTAAAGAAAAAGAATATTAATTAAGAATTTAATAATAGAAATTTTTTACTAAAAAGTACATTGGACATATATTGAAAATTATGATGAGATGTAATATATTTTCATAAAGACAACAATTAAACTGAACTTCCTCTGTTCCATTTTCTTTGAGGTTTTAGTAAAAAAAAAAAATTATCCCATTTTGATTGTCATTTTAGAATATCAATGAAGCATTAAATATTTTTTTCTATTATATCCTTAAACATTTATTGTGGAGTGAGAAAATATAAAAGAGGGAGAATTTAATTAATATGAAAGATAAAGAGTATATTAGAAAATTTTATAATAATTATTTTGAAATCTAAAATATTAATTGTATTTCTTAATTCATGTGCTAAAACTTTAAAGACTCGTTTGGTGGTCATGATAGGATAGGATATAATAGTATGTAACAATAGGATAAGAACAAGATAGATTAAGGACAGGATAAGCTACAATTTTATCTAATGTTTAGTGTACACCAAATAACAAACCAAATAATGGTAGGATAAAATATAAAACATATTCAAATAAAAAAATTACTATTTTGTTAAAATTACATATAATTTCCTAAAAAGTAATTTTTAATTTAATTTTTAGCAAAAAATATAATTTTAACTAAAGTATATAATATTATTTTGTATGGCTTAAATATGTTTTAAATCCTTGCAAATATGACTATGTTTTGTTTTAGTCCTTGCAAAAAAATTTGCTAGTTTTAGATCCTTGACATTTTTTTAGTATTTTTTGTTAGTCCTTATCATTAACTAGGGTTAATTTAGTACTGACATAGCTAACAAAATAAAAAATATTAATTAAGATAATGAAAAATATTTAAACTTAAGATAATTAGATTATTTTTAGGTGCATAATTAAATTAGTAATATATTTATTATTTTATATAAATAATATAATTACATGTAATTTACTTTAAATTTGGTTTTAATTTTTAACATATTATCAAAATTGATTTTTATTGTTTTTAATATTGTTCTTACTTTTCAATCCACTAATTTATTTTTGACATTGTAATTTTTTTAAAAAATATAATTTACTTAGACACTTATAATTTACTTTTAATATATTACTATGATGTTATTTTTACATTTTAATTCATTAATTTTGACCGATTATAATATAATTTATTTTTTTAATCTATCACAAACAGTTATTTTGTCTCCAAACACAGGAGCAATATATTAAAAATAAATTATAAGTGTCTAAGTAAATTATATATATTTTTTAAAAAGTACAATGTTAAAAATTGAAAAGTAAAAATAACATTAAAAATAATAAAAATCACTGCTCATAATATATTAAAAATTAAAAATAAATTATATGTTACCTTATTTTTATAAAATAATAGATATATTACTTAATTGAATTACACTACTAGAAATAATCTAATTATTTTAGTTTAAAATATTCTTCATTACCTTCGTTATCTTAATTAATATTCTTTATTTTGTTAGTCATGTCGACACTAAATTAACCATAGTTAATGACAAGGACTAAAAAAGAACACTAAGAAAATGTTAAGGATTTAAAACTAACAAAATTTTTTGCAAGGATTAAAATCAAACAGAGTCACATTTGCAGGGACTTAAAACATATTTAAGTCATTTTTTATTTATGTAGTTACTTTTCTTAAAATTATAATAAAATATATATTAGATTTTTAAAATTATAATTATTATTTAAATATTTTATTTAAAAATATTTAAATGTCAATTATTTAAAATTTAATATTTTAATTAATAATATACTTTAAATTTACATGCCAAAATTATTATAAATATATAAATATAAAATAAAAAATATATATATAATAAATATAATATATAGTAATATATATTAATTTGTATAATATTACTATATATTATATATATTTTGTTATTACATATATATATATATATTAGTATATATATAATTATATAATTATGAAAAATCTTATTATGAATATATTATTATGTACATAATTATATAAACAGATATAATATTATTATGAAAAATATATATAAGATTTATATATATAATTATACATATAATAATATATATGTATATATATATATATATATATATATATATATATATATAATATTTATTTTAATATTCAACATATATATATTGAGAGAGAGAGAGCTTATCATATCCTGTTGTTT
This sequence comes from Spatholobus suberectus, assembly GCA_004329165.1. Taxonomy (NCBI): domain Eukaryota; kingdom Viridiplantae; phylum Streptophyta; class Magnoliopsida; order Fabales; family Fabaceae; genus Spatholobus; species Spatholobus suberectus. The sequence continues at coordinate 86,951,886 of CM014730.1, read as the reverse complement.
TATAACCCAGTTCCTCTCTCAAGATGAGAAATACACTAGATCAACAGGATAAAATAAGTGGTAAGACAACGTTATCATATCCTGTTGGCGCAACAAACAATGGATTGGAATAGAATGAGATAGTTATCCAATCCTATTCTATCATATCCTGGCCACCAAACAGGCCATAACCAAAATAGGACGAAAAGGAGTATCTCTTTTAAAAATTGTCTCAAGAATCTATTAAAATAAATTAAACTAAATAGTACTTACTTAAATTTGAGATCAAATTTCAAGAAAATAAATGTTTCCATTAGTTCAAATATGTACTTTTAGGACTAATTAATGAATATTGTCCTTGAAAATAAAAATTTGGAAATAATAAAAAATTCTAAGTGGCCATATAAATGAATTTAATTGATCGCTTAGGTGTACTTAATTGCAGCCCAAGTATATCAATTCGTCACAAACATTGCTTAAGGATTCAAATTCTACAGTTACAATTTTTAAATTTTTTTAGTTTAATTTTTAATGTATTGTTTTTTACTGTAATTTTTTTTTAATCTATTGTTAATGTAAAAAAATTTATACTTAATCAATTACTTAGAAATTGTCATTGTACACCAAAAAACTAAATTAAAAATCACTTTATCAATAAATTTTAAAATAAGAAAAATGCTGACCAGTTAGGGAGGAGGTAGTTAAAAAATCAAAAATAAAAAATATTTTATTGGAAAATGTAACAGTACACTCTTTCAGAATTTTAATAACAACATAGTTTTCAGTAAAAATTATTTATTTATTAATTCCTTAACAGGGCACTGGTTAACAGTCCCTTAAAATAATTATCACAAAATTAATTATTTTATCATATATGACTATTAATAATTAGACAATTGACATATATTATTATTAGTTTTAAAAAAGCCTCACTTCAAAGTTTACTTTGGCCTAAAAATATTAGGTCGGCAAGGTAAATAATTAAAATATAACTTTTACTGTATTAAGAATTTAAAATATGAATTTTTTAATTATGAACGGTTATTCTTTAAATACTTATTAACATTTGTTTTACATAATAATAGAGTTAAATTACAAACAGGTGATAAATAAAAAATAATAAAGTAACGTAGCAAAGATGAAGTTAATATAAACGATAAATTACTAATTTGATCCCTTAATTTATTTATTTTATTTAATTTGGTCGTTTATTATTAAAAGGTTAATTAAGTCCCATAATTTTCAAAAAAGTTCAATTAGATCCCATAATTTTCAAAAATGTTCTAATATTACCCTTTTTGTCTAAAATGATGTTGTTTTTTTGTCCAATTTTATACTAAATGACGTGAAAAATATAATGAAAAACATAATAAAAAATGACGTCACTTTGGACAAGAAGAATAACATTGCAGCATTCTTGAAAATTATTGGACCTAATTAAACTTTTTAAAAAATATGAAACCTAATTAAATTTTTTAATAATAAAAAGATCTAATTGAATAAAATAAATACATTAAAAAACTAAATTAATAATTTAACCTAATAAAAATTGCTTTCAGATTACAATGACGTACGGGAGACACAAGTACTGACACTAGTTCACCTAGGATGAAGATTTAGTTCATATCTGTCTTATATTTACATGGGAAAAAATCCTCTCATTTTTTTTCTCTTTATTTTTTCCATTATAATGATTTTGGAAAAATAAATAATACTCTTCATTAAATGTGTATTATCTGCATTTTATGTATTTTTCCAAAACCTTAGTAATGAAAGAAATAGAAAGGATCTTGACCCATTTACACGAGTATTTATACATTTTTTAATATTCGTAAATATTTGAGGATATTTGTGTATGTTTTATAAAATCTAAAATTCATAAAAACATAAAAAAGAGAAGAGATAAAGACTAAATAATTTTAAAACATATTTAAAATAAAAGTAATTTATTAATGTTTTTTAGTTTTTAAAATATAAGTTTTGAAACATTTTTTAATTTATAGGCTAACAATTTTAAAACTTTATTTTAAATATAGTTAGGGAAATTTAAGAAATGTCAAATTACAAGTATTCATAGGTATGTGTACTTTACTTCTCGTTCCTACCCGTTAATAAGTAAGTAGATAAAAAAATCCATTTACTTTATTTATGAATATCTATTCAATTATCAAATCTAATACGTAGCAGATTTTACGCAAAACTCATGGGTGTTTATGTATACGATTTTTTTTTATCATCTATGTTTTAATATGTATGTAAAATAGGAATAAAATTAGTTCAAATCACATGCTAAATAAGTAAAAGTCAAGATTTCTTAGAAAATTTTTTTAATTAAAAAAGTCAGACCTCATTCAAAATATCTTTTAGTTAGTCGACCCATTTATATAATAATAATAACAATAATAATAATAATATCCTTGTAAATAGCATTATGATATTAAAATTATAATATTTTAAAGGCTTAAATATGTTTTTGGTTCCAGTAATATATCTTTTTTTTTTAGTTTTGGTTCTTATAAAATTATTTTTTTAAAATAATCCTTGTAAAATTTCTTCTATATTTTGGTCTTTGTTATTTTGTTTTAGTCCTTGTAATATATTAATTTTTTTTCTTTTTGTTCTTATAATATGTGGTTGATTTGCTTTTAGTGCCTATTATTTTTTTTTCAAAGGGACTAACTAAAAATAAACAAAATATTATAGGGACTAAAACAAAAAATAGAAACACTATAAAGACTAAAACAAAACAATAATGAGCAAATTAAAATAAATAAAATTTATAAGGACCATTTTAAAAAAAATAATTTTATAAGGACCAAAATCCAAAAAACAGTATTATAGATATTAAAAATATATTTAAACCTATTTTAAATGTATATACTTGTGGGTATCTATTTAATTTTGGCCTTTAATCGAGTTGAATAACGTCGTGTGATTCATATAGCTAACCTCACCTGGTGAGATATTTTATTGTTGTTGTTATTGTTGTATTTAAAATTTATATACTTATTAATTTATTTAAAGGTTTACTTTTAATGAAATTTATATATAAATGTTAGATCATTAACTAAGTATATTTATAATTTTATTTAATATATTTTAAACAATCTTTTAGAGCAGTTATAATTTTAAAAAGATAAATCTAAGTCTTAAAATAAAATCTAAAGCTTTAGACTTTAATTTGGTTCGGAATTTTTTTTTTTTTTCATATTTAAAAATCATAAATGTTGGATATCATAATTTTTAGGGTAAATTATCCTTGCATCTCTTGTTATTTGTTAAAATTTCACATAATATCCCAACCTTTTTAAAGCTTAAAGTAATTTTTCTAAACACAGTATACTGCGTATTCTTTTTGTCTAAAACATACATTACATCATATATCCTTGTAAAGGAGCTTTTGTAAACATTAAAAAGGCAGATGTATCGTGTGAAATTCTAAAAAAAAAAGTTAAGAATGTCAATATAATTTATCCTAACTTTTATGAATAGATAAGTTCTATTTGATTTGAAGGTGACAAAATGGGTCGGGCTCGCTAGTCCAACCTAAATCTGCTTGGTGAAATGTAAGGCTTAGGTTTTAAATTTTGAGACCAAATTAAATGTGCCTTTTTTTTTTTAGCTAAATCCAATCATGGTTTGATGTGGGCTAAGCCCACAAAACACGCCAAAAGTTTGAAAAATTTGGGCTTTCATCGAGCTTGGACTTCATTTTAGAGGTCTAAATTGAGTCTAGACTTTTTTTAGTCTGACCCGTTATAGTTCGCAACTCGCACTGGGCTAGGTAACTCGTTTTGTCACCTATAATTTGATTTATCATAAACATTCCTAAGAATGTTTACACATATTTTAAGAGAATCAAAGATTCGCATATTTAGTTTCAATTAATGGTAAGCAAGGGACAAATTTATTTTTGTCCCAACCTGACTCAAAATTTTGATTCGGTCATTTATTTAGACCATAACCCCCCTAAAATATATAGGACAAGACTTAGTCAACCTAGCTTTTTAACTTAATATATCAATTTAACATTATGTATAATTAATCGTGGAATAAAAGAAGTATATAAATTACATTAAGGTTTATTTTACAATACATATTTTAAAATAAAGAATATCATTATAAATAGAGTTTAATTGGCATGCACTATCAATGTAAAAAAATTTACACTGTCAACTAATTAAAAATAAACTTTAGTGTGATTTTTAGGGTGGTTATCATCAAAGTCAACAAACTGACCATACATGATGGGTTATGATTGGATGACAGTATAAAACTATTTTACACTGTCAATGTATAACATATTTTCTCCTATAAGTATAATATTATAGAATAAATAATCACTTTAGTTCCTAAAAGTGGTAGTTACTGTCACATTAGTCCTTGAAATTAAGAAAATGTAAATTATGTCCCCAGAATGTCAAACAAATCCCTAAACTTAATTACTTACTATCATTTTAGTCCCTAAGCATATGTTAATATTATCACTTAAGTCATATATTTTTTTTAATTTTGGACTAATGTGATTATTGATTTGCACTTTAAGGATTTTTTTTTCAATTTTCTTCGATTTAAAGACTAATATGACAATGTCTTCCAATTTGAGAGACTAAAGTAACTATTTACTCAGTGTCATATTATACAAAATATTATCTATTAAATCAAAAAAAATTATTAATAATACACAATTGTTCAAAAAACTTATATCATTCAAAAGAAAATAAAACATTAAACCGAGTTGAGACTAGGAGTGTAAATGAGTCGAGTTGAGCCAAACACTTGAAGTTTAGGCTTGGCTTGTGAAAAAAATGGGTGGCTCAAGCTTGACTCATTTATTTAAATGAGCCTAACTAAAAGCTTAAGCTTGGTTTATTTTTAAAAAAATAAAGCTTGAGCTTGACTTGTTTGGCTCATTTATAATTTAATTATTTTTACTTTTATGAATTTTCTTAACCTATTTTTTAACTTTATAATTTAGTATTTAATAAATATTTTAATACTAGATGATAATCTACATATAAAAATATGTGCTTAACATGCGATATGTGGAATTCAATTTCAAACATTCTAGACTATTATATTTTCATAATCCAGTAAATAAAAAAAATTATAACTTCTTAACTACTACAAAAAAAACTTTAAAATTATTTTTAACATTCTCTACAAAGTTCTACACATTTTCATAATGAATATATAAATAACAAAAGCTAGTAACATTTTCATCATCAATTTAAATAAACAAACTATTCACGAGCCGTTAATGTCAAACTTGTAAGCTTGGGCTTGGCTCATTTAAATGATTGAGCTCAATCTCAAGCTTGAGTTTGTTTATTTAATTAAACAAACAAGCTTGATTGAGCATTTAACAAGTTGAGCTCAAATAGTTCATGAATAGCTCAGCTCATTTACACTTCTAGTTGAGACTATCTAAAGCATAATTCAAACTCATCCTCAAAAATATATTGGGTCTAATTTTAAAACTTAAACTCGTCAAACTTGAGCCAGATCGGGTTAGTTAGACGAGCTTAGTCATGCTCACCCTAGTTTCAATAGAATTTTTCCAGATATATAAGTATTTTTTTTTTTGAAAATTCACTTTTAGTGAAATGTTTTTATTAGTAAAACTTTATTATTTAAAGTTTTAAATGTTTTTTATTCATCATATGAGATTTTTTTTTCGTTTAAAACATTTTTTTTTAAATTTTGAAACAAGAAAAAAAATTATGAAAACCTTTTTGAACTCAACAAGGTTATTCTCCTACACCTATATATCCCTAATAAGTGCAATAGACAAATCAAAGTTACATCGTTTTTTTAGAAAATTTTCGCGGGTTGATTAATTTTAGTAAAATATTATTTTTATAAAAATACAAAATAAAATCATCCGTTTTTGTTTTTGATAAGGTAGGAATTACTAAGTTTACAGGACTCAAGCATTTCCTAAAATATAAGTTTATCACAATGACAAAGAAGAAAACGGATCTAAAATAGTGATTACTAAAACAATCCATTTTTTATAATTTAGAAAAGTTAGAAATGATCAAGTCGTCATAACTCAAATGTTCTACAAAACATGAGATTCTTGTGATAACCAACTAAGAATTGAATCCAAAATACTTATTACTAACAACCCATTTTTGAGAAGACATTAATTTCAATAAGATAAATATTAAATTGTTTTATAAAAATTAAATTTGAGTTTAAAATTCATGCTTTCTCAATGTAAAAGGTTTTACATTGTCACTTATTTAGAAATCATTGTTAGTATGATTTTTAAGAATTTTATTGTAAAAATTAACAAACTTACTATATATAGTGATTTATGTTTGGATGATGGTATTAAAATCCTTTGTATTGTTAATGCATGCAATACTCATTAAATTTATGTAAATTTTACTTTTATTATTTAATTTTCATCATTACTATTTTAGTTTAATCTAAATGATTTATATGAATAATATTAAAAAAATTATATAGAGAATAACTTTATAAATAATTTATTATAACATTTTCTTGTATGTAAAATATAATAAATTTTAAAAATTAATTGAATCAATTTATAAGTTTGGATAAGTTTTGTCGTAATTTTTGTTCATAAATTTGAAAATTGTAAAATATGTTGGTATGATTATTAATATTTTTCATTTAACTTTAACATTATAGAGTTTTTCATTCTCTCTACTTCGGACATTTTTTTTTCATTTCTATTAAAATATTTCTTTTTGTAACAATAAGATTCTTAAATGGTTTGTTAATTAATATATTTATTATTTTTAAAAAATTAAAAAAATAAAAACTGTTTGAAAGGTATAATATTAAATATATTAAAAATTAAAACTACATATTTTACAATTTTTTTTCCCAAAATTATATTAAGTATACTAAGTATTGATTAACATTTCTCGTTCTTAAATTTAATTATTTATGAAATTAATAAGATAATGTTTCAAATCTTATAGTGCTGATAAAGGTATTATGATTTTTTTACATCATTATTTTTTGGAGGAATAAAAGCTGGATTTTATTGCAAAAGAGACTCAAAAATAGGTATATCATTAAAATTTTCCTCCAAACTTAAAAAAGTTGAATTTCCTCTCCTCCTTATGAAAACAATTTTGTAAGAATTAAGAATAAAAACAATGTTAGAAAACAGTATTTCTAAAAATATATATATTTTTAAATTGTACATCAAAATAGGGAAACTAACATTCCCAAATTTAAATTTCTGAAAAATTAAAATTTTTTCTTCAACCAAATACTCTCTTACTTTTATTTCCTAAAAGCTTTCCTCCCAAAATCTTTCCTCCTACTAAAGACCCCTTTCAATTTAGCTCTTATAAAATTTAACCTAATTTAACACTTTTCTATCCCTATTATTTCTTTTGCTAAAGTCACATGTTGAACAGAAAATTTTTAAAACATTTTTTTGATAATTTGTAAACACACTTTTCATTGTGATCTTTGTTATATTATTCAATAATTTGACATAATAAGGTTCTTAATACCAAATAAAAATTAATTCGTTTATATTTTATAACCAAAAAGTATTTAATATTTTTTGTTAATAATTAAGAAAATTACTAACAAGAAGCCATAAAATTATTTAAAATTGTTTTTATCATTAAAAAACACACTTTAATAATAAAGCATTAAGTTTATAATAATTATTATCTTTATATAATACCTTAAAAATTATTTTATGTTAGTAAATACTCCTTTGAGTACGACTTCGACACGGACTAAACTTATAATATTAGTCTTTAGATATTTAGACAAAAATTAAAAAGAATTATAAAACAATTTTTAATGTTATTCTTTAATTAAAATTAAAATTTTACCTCAATAATCAACACCAACTTTAAATAGCGATATTGATTGCGTACGTCTAGTTTCAATTGAAGATCAACCGTTTATTTCTTTTGACAAAAAGATTAAAGGTTAAAACACGTATTATCCTTAAGTTTTTTTAGGAGTGCTAAAAACATATTTAACACACTTTTAGTATTAGTTTAAATTTAGTGGAAATTATACAAATTCATAAACAAATCTCAACAGTTAAAATGTGTTTTATTCTTGAGAAGAGATCAAATTAACCAATATAACTTATAACAATTATAACATCATCAATAATTTTATATAAAATGTGATTTTTATCGATGTAACTGTTAATTATAATTATATCTTGCTGACATTATTTGTGTCAAATTTTATCAAAATTTAAAAACAATAAGATGATAATCTAATAATTCACATTGTTGTATATTTTACAAGTATAGACATTGTCAATTTTGATATATATGAATGATGTATCAAATAATTTTTAATTAATATAAAATTTTGTAAATATGATTTATGTAAAGAGAACTTTCAATTCAATGGTGGGTTTTGAGATAAAATCATTCAATTAAAAGTTATTGAAAAATGTATTAGTTAATGTGAATTACACTGGTGTAATTTGATCTCTTCCTTTATTCTTAAGCTTTGAAAAATACTAACAACACACTCTTTAACACCTTTTTTAGAAGCTTTTATCATTGGTTAAAATCTTTTCTATATAAAAATCAAAATAAACGAGAACATTTTTAGGATAATTCTTTAATAAGAGTGTTTTTAGGGAGTTTCCTGCAATGAGTGGTTTTTAGGAATTTTTTCAACCTCTCATTTCTTTTAATATATCTCCTTCTTAATCTCTTATCTTTTTTTTTTTTTTTGTATAGATCACAAGTATTTTTACTATAGACAATTTTGCTAGAATCGATGGTCGACAAAGCTCTCTTTGAGTATTTAATCTTGCTATATATCCAGAAACTTTATATCACAATATAAATTATTTATTATAAATTTACAATATAATTTACATGTTCAAAAATATTTATTTATTACAAATTATAATTATAAAATAATTTATATATTTAAAAATATTTATTTATTAGTTTATTAAAAATTACAAACAAATTTCACGAGTAAGACTCACAGAATAATAAGTGATATCTACAAAATTTTCTGATTTTTAATAAATTATAGTTAATAATAAGAAAAAAAGTGTTGAAATGAATGAATGTGTTAGAAACTAGACCGTGTATCGTTAACCCTTAAATTAAAGTGATAAAAACAAGATACCTTAAAAAATGAAAAATATCTTCCCGAAACAAAAGCACTAAATGTAGAAAAAAGAAAAAAGAAAAAAATTGGGAGGAATAGAAACGAACCGAAACGGGGAATCATTGTTGGCGTCTGTAAATTGTGAATTGCATCGCTCCCAGAAACTCAGCCTCAAAACCCTAGCTGCGTGCGTGCCCGCAACACGAGCCCCCACGGCGTCGTTTGAGCAACGTTGTTATGATTGAGTGAGAATCAAACCGAATCGCATCAAATCGAATCGAGGAGGAGCAAAGAACCGGCGTCAGTTATGTACAGAGAGCGAGGAGGCGCGGGATCCAAGTCGGAGGTAACTTCCGTTGATCGGAAGCGAATCAACGACGTCCTCGATAAACAGCTCGAACGATCCTCGCCGTCCACGTCCAGAGCCGCCGCCATCAACGGCAAGGACCGGTCCTCCTCTTCCCTTTTAGCCGCCGCCAAGGACTCTCGCTCCGCCTCCGCCCCTATCTCCAAGAATTCCAACGCTTCCGATGGTTCGAGATTTCTCCTTTTTATTTATTTTTTATTTTTTACGATCTGATCTCTTTTCAATGCCAATCTTGCCAACCGAATCCTAATAATCCTTTTCGGAATTACTCGTATCGTTGTATGCACTTAGGGTTATGTTACTTCGCGCTATTAACAACTCGTGACTTCGGTATTTACTTTGATTTGTTGCAAGATTAGCATAGAGGTTCTGAATTAGATTCCGATAGGGTTTTTGAGACGTGAAAGGGGGTAAAACACGCTGAAGGTGTGATATAGAGTGAATATTGAGCTGACTTTGTTTGACGCGCGTTATTGGATGCAGAGGAATCTGAAACAGACAGCGAAGAGTCTGATGTTAGTGGTTCTGATGGAGATGACACGTCTTGGATCTCGTGGTTCTGCAATTTGAGAGGAAATGAATTCTTCTGCGAGGTGGACGATGATTACATCCAGGATGACTTCAATCTGTGCGGATTAAGCAGTCAAGTGCCTTACTATGATTATGCTCTGGATTTGATTTTGGATGTTGAATCCTCCCATGGTAAGCTTATGGTTATGGCTTTCACACTTTTCGATCCAAAATGCATAGCTATTGGATTCCGTGTGTTGTTTGTGACACTCTCTGATGTTCGCTAACTCTGCCGTGATTCAAATTGTGCTCTTGTATGTATGCAGTGCGGATTATGTATTTATCATTCTGTATTTAGTCCCTATTTGGACAAAGTTCTCAATAAGAACTTATAAGAGAAGAAAATTAAGAAGATAAAATGAATTAAGCTTTTCTCATAAGTTAGCTCATGCGTAAGTTAAAACTTACAGGAGAAGCTTAATTTTTTTTTCTCTCCTATAGGTGCTTATTGTGAAATTTATCTGAACAGGACCTTCAATTTGTTTGAAGTCTAAACTCTAAATTGGATTGGTCATTGGTGGGATTGTGTAGGTGACATGTTTACTGAGGAGCAGAATGAGTTAATTGAATCAGCTGCTGAGATGCTTTATGGTCTGATTCATGCCCGGTACATATTGACAAGCAAAGGAATGGCTGCAATGGTAAGACTTTTCTGTCACTAATTGGTGTTGTTTTATTGCTATTCTTTCATCAAGGTTTTTATTGTTGATGATATTGGAATTTTCGCAGCTGGACAAGTACAAGAACTATGATTTTGGCAGATGCCCAAGAGTTTACTGTTCTGGACAACCTTGTATTCCAGTTGGTCAGTCAGACATCCCTAGGTCCAGTACTGTGAAAATATACTGCCCTAGGTGTGAAGACATTTACTATCCTCGGTCCAAGTATCAAGGCAGTATCCTTATATATTATATTATTGAACTTGTGTGGATTTTAATTGATTATGCATCAACATCTCTCAGAAAGTTATTTTTTATTCACTTGTGCATCTCTCCTCTTCCTTGGTTTTGACTGTTAAATACATATTTTGATCTCTCAATTGTCGTTGTATGGATGTTTCTTTTGAAGTTTGGGGCTTTTGGCAATTCACCTCTCTCTCTCTCTCACACACACATTATCTTGTGTTTCATTTGCAATGTGGAATAAATTGTTTTTGCTTGTGGATAATAAACTATATTCTAAACAATTTCAAATGCCTATAAGAACAAGGCTGGGAATTCTTGTTACTTATTCTAAAAAGATTTCTTTCAATTGAATGCATTGCTAATATACACAATACTAAGCTGGTCTATAATGGAATTGAGAGTAATGTTTAAATTATGAATGATTTAATTATGGGGTTTGGGGTTTATAATCTAGATCTCTTGACAAGTGACAGTAGATTGTGAATGTCTGAAAACACTGCTTTGTTTTCTTGTTTGAGAATATATATATACTCTGCAATTTTACTTCCAGCTGTTCGGTCGCTGTATATCTGAAGCTTAAGGACAGTTTTGGGACCTTTGGACCTGTTCAAGTTTAGAAACATATGTTTGTTATCAAAATCATGGGAATCCTAAAAGTTTTGGTGGATAAAAAAACTGCAGAACATTGATCACTTTAAAGTTTAAATGCTGCCAAACTTTATTGTGTTCATTATTTGTTTTGCTTCCATTCTATTTAACTAATCAATAAATCCTGACTTGTATGTGAATTTACGATGATTGCATGTCTCTAATTCTCTATATATTTTGCAATATATATTTGTGGCTTATATTTATGGTGGCACACTATCCTGTACTATCCAAATTTCCTTAATTCTGTTCTAGACATTGACGGAGCTTATTTTGGAACTACATTTCCTCACCTGTTCCTGATGACTTATGGACAACTAAAGCCACAGAAACCATCACAGAGCTATGTTCCGAGAGTTTTTGGCTTCAAACTTCACAAGCCCTGAAGCTGAAATTTTAAGCTTCCATGAAAGTAAGAGTTTGTCTGTCTTCCTTAAACTCTTTCTTAGTAGTCTTAGTGTCATGTTGCTGATTATAAGCTTTTCCGAATCATTAAAATCTAGAACTTCTGTTTTTGTTTTAGGAGCATGTTGTAAAGAGAATTACCGACTACCTGTCATGCAAGTGCTTAGTTTCAATTTCAGCTTGGAATTCAGTGAGCTTCAAGTTCAATGAGCAAGTGCTTAGGTACTTCAATGCACTCGTAATTGCTTATTGGAAATTGTATTCTTGCGGTTAGTTTCACTTAAAGTTGTTTATGATTATCTCAGATTACAGATTCTCTACTATTTTATATTATTTTATTCCATTTGCTCCCCCTTCTCATTTACGCATCGTTTGTGGATTGGACCTCAATGGGTTCACACATTTTAGTCTGATATTTAATTCAATTGCTATAATGTTAAGCCGGTCTGTCCAAACATCGATAATGATTATATAGAATATGAATATAATATGGCCCTCGAACTCGACTCTCTGTAATTTGTGAATCTTCTCACTATGCCCTTGCTTGTATGTGCATGCATAAGTACTCTCTGGATGTGGAAGAAATGAAGATATTTTCTTGTCATCTGTTGTATGGGTGAAATGGAAGACTGACATCTCAGTTAAGAGTTAGTTGGACCAAAAGGGACCTTACTCGAACACCATATTTTTACTTGCTAGTTATTTTTCTGAATCTCTCCTAAACCAGAGTACCTACTATTCCCACTGAATCGGATCACGGGTTTTCATGCTACCCACCAGCTTCGAGTCAAACATACACAAATCCCTGTTTGACTACTATCCTCTTTTCTGTACTTCAAACTAGTCACTAGTTTGAGGATTAGTCGTAAAATTTAGATTAAGCGTGTTTACTTTAACTTATTTTAAATAAGCATTATCATTTTTTTTAAAAAATTATAACGATTATTTTTCTAAAAATAATCGAAACTAAACATGAGTAGAGAAGATTATGTGCTGCTTCTGATTTGAGAAAATTAATAGGGATGTGACTATTATTTGCTGATGACGGAAGGAGTGGCAAAACAATCTATTTATTTATCATCTATATAATTCATCTAGAAGTAAATTCATCTATTACACAAAAAAATAATAATAGATTGGATTCAATTCATCTATTTAATTTTATGGATAGTTAGTGATCCATTTATTATTTTTTTAAAATTTATTGGATTACATTAAATAAAAAAAATCTATTGGATAAAAAAAATTAAAAAGACATGTCTAATCAGTTTTTTTTTCAAAATAATTTGTTTTTTGGTCTTATAATCAAATTTTTATTAAAAAAAATAGAGTATCCATTAAAAAATAAAAAAAATTCTAATTAGGTTTAAAAAACAATTTCTTAAACCTATAACTAGTTGGGGATTCAAATGTGCATCTTAGCTATTATGTAAATTGTTAAGAAATTATATTTAAATTTTGTCAATTTTTCTTGTACAAAATTAGAGTTATTGAAATATGTTTTTATCTTAAATTATGGTAAAAAAAATTTAAGTATTTACATTTTGAAGATTTCTTGGTAGTTGTTTTTCATTTTTTCTTGACCATAATTTTTGTGGTAACTTGAAAGAATATTATTTTAACACGATAGAATTGGAGAGAGAGGGAGGAGAGAGAGAGGTTAGAGAAAGAGAAGAGAGAGGAGAAGAGAATATTTTAAAAATAAAAATTATTTAATTTTTAAAATATATTATTTTTGTGGATTGATTGGATATCTATCCATCAAAAAATTATTAATAGATGGATTAGATTAGATTTTATTAGATGGATCATGGATGGATTGAATTTTTTAAATGAATTTTTAATAGATCAAAATAGATTAATAGATTATTTTTATCCGATCTATTATAATCCAACTAAGAATTTATCCAATCCATCCGTTTGCCACTCCTAGATGACGGGTGTGTTTAATAAAAGCTCGGTGATATTTGTCGTTATCTAATAAAATTTTTTGGCAGGAGTTAAGTACTATATTTTGTCACTTTTTGCAAAATTTTTTTTATTGATTGAATTTATTGAAAGTTGTGAAAAATGTGGATTCTATTTTTTATTCAATAAATATTATTTATAATTTTGCAAGTTTTAATAAATTTTAACAGATAGTAAAATTTGTCAGAAAGCACATTGTTGGTATTTTTAAAATTTTGTGTACGGTTCTTGTAAGTCTTGGATCTCTGTTCTCTAATATTTACGTCAAGTTAGGTGGACTGAAGTAAGTTTTCACAAGACTCAACTTGGTCTTATTGTGGTGAAATTAAACTAAACTAATTATTTGTAATTTAAGTAGTGTGATCAAGTTTTTTTTTTTTTTAAAGAAGTTTTTTTGCATGAACCACAGGTATCCTGTTAGGGATTGCTACTGGTATGAACCACGAGTTAGGAATTGTCTTCTGTGGAAGATACTTGTAATTCATACCAAGAAAAGTTTAACTAAATATATTTAGAAAGAAATTTTTTAAAAAAATTAAGTAGTTTAATTTTTGTAAAACATTTTAAAAAAAAAAAAGTTAACTCAAGTAGTTTTTAAAAATAAGTTGTATATTTTAGTCTCCCTCTTTCTTTCATCCAGAATTAATCAATGCGAGACAATGAAATAGAGTTTTAGTTTAAAAGGAGTTTTTAAGTTGAAACTATCAATTGATTTTTATTTTGTTTTTAAAGCTCTTATTTTCAATTTCACTTTTAAGTAATTTTTAAGGAAAAAAATTGAGCCAAATGTAACCTTTTCTAACAACACTTTTGGTGCAACTGTGCAGTGCTTATATTTAAAAAAAATTGTAAAAATGTTATTTCACTTTGTACTATTATGATACTAATGCAATATTAAGGAAATATTTATTTATATTTTATTTTTGATTCAAGAAAGTGATGCTGAAGTCAGTTTTAGGGAAAATCAGGGATTAGACATGTACGAGTGTCTTCGGTAAAAATTGTCTCTCATATATTTTGTACCGTAGGCTTTTATTTGATATTATTTTGGATCATACGAAACATTGAAACGTTCATTTTCTTAAAAAGGAATAATGTATTTTATAATTCTATGGTAATATGTACATTACTTTTGTAGTTGTTAATATTAATAGTAATCTGGAAAATATATTCCATATTTATGGAAAAACTAGAAATTAAAGGGTTTTTTTCTTTTTTGGTTTCTCATATGTCTCTTCCTTCGAAAATAACTCTATTCGAAGCAGGGTCGGATACTAAATGTGAACACTTCTTTTAGCGGAGATTCAAATCTTGGTTTACCATATTGTGGAAAACTAGTCCTTTTTGCTAGACCCAACTACCGTTGGTGGAATTAAAGGGTTTTCAAATAACTTTATTCAATAAATATTTTATTTTTATGAAAAATTATAATAGTTACTCATCTTTTAATTTTTTTTTCATTATAGTAGGGTGACAAGAACGAATTAAAGCCGCGGGTGCACAATACTGTTAGACGCGAGTTAAATTTTGTTAATGTTTGGACTCTACCTTTAATTTTTTTCTTGTCAATAATCTGTTGTATACTTGCAAACATTTTCAATTATATGATTTTTGCTTGTCAAAGTTCCCTGTCTTCCATCTACACTTAGGGTGTGTTGGGAAATTTGTCAAGTCAAATGTGATGTAAATCCATCCTTCTCTTTCACTCTGTGTTTGGTACACGGAAACATTTGTTTGACGTAGTACAAATGGATTTTCAAATACCCTCAGTGATTCATGTATTTTTAAAAAATGATAAAGATAATAATTTTTGTTGTATTGATAATTTAACTTTTGGCAGAAAAAGAATATTAAGATTAATAATATAGTCCTATATTATAATCTAAATCATTTTTTTATTATATTATAAATGTGAAGTATTCACTGACTTTACCAATAATTAATCCTTATCACAGAATCTGACTATCCACTTTTAGTGAAGTCTTTTTTTTTCAACTATATTTTTTGTATCTATGAAACTCGAACCCAAGACATTATTTAAAATATGAATCTAGTTTCATTTGAACCAATGTAATGTTGGTATCATAATTTAAATCATTACTCTTTAAACAAGAATGTTTTTAAAATTATTCACTTGCTCATTGAGTCAAGTAAATTTCTGCATTGAATATCTAAATTTATATTTTATTTAAAAACTAATTTAATTAATTTCAATTTAAGCTTTAAATTTTTAATCTGAATGTACTGGATTAAATCAAAAATATTTTCTAGATAATTTATATTTTAAGATTATTATATTTTAATCAATATTAATTTAAATTTTAAATTTAACACACCTCATTAATAAAGATAAAATATGTTGATTCAAAGTAGTTTATTTTCATAATTTCTTGAATTTTAAAAGTCTTACTTTTGCCTCTTTAATTTATTCATATTTAATAAAATAAAATAACAAAATATCTAATATTTTGTACTTCTGTTTATAAATTTTATTTAATTTTAAATACTTGCAAAATGTATGGAAATAAATTTATCTACCAATTTATTATAGATCCGACATTAGGCGAAGCTCAACTGATTAAATTAAGAACATGACTAGATTCCTCCTTGAACATTAACAACTATTCTGTAATCTGTAACCGTCAATTGGTAATAAAGAAGATGAAACTCTACAATTATTCGGAAATAATTTTCAGTGTCATTATTTGCAAATAACAATGAGATTATAAAACTTTGTTGATTGGTATAACCACCATTGTATCACAAGGGGCTTATCCTTGTCGTCTAATTTCGGTTAATCTTCGGCTTTAAAAGTACAATGCCTCGCAATTCGTAAACCAAGTGCAAAAGAAAACGATGAAGGACCTACTTGTTTTATCTACAGAATCAATTTCTCCCATGTTAATACAAAATTGGTGATTGGAATTAATTTAAACACGCATTTTAATTCCGTTCAACAGATCAAAATTAATTTTATCAAAATCAATTTACCAATTTTAAAACAATCATGGGAGAAGCAATTTTGCCCGAAAAACAGAGAGCAGTTTCAAGCCATTAAACTAAAGCGGTACCCTGATACTCTCCAACAAGAACATGACTCAAAAGTTCACATTGCATTGAAACAATAGGGCTCCCTAAACATAAACGAATCATTTCTCAAGTTAATTTGCTCAAAATCTTACATCAACCAAAAAGCTCAACCCTCAGTTTGTTCCCTCAACCTCCGGATGGTGCTTCTAACAGTGACGGCACTCGCAGTACTGTCAAAATATTCAATAACAAAGTCAGCTAGTTTATCTTAAGGGGAAAAAATTATTTGAGAAGAAAGGAAGTAGAAAAGACATTACTTCAAAGTGTATGCACCGCCTGCTTTTACTTTACCACAATCCTTGCATCCCCATATTCCCACAGCCTTCCTTTTCACAGCATACTGCAACAAATAAGTTCATCATTAGAATTCAAATCTTCAGGTAAAAAAATAAAAAATTATAAATGAAGTTTGATTTCACCTACTAAAAGCCCCTGGTTGGGTTTTCATGTGAACAACAAACTAAACACACAAGGTGAACTCAGTATCGACAGAATATGGAAGATGTACCTTTCCACAAAATTCACAAAAGAATTTGCTGTGCTGACTAACTTCCATCTTCTTAATCTGCTTCCGCAGACTAGCACCATATCGGGTACCTAACATAAGAAAACTCGATGAAAGTTCTTGTAAATTTAATCCAACAAAAATACTAACTAGTGTTTTATCAAAATGCACAATCAATGACCTATACTTTATCCAAATTTCTTGCAGTTATGGTGAGTGAAATGAAACAAGATGAAATAGAATAGAATAAAATTACAATTATATTGTTCGGATATTTTTATGATAGAACCACACACAAAAAAAAAGAACAGAGAGAGGGAGAGATAAATTGGTTCCGTCCTGTTATGGAGATTACCCGGACACTCAACCTAAGTCAGCTCACTTGCGCCTATCCCAGCTAGCACAGCCTCGTATACCCCGGATGATAATCACTTGCCATCCCAATCCGAGTTCATAGCTACCCCGGTACGGCGTGGAAAACGCCTAACGACAAAGAAAATGTGTAATGAGGTACTCAAGCGCATGACATCCACATGACATCCCACCTTAATAGATTTTTCCTCCAAAACACTATATAAAAGACTCCTCACTTTCCAGGTACACACTCTCTCTCATAATTCACTCATACTTGGACCCTTACTAACTTAAGCATCGGAGTCCTTGCGGGTGTTACCATCGGAGAAGCTGAGTGGGTGGTTGTCAGAAATCCTTCCCCATATCCATCACACAACACGTCCCATATTCCCAAATTGAAAAGGAAAGAAAACGAGAGATATTGGATGGAATAAAATCCATTACATTAAATTCAATTCCACTTCATTTAAACAATTGACATAGTGGAACTTAATATCATTCCAGTCCATTTGAATCATTTCCATCAATAACATTCAAATCTTTTAACAAATTGCATAATTAATGACAAATCCCTTATCCAATGCCGCAGCATATTTATATATACGCCGAACGTAGTACTCAAAAACCAAGTTTATAAAAATCAAGCCTACATAGAAATCCAAAACCAGATATATAGCTTTACTTTTTGAGGAATTGGAATGCAGACAGCACTTTTATCGTATTATCTAAGGCTTCGTCTGGATATCCAAATGAAAAGGGGAATCGAACGTCGCAGCGCGGAATAGAATGGAATAAAATTACTAGTGTTTAGCTTAACTCGAAGCTGACGTGATAGTTTAATTGAAATATTAAGTCGAATTTAGAACATAATCATGATTACAATATTTAGGTTACCATATTTTCCGACAATGCCTGCCTTCTTCGTTCTCTTAGTCTGCATCGAAGGGAGGGTAAAACGGTCAATATCAAGGGAGAGGAACTAGAGAGTACATTTATCTATGTGATGTTATCAAAAATAAAAACTGATATAGAATTCAGGTTTATCTTAGTAAGATGACACCAAAATATTTTTTATATGAACGAATTACGTATGAGGTGGAAGCGTGAAAACAAAATGAA
The DNA here is from genome assembly GCA_004329165.1 of Spatholobus suberectus. Lineage (NCBI taxonomy): Eukaryota > Viridiplantae > Streptophyta > Magnoliopsida > Fabales > Fabaceae > Spatholobus > Spatholobus suberectus. The sequence goes on along the minus strand of CM014730.1, from coordinate 86,932,874 downwards.
ATGGTGGTAGTGCGAATGAAAAGAGAGGAACGTAAGCATACTACCATGTTATCTGGATCGAAGGCGCTGCCGCTCTGCGTCCCTGTTAAAATTAAACAACCGAATGAACACTTTCACACAAACCCTAATCTATACCTTCCTTTTCTCTTTTCTCGGACTGAACTAACTGTTTTGGTATTATAAGTATTGGCCCTACGCAAGTTTCAAATCCGTTGTAGTCTAGTTGGTTAGGATACTCGGCTCTCACCCGAGAGACCCGGGTTCGAGTCCCGGCAACGGAATCTTTTTTTATTTTTTTATTTTTAAAGTCATATCATAATGTTTTTATATTATGCAGAAAATCAAATTGTAATGTTGTTATATCTATATCTATATTAAAAGAAACGTTGTTCAAATACGTTGATAATTTTCACTTTTTCACCTAAATAAATGATATTATAGTCATTTTAAACTTTTAGAGATTAGAGGATTAAAATAGTAACTTTAGTTTTCATTTTTCTTTATATTTATTTATGAAATAAATTAGATTATTTCATAAAGAAATATAAAATTTAAAATTACCATTTTAACTCTATAATTTCTAAAAGTTTAAAATGACTGTCATATCTTTTGTTTAGGTGGAAAAGTAAAAATTATCAACTTATCCCAACAACCTTCCTTTTAATATAAATATAGATATAGATTCATAGTTAACCATGATATGCAAAAGTACGAAATAAACAAAAACTAAAAAAAAAAATGTTGTTGGACCACATTTCTGACAACATGACCAATTGCAAAACAAAAAAGAGAAAATTATACTGACACTTCTTAATATTTTGTCAAATTTCGTCTGATATCTCTTTTTTTTTTTACTCTTACACTAACTCTTTAATTGTTTAATAAACATTACACTAACATTCCTTATATATTAGATTAACCTCTTTGATTATTTGAAAAACATTACATCGTGTACCTTTATAAAAAAAAGATTATTATAAACGTTAAAAAAATAGAAAAATTATATGCAATCTCAAAAAATCTCATGAGCTATCAATATAATTTATTCAAAAAAATTCCACTTGAGAATAGTAACCCAAAACCCTAATAAAACCCATTTATCTTATTTCGGCACTATAGCTTGGGCTAAGCTCCTTTATTATTATTATTATTAACGCGTGCTGTTAGTGTTAATTTTTTATACTAACAACTAATTAAAAATCATTTTTGAGATAACATTTAGGATGTATTTTGTAGGATGATTCTTTTAAATTTTCCATAAATCTTGGGTTGGGAGTGTTAGATTTCTATGTTTGACATGATAATTTTAAAAATCATTCACATGAATTAAACATTCTTAGGAATCATTTTTTAAGTATATTTCGGAGTAAAACTTTTCCATTGAAGCGGATGAGAATCCAAGATTTTTAAGAAGGGAATTTTTTGTATAATGTAAAAACACAATTATATTTTTCATTCTCAAAATATTTTAGTTATACCAAACATATTTATAACATTCTCAAGAAACATAATACTCAGGAATAAAAAAGATTTTGCATACCAAACGCTCCTTAAAGTAATTATTATCAAAATCAATAACTTACCATACATCACAATTTTATAATTAAATAACAGTGTAAAAATCCTTTATGCTATCAATATATTTTAATTAAATTCTATCATTATTAGAGTTGGGTTTACTATAATTTTTAGTTTTTTTTTCACCCAAAACTATTACACAATTGTTACGTTAAAAAAAAGTTTAATACATCCATAGGTTCCTGAATTTTTTTGAAAATTTTAATTAGGTCCCTAAATTAAAAAAATGGTAATTAGATTCTTGATTTTCTAAATTTTTGTAATTGGGTCTCTAGAGTTAATTTATGGTAGTTTGAACAACCAGAAAACTTACAATTTGTGGCGGTTTTACTAACTTTAGGGACCTAATTGCAAAAATTTAGAAGATTAAAGATCTAATTATAAATTTTTTAGTTTAGAGACTTAATTAAAAATTCTTTAAAAGTTCAAGGACCTATGGATGTATTAAACCAAAAAAAGAAAAAGTGATTATCAACTCAAAGTAATGAAAATGATGCCTATGAACATACAGAGATAAAACTAACTCACGATGATGAACAAGGTAAGCAAAGATTTTGATCAATCCAAAATAATGCGAGGAATTAAAGGGGGGCGCGGGGGAGAGAAGAAAGAAAGTCACCTAACTTTGTTATTTTTGTTCAATTTTAGTATGTCACTCTAATTCTTCTATGTGTGAGTATTGATGATTAAAAAATGATGGTGGAAAGTCTATGCTACAATGTTGAGAGAAAGGTTTCGGAGAGTCACCTTTTCTTTAAGTTCTTTATTTGAGTTTATAGATCATCTCCCACTAAACTTTGCCTTGATTTTTATTTTTTTTTGGGACAACGACTTTGCCTTGAGACTCTTTTTTTTCATTTTTTATATTTCAAATTACACTCTTGATTATTTCATTATTTTTTGGTTGTCTATAAATGTTGGTTGGCTACAAAAAGGACTTTTGTACTCTATTTCTTTCTTTCTTTCTTTCTTTTTTTGGTAATAGTACTCTATTTCTTTGGTGTTTACTTTTTTCTTTTGTTTCCTTTTCTTCTTCTTTTTTATTCTCTTTTATTTTGTCTTTAGTTTCTTTATTTGAGTTTATAGATCAACTCCCACTAAATTTTCCCTTGAATGCTTAATTTTTTTTTCATTTTTATATTTCAAATTAAACTCATGATTATTTCATTATTTTTTTGGTTGTATGTCAATGTTGGTTGGCTACAAAAAGGATCTTTGCACTCTATTTATTTGATGTTTGCCTTTTTCATTTGTTTCCTTTCCTTCTTTTTTTTTTCATTCTCTTTTATTTTGTCTTTAATTTCCCTTTTTTTTCATTTTCTTTTTCTTTTTCGTTTTTTTCTTTTTTTTTATAATTTTTGTTTACATTCTTTCCTTTTTTTATGCATTTTTTTTCTTTTTTCCTCCCATCAGTCATTTTCCCTCATTCGGTCTATTAAGGAGTTCCTTTAGTTGGACTGGCAGATTTCTCTACTTCATGTTTACGGGGAAGCTAATAAAGCAGTTGATCATATGACCAGCTTGGTCATTCGGGTTGACTTTAGGATTCCTGGATCATCCTCCTCCTTCCGTTATTCCTATCATTAGTGAGGATGCCTCTGAAATTTCTATTTTACCAGACTGATTTTGTAGTTTTATTTTGGGTTTAGCCATTTCAAGTAAAAAAAGGGGGGGGGGCGGCGGGGGATGGGGGGAGAAGTTAACCAATTTTTAGATGGTAAAATATAAAGATAAATTATTATTTTGAAAATTAATATATTAAACTTAATCAATAATAAAAAATTATAATAAGTAATACTTTTATATAAACTACAAAATAATGAGAATAAAAAACTTGCAATAAGCGTTTGAAAAAGTTGACTCCAGCACTATTTATTTGACTTACGTTAGTCTATGAGAAGAAGTCTATTAATGTCCTATTCACCAAAAAAAAAAACTAGTCCTTTTCCATATATATATAAGCATCTAAGTAAATTTTTTTTTTAAAAAAGGTATAATGTTAAAAGTAAATTAGTGAATTGAAAATTAAGAATAATATTACAAGAAATAAAAATCATTTTTTATATTTTAGTTTTTGTATAAAGAGGATAGTTAAAATAATTTTATGTCATAATTTAAACTATTCATTATAAATCTAAAATATAATTTTATATTTAAATATATTTATTTATTATGAATTTTAATTACAATATAATTTATATATTAGAATTATTTGTTTATTATTGGTGGGTGGTGCGATGGATGGCGACAGCGGGTGGCAAAGCAGTGGGGGTTTCGCAAGGTGCAATAAATCTGGGTTTGCATCATCTACTTGCGCCACCCACCACCACCGTCCATGCCTAACGGAGGGAGGAAGGTGGCGGTAAAGAGGAAGATGAAGAAGAGGGAGGTGGGAAGATGAAGAAGGGAGAATGAAGAAGGGAAAAGAAAAAAAAATGTTTTATGAAGGTTAAAAATCTCTAATATCTTTAAATTTTTTACATTGTTAATAATTTAAAGATAATGGCAATTTTTAATCGCCATTATCTTTAAACTATTAACCACGCTAATTTTAAACTAATGAAAAACCTAAAATAAGACGTTTTCAAAAAATAAAATATAAGAACAGATTTAAAAAAAAATAAAAGACCAAAATAAGATTTTATAAGAAAAAATAAAAATAAAAATAAAATAGTAATTTAGCTTTACAAAAAAAAGTGACGGTGACAGTTGCTCTTGAGCAGCCAGTTTTATACTTTGAACATGATCAACTTGGCGACGTCACGGCATGGTCACATATATGGAAGATTATTACACAGCCTCTTTAAATAATATTTATTGCATGGCCGTGATTTTCTTGTATTTAAATTGATTCTTCACCAATTTTCATTTTAATCGGATTGGTTCAACAGGATAATTTCCCGTCTATTTCTCATATAATTCTATGAAGTACAGTCAGTCAGACCGACATCGCTTCATCACTGTTGAGAGGCAATGTCATACTTTGAAGGGTAATGTGGAAACCAACGAAACCTCGTGAGTGGTTGGCTGGTTGCTGTAGACGCCAAAGTATCTTCCAAGTTTGAAAGTCTTATTTTAGTCATTCAACTCTTCGCTTATTATTATTATTATTATTATTATTATATTGTACATGTGGACCGACTTCATTTTCATAAGTCTCAGTTCCGTCTTTATCAGTCTGAATTTCTAATTAACTTTTTAGCACTTGATCCCCAATTACTCTGTACCTGTACGCGGGTTCCCATTCCCACGCGGCTTTTTCCTTCACTTCACGGAACAAACCCCCCATTAAAATTATTTTCTTAGCTTCATTATTCTTCATTTCATTTTGGTGTATATATATATAATTTGTTTCCATAATTTCCCTAAAATCTTAACCTTCTGGACTCTGCTCTGCCGTTAATCGCTCCCCTTCAGTTCGGAAAATTCAGTAACTTGATGATTAAAACATGAACTGTTTCTTCTTCATACACAAACCGAAGGGAAACCAGAAGAAGAATCGGGTGGTGAATGGAGCAACCAAGTCCCCCAGCCCGCTACCATCATCGCCAAGGAGCATAAAAGAATTGTACCAAGAGAAAGGGCACAATTTCAGAATTTTCACTTTGCAAGAGCTCGTAGATGCAACGAATGGTTTCAATAGGATGCTCAAGATTGGAGAAGGGGGTTTTGGGAAAGTATATAGGGGAACAGTTAGACCTGACCCTGAAGACGGAGCAGGTCCAATTGTGGTCGCAATAAAAAAACTTAACACGCGTGGCTTACAGGTATACACACACACACACTGCTTCACTAGCTTTGTTCTCCTCATGCTTCCTTTTTGCTTATTACTCATATAACACAAATATTGTTAATTCTGTTACAAAAGTTGGTTACAGTTAGTTTTCCTTGTAGTGGTCTATATATTCCATTGAGTGATATCAATAAAGTGGTTTTCTCATTCCCAGTCCCAATAATTTGTGGATTCGATAACTATTTCTTGCTGCAGTGATTCTTGGTACCTTCTGTTTGTTTAGATTAGAATAGTTGAAAGAGCTTCCATGGGACTATTGCAAACACGAAATAGGTTGTGTTTGAGTAAATTTCTCCATAAATATTTATAGGAGAAAAAATAAAAAGATAAATTAAATTAAGTTTATCTTATAAGGTAAAATCAACTTATACACTCTAGTTTTTGCAGAAGTTATATGAAGGAACTTTTATAAAAGTTAAGTGCATAAATTAATTTTAATTTATAAAAAAAACTCAAATTGTTTTATTTTTTTATTTTCTTTTCTTATAAATGCTTAGGATAAGTTTATCAAATGGGACCATAGTCTATACCATACAATGATTTTGATTGGTCTACGTGGCTATATAAGAGTTAGGAATAATGTGATGCTTTGGGATCCATGGCCGTAAAGAACTATATGATACCTTGGAATGGCGGGGAATTTACAATGTCAATTATGTTATGCTGTCTCTGAATTATGACAATACTTTACAAGTACTTTACAAATATACATACCTGCATTCTCATGTTTGTCTCTCTTTTTTTTTTTTTTTTTTTTCTTTTGTAAAGGGGCATAAAGAATGGCTTGCAGAAGTTCAATTTCTCAGCGTTGTTAACCACCCGAATTTGGTTAAGCTTCTGGGATACTGCTCTGTAGACAGTGAAAAAGGAATCCAACGGTTGTTAGTGTATGAGTACATGCCTAACAGGAGCCTAGAAGATCATCTTTTCAGTCTTTCTTTACCTCATTTGCCTTGGAAAACAAGATTGCGGATCATGCTTGGTGCTGCTCAAGGATTACATTATCTACATAAAGGATTGGAGGTTCAGGTACCTTGTAGTTGCAGGATTAATAAAATGATTAAAATGATGCTGAATATGCTTCATGCAAATTAGATATTCAGTTATCTGTTTTGGTTTATAATCTTCTCTTGCTTTGATTTTTTCTATTGGAAGGTGATCTACCGAGATTTCAAATCTTCAAATGTGCTATTGGACACGAAATTCCATCCCAAGCTCTCAGATTTCGGTCTTGCTAGGGAGGGCCCAACAGGTGATCAGACTCATGTATCTACTGCGGTAAGTTGAAGTCCTAATTAATATCTGTATAATTTTCACTATTATTAAATTATAATATGACTTTCCATATATGCAATTATTAGTCACCATTCCAAATGCTAGTTTTGGCGATTTCATTATCTACAATCACACTCATCATTCTTGAAAGAATAAACATTCTAACAATGGTGTACGCCAACGACTTCCTTATCAGGTAGTGGGGACGCAAGGATATGCCGCCCCAGAGTATGTTGAAACAGGTCATCTCAAAGTTCAGAGTGACATATGGAGTTTCGGTGTGGTTCTTTACGAGATCCTCACAGGGAGGCGTGTGTTGAATAGAAACCGTCCAATAGGGGAACAAAAGCTTATAGAGTGGGTTAAAAATTACCCTGCTAACAGTAGCAGATTCAGCACGATCATTGACCCACGTCTCAAGAACCAATATTCTCTTGGTGCAGCTCGGAAAATAGCCAAGTTGGCAGATAGCTGCTTGAAGAAGAATCCTGAAGATAGACCATCCATGAGTCAGATAGTGGAAAGCTTGAAGCAGGCATTGCAGGATTCAGAAACCACAAACACTTCGCACAATATGACTTCTAAATCCACTCGATCTAAATTGGTCCCAAGTGGTAAATAGATGTTGTTCGAGAATGATTTTTGTTGTTAGTTCGGTTCAGTGCCCCAAAGCCAAGTCCTCTACTGTCTTTACCTTATTCAACATTGGCTTTTATTTTTACAAAAATGATCAATATTAGTGGAAGTGCAAAGGAGGGTCTATTCGTAATTTGCAAATCTATCCGGAAGTTCATAGGCACCTTGTAGCATGTCCGAAACATATGAACTTCCACTGAATGGAGTTAAAATTTCTTAAAGAATTATATGGTCATAGTTGTGTGCTTTCTTTTTGGCTTAAACTAATGTGCCAATGTATAAAGCTACTATACCGTTGAAACAGTTTATTTCTATTGTATATTACCCACCTTCTGATTTCTAACAAGCGGTGTAAGTGGCGCTGCAGCTGACTTAGAATTTTTAAAGTTGTGTAATTCATCCCTTTCAACATTGTATTATTGTCTAGGTGAAATCCTTGAAAAGTGATTTCTGACTAAATTATGTTAACGTTTCCCCTCGCTGAGATTGGTGGGTGGTGTGGGTCAATGGAATTATTGTCGAAAAAGTTTGAAACAATTCACAAAATTCTAAAGTGTCTAGCTAGTGCGATTTAATCCTGAATATTGTTAGGCCTGTCAAATGGATAAATTAAATAATTTTTTATTTGAATTATAATAGATGAATTGAAAATAAATTATTAATCTATTTGCGATCAATTACTTTTAAAAAAAAATCAGTCTCTCTATGATTCGTTTAATAAAATTTAATTAATTTATCTATTAGAGCAAAAATTGCTACAGCACTTTTGGTGCAACAGTGATGAATTTTAGTCGGTGGTGCATGTAGGAGGAGCACAACAGTGGTGGCCACTTATAAGCACTCTGACGCTCAAGTTAGTAAGGGGACGAGAGGAGCGAATGGAAAAGAGGTCTAAGTGTTACCTGGGGCGTATAACCCTTATATAGCCCTTATTCTAGTAGAAAAAATCGTTAGGCTACATGGCAGTTTACACAGCATGTTGTCTGGCGTGTAAGGTCAGCTTGCATGATTAGCATGTTCATTGTCGCATATTGAGAGGTCATCCTTAGTAGGGCAACTGGGAAGTCATAGTCCAGTCATGAAATGGTGGGCGAGAGTGCACCATGGTGGTTGAGTGACTTGCTAATCAAGCAGCAACCTGTGGGGTTGGGATTTGACTTATGTGATGGGTGTGAGCGTCATGCAAGGAGGCAATAACGGAGGTCTAATATTACTCTAGAACACCACCATCCATTAACATTTTTATGGATGAATATCCAATTCATCTATAAAATTGTTTTTAAAAATTAAATAAATTTAATGATTTTTTCAAAATATTTTATCTCATTTGCCCATAAGAATATTTTTTTAAAAATTAAATAATTTTTGTATTATTATATTTTAGATATTTTAAAAACAAATAGTTATTTTTTAAAACTTTAAACTATTCTAAATAAGTACTAAAGTTAATATATAAGAGACTATTCTAAAACTTTTTAATAAATTCAAAAGAAATCCAAATATGAAGAAAAAGTTATGTTAGACTGATTTTGAGTTTTTGACCCATAAGTGTTAATTGATGGTCTATTGATTTTTTTTTTAATTACCATGTCATTGGTGTGAAGTATTCATTAGCTTTGTTGATAACTAATCTTTGTTAGAGAACCTAGTTGATCATGTTTAGTAGAGCCTCTTATCCCAACCACATTTTTTTCATTCGCAATACTCAAATTCAAGACCTTACTTAAGGGATCTAAGTTCAATTTCGGGGTCACGACCAGATGGCGAAACATTCGAATTAACGTAATGTCGGTAGATGATCTAGTGGATTTGAAAATAAGATAAAATGGATTATTATTCATCTATTTAATTATACGAACTATTCAAACCAATCCAAGTTTTTTTTAGACAATTGAATGGATTGGATTGAATTTTACATAAATAAACTAGATGAATCATGGAGAAATGAATTATTTTGCTACCCCTAAGCATAGTATGCATTACTTATAATTTTTGTTAAGAGACTGAGTTTTTGATTACTTAGAAAAAACAAAAAATAACTCAATCATTGTAATGTTAGCCTTGACGAGATCATTCTTTCCATAACTTTTTATTTGCTCTCTTAAAAAAAATTATATTTATTTAAAGTTTAATATAACATTAATTATTATCTTTTTAATTATACTCTTATTTTCATCTAGTTCTTAAATATTTTACACATTTATCATGAATAAAAGAGAAATGGTAGGAAATGAAAAAAAATGATGATATTAATTATAACTATTACTTTATGTTATTTTTTAAAATGAATAGATAAAAGGGCACAAAACTAATGTAATGTATTATAGGAGTTTTTTGAGTTAACTTTTAATTAAAATTTGACTTTCATCTCATTAATCCATTCTTGCACAGTCTCAAAATGAATATCTAATTTTAATTAGAGACTCAGTCTTAAAATACTCATGACACTATACCTAAGTTTTTTTTTCCAAAAAAAGAAAAGAAAGAAGAAATAGAATTTCCCAGGATTTTAATAGAGTAACAAAGCCTTAATAAATGATGTTTGAATAAATTATGTTAATTTTTCTGTTCGAACTGATGAGTTGTGAAATTCAATGAAATTAAGGTAAGAATTTTATGTAAATGGATTTGGGGGGTGGTGAATGTCAATGAATGTTAGAATTAATTGTTCGCTAATGTTGGGCTAGAGCGTTAATGAGGCACACTGGCAGTCACTTAAATGCAACCACTGCTTGACCAAAATAAAAAATGCATCCACTGGCAAGAGCTTCATGGCGACAAAGTTTATAAAAAATTACTAGCATTTTAGGCATTGCACGGCTTAAATTTAAGAGTTTAATGAATATGTACTATCGGTGTAAAAGATTTTATTTGTCAACTAGTTAGAAATCAACTTTAGTGTGATTTTTAGAATAATTATTATCAAAATTAACAAATTTACCATATATAATGATTTGTGATTGAATGACAATGTAAAAAAAACTTTACATATTGAATGCATATCCTTTTTTTTTCCTTTTAATAATAGTGCTTGCGTCATCTTTTGTTTTTATAATACGTTAAAAAATGATAGCTTTTTTTTTTGGGAGGGGGGGGGGGGGGGTGGTTGTTGTGGGGCGTGAGATAGTTATGGTAAAGAAAATGGCGTTTCCATGGGTGATCAGTGATGGTTGATTTTTTTTTAATTAATCGTATAATGAGCAATTGTTTATCACAAATATTTTGATGAATTTGATAGATTAGTCCTTAGACTTATCTCCAAATTTCTAATTTGGGGAACAGTCAATTTTTTGGGTCATTCCTCAAATTTTCTTTTAAGTTTAAAGAATAAGTTGTGTCATGAAATTTGTAGAGATTGACCCTTAATTACACTCCGGGCTCGTGAACACGGTTCTGTACCTCTGTTAGTCAGGTTTCATAAAAGAAGTTGAAGTCTTGGTTGACCAAAAAGGAATGTTGAAGAAGTAATTGGCCTTGGTTGACCAAAAAGAATCACTGCCTGATGCCATGGGCCAAACATTCGAAACATACGTCATAGTCCAAAGAGTAGTGCTTCTCCGTTGAAATTCATTTTTTGCTAAGCTTTATTGTACCATTTGTCGAGTTTCTTCCTTCACATAGCAAGTATTATTGTTTCAACTAGGGTTACGACCGAATGCCGAAAATGATATTAAAAACAGAAGAGTCGTCACCATAATTTATTAAGGAAAAACATGAAAAAACCCTAAAAAATAGTCTTGAACCAAAGATTGGATTCGGGAGTTAGTTATGCATAGGAAAGGTGTTAGCACCCCATGACATCCGTTATAAAAATAGTTATCTTTTAACTTGATGTGTGAAAATATTAATTGTCTTATCCTCTTGCTTATAAAATTATTAATCCTATTATTTTTTATATATTTTTTATTTAAATTATAGATTTATTTTATTTTATTTTTAAAAAAAGATTATTATTATTACTATTTTATTTTTATGGTTTTTTAGTATATATTTTTTATTTATTTTATTTTATAATGATTATTAAGATATTAAATATTAAATATTATAGAGTATTATCTACAACGATAGACAGCCTACTGGATGCAGAATACTTTTGCAAAACAAAGTTGCAAAAGATTTTGTGATATTCAAGTGAGTCCTAGACTCAACATGAAAAAATCATTAAACCTTGTTTTTATTTTTATTTTACTAAAAAAATAATTTATTAATTAATCCTAAATTCTAGATAGGATTTTTTTGATATTCAAGTGAGTCCTAGACCCAACATGAAAAATTATTAACTTTGTACTTTATATTGTACTAAACCTGATTACCAAATTATACCACTCGGATGTATCAAATTTATTGAATGACCAAATAGGAAGTAATTCCAAAGTGGTCATGTTTCTAAAAAAAAGATTTAGGAATTAATTTTTTTATTGATAATTTAATTAACTAAAGAAATGTCAACTTTATTTTTCTAATGAGTTGTTTTAAACATAGTTTTATAAAAAGGCCATTATTAAGTTTAATTATTTTATAATAGTTAATGATTTATTAATTAATTTCATATTGGAAGAGAAAATTTAGAAGCTTTTAGTAAACAAAATAAAACGTTATTTCTTAATTGATAGCAACCAAAAAGCATTTTAATTATTATACCCTTTTAAAAAAAAACCAAAAAAATGAAACCTTCACTACACTTGTATTATCCAATATTTAATCATATCCTTCTCATTTGTCATTTAGTCGCGTGCCTAGATCTGGAATATATAGCAAAAGGAAAACGAAGAAAAAGAAAAGCTAAACACGGGAGGTTCTTCTTTTTTTTAAAAAAAAAATTTAGATCCATGATGTGGGCCAAGCCCATCACCAGAACACAGCCCAACAAAAACGAAAAGGGGCAAATTTGTTCAGCATCACTTTACTGCCACAAGGGAAGGAATTCCCAAGCCGCAGCGATAGGAACCTAAGTCGTGAGCTCCGATTCCAGTGATAACAAAGGGGAATAAGGGTCCGTTCTTCTCAAGTTCTCACGGTCATGGTGTAAGAGTGACATTGAGGTCATGCCGAATGGCGATACCACAGAGGCTTGCGTTGAAGACATGCGAAATCTTTGCAAACGCGGCTTGAATCAGTCCGCACCGTGGCAGTGGCGCAAGGAATAGGGAACTGTAACACCCGTTAATATTAATTTAGTTATTAAGTTTAAGTAAATGAAAATACGTGTAAATTTTTATTTTTTATTTTTAAAAAAAATTTCAAACTTAACAGAATTTAAAAATGGTAGTAAAAGATGAAAAATATATACATATATATCATAAAGCTGTACATCATGGTTTGAGTAATACATAACAGTCAGAAAACAAAAGTACATCAAAAGAGATATACTACCTAGCCCACTATATACATAAAAAAAATCCTATACAGAGTAGTATTTATCTACCCTATCCCTTATACAAGAAGAAAATATTATAGGTCTTCAGGTCCTCTCCCGTTGAGATGTTCTCTATCTTGTACTCAGCATCACGGAGCGTTAATGTCGTTTTCAATAATCACGATCAATCATACACAAAAGAAAATAATGGAGTGAAGTGTTTTGTTCTAAAATCACTTTTACATATACGGTAGGAAATCTACCATAAAGCAAAGATAAAACACAACTAACAAGACAAGAGATTCTAAGATTCATTCTAAGTTGTATCCGACTTCCCTTAGTTAGGTATGAATCCATACTTCTCATTAGTGGGTAATAGTTCTCAACAGAACCTGAGAAGTGACTGAGAGTACATATACCTCTCTCAACACCATCACATGCTACAGTTCTCATCATCATTGAGGAACAAAATAACAATTTAGGATATCCATTTATAGAGGTATACTCTCAAACCAATCCTAGAATGCTGAGTAATTGTTGGGATTATCGAGTTTGGTCAGGCGAATATCTCGGCTCAAGGGCGCTACCTTGGCCATTGAGACCTTTACCACTCGATGCCTACCTCCAAGACCTCCGCAAGTGGGTCCCTGCCTTTCATTTCTTAGCGTACCAAATTGTGGCTTCCCTAGCAGGGTGCCATGCCACTACATGTCACTTGTTTTACATTACTCACTAAACTGTTAATTCCTAACTTCTCAAGTAGAGGTTTCCTAGTCTCATTTAATTTAAGCACCAGTACAGTCAACATTTCTACCTTATTTTGCAGAAATTGCACAATACCAGAATTTTAACAGAATAACGACATATCAATTATAGTATAATTACTAAAATTTTGGTAGAATAACAATTAAATAAATATATTTTAATTTTTTAAAATTGAGTAGAGTAACAGCTTAGCAAGTGCATTTTAATTTTCTAAAATTGAACAGAGTAACAGCTTAGCAAGTATAATTTAATAATTTAAATTTGAGCAGAGTAACAATTTAGTAATTATGATTTAATAATATAAATTTGGGCAGAGTAACAACTTAGCAAAAATTAAAGTTTCACATTAAACAATAATAATAATAATAAAACTTAAGCTTAAACGAGTTTAGGGAAAAACCCTTCCTACCAACATGCAAAGTGATAGTAATTTAGAACCAACCCCACTCCCCCTATTACCTCTAAGATAATTGATGGAGAAGATGAAATTGTTGATGCAGAGCTCCTAGAAAGAGAACTTTACTAGTTGTTGGAAAACTAGTAAAATTTTAACATAAAAACAAAATAAAAGAAATTTTTTTCTAAAGAGATAAGCTCTCTAAGAATTTGGTAGTTTGAGAGAGAGAGAGGTGCTGAAAATGGTCCAAGACCATGGGTATTTATAGAGGGGAAGAAGTGGGTTAGCTGTCCCTTGGATGATGTAAGCAATGATGCAATAAAACTTATTTTTAATTTCTTTTTAATTAACTTTAGGGACACATACCCCAAATAGGTGGTGAATCACCTATTTTAGGGTTGGGGACGTGCTCTACCAGCTGTCCCAAGCCTTCATGTGTCAAATTTTATCTGTAGGTGAATTAACCGGTATCGATAAAAACGCCTAAACTTGAAAAATTAGCTTTTAATATCAAAATAATGCATTTTAATGCAAAACTGGACAAATACATTATATTCATCAAAAATAAATTTCTAATAATAAATTTTAATTTTTATTAATTTATTTCAAATTATATGTATTTATTTTGTATTTTTAAGCTAGAAAATTCATAGAAAATCCATTTTAATTCAATAAATACCAAAATTCTTATCAAAATTCTAAAATTAAATATTTTACCCATAATTAAACTAAAATTACCATTTTCACCCTTTTTGAATGTCAAACCAGTACTGGCTGACTTATTAGACACGTAGGGGCATTTTGGTCATTTTACACAGAAATTCTAGAAAATTCCCAAAAATTTCCAAAATTATATTTTAATATATATGACATAATTCCAAGCTTAAATTGACATTTTAATGTCAATTGAATCTTTTCCTCATATCAGTTCTTAATGTTGAGAAATAGAGACAAAATTGTCATTTTCTAATTTCTCTAAGCTTCGGCTCGGAAAAATTATTAAAAATCACGATTAAATAGCTTTTGAAATTTTGAGTAAAATGGTGAGAGTTAGAATTTCAAAATTCCTTTCCGATTTTTCAAAATTGTATTGCCAAATATTATAAAAAAACAGTGGAAGAATTGAAATAAGATTATTATATTTTTCACTACTTTTCTCTCAAAATAAAGTTTTTATAATGAGAGATACTTAATATAAAATTTTCAAAATATTTTGAGGTCAAAAAGTCTCCGGTTGGTTCCCACAGTCAACTAGGGTATTTTTGTCATTTTACAAAAATTATCTCAATAAATTCTAGAAAAATTTCTAAAATTATTATTAATTGTTCTAAATACATTAATGACTTAAAAATAATTTTTAAACATACAGAATAATTTAATATATAAAAGTAAGGGTGTTACAGGAACAAAGAGGTTCCTAGATCTATTTGGGTCCCTGAATATTGATTGTAATGATTTTCGTTCTTTTTATTGTTTATTATTATTATTATTATTTTTATGCTGTGATCTGGGATTGTCATGTGGACAATGTGTATCTCAATCTCTGAGAGGTGTTGTGAAGGAAATATTGATTCGTGTATGAACAGAGCGAAAAAGGAAATCAACCCAGTGTATGTGGTTATTGTGCTTATGCTGTGAATGTGAATAATTGTATCATATTTGTGCGATATTTGTGGTTTTGAAAGAAAATCAAAATCAGTGTATTGGATGAACAATTGTAATCAATGTAGATTAGAACGGAGAGAGATCGGTCAACATAAGCACATACATATTCATGATTTTAGCAACAACTGCAGAACGGAAACATCACAACAACATTACATTTAAACCGAACATGCATTGAAATAAAAATTCTACATGGTTGTTGCTATATAATAGAGGGTTAAGAAGCATGGGAATACCTCTGTAGCTTCACTCACTAAGTCAATATGCTTCTTTTCTCACTCAACAGCATCCCACACTCTTTTCTTCCTTTTTTTTTTTAGCCTCCAGACGTGAGCCCCTAAGCTAGCAGACCCGAGAGTGAATTCCATTTTCAATATCAATCCCTTCCTCCTCTCTCTTAGTGTAGTATCCGTATCCCTCTTTCTACCACTCTGTCTCCTTTTCTTCAGTCTCTAGACCTTTCCTTACGTTTTTCAGCTTCCTCCACTTCTTCTCTTTGTAACTCATTTTAAATAGGCATTCAATGTCTTTACCCCTTCCTCTAATTTCAGTTTTTGTTTTTTAATTTTTCATTAAATTTTGAAAAGTAGTTTCCATTATAGATCCTTTCTTTTTTCTTGTATTTTTTATTTTCATTTTTCTTTTTTGTATTAGACTGTGGGCCTCCAAGACATGTAAGGTCAAGAACAAAACAAAAACTATTTGAGCGCAACTTTTTTCTCTTTTTATTATTTATTTAATAAAATTTTATTTTCTCTCTTTTTATTGTTAAACCTCTTTTTTTTTTTAATTCAATTAAAAAACTTTTAACCCAGATAAAATTGAGTGTTCGCAATTATATTCTTACATTATATTCTCCTTGCTTTTGCTTAAAGATTGTTATTTGTTAGTTAGGAATTGAATGCTGAAAAGCCACCGGAATAATAAATTATATGGAAGAATTTTTGATTTTCCTCTTTGAAAAGTTTGAATTGCTCTTGTTCTATGCATATTTAAAGATTGAAACAGACAAAGGACTTCATGTGAAATACATGAGGTGAGTTTCCGGGAATTAACCGAACAACATTTATTGGATTTTTAACATGACAAAATAATACAATTTTCCTAATAATGTCAGGGTTTGGCGTTGAATATGCCATTTTCCATGCGTATACCCAATCATAATTCTATCTCCTTTCCACCCCATTTTCCCTTCTATAAAAATTATGATGCTTTCAATTTAATTGTACTGTATACACAATGACCCCTGCACATGGTGCTATATGTGTTCACACAAGAGCAAGCTCTTGAGCTTGCTGCTTCTGAATTCCTGTGGCTGTGATGTGTCCAACGTAAAGATGGGTCCCACATGAATCAGAGTGCGGAAGCCTTTGTCTCCTACCACCTTCAGACACGCTTTTCACAAACTCCACAAAGTGCCGCCAATTGTCTCCCTCAAACAACCTCTTATTCATTCTCAGATAAGTAAATGCAGCCAATCCAGAACCAGAGTTACTTGTTGACAAAACTTGAGCAAACGCACCTGCATCATATCTCTCGAGTGCATTCTCCCCAGCGAGTTCTGCTCCTGCTGTTCTGGTTGCCATCTTCACTTGATGAACCAACCCCTCAGGGGAACAATTAGCATGTTCAGGTTGCTCTCCGTCCCTCATTTCCATGCAGGTGAAGTTGAACACAACTCCATGTTTTGCCAGCATTTGTGCTATTGGTAGGTACCCATCACGAAACCGCGTGTTGTAGTAGCCTGCAGTTAGTTCAGCCGCGTGTGACCGTGCTTTGTAGTGCCAATGAATTCCAGCTACTTTGGCAGATAGTGTCACCCCAGAAGAGTTGAATATGCCTTTGGCTGATACAAGGATTCTCTCACCGTGTTCAAGCAGTTTGGTGGAGTACCAGTCAAGGAAGAACTGTCCATATTCTGAGTTCCATGTTCCTTCCCTTTTGAAAAATCCAGTATCCTCTGGAAATTGGTTGTACTGGCCTGAGTCATGGGGTCCACCTCTTCCCCACTCTTTCTTCCCAATGGCCTCTGCTGATGCTTCCAAGGAAGCTCTCATGTACTGTATCACAAACAATTCCTTTTAGTAACACACAGGAAACTAAAAAAAAAAAAGGTAGAAAATTCATTTCTAGATATTTTGAAATTTTGTCACATTTGAGAAGCCCTTGTTATCACAATGCTAGAGATTTAGGGGTCCAATTGCTATGCAACATGTGTAAACATTAGCATGCTTCTACACCGTGTTTGAAAAATAGAGCGAAATTTATGACTTAAATTTCTTTTCATACCTTGTCATAGCACTGGAATTCTCCAATTCCAGGAAACCTCCAAGTTCCATTGCTTTCTGGATAAGACGGATATCTCAGCTCCCCACAAGGACCCATCCCCACTTGAATTTCCTGCAAATGAATTTGGTCTTAGGACTTCATATGTGGCAGCACACGCACCATTTCCTAGTTTATTATCAATTGTAAGCCTATTATATTTATGAATAAGGTTGAAACTTAAAGGGTGAAAGGGCTAATTTTAGTTCCATGATTTGATACTACTAATTAGTCATCATCTTGATACCCCTCCTAATATTTATATACACGTGTTTGGTTGTTAATGTACTCAATACGATTAAGCTCACTGCTATCTCAAAATTTTCCATACTCTGTCCCCTAACCCCAAAATTGAAGCACAAGTTGGTGTGGTACTTACAATGATAACACTGCCCAAATAATCTCTGAATCTGTCACGGAAGCTCCTCATGTAATCGGAGTACACTTGAAGGGGCGTCCTTCCCCGCAGAACAGGCATTGAATCACAGCCCAAGGAGATGTACTCAGGATTCCTCCTCCCTGATCTGTCTGTGTAAACCAGATCAGGGTTCTTGCTGATTTCTTCCAGCACCCATGGAGGTAGAGGAATACTAAAAAAAAAAAAACAATTTTTTTTTATTTGACCATTCATGACTATAAGTACTAAACAAGCAATCAGCTATATCATCATAGAGAAACTTCATATATATGATATGAAATCTCAGAGCAATTTTCTTTCTCAATATCAAAATTATACTGAGGACAAAAAAAAAACATTGAATTAAGAATAAACCACCAACTTTCTTCTAGTAGTTTTTAAAATAATAAAATTATACAAATAATTTCTCAAGTATGAATATCTATTAGTTTAGCCTCTAAATTGATGTATTTTAGTAGAATTGAGGGATCAATTTGAAGGATATTTTAATATTTGAGAGAATAATTAACATAATTTCTAATACTAGATAAATTACTTATATGGTCTTTTTTACTCTAGGACCACTTACTAGATAGAGAGAATAATAAATACTTCATGAAATAATTGATGATTTATTCTTAAATTAAAAATAAGTTAAAATGAGTAGTGTATCGTACCTGCACGAGTCTCCAACATTTCCTCCACATTGATGGAAAGACATGACAACCTGAAGCTTCAAGCCATGCTTTTGTACCATCTGCACAAGCTCAGCGTAGGCTTCCCAGTTGTACTTCAAGGGTCCCTCTTTTTCCACCAAACCCCACCAAGCATCCACCATTACTCCTTCCACTCCCGCACTCTTCAGGGCCATCAAACTAGCATTCATTGCTCTCGGCTTATTCAAAGTCCCTCCCATTGTAACCGTGTCCAACGGCAACATCACAAACACCGGCACTCTCATTGAATCATTGTGGCTGTGAGCAACCGATGGCACGTGAACCTTCTCCATTTTCTCGTTTATCATTACTTCGGAGTTGAAGTTGTTGTTCCGTGTGACATGTGCTTGCATGGAACTCTTCGCTCGGAGACGGAAAGATGGCTTGGTTTTTGCAAAGAAAACTTTGGTAGGAACGTCGTCTTTTGCTTTTGGGAGTTTGGTTTCTTTCTGATTGATGAGAGAAATTGAAGAGCAAAATGTTAGAGCCATTTTTTTTTTCTGTATCTGTGTTTGATACGGAGGGAGAAAATATAGGAATTATAGAAGCACGAAAGATGGTTCATTTATGTATTAAAAAGCAACCCCTCTTCTGGGAATCGAAATTGACACACTTGGTAGGTCCCATGTCGAAAAGCAGAAAAGTGCTAAAAATCAATACTGGTTGGCTGTGTATGACACGTGCTTACGTGTTTCCACCTCTTCCATTCTCATCTAACCAAAATCAGGTAGGAAAAAATTAAACGTGCACCTATTTTGGAGTAGAATTGTTTGGTAACAAGAATGAGACAACGAAGAAAAAAGGGATAATATATCCACAAATCATTGAACTTTTTAAATTTTTTTAAATAGATTTCTAAACTATAAAAATTTGTAATTGAGTCTTTAATTTTTTTTAATTTTGGTAATGAAGTCCTTAGAATTTATAATCCATTAACTTTGACAGAATATTTTTTATTCCCTCCTAACTCCGTGAACCTAATTACAAAAATTAAAAAAATAAATTAAAGACTAAATTACAAATTTTATACTTTAGGGACTTATTTGAAAAAAATCCAAAAAGTTCAAGGACCTACGAATATATTATCCTTAAATAAAACTTAGTAACGGGAGACATGACATGTAATTTGCACACCCTATAAATATGCTTTTAGGAATTTTCTTTGTCCTAAAATTTAAAAGAACCACAGAGTCATCCTATACAATAACGCATATATATAGCAAATTATATAGAAAAGATTAACTGGCATTTAAGGACGGAGTTGTATTTTTAATAGAGTTGTAAAAATGGGTTGCTCGGCCTGGACTGACCCAACAGGCCAAAGTTTAAAGAGCGGGCAAGCTGGGTTGATTTTCATATAGACCATAGATTTTTTGGCCTATATAGCCTGATAGTTTGGGACAAATTAACCTTTTTTTTTGCATAAATTTATATATTTTTTATGAGAAAAAAATAAAGAAAAATACCAGGTCAAATAGACTCAATAACTTTCGGGCTAACATTTTTATAGTCTAGCCCGACCGTTTGGCCCATCGAGTGAAGCCAAATCGGCTCTGTTTTTTTTTAGCCTCAAAATAAAAAGCCCAACCTAGCCTAACTTGGTCCACCAAGCCATCGGATCAGGCCAATTTTGACAATTTTAATTTTTAGAAGTGGTTATAACTTTCTTTTTTATTATTTTTCTATATGTAATTATTTTAGAAAATATCATTTCCTACATTTCAAAATAAAAAATTTTTAACACACAATTTTCATATTAATTAATTTTGAGTTTTTTTAACTAGGTCCGTAATCTTTTCCAATTTTTGTAATTAGGATCCTGGATGTAATTTAACGGTTTGTAAACAAACCATTAACCCTAGAAACCTGATTACAAAAATTGAAAAAGATTAGAGATTCAATTACAAATTTTTATAGTTTAAGAATCTATTAAAAAATCCCAAAATGTTCAGGGGCTACGAATGTGTTATTCTGAGAAAAAAAATTAAAAAGAGAAAGTAATAAACACGATAAGTGGTATGATAAAAAAAAGAAAAAGAAATAAAAAATGAATTGAAAATGATAAAAAAGAAGAAGAAATTAAGTGTATATTTATCTATAATTATAATTATAATAAAGAGAATATCTTTTTTTGGTTTTTATTTTTTATCGAATTACTATACTCTTTAATTATTCTCTAAATTATATGCTACTTTACTTTTTAATTATTTTTTAAACTACCTACTACACCATCTTTATTTTATTTTATTTTTATTTTTTTAAAAATGAAGAGAATCACTGAGTGCCTCTCTTTTCTGTTTTATAATAACCCTTCAGTTAACTACGGTTACTCACCTAGAGGATAATTTAATTGTCTTGATCATGCGAATTAATGAGAGGAAAAACAAATTATGTGGTTAAGCTTTAAGAAAATAATAATTTTTATTTTGGGTATAAAAAATGACATAATTTTAGGTTTTATTTGATAGTTGCTTTTAAAAACTAATTTTAAAAATGGTTGAATAAATTCTTTTCAAAAATTTGTTTTAAAACTACTTTTTGTTTTAATTGTTTTTAAAATTGAAAGACAGAAATAATAATAGGTTATTTTTAGCTATTTTCAATTTTTGTTTTTTAATTATGAAAACACACGAAAAGAAAATAAGGAAAAAAATATTCTCAAAACAAATATGCCATGCAATTTAATTTGTTAATTCGAATCTCTAAAATCATTTTCAAATTAATATTTACCATATATATATTTTTCCTTATTTTGTTATCTGTTCTTCAAAATTATTTTATAAAATTATTTTTAAAATAAAAAATCAAAAACACAATCAAACGTACCCTTAATTTCTTTTATTTTTCTCCCATTTTTTCTGATAATAATTTTGCTGTCCTTTTATTTCAGATCACTAAACTAAACTGAAGATTGAACAATTATGGTTGTGTTTGGATTAAAGTTGCAAAAGTATTTTTGCAAATTCTAATGCATAATAGTAAATTTCAATGCACAAAATAAAAAAGAAAAAATTTGTTACTTTGAAGTAAAAGTTCTTTTGAACTCTCCGAACTAAAATCCAAACATACACTAACACGATGACTAAGATATTATTCACTAATTGAAAACAAAAAGATCCAACTTCGAAGTCTTCTGCTAAAGATTAAAGAATGTGATCGATCAGCTTGAAGAATAAAATAAAAATTTTCCTTAATGAATGCTGCTTTCCATCCTTGAGTTTGTTCAGATGAAATGAATAAAATGAACCTGAAATTTTACTAAGTTTCCATTTTAATCCAAATTACTGAAATTGCTCATAAGGAATTTATAGACAGGTGAAAGGTTTCCTATGTTGCAAACAGTAAAAAAGGCAAGAACATCTAAATTTTCTACTAGAATTCTTCTTTTCTCTAATATGGAAACTTGATGATAATTGATGAGTGGTTTTCTATTGTATTTCCGTACATTAAGATAAACTCTACAAAGTGAGCAATTCAAGCTAGTTATTGATTTATAATTTCTGCCTTGTCCTGCAAATTCGTGGATGAAAATCTCTCTTAATTTGAATATTCTCTTGGTTCTGATTTAATTTGCACAAGATAAGAAAGGCTGGAGGTCCATTTTGGGTGGGAAAATCTGTGGCTTGGGCGAAGTCTATGCTTTCATTAGTATTGGACAGTTCTTTCCGCCAGTTTTTGAACAACTCAGTTTTAAAAAGAACAACACTGTTCAACTTTTCACACTATTTCTATTTTCTAAGTTAACAAGATAATAATTATATTTGCTTGATAGGCAGATAGAATGATATGGTTGACATTAATACATTCTGATCAGTGTCGTTACTCTCTTCATGATAATATCGAAAGTCTTTGTGTCATCTCGCCTACTAATTGTTAAGGAGTGACATTAGACTCAGGACGACTTATTAAATGGAAAAATTTAGTAAAAAATATTAAATGGAAAATTAAATATCTTAATTAAAGATCTAAAAGGTAATTTATTTTTTAATTAAATTAATTTTTGTTCTTATAATTTCATCAATTTTTTAATTAAAATCATGTAACTCTAAAAATTTATAGTGAATTCCTTAAATATAAGCTAATATCATTAAACCTCTATCAATTAGAGTAATGATTGATAGACATTCTTCTATTTTAAATACTCTATTAACACACATCATTTCTATATGTATCACTCTCTTCTTACCAAATCATATCATATCATTTATCATCCTTGCATTTCTCTCATCTATTTCTATCTCTCACTAAGTATTAAATAGGTGATGCATGTAGTATTTACAAATTATGTTTGTATTAAATATGCAGTATTAATATGATAATTTTATCAACAGCTTTTTTTTTTTCCTACCCTCCTCTCTCTCTCTCTCTCTCTCTCCCCATAAAATTTTGTTTTTCAAAATCATTTATCTCTAAATTTCTCATAAAAGATTCGGTGAATTGGTGTTAATAGAAAACAAATGAGTCTTTTTCTGCAAGGCACAACTTCTGCTATGCACACTATGTAATATACATGGCTAAAACTCTCTCGCCCCTCCTAGCTAAATCTCTCTCTCTTTTCCTTCTCTTTTCCTAATTTTTTGTTTTGTTCCAATAGCTACAGTTATATCTGCATTTTGTTTCTAGAGGGGTCAAATAAGCATGTAAGTGTAACAAATTCTTCTATACTCTTTCATGGATTTAATTTTTGTACATTGTTGGCATAAAATTTTTTAATTATCAACAAATTAGAAATCATTATTAGTTTGACTTTTGAGGCAATTATTATAAAAGTTAAATAACTAATTATACATGACTGTTTATGATGGATGATAGTGTAGAAATCTTTTACACTATTATTGTATAAACTATTTGTTCTTCTTTAATTTCATTGTTTGGAAGTTTGATGTTTTTTCTTTGGTGTAGTTGTTCCAAATGTACACACTGAGTAAATGTTGGTTTCAACTTAGAATTTTTCCAAGTATTAGAAAATACATTTCAATTAGCTCCATTTTGATTTGTCTAAAGACTATGAATTGAAAAATGGACTTAATTTGAATTATGATGACAAATGTACGAGACTTTGAAGTTTATGTTCAAGACTGAAATCAAAACCAAGAATCAGATATTGAAATGACAAAATGACTAAGTGTCAAGGGGAGAAGAATTTGATACAAAGGATGGAGTCGAATAGAAGTTATTAGCAATTATTGATGTCACACCAATCAAGACTAGCATTAAGATCTTACTGAGCCTGTTTAGTCAATTTAAACATAAGTGTATATTAGATTTCTCAACCGTTAGAGGCAAAAATCTATAAATAGGACCATTGTATTCTAATTTTGGTTGTTGAAACATTTACACAAAACAATTTATAACACTTACCATGTTTCACACATTAATTGTTACTAGTTCAATAAGTCAAGTGTATGTTTCTAACCACTCATTACAATAAAAGTCTCTACATTTCTTGCCTTGCTTTCAAACTATATTTCAACACTTCACTTTTAATTGCATTTCTTCTTCTTCCTACTTCTTTCTTTAAATTCCGAGTCTTTTAAGTCATGCATATACCTTCCAACAATTTACATTTACTTTTGAATTTACTTCCCTGCAGATTTACATTTCAAGCAATTTATTATAATTTTACATTCTTCCTATTCTTTGTTTTTAATTTTTCTTCTTTTCTTTTATTTTGAAGTTTCTTTAACTTCATTCTGTACATTTAATTTCTTTCTATTAGAATTCAAAACAATAATACTATGTTTCTGGTAACATTTTGGTACTTGAATTCGAAATTATTTCATATTCCAAATTTGTTATATTGTGTATGCATTTGATTGTTTTCAATCGAAATTGTTTCCAAAGAATTCCCGAAATTTGCATACTGGAAACTACGCAAAATATACAATAGATTTACCAATTGACTTTGTCAAATAGAATAAGTTAGATTAAAAAGTTCAATTTATACACGATTGAATCAAATCAATGCGTTATTCAAAGTCATTATTGAATACAATTATATAATAAACAAATCAAATTTAATTGTTTGTTTATACATCAAGGTTTTAATCGAATTATTAAATTAAGATTTTTGATTGATACACATTGTTAATTTACCATAAGCTAAAGTGGATTTTCATTTTAAGTCCACACTATCATTTAGAATCAAATAGTAAAAATATAAAAAAAGTTTAAGTCCAATACAAAATTAAAATTATCAAAAGATAATCAAAACAAATTTCACTATCATTATCAACAGTAACAATACTCCTTGATCAATAGAAATAATTTGGAATAAAAACACTAGAAAAAAAAAATTAGATCACCTAATACTAAAATTGAAGAATATCAAGGAATATTACACGATTAATGTGCATATTAGTACTTAGAGCATGTTTAACCGTGCTATGGTTTTCTTTTTTTCTCTCATTGTATGATTCAGTAAATAATAATGATACACGGACATTCTTTAATTACAAACACCCATTTGATACTATTTATTTTTCTTTATTTCTTTTTTATTGTGCTTAAAATTTTAGAGAAGAGATGGTGCCTTAATCTAAGATAGGAAAAACCTTTAAACTCAGGGAGTACTTACAAAAGAACTTACATTTACTTCATCCTAAAGAAAAGAGGGAGAATTCAAACCTTTGATAGATGTGAGACCTTGTCTTGCTTCACATGACTAACCCTTTAGGGTTACTCTCTTTATCTTTATCTTTTTATCACATCATATTACTTGCGGGTTAAAATCCATTGATATCAGGTGTCAAAGTTAGTCAAATTACACTTTCAATAACTTTTTATAGAATGCAAATTTAACCAATATAACCGTTAAATTAATTGATATTATCTTCATAATCATGTATATCAAATTCCACATAATTTGGACTTTTCTAGATATATTATCTAACAATGAATATTTATATATATTTTAATATCATATTATACGTTAAAATAAAGTGATGTGATAAACTACTAAATAATTTCATAATTATATAAAATTTTGTATACTTAATATAATTAATAAGAACATCAGATTTAACGGTTAAATTTGTTAAATTCACATTTTACAAAAAGTTATTGAAGGTGTAATTTGACCAACTTTGACACTTAGTATCAACAGATCCTAACCCATTACTTATATATCTATAGGTCTGTTTGTTTTACTAAATTTCATGGGACTGGATAGCACAAAAGCATTTGTCCAGTGTTTATTTAAAATAATGGTAAGAGGATAACAAAAATAAGGGAAATAAGACTAGACAAAAGTCTAAAATTTTGTTACTAAACAAGCCATGAAACAACTTTTTATCCTAAGTATAAAATACTCAAAAGACAAAAATATCCCATCATCGTTGTTGCCATCGCTACCTCTGTTGCATTCGCCACCACCACTGTCATCAGTGCCGCCACCACTATCACCAATGCTACCGCCACCATTGTCACTACCACCATTATGGCTACCTTCATCACCACCATTGTCGTTGTCACCACTATTGTTGCCGCCGCTGCCATTGTCGTCACGCTATCATATCTACCACTGTCGTCATCACCGCCATCACCATTGCCTCTACCATTGCCACCATCGTCCCCGCAGTTGCCACTCTTGTCGACACCACCATCGTTATTGTATTAAGATAATTAATATTAAAAAAGATGTTAGAGTAAATCTCACACTATATTGCTCGTGCTGTCCATTATCCACCAAACAATATACAGGATAAAAAGTTATCTATAACTTAAGTATTTATCTTGTCTTGTTTTTCCTGTGTTGTATCTTAGTATGTATCAAATGCACCATATAGCTCTTTCTTTTTTATCCTTTTCTCTCTCAAAACATCAAATAGGACGGAGTGTATCTGTATTATTATTCTTTAGTAAAATAGAACTAAAAAGTATTATATATAAAAAAGACTCTTACATGCTTTCTATTAACACCGACCCAGTTTGAATTTGTTGACATATTTTTTAAAAGAAACAAGGTTTAGTGGAAAGAAAGAGAGAAGCAAGAAATCATTAAATAGAAAATGGTCTGATTAACAATATATATCTAACAAATTAAAAATTTAACGATACTAATTTTAAAGAATTAATTATGTAATTTTATAATTATAAAACTTAATTAAAAAATTTAAATTATAAGGACTCAATTAAAAAATCATAGAGGCTGATAAATAAATTTAACCTACTTCTTTTTTAGAAATCAAAAGAATTTATTCATTAAATAAGTATTTTTAATAGAAGCTATAAAATATGTCGTAATTAAAGTTTTATCTTGGCTATACTTATTAATAAATGAAACACTTGTATAAATCTATTGTACCAAAATTAATCCCAAACATATATATAATGATACTGAGCAGTATAAGTGGTTAAAGAGTCGGAGTTAACTCTTATCTTTTTCATGGATGTGAGTTTGATTCGCCCTGAAATCACCAGAATCTTGTTTGGTGGGCAACTATTCTCAGGAAAATTCTCCAGCACATTGTGACTGGATAAAACGGTTTACAGTTTAGACTTGTATAGTAATCTTTTCCAGCATGTCATTGATGTCTTATCTGATCATTAGGGATATCTCCTAACTCTACCATTTTTTATTAAAAAAATACCAAATATACAATTAATTATTATGTTTATTTATAATTGACAATATAATTAGTAATCTAGCACTTCGCCAATGTAGGATGATACAAATGGTTAAGAATGTAGAACGAACTTTCATCTTTTTTGTCGATGTGCATTTGATTTCTCTTGAAGCCACTTATTAAATCTTGCTTGGTGGGTAAACCCTCCATAGGGATTTTTCCAGTGCTCAAAGGCTAGTTGAGTAGCTGCATGCAGGTTGAATAAAAGTGCTTGGAGTTTAGACATATGCAGTAATTCTTTTGATAGACCTTCGCAAGCAACCCCAGTATTCATTGGCGTCATATTCAGTAGTATTAGGGGTGTCTCCCCATTCTACTAATTTTTCTCATAAAAAAAACTAACACTTTTCTCTTATTATGGCTAATAAAAACATAGTGAGGTTCACGTTTTAATTTTAGATGGCTTCTTCCATGGACCACCTAACCATATGGTTTATGGTGGTCCAATCTTTTTAACCGGTTATAAGAGGTTATTACCCTTCATTTTTTTTAATACATGTCATCACATACTTTTTCAAAAATAACAAATTGCCCCTTTTGAAACCCTAAATAGGCAATCTTACTAAGTAGCAGTAGTCGCTTCGATAGCAGTGGGTTACTGTCACACTATCGTGATGGTAGCAATGGCCACTTACAATGTGAAGGAAGTACAACGACCACCTGATCTCAAGCTAGTGAACAACTCCATGTCTAGATCCTGTAACACCGACAGCACTGTGCGGAGGAGAGTCACCCATCACCACAACGGAGAGAAGGACCGAGTTGACCTTCAAAGAGTGGGTGGGATGCAATTGAGGAACTTGGCAAGCAAGTTCTTTGGTGGTGTCTAACTCGAGCTAGAGGCTTTTGAGATTAATGGGTTTTGTTCAAATTTTTTTTTTGTTTTGTTTATGCATTGTAATGTTTTGTTTGTTCCATGTTTTCTATGGTATTTTGCTTATTGGGATCTCTTTGTGAATTTGGTTTTAGGGGACATTTTTTTTTCCTTTTCTCTAATCAGAGGGTTCATGAAAAAAAATGTGATTTTGAATGGATTCTGATCTGTAAATGTGTTTTTTGTGGCGTTTTTGGGCATTTAATTTTTCAAGTGGAATTATTGTTCTTGAGAAGAAGGGTTAAGAGAAAGAGAGAAAAAAATATGGAACTTGTGAATTGAGTTTGATTTTGATTGATTATTTTCGTTTTGATCAAGCTCTTGATTTTGAAGGTGGTTCTGGGAAGTTATTAGGGTGCTGAGTGAAAGCACCAGAACTGGTTGTTCAGATTTTAGGGGTTTGATGAAGGGGGAAGAGATGGAGATGGAGAAGGAGAAAAGAAGCATATGACGAGGAGCATGGTGGGGGTGGGGAGGGAATGAGAAAAGAAAATGAGAGAAAAAAAGGGTGCCGCCAGAAATCGCCTCTAGCAGCAACGAGTTCTTTTCCGACTAAGGGCTAATGTGTAAAAAAATAAAATTAATAGGTTATAATTGAGACTAAAGGTAAGGAGAAGGAACGAGAAAAGAAAAGAAGAGAAAAAAAGGGTGCCACCGGAAATCGCCTCTAGGCAGCAACGAGTTCTTTTCTGACTAAGGGCTAATGTGTAAAAAAAAAAATTAATAGATTATAATTGAGACTAAAGGTAACAAGTAATTGATCCTAACCACTCAATATTTAATCAATAAATCTAATAGTCTTTATATACTTGTTCACCATAAACCACATGATGCCCTTGTCCACCTGAGCCTTTGTCTTAATTTCATGTTAAGATATGTTACTTATAGTGACTTATATGTAACACTTTTTCAGAAAACTGAGTTAACTACTTCCATAAGGAAGCTCTAAGGCCACAATTTTTGTGTTTTTAATTTTTTTACTTGAAAAACGTATAGAATTTCTTTAAAAACAATTAGGTTAACAAATATTTTTTATTTTAGTTTGTAAAGGAAAAAAAAACGTTTTAAAAAAATTCAAATTTCAAAATCCCATTGCTTACTAGTTATCAGCGAACAGAATCTTTGGAAATACTAACCGTATCTATTAAAAATTATAGAACAACTTGTGTGAGTAATGAATCGATCTATATAATTAAATGAGAGCTTGGCGTCAAACTAATTATTGTATGAAAAACTGTTGCCCCATTTTCAACAATCAAACATATTGACCTCTTTGTGAATAAAGAAGTTTTCTTTCATTTGTTCATGTATATGAATCCAACATTTGTCATAAAGGTGAACAACATTTGTCATTTTATATTGATTTCAAATTTTTAAATTGTTACTTTAATACAAAAGAATTGATCTGAGGTCTTGTTTATATGTCCGTTCCACGCACCTCTTTCCCATGGTTTCGCTTATTTGATTTCTTGTTTTTTGTGAGACGAGTGGGAGTGTGACTCTGTGAGAAATGAAAAGATAAGGTTCCGTTTCCTCCACAAAATTGTAGTGGTAGACCTATGAATTACATGGACACAACTCATCTATATATCCCCTTCCTAGGATAGGGTACAAAACATGAAAATAGTTGAAGTATTCTTATATTCATCTATTTCTGAAAAAGAAGACCCATAATTTCTCTATCAGACTTTTGGGTCTTTCCTCGTTGCTTCTAATGCTGATGCATTACTACCGACAACATACTATAGTTAATCTCATTTTAATCTGTATCTCTGTTCTGTCCCTGAATAATATATCCAACCAAACGAGAAGCAGTAAGCCATATCTTCTGTTCAAGTGGTTGATATTCGTATTTCCGACCCTGTGAGTTCTGTCACTAATGTCATTGCACCATGCAATTCCCTCTTCAATATCACATGATCGAAATTAGGTTGATTGATTACTTTTCTAACTCATCTCCACTGATCTGGGAAGATCGAATCACACCTAATTACAATCAATTATTATATCATTAGGCAATCTCTAAATCTCCAAAAATATTAAAAGTTTAATTTTATGCATTATCCAATGAAAAATATGTAGATAGGACTTTTAGTTTCCCGTCTTATTTTACACTATACACTTTCTATTTCTTAAAATATAAACATGGTTAATTTAAATACAAAATAACTTTTTAGAGATTTTTTTCTTACAGCTATTTTCGACATGATTAACAGTTAGTTTTGAACATTTAATATCAATTTTGTGACTTTAGAAGATGAAATAAAGATTTTTGATATTTTTAAAAAATAATAATAAAGGTATTTAAAACTTATTTTAACTTCTAAAATATTAAAATCAATAATAAAATATTTAAAATTAGTCACAGTAACACTGAAGTGATTGGAAAAAAATAAAATATTATTGAGAGACTCATTCGTAATTATTTATTATTTTTACAAGGCTCATTTGTCTCCACCCCCCCCAAAAAAAAGTAAAGTAACACTTATATTACAGAAGGTTGTATATTTAAAAATAAAAGGAAAAAAAGATAATATAATTTAAACATTTTTCTCAAGAAATGAGTGTAGTTCTGTTTTAGGGCAAGGAACTAACATTTTTGGTCCAATATTAGTCTTTCTCGTAATGTTTATCTTTCTTTCTATTGAAAATCTAATTTCATTGTCACCATGAATTAGGACAAAGGAAGAGAAAAATCCCATTTGAAGTTTTGCACATTGCTTATTAACTTCTAGTGTCGTGGAACACGAGCTATACCTGAGTACAAGCTAACCTTGCTAAGGCCCCCCCACTTCCACCAATTTTGTAAGCTTTGGTGGGTTTTTTTTTTTTTTCCCCTTTTCTTGTGGTTCTCCACCGACAATGCGTCCACACCAACAATTAAAATTTAAAACCCAAGCAAAACCCCTCTCTTTCCTTTCATGTGATATCACCCAGTATTTTACACATTTCGCTTATTCAACATCTTAGTACGATTGTTGGCTTTTGCTGCATATAGTTGTGCAAATTGAAGCATTAGTGCTGTTATAAAGCTTTAGTTATGTCATTCAACACGACCTTTATAGTTCTATTAACTCAAGCTAGACATGTCAGAAATTAATTATTACGAGGGAAACACACTGATGATACGGTGCAGGATCTCTCGTTGTCACGTGCCTCTGTCCCACTCCAAGCTTTCGCAAGCCAACAAAATCGCACTGATGATATTTACTATAAAGTTTAATTGTATTTTTATTCTTCTACTACAAGAAACGTGCAATTTTAACTTTTTAAAAATTTTATTTTGATTTAGTTTTTTAATTTCTTTAATGATTATAATTAAGTTTTTGCATTTATTTTCTTTTGCGTATAATTTTTTAAATCTTTATTTTTATCTGAATAATTGAAAGTTTAGAAAATATTAAGACTGAATTGATAAGTTTAGAATGCATAAATCTAATAAAATTTGAAAGATTTAATAATATGAAAATTTAAGATTTTGAAGAGAAAAAAATTGGGATTTTTACTTATTCACGTCTTATACCTCATTTTTATATTCTAACCAATTAAAAAGTGACATGTGATTAAGCAAAGTCTCAAGTTCAAGTATTGTGGATGAAAAAAATGTAATTAAGACAAAAAACCTCATTATAGGTGATTAGTCAGATTCTCCAACAAAGATTAGTCATTAATAAAGTCGGTGAATAGTTTGCATTTATAACATGGTAACAAAAAAAAAGTAACGTGTGATTAAAAATTAATATTTTTTAATTGTTAATTTTTTCTCATATATAATTTTTTAATTAGAGGATAAAAATAGAAAATATGGACGATCTAGTTAAAAAAATGTCAAGTCATTGGTGAAAATGTTGCTAAATGAATTCTTGTCTAGATATTTGCAATCATCAAATTGTCTCTAACATGTTTTTTTTATTTGACTATACATAAAACATCTTCATGTCACTTTTAAAGATATCAAAATGGGTCACAGACCTTGAGTTAGCTTTGCACGTGTTACAAATGAGGCAGGTTTAAAAAAATGACACAAAGACATCCTAAGTTTTTTTTTTTTTTTTTTACATAAATTCACCAAACTTACATGTTATGGTGTGTCAATAATCCGTAATGAGATTGGTCTATTTTTAACTTTTTAAAATATTATTAAATGGTATTTGAAATTAAAATAAAATTTATTTTAATTTTAAAAAATAATTTTTAATTTTTTGGATTTTCATTTTCCCATTATATTTTCAATTAGTATTTTCCTAGTTCACTACAAAGATGGGCTAAATTGTACACACACACAAAAATAGTACACCAAAAAAAAGGTGGGTTAAATTGAGTTGACTTATTTTTGAACTCAACCCATATTAATTAGGCTATATCAGATGGGTCGACATGTCTTCTTTTAATAGCTCTACTCACTTTATATGAAACAAATGCAATTGCTTAGACATCCAATCTAGGTGACTAGGATTAAACTTACATTTTTTTTACCACCAAGCACATAGATCAACTAGTAGAGGGTTGTTTTAGCTTAACAAGTGATCTCGAGTTCGAGTTTTGAGTATGTAGTTGTGTTAAATAATCGGAGGGAGAGCTTTGCCTCCCATAATGGTCTTACCTTCAATGGAGGATACCTATGGTCTCTACCAAAAAAACTTACATTTTTTAAAAAAATATTATAGTTTTTATTGAGATTCCACATTGACAACATATATGACTAATGTAGTCTTTATAAGGCTTAGACAATCCTCAGCTTACAAACCAAATTTGTGGGGTTGTGTTAGACCTTAAGCCTAAATTCCAAAATGGCATCAAAACCTATCTTAATCTCATTATTAGGCTACTCAAATTTGTCCACGCTCCAAAATTTCAACCTTGGGCCTGAAGGAGTGTTGTTATTAGGTTACCCACATTTGTACACTTTAGATGCTCAATCTTGGGCATGAAGGAGTATTGTGAGAAATAAGAATTATAAATTTAGGTCATACAATCATACAAGGATGACTATGACTAAAAGTTAGTTAGTGGTCATATAACCACTTAAAAAAGTCATGTGCATTTTTCATTTAATATTGACCAATCAAATATAATTTAATGGTATATATTTGTAATTTTTATTTCTTACAATAAGAGTAGTTCTTATTTGATGTGCTCCCTACATATATATGGAGCATATCAAGTGAAAGGTGAGAAGAGTTAATATTGACCATACAATTATATATGGATAATCAAGATTGTTTTAAGTTTTAATCTTAACCATTTATTTTAATTATGGGGTTGATTTTGCTCCCCTTACCTCTCACGCTTTCACTTTATATACTGCATACGTGTGTGTAAGGGACACGTCTGATGAAAGAACCATTTATATGTGAGAGAGAGAAGAGTAAATATGAGTCATATAACTATACATAGATTATTAATATTTAATGTCATGTTACTTTTTTAAAAAATTTACATGACTTATGTGTTTTAATCTTAACCATTGATGATAAAACCTAATAATCAATATTTTTTTCATCACACTCACATCAGAAAAGCCCTTTCACTAGACATATTCCCAATCTATATATTAAGCCTACAATTTTTCTAAAATTTTAAAACTATTTGATACTTCTTTAAATAAATTCAATTTAATGTATTGTAGACTTATTTAAAATATAAATAAATGTCAACAAAAAAATTATCTAATTACAAATGTTCAATTTATTTAAAATTTAGTGTGCATGATTATTGAGATAATATCAAATTATTTAAAAGTTGAATTACGAAAATTTAATATATACAAAGAATTATTGAATAGAATATAAGTAACTTAATCCCCACTATATATATTCCTCAAACTTTTATATATTTGAAAAACAAAAGTAAAACCAAACAGGCTTATAACTGTTTATGGAATAAGCCTTTTTTGTCCTCATTTATGAGACGAAGCTAAACATGATTGATAAACACAACATGGGCCAAGTCTTTTCAAAATCGTCCTTTAAACATGCCTGAAAACATTGAAAATGACAAGGGGCCTGTTATTCCTACCCCAATTTTCACTCTTTTCACCACAAGATTTGTTTGTTAATTTTTCTTTCTAAAATATCCTTTGATAGAAATGCGTTTCCGTTATATATTATGCATAACAGAAACGTGTTTACGTTGTGTTAGGAGGTGCTCCTTCCATACACAACGAAAATGCATTTTCGTTGCTCACAGCAAAAACGTGTTTTTGTTGTGTATCGAAGTTTGATACACAACAAAAATGCGTTTCCGTTATGTATCAAATTTGATACACAACAAAAACATGTTTTCATTATGTTAATTGTTTGAAAAAAATTAATTGAAATATTAATTAATTACGACAAGTTACCATTTTTAAGAATAATCAAAATAATTATGATGCAAAATTTCCTTTTTAATAGTAATCAAATTAATTATGATAATATTTAAAAAAATATACGATACAATTTACCTTTTCAATAAGAATTGAATTAATTATGATCTAAATTATCTTTTCAAATAATAATTGAATTAATTATGATGCAATTTATGATACTATTAAAATGGTAATTTACATCATAATTAATTCGATTACTATTAAAAAGGATAATTTACATAATAATTAATTTAATTTTTATTAAAAAAGATAACTTGTATCGTATATTTTTTAAAATTGTATCATAATTAATTTGATTACTATTAAAAAAAGGAAATGCATTAGAATTATTTCGATTATTATTAAAAATGGAAAATTATTTCATAATCAATTTAATTCAAATTAAAAAGGAAAATTTATATCATAATTGATTCAATTAACATTAAAAGGGTAAATTATATCATAATTAATATTTTAATTAATTTTTTCAAAAATAAACACAACAAAAATGTCTTTTTGTTGTGTATTCGATACACTGTATATCAAACTTTGATACACAACAAAAATGTGTTTTTGTCAAAAAAATAGAGGTGAGAAGAAGAAAGAGAAAGAGTAAAAGAGGGTGAGGATAAAATGAATATTTTACACTTTTTTTTGTAAAAGTTGAAGGTAAAAAAAGAAAGAAAGAAAAAAAGGTAAGAATAGCATAACCCAAATAACAATAGGACCAACTTACACTGAGCTGGACTGGACCTAGCTTTTCTACGGTACGAAAAATCTAATTCAATGTAATCCAATCCATGTTAAAGGTTTAGAATTATAATAATTTAAAATAAACTGAGAAAGTTCATTGAATTCGACTAATTTGACAAATCCCACAAGTCCACCAGAATCAATTAAATTAATTCAATTGTCAAATTCATATTTTTTAAAATTCAACCAATTTTTAATTAAAAAATTAAAAATATGTAACTCTTAATTTAATTATCTGAATTGAGACTAATTAAGCAAATTGGTACAAAATTACAAACAAATGACTAAAATAGGGCTATTATGAAACATTTTATTATAGTCAAGTTGTTTCTTGCCACATTTTGCCACATCATACCAAAATCGCTAAGTTGCATAGCGATTTTTAGTGTCATGTAACTTTTTTATTTTTAAAATTGAACATTGTCTCACTTGATTTGTCACGTGACAATCGCTAGTTCACCTAACACATTTTAAAAGTGTTAAGTAGACTACAAATTCTCACATGGCATGTTACATGAGACACATTCTAATTTAAAAGGAAAAAAAAAAGTCTGTTATGTGAATGTAGCTAATCCACGTTGCAGCTTCTTAGAAAATTAAAATAAAAAATAAAAATAAAAATAAATAAATAAATAAATAATATATAATATAATATAATATATAAATATATATTATAATGTATATAAAATAATAAATAATAATTAAGCAATAAATAATTTTAAATAAATAATATAATAAAATACACAAAAATATATATTTCTTATATAATAAATAAAATCTGCATATATATATATATATATATATATATATTATATAATAAATAAATTATATAATATGTATATATATAATAAAATACATAACAATAATATATAATTTTATATATAATTATATAAAATATTAATTATATAATATATTTTTAATTTTATATATTATTAATTATATTAAATGTTATTAACTATGTAACCAAAGGGTGTAAGTATTTGAATATAATCCATTGATGTCACCATCCTTTCCTTTTTGTTTTAAAACATCACTTATTCGAACAACATTCTTTTGAACACAAGCTTACCATTTTTTTTCTCATGTCATCTTATTCACTAAATATATGTCATCATAAATAAATAAACAGTTAGAATTGCTATAAATACAACTATTCATACCATTAGATTTTCACAAACCATCAATATAACATTTAATACCACTCAAAAATTGTTGAAGGGGCCCAATGACATAGAGTTCGGGCCTATATTGAATTGGTGACCAACATCAATTCCTATTACATGTTTCACAGGTAGCTAGTTAGCCTTATATTGAAACTAGTAGCCATCATTGAATATATATATATATATATATATAAACAAACATGCTTTATTTTAATTCATAAGAACAATGAAAATATAAGAACAAAAAAAAAATAATTTATTTTAATTTATTATAGTTCATGAAGGATATAGTACCTAATGGTATTGAGTTAGTGCAACATAAGAAGATGTTGCAAAAGAATTTCCCAAATGTAATGTATGACTTATGAAGGTTGACTTTATTATATAAGTGTTCATCAAATATGATGAATGTCATTTGAAGATTGACTTTATTTATCTGAAATTTGAATTTTTATTTAATTTTATTTATTTATTTAATTATTAATATATTATATAATTATTATTTTTATATAATTTATATGTTTATATAATTAATATTTTATATAAGTTTATTTTTATTTAAGTTTATTTATTTATTTTATAATTAATATTTTTATATAATTAATATTTATGTAAGTTTATTTTTTTATTTAAGTTTATTTTTATTTTATAATTAATATATTATGTAATTAATATTTTTATACGTATGGTTAATTTAATATATAATTAATATTTTATATAATTATTATTTATATATGTTTATTTTTTAAATAAGTTGATTTATTTATTTATTTTATAATTAATATTTTTAATAATTAATATTTTATTTAAGTTTGTTTATTTTTATTAATATTTTATTTAAGTTTGTTTATTTTTATTAATATTTTATTTATGTTTGTTTATTTAAATTTGACTTTTTTATTTAAGCTTATTTCTTTTCATTTATTTTTTAAAATTTTCAAAGAAGTCATCATGTAGATTAGCGACATCCACGTGACAATATTTAAAAAACAAAAATAGACTGTATCTCACGAGTGAATCTCTAGTCCACTTCCATTTTTTTTAAATGCCATATGGCACTAAAAATTGTCATGTGGCATAGCGATTTTGGTATGACATGGTAAAAACAGTTTCACTTTAATAAATTGTTTCAAAATAACTCCATTTTAATAATTTATTTTTATTTTTGCACCAATTTGGAGAATCAACCTCTAAATTGAACCAATCTATTCTCCCACACATTGGTTTGATTTGGATTTGTTATTTTTTCTAAATTCTAATTAAACTAAATCAATTTATTTTAAGCAACTTGAAAAAAAATTTCTGTTGAATTAAGTCGACCCACAAAACAACAACAAAATCCATAATTGCTTCTTCTTCCTACTCAAAAAAGTTAGTGACTTTGTGGTTGCAATTGTTGGTTGAACTAAAATTTCAATTTGAGTGGTGGTGGCTATAGTGGCGCTCAACAACACAAAGGTGGCAAGCCATAAAGTCTTGGTGGTTGCAAACCCTCTACAACCCCGACATGGACTTAACAGCACCAAGTGCAAGTAGTGTGACAATGTTGCTTGCTCTAGGTCATTCCTCTTCTCCATTTTCCATTTATTTCAAAGGTTGAGGTGGTGCCCAACAACACCATCTAGCTCAAGACCATGTCTTCTTGGTGCTTGTAAAAGGTCCTGACATAACACAAAACTAGAGGGTAGCCATAGGTTTATGCGTATTATAATAGACATACTTATGTTTTAATAACGGTATTAGCATTTGTCACAACCGGGGTCACGACCAGACGACAAAGAAGAAAAAATCAAAGGAGTCGCCACCATAATTTATTAAGGAAAAACGTATGGAAAAAAACCTATAAGAAAATGGTCTCGAATTAAAGATGGTTACCCGGGGTCACGATCGGACGACGAAGAAGAAAACGTATGCTAGCACCCTACGACGTCTGTCTTAAAGACGGTTACCCTTAATTAAATGTGCAAAACTAGATAACTTTAAAAATATTTATTTTACCCCTAACAAAATTTTATTTATTTACAAATTTTATTATTTTTATTTATCAAAAGAATTTTAATTAAGCAAAGAATATTTATTTTTGAAAAAAAAGTAATTTTATTATTTTTGAGATCGATAGAGATGGTATCCTGCTCCTACGTATCCTCGAGTGCAATAAGAAATCAGATTCACCTAGTTTTTTGTAAAAAACATTTTGTGGGTTGGTATTTTTTATTTGTTATTATCATTAATTATTAAATTAGACATCACCAAGCCGTACAACTCAGATGTGTCAAATTTACTGAATGACCTACTTTCATAGTGGTCATTATTTAAATTTTATGATTATTTTTTATTTATTTATTTATTATTATTGTCCTAAAAAGAATTAAATTATCAATTTAATTACCAATTGATATTTACTAATTATTATTATTTCTTTTGTGTTAATACGTAAAGAGCAATTACAAGTCCAAAACTGGTGTAATATCTTATGCAAAACGAAAGATTACACCAATTAAAAACTAGAGAAAATTAGTCTTGTCAAAAGCATAGAATAACCGGAGAGAGAGAACTTTTAAACTGTATAGTAAAATATAAATGAGATGAAGCTGATTGGTTTAACAAGTTTATACCAATAGCAAGCATTGGTCCAGGCAAACCAAACTCGGTCAGCAATAGGATAAGAAAATGAAGTACGTTTAACCAACGTCATATGCGGATGAAGCAAAAGTAGCAGGATCAAAAATTCATTCATCAACTCACCCAATCTACTCACCGCGTATATGTCTCAACAAGCAAGTAATATAGAATGCACAAGCTGACGAATTAGGATTTAAGCG
Organism: Spatholobus suberectus; assembly: GCA_004329165.1. NCBI lineage: Eukaryota > Viridiplantae > Streptophyta > Magnoliopsida > Fabales > Fabaceae > Spatholobus > Spatholobus suberectus. The sequence continues at coordinate 86,893,383 of CM014730.1, read as the reverse complement.
AAAGGCAAAAATATTCCAAAACAAACAATATATACAGCACTCCCAGGCCTAATAGCACAACAGATCAAACATTGTTAAATCTGCACCGAAACATGAAAATGCAGCAACACAAAAGCACCAGTTGATAACAAAAGGCAATAAAACCAGTGAACAAACCGAAAAAGAGTGCGTGAATAACAGTTGCCAAAAAGAAACCGATTAAAGTGCCCTGGTTTTGTACTGGTATTGGTAGTGGACCGTGGCTTGTTGGTTGACTGTGATCTGACTAGCCATGGTGTGCGGTGATTCAGAGCATGGTTTGGGCGAAGATCATTGGATATGTCGTGGTTGCGGTGTGGATGTGAAGCTCGAGCTAGTTGGATCCGTGAGAGTGTGTGCGTCGCTGCTACGCAAGAGTGAGAATACTGTGTGCGTATTGCCGTGAATATTTTTGTGCGTGAATGAGTGCTGTGAGTGAGTGAGAAAAAAAAAGTGTGTGCAGTGAAGTTAGTCAAGAGTGTCTGTGGTGAAGGAAAGTGCTAGAGGGTGAGGAATTAGTGTTGTGGCGTTTCTTCAGGTCTCGCAAACGAGGAGAGAGAATTCGTCAATTTTCCAAACTGACGTGAGTGTGCAGGAGTCAATACGAGTGATGATAAAATCAGTCTCGTGAGGTCCCCCGGTTCCCTCTTAAAAAAGCTATATATAGCCAACCACTCCAACAGTTTTTAATTATTTAAAAAAAAAAAAAAACAAGTCGATGGTTTGTCACTTTGTTGTAGCAAACTTCCTCCACAAGTTTCCTCAATTAACCCCCTGTGTTTTTATTCCTTTATGCTTCCCTCTCCACTTATTATTATTTATTATTTTTATTCTTCTTTTCTATAATGGGCCTCGTTCATTTCTCTGTTTTTCGAATGGGCCGCTAAACCTATAAAGCCCAAAAACAAAAACTCTCTAAATTTTATTTATTTTTAAGTTTTGATTTTCTTCTCTTTTTTCATATTATGGGCCTAAACACATTAACCCAATAAGCAAAACTTAATATTTTACTCTTGCCTACCTTTTTATTATATATTTTTTTTATTTCCTTCTTTTTTATATTTTTATTTTTTTTATTACCTAGATAAAATTGAGTGCTCACAGCACTTTGAATCAAAATAAACACGAACAAATTTAAAAGGAAAACATATTTTTAATTAGAATAAACATAACAAGACCAACAAATTTTTGCAAACATTTTTGTAACCAAAGGGTCACAAATTCGTGCTAGCATAGTAATATAGAACAAACACAGTTTGTACAAACAAACATTGACACTGGCAAGCACACTAACACACGTGCACTAATAGAGAGCAAACACGCAATGACACACACACAGTCTAACACATGAAAACACACACACACACACTCTCTCTCTAACACGTGAAAACACACACACACACACACACACACTCTAACAGAGATCAAACACAACAAATGTAAAGAGCGAGTACGTACAATAACAATGGCAATGACAAATAAAGGGCACGAGAATGGAGAATGAGAATGGCGATGAGAACGAAGGGTGCGAGAACAATGAAAGCAACAACGAAGGGCACAAGAACGAGAGCACAAAGGCACAAGTGGGGAAATGTTGTATTGATTAAAAGTGAATGGGTTCTAGAGACACAAAACTAGGATTTAATAAGATTTTCTTCATCGGTTGTATGAGAAACTAATCTAAAAAGTCGTACAACCAATGTAGAAAGTCGGGTCTATAATATTAAAAATTTGAAAATACTTTAGTTAAAACAAAATTGATCTAGAAAGTTTGGTTTGTAATTTAAAATTTTAAAAAGATATCCACATTCTTGATCAATTGCTAAGGAACTGATGTAGAAAACACTTTATAGATCGGTTTTTCATACAATTGCGGAGTAGGTGATGCATAAGATAGTCGTCTAGAAGAGAAATTATTGTTTGGAACAACTTAGATATTATAAGCCATTATATTAGGAAGAATATCTTGGCGTGGTTTGATTGCCCGATAGAAAAGGATTTCAATAGTTGTATATGTGGTGTGGTACAACAATAATTGTATATATTTAGATATATGCTTGCTTTTATATCCTGGATTAATAATAAAAAAATATTTTTTCAATTGTTTAATAAACTAGTATTTTAATCAGTATAGTATACAGGATACATGTTTATTTTTATAGAATTAAAATTTATAATAATTAAATATTTTTAAATATATAAATTATAGTGTAATAATAAAAATTTGTAATAAATAAATATTTTAAAAATATAAATTATATTTTAGATTTATAATAAACAATTTATATAGTGATATAAGATTATTTTTAATTATTGACAATTTTTTAAAAAGTTATTGAAATTTGATTTAAAAATAAAGTTGAAAATGGTAGATGGAAAAAGATAAGAAGTTAAGAAAACTTATTATCTTAATTTACAAGAAAAGTTGTGAAAATCATGAGATTTGCGTGTGTGTCTAACACGTCAATGTTATTAATCAAAATAGAGATAAGTTGTAACGTATAAAGAAAAGAAAAGAGTGGTGAGGATTTAGTCTCGAACACTCATAATCTATGGCAATGTTATTTGATCAGTATATTATCATCAAATCTTTTAAGTGCCTAAAAAAACAACACCTAAATTAAGAATCCGAAAGTTTGGCCCATATGTTTATATTGTTTTCAAAACCAAGAATAAAAGTTAAATAACTTAATTTTGAAAGGGACAATTCTCTTTCTATATATCCGATCCTCCTCCCTCCTAAACCACTTATTTTGTAACCCAACAGATAGGCGGTCTAGGCCCAAAGGCCAGATGCTATCGCTCCACTCCACTCCACTCCAGCATCTGTTCGCCCATAGAATATAAGCCATGCACAACAGTGTGGTGTTTATACATCCTACTAAAAACTCACAAAATCCATCAAAATCCACCCTATAAAATAATCCATTGAAATTTGTATATTTTTAAATACCAAAAGACTTATTGTAAGTTGTAAAAGGTCTCAATTGAATATCACTAAATTTTGACACTCTCATTTAGAAAATCGTGATAGTTTTGATTAAATACTACAAGACTTATTTATATTATCTAAAAGTCTTGATTGAATATCACAAGACCTTTTTATTACAAAAAAAGTCTTTTAAAATCTCAATCTGATACACCCCCTTACACACAAATTATTTGTTATTTTTAATTCGTTACTTTATTACATTGTTTTGTAAACTTTATAATTTAGTTGCGATGTTTTAGGTATGAATCATTTTAATTGCAATTTGATTTGATTTAAGTCAAAAAGTTATTCATTTATAGAATTAATATTTATAAAATGTTAAAATTTAAATTAATGCGAAAGATATTATATTTAGGTTAAAATAAACATATTTTGTATTGATGTGTGACATGATCCATACTATAGAATAACACCAAAAGCATCTAAAAAATTACTTTTAAGTTTTGTCCATAATAATAATAAAAAAAAAATAGAATGATTTGGTAATATTATAGACGTAATTTAATTTGATTTAATTTTTTATTTGATTTAAGTAATTGTTAATAACATAACTAATAATTTGTAAATTGTTTCGAGATGATATTTGATTTGATATATTAATTGAAATAAGTAAATTAAAGTTGTTAAAAAATAAAAAATAATTTAGGAAGGAAAATGAAAACAAAAATGAGATGCTATCACGTGGAATTTGCTTATGTGACAAATCTTCACACACACAAACACACACACATATATATATATATTGTTTAAGTTACCAATTATACATTTGTGATATGAAATCAAAATAAATCTTGTGGGATTTCATAATTTAAATATGCTATAATTTTGAATCAAAATATATATTAGTGTTATTAATTAATTCAAATAAGAATATATAATTTTATTATCAATTAGAATATTCAAATCATGATTGATTATAATAATTAAATATATCATAATTAAATAAATTGTTTTATTTATTATTTTGATCACTTAGTAATTGATTACCATAATTATAAAAAAAACATTTCATAAATTTAATAAATTCATTACTTGTTATGAAAAGTCAAATTCTATATAAGATTTAATGATTTAATTATAATATATATTCATTGTAATCACCTTAATTATTAGAATGATGTGTCTATATGAATTAAAAAATAAAATAAAAATTTCAGCACCATTTCCACAAAAAATAGAATCACTGTGGTGCTGTCTTATGGTATTTTCTTACTTTTTTTTGTAATAATATACATATATTTCGGATACAAATTCCTAAAAGTACTTTCCAAAATTTAAATTTAAGGATGAATTTAATACATTCTAAAAAATAAATTTTGAAACATTTATAAACTTCTCAAATATACCTTCCAAAACTATTTTCTACGAAGATTTTTTTTTGTTGAAACAATAGAAGAATTGCAAAGAGTGAATGCAAAGGGAAAAAAAGAAGGAAGGGTAAATAGAATTTCCAATTAGTGCTCAATAGATTTATTCTTTTTTTAGGTGGTTTTTTTGGCCTAACTAGCTTTGGTAAGCTCAACCCATGTAAAGGCCCAAGACTAAAACCAAATGAAGTGTTACACTACACTAAAAGGGGGCTTATTGGCTAAACTAAGACTCTTTTACAAACTAAATACAAAAATGGAGTTGTTTTAAAACATATTATTGACATGGGGTTATTTTTGGCCTTATTTGGTGGTTAGTTGTTATAATACACCAAAAAGGGGCTCATTGGCTAAACTAAGGCTTTTTTACAAACTAAATACAAGAATGGGGCTGTCTTAAAACATATTATTGAAATGGGATTATTTTGACTCAGTTAAAGGTCAATTCACTAGTTTGACTTAAGAGTTCTATGCCATGTGAATTTTTTATTCATTTCTTTTAAAAAAATTAGTACTAGATCCCACAAGGCATGCAATGTGGAACTCAACAATCAAGCTGGGGTGTTTTGAACTTGCCAGTTAGATTGGCTAGTTCACATGACATTCCACGTGGGTTCTAATCCTAGTGAATGAAAAAAAGACACATGTACAACTCGCCATTTCTACTGGCAAAATCCCCCCTCCCCCCCAAAAAAAAACACTTGACACGTGTCACAAAGCGAGTGGAGACACATGGTAGGTAAAAGTAAACTCGCCAACAACAGTAGCTAGTTTTGAAAAGAAAAACAACAACATATTACCAACACCTTTAAACTCTTTAACAGAAATGACTACTTATAAAAAAATAAAAAAAATCTGCCAGTCTTGCAACAACAGCAGCTGCCTGCTGCCATTGATCCTTTACCTCGATACTATTAGTATTAGCCATCACATTGTTGTGCCAAGCACACTCACATTGCAAGATAGTGGGAACTCACGTGCATACTCACGTTATAGATAAAGAGATCAAAGGATAATTTTTTTTAAGGAGGAATATATTAAAAAAAAATGGTAGACACATGTAAAATGTACTATTCATTAAGAGACCCAACCAAGAGTGGGAGCATTGACATTTAAGAGGTTGCACTCGATTGAATAGAAAAATAAACAGTGGCTTAAGTGGGAAAGTGACTTATATGGTTTATGGTGGACAAATAAATAATGACTGTTAAATTTATTGATAAAACATAAATGGTGAAGATTCATTACTAGTAACTTTTGTTGTTGCTTTTTACTTATTAAAACTATTTTGCGAGTCCCTATCTTAAAGAATTACTGTAGCATTTTTTTTTGCACATTCCCCCTTATGTTGAACTGGTGGTCTGACGAAAAAGAGTGACGAGAAGAACCTTTATCGTGCTGGCTATGGTAGTCCATTGCCATTTGCACTGTCACATGAAGTCCTCTTCGGTGGTGTTATGTTGATGCAATAGAAGGAAGGAAGATCGAGGGGAAGAAGGATTGCTGGTTTGGTTGAGCACCAAGAAGATGGGGGAGACGAGCCTTCACATACCACCAACTCATCACCACAGAGAAGATAACACCACTGCATAATAGAAGAGGAAAAAAAAAAACATAACATCATCAACCTCATTGAACTAGTCACCATGACCCAACAACCAAGTACCACTACATACCTGTCATGTGTCCCCTATCACTACGACACGTGGAATTCTTTTTTGTTTTATTTGGATTTCACTAGTAGGAATGATAAGTTGTGCACGTGTTTTTTTTTTATTAGGACTAGAACTCATGTGACATACCATATAAGATTCGGTCCTAATTTTTTCTAAAAAAAATTAAAAAAAAGTGACATATAAATCGTTAGTCAAATTGGTGAGTGGACTCATCAAAATAGCCCTATGTTAATATCTTTTAAAACAACTAGTGTGGTGACTTGTGCGATGCACAAGCCTGTTATTATGTTTTAAAATTCTAAAGTTGTTTTTTCAATTTATGTTTATTATATATTATTTAAGAGTTATAACACATAAAATTAAAGTAATAATTATAAATACGTGAGCTAATTTAAGTTTGGAAAACTTCTTAATACACTATATTTGACAATAAAAAAATACTTAACAAAATCAAAATGACTTAAGTATGTTAACCACAAACATTAACAACATTCATACTTCATGAAATATACAAGTCCTAAATAAAATAAGAACACATAAAGACTTGATAATGAATAATGTTGAGGCTAATGAATCTTTGGGCTCTTTTTCCATTGTCATTTTCCTAATGGGCTTAATGATGGAAGCTTATGTCCCTGGTTCCTTAGTAGCAGATGTTTTGCTACTAACATAGTTGTCCCCGATTCCTATGAAAAAAATTTCACAATTTGCAACTTGCTATATGTTTTTTTCTTTCCAAACGAATTGAATTTAGATAGCTATTTACCTTTGTTATATCAATTACTTGTTCTTGTTCACCCCTTTTCACGGTCGAGTCACTTCCCTCAATGAAAGTCTGCGTAGAAATGGATTAATATTATTAAACATATGAAAATGGTAAAATTTCTACCAACATTGAACATGTAAGTAAGGTATTTTCAATATTTAACCTTGCTACTATCAACAACATGTGCTAAAACATGTTGATGAGACTAGTCAATTTACATTTATTACATATTATTTAAGAGTTATGAAACATAAAATCTAGAGTAATGATTACAAATAACTACTCTAATTTAAGTTTCGAAAAACTCTTTTATACACCACATTTGAAGTGATTAAAGTATTCTGTTCTTTACTTTTATGAATAAAAATCTTCAATCCATTACGATTGATCACCTTGGACATTGCAACATATAATTGAGAAAAGACTGGTATTGGAAGATAAATACCAACATGCTTAGAAGATTGTCCTTGACTTTTGTTGATTTTTTTAAAAAAAACTTATGAAGAACAAAAAAGATAGAATGTGGTGTTTTATTTTTCATTTATTTATACTAAAAAGGGCCTTGGTACATATGAAATCACTTTTCTAATGCTATGTTGATAATGTGGGAAAATGCAACATCCAAAACATGAACACAAAATGCCTAGGAGATAGATCATAAGTTCCTAGGTGAGATTATAACTCAATACTTAATATATTCTCTTGCTTAGTAAACGTTATGTAGATGTTATATTATTGTTGTAATCAATAGTAAAATTGAAACCTCCAAAATCCCATGTGGATATCTGTAACACTTGTACCCTTCTAAACCTGTACAACCCCAACACTTCCCTAAAATATATGTGGAGGCAAGCAAGATCCTTCCATGAGAGGAGTTTGATAGATATTGGTTCAAAAAATAGACTAGAACTAATAGAAATATTATAAAAAAAAAAAATCCCAATGTGGTTTCAAAATCAAGAAAGCTCTTTCCCCCAACTTATCTCAACAATTGAAAATCCAATCTTCCCTCTATAGTCTTGGAATTACACATGTTTAGTTCCAATCTTTTTCAAAGAAAATAATTGCAATGTTATCAAAAGTTCTTTATGGAAGTTGACAAAAAAGATCACCACAGTCCATTGTAAGGCTTAGGTTCAAATGCAATACATATGTACATGTGGTAAAGGAAAGCAATGAAATTCACGGTTATAAAATACAACAAACAAAGATGATTTGTGATTGATGAAAATGAAATAAACAAAAGATAGAATTAAGAAAAATTACCCGTTCACCGAATTTTGCTTGTTGTTAATATTACTCCTCTGTTACAGTAAGCCTTGCTAGTTCATGCTTGTTGCTAATGATGTGAGATTTTTAATAATTAGCTTTCTTGACAATTCGCATTCTTATTTTTATTAATATAATCATAACTAGACAAAGAAACAAATCGCATAATATTAAATATAGGAAATATTCCTAAGTAAATGAAGAAATAAGTGATAAAGTGAATTATCAATTATTGGAATTAAGATTAAAATTCAAATACACAATAAATCTTTATCTTTATATTAGTATAATCATAACTAAATAAAAAATTGCTGAATATTGAATTTAAGAAATAATCTTGAGTAAATGAAGAAATAAGTGATAAAATGAATTATCAATTATTAGAATTAAAATTAAAATTTCAATACACAATAAGTCCTTATCTTTATATTAATATAATCATAATTAACTAAAGAAAAAAATTGTAGAATATTGAAATTAAGAAGTAATATTGAGTAAATGAGAAAATAAGTGATAAAACAAATTATCAAAATTTAAATTAAAATTAAATTAAACAATAAACTCTTATTTTTATATTAATATAATCATAACTAAATAAAAAAACAAATCGTAGAATATTAAAATTAAAAAGTAATCTTGAGTAAACAAGTAATAAAATAGATTATGTAACTTACCATTTTCAATTTTCATTTATCGTTAAAATTCAAATTCAAATACATATAACAGATTCTCTTAGTTGCCTATATTATTTAACTATTAAATTATCCTTATTTTGAGCGAAAATAGAAGTAAATACTAAATAGTTCTCAATTGTCTAAAATTTTTCACCTAAACTACTTTATTTTCATCTATAATCTATAATTATAATAAATTTTCTTTTAGTTTTCACTTTTTATTAATTAATTTTTAAATTATTTACTACTTTATCCTTTAACTACTTTATAAACTACTCGTTACACCTTTACTTTCTTATTTAAAAAAAATAAAAATGGAATATCTCTATGAAGAAGATTCCATTTTAATATTTAGTTTGGTCAAGGAGCAGAGGAGCCTCGAAAGGTTTAGGGTTTTGGGGGGGAAAAAAAATGGGCGAAGAAATGCGACGCAGTGTGCCGGTTCTGCCATGGATGCGCGACCCCGTCGACATCACTCGCTGCCAAGAACTCTCCGTCCGTGGGGTTCCTTTCCTGGACCCAAGGTACTTTTTCTGTTCACTTCAATTTCACTGCGCATTAATTAAGCTATCTATCGCTTCTCAAATTAATTCCAGTCGACAATTTTCATCCTCACCAGGTTAAAGTCGGCACTGACGAACATGGGAATCTCGAAGCTGTTCCCGGTTCAAGTGGCAGTTTGGGTGGAAACAGTTGGACCGGGTAACTTCGAGCGAGACCTCTGCATAAACTCGCCCACCGGAAGCGGCAAAACCTTGGCCTACGCTCTCCCCATCGTGCAAAAGTTGTCCACTCGCACTGTCAGGCTCCTCCGTGCTCTGGTCGTGGTCCCCACCCGCGACCTTGCCTCGCAAGTTAAACAGGTTTTCGACACCCTTGCATTGCCGTTAGGCCTGCACGTTGGCCTGGCTGTTGGCCAATCTTCGGTGGCCGATGAGGTCTCTAGCCTTGTTTACCTGCCGGAAGACGAGGACGATCCAATTTCGCTTCACTTCCGGTTTCAAAGCAAGGTGGACATATTGGTGGCAACCCCCGGAAGGCTCGTGGATCACATCATGAACAAGAAGAAGACACGCTTCTCACTGAATCATCTTTGTTATCTCGTGAGTAGTGCAGTTTGTTATTAGACACTCTTCTATACCCTCCGGAGAAATTGGTTATCATACCACTTATTTCAAATGTGAAAAAAAAAAAAAAGTTTAATTATCTTTTTTGTCCTTATAGTTCCGCAAACTTTATCTTTTGATCCCTATAGTTGAAAATAATCCATTTTAGTTCTTATACATTTACTTTCGATACCGGTTTAGTCCTTACTGTTTTAAACTGCCATAAATTGAATAAAAAACGCCAAAAAATGTCAATTTGTGGCGGTTTTTCATCGTCAATTTTCATTTTGTGACGGTTTTTTTTCATTGAATTAAGACACACTTGACGTCAAGGACCAAACCGGTATCAAAAGTAACTGAAAGGAATTATTTGCAACTATAGGGACCAAAAGGTAAAGTTCATGCAATTATAGGGACCAAAAAGGTAATTAAACAAAAAAAATTAATTTAATTGGAATCTTCAGTGTCCCAATACTATATTAATTGTCTTATATGATATGATTATTGATTCTTGATGTTTAGGATGATTTTTAATTGATAGACAAAATGAAAATCAACCTAAACAATATATGCCGTTTTGCTTTTAGCTTTGGGGTTTCCCCTTTTTTAGTGCTGCATGTGTTGACTAGGTAAATGATGTCAGGTGGTTGATGAAACAGATCGGTTGCTCCGGGAGGACTACCAGTCCTGGCTGCCTACTGTTCTTGAATCGACCCAATCTAACGATGATGTTTTTCAATCGGGTTTCCCTTATTCTCCATTCGATGCGTTGAGAACCATAATAAGATGGTGTGTTTAAAATTCATTTGATTCTCCTTGGAAATGTTCATATCTTGAAAAAATGGAAAAAATTATGTGTTGCCCAATGGTTATGACATGTTGGTTAAGTGGACAACTGCTGCTCGTTGATTATGTATGTTCCTATGTGCTAGTAACTATGTTAAATAGAAGAAATTTAAAAAATATATTAAATAAGTAGGGCCTTTATTCTTCTACTAGATGTAGCTATATTCCTTTGGTTTGGTTGCTTATCCATGATAACATAATAGCATTAAATTGTTGGTTATTTTTTCAAATGACGGAATTTAAAATGTCACTTCAACCCTAAGTTAGAAATTACTTGATTCTGCCATTCCGATAAGATTGACTATGTGCAAACTTTATAATAATATATGCTCAGTTTTATGGCTATGAATTTTTATGCTTTGTATTGTTGCGGTAATAGTCTTACTAGGACATTCAATTTTTGAAAATAGTATTGGTGACACTAATATTGTGATGTTTTGTCTCTTTGATTTCTAGATTTAACGTTTTTGCAGTGTTAATAATCAGATTTCAGCTTTGGAACTTAAATGGATCTTTAGTTGTTTTTTTTATAGTTCCTTTTGCCTTTATTGTCTTTCCATTTAATAGAGAAATGAATGCTCATCATATTTTTGTGTGGCTGCGTCTGTTTCTACAGTGGTGGAGTTGAGAGGGGGTTCAAGCGTTACCCTAGGCTGGCAAAGATGGTTTTATCTGCAACATTAACTCAGGACCCAGGCAAGCTTGTTCAGCTTAATTTACATCACCCTTTATTCCTGAGCGCTGGGAAAATGCGTTATCGGCTCCCAGAAAATTTGGAATCTTACAAACTTGTATGACATTGCATAGGGGTTTTGTTTCTTTTAATTTCTAGAGGGTGTGATGGGGATAATATATTATTTTTTGTAGATCTGTGAAAGAAAGGTCAAACCTTTGTATTTGGTTGCCCTTTTGAAATCCCTGGGAGAAGAAAAATGCATAGTTTTTACAAGATCTGTGGACTCAGCATGTCGTCTCTGCAAATTGCTGCATTGTTTTGGAGATCTGCAAATTGATGTCAAGGAGTATTCTGGTCGTCAACATCAACGTGTAAGAAGGTAAGTTTTGATTCGCTCACTCTAAACAAATAGTAAATATTTTAAACCGTGTGCTGAACTCTCCTTTTTGAAAGATTAGCTTATTTTATGTTTGAAACAACTTATATTAAAAAGTTTACTAAGTATTTTTGAAAGAAAAGCGATTGTTATTGCAAATTTTATTGAAACTATACATGCCAGGGCTTTGACAAAAAAAAATGCTACCTCTCTGCAGCAAGACACTGAATGAATTTCGGAAAGGGGAGTTTCAAGTGCTTGTATCTTCTGATGCAATGGCTCGTGGAATGGATATTGAAGGGGTAAGAAATGTCATTAATTATGACATGCCCAAATACATAAAGACTTATGTTCATCGGGCTGGTAGGACTGCAAGAGCTGGCCAGACTGGGCGTTGCTTCACATTGATGTCAAAAGATGAGGTATGAAGTCCTCTTGTCTCACTCATGGTCATTGTTTGTGCTAGATCCAGTTTTATGTCATTTGAGCCAATGGAAGAAGCTACAATATGAGTTCATAATGACTACTAACTAGATTCAATTTAATTTTTTTCATTTTCTATTAAATTTTTTTACTCATTAATCAACTAAGTTGATTACTGATGTAGATTAGGTGAGTGGCTTCTGCTTGGTGTTATATATATATATATATATATAGGGATTTGTTAACGTACACCTACTTGTTTTTTAGAAGAAGTACGTTAGCAACTTAAAAGTACGAATATCTTAAAATACACTCAAGGTGTAACTTGCTAATGCACCCTTCTGAAAAATAAGTATACATTAGCAAATGCTTATGGATGAGGTTTGTTAACATACATCACCTATTTTTTAGAATGAGTATTTTAAAGCTATGACTTCAATTTTCTTAAAATACATCCAAGGTGTAAGTTGCTAATGTACCCCTTCTAATAGACAGGTGGATGTGTTATCAAATCCCATATATATGTAATTCATGTAGGCGACCTCACTTAATGGGATGTGTCTATGCTTGTTGTTGGGTATTCTTACAGATGTGTTTAGGGATTGGGTAGGTTTGTTTCACTGATGTTTTCTTTCTGCTGTGTTGTTTGTTTTTTGTATATAAATTTAAGGAGGATCTTTTATCTTGCCGAATTTTTGTATTCATCTTCTCTTTCTCTTTATGAATTTCTTTTATCAGAAAGAATGATTTTAAACTTTCTGTTTTGGCTTGAATAATTGTCATTCTGTAGTTGAGTTTAGTCAATCACCATTAAGATTTGTTGATTCTCTCTCATCCCTTTGACTAATATAATTTATCAATACTAGAGTATGAATATTCTTGTTTTCCTATGTTGTATTTTAACCTTTGGAACCTAAATCATTCTCTAATTCTTGTCAACTCTTCTCCCATTCCAGGTTGGACGATTTAAGAAGTTGATGAAAAAGGCTGAGGCTATTACTTGTCTTGAGCATACTGTTCCATCCAGTTTGATTGAAGCACTTCATACTACCTACCAATCAGGTAGAATATCTTAAATTCCATTTTAGGTGTATATGCACAAACACTTTTCTCAACCATTGCTGTGAGTGGATAGACTAGACACCAGTTCAACAGGTCATTGACATTGCTTGTAGCTTCACGTGCCTTTGTGTAATCTTCATGATATAAAATTGGAAAAAAAATTCTTGCCTTCTGTGGATCAACTGCCTCTCACTGGATGCTTTATCTTCTGATTATTATTTTTTAACTAATTAATTGATTTCCATACTATTAATCTGTGCAGATCTTCAGAAATCATTTTTGATACTGCGAAAGGAATGAATATAAAATATTACATTTGTCCCTTGAGAAAATTTCTAAAAAAAGATAAATTTTATTGTGCATGGATCTGGGACGAGCTCAATGCTTCTTGATGTTTTTTCCTTTTTGCTGTTTTGAAGTTACATAGGATGTTTCATAAAGTCAGTGTCATCGTCATGGTTCCATTATATTTGAGCATGGACCTTGGATGAACTCAACGCTTCTTGATGTTCTTTTTCTTTGTGCTGTTTTGGATTTACATTACATGTTTCATTAAGTCTGTCATGTTCCATTGCTGGCAGCACTGACCAAAATGGAGATAATTTTGGAGACTCGGAAGAAACCCAAGGATTAGAGTCGTGTCAATAGATCAAAGAGAGAGAAAAAATATTCATGGGAATAGCTGCCTATTAATGGAGACGCAAGGGAGTCTCACTCTAGTGGAGTGAATTCATTTTATGATTTAATTAGAATGTTTATCACTGTTTTAGTATATTGTTATTTCTGATCACTTTACTATTTTTTATTTGAAATAAAAAGAAACAAATAATAATATGCTACACGTCTATTTACTTTACAAAGGAGGTTATCTTCATTTTATTGTTTATGCACTGTTTATTGGATGATTTGTGTGATTGATTTAAGTTTTCACATGTTTAGCCAGTTAAGCAATTTTCACACGAGTCGCATCATCTTCAATGTTGGGTCACTAAGTCGACAATTTCATCCATATATTTAGGATGATCAATTTCAACCTTGTCATTTGTTCCTAGAGGAATGTTAGCAATCCTCTTTTAGACACTTTCTCTTTATCACTTTTTATTATTACTTGAAATTTATTAAAAATCATAAAATTTGATAGATTTTACTTTTAAATCATGAGAGACTAGGTAAATACATAGTGGAATTTATCAAAATTTGTGATTTTTAATAAATTTTAACTAATAATAAAGAAAATGTTAAAAAGAGTGTTTGAGATTGTTATTAGCATTCTTCATTGTTCTGAAACTTAAAAGATGATATGGGCATATATATGTCGAAATGAAACTAACACAAATGTTGTAACTTTATAAAACTATCCTAAACTTCACCCCTTTAGGCTTGAGTTAATAATAATAATAATAATAACTATTTTGTAAACTTGTGCAATGCATGAGAAATTTATTTCGTGAAAATAATTAATTATTTTTTATATTATAATTTATTTGTAATAATTAATAAATGTTGAAGTATATAATAAATTATATAGTTAACATGTATAAACATATAATTAGGCAATTGAATTGAATAGAAAAAATTAAAAATAATTAATATGATAATTCAACTACATGAAATTCATTAAATTATGGTAAGTGAATTACATGAAAAACTATAACAAATTTTTGAATAGAGTAAATTATATTGATATTATTTGAAATTTTTTGAGATTGCATATAACTTATTTTTTTATTGTTTATAATAACTTTTTTTATAAAGGTATACGATGCAATGTTTTTCAAATAATTAAAAGGGATTAATGTAATGTATAAGAGGTATTATTGTAACGTTATCAAACAATTAAGGGGAGTTATTGTAGGAGTAAAAAAATGAGAAATATTGGACAAAATTTAACGAAATTTCAGGAACTGCTAATGTAATTTAATCTAATAAATAAGAAGTAAATTAAAGTTGTAATTATAATATGCTTCTTTTATGTTTTGTTAAACAAGAGAAAAATATTATAAGTTGAAAATATAGAGTAAAAGTCAAATAATTGATTTTTTGTCACTCAAAATAAAAAAACCTGAAAATATTTATTATTCATAATATAGTAGTTAAAGGAAAAATATAATAACATATGTGAAAAACGTACTTATTTCAAATTCTAGAATACCTTTTGATAAACCACATTATAAGTGGTGTTCAAACTGTAACATTCACCGTCACTTTTAGTATTGAGTTTAATGGATATAACTATCAGTGTAAAAGATTTTATTGTCAACCAATTAAAACTAGTTTTGGTGTGACTTTTAGTGTAGTTATTATCAAAGTCAACCAACTTATAATTTATGATTAGATAATAGTATAAAAATATTTTATACTATCAGTACATATCTTTTTTTCTTATTTGTATTTAGAAATTGGTCATATAAAATAAGTAGATTATTATTATTTTTACATCAAAACAATCATTGAAGAAATAAACAAAGTAAAATTGAATAAGATGACTCAAATTTAACTAAAAGCATAATAATGAAAAAGAAACGACAATATACCAAAACATTAAAGTAGTCTTTAAGAACTTAATTGGTTCTTTCTTAATCTTGACAGGCCTTAGACTTTTTGTATTGAATATTTTTGTTTTGCCATCATCATATGCTCATAATATGTCAATATTCTCAAGTGTCCTCTTTCCTAAATACTTGCTTAGTGGAATTTGCTCAACATTATCATATTGAATGTCCGAAAATAAATTCAAGCATGTATCTAGATATTAAAAATTTGGACTATACATCAAAGGTCAAGATTTAATGTTATGTGACCACTTAAAAAATGTCTTTTTAACAAACTCAAACGACTTATTATGCCTTTTGATCTTTATCATTAATGATAATAATTTGGACTATACATCAAAAGTCAAAATTTAATGTTATGTGACCACTTAAAAAATCATGTTTTTTTAACAAACTCAAATGACTTATTATGCCTTTTAATCTTTATCATCTATGATGAAATTTTATGGCCAATACTTATTCTCTCACTCTCAATAACTTTTATATATATATATATAGGGCCATTTTTATATGAGAGTAAGATGAGAAAATCTGGGTCATATAACTATACATGGATGGTTAGGATTTAATGTTATGTGACCACTTAAAAAGTCATGTAACTTTTTAAAAATCTCACATGACTTGTGTGTTTTAATCTTAACCATTCATGGTCAAATCTAATGGTCCAACTTTATTGCTCTCACTCTCATATAAAAAAGGCCCCCTCACTTGATACGTTCCTTATATATATATATATATATATATATATATATATATATATAGAGAGAGAGAGAGAGAGAGAGAGAGAGAGAGAGAGAGGGAGAGAGAGAGAGAGAGGGAGAGAGAGAGAGAGAGAGAGATATTAAAATTATTATCCATACAAATTAAATATGAATCTAGTTGGATATTTTTTTTAAAACATACACATAAACATGAATATTATAGTATCCTATTTTCTTTTAAAAAAATCATAATAGCTAATTTATAAACTTTTAATTGGTTGTGTTTATAAATATTGTATTCATATATAAGATTACTACATATGTCCCTACCCATTGGCTCTTGTCAGTGGTGGATAGGGATGGCAAAAAAATTCGCACCCACGCATATTCGTGGATAAAATATGCCATGAGTAGAAAATAAGTACTTTAAATGGGTACCCGCAAATACTCTAAATGGTATATTAGCTACCCGTTTATTAACGGGGCAGGGTGGATACTCGCTACCAACAATTATATATTTACTTAAATACTTTTATATATTAATATAAATAAAATTACATAAAATTTATCCAAAATTTTCAAAATGATTGTTGGTTACGAGAGAAATCTTATACAATTATATTATAAGAGAAAAGGAACATAAATTTGTAGGCTTTTAAACTATTTTTTTTAGAAAAATTGTTAGAATAATTAAAATTTATGTTCAAAGTAATTATTTTAAACAATAATTCTTTAATTTATAAATTCAAAGTGATATTTGTCCCACTTTATAATTGTCCACAACACACAAAATAAATATGTTATTTTTTATTTATTTATTATTTTTAGGAAGTATCTGCAGATATCCACAAATATTAAAACTATCTGTGGGTATTCACTTAACAGGTACCCGCACAGGTAACAGGACGAACGCGGGTACGGGTTTTATCCGGTGGGGTGGGTAGCTACTAGCTGTGCCCATCCCACCTTGTTGACATCCCTATGGGTGGACACCAATGCAGTCATCGAATCTTAATCAAAGCTTTTCTTGGATCACCATTTCCTTCCAAATCAAGTTTTGCATCCAAAATGCTTATTGAATTTCAAAGATTACGTGTTAGTTTCGAAGTTAGTTGGTGTCTAAATGTTAACAACACTCTTTTTAATACACACTCTACTATTGGTTTTAATTTATTAAAAATTACAAAATCAAAAAAGAGACTCATTCAATTAGTAGTGAGACCCACAAAAAGAGTGTGTTCAAAAGAGCGTGTTGCTAATATTTCTCCCCAATATTAACGGAGGATTAAAAAAATGGAATTTGCAAATGACGACACAAGATCATATATGCGCATGATATATTAGATGAAAATTTTCATAATCAAAGATAAGATACAATATAAGGGTTTTTACAGGCTAAGAAAACAAGTATTAAAAGAGTGAATTTGAATATACCACACGGTAATAAGTCTTGAGTAAGGTTTAAAAATGGTTTGCTACAATTTTGATCGCAACATCAAGATTTTTTTATTTCCTGCAATTCTAATTGTGATTACGTCGACCATATTTATATGCAATTTCTCACAATGTCACACAATTGTAACTACAACCACAATTTAAACCTTAATCTTGAGCTATCAGTTTCTCTTTTTGTAAAGCATGAAGTGAAATAAATCAAACACTGAAAAGAGACAACTTTGCTAGAAAAATGTTATTTAACCATTTAAGTATTGAGTAGAGCATTACAAGATGGAAAAGTACATGTACATAAGGATCGAATTACAATTACAACTGATTGAATAATTTCAAACTTTCAGCCTTAATCTTGGGAATCTTGAAATCTAATAAGAAACATAAAGGTCGAGAGAATTTCAAGTATGATTGAGTACTTTATATAGTGGGTTAACTTAAATGTATCATTCCAAGACAGTGAAAACCAATACAAAAATTTGTCTATCAATTTTAAGAATGTCTTGTCTTGTTTGGATTCGGATAGGTCAACTTTAAATGGAAAATTCAGGTTTGAATCATCATATGTATATTAATAAGATTAGTGAATATTACTTTTTAAGATGCAACAATAAATTTTTATTTGTTTAGTAAATAAATAAAAAATACCAAATTAGTATAAATATTAATATATCTAATATATACAATAAGATATACGAAGAAATTCGCCCACTTCCTACATATTTGATAGTTTCTCCCACAAAAAAAACTTGTAATACCTATTCCATTTGAAATTCCATCAATTATTTTTTTATAACATAATTACCTATCCTTCTTACTACTTCTTTGTTTTTATTTTTTTTAATTTGTGCAATAAAAAAGGCAAAACTATAATCACCACAGAGAATGGAAAGCCTTTTTCTGGCTACCCTTATCGTAGTCATTAATTAATAACTACAAACTTAACAAACAAAACCTATTTGAGGCAAAAAGCTAAACATAAAGGAGAAAAACACTAAAAGAAAGATAAAAAGAACTTTGAGTTGTATTCAATCACCTCTATTATAGAAATTTGTGTCTGTGAGTAATCTAAAGGGGGCTCATTAGAAAATCTAATAAGATTTTATATCATCGTTCACATTGTTATTGATCTTGATTAAGTAGCTACAAGTACAACTACGACCAAGAATGGTCTAACTTATAGGTATATAAAGAGAATGACATTAAAACGAAATTGATAATAAAAGATTTATGACTATAGTGATATAGTTTATAATTTATTCAATTACGAATAGTTGTCCTCCACGGAAAATTTTAGTCGATGGTCATTATGCTCTCTCAAGACCTAGAATGCAGTTAACATGCTCAACACCTTCCACCAACTATTTACGTTCGCTTAGGTTATGTGTAATTTGAATTTGGAAGCACGTCCTTTCTAAAGAGACATTGGAGGGAACCCCATCTCTAGTGATCAGAGAAGGTTTTTGACTTGAGACATATGAAGGATCTACATTAAGTTGGCTTTCACGTCAAACAAATTGATATAGAGATGAGCATCAACTAACATGACAAGGTGTTACCAGTGGCAGAGCTTGAAAAATTCTTTTAAAGGGGCCAAAATAATAAAATTATAATGTATAAATTAAATGTAATAATTTTAATAATATAATATCTTATACATGTTTTTAAATATTTAATGATATTATTTGAACATTGATTATTTTATTAATTAATTGTCTTTTATGATATTATTTTTTTTCTATTTTATTAATAACAAACTCATGTTTTTTTTTTTTTATGACTTTTATATCTAGTTTGTTACTAAATTACAAAAAAAAATATTTTATCTATAATTTTTTGTAAAAGAAAATTGCAAGAAAAATTAAAAATTTTTGATACTAAACAAATTTGTATGAGAAAATGAAATATATATATATATATTATGAATTTTTCAACAAATTTAAGGAAGTAATCATATTTTGTCAACATTATAACAAAATTTCTAGAAAAAAGTTGTAGAAAAGAATTTGCAAAATTCAAAAAAAGTGTATCATAAATCCACAAGAAAATTTCCGTAGGTTCAAGTCAATATTGTATAAGTTTTCATACACCAAAATGAAAATATAAAAATATAGAAATAGGTTTGGAAAAATGTAAAAAAAAATATTATAAAAGGCAATTAATGAAATAGTTAATATGCAAAAAGAAGGCAATTAATGAAATAGTTAATGTATAAAAAAATATTATTTAATGAATCATAAGGGTTGATGTTATCAAAAACAAATACTTAAAATGCAATATTAACATAAATCTGTCTATAAAAATAACAATAACAAGAAAAATGACTAAAGATTACTTCTTCATACTCTTTAAAGAACTAGAAATTTGCAAATTAAAATTCTATATGCTTTTTCAATAGCTTGAAATCATTGATAATTGAGAAATAAATAATTTTAAAGAATACTTCAAAATGTTATAGGGGACATATCTAGTAGGAGAACTATTTTTATATGAGAATGAGAGGACAAATAATGTGACTTTTAAAAAACTCACATCACTTACATGTTTTATATTGATCATACATAATAAAATTTAATGGTCAATATTTACTCTTCTTACTCATGTAAAAATGACCTTCTCACTATATATATATATATATATATATA
The DNA here is from genome assembly GCA_004329165.1 of Spatholobus suberectus. NCBI lineage: Eukaryota > Viridiplantae > Streptophyta > Magnoliopsida > Fabales > Fabaceae > Spatholobus > Spatholobus suberectus. The sequence goes on along the minus strand of CM014730.1, from coordinate 86,872,785 downwards.
TATATATATATATATATATATATATATATATATATATATATATATATATATATATATATAAGGTGTTTCAAAGGAAAACACCTCCTAAAATGAGAAATGAGAACTATTAATTTCAATCCTTGGATCACAATTTTAAAAAAATCTAATAGATGAGATTAAAACCTAATTAAAAAGAGTCACATGCCTGCTTCTCCATTCTCCCTTCTTTTTCGCTACACACCAACTACTTACAGCGCACAATTCTATCACATTCATTGGTGACTCTGTAGATAACTGTACTTCATCTTCATTCATCATTACTCCATCTATCCTTGGTCCCAACTTTCATTCTTGGTTCCTAAACTTCTCACTTTTTTATGATCTGACTCTTTGTTGATTTTTGGGATAATTTAATTTCATCAAGATTTGTTTATGATCAATTTCTATTTTTTTTCTATTTTTGGTTTTAGGCATTCCACGGGGATAAAATGCGTGGACACGATGATATATAAAATAAGGAATAGATTGAGATTTTGTTTATGTAAAAAATTAGAGATGTATATAGGTAATTATTAAGAAAGGGGAAAAAACTAAAATGAAAGATAAATCATAAATGGCCATAAGTAATACATTGTAATCAAAAGCAGAATGGGAGGCGAGTTAGTTGCAAGACATGAAAGATGAGGGTTAATTGCAAAAACTAAAAAAAACGAAGGAGGAGGCCAATTTGCAAGACGTGTGAAGGAACACTACGTTGTAATCGGAAAGGAACAAAATTAGGAGGAGGCACATGATTTTTTTAATTTGGTTTTAATCTCATTCATTATTTTTTATTTATTTGTGATCTAAGGGCTGGAATTGATAGTTCTCATTTCTCATTTTAAGATGTGATCTCATTTGAAACATCCCCTATATTATATAAATTGGGAGGAGGCACATGACTTTTTTAATTTGGTTTTAATCTCATTCATTAATTTCTTTTAATTTGTGATCTAAGGGTTGAAATTGATAGTTCTCATTTCTCATTTTAAGATGTGTTCTCATTTGAAACATCCCCTATATATATATATATATATATATATATATATAGGTCAGGATCCGTTGACACCAGGTGTCAAAGTTAGTCAAATTACACCTTCAATAACTTTTTGTAGAATGCAAATTTAACCAATCCAACCATTGAATTGTGTGATATTATCTTCATGATCATGTATATCAAATTTCACATCATTTAAACTTTTATTGATATGTTATCTAACATTGAATATTTATATATATTTTAATATCATATTGTACGTTAAAATAAAGTGATGTGATGAACGGTTGGATTGTTTAAATTTGCATTCTACAAAAAGTTATTGAAGGTGTAATTTGACAACTTTGACACCTGGTGTCAACGGATCCTGACCTTATATATATATATAGATGAAATTTGTTAGCGTACATTCACTTAATTTTTAGTTAAAGTACGTTAGCAAGTTATAACTAAAAATTATTTTAAAATACACCCACGGTGTAGTTTGTTAACGTACCCCAATTAAAAAACAAGTGGGTGTACATTAACAAATACTTGTAGAGTTTGCTAATAATACACTCACTTATTTTTCAGTTAGAGTATGTTAGCAAGTTATAATTAGGATTATCTTAAAATACACTTGTTAATGTACTTCAACTAAAACAATATGTAGATGTACGATAGCAAATCCTTATGTGTATGTGTGTATATATATATGTGTGTATGTGTATGGAATTTATTAATGTACACACACTTATTTATTAATTAGAGTATGTTAGCAAGTTATAATTACAATGTATCTTAAAATACATCTACAGTGTGCCTTGCTAATGTACTCCAACTAAAAAAAAAAAGTGTATGTACGTTAGCAAATGCTTATGGGATTTGCTAATATATACACACTTATTTTTTAGTTGGAGTACATTAGCAAACTATAATTACAATATATCTTAAAATACACCTATAGATATGTATATACATATATACATATATACATATAGGGTTGGGATACGTTGTCACCAGGTATCAAAGTTAGTCAAATTACACCTTCAATAACTTTTTATAGAATGCAAATTTAACCAATCCAACCGTTAAATTGTGTGATATTATCTTCATGAACATGTATACAAAATTTTACATCATTTGGTCTTTTGTAGATATGTTATCCAATATTAAATATTTACATATATTTTAATATCATATTATACGTTAAAATAAAGTGACGTGATGAACTATTAAATAATTTTGGAATTGTATGAAATTTTGTATACTTGATCTAATTAATAAGAACATGAAATTTAACGGTTGGATTGATTAAATTTACATTCTACGAAAAGTTATTGAAAGTGTAATTTGACTAACTTTGACACCTGGTGTCAACAGATATTGACCCTATATATATGTATATATATAATCTTTTTGTAAAATATTGGGGGCATGACCCTAATATCCTAACCAAGCTCTACCCCTGGTGTTAATATCACCAATTTTTTGAGAATATCCAAAAAATGATCTTTTGAGAATATTAACATTAAGTTTGACGATTTTTTGAGAAATCAAATTAGGAGTGATGTTGAAGACAATTTTGAGAAACTCAAAAAACCTTGTTTGAAAAGATTCATTTGCTGATTTAATACAAAAAAGCCTTGTTCAAAAAGATTTTCAACAAAAACTCAGAAAGATTTTCGATAGACTCAAAAAGAGTTTTCAAAAACAAAAATAAAAGTTCAAATGTCCAAGTGGAAGACAAATGACCAAGAGTTGGGACACTCGAAGATTTCAAAAATTTCAAAGACAACAACATATGGGGGAATTCACACGTCATTCTGGCAAGCAGTTTAAGGCAAAGGCAGAGAAAGAGAAAATCATACGGAGAAAGGTAAAGGGAGATTAGCGAACTATTAATCTTACGAAGAAATAGTGATGGAGAGAGATGAGGCGAGCTATAAGTTCCTGTAGCAAGATGTAAGACAACATTAAAAACAGAGCATTCACAGGCAAAATGGGCCAAATATAATGTTAAAGATGATTTAGGCAAGCGAGGAAAGCCGAAAACTACATACCACTCTAATATTTCCCGTAAAGAGATATGCGTTTTTGACATTGTCTTTCTAGTGATGTATGCAATGAATTTGTCCAAACAAGTTGATAAGGCAAATAGAAAAGTCTTTTACCTAAAAGGTGTGTAGAATTAGAAGAAATAGATGACCAAGTACAGTATCAATGTTCATACGGCCTTCAACGAAGAGAGAAGGAATTATGTGTGATAAAAGAAAGAAAAGTCTAGCAACAATAGAAAAAGAAGGAATGGGAAAGTAGGAAAGTCTCAAGGGTTTGGGTGTGATTGTTGGATGGGCGTAGTATTTGTACATCCTACTTAAAAGTTACACAAAATTCATCTTACAAACTAACTCATTAAAATTTGTATGTTTTTGAATACCAGAAGACTTTTTGTAAGTTGTAAAAAAATTCAATTGAATAGTGCCAGCAAATTTTGTTACCCACTTAAAAAAATCCTGATGTTCCTGATTGAATACTACAAGACTTATTTATACTATTAAGAAGTCTTGATTGAATATCACAAGATTTTTTTCTCACAAGAAAAATCTTTTAAAAATCTTTAAAATCTCAATCCAATACACTCCCTTATTGTAATTTATATCTAGAATTTTAGTCCAAATTTTTGATAGAATTTCATTTCAAAATTTAAAACTGATTGTCTCTAAGGACTGAAAGAAAACATCCCCGCCATCTAATTGAGGTTGGTGAAATGTTGTTCATGTGTCAACAACAAGAATGCCCTTTTGCACGATTAACAATCTAGAAACGGCTAGAAACTATAAGAGAAGAGTTAAGGGGAGATTTAGATCTGAAAATATTGAGATAAAAAAAAAAACCAAAAAACAACTGCGAATCTAGTTGTGCCAAAACCAATCTATGAGAATAAAGATTAGTCCCCGAATCTTAAGTGTACAATGATTTTGTTTTTGTTACAGTATATAAAGTGAATTTTATACAGTTTGTTTTTGTCACCCATGGGAATCCCAAGTCGCATGTTAGGCACAAAATGGGCTTGATATCAATTGTCTAGTGTCTAGTGACTGAAAGAGACAACATATACATGCATAAAAACGGGGCAAAAGTTGGGGCCCAAACAAAGTGTGGCGGAAAAGACAATTTAAATCGAATTAATTAGGAGCTATGGGTGGGTCGGGTGTTGGTTTGCCTGTGTCGTATTGGTTTAGCCCACGATCTATGTGGGCCCAAAATTTTGTTTTACCCTATTGTTAAATTTCTTTTATTTTTTTTACAGTACTTAAGTATTCTTTTTTTAATTTAAAAAAAAGCATTTTTTTAGCTTGACCAAATCCATTTAAGACTCAAAGAGGAGCACACATATTGTACACAAAGGTGTGTACTAGATTAATGATAAATTATTAATTTATAATTTAAAAAATTTATGTGGTACGAAAAAAATTTAATTATTGAATATTAATTGACTTAGTACACACGTATTAATAATTTCAAATATATACAGCCATTTATCCGAATACCATTAGAAAATTTGAAAAAAAGGATTAAATCAAGTGACAGACACAAAGGATCGATCGGATTAATTACAGATTTACGGAACAATTAATGAATACAATCGATTGGATTAATTATGACATGTTCGAGGGGCAAATTGGTAATCGAAATTAAAATATTAAACAGCAACAGAATTGGATAGCGTAGGATATCACGAAACACGTGGATAAACTTACAAACAACTGCTACAAATAATACCGAGTTTTTTTGAGCTAATTATTTTTGGGTTTTTTTTATCTCATACTGAGTTTAAGTCTTATGAATGTAACTGTGATAAAATTCAATAATAATAATAATAAAGGAATCTTACCAATATTCTCTTTAACACTTTTTTTTCTAATTCTGTCTTTTTTATCAGTTCAAATTTATTAGAAATCATAAATTTTGGTAAGATCAACTTCTCATTTAATTAGTTTCTTTCCTAATTTTAAAGTAGAATCTACTAAAATTTATTATTTTCAATAAATTACAATCAATAATAGAAATAGAGTTACAAAAAAGTGTTAAAGAGAGTGTTACTAGCATCCCCCTAAAAAAAATTACCCCGCCTTTAATAATCTTACTTAGCTCGAAGTTAAACCCAAAAATAACAAAAGTTGGGATAGCATTATCGTAAGTTCTGAGAAATCAATAGCTACATCGTGTGTGTCTGAGAATGGAAGTTAGGTAAATTATATTATATTATATTAATTTATTCACTTAAGAAAGAGCTAGACGATTCTGAAAAGGAAAAAAAATTAAATACAGTTTTTTAGGTACTTTTAGTGTTATTTTTTAATTAAAATTAGAGTTTTATCTTGATAATCTACATTGATCTTTAATACATATAGATTACGAGATGAAACTCTAATTTTAATTGGAGAACAACATCAAAAACATCCAAAGAACTACACCTAAATTTTGTCTTTCTGAAAACCCACTGATTAAGGTCATAAAAAAAGGTATGATCTCTATCACATCTCTTTCAACTTGTGAGTAAAATATATTTGCGCTCGTGTTTTCAAGATTTGTTTGCTAAAGTAGTTGAAAAAGTTTCAGGGAGAAGAAATAGATTTAAAAATGGGAATACGTGTCAAAATAAGGGAGAAGGATGTATATGTTATTGCTGGTCAGCCTGGTCTTTGCTATTGATTTGATTTCATCCAAATAAGGATATATATATATATATATATATATATATATATATGTCTTTTGATTTGAAGCAATTAAGTACAAATTATAAAAAAAACTGTAAAAATTAATTTAAATGCTTCAATTTATTTTATTATTGTATCGGTGGTCTACATCTGTAGTACACTCATACACCAAAACAATGGTGCTACGTATTAAAAACCTTCGTTGTGATATTCCATTACATCAACGTATATTCTACGTACTCTCCTGCCTTTTATTTTCGATCTTCCACTTGCTCCTATTTATTTTCAAGGAAATTACTTTAATTAAGGAATTTAATTAGAATGTAGATTGTAATTTTTTTTATATTATTACCTAATTATAAATTATTTTGTATGTATAGTAAGTTTATTTACTTTTATAATAACTACTTTAAAAATATATTTAAGATGATTTCTAATTAATTAATAATATAAAAATATGTACACAACCAATACATATAAATTAAACTTTTAATCAAATGAGTCACACCAGTGATTTTAGCAAAACTACTTAAAATTGGAGTCAAGTAAGGTTTAGTATACATAAGACATAAGCAAGAGCAATTAAAAATGAAAGAAAGAGATAACCCTTTCCTTATCCTATTCAACACCGACAAGAAACCTAAAGGTGAGAAGGGAGGGATTTAATTTCATAGAAAAATTCTTATAGACTTTTCACATGCAGCTTCCTAAAGCTGGAAAATCAGTACTTGAAAGAAAAGAAAAAAAAAAGCACACCAATATCTTCATGTTACGTGTTGGAGCCCAGTTGGAGGCACCAGCCAGGCAGCCAATAAGTTATTGTTTGTTTGCGATTTTTTCTTTTTATTTTTCGACGAAGCGAAATGGGTTTATTCTAGCAAGAAAAGCTGTGAAAATCATGAGATTTGCGTGTGTGTCTAACGCGTCAACGTTATTAATGAAAATAGAGATAAGTTGTAACGTATAAAGAAAAGAAAAGAGTGGTGAGGATTTAGTCTCGAACACTCATAAATCATAATCCATGGCAATGTTATTTGATCAGTATATTATCATCAAATTTTTTAAGTGCCTAAAAAAACAACACCTAAATTAAGAATCCGAAAGTTTGGCACAGATGTTTATATTGTTTTCAAAACTAAGAATAAAAGTTAAATAACTTAATTTTGAAAGGGACGATTCGATCCTCCTCCCTCCTAAACCCTTTTTACTCCATGCGGAAGAGGCTAAAAATGGGGATGTATGGTTGAAATGACAACATATATTCGTTTGGTACTTCAGCTTTGAAAGGCAATAGCAGCTTCCCTTGTTTGCATCCGAAGTCGGTATAATGCCAATTAACCCCACGGTCATTCTAAAGAATGCCGACCCATGGCATGGCCTTTTTGATTGATTCCCTCCTTATCAATCTTCCCCTACCACCTCACCTCTCTATGGTCCCCATATAAGTCAATGATCACAATAGAGAAACCTTTAAGAAAGAGAGAATCTAAGTATTATTTCGTCACTAATTAGGCTCATTTTTTTTGCTTCTAAGTGAGGACACAAATCTTTATAATTCAAAGCAACAAGGTCATGGGTCGCGCCCTGTGCTCTCACTAGCTAGTGGTTAGAGTGGAAAGGTATTTTAGCTTAGCTTAGCTTTGCTTGATTGCTAGCTAGCTACGACCAAACTATCACAACATGGAGTCCCTAGTGTCTACTGATGAAAGAAATGGTTGGCTTGGCATCATAGTCGTGGTGCTAATAACCCTTTCCTTGTAGCAGTACAAGTCGCTTTCTCTTGTACGTGTTCGCCCCTGAATTATGTTCCTACTTTCTATGTATGACATAATTTGTTTGTTCACCAAAAAATATTGAAAAGTGGAGAAAATCAAATTTAGATTGCCAATCTTGCTCGTCGTTCCCGAATGCTTATCTGTTTGCATTTATATATGCTCATCGTGTTAAACAAAAAGCTTTAGTGGTTTGGGGCTTGTGGACGGTGAATATAAAATGTAGTTGAAAACGCCAACAATTATATTAACAAAATCATAGGTCTATCAAATGCAGCTTTAACTCCATTTATTAAGTTATAACTAGCAAAGTTTGACTACGCACAGAATAAACCACTATGTATGCTATCAAACATTATGTTTGTATAACAATTAGTATGGGGTATTTTTTAAATGTAATATTTAAAAAGGTAAAATAACAGAAAATTTTACAATTATAAGACAAATATACATAATTTAAATAAATAAGTAGAAAAATATGTTAAGTTATATATAAGAGAAAAAAGAACAAATTAAAAAATAAAAATAACTTAAAAATATAAATGACTAAAATGTGAGAAAGAAATAGAAAATTTTAATATAAAAATTTTAAATAATAAAAAATGACATTTAAGGAAAAAAATCTTAATGTAAAAAATAAAAAAAATTGATCATTTTAATTTATTAAAACATTAAAATAAATAAAAATAATAACAAATCATATATCATAAAATCATTAATTAGGTAAAATTATTTTGTATACTATTAAATATTCCTATGATTTCATTGTTGATTATATATATTGGTTAAATATGTTTTTATCAGTTAAAATGAGCAAATTTTGATTTTAGTCTAAAAATATATATTTTTTACTTTATCTCTGTAAAATTTAAAATCATTGTTTTTGGTCCTTGTAAAATGAGTGAATCTTTGTTTTGATCCTTGTAAAAGTTTTTCCTTGATTTCCATTTTTCTAAAATTTGAAATTATTGTTTTAAATTCCTAACACTCATTTTAGGACAAATAAATAACATTTATTTTAGGTCTTGAAAAAGTTTTGGGTGTCACGATTTAACATGCCACCTAGTGTTACTTGAGAGATCTACATAATCTTTCATTAAACACATAAACAATTGACTAGTATCATATGACAGTGACCAAGAGTATTGATTTTAGATTCTTGAAAGATGAAAATCAAAGAATTTTTTTTATAGGGGATCAAAACCAAAATTTGTTCATTTTATAGTAACTAATAACATATTTAACCCTTATATATATATATATATATATATATATATATATATATATATATATATATATATACGTATGCATGTATGTATAAAGAGAGAGGGGGGGAAGGATCCACTTACTCCAATAGTAAGTCTTTAGAGTTATTCTTAATCCTCACCCTTCATTCTTTTCAAATTTAACAATGGATAATAAGATGTATCTTGTTCATATGACTCAACCATCGTCATCGTTGCTGCTTCCACTGTCATCGCCACCATCGTCGACGATGATGATGGTTGTGGCAATAACGACGATGGTGGTAGTGGTGATAGCAGCAACGGTGGAGACAACGATTATAATGGCAACGATGGTGATAGCAACAATGGCAATGGGAAAGAGAAGTCACATAACACAAGATACATCTTATTATCCATCATTAGATTTAAAAAAAAAATGAAGGGTGAGAATTCAGAGTAACTCTAAAAACTTACTCTTAGAGTAAATGGATATATGTGTTTGTGTGTGTGCGCATGTAATTATTCTATGAGCTTGCCTTGATGAGATCACAATAACCTTATTGGTCATATAAGAAAAATATAGTCACAAGATTTGATATCAAATATTAACTATTACTAATTAATTACTATTTGAATGATCACAATGAAATCCTAGGAAGATGTAATAAGAAAGTATATGATATATGATCATAATGCAATATGAATCCGATTAGAGATAATTAATAAAAGTGAAATGGGTAGGTTTAAAATCATTCCAATTATCCTCTAATGCAATCCCATTCTCTTATCAATCTCATTTATTCATACAACTATTATCCAAACTCACTAATTACGATGATGAGCCCTAATTCCTTAGGTGTTCCTTACTTGAAATAAACTTTAAGTGCAAGATTTCATTCACATACCTATATCACAACTCCTATTCCAAAGGGCCAATAAGGTAGGTTAATCCTAAAATTACAATTTTCCAATTAAGAATTCAATATCAAAATCACTCCAATGTTGATATATCATGGCAAGGTTTAAAAATAGACTTAGAAACTCAAATCACATGAATAAGATATGAAATTAATAAAAAAAGTTGATTACATCAAAGCTAAATTGAAAAACATCCTATCTTAACCTTGAGAAATTTAGAAACTCATGCTAATGAATAAGAAAACAAATATGTCAGAGAGAGAAAGAGAGAAGAATAAGTAATATATGCATGTTAGCAAATTTGCCTCTTTAAATAGACTAACAAGTATATAATAATTTCAAAATGTTACAATAAAAGTCAATACAATAATAATAAGTTCATAACAATATTATTATTATATTATATGGATCAATTAAAATGGGTTACCCTAATAAACTTTAAAAGTTTTGACCTAACTTAGTTAACAAATGGGTTTGACCTAACCTACAGTTGATGTAGGCTAGGTGATATACCTTTAACGAGCAACATAATTATAGATGATGATATCTTTCTAAAGAAACTTTCACATTCGCAAATCTAAGGTTTTGATGATTCAACTAATAGGATAGATATTGATTTGACTATGATCTTTGTATTTCTCTTATCCTTAAACATTAAGTGATTTTAGGTTTATTTTTTGGGTATTTTTTTTATCATATTTTCTTAAATCTATGCTGACATTGGCATGAGTATGGGTTGGAAAGGGTTTTGATATCTAAACTTAATTACATGGGAAATGTTTTTTAAACTTGAAAATCTTGTATAAATGTCAATTGGATAATCTTTCTGTAATCTTTATGGTAATCTATAAATAGTGAATTACTCATCAATTATTAATAGGTAACTCGAGTAATTAATCACATGCGATTAGTAATTGATTGCCCAAAAGCAAACTTCTCAAAGTAATCAATTACTTAAGGCTTGCCATCATAAAGTAATTGATTGCTCTATGGTCTTTTCTAACTGCAAATTCCATTTGATTTTCTATATAAAAAAATTTCATTCCACTTTGTGTTGTAGAGAAAAATGCTAGTTTACAGTGTTGTTACTTTGCCAAAATTTTTACTCAAAAGCTCTTATTGAGTTTATGAATATTTTTGAAGCTCTCGTGGATTCTAAGGCACATAGGGTTCTTTGCATTTTTACTTCTTTTTTTTATATAGTTTTTTAAGCTTAGGTGAGGATTCTCAAGTAACCAAAGGTGAGGTATCCTTTGGAGGGTTTAAGTTTTGGGGTGAAGGATCCCAAAATTAATCAAAGTGAGGTATTTTTGTTATACAAGATATTTTTGTTATACAATGGTAAAGAGTAAACCATTATAAAATCCTCTTGTGCAATCTCTCTAAACCCTAACTCTTTTAATTCTTAGAGTTATTTGTGTTAATTCATTGAATGATTGATTATCTTGATATTGATGAATTGAATTAGTGAATTGCAATTGATTCTTGTTCTTGATTGAATTATATTGATATATATATATATATTTATATATTTACCTTATGAAATTGGTATATTTTGGCAATCATATCATTTGGTTTATTCCATATATTACATTAAAGATAGTTAAAGATTAGCATAAGATTGGTCACCATTGCATTAGAAACTTGTAATAGGATTAAAATTTGAGATTCAATGTGTTTGTGCATTTCATAGACTATAACTTCAAAGAAAATTCTCATAACTCTCTAACATTCAAAAATGGAGAGACTAGGTTTCTAAAGGTTTTGGGAAAATATTTCAAAAGGATTTTCAAAAATTGATAAGCTCAATTCAACTCCCTTTTAAAACACATATATTACTCATTTTCAACATATATTAAATACCTACTTTCATCCCAACATGTAGATGTGAGTGGAAATTTTGGTCATATATTTATATATTATACATTAAGTTAGAATATATAGTTTAAAGTAATTTAATTATTAATTATCTTTTTAAAAAATAAAAACATGCTATTTTATCTTTTTAATTTTAATTTATATTATATATAATATTTTTTTATAACTTTAAACATTTTATCTTTTAATGTATATTTTTATATTTTATTTAATTAAATATACATATTTATATAATTTTACAATTATTCTTAAATATTTTTTTATTTATATTTTAAAAATCACATAATAAACTTAAAAAATTCTTAAAATAGACAGTAATCCTCATGAGTATAAAAGCATATATAATTTTATAACATTTTTTTTATTAATCCTTTTACTTAATAAAAAATAAGACATTAAATATTTTTATATTTTAAAATATTAAAAATATTTATTTTTATTTAATATTTTATAAAGTATTAAAAACATATTATAGAACGACTTGACATTATTCTAAAAACATTTCCTTGCTCACGAAACATTTCGAAACCTCTCCTCTTGTATAATGGCCAACTTTTTTTTTTTTATCATTATTATTATTTCCCATTAGCACCTTGATACAGATTTTTGTCCATTTAATTTTGATGGGACTTATTCTAAATTCCCTCCAATTCATTTGAAATGTATAAGTTGTATGCTTTTAGAAGAGAAGCATTAGCAATATATTACTTTTTTTTTCTTTATATTTATCTATTTTAAAAGATAATATATAGATTAAGAAGTGTAATTAATATTTTCATTTATATTGAAATCATTTTCAATTTCTTTTTTTTTTTATGATAAGTATGTAAAATATTTAAGAACTAAGTAGAAATAAAGACATAATTAAAAAATAGTAATTAATGTGGTCTTAGACTTTAAAAAACAGGTAAATAAAAACAAATTTTTCTTCTAAAAGTAAATAGATAAAAAGGTACATATGTGATATTTTTTTAACACACTCTTCATTAGTTGATAAAATTTATATGAAATGCTCTAAATGACATTCTTCTTGCCTTATATTCAATAAGTCAATTCACCAAAAAAAAAAAAAAAGAGTCATATTTATGATTGTGGTTTGCATATAATATGTCCATGTTACACAATAAGGAATAAAAAAATAAATTACTCTTTTTTTTGTCCACTTTTAAAGTAAATTTTATTTGTAGTTGCCTGTTTATTGATAAGTTTAAGATAATCTTAATTATTATCTTTTTAATTATATCTTTATATTTACTCAATTATTAAATATATTTATCATAAATGAAAAATAAATAATAATGGAAGTTATACTAGAAACTTAAAAATAATTTTAATATAAAAAAGAATATTAATTACATTTCTAAACCTTTGTATTATCCTCCTAAATAGACAAATAAAAAAATGGAAATAGTATTGAAAAATAAGATATTTATTATATAAAAAAAACAAAACTCATTCATTGTTCTTTTAAGTGATTTAAAATATATATATTTAGTAAAGTATATTTAATGCTTTCTCATGATGTGTCATGAACACATAATAAAAAACTCGATTTTTTTTTGTAGATGTAGATGAAAACAAAGACAAAAGAAACAAAAGCAAAATTGCACACAGCGAAAAATTGTGCCTGCTAAATCAGCAAACAGAAGCAAAAGCATATCCTAAGGAGGAGACTCATAGATCAGCAAAGCGTCATTGCCTAAAGCACCTTTCTTAGCCATCAAATCTGCACATAGGTTTTCTTCATGGTATGTATGCTGAATAACATTCCAATCCACTGAGACCCAATCTGCTTTTGAATAAGGTCAATCAAAGGAGCATACCTATGAAAAGGCTGGAGGGGACCATTAATCAAAGAAAGAGCAAGCAAAGAATATGTATAAATAGTGACCTGTCTTATTCCTCTCATCCACAATTACTTAAGACCATGATGAATTTTAATTAATAAAAAACTTGTTTAATAATTAATAAATCTTGAATATGAATTTTAATTAATAATAGAGAGTTTAATAAAAAGAGTGTATTGAAAAATTTGTTACTAGTACTTGTCTTTTTTTTTTTTTTGCTTATCAAAATTTAGGGGGAAAGGATGGCGCCCCAGTCTAAAAAGATAAGTGAGAATTCGAAACTGTGACCAATCAGATGCGATACCCTGTCTTACTCTATTCAACCAATTCCTTGGGGTTATAGTACTCGTCTTTCTTAGAGTCCATACCCTCGTAATTTAATTAATTCTAAGATATTACGATGATTTTTTTCTCATTTGTAATTAAACTAGAGAATTTTGATACCAAATCTCAAAGCTTAAGGTGTGTTTGTTCACCCGAAAAATCTTATCTGTAGTCCAAAAAATTGGATCTAATATATATATTAGATGTTTGGTTAATTTTTTAAATTCTCAAAATAAATTATATATCTAAAAAATTATTTGACATTTCCAGAATTATACTTTACAATTCAAATAACATTAATTATTTTAAAAAATCAGACCATTTCTAAATATAAATAAATTAATATTTTAACCTGTGCATTACACAAAATAAATATTTATTATATATAACTTAAATTTATAATAAATAAATACTTTTGAATATATAAATTATATTATAATTAAAATTCATTATAAATAAATATTTTGAACATATAAATTATATTTTAAATTTATAATAAACAATTATTGTAGTACAATGTTAATTTTTAATTATAGATAATTTTTTAAAAAAATATTGAAATTTAATTTAAAACTAAAGATATTAAAAATAATAAATAGAAAGAGATAGGAAGTTAAAAAATATCTAAAAATGTTCTCTTTGAATAATGACAGTTAACAACATTCTTGTTGAAGAACAATAGCTAAAAATGCTCTCATTCAAAATAGTTATTCTAATTTATATAGATAGAGAATTTAAAATCAATTCATTCAAATCTAAACCAAATGAATAGCCATAAACTTTGCCATATTTCAAGTTCAATGAGTCCAAAAAGACTTCAAGGGCGTTTAATTTGAAATTAATCATTTAAATATTTTAGCATGAGTGGATTATATGTTAGTAATAGCATGTTTGAACTCATTCGAAAGCCTATCTGAGTTTAAAAGTTGCCTTGAACATGGTACTGTCATATTTGACATCGTAAACAAAATTAATTAAATTTAATTAGAATGTCATTCAATCATTATTTTAAATATATAAAATTGTTAACTTTTATAATAATTATTTTAAAATTTATATTTAAAATAATTTCTAATCGATTAATAATATAAAAATCCTTACACTTATAACATATGAAAATTAAACTCATATTAATTTTGAGCTCAAACATGATTTTAATCTCTTAAATATAGCAATAATATTTTGTTGCCTTCATGGTGATGAAACAATTCATTTATATGTGTATTAAGGAAAACATTTTTATGAATTAATATTATATAATTATTTTAATAATATTTAAAGAAAGTAGACTAAATAATATTTTAGTTTAATTTTGATGTAGTAGCCGTACAAAAATAATTTTACATTATCTGTCAATTCTGTATGGACACCCTATTTAAAAAATTGGACTGCGTGAACAATTACAGAAGATGAAAAATTTATTAAATAATATCACATTACATCATTAAATGATTGTATAAAATATTTTTATATTTGCAGTCCATTTAAAGTAAATTACATAATATACTTTTGTTTAAAACTAATTTTACAAAATCAAGTTAATTTAAAATCCATTTTACAAATTCTAATCCAAACACACATTAATTTAGTTTCGACTTCTGGGAAAATTGGTGTAAATTAACATTCACTTATGGGTGCAATTAAAAAAATATATATAGCACACTGTTTTTTCTTTATAACCTAATGTAGGAGATCATTTAAGAACTTTACTCAAATTTTAATCTCTTTTGTTGAAAAAAAAATCATTTTAATATAAAAAACGTGATATTGACATCTAACTCAAACTCAAATGTAGAGAAGGTCACCCATTGCTACCATTTCAAACATCTGAAAGGAGGTTAAATTCAATGAAGACTTAAATTAACAAGCTATGTAAACTGAACCAGACCAGCCGGTTGGACCGGAAAACTAGTGAATCAGTCACCTGACCAGTTCAAATAAACTACAGAACCAACTTGAAGAAAAACTGGTCAAAGAACCGAAAAATCGGCTAGAAACCGATTCATAGTGAATCAATGAAAAATGCTTAATACAACATTATTTTTGATTTTTTTCTTTAAAAAAATGAAAACTAAAGTATTTATCATTTTCTTTTTTATTTTAAATATAAACTTTTTTTTATTAATAAATGTTGATGTGTATAGTTAAAACTTATACTTAAGTATCATGACATATTTGATTTGCACTTTTGTAGGTATTATAAATGTAAAGAACCTATAAAATTATAATTTATTTTTAATTTTTAGTATTATAAAGTTATGATATTATATTTTTTAAAGTATTTTTTTATGTATTATTTAATTATTATTATTATTTTATTAATATCGGTTCGACCACGGTTGAACTATTAAACCTTAAACCAGTGCCTTAACCGGTTTAATGACCGGTTCGGTTTTAAAAACATTAACAAGTATCTCAAATATTTTAATTTATATGTGCTTCTAATTTAAGTAAAAAATTTAAATTATAAAAAGATTTAAAATAATGAGAATAATATATATATAATTATTTTAAATAAGTAAGTAAAAAAAGAAGTATGTTAAAATTAAGGAAAATTTTAAAAATTAAAAAACAATTTATTTAATATTACAAATTGATGAAAGTTCTTAAGATTAAAAAAGAAAATCTTAATATAAAAAATAATATAATTAAGTTGAGAGTTCAGAAGAAAAAGTCTTCAGGTAATTAAAAAATAAAAATAATTAATAATTTAAGAATATTTTTAAAATATAAAAATGAGTACAGTAATTAATATTGATGGAGAGTAACGTTTAATAAAAAAAATAAAGTATAATAAAAATATTTTCACGTTAAAAACCACAAATGCAGTTATCCTTATAAGATGAGTGCCCTGTTAACTCAAGTTAGAATTGAAATTTAATTAATATCACAAACAATTCTGATTTCAGATTCATATAATTAATTTTTTACAATGATTTTATATTAATTTATTTTTATGTGAAATAAAAAAATAAATAAAAATATGTAAAATAATTATAATTTTAAATATCAAATCGAGTTAACGAGTTGAACCAAGCCGTTCGCGAGCTTGAATCGAGTCGAGTTCAAGTTAAAAAAAAAGTTCATATCAAACTCAAGTTGAGTTTTTAGTTGAGTCAATTTCAGCTTGACTCGACTCAATTCATTTTCAGCCCTACTCCACACTCTCGTAACCTCCCACAAGTCCTTTTTTATTTGCCTTCTTCCTCTACCTATCTCTCTACACACTGCCATTATCATCGTCAGAAACAGAAGCCACAATACTTCTTGTGACTGCCATTATCATCATTAGAAACAGTACACCAAAACAAAAAATCATCATAAAAAACGGAAGTCAGTGTACTAAGTACTACTCCTTGATACTTTTTACTTGTTGATTTTTTAGAAATTTTTTGTTTTTATTTATTTATCATTTTTAAAGTGTAAGATAGTATTATTTATTTTTTTGTTAATTATATTCTTACTTTTTACTTAATTTTTAATGAATTTACACATTTATAATTAATATGTATTTATTATATAGTAAAAATAAAAAAATGTACACGAATAAACTTCAAAACTATTTTATAGAAAATAAAAAAATTTATTACATTTCTTAATTTGTATATAAAAATTTTAAACATAGTTAAAAAAAAAAGGAAGATAATAATACATTGGCTCATAAATTATAACATCACCGACCTTTCCCATTCAACACCGACAATTTCATAAATAATTTGCTACCTATTTTAGGACCGTTTTTTGAACATATCTTGCAGGCCTTTTGAGGCGAACCGGTGAAGTGAAGACTGAAGAGTCCTCATTCGTTTGATTCCATTCATTAAAATCGAATCGTCGTGAAATATTAATTTTCTAAGCCAATTTAGGTTATACTCTTTAAAAGTATTCAAATTTTCCACTTGTGTCTATTTTTTTAGGGGGATTGATTAATGTATTGTATGACACGCATGATTAGGCATGAATCGGGAACCTTCGTTTCATTTTATTTGTTAATCCTACGGATCACAATGGGTAGGATTCGGATAGAATACTATAGTATCCGTCTCTATATTCATATTTGAAAAAAATACTATCCGGTCCCTTATCTGAACGGATAGCAACTTTAATCTCTATCTTTATATCCGCTCGGTACCTATATATACATACCCGCATCCGTTACCCACACTTTATTAAGTGTAAAATTAATAAATTAATAAAAAATATTAATCCACACTTTATTAAGTGTAAAATTAATAAATTAATAAAAAATATTAATTAACAAAATTTGCATAATTGAATTAAAAAATTATTCTTAAATCATCCAAGCATAATCATACAAGTACTATTAGGAACATAATCATTCTTAAATGTAATGTTCTAATTCTCTAAGTTAATTAAATCTAACAATAAACTTTAAGAACAACTATATAATATAAAATATAAACTCATATATAAATCACATATAAATCGATTGCACCGAAACTAGATTTTGTTTTATGAATTGTTTCCCATTGCACAATTAAGTTTATGAACTGATATTAGACTTATTATATCTAAAGAATTTCACTTTAATGGTAGACTATGCTTAAGTGTAACACTAACAAGTTATAGAATGAATAGGAGCAATATATTCACATTGACAGGCATATAATTGAAATTTTCTACATAATAGTTCGAGTTACTGCATAATGCAACTTAAATATTTAAATTAAAGTGAAATGAGAATGAATTTAATAAGTCTAATCAAGGTTAATAATAGTCTATCACAATAAGTACAATTTGGTGAGTAAAAAAATACTTTAATTAGATCAACATAAGTTTAGGAATGTCAAGTATGGAGCTAGTCAAGGATACCTTAATTAGATCAACATAAGTTTAAGAATGTCAAGTATGAAACTTGCAAATTATGCAAAAAAAATTTGTATAATTTGAAAGTAAATACCATACAATTTGTCTTTAACATGTATATGAATAAATAACTAAACTAAAACTATATTTTAATAATTAATAATATATATAATTACGTATATGAGATATATATATATATAGGGTCAGGATCCGTTGATACCAAGTGTCAAAATTAGTCGAATTACACCTTCAGTCACTTTTTGTAGAATGCAAATTTAACCAATCTAACTGTTAAATTGTGTGATATTATCTTCATGATCGTGTATATCAAAATTCACATCATTTGGACCTTTTTAGATATGTTATCTAACATTTAATATTTACATATATTTTAATATCATATTGTACGTTAAAATAAAGTGAGGTAATGAAGTATTAAATAATTTTAGAATTGCATAAAATTTTGTATACTTAATCTAATTAGTAAGAACATCAAATTCAACAGTTGAATTAGTTAAATTTGCATTCTACAAAAAGTTATTAAAAGTGTAATTTAACTAACTTTGACATCTACTATCAACGAATACACACACACACACACACACACATATAGGTACGGGTATGGGACGGGGTGGGTACTATAGTACCCATACTTGCACCCATTTCCATTACTTTTTGCGGGTAAATACCCAATCCCAACCCTATTCCCATTGAGTGGGTAATTTACCTTACCCACTGCGAGTGTTTTTTGCGAATGCCTATAGGGTATGGATAGAATTGTCATCCCTAGTTAATACTCAGTCTATGTAAATTAAAATAGTTATCTTCAACAAAAATATTTTTAAAAGTCATTATTAAACAAGAACATTTTTAAGCTTTTTTTTCAACGAGGGTATTTTTAAGAATTTTTCTTAATCTCTTATATCATTGAATCTATTTTTTTTCATTTTTATTTCTAAATTGAATTTCAATATTTTTTTTTTTAAAATTATCAATAGTTAAAAATAACCTTGTATCACAATATAAATTATTTATCACAAATCTAAAATATAATTTATATGTTCAAAAATAATTATTTATTGTGAACTTTAATAATAATATGATTTATATATTCAAATGTATTTATTTATTATAAATTTTAATTATATAAAATAAACATTTATTTCATACATTACATAGGCTAAAATAATAATTTTAAAATATTTATCAATTTAAAACATTAATAAAGTATTAATTTTTCAAATAATTACCTCAAAAAATAAATACATTAGTAAATATATAGTTGTAACTATATGGTGTAGTTAATTAGAGTACTTTAGTCAGATAAAATTATTTTATCATGAAATAATATAATCAATTATTTTCTTAAGGAGTTTAATTTCTATGTATTGTCAATGTAAAAAAACTTTACATTGTTAACCAATCAGAAGTTGTCATTAGTATGACTTTTAAGATAATTATTGTAAAAGTCAATAAACTTACCATATATGGTAGTTTGTGATTGAATGATAATGTAAAACCCATTTACACTTAGTGCACAAACTATTTAATCTTTCTTAAGATGCATGCATTACTTTAAACAAATAAAATGAGATAAAAGGCATAGTTATTAGAATAATTATAATTTTCTCTTACAAAATCTTTATACTAATCTTTCTATTTACTACATAAAAAATTTATTAAATATTTATTGTTTTCAAGATATTTACTGTATTTACTTATTTATTTAGTATTTTTTTATAGAGTATTAAGAAGATTTGTAAGAGAACTTATAAGAGGATATAACTTTACTCGTAGTTATTAACAGTTAGACCACCGTGTTTTACTTTGTAATGTTCTTGTAGCTCATTACTACTTTCATTTTGTATCTATTAATGTTAAGTTTTTTTTTGGGTATTTTACAGTTTTTTTTTTGTACTGCTTAAGAATAATTTATATAAATTAAAGAGTATTTAATAAAAAAAAATATTATTGTCGTTGAACTAAAATATCCTTATTTAATATTTCATTACTAGTGAGAAATTACTATTATAGCAATTGTTTTTTTGAGGAATGAGATTTGGCAATTTTACCCTGATAAAATAAAGGCCAAAGCTTGTATATCAAAGTTGGCTAACAAATGTTCCTAGTGAGGAATATCCTCAATCCAACACATGTCATGGTAAATAAAAACAAGATTAACTAACTTATCAGCCACTAGATTGTCATTTCTCTTTGTAAACACTAGTTTGTGTTTTATGAAGGGAAAGAGTTGTCTGCAATCATCTAAAGTTGTTTGCAAGTAGTTGTGTTCCACTGTATGTGTGTGGTTCAATTCATGACATAAATTTTGACAATCAATTTCAAATAGTACTCCTTGGAATAACAAATTAGCTACTAACTATAAAGCCCACCTAAAACAACATGCTTATGCTAACATAACATCCATCGCATGTTGTGTAAATTGGATTGCATCAACCATAATGTTACCTTCATGATTCCTAAATACAACCCCATGCCCCTTCCCTGTCCTTCTTTAATTGAAGCATCAAAATCGGCCTTAATAACATCCATGGGTCATGGTTTCCATATAACGCTAAAGTGATCCTGTTGAGGTCAAGTTGCATTGGATGCAAGTTATATCATGCTCCTTGCTTGTGAGAGTACTTGATGCACTGAACCTCTTATGGATTTAAAATTCCACTAGTTTTGGCACTACCATAGTGACCAAAGCAAGTTGAACACAAGTGATAGTACTTCATTATCATTTTGCTCAATCTAATCAACTACCTATTCGGGAATACTTATGACATTTGTAGGTTCAATTCACAGACTCAATGGCGATGTGAACCAAACTTTCCTAGCCTCACTACATATAATCAAAGCGTGGGTAACTATCTCATTTTCTTTACCACACATAGGACATATTAGGTCTAAGATAATATGTCTCTTCACCAATAATTTCCTCACAGGTAATATATTTTGGCATGCGCGCCACACTTGATTTGAACATTTCGACAATGCCTCCCCTTTTTCATAATTTCTTCCAAGTATTGCCACACACTTGACTCGTAGATGCAAGGAAACTCTGTAATGATGGTAAGGCCAACTGGTATCTAGAACGGATTGTATAACATCCATTATTTGTATATTTCCAAATCAATTCATTTGAGCCCTATATATCTCGAGAAGGAGTTATGAAAAAGCTTTAGTTGTAGATTGATTAAACCATTGGTGTAGTTTGTTACGATACTACGCATTGGGTCATGAATTTTGTTATCAACCAATTTTGACACCCATTTATTGGACCAAATTTGCACGTTATGACAATCTTCAATCCTCCACATCATCCCCATCTAAAATCCATTTCATAGCCAACATGCTAGTCCATGAAAAACTTTGTATCCATGCTATCTATTTGGGAACAAATGGAATTTGGTAACATAAAACAGCTCATCACATACGAGGGAATTTCTTGAACCACAAATTTTATTAACATTTCCCTTCTCGCCATTGATAAAACTTCCTCCTTCCAACCTTTGAGTTTTTTCTAAACTCGATCCCTAGCAAAATTAAATATTTGGGTTTTTAATTTCCCTACAATGGTAGGAAGACCCAAATATTTTTCATGTTTCTCCACCATCTTTACATTTAGAAGCTCTTTTAGCTCATGTACTTTGGTACTAAGCACATTTCAGTTACAGGATAACTCATATTTGTTCAGGTTAATCTTCTATCTAGAAATCGTTTCATAAGTTCTTAAGATATGAAATAATTGTATGGCCTCATCCTTTGTTGCTTTAGTAAATAATATGCTATCATCTGCAAAGAATAAATGTGAAACCATTGGGTCCGTAAGACAAATTTTGAGGCCATGTAAGCTACTGCAATTATTGCATCAATCACCATATCAAATAAAGTTTTAGCACACAGGATAAATAAATATGGAGACAATGGGTCCCCTCTATTTATCCTTTATGTTGTTTGAACTCCTGGCAAGGTTGTCCATTCAGAAGAACTAAGAATGACACTATTATGACACATTTCATAATCAAATTGGTCACCTTTTGAAGGAATCCCATATAGGTAAGCACATCCTCAAAAAACTTTACTCAACCTTGTCATATGCTTTAGGCACATCTAGTTTAACAACCATATGACCTATATTACCCTTTCTCTTTGTTTTCATATAATGGAAACATTCAAAAGCTACCAGGGCATTGTTAGTGATTAGCCTACTAGGCTCAAAAGCGCTTTATGCCTCACACACAATAGAAGGAAGAATATATTTTAGCCTATTTGTTAATGTTTTTGTTATTAGTTTGAATAAAACATTACAAAGATTAATAGGACGAAACTCACTTACATGCATAGGTCTCTTGATCTTTGGTATGAGAGCAATGGGTGTTTTGTTGATAGCCAAAGGGTTTTCCTCATGATTAAGAATATGAAGTTCATATTGAACAACATCCTTACCCACCACTTCCCATAATTGTTGGTAAAAAAGGGTTGGGGTCCATCATATACTAAATTTAATGTTTGTATTATTTAGTCTTTGTATTAACCATTATCTTTATTTTTTCAAATAATATCATTGCTGATAGTAATTAGTATTTTACTATAATTCTCATTACAACGATACTATATTTAATCTTTAATATTTACTAAGATCATGTACTTGTTGACGAAATCAACTCATGTATCAATGAAGAGTATTAAGAAAAGAGATATTATTTATATAACAAAACTGTATAACATTAGCTATAACATTTTTTTTCTTTCTATCTTCGTCATATCAACTACTTCCTCCTTTCCACATCTTTAAATGTTTTAGTCTTCTTTTTTATCCCAAAACAATTAATGTTTTAGAATTTCAAAGTCTAATTAATGTATTTTCTCGAATATAACCTTATTTAATATCCCATCACTAGTGGTACAGACATCAAGGATCAAGGTATTAAATAAGGATATATTAGTCCAAATATAATAGTATTTTACTTTCCTTAAATATTTCTTAATCTATGTGTATTAACTTTAAACATCTAAAGATATGGGAACAAGGTAGTATCCTATTAGATGTTCTTTCCTTTCTTCCCATCTTCTCTTTTTATTGTATATTTTTTAATAATTTTTATATAAAAATATAATTTCACTTAAGGCGTAAGCGGGTTGCAATCGACCTGCAAACTCAATCCACCCGACCCAACCCAACTATATTTCAACGAGGTCAGGTTGAGTCGTGGGATTGGATTGGGTTCATTTTAAGTGACTCAATTAAGTTTGGGTTGGGTATCAGGTTGATGCATTTCCAACTTGATGAACCCAACGCAACTCGACCTAATATTATATTAATAAAAAATGTAAAATATTGTAGTTATTCACATATTCTAAATTTTTTATTTTGTAATTTCTATTCTAATATTTTGATAATTACCTATAGTTTTAGTTTGTTCATTTTTATTATGTAATTCAAGTAATTGTTAGTGTTGTTTAGGATATGTAATGTATTATGCCATTTGAGACATGTATTGTATTTTTTTTTTCTTGTAAATGTTAGATTTGTAAGGTTAGACTTGTATTTTAAATTGAACAAGCATTGGATGAGTTGAAATAATTTAGTATTTTATTTTTCTTATTTTTGTATTTTTTTAAATTTCCAAAAACATACTAATAAACCCAATTGCCCAACTTGACCCAACTCGATTAAGGTCAGGTTGGTTTAGGTCGCTTCACAAAAAACGTTAACCCGACTACGCATAATTGGGTTGGGTCTTAAGTAAGGCCAAACCCGATCCAATTTGAGTTAATTATACCCCTAATTTCACTTAAGAAAACTATGCATACAAGAGAGAGAGACAACTATATTTGTTATATTAGCATAAATGAATAATTAAAAATTTAAAATGGCTAGAGTTATTATTAGGACAAAATAGAGTTTCATAAATTCTGTTAGTGTTGTCCTTCAATCAAAATTGAAGTTTAACCTCAATAATCTGCATTGACATTTAATTAAATCCTTTATTACGTAGATTACCGATGTGAAATTTTAATTCTGATTGAAAAACACTACTACCAACACCTATAGAATTGCATTTAGATTTTGCCCTTATTATTATCATAACTTACTTTTTCTTCTTTCTTACTTCCATCACATTTTGTTATAATATTTCTTTTCATTTCTCACTACATTATCTATAACTAGGGGTAGCAAACGGATGGATCGGATAAATTCTTAGTCGGATTATAATGGATTGGATGAAAATAATCCATTAATCCATTTTGATCCATTAAAAATCCGTTTAAAAAATCCAATCCATCCATGACCCATTTAATAAAATCCAATCCAATCCATCCATTAATAATTTTTTGATGGATGGATATCCAATTCATCCACAAAAATAATATATTTTAAAAATTAAGTAATTTTTATTTTTTAAAATATTCTCTCCCCCTCTGTCTCCTTTCTCTCTTCTCTTTCTCTAACCTCTCTCTCTCTCCTCTCTCCCACACTCTCTCTCTCTCTTCCCTCTCTCTCCAATTATGTTGTATTAAAATAATATTCTTTCAAGTTACGATAGAAATTATGTTAAAGGAAAAATGGAATATAACTACCAAGAAATCTTCAAAATGTAGATACTTGAAATTTTTTTACCATAATTCAAAATAAAAACATATTTCAATAACTCTAATTTTGTGTAGGGAGAATTGACAAAATTTAAATATAATTTTGTAACAATTCACATAATAGATAGGATGCAGATTTAAATCACCAACTAGTTATATTATAACCGTTTAGTGTAACGCCTAATTGCTTTCAGGATAGAAGACTGTCTCCACAAATCAATACAAGACTTTTCAGCGTGCTTTATCCTCATTCACACGCTTCCTAGGAAACTTTCCAAGAGTTCACCCATCTCAAAATTGCTTCAAGTCAAGCACGGTTAACTGTAGAGTTCTTAAGTGATAGGCTACCAAAAAGTATATGCATCTTGTTAGTATAGGTAGCACTTATTAATTCCTTTAAGCTATCATCAACTGTACAGTCTCATACCTGCACAACCTCTGTATCCCTCTCATTTTGGTGTGTATTCGATTCATTCATATGTTCCTCCCGCTAGAAGCCTGCTAGGAACTGCTCCTTATCTGTGCCTCATCTCTTTTGCACCGGTGATCACTTCCTGTCCTCGTCAACGCCCAAGATGTTACATTTAGGTTTCAGAAATTATTTTTAAACCTAATTAGAAATTTTTTATTTTTTAATGGCTACTTTATTTTTTTTAATGAAAATCTAATTATAAGACCAAAAAACAAATTATTTTGAAAAAAAAAACTGATTAGACATGTCTTTTTATTTTTTTCATCCAATGGATGTTATTTTTTTATTTAATATAATCCAATAGATTTTAAAAAAATAGTGGATGGATCACTAACCATCCATAAAATTAAATGGATGGATTGGATTCAGTCCATTATTATTTTTTTGTGTAATGGATGGATTGGATGAATTTACTTGTAGATGAATTAGATGAATGATAGATAAATAGATTATTTTGACACCCCTATCTATAACATCTATCGTTTTTGTTTTTTTTACCTCTCTCATCCTTCCACTTATGCGCCCTAAAATTAAAATGTATCTTCGTCTTTTTTCCAAATGGCTAATAGTAATGAGAAGAACGAGAGTCAAGGGAAGCTAGCCGACCCTCTTGGTGGGACCTAAGGAAAGACAAATTGCCTGATGGCATTCCAAGTACTCTCTTTCACATTTCCTCCCTCGGCTTGCTTTTCACCCTTTTTTGGTGGCTTTTCTCTGTCTTTATCACTCTCCTTCATTAATTAAAGTTTTGAAATCCTTCATGATTTTTGGGGAAGATCACCCAACACTGGCCTCTGTCTTTTTCTTCTTTGTGAATTCACTCACTAACCTTAAATTATACCACAACTAATTTTCATGGCTACCAAACAATCCTTACAAGAAAAATGATCGAAATGCTATAGTCAAAGAAGAAAGAAAAACCAATATTCATAGTCCCAAAATTTTAAAAATTAGTCATACTATCAAATCACCATCAATTGTCAGCTTTCTTTTAAATGTATATACTCCAGAAAAAATCGGTGATTAGCATGGTAGCATTATAATTTGCAAACTGTAAATAGTAGTTGGAGCATGCAAATTAAATTTCTTTTTCAAATAACATTTTGTATAAGATAAATGATACCCCCTTTTTTTAGAAAAAAACTATTAAGAATTTTAAAATAGAAAATATTTCATGAGAAATAAAGTTTTTAAACTTTTTAATACATTAAATGTTCTATTTTATTAAATATTTTCTAAGCTTAATGGCCATGTATATAAAAAGTTTTATACTATCAACTAATTAAAAATCATTATAGGTATAACTTTTAAGGTGGTTATTATAAAAGTCAACAAACTTACCATATATGGTGGTTTGTAATTAAATAATAATATAAAATTACTTTACACTGTCAATAATAACCTATTTTCTCATATTTTATTTATGTACAAAATTTAATTACAATACTTTACATACTTTTAGTATTACTTTTTAATTAAAATTAAATTTTTACACTGACATCTTGCACAATAAAAAACAACATCAAAGTACATGATTATTTATCAAAGTGAAACTTAATTAAAACAAAGGATAAAACTTAAAAGCAGTTTCATATGTGTTAATGGTATAGTTCTCCAATCAAAATTGGAGTTTTACTTCAGTAATCTGCATAACAAAAGATTCTATTAAATGTCAACATGGATTACCGAAGTGAAACTTTGATTCTAATTGGAGAACAACACCAAGAGTACATATGGAACTGCATCTAAGTTTTGTCCTAAAAAAAACAAAAGTACCTATAATATTATATTTAAAGGCTTAATTGCACTTCTGATTTTCCAAATATTATAATTGTGCGATTTTAGTTTCTCAAGTTATAATTGAGCAAATTTGGTCTCCTAATATCCTAATTATGCAATTTTAGTTCCCCAGGTTTTAATTGAACAAATTTGGTCTCCTAAGTATCGCAATTGTACAATTTTGGTTTCTCCATCAGTCTTTAGATTTTGCTGACATGGCAAATGATGTGGCATTGACGGATGATGTGGCAATTGACACGGTGGTCCAACACATATCCTAATGTGTCACTGACATGCTGACACGTGGCATGCTGATGTGAAATGCAAAAATTAAAAAAAAATTATAAAATATTAGTGATGGGGTTTGAACCTCGACCCTTTTACCTCAACACCATCATCATTACCACTAGGCAAAAGTGTTAATTCAAGATATAAATCAAAATTATTTTATGTATAACTTAAAATTGACACAAAAATTATTGTATATTTATTTACTAAATAAATTATTTATACTATATATAACTTAATTTATATTTATTAATATTAATTTATTAATAAATATATATTAATAATATTAATATTAATAATTTAACGTTAAAAATATAAATTAATAAAAGTATAAGTTATTAAAGTATCAATTGATATTATTAGTATAAGTTATTAAAGTATTAATATAAATTAATTTATATTTATTAATACTATTAGTATATATTTTTTAATTTATATGTATTAATATTTAATATTATTGCACTAAATTAATAAATGTATAAGTTATTAAAGTATCAATCAATATTATTAGTAATAGTTACTAAAGTATCAATATAAATTAATTTATAATTTTTAATATATATATTTATTAATATTAAATAATTAATATTAATTTCAATACTATTAATTTATATGCATTAATATTTAATAATATTATTATATATTTATTAATGTATTAGGATTTAATAAATTTTAGTTTATAATTTATTAATATTTAATATTTCATTTATTATTATTTCATATTATTAATTCATAACAATAAATTAATATTAATAAATATAAATTAAGTTATATATAGTACAAATATATTTTTTAAATATAATAAATATATGTGCACTTTTGATCTTTCATTTAAGTTATATATAGTATATTTTTCATTTATTTGTCAAACTAACATTTTTGCCTAATGGTAATAATGGTTCTGTTAGGGTGAAGGGGTCAGGTTCAAATAATCAAATCCCACCATCAATATTTTGTAAATTTCTTGTTTAATTTTTGCATGTCATGTCACATGTCATATTAGCATGTCAATGACACATCAACATATGTGTTTGATCAACACATCAACATCATGTCATCTATCATGTCAACAAAATTTGTTAATTTTTTATAAAGGGACTAAAATATCATAATTGTGATACTTGGAGACCAAATTCATTCAATTAGAACCTAGAGAACTAAAATCACACAAGTGTGATACTTGGAGGACTAAATTCGCTCAATTAAAACCTAGATGACCAAAATTGTACAATTGCAATACTTGAAAAATTAGAAGCACAATTAATTCTTACTTTTTGTATTAATAATTAAAATTTGTTATTTTATGTCTTTCTCCTCTAAAATAAATTACTCGCTTTATAAAAATTAAATCTTTCTTTGTCTTCCGGTTCCTAACCTACCCATTTTCATAAAAGCTTAAGAGTCACGAACTATTACCTACTGAATATCTGCAATTATTTCTTAACAACAGTTGCTATTCATGTATACTTTTCACAAGATACATGTTTAGAGTAATAATATTTGCGTCATGTTTGGTGTAGTTTATTGTCATATTTAACATTAATTTATTTTGGTGATTTTGATTTTATGAAAGTTATTTTATTTTCACACATAAGAAAATAGAGATTATTTTTCCAGTTTGATATATGTGTTTTTTTTATTGTTCCTTTAATTATTTTTTACTGTCTTAAAGTCATTTCTTTAAACATATAAAATGTTAATTGCATGTTGCTATAAATATTAAATATAATCCACCATTGCCTCTCAAAATGAAAGAAAATTATAGATATATAATAGTTGGAAAATACATCGATTAGGTTACATATATAGCTATCATAACTTTGAAAATTAAGAACCGAACCACTAATAAGAAAACATTTTTTTATATCTGAATATACAAACATAAAATTTGATTTAATTAAGAGAATTTAATTGCTATGCATTATCAGTATAAAAAATTTTATACTGTCAACTAATCGAAAATCAACTTTAGTGTGATTTTTAAGGTGGTTGTTATCAAAGTTAACAAACTTACCATACATAGTGGGTTATGATTGTATGGCAGTGTAAAACTGTTTTACACTGTCAGTGCATAGTCTATTTTCTCTAATTAAGATGGAATATATTATTACTAAATAAAAACCCCCTATAATTTGTTTCGCTCGTCCTATATTTTTTTATTTTTTATTTTTTATTACAACAATCACTACATTTATTATTTTATGTTGATTTCTTCGCTATTTTGTCTCTCATACATTCTCAAAAATTTCTCATTTTATGTAATATCCTCATTAGTTTTTAAATATATTTTTATATAAAAATATGTACATATAAAAAACATATATGTTTATATTGATTTAAACCAAAATAATCTTCGTTTTTGTGAAATAATCAGATTGTCAATTTTGTTACAGCTAAAATATAACAGCTATGAAAGTTCTTTCTCTCATTGTTGCGCGTTATAGTTGGATTTTTTTTTTCTTAGTAATATTTGATGGGGATTGAAACGTTAGTTTTGGATGTTTGAAATAGTCATATGTGAAATCTTTTTTAAGAGGGGAAAAATTAGCATAGATAGAAATCAACTGGGCTCATCCAATAATACAATTAAATCCATGATATTTTGATCTGTTAATCAATTTCTAAGAAAAGGATTACAAGAGCATCCATTCACTAAAAAAAATACATTTATAAGGATGACAATGAGTAACGGGATCTGATGAATACTTGTAAAAATTACTCATAATAAGTAGAGTAATTATCCACATAATGAGTAAAGGTACAAGTACAAATAATTACTCCCAAAATTTAATGAAAATAAGTACAATTACAAGTACCTTAGTCCACATCTCATTC
Source organism: Spatholobus suberectus (assembly GCA_004329165.1). Lineage (NCBI taxonomy): Eukaryota > Viridiplantae > Streptophyta > Magnoliopsida > Fabales > Fabaceae > Spatholobus > Spatholobus suberectus. Next base: position 86,842,298 of record CM014730.1, on the reverse strand, counting down.
CATATTTGTGCTTATATATGTATGTGTGCATGCATGTACATGTTTGTGTATGTACATGCCTATGCGTGTGTATGTGTGTACATAAAAAAATACGTATAAACATAGTGTGCACGTGTACATGTATATGCACAGCTATACTTGTGTCCAACTGTACATAAACAAATATATATACACGTACACACACATTAACTTTTATAATCAATTGACATGAACAATATAAAACCAGTCATTAATCATATATAAAAAATTAAACTCGTAATTTTATATAAAATGAAATGAATATAAAATATAATTTTTTGGTAGTGTATAAAATATAAAATAAAACAATTGATATGATGAAAAAAATAAAAATATTATTATAAAAACATGTTATATAAATAATATAATTCTAAAAAATATCATTCCGCATGTTTTTTTTTTTTTTTTTGAGAAATTCTGTAACCTCTCAATTATCCAAAAGGAAAAACACCAAACAGAAAAGAGGAGTTATTGATAACCAGTAATTTACCTTAAGTACATATTGTTTTGACATTAAGTGTCTAAAGACACTTAAAAAATCTTAGGCAAAACAAGGAAAAAAGAGGCTGTGAAGAAAGCAAAGCTGACGCAAGAAGCATGGGCCATATACAAACAATTCCAGCGGCAGGGAAGCGGCAGAGACCTGCACACCCCAACAACTACTACAACAACAATACATCACCCATTTACCAACGCCTCCTTCATTCACACACTAACCCACGCGAATCCTCTTCACCTCTCTCTCTTTCTCTTAATTCCTCACATCTATTATTATTAATTTTCTGTGATTAATGATTAATACTGGGAATAACTGTTTACAAGGATTGTTTAAAATAAAAAAAAATTATAATAAGACTAAATTTGGCATATAATTTTCTGACAAGGCATTTAAATAATGTTGGCATTAGCAAAGCAATAATAACAAAGGCGACACTAGCTGTGAAGAAAAGCCAACTAACTCCACACGAAGAAGGGAAGCAAAGAAAAAGAGGAAAAAAAGGGCAGAATAAGGTGTCTTTCTCTTGGACTGATTCGTTTCAAACGCATCTATCTCTTCCCCACATCTTTCTACTACCACTACTCTTTCCATTGTCCAAGGCAAAGTTGGTGAAAACAAAGGCTAGGATGGTGGTGGTGGCGGCGTTGGTGGCCTCTTTCTCAACAGACACGATTTGTTCCTTTTTCTTCTGATTCCTTCTCTTTCTAGCCATCTCATCTCATTTATATTTTTTGGTTTTGGTCCACCTTCATATTGAATACTCCGCCTTGGCTTGGCACATAATAGGGGTATCTTTATTTCTCTTTCACTCTTCTTGTGTGTTCGTGATTATTGCCCTGACCTCTGCATTGCTCATACCTTTAATTCCCCCATCCATTTCCCACCTCTTCCATTCCCTATTCCTCCCTCACACCTTTCTCTCACCCACTTCATATTCTCTCAAACCAAACTCCACAACATGGCCGTTCAAGCTCAATACCCCTCCAACGTACTCTTCCTAAACAGGTTTGCATGTTCTTCCTTCATTTCTAATTCTCAATCTGACGCAGATGCAACTACGATTAACAAATGCATTTGCAACAGCAAAAGGGGGCAAGAAGCACATGACTATTCATTGCAATCTCCGCCGGGAGAACTCCTTGATCAATCCCATATGTTATTCAACAACGCAGGTACGTTTCATACATATTTTTTTTTGTTTCTTCTAAGTGCATCCCATTAATTAAACTATGTGAAAAACTGAAAATCCCCAATTTCATTTTTGATCAAACAGGTACTAATTCTCGAAAAAGAGGAAGAGAAACAACAACAGTCACCGGAATTGCGCCTAACGTTATCAATTCATTCCCTCTGCAATCCCAGACTCCACAGCTCATAGACCTTACCCAACTTCACAATCAAAATGTAGTCTCCACCGGCCTACGCTTATCCTTTGGTGACCAACAACAACAAAGACAACAATTACATCAACAACAACATGGGTGTCACTCAAATACTTTCGTATCTCTATTATCCGAAGGCTTGTCCTCGCAAATCAAACAACAGCGTGACGAAATAGACCAATACCTTCAAGCCCAGGTACTTTTTTTTTTTTTTGCTTTTTAAATCTACATAAAAAAAAAGAAACTTATATTATGATTATTATTATTATTGGTAATTTATGGAAATGAATCAGGGGGAACAAATGCGGCGGGTATTAGAGGAGAAGAGGCAGAGACATTATCGGACGCTGCTAAGGGCAGCGGAGGAATCAGTGCTGCGGCGGCTGAGGGAGAAGGAAGCGGAGGTGGAGAAAGCGACGCGACGGAACGCGGAGTTGGAGGCACGCGCGGCGCAGCTTAGCGTGGAGGCGCAGCTTTGGCAGGCGAAGGCGAAGGCACAGGAAGCGAGGGCCGCGTCGTTGCAGGCGCAGCTGCAGCAGGCTATGATGAGCGGCGGGGGGGAGGACGGTGGGGGAGGGCTATCGTGCGCCGTGGGCGACGCGGAGGATGCGGAGTCAGCGTACGTTGACCCAGAGCGAGTGGGTCCCAAATGTAGAGGGTGCGCGAAACGGGTGGCTTCGGTGGTGTTGTTGCCGTGTCGCCACCTGTGCATCTGCGCCGAATGCGATAGGCATTTTCGGGCGTGCCCCGTTTGCCTCACCGTAAAAAATTCAACCATTGAAGTCTATCTATCTTAGTGCCATTTCACATGCATGTTCATCGGAACTGCCAGGGACAGCCCATCCCGTAAAAAGTGGAAAAAAAAACTAAAATTAAAATCTCATTAAATAAAAATAAAATAAAAGTTTTTACTTTCTCTCTCTAGCCTCTATCTTTTTAATGAATCGAAGGAGGATTTTTTGTTGTTGTTGTTGTTGTTATACGTGATGGTGAGAAGGTTGGGTAATTTGGCCGTGTAAGACTCGAGATGTATTTTTTTTAAACCTCCCTGCATTTTAATTTTCTTCACTGGAGCAGAGTGAATTGGCTAGGGGATGTACATGGATGGCCACATGGGTAGTGGTTTTTTTTTTTTTTTTTTGGTTGGGTTTTTTATTTTGGGAATTCTATTGAATTGATATTTATTATATTCTTTTATTGGATAAATACTTGACCGTGATGCCTTTCCAAATTTATGGTGTCAATGTGTTGTTGTCTCCATTTAGATGTCAGAATCTTGCATAATTTCGAAAAGCTTTGTTAATTTGGCATCCATTCGAATAGGATGCTAATTGCACTGGGATTTTTGTTGGGGAGTGTTATGATAATCTGAAATTTGCTTTTCATTTCAATAGTGCATCAAGAGTATTGCTTGGGTGAATGATTTTTCAATTTTCAATTTGAGTATATGAATGCTTAATTTGCAGTTGTTAAGGTATTACTGTTTTACAATTTTATTTTTTTTAATTATACCACATCCAGGTTCTAGGCACTATATTATAAGGGGTAGATAAATTGGATAATAGGAGATGGTTTCGGCGTGGGAACGAATAGATTTTTGAACGGACTCAAATGACTGTCTACATTTCATGGACTCCGCTGTCGGGTGGAAACAGTGCAGTGCACATTAAATATCTTTTTGTCACTTTAAATATGCGGATTTTGAATTTTGATCTTCATTTTGTAATTTATGTACAACTTCTTTATATAGATAGAGTATCCAAATTACGTTTTTAAAATTTATTAAGAGTTTAATGGTTATGCACTGTCAATGTAAAAAGTTTTACACTGTCATTCAATCAGAAATTATAATTAATATGATTTTTAAAGTATTTATTATAAAAGTCAACAAATTTACAATAAATGGGGGTTTGTATGTGGATAACAGTGTAAAATTATTTTACTGTGCATGACTATTAAACTCATTTATTAATAGAATACAAAATTATATGAATAATAGATCAAAATTAACCTTTTTTTTTGTCATGTTTTTGTATGTTTCCGTCAAAGTTAACACTCTTAACTTTATTTGATCTAGTAAAATTTTATTACCTCCATTTTAAAATTTAAATCATTTTGTGTTTTTTTCTCACTTAAATCATTTTAAAGAGATATTATTTTTTTATATTGTTCTAACTTAGTCCTTTTTTCTTTATACATGTTCAATAATTATTATGTAATTTTTGAAACTAGTGTTTTAGTAAGTTTTAAGTAATTTTATTTTCTCAAATTTTAGTAATGAAATATACACTTTTAATAATGGCAATTGCGAGAGTTTCCAATGATAGATTTATTTTGACCTTTTTAAGAGATGAAGTATTGATTGAAGAATTTAATTTATATATATTATTAGTATAAACTACTTTTATATAGACATTCAAAAAGTTATGATTATTATTATATTATTTTATTTATTAATACGATTAGACAACATGATAAATTATTATGGAGTGTTTATGTCAAAATATTTTGCATTGACAATGTATAAAACTTAAATTTTTAATAGGATAAATAAGTCTAGGAAAAGGAGATTTTAAGTTACGATCAAATTTTTTTTTCCAAATTTTAAGGGATTTACTATTTTTTAACTTTTATATGAGAATTGAGACGAAGGTAAACATCTTATGTTAATTCAATGAATGTTAACACATGGAGGTTAGGCGAGAAATGAAAATGTGAGAGGAGGGAATTTTAATTGTATACTTAAAATAAATAGTTCATATTAAACTATTTCAAACAATCTTGATTTTTCAATTATGATTGTCTTGTTAAAATTTATTTTTTCTCACTTCTCACTTTTTCACACACACGTGTTGTGAATATTTACTTTTCTCACTTCTCATACTTTCACTCAAGTGCATGCATGTCCGCTTGCCCACACAAAGGCACGCACGCAAACAGGATTTAATTAATATGTATTATTAATGTAAAATTTTTTTACATTGACATCCAATAAAATTGAATCATTTAGCCATGTTAGCATGTTCATTAAAAATAATTTTTAAATTAAAAAAATATAAAAAGTTAGTTCATCGTGCGTTGTGCTTATGCTATATGCCCCTTTTGCTGTTGGAATCCATCTTTGTCATCTACCTTAGTAGTGTTAAAGGTTGCAAATAGGTGATGAAAGAATGTTGACACTATCGCACTCATTCATTGCAAAAAGATAACCGAAACATCCACCTCATCCTTTCGTACCCCTATCTCATCGATATGATGATATTCTCTTTCTTTCGCCAACACACTTCTATCCCTCGATGCCCTATGTATGATGAGTGATCAACTTCTCAATCCAAACCTTAACCTTCTTCACTTCCTTCTTTTCTTCTTTATGTATACTAATAATCAATTTGAGTTTCTCTCTTCATCCTATAAGCATCTCAATGGAAAAACTCTTCACTTCTCATGACATGACTTTTTTATTTCTCATGCAATTTGAAAGCAACAAGAAAGGAAATACCCACAAACACACTCAAAATCAAAGGCAAATTGCAAGTTCTAATATCTACATTTATTTTTTGGTTGGTTGCCTAGGGTATCTCCCAGTTGAGAGCCAAAGACTAATCCCTTGAGGTACGAAGATCCATTAAAGGGGTTGACCTCTTCCAACAGATGTTTTTCCATATGCACAGATCTGTGATTGACCCCCTGACCACATGCTTAAGGGGCATAGTAATCTGCCAATTATATCACGCCATGTTGGTCTAATATCTACATTTTGTACTCATATATAGGTGAACAAAATATTTTCTAAACTTGAGTCAGTGCTTTTTCCCAAATAGGAAAATCGTCACTCTTCCACTACTTATCAAAATCAATGATGAACTCAAGTTGCGAAGGCACAAAGTTAGAGCTATGCCAAGACGTCATCTACCTCCCTTATAGTCGCCATTTACTATCTTTACGACCTAAAAGCCAACTTTAACACCCAACACAACCTCTAACTCTTCCATTTCCTCCAAAACGACCACCTTAAAATGTGGAATTGCAATATGGGACACAAACACTTTCTCATCATGACCTCCCCCAACCTTTTTTTTTTTTTAATTTAAAATACAATTTTTTACTCAACATGATGACATGGCCAATTGGTAAAAATTTATTAAATGTCAATGTAAAGAGGTTTTACATTAACATTTCATATCTATTACTCTGTGTGTGTGTGTGTATATCTATATATATATATATATATATATATATATACACCATAAGTTCAATTGACACTAGGCGTTACACCTTTTCATTTACATTGCTTAATAACTTTTTCAAAATTTAATGATCGAATTGATGCATTGTAAGTTTTTACAAAGTAGATTAAGTTTATGAAATTTCATGCAAATTAAAAACTAATTGATACTTCATCATGCTACTTTATTTTGACGGATAATATGATATTTAAACTATAAGCAAATGTCAATTTATAAATAACATATTAACAAATGACCAAATTATGTGAAATTTGATATGCATGATCTCAAAGATAATATCAAAAGATTCAACGATTGAATTGTTAAATTTCATAATATGCAAAAAGTTATTAAGAAGTGTAAATGCAAAAATTTGATACCTAGTATCAAATTGATCCTCTCTCTCTCACACACACACATGGCGTGTTAAGTAAAAGGAGTATTTGTATGAGTGAAATAAGTAAATTTAGACCATACAACTATATATAATGGTTACAATTAAAAGTTATTCTGTAATCACATAACCATTTTAAAAAGTCACATAACTTTACAATTCAATCTTAATCTTTTATGATTTTATCATAAGGCTGAGATTCACTCCTCTCTCTCTCTCGTCATAGTCATGAAGAAGGTAAGGCCATTAAGATAATTGCCTTAGGCCCCATTTCATTGTCACTAATTATTATTGTTATTATTATTAATTGAGAAAGTAAGTATGTAACATTAGTTGGGAGATGAGAAGTCGTGTAGTGGTTTTTCTATGACTATTTTCAAATATAAATGTATTGAATGTTTCGTATACATAGTAGATCAATTAATTTCTTTCATTAATATTTGATTTAAACAACTTCTACAATATGAAACCATTTTTGGATTTTTTTTTGAATGCAAAAAAATTTAATACTTTTGATGAGGATAAATTGAAAAAAATATTGCATTAATATTGAAAGGTTTTTAAGATTTAGCCAACATTCTATTGTTGATGATCTTAGTTTGTTTTCAAAATTGAAAGTATTGAGAAAAATGTTAAGAGAAAAAATTAATACTTGAACATAAATATTAAACCATATAAAATGATTAGATTTTTTCCAAATGTATGTATTGCTTATAAATATTATTGATAATCTTGTAATGATTGCTATCGCCAAAAGAAGTTTTCAAAATTAAAATTGTTTAAATCACATTTAAGATCAACAATGTTATAATATATATTGGACAAATTAACTATCTTATATTAAGAGTGAAATACTTTTTTTGTTTACCATGTTATAGATGTGAAGTATTCATCAACTTTATCGACGACTAATCCTCGATAGCAAACCTGATTGACCACCTTTAGTGGAGTCTCCCCTCCCAATCATGGTTTTCTATCTACAAAGCTTGAATTCAAGATACTTAAAAAATCCAATTTCAATTCTACTCAAACCAACTTAATATTGGTAAAAGAGTGAAATACTTGATTATAAAACATTCATAAATTATTCTACATATCTTTTTTTTTTTTTGTAGAGACCACATGTCTCTTTCATTGAAGAAAATCTTGTTTGAGCCAGGTAAGATTACTATGGACAACAAAACTTTCCTTTCGAGTAAATTATTCTACATATCTAAAAACTAAGAGATTAATATAAGAATTAATAATTTATATTACCCATAACTTGTAGACACGACTTTGTCTTTCATAATAATAAAAATCCTCTCTCACTGTTGTGGTACAATAATTGTATCAAAGATTTCTTCAGGTAGCCAAAATAAATGAAGAAAAAGTTTGAACATGAAAAGGAAGTTGCAGAACGACAGGATAAGATATGTGATAAATTAAATGATTTTCTTTAAAGAAAAAAATAAGTAATTTCAAAAAATCAAGCTTACTTTCAAATAGTTTAACGGTCATAAAGTTATTACTATTTACTTGTCGTTTAGTGCAGGAAACCTGAGTGGATGCCAAGATGTTAACCTCAGCAGAAAAGCCCAAAGCACATTATATAGGCCCATGTGAGTTTAGAGAACACATCCAGGAAACGTTGGCCCCATCGCAATTCTTGATTTGTTGTTCTCGTCTGCGCTTTTCTTCTCAAATCTCTTCCCCAAAGGCATTTTAAGAGTACAGTAAAAACGTGTACATAACTACAGACACAATCTGAATTCAGAAAAATCTATATAATAGATCTAAAATACCATTAATTACTAACTAATACATACTTTTACAAATATTGTTACCTTTTGCAGTATATATAATGACTAATTACCTGCTTTTCCCTTTTTCTTATTTCTACCGAAAACCAACCTTTCAATTAAAGCAAGTTAAAGTTGTGCACACAGGCACCGGGACTGGTAAGACATTACTAACAGAGGCAGTTCAAGACTTCAAGTTATTTCCATGAAAATTGTCCTTCATCTTTCATGCCACGACTCTCTTTAACATAGATTATCTAAATTTACTATTATTCGAGTATTTAGCGAATCCATGTAGTCCAAAGGCTGTAGAAAGAAAACAAAAATAATTCCTCTGTTTCAACTTCCAAGATTTAAAAAAAAATGAAATATAGGAAATCAAATTAACATTATTTTGTGCTCAGTGTAAAAGGAAAACGAAAGAATCAAGGAAAATATTATCCGGCCAAACACGAGAATTGGACAAGCCTCAGCATCATCATCTGGTGTGAAGTCTCGTTAATCAAATAAAGACACTGATTAAAGAAGTAATAATAGAAACTTATTATTGAAAACTAAGTTGAAAGTGTATGAAAAATTATAATTATAAGGATACATTAATAATAGTTTTTAATGAAAGCTTTCTATTTTTAATTTCTTAGTCCTTGAGCTGCTGATTAGTATTTGTGTAATTAATTAATTATCGAAGATATGGAACTCAAATTGAATCCATATTGATAACAATTTCTTAGCCAAATTCAGGGCTCGCACACGGGAGAAGCATAGGGGTCGCTACTATTAGAAGACTCTAAATGCAATACGTGTTCAAAACAGATTGGATCTTAGGCCTATCTATTTTCTTTTGCCATTATATGATTCCCACCAACTGATAATACCGAGTGGTTATGGCACTGACTCGTATGGATATCATGTGTACACAGGCGCCATTATCAGATTATCACCACATGTGATCACGCTCCACTTTTGTCCACGCTGCTGCCCGCAAATTAATATAGCAATTTTGTTAATTATTGGGTTGATTGAGTAACTTCGTCACTTTTATAAATTATTTATCGATTTAGGATTATTTTGAAACATAATATTAAAGTAGGGTGATCATACTAGAAAACTCTAGTTAAACTAGTATTTTTGGTGTCATGTCTGCTTTTTATTTTTATTTTTATTTTTATTTTTTTAATTTAATGTCGAAAATGACATGTATCTACCATGTGGGATACCGCAGTGGGCTACTGCCACTGGGGTATCCCACGTGACAAACACATTTCATTTTTCAGTTGGACACGTATATAATACACTATTGGTAATAATGTTTTTTTTTATTTTTTTTTAAATGAATAAAAGCTTTTGTACCTAGACATGACAAGACACAAAACGTTAATACTAATAGTATTTCACTTTTAATTTTTTTTTTAAAAAGCTCAACTGACTGGAAGTGACAACATACAAAACGCTAATACTAATAGCATTTTCACTTTTAATTTTTTTAAAAAAATAATTTTCGCATGCCTATAAAAACATGCAGAACACTACTTCATCTCACAAATCTGAAGACCACACTTCTTTTCTTACAGTTATATATATTAGTGTTTTATATGAATTCGTCACTAGTTGTGTATTACAATGGGCAAAGAGAAAGAGAAAGAGAGAGTTTGAATTTCTAATTGTGTGAAAGTTGAATGTTTATTAATATTATTAGAGTTTAATTTGAATATTTTGTTAGCAATAATTTTTTATATATATTATTAAATAATTAAAAATTATTATATATATAATTTTTTTAGTAATTATTATAAAAGTTATTAATTTTTATATATAATTAAATAATCAAATTTATTTGTTATATATATAATTTTTTAGTAATTATTATAAAATGTTAATAACTTTAATCATAATTTAAAAAAATAATAATAGTAAAAACGTTATTAGTATTAGCATTTTGTGTGTTATCACATCCGGTTAGTACAGTTTTTGTCTGTTTAAAAATAAAAATAAAAATAAAAATAAAAATGCTATTACTAATAGTGTATTATACATGTATCCACCAAAAAATGACATGTGTCTGCCACATGAGATACCCTAGTGGCAGTAGCATTTGTAGCAAATATTACTGCCTAAAAATGCTATTGCCACTGGAGTATCCCACTTGGCAAACACATGTCCTTTTTGACATTAAATTAAAAAAAAAAATGAAGTGGCATCGAAAACGCTAGTTTGACAAGAGTTTTGAGTTTTTCAGTGTTGACCACCCCACTTTAGTATTATGTTTCAAAACAATCCCAAATCAGTAAATAGTTTATAAAAATGACCTGATTTGGTCAATCAACCTTAATTATTGCTATCAGAGTAATATTATATATATTTTTTACAATATTTTCTTATTAATCTTTTTAGTACTATTTATAAAAAATAAACATTTTCAATTTTTCTTTATTTAATAAATGAGAAAATGTTGAAAAATTAAAATTTCTCTTGTCCTTAACAATAATATTTAAGAAATTAAAAGTACTTTTTTGTTAAAAATGTATAATTTAATTATAAAATACATATTTTCCGTAATTTTAATAAATTTATTTTTTTAATTATTTCTCTGAAAACAATTATCAATTCTATGTACTGTGATTTCCAATTCCATGAGAAGAAACAAAACCAATTTAATTATTTTGAAACGGGAAAACAAAATAACGGAAGATGGGAATAATTACATCAAGATCGTTTGGTTTCGGTGAGAGTACGTAACATGTAAAATTGTTGGTTGTGGGTAAGTGGTTTACAGATCAAACAAGTTTGCGCTGTCAGGAAAATATGGATGAAGGCAATGTCAGATTCCTACCATTTCATTCAAGGAGAGGATCATGATTTGCTTTTGTAAAATTTAATTCTTGATCGATGTTGATGTTTGTTTTCAAATTAATCTGAATCAGTGAACCTTATTAAAGCCTTGTCAGATTTTTCCTGTGAGTTGATGAATGTGAATAAATAAATCGCTCACTTGTATGCTTATCCAGAAGGTGCGGTATAGATAGATAGCAAGAAACTATGATAATGATAAAATAAACCATAATGAATCAATAAGGTCGAAGCTTTCCACGGGGTGGACTAATTAATTAAAGGAAGTAAACCATTATAGCTATTCACATATGCAATATTTCTAGCCAGGTGATCAAATGCATGATCTCAATAATAGTTGGGTGGCTCTCTTCTCTGGAGAGATCTTATTGGTGTTTCTCTTTTGCGTAGTTGTGTTTTCTCGGGGTAATCCTTCTGTGATAAATCCAACTTGGCATTATAGGCCTCAGCAGTTGCCATGCGTCCTTAAGTAAGGACGTGTCCAACTTGGCATTTGGCAGCAGATTGAATTTTGCGCACGAATGTGATAAATCCAAAATTACGTATGTCTTTTTTTCTTTAACGGCTAAAGTTAAGTACATTTTCTAGTTTTTAATTTTTTTTTAAATTATACGGATAAATATAGGCATCATACGAGAATAAAAGCTTCTATTATGAAAATATATTATTATTTAAATTATAGGGGATAAATAATTTTATCATACATGAACGAAAACTTTAAATAAAATCATATTAATATCTAAATTATAGATTAAATATTTATCTTATATAAGTGAAAACTTTATATTAAAACATTAATGCCTAAATTATAGAGTAAATATTTATATTATATATAAATGTAAACTTGAATGTATATTAATATGTAAGTCATAGGTAAATATACATATATTTAGAAATGTTAATGGAGTGGGGAAAGTGAATAGGGGTAGTACTTATCCTTTATCAATGTCTATTTATATTACCAAATATTCATATATGGGTGGCGAGAATGTGATGGTTAGCCTAAGGTAAATCATGATAGAAAGTATACCAATTGCCTTAATGTAATGATGAGTAGAGTATCATTTCGACAAAGACTTTTGTATCAATTAATTATCAATATTATCAAGTTATTGCTAGTTGAGCAAACCCTCAAAAAATGTAATCTAATCATTCTTAAGTGAAGAGTAAAATGTAATGATGCAAGTGAATGAATAACATGCACAGTAGACACAAAGAAATGCTAAATGTGCAATGAATATTACGAATGAGAAATTGGCTAGGCATTGAAATTCTTCTACCTTTACTTAATTTAATATCACAGTTCTTTGATTTCAACTACTTTTATTCAATTATCATTTGAGTTCACTAGAATATGTAAAGGACAAAACTTAAATGTAGTATTATAAGTATTGTTGGTGTTGTTATCTAATCAGAATTGAAGTTTTACCTTTGTAATACGTGTTGACATTTAATGTAGCCTTTTATTACGCAGATTATTAAGCTAAAGCTTCAATTCTGAATGAAAAACAACATCAATAGCATCTATGGTACTACATCTAAGTTGTCTATATGTAAAACCCAATTTTTTTGGCAAAAAACCATTTTTCCTTTTAATTGGAACCCTAATTTATCGAGTAAAACTTAACTATGGAGAAGATTAAATTCTGAAATTCATAAGAATGTACATGAGTCAGATTCTATCCCTAGATCTCTAAAACACATGGTCCCTAATTCAAACCTAGCCTTATATATCTAATTTTGATTGCAATCAAGGTCAAAAGATTAATTATATGATGATCAGTAAAAAAAATCATTAGGAACATAATTAGAAACATATATTACATGAAATTGATCCAAAATCTACAAGAGTAATTTAATTACATTAGTATTCAATAGAATTCATCATATCCTGATTTACAGAAACCTAGAAGATGGAGAGGAGAGGAAAGGAATTATCCATAGAAACTTCAAGATCTATTCCTAACTTGATTCTTCAATGGAAGAGGGAGAATTTGAGTGGTTGGTAGAGTTTTTTTGTGGAATAACTCTTCTATTCAGATTTGAATCACACTTTTATATTGTTTCAATTAATTGTCATGGCTCAACAAAGTTAAGCCATTGTTGAGTGATTTTGTCACAATGGCAACAACAAAAACCCAATATCATGATTTCGACAAAGATGAAATTCATTTGGCAATGGCAAGCTAAATACAATTTGCATGGCAATGGAAAGTCTTTGCTTGGTAATCTTATAGATAAAGGGAGTCTTGCAAAATCACACGAAAATAAGAAAAATATCAATTATTTATAAGAGTAAAGCTAAAGTCTAAGATAACTCTTAATATTAATATTTTACCTAAATTATTCCTAAAATATCCTATTCTAGCATGTATTCAAGTATTCACGTAATTATTCATTAATTTAGTCCAATAAATTTACATGTGCTATAGATTTATTAGTATACATGAATGTCCATAAATATTTACGAATTTAAAAACTATAAAAATAAAATAATTGAGATCATATAATATTATATAACATAATATTGTATTATTATCGCATAAATGTCATTTAAAACACAATCATATAATTTAATATAAATAAATAAATTTTATAAATAAACCGGTATGTACATGTAGATACTACAATACTTATACCCAACCCGTCCATCAAGTATCTACTTTCTATCCTGTCACAAGTAATCCGTGCAGGTGCATATGAATAGGGATATTTTTGCACTCTAACATATATTAGACAAGATGAAAACTTTTCATAAAAATATATTAGTATTTAAATTATTAAATAATTACATCTCACAATGAAGAAATATTTATTTAAAAATGTATCAATATTTAACTCAAAAATAAATGTTTTCTTCATATGGGGGGTATAATTTTCAAATACAAGCATATTAATATTTAAATTATAAGGGTAAATACTAACTGCACATGAGGCTAAAATTGTTATATGAAATTATATTAATATTTAAATCATAAATAAATAACCCATTAGAGTCGTTTGGTGAGAATTTGTTTAATTTGCATGAGATTTTAGGTTCAAATTTTATTATTGTTATTGTATCTAAAAAAATGATAAGATAAATATTACCATAATAAGAAGGGAGATGAAAATTTTATATAAATGAAATCAATATCTAAATTATATTGAAAATCATATAAAAAAATTAAAACCTTACATAAATATAAAGTAAGGTTTGAATTATGAGTAAGTATTTATATTATATAAGTTAAATTACTTTATAAAATATATTTATATATAAATTATAAGTACAATATTTATGTTTTATATACACAAAAGTTATATTTATGCTTATTTACTTGAAGACGAATTCTCCCTTGAACAATTCATTCATATGGTTTACGATGGGCCAAAGACTTTTGATCGGATATACGTAGTTAACTGATTACTTTTATTTGAATATCTAAAAAAAAAGGCCATCAGAGGAAAGGGAGTTGGCGCCAACATCTTCTCGACAACTCACCCATCATCTTCAACCTCTTGTCGACACCGTTCTTTGCCACTGTCATGATCTTTACAGTGGATAGAGCCCAAAAATTTCATTTTTCGTAATCAGTCTTTGTTGGAGATTGTGAACCATCAAAGTCACAAATCTTGTAAAGCCATTGCGCAACGTTTATATTTCTATTCACAACGTTGAGGACGACTTCAATGTGTTCTTTCTTTCTTCTTTTCATGCGTTGCAAATCTTGCGAAGCCATTGCGCAACATTTGTTATGGTTTTAGATCTATAATGGGTGTGGCTTCATTTTGGAGGACCACAATGCGGGGACTGTCTACACTCGCGATGGTCGAAGCATCGTTGTATAGCGGAGAGAAAGCGTGAAAACGAGATCGTTGAGAGAAAGAAGAAGAAGAAGAAGAAAAAAGGAGAAGAAGGAAAGAAACAAAGATGGAGAAGCACCACTATCGAAAATTGCCTCTGGCAACGGTGTATGCTGGAGTATGGTAGCAAGTTGTTTCAAGGGCTACCTTTTTTATTTCTCCTTAATTACTAAAAATTGGTAGCACAAATTACCTGTAATGCATCATTACCCTTCAATTTTTAATCAAAAAATCCAACGGTCCCTATATATTGGTCTACCATAAACCATTTAAAGAGCTTGTCCACCTTAGCCATCATTTAAAAATAATTCTAAGGGGTAAAAAATTAGTAATGAAAAAAATCAAGAAATTACATTTGAGTAAAATATGAAATATTAAAAATTATCCATTCTTATTTCATAAAGCCAAAGCATGTATAATCAAATGAAAAACTAAAATTAAAAGTTTCATATCTACCATAAGAAAAAAAATAAAAGTATCTTGGAAAATTCAAAACTAAATTCATCAAATTCATCTAAAAAAAATGCATATACAAATATCTAACTAAAATTCTTAAAAAGAGAGTTGTCATGTAATTACAAAAATAATCCTCAAGTTGAAGAACACACCAAGAAAAAATAAAGTACCAAATAAAGAAGAGTAATGATATGAAAGAGTAAATTACCATTTTGATCCCTGAAAGTGTGATGCGTAGTTACATTAGTCTTTGAAGTTAAAAAATAAATAAATAAGTCTCTATTATTTCATTTAAGTCTCTAAATTTAACCATTTATTGTCATTTTAGTCCCTATACATATGTTAATAGTATCACTTAAGTCAAACATTTTTTTTTTGAATTTTGAACTAATGTAATTCACAAATTGCACTTTCAAAGATTTATTTGAAAATTTCTTAATTTCAACTTTCAACGACTAATGTGACAATGCTATGCAATTTCAGAAACTAAAATGGTGGTTTACTTTGATATGTGAATTCCATTTTACTTTACACATTCATTAACACCTATCATTTTTCTCTATCTCTCCTTCTTATCATATTATATCATCATTTAATGTTTCAGACCCCTTTTGGAGATCTTGGGCTCAGTCTGACAAAGTAAGCGAATGTGTTGACCTAATGACTATTGTCTATCATTTGGGCCTTAGAAAGATACACATCGAGAACTTTTCAATGGCAAATGAATCACAATACAAACATTTCTCACATCACCTCATGCAAAGCACCGAATCATAATTAATTGTCCATTTGAGGTAGCAATTATGGTAGGATTTACCTAAGAAGGCATTTCTCACACTACCTAATGTAATAATTGGCATAATAACTAATTCAGGAATGATATAAAAGGGTCTAAGGCAGTGTTTTAAAAACTGGACCGGTCATCGACTCAGTTGAGATACTGGGTTAATGGGTTACTGGTTGAACCACATGAACCGGTATAATTAACATAATGATTAAGGATATGTATAAATAAATTTTTTTGCGCATAATAAATAAAGATCTATGGTAGTTTAGTGGCAAGAAGTGGCGGTGCATTTTGGAGAGGCGTGGGCTCGATTCCTTTGGAGGCCATGCTTTTGCATTTTCTCAAATCAAGCTTACTACTTACCCTGCACCCCTCGGTACAACACATTGCCTTGCATCAGAGCAGTGCAGGCGCCCCTTGGTACAACACATTGCCTCGCGTCAAAGCAATGCAGGCGCATCAGTGCTAGCTTTACGCCTTGGGCCATGCACAAATAAAATATGGTCCGTTCATAATTGGTTTAATATGAGTTTAAGCCGGTTTGATGACGTCACTATTGGACTGATAGCATTTCCGATCCAATAAAGGAATCGACCCACTAACTAGTTCGGTTCCCGGTCCGAGCCGGGTTTTAAAACACTGGTCTAAGGTATCTCTTTAACTTTTATCCTCCATTTGTATGTTGTAAACACTATGACTTGGGTATGAAAGTCTTTACAAATGCACCACCAGAGTTTGGCTTACAATGATCTACAAATATTTTGTTTAAATATTTCATCTAAGAAAACTAGTGTTGAACACCTATTATACATACATTTCTCTCTCATTTTCTCTCTAGGTATCATCTAACATTTGAGTTTCCACTCACCATTTTCCAAGGGAGAAATATCAATGAAAGAAAAGAACTAAGGCTAGGCCACACAAAGAAAACAAGTTATAGTGTTGAAGTTTGATTGCATTGTGCATAGATTGATCTATTCAGGTTAAAATGCACTTCTTATGTTATTTTATTTTTTAATCCATTTTATTTAAATCATATTCATTGTTTAAAAACGTTTATATCATTTTCTTTTAGAAATCACATGTATTCTCCATAAGAGACAATCTTGTTCGAGTTAGATAATATCATTATGGATGACAAACCTCTTCCTCTGAATATTTAATGCAATTGTGTTAAATACTCAGAGTTTTTGCCGTTTATAATGGTCCTATTTGACTCAAATATGATTACTTCCCGTAGAAGATACATGTTATCTCTACAAAAAAAAAAAGAGTTTATATCACCAATATTTTCTTAGTTATAATCCGATCAAATTTATCAACGAAATTTATTTATGTAATATTTGACAAAACATACTTGACTAACTTTACCAAGACAGCAATATGATTTTTAGCATGTCGTATAATTTTGTCAAAATTTTATCAACGAAATTTGTTATTATTGCATCTGAGTCCGGCAATAAAAATTAAAAAATATCACTTTTATCATACAGAAAACAATATACTATTTTCTTTAATACTATAAATTAGAATTTTTAATTTGGAGAATAAAATTTTCATTCTTCCCACTCTCTCAATTAGAAATTTTTAACACTCTCTCTTCTCTCCTTATAAAGTGTATTTCACACACTATTCTTATAACTAGCAAAAAAAATATCTCTCTCAATTATCTTAAACTATTCTCTTTTTACCTTTATCTATATATTTGATTTTCTTGACCATGTATCTATTTCAATTTAAAAAATATTCTTATATTATAATGTAAATTATTTATTATAGATCCAAAATATAATTTATATATTTAAAAATACTTATTTATTATAAATTTTAATTATAATATAATTTAAAAATATTTATGTATTATAAATTATAAATTATAATTATAATTATATACAAATAAATATTTATTATGTGCAATGCACACACTAAAGTACTAGTTTTTATAATCCATCAAACTAAGCTAAAATTAATTAACCATGTTTTTTAAAATTACTAACATTTTACTTAAAGCTATGTTTCTATAAATTCAATCTTTTTTTTTTAATCTCTCAATTTTTATACTTATTTTATACATTTCTCTGTTTCTCTTTTTTTTATTATTATATCACTCATCACACATTTATTTATTTTTTCTCTTTTTTATTCTTATTCTCTCTTTCTAAACTATATACACTTTCAAGGGATGTAAAAAAAAATAAAATTAAATTGATCGGAAGTATTTTATAAGATGGTGTGTTTAGTATGAAATCTGCTCAACCAATGTGGCAGACACGTAAAAATGTAGTTCCGGGCAACAACCACATGAAAAGCAGTCTCCAATTACATCACTCGCATTTGCAGTTCCCCCAATTCACTCAAGAAAATTAAGACCTAAACTTTTTGACAACTTGCAACATATTTTTTGGTCTCACCACCGATAGTTAAGCCCACTTCATGTTTTGTCTAATCAGTCACTACCCATGGTCCCATGGTTACTCTGTGTTTGACACTAGGCAAAGATCCCAAGCATTAGTCGCAATACTGTAGAGTGTAGACTAATGCAGGTAAAGAAGGTTAGAAATATCCAATGTAGACAACTGCAATTAAAATTGACAGAAACCTCACATCCGTCACCACCTTACTCATTAGTCATCACCAAAGAAAAATAACTTAATGCAGTAAATAAAAGCCAATAATAATTAATTATTACATACACAAGCATTCGATTTTTTTATACTTTGTAGTTGCGGTTGATTTCCTGATTCTCACTCGATCTCTTCATTTTCACAAAACAATCAAGATTTGAGGGGGAAGGGGAGTGGCGTGTAATTTCTTGTTATGCTAATAAATTGAAAGAAGACTACAAAAAAATCACCCTCTTGTTAGAAGTGATGGTGGTTAAACTTCTCCATAAACACTTGTAGGAGAAAAAAATAAGAAGATAAAATAATTTTTTTTTATAAAATTTAATGATTATGTACAGTCAGTTTAATTAGAAATCACGGTTGATATAATTTTTAAGGTAATTATCATAAAAGTCAATAAACTTAGTATACACAATAGTTTGTAATTAAATAACAATGTAAAACTGCTTTACACTGTCGTTGCATAACCAATTTTTTTTCTTTCATAAGTTAAAATTAATTTATATATTTTATTAGTTTTTAAAGAAGCTAAATAAAAAAGCTTCTATAAAAGTCAAATATATAAATTAATTTTATGCTCAATTCATTTTTTATTTTTTATTCTTTTCTTCTATAAGTTTTTATGAAAAAGTTTAGGGTAAAATATGTTTTTAGTCCTCCAAAAATTGACCCATTTTGGTTTAGTCCTTAGAAAAGAAATTTCTTGAATAAAGTCCCTCAAATATTAAAAATACCCTAATTAGATTCTTGCACTAAACTCTATTTAAATTTTATGTTAAATGATGGCCACATCAGCATTACAGTCACCATTAATTTGCCAATGTGGTCATCCATGTCAACTGTTATGTTTAGATCAAATTAATAACATATTTTTTGAATAAAATTATTACATGATTAACCCTAAACCACAAATTTTTTTTAACTCTAAAACAAAAGTAATTATCCAATTTTTATTAAAAATTATCACTAAGTACTTTAGATAATAAAATACTTTACTTGAAAGTTGATATAGCAATTATTTAACATAAAAGTCTAGCAGAGTTTAGCACAATGATTTAATTAAGATATTTTTAATATTTAAAGAACTTTATTTTAATTTTTTTTTCTAAAGACTAAAAAGTTTATTAGCCTAACTAATTAATGTTCTTGCAACCAAAAGAGCCGTTATCGTCATAATATCAATTTTCTGGCAACTGGTATAAGAAGTATGATTTTCTTGTTTTGTGCCTTCAAAATGACTTGTGCAGTAAGCATTTATGACCGAAGTGGATGTGAAGTTAATTTAGCAAGTCAAATATCGGAGTCAGGGATGTGGGTGCGCCCTCATTCCAGACGGCAAGAGGACCAGCGCTAACCCATTGTTTAAGTAGAAATTGAGAAAGAGAGAAGTAGAGAAGAGAAAAGTAGGTAAGAAAAGATAATTTTATATTATTTGTTTGAGTGGAGAAGAGAGAAAATATATATATAGAACCCACTCAAAAAATATCTCTTTTTTGTTGGAGAGAAAAGAGAAAAAAGTGAAATAAAAAATTATAGAACCCACTTAAAATTACAATTTTAATTTTATTACTTTTTTTA
This sequence comes from Spatholobus suberectus, assembly GCA_004329165.1. Classification (NCBI taxonomy): domain Eukaryota; kingdom Viridiplantae; phylum Streptophyta; class Magnoliopsida; order Fabales; family Fabaceae; genus Spatholobus; species Spatholobus suberectus. The sequence continues at coordinate 86,821,860 of CM014730.1, read as the reverse complement.
TCTCATGTAATTGATATATATTAAGAATAAACATGTCTTTATAAGAAAAAATTATTTTTTTTCTCTCTACTTTTTTATCCAACTAAACAAGCAGAGAAAAAACTTAATTTTTCTTTCTCTTCTACTTCTCTCATATTTCTTTAAATCCAAATATCTTAAAAATTTATTCATTCTTTATTTATTTTCTCTTTTCTCTTATTTTTCTTTTCTCTACTTCTCTTTTTATTCAAACAAAATATAAGAGAAGACTGAGTCTTGAATAGCATGTTGACATTTATATCATGTTTAGGTCTGTAGGTAACAGATTCTGATGCCCTTTCTTGTCAGTTGCTCTAAATAGTACACAGTACACCATGCAATGTAACGGAAGAGTCTCCCCTACCTTCCCGCGGTAATGGTTCACATCTAATGTTCAATAATATAGCATGCACGGCAACAAGTATTGAAGACTGTCATTGATGGTTGAATATATCTATCTGTATATATATACAACCAACTAAATTTTTCAGCACTGTTTTTTACTATTCATCAACACTCTAATAATTTATTGTTTTCATTATTTCTCATATGTGCCAACAAGTCACGGTTATATGAGTTTTTATTACTTTATTGGATTTGTGACAATGAAAGGTTACCCACTATCTTTTATTATTATTTACTATTTGTTTTGCTTGGTAATACCATCACCTATTTACAGGTAAATTTTTTTATTGGGTGTACCGTGTTATCAATTGCCCCCAATAAAAAATTGTTGGACTGCTACTTGGAGCTTAGGAAATGATCAGCAAAATAGGTGGCTCTTTTTAGGGCCTTTTGAATTAGAGTTGGCAATTTCTCTCACTGACGCTTGAAATTGTAGTTCGAAAATTAAATTGCATGAATTTGAACACAAATGCCGGTTTATTTGAACACGTAATAAACCCTTCCTCCTTGGTGCATGTCCTGAGCATGGTCTATGAATACATGGATAATGGTAGCTTAGAAGATAAATTATTCCGAAAAAATGACAGCTGGCCTTTTTCATGGAAGAAACGGTTCCAAATAGTTGTTGAGATTGCAACTGCACTCCTTTTCCTTCGCCAAAACAAGCTAGAGCCCATTGTGCACCGAAACCTTAAACCATCTAACATTCTCTTGGATAGGAATTACGTGAGTTAAATCAGTGATGTCGGTCTGGCACGGTTAGTCCCTGTTTCTGTAATTGATACCGTGACACAATATTTCATGACTTCGACCGTCGAAACCTTTTGTTTCATTGATCCTGAGTATCAACAAACGGAAATACTATCAACAAAATTAGATATATATTTATTGGGGATAAAGCTATTGCAGATAATCACAACCAAGCCTCCCATAGGTCTTCCTCACCAAGTTAGGAAGGCAATTGAGAAGGGCAAGTTTGAAGATGTGCTTGAGTAGAGACGAAGGCAGAAATTGGGGGGGTGGGAGTGTTTGTTATAAAAACTAAAATTTATCTAATAAATATATCAATATTATTTTATACTAAATATTATAATTATTTGTTTTTAAAAACAATTCAAGAGTATATAATAAAAATATATTTACATAGAAAAAAATTAAACATCTTTTATTTTTAAAATCCTAATATTACAATGTTATTTTACATGCCACCAAAGTTTGCTTTCTGGTATTTGATTTGTTTTCCCAAAGTTTACACTATGGCGTATCTGAGTGCACTCAAGGTCAGAAATATGTTGAAGCTTTACATACAATAACAATAAAAACAAAGACTAGAAAATATATATATATATATATATATATATATGCAAAAAATAGTGATAAAAAGAGAGAATATTTGTCAATATGTCTCAAAATTTAAGTTGTCAAATCTTTATATAATGTTCATAAGTTTGTCCATTGACAAAGGTTGATAAATAGCTTTTAATTTTTGAATCAATTATAATCAAATCAATATAAAAGAAAGACTAATAATGTTAATAATTTGATTGTAAATGCAATCATTTATAACTTTTAAAATAGTAATAATGCATTATAAAAGAAAAAAATATTAAAAAGAGTAAAATAAATGAAACTAAAATATTTTATTTAAAAAGAGAAAAAATTTAATATCTCTATAATAAAAACTATAAAAAATAAAATATTTATCTAAAAAAAAGAAATAAGGTTATTATCTTTACTAGAAAACTATAAAATGATAATTGATTATTTCATCAAAAAATAAAAAAATAATACTTAAACATCATTATTTTTACAATCAAATCCCCAAATAAATATAATTATCTTAATTTAAAATATGATATATATTAAAAATAATTGAAACTCCAAAAAGTTAGGGGCCAAGGCCCCCCAAGCTATACTTACATCTGTCCCTATGCTTGAGCCTGTGGTCACTAATTGGCGAGTTGAACTGTGTATTGAATTGTGTAGAACTCGACAATTAAGAAGGATAGATCATATCTCGCAACAACTGTGTTGCCAGAGCCTAGGGCCAGCCTTGACATTTTATGAGCCCTAAGCGAAATAATAAATAAGGGTCCTTTATGTATTAGCATTCAAAAATGTAAACATATATTACAAAAAAAATAGACACATAATTTAATTAAAAATGATATGTTTTATTACATTAAACAAATAACATAATTTTAACAAATCTTAAAAAGATGTTTTACATTTTTCATTCAATTTACTTTTATACTATCGTCTATCATCGATAAAATATTATTGTCTTAAATTAAATTTTACATGTATTTTTGCTCTTTATTAATATACTAACTATTATTTTTAGTTAGTATTTTAGCCTGTGCATTGCATAAGTTAAATATTTATTTTTATATAATTATAATTCATAATAAATAAATATTTTTAAAATTTAAAATTATATTATTATTAATTTTATAATAAATAAATATTTTTAAATATATAAATTATATTTATATTTATGATAAATAATTTAAATAATAATATAATGTTATTTTTGAATTAAAACAAATAGGTGATTAAGAAAATCACACACACACATATATATGGAGGGTAGTTTGAGATGATTGAGAGAGGTGTTTTTTGCCTAATTATGGAGAATGTGTCAAATGCATCTTTCATGGAAAAGAGAGAATGTGTTGAAAATCTCTAATTGAGAGAGTGAGGGCTTTACTATCCAAGTTAAAGATTTTGAATTAATGTGTAGGAGTAGATTTCTTTATAATTTGAGTTTTAATTTGTGTTTTTTATATTGTTGAAAAAACAAAAACTTTAAGTTACGCATTATCATACTTCCACTACATGTTTATTTGTCACAACGAGCTAGAAATTCATTGAACATGAACTTATGAATGTAATACATCATAAAAAAACATTAACAATTAAGAGAATAGTACTTTATAATCACATGTCACATTCTTATTTAGATATAAAAAAGGAAACATGATAAGTGATAGAAATTTCAATTTATTCATAAAAATAACATTAAAAAATATAGAAAAAATTATCACACAACTATATAATTTTTTTTTTTAATTTTTTAAGCCTCTCCTAGCCATGGACCCTAGACTGTTGTACCTTTAGATTAGGCCAGGCCGGCCCTGCCAGAGTTTAACAGGTTAGCGAACTTGAATTAACTTGAATATACAGTTAATAACTAACTATGTATATATCGATTTAGTATTTTTATATATTATTAATTTATTTTCACTTTGAAATATGGAATAAAAAATATTTTCTTAATATATACTTTCATATGAGAAAACGAGAGTTATATAAAAATGCTCAACAAATGTCATGTATGTTAAATTAAAATAAAAATGTTGAAAGATGTCTTGATGTGAAAAGATGTATGGATAAATTAATTAGTTGATTTTTTTTACTCTTTTAGAAGAGTGTGGGTACAAATTTAAAATATATTTGAATGATAATTTATTTTATATTCTTATTCTAAAGTGGGAGATGATGATACGACTTTCTTTTTTGAAATATTATATAGCAAGAGAAGAATAAAGGAATTTTTACTCTTTGCTTTGTTTCAGGTTTTATTCATAAAAATTCTATAATTATTTTAATATATTAATAGATCTAGAAGGAAAAGGTGCAATATACCATGAATTATTATATCAACAGGGAAATGCCTATTAGAGATGTTTGTGGAATGCATGAATAAATTTTTAATGAAACAAAAAACAATGAGTTTGATTTAATTAATTTTTATAATATGATATAAATGATTTATGTAAAATATAAATTAGATATCTTATATACTACTGTGAATAATTTTAGTTTTTATAAAACATTGGAAATAAAAATTTAAGAAACTTAAGAATGATATATGTATGCTCTTTAAGAATATGATAAAATTAATTTGTATAATAATAAATTCTAATTTAATATACAAGTGTTGATTTAAGACAATCAAATTTAAATTATTTTAGTTTACATCTTTTTAAAAAAAATTGTTAATTTTTTTAAATATAATTTGATTAAACATCTTAGAAAACAAAAATAAAATGATAGGATGCAAAAATATATTATATTAATTGCACAAGTAAGACAATCTAAATAAAAAGATTAGAGGAACAAAAAACATGTCTCATTAAAATGAGCTATCATCTATTTATACATGAGACAATAAATAATGAAAAGCGTTTCATATCAAAAACAAGACTTACATTCCTCTAATAAATTTGATATAATTTGATCATTTAACTCTTTTGAAATTCTAGTGTCGATAATTCCCATTGTGTGTATCATTTACTATGGCAAGTAACAAAAGTCAAGATCAAACATTATTATATGTTTGTGTCTACTTGCCAAGACCCATTTTTACGTATGGCAATTGTATGTTACAATTTCAAAAATGAAATGTCAACGAATGTTGAAAATTCTGATATGTGATGATAATAATACTCACTTCACATTAATTAAAAAAATAGTTTACAAAGATATTTTCTAAAAGAGATGATGTATTTATTTATTATACAATGATAATAAGCTCATTTTTGTGTTTTCAATTTTAAATATGGAATTTGTGCATTTAGAAACACCGTACATTGCACAGGTGCAAAAACTAGTTCAATGACAAAATCACTGATTACAAAACTTGAAATATGGAGAATGCAGTTGAAAATTTGGGTGAAAAAGGGCCCCTTGATATGCATATGTGTCAAAGTCAGTGGCGTTGGGTGAACAGGATTTGTAAAATCACAATGTTACACATATGTCTGATTAATAATATGGCACTACTACAGTGGTGACTAAGAGTTGAGTTGTAAGGATAAAGATTGTTAGAGGTAGGGAGGGATAGGAAGAGAAAAGAATAAAAATGATAAATATGATGGGTGACGTGATTAAAGCGATTAGAAGAGAGGGAAATAATGTAAGGTGAAGTGTACAAGTTAAAAGAAATCAAAGTTTGAGCTGTAAATAGTAAGCGGCCTAGTACAGACAGCTTTTGTTTGCATCCTTGCTTTCTTTCTTGTTAGCTGTATATCAATTTTGGTGTATATTTTCTTTTATGAGCATTTGCAGAGAAGACAATTTTGAAGTGCTATCGAAGCGGGAGAAATTTCTTGATCCGTATCTTTCAATATGTAGCACTAACACCTATGTAGAGACACTGAAATGCATGAGGCAGAGAATCATGGCTCATGAATTGGGTACAGCAGTGAGCAGTGAATTAGTGGTCCAAGACGGAATAGGATGCCGTGCAGTTTCAAAATGAACAGCTGATGTGCTGTTCTGAATCTCCCCCTTAAAATTTATTAAACTAAAATTTGAAAGATAAATTTAGCATTTAATAAATTTAATAAAAAGAACTAGATTGATGCAGTTCTTTTCACACTCTAAAAAAGCTTTTTTATCATTTAATAAAAAAGATTGATTAGTGGCATCTTCATAACCGGGATTGATAAAGATGACACTTGGTCCCTCTCTAGCTCCTTTTAACAGAATTTGGGACCCCATCCCCCATTGATGGTTTAGTGTTTCTAGTCCGCAGTTACAGCACATATACAAAGCAGTATATTATTTATATAACATTTTTTTAATGATATTTTTTGCAACATTAATTTTTATATTTAAATTTTTCATCCTTGTATCTTCTAAATCTAATTCTGAACTCGTTCCATCCTTAGCTGGGATAGGATTAGGAATGTAGATAGCTAAGCCTGTCTTTGACCAGCTTTATTATCATACGTAATTTAGTCTTCTAGGTGATATTAAATCTTTTAACGATTGAAAGGTATTAAAAAATATTTTAATTTATAATAATTTGATAGAATGACAATTTTGATGCCATTTATAAGACTTATTTGATATCATAAATTTTTTAATAACCAATTTGATATAGGATAAATTTTTAAGATACTAAATAAATAGTTTAGTATTTCTTTTTCTAAGTAAATTATAATGATTCATCTATATATCGAAATATGTATTAATGCAAATAAAAATTTATTTAGCATTTTTATTAATAAATTGTAAATTCCAAAAATTTAAGAATAAAATACGGCATAAATTGCAAATCTATACACCGTACAAGAACAAAATCTAATATACGTAGTGTATAAAAAAAGTATACATATAATTCTCTTCTACCTAAGTAATGAAGGCTGGTGGATTTGTGTGTGTGTGTGCATTTAAAAAACATAAATCATATTCCTAATTATTCATTTCAATTTTGATAGACAAAAATTGATTTGATTACAGGTTTTTCTAAACATTTAGGTTATGCTTGGAAAAAAGTTGAAAAGGTACTTTTATAAATTCTAATGTACATTTCTGAATTTTAATATACAAAATGAATAATAAAGAAATTGTTGCTTTGAGGGTAAAGGTACTTTTTAGCTCCCCCAACTAAATTTAAACCTACACTTAAATAGCAGAGGCTAGCTAATTGGGAAACATATACTATTATTAACCCAAACCAAATAATAGTTAAATTATAATAACTGTTAAGTCATAAAATTTAAGCTTTGTTTTAGGAGTTACTCCGGCCACCAGATCCTTAAGCCAGCTCACCCGAGTAATTGACTTAAGAACCATCTTAACAACTTATAGCAGCGTTGACAATCAAAGCCACCTAAGATTGGTTGTCCCCACCTCGACTATGACGACCATCGCTATCCCAGCTACCATAGGCAAAGCACTTAACGTGGCACCCTAACATACATCACCACGTGGCACCCTAACTGTCTCAATGGTTTTTCCCGCCAAGACATTCTATATAAAGGACTTCGCACACCAGGTACACATCATTCTCTCATTCTCCCCACTCTTCAGTTCTTTCAAGTTTAGAGCTCAAGTATGAGTTACTCAGCTCTAATTGGACGCACTTCGCTTCACTAGCCACCAGCTTCACCTTCAACTCCTTCTTTTCCGTTTCCAATTCTCCCCTCTCTAGCTTGTTCCAAGCAACCTTCTTCTTAACTTCATATACTTTTTTCTCAAGTTCGGTTGCCTTAAAAGGAAGGCCTAGGCCACACATGTGGGCTGTCAGGCCCTTTAGCCCCTTGGCCTCAACCGGGGGCTACTGTTTTGATACACCAAAATAGTCTCACATCACTTAGGAATCGAGGCCATGGGAGATTTATAAACACCCTTCTCCCTTAACCCATCGAGACTCCTTTTAAGGGCAAAATCGTGAGGCCTACGAGCGCTAAAATGGACAATACTTTAGATGCAGTGATCCTAACGATGCTAGTGGACTTGAGGTTGGAACATTTTCAGCTTATTATAGGCGAGATATTGTAGCCTCTTTCTCAGCCAACAATTCCAACAGACTTCTCCCATTGCAAGTCTTTCTCAACAAGACAAATTGTCATAACCCCAAAAACATATGACGAAATAAGGCTTCCATTTCCCCCATCCTACCTTGCACATCATGGATTTCTTTTAGAATGGTTGCCTCTACGATAGAAGCGGGGTCGGCCAAGATTTGCTTCTCAACCTCTCAATTGTAAGATTTATATCAGTATCAGAACTTCGAGGATCAACCCTTTGCTTTTTGTGAGGAGGCTCCTGAAAGGGCTCACAACAACAGTAGCGTCAACATGAGAAAACTAGGCATTCTGGAAACACAAGGTTAATAGGAGGAGCCTCGAGGTTAACTGGCAGAACCTCGGTACGCTTAGCCACGCCATCCGAAGGAACATCAACATGAGCAGACGCAACCTTGGGCTCCTAAAGGATGATACCTTTGTTAAAGACATGGATAATAAAAGGGACTTTGTCAGACTTCTCCTTTTCAAGCATGATTTCCTTCTACTTTCTTCCTCTTTTGTGGCTCCTTTTGTCTAGCTACCAACTATTCTTGCTCCTTGGCCTTAGCAAACTCAACCATCCAGGATTTCACCACTTCATCTACAATATAGAACAAAGTCGGTAAGTATCACAATATATACACAACCATGAAGATAAAAAGGAAAGCAAAACATGAAAAATGCAAAAGATGCAAAGTATGCAAGCGACGAACACACCCAAGAGACATTGGTTTTCAATAGAAGTGGTGCCAATAAGATACTTGCAAGGAATTCGACCCTGAATACTCTTAGTTATTTTGAAAAAGTGATCCCAAGCTCTTAATTCCTCCGAGGAAAGATCCTTCTCCTCAACATGGAATCGACTTGTATCTAGACAATAATGACCATAAGACCAATACAAAGGAAACCGTTGTTTGTTCACATTCTCACCAGCACCCTGCGCTAAGGGTGTTCACAGATCGGTTTGGATTGGTTTTGAGCCAAAAAGTCATCCAATCCAAACATGAAAAGAACGTGCCGTTCGGTTCGGTTTGGATGACGTACACAAAAAAATCTGATCCGATCCAATCCAAAAAATGTGGTTTAGATTGGATCGGTTGATTCAATTTTTACTGATCATCTTTACCGATTCTTTAATTTCCTATTTTCTAAATCCATACATGAGAAAAATAAGATATGTAAAGAGAAAAATAAGGAAACTAGTAAATACATTAATTCATCAAGTACATCAACTACCAAATACATCAAGTGTTCAACTAAACAACTAGCTAGTAAGTGTACGTGATTTTGGTATTGCAAATTTTATATAGATACTAGTAAGTGTTCAAATATATATGTTTACATCTACCTATATATGCGGATTTAGAAGTGTACGTGGTTTTGGTACTGCAAATTTTAGGGAAAAGAAATGCTACTTCCCTCTAAGCATGACGCATATATTATAATAATTCAACACTTGCTTAACACACATATTTAGTATTATTATTTTGGTTCGGTTCGGTTTTAGAACCATCAACCAAAAATTGAACCGAACTGATTGGTTGGCCACCAAAACCATTTAATGAAATCCAAAAAATTTCAATTTACTTCGATTTTTGATTTTTTGGATTGGTTTTCAAATTTTTTTTGGATCAGTTTGGATGTGAACACCTCTACCCTAAACAACAAAAAGGCTATCCCAACTCTCTGGCTTGGATGAAGAAAGAAAAATTTGTCTTTGTACTCCTTATAAAAGGTCTTGAAAAGGCTTCAGTATAGGTCGCTCCCTAACGCCACACAGAGAAATAACAAAATACTTACTCTTAAAGGTCTAGCGAATAGGTACAAAGTAATAAAGGAACAACTTCAGAGTGCAAATAACCCCCTCTTTACTGCACAAATTTTCAAATGCCACGATAAATCCCTAGGAATTTGGATAAAGTTGAGATGGAGCGAGTTGAGAAAATTCAAAATCAATACTTGAAACTCAGTGAAAAGGAGTCTAACATTGAGATGCTCGAAAAAAGTAAGATACATGGGCAAGAAATTGAGGTACAGATAACCATCTTCTGCTGCAGCGGTTTCATCTAAAAGGCACTCGATATTCTTGTTCTGCCCTTAAGATCATATTCTCCCGTCATCCCCTGGAGCTATCATGTCCCAAACCACAAAATTTTCATCCCTAGCCAAACTCAAATGACTAACAAGAGTGGTTAACATGTTCTGGTTAAAGTAAGATCGAGCCCCAACAATCTCCTTGTCCACCCAATATACATTTAGATTCACCGCCCCGTAAAAAGCCTTCGGGGTAATGTTGACATTTCTCACGTTCTTGCCAATTTCTCTGTCAAAAAGATCAATAGCATGGTTAGAAGCTGCAGACTCATTAACCTCGACTAGTCTAGTAGGGATCCTAGTAAATTGAGTTGAAATTCACCTCTCCTTAGTTTTTTGTACCGATGTGGTAGAAGTTGATGTTTGCCTCTACTTAGTTTTTTGTACTAATGTAATAGAAGCACCCACCCCAGAAGTACCGCCAAGACAAGATGGGATGTGCATCAAGTTAGTAAATTCCATCCAAGCCTTGGCATATTCCAAAACCTCCCCACGGTCATAAGATAGCCTCAACGACTTCAGATGATTCTGGCATACTTCAAGTGTCTTAAGACATATCTCGACATTTGAGGGCACGGGAGCATGCTCTAGTGGTTCGGTTGTCATGAGATGCTCACCCCTCCTCTTTGCCCCTCCCAACTTACCATAATTAGCCCAAACAATGGACAAGTCAAGATAGTTGGACTCATTATCACGAACAGTTCTTTGGTTAGCAGACGAAGATGGTGGTTGGGTGGAGACCTGAACAACACGTTAGCAGCAAAATTTGCTAGACGATGACCGCAACCACCACGACTAAAAGATGGAACATTTGGCTTGCATGGAGCCATCTTCAACAAAACAAAACAAAGCAAAAACAAAAACAACCAGATATGCACAATGTGACAATAAAGAAAACAAAATTTAGTAAAGGTAAAAGAAAAGGAAATTACCTTAAGTAAAAAAAAGACAATAAGCGACCACTTGAAAGGGAGAGAACCTCACCAAAGAAACTAATGCAAAATTGCAAAAGACACACAACAGAGCTTTCGCATGAGGAAGACAAACTGGTAAAATGTAAATTGTAATCGGCCTTAAGTTTTTACCAGGCCCAAACCCACAAATAGTTCCTACTAAAACCTTAATTTCAAAACTGTTTCAATCTTTGAAATTTGAAAGGTTTCAAAACTTAAAGTTTTGAATCATTGCGCATTTAATGCACATTGATTCCCAAGCATTTGCAATGGAACTATCCGAAAAGGGCCAACGAAAAGACACACCAGTAAAAGTCTTACACGTATACATGCAAAGATTCACCTCAAAATTGGCGTCCCTTCACCCAAAGCAACATCGACTTAGGCCAGATAATTTATCCTCAAGGACTTGCTTTTAAGCTGACATTGCTTTCATCAAGCAACACTGACTTAGGGGCAATGATTCATTGGATAAGATTATCCAGCTTTAACCTCTTAAGCCAGTGCTGCTTCGTTCAAGCAGCACCAACTTGGGGGCAACTGTTCTAGAGGTCATCCCAACCTCTTAAGCTGGCGTTGTTTCATTCAAACAGCACTGACTTGGGGACAACTGTTCTAAGGGTTACCCCAGCCACCAGATCCTTAAGCAGGCTCCCCCAAGTAACTGACTTAAGAACCATCTTAAAAACTTACAGTGGCATTAACAATCGAAGCCACCTCAAATTGGTTGTCCCCACCTCGGCTACGATGACCATCGATATCTCGACTATGACAAGCAAAGCACTTAACTTGGCATCCTAATTGCCTCAACGGCTTTTCCCACCAAGACGCTCTATATGAAGGGCTTTACACACTAGGTACACATCATTCTCTCATTCTTCGCATTCTTAAGCTCTTACTGACTTAGGCATGGGAATCCTTACAGGTGTCACTACCAGAGGTGTTCAACCACCATTGTAGGAGTTCACCAGAGACCTTGTTCTTCATCTTCACGCTCAACCTCACAAAAAGCTTATATATTTATATCAATAATATAATTTAGTTCATAAATTTCTCACTTTTTAAAGTTCTTCATGTCTATTTTCATATATTACTTGAGTTAGATTATAGTATTAATATGATTTATATGAAGAAAAATATATATATAACTATAGTTTGGTGAAGTTATTCACCTAAAAAATTAGGCAAAAGAGAAAAGTATATGATTAAGGTGATATTGAATATTCATTTTTTACACCTATATGGAATAATGGAAAAATTAAAGAGGTAAAGTTAAGTTAAGCAAAGTGTAAGAATTTACACGTTATTTGTTGCCATATAAAGCTACCAATGTGGATCAAACTTTGTGAGTCAACCACCTAGTTGTAAGTGTAAGTCAAATTATTTAAGTTTGTTTGATTTTGATTTAGACTTAATGAATCAAAAAAATTGTTATTTATATATTTATTTTTGTCTAAAATAGAAAGTATCCTCTTCAAAAGATAATCCTGTTTTAAATAGAAAGTCTACTCCATAATGGAATTAACTTTTCTTAATGAAAGTTTTCCCATAAGCAAATCTCCAATGTAAAATTTTATTTAAGAATCAAACAAGTGTTAGTGTTTTTAAATTGATTATTATTTTAACTTTTGTTATTTAATCATTGTGAATTACCTAATCAACCCACCACTCTTAGTGGTTGAGTCACACTAAGGAAATTTAAGTTCATTGCTAAAGTGAACACTAACTCGTGAGTTGAATCCTTTCTCATCTTATGATTATGGATAGAAAAGCGGGTTGAACTTGTTGGTCAACTCGCCTAATCTTTCAAAAATGATAAGGTCGGTTAAGTGATCTAATCCACCAATTCACCTATCCCGCCAACTTGACAAGTTGAAAGCAAATCGGGTTCAGTTAACCTCCACTAATATTTAAATCATGTCCAAAAGAACTTAATGATTCTTAAATAACTCAATTGTCAATAAGTATAATTAATTAAAAATGTAAGACAATATTAAGATAATTTCAATTATAATGTTATTACCTTTTTTATTATTAATTTAATTTACATTACGTTTTTAATTAATTATATTTATAAGCATTATATGTATATAAGAATTATTTCTTTTATATAGTATAATATACTATAAATTTTTAATAATTCCCCTCAGTATAAAAAATATTGATAATAATTATTTTTTAACTTGTGTTTAAGCACTACTTGAAAAATATCTTCAGATTTAATTTCATTTAGAGTTTTAATTTATACTCGATCATGGGAAGATACCAAAATTATTGAAAATACCATTTTAAATTGATTTCATTAAAAGATGTTGAAATCTCAAGCTTTTGACATTTCCATTGAAGCGTGGCTTTTGAATAACTTTGACGAGAAAAAGACATTTGTGAAGTCAGAAGAGAAATTTTCTATTTATAGAATAAATTTATATTTTTATGTAATTAAGAAAGAGATATTATGTGTAAACAGGTGTGTTAAAATAGGTGATGTGTTAAAAAAATTGAATTTGTATTTTTTTAATATATTCTTTTTGACAAGTTCTGACGGATTAACTCATCATTTTTTGTCATGATCCACTTAAGGCCGTTTGAAAGCAAAACAGGTTGGGATATATTAGCTCGTTTTGCCACCACTACTTATGATGAATCAACCTGTGGGAGTCAAACTAACTCACTTTGACAATTTTCACTTAAATATAGCAAGAGACCCTAAGTGCATTTATACATATGACAATGAACTTTTCTTTTTGGGCATGATTCAAGTAATTGGATTACTCTATAAAGACAAATTCTTGGACCATTTAATTTCACCGGTTAGGCTCTATGCACCCCAATCAAACTAGACTAGGCTTATTTAATTTCACACACGACTATGGGCTGTAAGGCCTATAACCACACAATAATTGCTTACAATGGGCTTGATGGAAAATCCTTTGAGAACACACATAAACTTAACACAGATGTTGTTATTCCCACCCCAGTTCTAGCTCTTTTCACCCCAACCTTTTTCTGTAATTTTTTTTTTCAAAACTATTCCTTGAAGGAAACGCGTTTCTGTTATGTTAAAAGGGGTGCATCGTCTACATATAACGAAAATGCATTTCTGTTATGTGTTTGGAAATTAATTGTTTATATTTATTAAATTCATTTAATTTTTTGAGGGACAACTTTTAATGGTTCACTGATGCATAACTGGGCAAGTGTTTGAATTGGTGTGATATGGACCCTTGATTTATTGTGTGCAATCTCGACCGTTTCTTCTTTTGACATATAAGACATCGCTTGTAATGATTCTCTAATGTGTGAACAGGGCATACGTTTGAATCCGTGCGATCTGAACCTTTGATTTAGTCAGTGCAATCTCAAACATTTCTTTTTCTGATGCACAAGACATCACTTTGAATGATTCTCTGACACGTAAATAGGGCACACATTTGAATCGGTGCAATCTGGACCCTTGATTTAGTTGATGCAAGGTCAACCATTTCTTTTTCTAACGCACAGGACATTGCTTTGAATGATTCTCTGATGTGTGAACAATATTTACCCTAGTATTAAAAAGATGTGTGCTTTGAAGCACTTAACATTACCTTTCTTCACAGCCATCTTGATTCCATATTATTTCTTCTCCTTAGAAGATGGACGAATTCCTTGTTGTGATGTATTATGATGGTCACATGACAACAACATCTAAAAGGGTCTTGTTTCAATATCCTCATGGTCTAAAATTTCTTAAGCACATTGAGGACATGACGGTTGTTGCTTTGAAGAGAAAAGTTCATGATGCGATCAGAAGTAACAGAAAAATACTTGATATTCATTATTGTCAACCTATATATTTAGGGAATGGTTATGTTAATGACTGGTCTATGGACATTAAACATGACAAGAATATGGCAAGCTGTTGTCCATCTTTGCCTAATTTCCTAGACTTGCATTGATTAAGTTATACGCTACGTTGGCAAATCTCTCGAAGAGATCATAACCCGTCTGCGTCGACCACAAATTGCAAAATAGATCACCGTGTGCTTGCGTGAAACAAAGGCGTCAACTAGTTCCAACAACCAAGCAACCGTTAGTTTGAGTGAACCATGATGATGCACTTTATTTATTGTTATTTGTATTTGTATCGAAATTATGTAGAAGTGCTTTTATTTTATCAAATAATATTATTTACATTGTGTTTGTCTGTTTTTATTTGTATCGTGTGCTATAGTTGTAACAACATAATAGTGATGCTAGCAATGTAATAAGTGTAACATATGTAAAAACCAAAACGTCTATAAAATTCAAAAATATGTACAAAAAGATCCAATAATAAAAAACAAAAATAAAAAGTCAATCATCAGAGGTTGTCATCCTCCTCTGCCTCCTCTTCTGATAGGTGTACCTGGATGCCATGCCTGCCTGTGTAATGGCCAATGTCTCCCACATAATACAATCAGTGTCGATGCCCTCAAGTACCACCCTCAAGCGCAGCATGCGCTCCATGTTGTGAGCAATTGTCTCCTATTGTGCCTACAAAAAAGAATGCAAACTTTTATTAAAAAAGGTTTAATTGTCATTAAAAAATCATTATAAAGATATGGATACTTACCTCGCATGAATGAGTGTCACTAGATGAAGACTCTGTCACAGGTTGATCATGCTCAACCTATGGCACAAGAACTCATGGAGGATCTCTCGCCATCGGAGGAATCAGATATAGATAAGAAACACGATAGAAGCACTCTAAGTAGCCATCAACGCAGGTCCATGGAGCCTTATGCGACATAACAGCTCCTCTGTCCATCACGTGCATCTCATAACCCTCCCAATCATCAAATTGGCTGGTAAAAGACGGTTAATCAACAAGTAGGGGGCGAGGGATCTGATGGCTATACCCAAACTACCTAAAGACCCTATCAAGTAGATTCGCGCTCATATAGGTATCGTACCTAATGGAGCTTATGTAGAATGAGATCGCCTACAAAGGCCAGACGACCCTCTGTGCGTCACGTGGCATTTAGACAATGTCATCCAACTGCAGCTAGTCCAGCACCTGCTTGGTCCTGAGTGCATGACCTGTACCCCTCGTGGCCTTCCACCGACAGAGATAGGGAAACTGCTCTAAATAATGAATGGTCAGCTCTTGATCCACGATGGTGGAGAAGTGCTCGTAGAACCACGCCTGTAATGGCAATTAATAAATTAAATTACGTAAGCAAAATAAACCCTAAACAAATATCTATAGAAAATACAAAATTGTACCATCAACAGGCTTATGTATCCTTTAAACTATACCGTAGATCGAAGGTTGGCAACGCTGTGCTAGTCATAGAAGTATGACAACGCAAAGGAACCCCAAGAGTACCTAACGCAGGACTGAAGCTCATGAAAGAGGTCCAGGTAGTAGACTAGCACATGTGTCGAGCTCTTGTTGGTGAATATCATGCAGTCGACATGATGTAGCAAATATGCTCCAGCAATAAATGTGGTCTCTCCAGTTGCAACACATGTGCCATATATGTCTTTCACCCACTTCAACATCATGTGAGCTCCTTTCGCAATTGCACCGTACGCATCAGTATGCGTAACACCTAGCTCGCTCATTAATAACCCAATGGAGTCATCGCGAGTATAATAGATGTGTTCACAGACCTTGCCTGTAATAAGCAAGTGCATGAGACATGACACATCATCTAGGATTATGGTCATCTCCTCTACTGGCAAGTGGAAGGAGCAAGTGTCCTTATGCACCACTCAACAAAGGCACATACGATGCCCTTGTTAACACACTATGCCTCTATAAGAGGGGCAAGCCCTAAACTCCGCACCAATTCTGGTATTTGTGGATGCATTATTGGCATCAATAAGACCTTACCCTTGTGGCTAATAAGCCTGAACTTAGGGCGGGGTTGTCCAAGCCATATATTTCCAGTAACATGGTCCTTATAGGACCTAAGCAAAGATAAGTCTACAAGACCTCCTCCAAATGGAAGTCTAATAATGCAATCGGCCAGATTAGCCTAAGGCACCTCTGCTTCTACCTTCGGTACCTAAGGCTCTAGCTTAGGAAAATCAACATGTACCTCCTCCTACTGCTCCCTAGTTGCTACGCGTGTAGCCTGTCTAGCCCACTATGTAGATGCAATCAGCGGTGGGCACCTAGATGTGCCTGGTGCATCATCTGGCGGAGGGCCTCGTCCAGAACAAAAGACACCAAACCTTATGCGTGGCATAATAAATCTGAAACAGTAATAATAATTTAACAATTAGTAAATAATTAATAATCAAATATAATCAATATTATTAACTTGGAGTTATACATAATTACAAAAAGCAATCTAAAAAAATATTTGTCAAAAGACAAAAAATAAATAATTAAAGGACAAAGAAAATAAATTAAAAGACAAAATAAATAAATTAAAAGACAATAAATAAATAAATTATTAAAAGACAATAAATAAATTACAAATTACATAAATAATTTAAATCAAATAAATAATTAAAGGAATAAAAAATTTAAAAAATAAAAAATACATAATGGAATTGTAATGCATAACAGAATGCATCTGACCAAGATGCATAATAGAATCGTGATTTTGTTATGTATCTTGATTGGATACACAATGAAAATGTGTGTATCAATACACAATGGAATTGTGATTTTGTGGAATCTAAAAGTAAAAAAAAAAAAAATGTGAGCTCACCTATAACAACAGGATGCCACGACAAGAATGTGGAAGTGTGTGGCAGCAAGATAGGGGCGGGGTGATTCCGATGAGAACACGAATGAGTTGGGTGACGGCAGAAAGAGGGGAGGTGCAGGGTGAGAATAAAAATGGGGAGGAGGGGTGAGAACTAGAGAGGAAAGTGAAAAGGGAAAGGGGTGAGGGTTTTAAAACAGCAAGGACAAATTTGACATTTCATTGGTTTTTGAAGAAAAAAAAAAGGTGAAAAAAGAAAGAGAAAAAAAAAGGTGGGAATAACAAGGCCACTTAACACAAAAAAGTCTTTTGAAAAAAAAAAAAAAACTCTAAAAGTCTAAAAACAAAACATACTTTAACCTAGGTAATTTCATCTAAGAAACTTTGCAGAATTGGTAACAGCTATTTTAAGGCCATGAAATTGGTAACGTTGAGGATATTGGAAAGTATCTAAAAAATATTTTTGCACATGCTATTGTATTTTTTTCCCCTTGGACAACACTAGGGGTGTTCACGAGTCGAGGTTGAGTTTCACTTAACCTGTTACCCGAATCGATCAATATAGTTTGCGTTGGGTTAGGTTGAATTTGTGTAATTTTTCTATCAAATCCAAACTGAATTAACCTGGTCAATAACAGGGTTCAATTTGTCTTTGGGTATAAAAAAATTAAAAATTATTTTAAAATTTCAAAAAAATTGTAATTTTTTCTTACCATTTTAATAAACAATTGTGGAAATAAAATTGATAAGAAATGTTACTCCACTGAATATAATTACAATAAATATGGTTGTCCATAAATTCGAATAATTGTATGAGTTTTCTTTTCTTCTTTTTCTTTCCAAGTCAATTCTTTTCTTAGAATATGCATTTTGATATTTGTTCTTCAACTAGGCAAATCAACATCGTACATTTGAATCTTACACTTTGGCTATTTGTTAAAGGATGATTCATTGGGAAATTTGAAATACCAATCTTATAGAGTTTATGGTTTAAAAAATGCTTGGTTGATATCAACATAGCACTTAAATAAAGCAAGATATCTAATAAATAAAAATAATACAATAAATAAAGCAAGATATCAATAACTCGTGTGTGTGTTTTCCCATTTTCTATTTTTTTTATTTTAAGATATTACCTAAATGTAAGTGAAAAAATATATAAATAATAAATTAAAAAATTAAAATGTTGCATTATTAGGTTGGTTTGGGTTCATGGGTTCAACAATAAAACCCCGTTACCCAACCCAAACAACAACAGATTTGATCAAGTTGGGTTGAGTTCTATCTGAATAACCCAAAAAATCGAACCAAAACGTTTGGCTTGGTTTGAGTTTGCGGGTTTTTGTACCCGTAAACATTCCTAGACAACACACAATTATGCATTAAATTCTTCATAAACACGTATTTTTTTTAACTAAACTTTAGAAAGAAAAATTATATTTTTAGAAGTTTCTACTCATTAATTAATTTTTTATTTGAAATAAATATTAGAAGAAGGTTAAACTCCAAAATAGTTATGCATCCACCGTGATATCTTTTCCTTTTTTTTCGTGTAATGTTGTATATTTTGAATGACCTCGGCTAAAAATTTGCTAAGTCATATTTTAGAATGACTGTATGGATCTTATCAGTAACGCTGTGTTTGGTGGCGACGAAATGGCGAAGAGAGGAAGAGAAGAGCGCGGAAGTGTGCAGAAATGATCGACTTCCGTTCGTTTGGTGCAAGCGAAATAGCGTGGAAGTTTTTAAATTTTAGGTGGGTCCCACGCTAAAAGTAATCGTCACAAATATGCGCGGAAGTGCGAAGAAATGCAACGCTGATTACAAGCTGTCGATAATACCCTCGCTCTTTTGCGAAGACTGTGTATAATTAAACACATATTCGAATATGTGTTTTACATATTCGAATATGTGTATACATATGTAGAACGCATTTGAATATTTGTTTTACATATTAAAATTAAAATTTTGATTTTTAAAATTAAATAAATATATAAACAATTACTAATATATAAATATTTACTAATATATATATATATATTACCTTCTACCTTTTGTTATTTTTTGTTACTTTGTATATTATTGGTTGAAAATTTATAATTTTTATGAAAGTTGGTGTTAAATATCGTAAGTGATTACAGTTGGGTATGGTGATTTGGAGTAAAATAATAGCTTGCATGTACTGCACTACATATATCTATATTTTTTTTTTCAAAAAATTGAAAAAATATTATCGAAAAATTGGACAAGCAGTGTATGAAATATTCGAATATGCATATCACATATTCGAATACGCAGTCACATATTCGAATATGTGATATGCATATTCGAATATGCATATATCACATATTCGAATATGTGATATGCATATTCGAATATGCATATCACATATTCGGATATGGATATGTCATATTCGAATATGCAATCACATATTCGAATATATTTTCTCTATATCATTCCGAATTATGAAGGTTATATATGTAATTTTATTCTTTCACTCTAAATCTCCAAAAGTCAAAAAGCAAACTTTCACTCTATTTCTTCTCTACTTCTCTCCAACCAAACAACCTCTATTTCCACTCTATTTCTTACCTACTTCTCTTCTTTTCTCTTCTACCTACTTCCTCTCTCTCTATTTCTCTCCTCCCTACCAAACACAGCGTAAATGTTTTAATGATAACTCATTAAGATTGGTGGGAGAGCTTTGAATAGTATACATGAGGTATTAAATTCAAATCTTATTGTTGTTGTATAAAAGAATGTTTTAAGGATATTGATTAAATAACCTTTAATATGCTTTTAATTATTTAAAAAATATTAAATACTTTTTTTATATTTTCAGTATAATAAATTTTTTTTCATAAACATTTTTTATTTTCATTTCTTTGATCAGTAATTTCCTATGTATTAGATTCGCCACATTCATCATTATGTTCCACCTTAGGAACAACTTAGTGCCCCTGGCTTTCCTCTCCTTTTGGAAATGGTTTTGGGATCCAACTGCATAGAATAGTAAAAGTTCAAGTTGTGATTTGGCTGTTGTCACTTGTCACATGTGCGGCTGTCAGCCATATGCGATTCTTCTCCGCATGATATTCAATAAACTAGCACTAAAAAATCAAGGCAAAGTGTACAGGAACAGCAAAAAGGAAGACAAGACGGAAAGCGTATACTGATTAGCTTTAATTGCTTCACCTTTACCCGTTAATGAACCTTTAATAGTACAAATTTTAATGAATAATTGCTCTGATGTTAACTATAATGAGGGTCGCTCTTTAATTGGGTAAGAATCTAACAAAATATTTTAATGTGGCGGTAGCCAAAGGTTTGCCGTTCAAGATGATCACTAATTATATGTAACTTGTATCCATGCACGAGGATTCCGGTGATGTCACATCATTGGTTTCATGGAAACAATTGTATAATATAATTCTCATGTTTTTTTTCTTAAGTTATTGATCAAAGAATAAAAATAAAAATAAAAATATTAAAAATATTGTTAATAGATTTTTATAGTATTTTCTAATACATTTTACTATAATTTTTAACAAAAAAAAATTATTTATTATTTTTTTAATCATAAAACCTTTCTTAAAATTAACCCATCGAGTTATGTTTTAATGTTTTATATTCACCTTCCTTTACTCCTGCTACTATCAAGGAAGGATCCCCATCTTTAGAATTCCTCCATTTAATTCATAGATTTATCCTCCTTTTTTCATTTTTGGTTTTGTCTAGATCCGTGATGTAAACGCCTCAACTTTACATTAATTCCCAAATGTGAAATATCACTATATAGTTTGTTCCAACACATATCGCGCCAATAATTGAGTCCCGAGAAGAAACTATGAGCAACGTATACTCTCCCAGTATATCACTAGCCCAAGCGGACGGACTAAATACAGCATCTTCATAAAGTAGCTTTATGATATACTCTTTTGATGTATTCGAGGTCATCTATATTTATTTCTATATTATAAATATTTATAATATTCAAGAAATAGTATTTATCTAAATCAATTTATTTACCTATTCTTCACTACTCGCTATTCATACAATCAAATTATATTATTCATTTAAATGTAATTACTTATTTATCTTTTTCGTCACTAATCATCTAACTAATTCATAAGTTTAATTATGTTTACAATCCTATATTTTAGTGTTTGTTAACTTTTGGTCCCTCCTATGTAATTACTCGAATTTAGTTTTCATAATTTCTTAATGGTTAAAATCAACTCTTTTATTTCAAAATTTTGTCCAATATGTAATGAAAATATAAATGAAAGTATAACATGGTATTAATTTATATAGATTCACAAAAAAATATATATATATATATAAAGTATTTTAAAAGAATAAAAAGTATTTGAGTTACATTTTATTATTTGTTTTTTATTTAATATTTTATACATTTTCCCGTTTAGCAATCTATATAAATAAATTATATGTCACTTTTCAATGATACTTTTCTTAATTATTACACAATATATAGGGTTACAACTATAATTTTAACAATTAAAAAGTTATGAGAACTAAATATGAACAATTAAAATTATAGAGACTAAAACTATATATCATAAAGTCTAGGGATTAAAAAATGCAATCAAGTCTAATTTATATATTACAAATATCTTTAACGATTAATTTGCTCAATTTTCGCATAACTATTTTTTTATTTTAAACATTTTTTCCAATCACACATATCTTTAAAAGCCAAGTTTATTTATTTATTTATTTTACATATCACAAGACTTAAGGTTTATAATAATATAATTGATATGATTTTATAAAAAAAATATTAAAATTATATGATTAAGGAATTATATAAGTGATACTTTTAATTATTGAGGGATTTAAATTATATAAATCATAAAAAAAAACAAATACGTATTATTTTACATAAACAATATACTAAATTAACCTCAAATTTGTTTTTTAAAAAAAAGTCAACTATTCATATTTGTTATATTATTTTAATTATTTACTTAACAAAATACGCAGACACAAATGCCATGATTAAGTTTAAAACACGAACATATGACACCAAGTTCTACCAAAAGAAAGTTTGCACCAAGATAATTTTAACTAAATCACATGAATAAGTATATTATTGTTTAAATAATAAAAAAAGAGTTTAATGGTCACGCACTGACAGTGTAAAGTAGTTTTACACTGTCATCCAATCACAAACCACCATTTATTGTAAGTTTGTTGACTTTTATAATAAATACTTTAAAGGTCATATTAATAGTGATTTCTGATTGGATGACAATGTAAAACTTTTTACATTGACAGTGCATGACCATTAAACTCATTAAAAAATATTCTATTAAATATAAATAAAATTTTATATAAATTATTAGGTTATAAATCATAAAAATAAATATTTAATATGTGTATTTTGTATCAGTAATTCTATATCTTCCTATAATAACCTCTTGCTAATTCTCCTACTTTTCCTATATGGTAAACAATGAATGTGTTTTATATTTTTAAGACACTAGATGAATTTATTTTTTTCATTTAATACTTTCTTTATAAAATAGTATGAAAAATTATAAGAAGATTTGTATGAAAATATAACATTACTCATTTTATATTAACTACTCATAAGTTAAAAAAAATATGTTAAAATATAGCTTAACAAACATTTGAGTCAACAGAAGAAATTATTATTTCAATACGTGGAATAAATCTATTCATATATTATAAAATAGAATACATAATTTTCTTAGTGAGGTTCTTACTTTTACTACACTCTTAATTAGATATTTAAAATATTTTTATATATTTTTTTTAGATGTGCATTTCACATGCTACCTCCGCAACCAACCAAAAAAAATTATTTCAATCATCTCAAACTATCATTTGTTTATCTTTATTTGTATGCTTATCCACACTATATATTAAATAAGAACAACTATCTTGAACGAAAACATTTTTAGCTGATATTCTTTAATGAGAGCATTTTTAGTTGTCATTTTTTAATGAGAGTGTTTTTAGATATTTTTTAACCTATTATTTCTTTCAATCTATCATTTTCAATATCTTTAGTTCTAAATTAAATTTCAATATTTTTTTAATAAAAATTATCAATAATTAAAAATTAACATTGTATTATAATAATTGTTTATTATAAATTTAAAATATAATCTATATGTTCAAAAATATTTATTTTATAACAAATTTTAATTATAATATAATTTATATATTCAGAAGTATTTATTATAAATTTAAGTTATATAAAATAAATATTTATTCTATATAATACACAGGTTAAAATACTAGTTTTTTTAATCACTTATCTCTTCTAATTTATCATCTTTTATCTTTATATTCAAATTAAATTTAATATTAAAAAAAAATAAAAAATAACCTTATATCATAATTTAAATTATTCAAAATATAATTTAAATATTCAAATATATTTATTTATTATGAATTTTAATTATAATATAATTTATATAATAAAAATATTTATTTTTACTAAATTTTAATTATATAAAAATATACATAGACCAAAATACTAATTTATAACAAATAATCAAACACATTTTTATATATTATGGTATACGAAATTAGTTCAGAAAATTGGAAAGGAGAGGTTAACTTCTCGAAAACGAAATAAATAGGAGACAAGTTTTCTAGTTTTTAAAGTTGAGGGAACAACGGTACATTTTATTTTATCTAATTTAATTTATACTATATTTGTAATTTGTTGATTAATTTAATTGTAGCGAAGCTTTATTTATACACTATAAAAATAAATAAATTTAGAGATGTGATACACATTCAATAATTTGTATGACAACTAGTGGTGTACATGAGTTGGTTTGGCTAAACCCATTACTTAAACCAACCAAATTATATGGGGTTGGATTGGGTTGATGTAATTTTTTTTGTCAAATCCAAACTAAACCAACCCACTTATTAACAGGTTGGTTTGGATCAGTCAATCGGGTTTGTATATTTAAATTTTCGTTACTTTTTTAAAAAATATATTTTTTTAACGCATTTTAACACATTGTAAATATATTATGTTTAGTGAGCTAGGGTTTTTTGATTGAGACTGTCGTATTTACGAATTAATGAGTCAAAGGGGCTTTGTAATTTCGTTAGTCATTAATTATTTGTATATAAAATATATAAAAATAAAAAATTTAATAAAATGCCACATTAGAGGGTTGGGTTCACAAGTCTGGAGATCAAAAACCTATTATCCAACTTGTGCTTAAACATGTTTGAACGGGTTGGGTCGAGTGTGACCCAAATGTTAAAAAAGAAACAAACAGAAGTAATTAGGTTGGTTTTTGTTCACAGGTTACCTGTACCTATGAACACCCTTAACAACAACATTTTTTTCTATCTCTCTCTATCATTATGAGATGTAATAAATGATGTATATGAGAGAGATAAACATAAATATTATTATATAAACTGTTGAATGAATTATTGTACAAATAATATTTCTCATAAATTTAAATAGATTTTTCTTCTCAAATTTTATACAGTAGTGCAAGGCTGCAAGCAGCAGCGTAAGAAAGTTCCTCTTTATTAACCTAAAAAAACTTTTTTTGTCATCTCAATATAACTTTTTATTAAAAATTTCCATTAAAAGTTTAATATTTTGAAACGCCTTTGGCAATTTTATTATAAGATCTGCATTCATATTTCGTATAATGATGATAAA
Source organism: Spatholobus suberectus (assembly GCA_004329165.1). Taxonomy (NCBI): domain Eukaryota; kingdom Viridiplantae; phylum Streptophyta; class Magnoliopsida; order Fabales; family Fabaceae; genus Spatholobus; species Spatholobus suberectus. The sequence goes on along the minus strand of CM014730.1, from coordinate 86,796,707 downwards.
AATGTAAGTTAATTATATTGTTAGCCTCTTTTTATAATTAATGTGTGATTTTAATTAATTGTTCATTTTTTTTATTTGAATTTACTTTTCTAATTTTTTTATTTGCTATATTTATGTAATGTTTTCTACCTAAAAGCTATGAATCTTCACTGCTTGCTCAGATAGTTGAAAGTTGGTGATATTTGTTAATATAAAATAATTTAAAAAGGTTTATACATAAAAATGACGAAATCTGAATACTTTTGTAAAAAGTGAAATTAAATTTTGAAGAAGGGTAAAATGTGGAAGTTTTTCCTTTTACTCTGGTCCTTTTTTATAAAAATTAAATTAGAAGTTTGTCTTGATTCTTTTTATAAGAATTAATTTAGAATGTCTCTTGCGTTAGTTATTTATTTATAAAAATATCTTTAATTATGAATCATTTTATTTCTCTGAGTTCAATAAATAGTAGGTAAGATATATTAATTTCTTTAGGTTCTTTAAGAGTCTAATTTTGTCTTATATGGAAAAAAAAATTGGTGTATAATGGTGACAGTGAGATTAGAACCTATGATCTCATATATACTACACAAACTCTCTCACCACTACTACGTTGACCCTAGTGAGTTTTATATGGAGAGAATTTTGAAAGCATTACATTATCCTTCACATACATTGGCTGTAAATATATTAAAATATTAAAAAAAATGTCTCATCAATGTTAAGGATAATTTTGAAAAAATATGTAAATTTAAAACAAATTTAATGTTAATAACTAAATTAACTAATTTTCATAATCCTTGTGAATTAGTTAATTGGGTCTTATAAAAAATACCTAAGGGAATATAAAATTTGAGCATGTGAAAGGTTACTAGTTCATAGCTTTTGTTTGTGTGTTATTTGTTGTTATGAGAAGTGTTAGTAAGACACTTCTTAACGTACTTTTTCTAACACACATTTTATTATTAGTTAAAATTTATTGAAAACTATAAAATTATGAGTAATTAAAATAAGAAACGAAACTCACAATAAATTATAATTTTCAATAAATTTCAACTAATGGTAGAGAATGTGTTATTAGCTTTTCTCTTATAGTTATAGTTGGATGTTTTTCTAGACAAATTATACTATGCCAATCTCACGCCCTGTATAACTAACTTAGAATCAATAAACTCAACATGTTGGCTCAAATACAATATAGTTTAATACATAATTTCTGTCCAAGCAGCCTAGTACTCTATCAATCTACCCCACTTCAAAACATTCCCAACAATTTTCGAAGACTAACACAAGTGTTAAGACTAGAATATAGTTAAAGATAGTTAACAACAAGAACATGAAAAACACATAAATCCATATAGGTGCATTCCTCATACATTCACGCAGGCGACACCATCCTAACATCAAAGAAACAATATAAGCAAATATTGACGACATCAAGTACATATAAATATTGACTTGAGCGTTGAAGATCTTGCAAGTGACTACACCAAAACTTGGCTCGAAGGATTCTAGTAGAGATTTCAACTGCCTTACCAAAATTTTTACTTTCTTGGGTTGGTGCTAAACGTTTGGTATCGTTTATGAGAAATGATTTGTTATTTGAATTAATTTTGTTCTTCATAAGCCTATCTCATGCCTCTTCAAACTGTTAAGAGTCTTTGGCAAATTCTACTAGAGCAAGCTCTCTTACCCACTAGAGTAATCCTAATCATCTAATGACAAACCCAAACCCATAAAGTTTCCCCCACCTAGCAAACTACACATATATAATTGTATTTACATTTCTTTTATAACCTTATATAAAATCTCATTATCTTAACTTAAGTCACAACTGAATTTTGATAATAGTAGTATGTGGTTTCATATGTATTGGATGAATTTTAGTGTTAAATTATGGGTTTATTACATTGACATTGCATGACTAATTGATTATGAATGGGTTGTATTATGTTTTTTTTTTAAAAGGGTTTGTAAGTGTCAAATTTTAATGGTTATTTATGACTCAATTAGTTATTAAATTCTAAAATGTGTTCTTTTGTTTTGTTTGTTGTCAAATTTTTAAAAAAATGAAAGTCATGTGAAAATAAATTAAAAAAATGTAAAAAACCATCAAACCGCAAAAGATTGATTTGGTTTGCTTCAAATTTGATATTTCATTAAAACTAAATCAAACCGAACTACATATTATATTTATGTTTGATTTGGATGATATTTTGTCTAAAAATCAAACCAAACTATATTACAACCATATTTTTAAATGATTTAAAACAATTTCTTAAAATAATTAGAAAGTAAATATGATTTTTTTTTCAGATTTCAATTTTTATTTTAAAATATTAAACAAACACATTAAAAATACTTATTAGAAAAAGCGTTTGCTAATATTATAAATTTTAAATAAAAGCATTCAAGAGATAATTAGATATTTTAATATTTTAATTATTTGATTATAATATCTAGTATTTTAGCTTATGTATTTTATAGAATAAGAGTTTGTTTTTATATAATTAAAACTTATAATAAATAAATATTTGTAATATAAACTATATTATAATTAAAATTTATAATAAATAAATATCTTTAAATATATAAACAATATTTTAGATTTACAATGAACACTTTAACTTATAATATATGGTTATTTTTAACTATTTATATATTTTTTTAAAAATTACTAGAATTTAATTGAGAAATAGAGATAAAAGAAGGTAAATTGAAATGAATAAACAATTGAAAAAAATTAAGTAAATAATAAAGATAAATGAAATATAGTTTGAAATGATTGAAAAAAAAATTGCTAGCTAATTACGGGATTAATATGTAAAATGAACATTCAAAGAAGATGAAATAAAGAATATTGAAAATGTTTAATTGAGATAATATGATGTGTGAAAATATATTTTTTAATTGTGTATTTTAATTTATAATGTAAGAATAAATTTAAAAAAAAAGAAAATAAAAAGTCTTGTGAGTAGTATTAAATAAGAAGAAATTCAATATGAGAGGAGCTGAGGGAGTAATGTTATAAACGATTCAATATGAAAGAAAAGGGTGCAAGTATTTATATTATTTAAATTTTTAAACCAATGTATAGTAGTTTATCTTTCATCATTCAAGATGTGGTCGGAACTTGCCCTCAATAATTGTTCTGTAATTTTCATTGGTTAGAACTTAGAATATAGATTCGAAGTCTTCAATCAATCAAAATATTTTACTTTTACAATTTTTGGTCTGGTCTTACACTCTGTTTGGTGTCAAAGAAATAGTGAAGAAAGGAAGTGAAGTGCGCAAAAGAGAAGAGAACAGTTGCATTTCTCTTCGTTTGGTGACAGAGAAATACATAAGAAGTTTTTAAATTTTTTGTGGGTCCTACACAAAATTTAATCTGCTCAAATATGCAAGGAAATGCGAACAAATGTGGTGTTAGATGAAAGTTTCTTTTATTACCCTCACTTTCTTTTTAATTTTTGTGACCCTTTTTCACGTATGGTCAACCCCTGTTCCCACACATATTCGATTATGCAAATGTTATAATTCGAATATGCTACTGTTTTGCCCAACATATTCGAATATATTGGTCCATATATTCTAATATGTTATATAACATATTCGAATATATGCACCAATATATTCAAATATATGCACCAATGCGTGAAACAAATAATCAAATATAGGTCCTCTCTATCTGTACCCATTCCTAACACGTTTATAAAAACGTAAGGTTATATCCGTCATTTTATTTTTTATTCAAAATACCCAAAAGTCAAAAAGTAAACTTTCATCTTATTTCTTCTCTACTTTTTTCAAACTAAACAATCTCTATTTTCACTCTATTTTTTTATCTATTTCTCTTTTTTTCTCTTCTTTTCTACCTACTTTTTCTCCCTCTATTTCTCTTTTCTCTACCAAACACAGTGTTAGTGTCTTACACAATAATTAACTAATTACATTATTTTAATAAATTATCCCTAATTTTCTTTTTACTGGACATTAATTCTTTGTTCGCGAGAAAATTAGAAGAAAAAAAACTTACATAAAAGGTAAACTAATAGAATATCATTTTTATTTTCTTTCAATCAAATAAATAAAGTTTTCAATTCCAAAATGCTATTCAGTTTTCCTTTTTTCTTATTCAAAGTCAAACATAAAGCAGTTTTGCCGTAAAAAAAGAAGTAAAACATAAGGTAAAAGAAAAACTTAAAATTGAAAGTTTAGGCCCGTTTGGGGTGGTTTTCATTTTTTAGTTTTTTAATTTTTAAAAATAAAAACTAGTTTTTAGTTTTAGTTTTTTTTTGTTTTCAATTTTAAAAGATTGTTGTCAGTTTTAAACTAGCATCTGCTTCACGTTCTAATTGGTGTTTCTTCTTACACATCATAAGCGTGTTGAACCGGCGCTTCACAGTCATGTAGGCAAGGCAAGTGCATGTTGGCTTATGTCTCCCCTTTCCACTTAGGGGTTGAATGCACACAATATAAGTGCATCCAAGACGGTGCCTTGGATGTTTGGTGGTGGGTCTGGCTGATGAATCAGCAGGGCTAACAAGATCATCACCCAAAACTACTGCATTGGCTGGTACATTTAAGCCAAAAGGCTCATTTTCTTAGATCGAGTCAAGTTTTTCTATAATTATTCGCTTTTTAAAATATGGGGAAGATCACATGTAGCCAGAAATCACAAACTTGGATAGTTGGATCCAATATGAGAAAGATACTTTGGCATTACAGCAATGGAGACGAAGGCGTTGTGAGAATGGAAACCCTGGTGTAGAGAGAAGAGAAAACAAGAATGATACAAGGGCATGGAGCGTATTTTAAAAAACTTAAAACATAACCTTGAAAACCTTTTTTTTTTTGTTTTAAAAATTGACCCAAAACTGTTTTCAAAATGAGTTAAAAACCATTTTAACTATAATTTTGCCAAACAAGTTTTGTTTTAAAAATTATATTTGAAAACCAAAAACTGAAAACTCGCAACTACCCCAAACGAGGCCTTAGCAAATGCAAACTAAAAAAATGCCCGTATGTTTGGTAAAGATGAAATAGAAAGAAAATAAAAAAGAAAGAGAAAATAAAGGAGAGGTGAGAAAGGTGAGTTATTTGATAGAGAAAAAATAAAAGAGGAGAAAAATAAAAAAGTGAGAGACCTACTCCATAAATTGAGCAGAAGTAGCATTTTGTGGTGGTTTATTTGTGATAGCTAAAAATCATCAAAAATTAACGTTTTGTGGCAATTTTTGACTCTTTTTTTTTCACATTTTAAAACTGTCAGAAATTAAAAAAAAACACTTTTCAAAAAATAAAATTAACTATTTATATTTTTTATTTTATTATTTCTCTTAAATCAAATGTCTCTAATTTTACTCTATTTTGTTCTATTTTCATTTACTTTATTTCTCTCTTTTTTATTTTCATACACTTTATTTTTCACATTTTTTTCTTTCTTACCTAACACATTGTGTGTTTGATAGAACAAAAAGATATAGGTAGGATAAAAATCGAAAAAAGAGAATAGGATGAATAAAAATAGAGTGAATTTTAAGAATATTTAATTTGAGTGAAATAGAAAAGAAAAAAAATAGAAAAAAAAATACTCGCTCCTCACCTCTATCAATTTCCATGACATTTCCCTCTCTTTAGCAGTAATTTTTATTAAAGAAATATTATTTGTATAACTTATATAATAATATTTTTTGTGCATATATATATATTATACATTATTTTTTACATCTCATAATAATAAAAAAATAGACATAAAAAACATTATTACATAAATTATTATATGTATATCACATTTATTTTTTTAATGTGCGACCTACAACTTTCTTATTTCTTTTCTTAATATGTCATTTATACTACTAAACAAAGCGAGTTTTAATTCTGCACTTTATTTCTTCACCCTCTTCTCAATTTCCACGGTATTTTGTTGGTACCAAACATAGGGAAAGAGAATTAAGATGCGATCTGACGGTGATATAAATGAGTCAAGTAGTCAACGGTTGGGCAAAAGTATTCCGCGTAGCAGAGGATGATCACCGGCGTCCCTGTGTCTATTTTCCAATAAAGAAAACAGAGGAGCGGGAATGAGGGAGCATGGAAAAGTTGCATCTGTCCGTTGGAACCACGTGGCAGAAAATCAACAGTCACGTTTGTCGGCGTTTGCCACGTATCATACACGTGTTGAAACGGTAGCAGCGGGTGGCTCAGCCGTGTCGAAGCCTCAACGGGGAACAGTGAACACCAGTCTTTGGGAAAAGCAACTCTTTTCATTTCATCACTCCATTGAGCGAATAATAATGTAAACAAATCCCGAAAAGAGCATCAACCATTTTAAAAGAGGCCACGCCATCATATGATTATGGTGTCAGTCTTGGTAGGCCCCCAGTGCTTCGAGGTTAGCGAAAAGGGGCCCACTTCAGTTTGTGGAAGAAAACGACGAAAGAATCTGGGAAAAAGTTAAGGGCATTGGTGACGTTAGGGAACTGGAGTGAGAAGCAAGGTTCAGGGAAAAAGCGGAACCGTGGGTTTTGGTTTTGGAGCGGGAAAGTAGTAGCACACGAACAATGGGGCAGGTAGGTGGTTTCAGATTTCTAACTCGCACTCAACGCGCGTACCAAAACTTCTTTCTTCGTCATCCACTCCTCATATATATTTGCCCTATTTGAGATTCAAATTTCAGAGTTCAGACACATAAGTCTATATGACACCAAAAAAAATAAAAAAATAACAGACAAGTCTAAGCATTGACGTTGTCGAAGAAAATTGAACATGACCGCTAAGTAACCAACCAGTAGAGTTGTTTGTTAGAAGTTACTTGTATTGAAATTTTAAGAAATTTTAATTATATGAAGTGCGTATGGTAAAATTAACAGATAAGTTAATTAAAAATTAAATAGTTGATTATAAGTTAAAAAGTATTTAAATGTTAAAATACTATAATAATTTAACTGATTGAACTAAATCTAGGTGATATGCTTTTGATAAAATTGGTATACAGTTACATAGGACTAAAAAATTGAAATAAAAATATTTGATAAAACTAACTATCGAACTAACTGTTAAATATAAATTAATATAAAAAATATTTAATTGTTTGATTGTAACTTAAAATTTTATAATTACATATTTTTAAATAATTATTATTTTTCATATTTTAATTTATCTTGAATAATTTATCATCATCAAAATTAAGATAATTAATTTTCCTAATTTAATTCTCGTTCAAAAATATTTTATTAAATAAAATGAAAAATATGTAAATTAATTTACATTATGATCTTAATGACTTATATTATAAAAAAATATTCAATAATTATTTTTTCTTTATAATTTTGAATTTCTATTTATAAAGATCAAATATTTTGTTAAAAAAATTAAAACAAACAATACAATAAAAAATGGTAAAAATATGAATTCTAATAAGATAGTGATGACAAAAATGAGAAGAAAAAAAAGTAAGAACTTATAAGTTAAAAAACATAATAAACTAGTGAAATAGGTTCTTATGTTGATAGTTAAGCAAACTTTTAAATTAGGCGAATAAGTTAAAAGCTAAGGGCTCGTTTAGGGTGGTTGTGAGTTTTTGGTTTTTGGTTTTCAAATGTAATTTTCAAAACAAAACCCGTTGGCTAAAATGAAGCTGAAATGGTTTTTAACTCAATTTCAAAACACTTTTACATTCATTTTCAAAACCAAGAAAAAAATATTTGTAAATTTGATTTTTGTTTTTTTTTTAAATACACATTATTATATTTGGCAATAGCCTTTCTCGCTACTACCACCACCACAACCACCGCCATTGTCACCACCACTGTCACCGCCACTACTAGTGTTGCCACCATCTTCACAGCTGTCGTCATCACCACTACTAACGCTACCACCACCACCACCATTGCTGCCACAACTACCACGACTATCGACATCGCCTCCACCACCACAAGCTTCATCACCACTATCATCGTCACCGCCATGACCACAACCACAACCACGATCACCAGCGCTGCTACCACCACCACAAGTACCGTCATCACCACCACTGACTCCACTACTACGATCACCACCGGTACTGCCATAATCATTACCGTCGGCACCGTCGACATTACCACCGCCACCACCATCATTGTTGCTGTCACCACCATCACTGTTGTCACCACACAAACATATTCTTAAACTAATTTTAACATAATAAGAAATTTCAAAGTGAGTTTATTTTGAAACAAAAAATTAGAAAAAAAAACTAAAATTAATTTTTAAAAACTAAAAACTGGTTATAGTTTTTGAAATTTTCAAAACTCATAACCAAAAACTACCCCAAACGGGCCCTAACTTATTTGTTTTACAAAACATACTCATTAAATCATATAATTAATATTTATTTTTGAATATGTTTATATGTTGTGAAACTAAATAGTTTAGTTAATTTTTTCAAATGAATTATTTTTTATTTTTTATTTTTTCTGAATATATTTATTTTGATTTATTTTATAATTTAATACATATAAGATAAATTAACTTCAAGTATAAAAGATTATTTCGAAATAAAAACATATATTTAGAAAAAATGATAGGTGATATTTGAATAAAAAGAATGATATAATACATTATTCCACTTTAAAAGTACATATTAAAATAAAATATACGTCACATTTAAATAGAAAAAATAGCATAAATTTAAAATAGTTACATAAAGATAATTTCTAAAAATTTTATAAATTAAAAACAAATAAATTTATATGAAAATTGAATAATAAAAAATTATGCTTTGGCTGTTGGTTTGATTTTTATATACTTATAATAGGAAAGTTTTAAAACAAGAGCTCAACATTTTTCTCTAAAGCTTTTTCTTTATTTTGGATTTTAATTTTTTTCACTCTCTCTATTTTCCTTTATATCGTCTGAACAAGAGAAAATAAGTTACGCATTAATAATGTAAAGTAGTTTTACATTATTATCCAATCATAACCTACCATATATGGTAAGTTTGTTGATTTTGATAATAATCACCTTAAAAGTCACATTAAAGCTAATTTTTAATTAGTTGACAGTGTAAAAATTTTTACACTAACAGTGCATAATAATTAAACTCTTTAAACAAAGGGTTGTCAATAATGTATTCACTAATAAAACAAGATTTATTTGCAAACCTTAATTTATTTAATCAAATAAAATTTTTAACATATATATTTATCTTACAATATGTAATTAAATATTAGCCGTGGTACTATGTATAAGATCTTTTTAATTACTTTATAAAAATTAATAATTTTAATTAATTTTGTTAACAAAATTAAACTTGTCAACAATCTGAATAATTTGTTTAGAATCACCATTAAAATTAATAAGATTTCAGTCTGTTACTTTATTTTCTTTTAATTAATAAATGTATCTTCACTTAAGAGTATTTTTATTGAAATCCAATTAATGAAATAAATATTTAGAGGGAGTCTAATACATAAAAAAAAAAATACTACGACAAACTTCAAAAAATGTTTTTATGTCACAGGTAACTTTTTTATACTAAATGCATCCTTAAATTGAGAGTTAAAGATTTTGTTTTAATATATAAAAAATTTTTAAATTAATTTTGTCTCTTTTAACAAAATCTTTATACACAGTAAATAATTAAAGAGTTTAAAGAATATGCATGTTAGTATAAAATATTTTATACTATCATCCAATTAAAAATTAATTTTAGTATAATTTTAAGATAATTATTATCAAAATCAACAAACTTACGTTTGTAATTAGATAATAATGCAAAAAAAATTACATTGTCAATACATATATTTTTACCTTACAATTAAATTCTAAAACTATTATTGACTGTATCAAATTTTATTTATATAATAAAATAAGATTTTGATGCCGAATCTAATTTAAATGTTCATTTTTGTTTTTCTAGTCAAGGGATTCAAACCCCCACACCAGATGAAATTTGTTCAACGTCAACCGTGCTACACTTCCTTATTTAAATGTGGTTGGTTTGGTTTTTGAAAAGCACCTATCATTAAAATGAAAAAAAAAAACTCCTCTGTTTAAAGTGAATAGAGGAAATTATTGATTGGTCATTCTTGTTAATAAAAAAAGGTTCGCCGGTTAATGTCAAGCGTTGAATGGCGTGAAAAGTCGGAAGGAGTCATCATGAATTGAATGTGTTTCTGTAAGTTAGACTGTTTGAGAAAAAAGAAGCTAATTTTAGGCATGGGCCAAGGAGAACCATCCGAATTTGCAACTTAATTATACGCACAATAATTTAAATTGCTTTTATGATAATTATCATAACAGTATTCTTTTATAACTTATGAGTAATGTAACATGAGTTTAATAGCTATATATTGTAAGTGTAAAAAAATTTATATTGTCAACTAATTAAAAATTATTATTAAAATAACTTTTAAGGTAGTTATTGTAAAAGTCAATAAACTTATCATATATAATAGTTTGTGATTGGATGATTGTGTAAAACTATTTTACATTATCAGTATATAGCCTATTTTCTCATGTAACATAGTACACAAAAAATATAAATCACTAATAAATTATTAGTTTAAATAATACTATATAGTATTTCTCAAAGTAGATTTTAAATTTGAATTTTATATAAGAGAAAAAAAATTAATTTGAATAGATTACTTCATGTAGAAGATATTCGTAATTTAAATGAAAAAAAAATAGCATAAAAAATGTAAGAGACAAATTATTAAAAAAAAAACTTCAATCTAGACCTTTCAGTCTTTCAAACAAAATTCAGAAATTGAGTTTTATAATTTTAAAGAGTCATACTGAACTCATTAGGGTTGGTCTAGTGGTGGGAGGTTTAAATAGTATGTATGGGGTTTTAGGTTTGATCTTCATTGCCGTCTATGTACACACACACACAAAAAGAGTCATCTTGCACTTGATGATGGATTCAAAATTAAAATTTACAATTGCTACATAACTGAAGGAAAAATATTTTAATGAAAAAGTCATCAATGTAAATATATTTAAGTTAAAATATAAATTATATATAATATTAAATAATCAGACGCTTAATATCTGTCAATATATACAGTTAAGACTTTTTTTTTTCTTAATGTAAATTGAAAAAAAAATGAAATGAAAATTATACAAAATAAAATAAACTGATCAAACCGAAATTAATAAAATCGAAATATTGGATCAAATTTTGTATATAATTTTAACCACCAAATTAATTTAATTCAATTCAAATTAAATTTATACATACATATATAATTTTATTTATTAAATAATTACATAACTCACAGTTGTATAAATAAATATTTACGAAAATATTATATTTATTTATTTTCTTTCCAGTATCATTATTTAAATTGTTTTATTATTTTAATATTTGTTTACTTTATTAATTATAAATTAGTTAATAATTTATTTTATATCTCTTATTTTTTATTATATAACTCTTGTGTTTTATATTAAAAATAAGCATTATTAAAAAATGGATAGAAGGAAAAATACAATAAGATATTTTTAACTTGATCACAAAATAATTTTAAGTTTATAGTAATTAGCTTTTGAAAATAAATATTTGACATTTTGAATTAATTTTTATTGTATTAATTGTATATTTTAAGATTTATTCAATACTTCCCAAAAAAATTTAAAAGAAAAAAAAACTAGCTTGATTAATTACTTAAATAAAAAACACCTTACATATTTGAGACAAAATAATTAATTATTGATATATGTAACGACCCTCTGTCGCCACAATACTACGTACAACCTCATACATAATTAAGATATTTAATAATAAGTAACCAACGTGTTATATAAAATATACATATAAGACATAATATAATACGATATACAGTCTCAAATATCCAAAAGTACAGGAGATATAAAAACAAAACTCCATACAGTTGGTCAACTATATAATATATACATCCAAAATCCAAAAGAAAATGAGCTTCCAAAAAAGCTCCACCTAAGAAGGGCCTTCAACCTCTTATGCTAAGACATCCACTATCAACTACGAGATACAGGATCTACTAGAGTCTCTCCCTCTACTTTCACGCCAAAATGACGTGATCATCACAGTCACAGCAACATACACAACAACAACAACCACAACAGTCATACCAAAACAAAACAATAAGGCAAGGGTACGCTTACATAATAAAACCACATAATATATACAATTCATATTCTCACACCATCAACATACCAAGATAGAATCCAAATCATCAAAGAAATGGGTCTACATACCATACAACACAACACATCATGCTATTAACCCTATATGTCAATGTATGAATGACACGAGTCTTGAGAGATTTACTACATTCCGAGCGATCAGCTAGGTCTTATCCCCTACCATGACCATCTAGCACCATTCAGGGATTGCCAAAACTCTGATCAGTTGGATAAGCTTATGGTTGTCAGGATAAGTGTATGTGGGTGGTGGTATATCACGACATAAGACCTGCACTACCTTGGCCCCTTACGGGGTTTACTCATCCACTTATCCCCTAGGTCCAGCTTTAAAACCCCACTTCTTATCCAAACACTAGGTTAGAGGCCTATCTGAGTACCAACTCTAGTCACCATCCACCTTACATGCCTACCCGCACACGGCTTAAGGCCCACACAACCTTAGCCAACAACATATGTATGTATACACGAGCCACAATACCACAACAAAACAATATATATATATATATATATATATATATATATATATATATATATATATATATATATATATATATGTATGTGTGTGTGTGTGTGTGCGTGTGTGTGTGTGTGTGTGTGTATAGCAACACAACAACAGCATTACAACACCACGTGGGCTCGACCAGCACCATATGTGGTCCACAACCACTAGCAATACCATGTAGACCCATTCTAGCCTCAAGCATAGTCAACAGGTAAGGCCCTGTCCAAGCAGCTCACCTCATAAGAAACCTCATACAACAATATCATACACAACAAGTGGAGGTCCTATCTAAGCAACCTTCCACTTCACAACCAATCCAACAATCAACTACAATTTGAAAACCAATACATTCTTTGAAAACCATTTGGAAGATTGGTAAATATTCAATTCACAAAACCCTTCAAAATAATTCAATTTCTTTAATTTAGAGAAATCGTATTTAAACTAGACAATTTTCTATCCTTCCCAAATAGAACTTTTTGAAAATGTATAATACCCTTTTTTTATATGTGTATGTACATAATATTTCACAATTTGAAACGAAAACTTTAAAATCTGGAATAGTATATTTAATTATGAAATAACAAATTAAGTACTGTAGTAACAAATTATATCAGTTTAGTAAAAATGTACCAGAATTTGTTTTCTGGCAGGGAAAATCGATTATGGATTCTCATAATCAATTATTCCAGAACCAGTTCCAAGAAAAATTTTACTGAAGCTCAGATAATCGATTATCAAAGTCCATAATTGATTATTCCTGAAACAAAATCATGAAAACAACTTCTGGAACTCCAAATAATCGATTATGTGATCTTCATAATCAATTATCTGCAACGAATTTCGAAGAAAAACACGATTTTTGCAGGAAAAACTCAAGCTTTTCAACCAAATAACTCAAATTTTCGAATCAATGGAGTTCCAACAACATCAATCCACCTCAACCAAGTTTATATACATCAAATTATAGAACAATTTCAACTCACAAAATCATAAATTTCTCACCCAAATTTCAAAATTTCCCCCCAAAACCCATTTTCATCCAAAACTAACGAAATTGGCAACATCCACAGAAAGTCAACCGATTACAATTCAAGAAATTGGTATATCACCAATTACTAACACAAAACAACCGATTGGTAAGCTTCCCTTATCTCTAAAAGTCTCTGAATTTGAATTTTTTGTTCTTTGAGAAACTTGTGTCTTGAGCAAAAACCTTTCGTAGATTTGTTCCTTCTCTCACCACAATCACTAAATCGGGCTTGGAAATCTTCTAACACATTTATCAACTTTAGATTTTTAGAGAGAGATTGAGAGAGAAATGAAGAAAGGAAGGAATGAACAGAGAGAAAGTAAAGAGAAAGGAAAAGAATGAGAGAATGAGGGAAACCCCCCCTTTCCCTTATATACTTTGGCGTCTTAGAGCTCTCATACAGACTTTTGGTCAACTGAGGCCTAAATCTCACCAAGCCACTCTCTTTATCTCAAAACCCAAAATCACACTCACAACATACCCACTTTGGCTTAAGCACATACGTCACACTTCCTAAAATCAAACCCGAATTTCAAAGTAGCAACTCACAACCATCATCACATGCCACATACCATACATAACAACAATTCATTTATTTCTTTTAATCACCTATATTACATATCAAATTTCCACTTTTTAGTTATTAAAACACTTAATTATGCATTAAGAAAATCAACGTGTTACAATATCTAGTCATGTACCTTATTTAGTTGAAACATAATTTGTATTTATAGTTGAGATAATTTAGTAGCAGTACATTCCATGTAAAAGGGGGGGGGGGGGGGGGAGTATAGGAAAAACCTCATAAGAAAATATCTTAGTTAGATATTACTAATAGAGTACCTATGATTGCATAAGATATCATAGTGAAATAAATATAAAATTTATAATTTTTAGAGACAAAATATATTTTTGTGGATTTAATGTCTTAAAAATATACAATGTATTTAAAGTAGGAAGATTATTAGAAATATACTGTTGGATGCTTTACAATTACTCTTTATTTAAACTACAAGCTCAATTGCACTTTTGATCTTTAGTATTGTAATTGTGTGATTTTGGTCTTTCAAGTTTTAATCGAGCAAATTTGGTCATTCAAGTATTGCAATTATGTGATTTTAGTTCTCCAGGTTTTAATTAAGTGAATTTGGTCTCCCCAAATATCACAGTTGTATGATTTTGGTCTCTTCACCAGTCTTCGACTTAAAAATTAACAAATTTTGTTGACATAACAGATGATGTGATATTGACGAATGACATGACAACTAACATAGTAGTTTAACACTATATTGATGTGTCACTAACATGTTGACATGGTAGGTGACATGGTAGTGGGATTTGAACCCGCACCTTTTCAACCTAACACTAACACCATTACCATTAGACAAACATGTTAATTTGACATATAAATGAAAATTATATTATATATATCTTAAATATGAGACTAAAATTGCACATGTATTTATTACAATTAAATAAAATATTTATACTATATATAACTTAATTTATATTTATTAATATTAATGTATTATTATGTACTAATAATAAGAAATATTAATAAATTAAATATTTATGCAAATAAAATAATAATACATAATAATACTAATATTGAAATTAATACTAATTATTTAATATTAATAAATATATTAATAATTATAAATTAATTTATATTGATACTTTAATAACTTTGTTTAATTGCACTTTTTGCCTCCAAAGTTTTACAATTTTAAAAATTTTTCCATTCCAAATTTTTTTTTCATGAATTTTGCCTCCTAATTTACAAAATATCTTGAATTTGGCCTTAATGTAAAAAAATTGCCATAATTAAGATATTTTGTGACGGTTTTTTCCTTTAATTGTGGCAAATTTTCTACTTGGGGACAAAATTCGCAAGGTTCTAATTAAGTGAATTTGTTGACATAGTAGATTTTGTTAATAGATTTTGTTGACATAATTTATATTGGTCCCTTCATTAGTCTTCCATTTAAAAATTAATAGATTTTGTTGACATAGTAGATGATGTGACACTGATGAATGACATGGTGGCTAACATAATGGTCTAACACATATATTGATGTGTCACTGACACGTTGACATGGTAATGGCATTTGAACCCCCACCCCTTCAACCTAACACTAACACCATTACCATTAGACAAACATGTTAGTTTGACATATAAATAAAAATTATACTATATATAACTTAAATGTGAGACTAAAATTACATATACATTTATTACAACTAAATAAAATGTTTGTACTATATATAACTTAATTTATATTTATTAATATTAATTTATTATTATGCACTAATAATAAGAAATATTAATAAATTAAATATTAATGCAAATAAATTAATAATATATAATAATAATATTGAAATTAATACTAATTATTTAATGTTAATAAATATATATTAATAATTATAAATTAATTTATATTGATACTTTAATAACTTTGCTTAATTGTACTTTTTGTCCGTAAAGTTTTACAATTTTATAAATTTTGCCACCCAAATTTTTTTCACGAATTTTGCCTTCAATTTACAAAATATCTCGCATTTTGCCCTAATATCAAAAAATTGCCACAATTATTATATTTTGTGGCAGTTTTTCTACTTGAGGACAAAATTTGTGATATTTTATAAATTGGGGGTAAAATTCTTGAAAAAATTTTGGAATGACAAAATTTGCAAAATTGTAAAACTTTAGGACAAAATGTACAATTTAGCCTAATAACTTTTACTAATAATATTGGTTGATACTTTAATAACTTATACATTAATTAATTTATGCAATAATATTAAATATTAATAGATATAAATTATTAAATATATACTAATAATATTATATATAAATTAATTTATATTGATATTTGAATAGCTTATACTTTTATTAATTTACATTTTTAATATTAAATTATTAATTATTAATTTTAATATTATTAGTATATATTTATTAATAAATTAATATAAATAATATAAATTGAGTTATATATAGTATAAATAATTTATCTAGTAGTAATAAATATACAATAATCTTGGTGTCAAACTTAAGTTATATATAATATAATTTTGATTTATATTTTAAATCAATATTTTGGCCTAATGGTAACAGTGGTTGTTAAAGGGGTAGGGGTTCAAACCCCATCACAAACATTTTGTAATTTTTTTTATCTAATTTTCGTATTTCACTTTAGCAAGTCATATCACTTGCCATGTTAGCATATTGGTAACATATGGGATATGTGTTAGACCACCATGCCAGCTGTCATGTCATCTGTAAATGTCACATCATTTGTTACGTCAACAAAAACCGTTAAAATTTTAACAAAAGATTGATGGAGGGAACAAAATTACACAATTATAATACTTACGGGACCAAATTTGCTCAATTAGAACTTTAAAAACTAAAATCGCACAATTACAATATTTAAGGAACTAAATTCGCTAAATTAAAACCTAAGAAACCAAAATCATACAATTGTAATACTTAGAAGACCAAAAATATAATTCAACCTAAACTATATTATTGACAGGACATGAATCTCTATGAAATTATAACCCAACCTTTTTTTCCGGTTATATTTTATTGAGAATATTTACCGATAGAATATATTAATGATATATTATATTTATTATTTTAAAAATATAAACTTAAAATTTAAAATATTAAAAATCATTTAATATTTCCTATTTCGATTTTTGCTCACGAGGTACCTAGGATTTATTGGAAAATTTATTAAATAGTTTAATTAAAATTATTAACTATATAAAAAAAAGGCTAAATTACATTTTTGATTTTCCTATATTTCTTAATTTGTAATTTTAGTCTCTTTATTGTTTTTAAAGACATTTAGTTCTTCTATTTTTTAAAATTTACAATTTTGGTCTCACTATCAAATTTCTTGCATTGATCGTTAGTAGTTTAACTTAACTTTGATATATTAATACTTAAATAATGTGTCAGAATCAACATTAAACCACTAATAGTTAACACAAAAAATTTTATAATGAGACCAAAATTACGAATTTTTAAAAATAAAAAAATTAAATATCTCTAAAAAAATAACAAAACTAAAATTATGAAATAAAAAAATAAAGACACTAAAAATATAATTTAACCTTAAAAAATTTATTAATTTATTTAACAGGAGGTAGTAATTTCGAAGACCAGATTAGTTGGCTTTAGAATTCAATCGGCATTTAATGTGAGAGGCAGGTGGCCCGTGGTCCCATTAAATAGCCCCTGAGAAAAACCAGAGTAAGAGTGCAGTAAGTAGTAGGACGTTGGGGGGCGGTGTGACCGTTACTCTTACGCGCACCACGCGAGTTTGGGCCCCGACTTTCCTTACACCCCCAGCACAATCTGACGTGGGGAGAACAAGGAAGAGAGAGACATGTGCAGTTTGGTCCAAACTGGGCCCCACCACTATGGACAATGGAACTGCAAGATCTTTCTTTCCCTTCTCCACTTCTAACCCTCACATTCCCTCCAAACCACAAAACTGCCACAACAAAAACCCCTGTCTCTCCCACATTCGATGGCATTGGTGTAATTTTCCCCATCGAGAGTGGCAACTGGGTGCCCCTCCAATAATGCAATTCTTGAATTAAATAAATGAAAATATTTTTTTTCAAAAGTTAGATGCAGGCATTTTGAGCCAATGGATTCACCAGGACGGGTTCTTGTAAGTTTGTAACCTGCCGCTGTTTATAGACCCCCTTGGCCTCTCATTTCCGCATTCAACGAACAAAACAAAAACATTCACCTACCATTTTATAAAACCCGCCCCTTCTGCTCTCGTTCCCCCGATCAATCACTGTGTGTTCGTTCTCTCCACAAGCAAAGCCAAAATACACACATTTCGTTCCAGTTTCTAAAGAGAAACCGCAAAACTCATGGCCGGTTCTACCATGAGACATTGTTTCTTCGAAGAGGACGATGGTTTGGCCTCCTTGCCTGACATGGAGCCCGGGTATTCTGGGCACAATCATCTCCATTACCAACATAGCTTTGTGTCTAGGACATTGGGTTACGGCACTTTCTACAACCGAGGTGTCAGGAGCCATTCGTTTTTTTCGCCAAGATCTGGGAGATTTTATGATGCCAGATTTGAAGATCACCAACCCTACTTTCTTGAAGCTTGTTTTCGTTGCAAGAAGCCACTCGGGGATAATAGAGACATCTTCATGTACAGGTTAGATGCCCAAATTCCATGTTCTTAGACCTCCAATTACTAGATTCCTTAATCCACTCCCTTTAAAAAATATGTATAATTGTTTCAACTTTTACCAATTTTGATTATGATTCTTAAATGTAAATCCCTCTAAATCTTTCCCCCCTCAGGCCCTATCCATATTGCTAACATTAAAATTCAATATTGATACACCCAAGGGCCGTTCGTTCTTCCTTTTTTTACGATTGCTAAAAATGAAGAATTTTCCTTTTTTGAATTTTCTTGATTGGGTTGGTTTTTATTCTTTTTTTGAATTGTACTTTCATTGTGGATTTGTATTCTATTAGATCTCTATGTATCTGGCTCTGATGGGGGTGTCAATCGTTATACTTATATTGCAGAGGGGACACGCCTTTTTGTAGCGAAGAGTGTAGACAAGAGCAAATAGAGAGAGACGAAGCCAAGGAGAAGAATAAGAACCTTTCTTCTTCCATGAAGGCTTTGAGAAAAAAGGAGCAAAGAAAATCTGTCTCCCCAAACAAGACCCAGGATTACTCCTTTCGTACAGGGACGGTTGCTGCCGCTTAGTTGAAATTTGTATGGTCATAGGCTATTAAGAGAAAACAGTTTAATTGCTACAGTTTTCTTGAAAAAGAAAGGAAAAGGAAAAAAAAAAAAAAAAAAAAAAAAGGAGAAACAAATGAACAAAGGAAAGTAGAAGTGAAGTTTCAAGTTTACTTACTTTCCACGAAGAAGGGTCAAGAGAGAAGAGATCCCCCCTCTACCCTAAAAAAGGAATTTTTGTTCATGAAGCTGTATATGGTAAATTCGTATAGAGAAGTTCGTTGCGTGTGGGATCCTCTCTCCCAAATGGCTCATTTTTCGGGTTTATTTTTTAAAATATGTACATCAACGCCTTAGTTATATTTTACTATGATGATGTTGTGGTGTCTAATAGTTTCAAAGTTTTAACGAAGAAGCTGGATACGAACTTAATTGCTATTTCTTTTCCATGGTATATTTTTTGCCTTTTATGTGACATTAAATATGAATCCAAGAAGGGAAAAAAGTACATGGGCGGACTTTTAGATGCCGCGGCTGTGGCCTGCAGGACGAGAAACTCTGTGCCACTGAGGAATTGGGAGAGTCGTCGAATTTAGAGGTGGGAAACAAACTATATGTCATCGATATTATGGAGAGGAAATAGACAATTAATAAAGTATAAGAAAAACCTTCAATCATCGTTTCATCTTTTATTTATTAAGTGATAACTAACGTTCTTGATTCAGGAAATAAAAACTTCGTGTTGTAATAATGTCTATAATAGAATTTGTTTTATGCGGGCGAGACCAGTGAAGCCTCACTAAGATCATTGATTAACAAATATTAAATAACGAATTTAGGGTCTGTTCAGCGGGATTTAGGAAAAGAGTACTATTATTAACAAAGGCATATCAAATTCGTAGATCAACTGTATGAGATTGTTAAATTTAATCAGCAATCTAGAATTCGAGTTTCTCATCAAATAATACATGTGTGTTAATAACTACCGAGAAAAGAAAAAGAAAGTGAATATTTGGAGTTATGAATTGTGATGACAAAAAATGATGGTAGAAGGAAAATAATGGAAAAATAAAAGCTTGAAATTTGAATTAAAGGAAAAAGTAAAAAGAAGGAAAATTTTAATTTTTGGTTAAATTATTCTTTTAGTTTTTTTATTTGAATTATTCAATTTGATTTTTTTATTTTTAAAAAAATTCAATGTTATCTTTTTTGTCCAAATTGATACTAATAACATTAAAGGAGGCTCACGTGTTAAACTGTGAAAATAAAAACATATCTAATCACACTAACACTGTTATTTCAATTTTCAAGCAGATGAAATGATAACATTGAATTTTTAAAAAAATTAGAGGACCAAATTAAGCATTTTAGCAATAGAAAGATCAAATTGAATGATTTAAATAAAAAAAGGGACAAAAAGTAATTTAATCTTATTTTTTTATTTTTTGAAGTTATTTTTTCCCTAATTAAACAGAAAAAAATATTGTTACTTGTGATTTTTTAATTTTTTTTTCGTTCTAACCAAATTATATTGTAAGACTTTGGGTTTTTTTGGTTTCATTATTTCTATTTTTTAAAATGAAATGAAACATATAAGATGGGAGTTTCTGTCGCAAACTTCATTGCAATATCCTGTTCATTTCTTGACAGGGATCATCGTAGTTCGCGTAAAAGTTATCTAATCCAGTCGTAGTGGTAAATTGTAATTTGATTTGACACAATTTAATTTAATATAAACTTTTACTGTTTAAATTAAATTAGTTATTTAGTTTTTGTTTTTGAGTTTAATTTTTATTCATTGTTAGTATAAATATTTTTACACTATCAATTAATTAAAAATTATATTATGTGTAATTTTTAAGATAACTAATATTAAGTCAACAAATTTATTATATATATTAATTTGTGATTAGATAACAGTATAAAAATATTTTATATTATTAATGCATTTAAACTAATTTTTTTTGTTTTTTCAAAAACAATTTATATTAAATATAAAAAATATTCAAAATATTAAATGTCTCGTTATAAATTGCATTAGCTGAAATCAAATGGAACGAAAATTACATTTGCTAAAAGGTATTGTAACATTGATTTCATCAAGAACAACTTTTTCCTTATTTTGCGATGCGCATTTGTTAGCATTATGCATATGCATACTTTATTTTTTCAATGTCTTGCATTTAGAAGTTTACCAAATACGTAATTGTATTCCTCCATGCTTCTTCTTGTTGTTGGCTTCCATACAGAACACTACCTGGGGAAAAAAATATGAGGAGATTAAATACGTGTTTGTTTCTACATTGTGAAATGTTCATGTCAAAATTTAAAAAAGACGTGAAACCTATACTATCTTGCTTTTCAATTGATGTGAATTTTTCTTGTAAAATGGTGAACCAAACATGCTAGTGTCCAAAAAGACTTTAATTGGTGGTATTTTTTGGCGTGAAACTAGTAAGCTCTATTGAAAAAAAACCCAAGTCTTACATCGGTTAGAGATAGTACCAAAATATAGTATATAAATGGAAGGCAACCCTCACCCTATGGGCTAGTTTTTAGGGTTGAGTTAAGCCTAAACTCAAATTCTAAGATGGTTTAGTCTCAGAGGCCCAATTTTATTTTATTTTTAAATTGGTATAAGCTCCTTGAAGCTGATATCCAACAACCAATGGATAGTCTGACTTCTTGTTTTAGAATAATAAAACTGCAAACTGTAGCTATTGCCTTATACTTTAAAGCCTTGTCTTCAAGCTTTAAGTTGACTAATATTAGAGCTTAGCTTATTTTAATACTTTGAACTTTGAATTTTTTAAAAGTTAAAAATTTAATGAACATATATAAGAAAGAAATTATTAATGAAGCAATCATATGGTAACCAGCTACCAAAGCTTTTAATACTTCAAAAAATAATAGCAATAAAAAATTTAGCTCAT
Organism: Spatholobus suberectus; assembly: GCA_004329165.1. Classification (NCBI taxonomy): domain Eukaryota; kingdom Viridiplantae; phylum Streptophyta; class Magnoliopsida; order Fabales; family Fabaceae; genus Spatholobus; species Spatholobus suberectus. The sequence goes on along the minus strand of CM014730.1, from coordinate 86,774,345 downwards.
TTGCTTTAAATAATAGCTGATAACATCAATTTATTCAATTATTATTAGATAAATATTGGATCAAGAGCAGACCAAAATTCTAAATAAAATATTGAATCAGATAAACCAAGTTTATAACTTATATATAAGTAATTCGATCATGTTCTTGTATTATAAAAAAAAAAATATCAACATCAATCATTTACTTGCTTCTTTAATCATATTTTGTGTTTATAAAGAATTCATCCCACAATTTGATTCTTCCTATGTTCTCTTGTTGATCGTGAATATGGTATTAAGCTGGATTAGATGGAAGCGTTGGTAAGGTAGATAATTTGTTTGAATGTGGGGGAGACTGCATGCTTGTTGCGTTGGCCTTGTGTGGGGGTTGTGTTGCAAGTAATTTGTAGTTTCATTGGTTGCTTTGTCTGTTCTTTCCAAAATTTGTGTTCAATGGGTTGAGTAGGAATGTCCTCATTCCTTTGGCTAGTGTCTAGTGAAGTTGCATGTACTAGTATGTGTGGCATGGTACGATCAAAGATAAAAAAAATGGGAACAACATGTCTTGAACACCAGAGCGTGGTGCTCTTGCAAAGAAGGAAGGATACGATTCATTGTACAGATTTGAAACTTCTTGTTGTGGAAAATGCACCCAAGCTCGAACTTGCTTTAATTTTCTCGGTGTCAATGGGTTTTTCCCTCTTTAGATGCCCTAAGCACATTGGGCTAGTAGGTGAACTCTAATAAAGACTTTATTAAAAGGCCCATGCTATTTAGGTTTTTTTACCAAAATAATTCAAAAAAAAACATTATTTCTCAAACTACACTACCTCCAAACATTATTTCCCAATATACATCAAATTACTGTTCATTCTAAGAACACCCCCCAAGACCCAACTTCTCACCCCCATTTTTTTTTTGGACCCGTTGGGAATTCGGGTCCTTAGGACCCAACTTCACAGTGGTTTTTTTTTTTTTTTTTACTTTTGTTAATTTTATTATTTTTGTTAAATATAAATTTAATTTAATTATTATTATAATTATGGGTTAAATAATACATTTAGTGGTTAATTAAAATAATTATACTTGACCAAAAATATTAAATATTAAATAATCGTATTAAACTAGTTGTTATATTTGGAAAATTAAAATAATTAATATGTTTAATTTTACTAATGTAGTAATTTTATGGGAAAATGTAATTGTGGTTGAATAAGCAAATAATTTAAAAAAAAAACACAGGGAAGGATTAAAATAATAATGAATTAAATTAATAAAAGTTACATAGGATTAAAAATTACTGGCATACTGATAGGTTTTCAGATGCGGGTTGACCTGCCTAACTCGCGGGTTGGCTCGCCAAGTTGGCGAGTTGGGCAGGGCGGGTTGAAACGGGTTGGCGGGTTTCAGTCACTTACTCACCTCGAACCCATATTGCCACCCCTACCATCAACTTATTGTAAGTTCGTCAACACCACATGTCGACCATCATGCAACTTATTAGCCAACTGTTGATAACGAGGAGAATGTAGTATGACAACAAAGACAAATCCGTCAAAATCCTCCGTGTAGAAGGCGACCTCCATTGTGTGGAACTGGACACCATTACGAAGATTAAGTCTCCTGTCTCTTATGTAATATTTATTCATTTTATTTCCAACTAATTATTTTAATGACGAATAACAATTTTAATTTGGTGTCTTAATTTTCCAAATATAACAACTAGTTTAATACGATTATCTAATATTTAATATTTTTGGTCAAGTATAATTATTTTAATTAACCTCTAAATGTATTATTTAACCCATAATTATAATAATAATTAAATTAAATTTATATTTAACAAAAATAATAAAATTAACAAAAGTAAAAAAAAAAAAAAACCCCATTGTGAAGTCAGGTCTTAGGGACCCGAATTCCCAACGGGTCCAAAAAAAAAATGGGGGTGAGAAGTCGGGTTCTGGGGGTGTTTTTAGAATGAACAGTAATTTGGTGTATATTGGGAAATAATGTTTGGGGTAGTGTAGTTTGGGAAATAATGTTTTTTTTTTAATTATTTTGGTAAAAAACCCTGCTATTTACACTATCCTTTTGCTCTACGCATTACTTGTCTATTTTTTTTTACAAAAAATACTATTTTATAAAGGGTATGTTTGGTAAAACTAGCTTATAAGCTAGCTGAAAGCTTATAAACTATAAGCTAAGAGTTGAAAAACTGAAAGCTTATAAGCTAGTTAATTGAATTGAAAGTATTTAATAAGATTAGCTGATAAATGTAAAATGACATAAAAGAACATATTTAGTTATTTAATTTCTAAATTGGAAAAAAAGGTAAAAAGAGTTTTAATTAAATTAATGTGGATAAAAATGAAAAACCAAAAAAAAGTTAGTAGCTTATAAACTAGCTTATTTTCATAAGCAAGTTGAAGTAGCTTATGAAAATAAGCTAGAAGCTACTAAAACAAGTTCGTGCACCAAACAAGCTTATGTTGGTCAAACTAGCTTATTAGCTACTAACATGGCTTACCCAACACACTCAAAAACTAGTTTTCATAATGTAGTTATGTTCTAATCCTTGATGTGATTTGATTGTTGTGAATTAATTTGATTAAATAAATGTTTGATTTATTAGTAGCTTAGGCCCCGTTTTACTATTACACTTTAATTTTTAACTATAGTGATTTACCTCTTTATTTTTCTTTTTCTTTGTTCTGTGTTTTCTTTTTTGTTTCCCTACATGGTGATTCACTCTTTTTTGACCAACATTGAGGTCATTCTTCATGAAGAAAATGAGTGGGAGATATCTCCCTCCACTTTTACCACAATTTACTGCAATAATGTGTCATTCTTCATTCAACCCTATACACTGATATGGTCAAATTAGGGTTATTCTCCCTACAACATGGCTTGAATATTGGAGCGTGGTGCTCTTGTAGAGGAGGAAGGATACAATTTACTATATAGGCCTAAAACTTATTGTCTTGGAGAATGCACCCTGATACTAGAACCTGCTCCAATTTTCTTGGGGCTAACAATTTTTTTCCTCTTTAGATGCCCCAATCACGTTGGGCTAGTAGGTGAACTCTAATAAAGACTTAATTAAAAGGCCCATGCTATTGACATTGTCCTTTTGCTCTTTGCATTACTTGTCAATTTATTTTTTTTTTGCAAAAAATACTCTTTTATAAAAACTAGTTTTCATAATGTAGTTATATTCTAATCCTTGATGTGATGTGATTTTTGTGAATTAATTTGATTATAAATGTTTAATTTATTAGTAACTTATACCTCATTTTATTAGTACGATCTTATTTTTAACTATAGTGACTTGCCCTCCTATTTTTCTTTTTCTTTGTTCTGTCTTTTCTTTTTTGTTTCCCTAGATGGTGATTCATTATTTTTTTGACAACACGTGAGGTCATTCTTCATGAAGAAAAAGAGTGGGAGATATCTCCCTCCACTTTTACCATAATTTACCGCAATGGTGTGTTGTTCATCATTCAACCCTAATATGGTCCAATTAGGGTTATTCTCCCTATCATTTTTGGCATCATCACAGGGAATATAAGTGAGCTTTCGCATTGGGACCTTTAATAATATTCACCTAGTAGGGTCAAGGGATTATCTTATGTGGTGTGAAGGGAAGAACCCTATAGTGGCAGCAGGAGACACCACGGTTGTATGGGAGGAAGATGCATTGATGATCCAGATATAATGTAGGTAGTAATTTAAGAAGATCTCTAAAGCTTTTAGCTAGTAGTTAGATTCGCTTGGTTGGTCAATTAATAGTCAATATTTAGGCATACTAGGCTGATTAAGGAGCACCTTTGACTTTTGTTGTATGTGTATGTATTAATTTATATCTTATGATGCATTTATATCATTTCTCTTTTTGATAAACATTTAGATGTATATTTACTTATGATATTCTTTCTTTTTCTTCTTAGAATACTATTTTGTAAATATTTTAATTTCAACATTTATCGATATCTTTCCAAAAATTATATACTTTTTTCTTTATGAAATTTTTGTTTTCAATAAAAAGAATAATTATTTGGAAAAATTGCTCCATATATTTGATTATAAGGCAAGTGTCAGCATAAGCGTTGCGTGTTATTATTATATCCATATTATAGGGAATGCTACACTATCGTAAAGATAATGCATCTTGTTAATTGGTATAGGTAATACTAATCAATTTATTTAAGTCATTCCTAGTTATATAATAGCAAACCTGCACGATTTTTGGATCCTTCTTGTTTAGACATGTATTCAGTTTATTCATTTGCTCCTTCCATTGGAAGCTTGCCATAGGGCACTTCTTGAGTGAGCCTAATCTTTGTTTGCACCAGTAATCACTTTAACTCTCATCAGCACTTGAGACATCATAAAGGATTTTGTTCCCCTAGAAACCTGAATACTTTTGAAATACCCACAATTCATCAACAACTATATATTATTTGTTACACATAACTATTACAAAGAACAATGTAAAATTTACTACAATGCAATATTAAAAGACAATATAAAAGACTTTTGTATTGTTTAATATTTATAATACATTATAAAAGACACAATACAATATTTTAATATTTTTAATTAATTTATACTTTAATTAATTGTGTCATCTTACAAATAGATAGATCATCAATATCATTATAAATGACTCTAAATGTCTATTAGGGTGTATAAAAATTTCTTCACACTAGTATGTTTCATCTACAACTACATTGGACTACTTGTGTTGGACAACTATGGGTCTGTTTGGATAAACTTCTCCATAACCAATTTTAGGATAACAAAATAAGAAGGAAAAATGAAATAAGTTTCTCCATTCAATACGCTAAAATTAGCTTCTCCATAAGTTAAAAATTACCTTTTAGAGAAGTTAATATGAGAGAGCTTTCATAAATTAGCTTATGCAAAAGCAAATTTTAGCTTTTGGATAATCTTATTTCATTTTTTTTCTTCTTCTAAAAGTGCTTATGAAAATTTTTATCCAAACAAGCCCATATATTTGCAACTACATGATAGTCCTCCTTATTTTTAGGCTTGCAAGTATTTACAAACCACAATACATTCTTTGCATGTAGAGACCGTTAGTTGTATAAGTCCTACTTCACCTTTTGTCCATGTCATATTTGCATTGTCAACATCAAAAAGAAAAAAATGACAATATTTATAATTCCATTAAATATACAAAAACTACAAAAATATATATAAATATTAATAAAAAAATTCAACTAAAATAGCTTCTTAAATTTCAAAATTTTAAAGTTTGTAATAAAGTTCTAAAATTCAAAATAAGAATTTCACAAATATAATTTTAGAATTAAAAAATAATGATTTTGAAAATAAAATTACAAGATATAACAAAATAGCCTTCCATAAGTAAAATTCTAAAACTTTGGAATTCTACCATGCACCTTGTATATGAAGGTGCAGCAATACTTTTTACAATTTATTCTTCAAAATATATTTATATATTAATATGTTAATTTTAACTTGAGTTTAATAGGTATGCATTATTAGTGCATATACTATCTTTTCTTTTAACTTTTAAATTTTAATCCTTTAATTTCATACAAGTAGAATCAATCATAAGTTTTTTGAAATAACAAGTTACGCTGCATTAATATTGGCACAAGTTTTGGTGGTGTGATAATGACAATAAAACTCCAAACTTGATTGATGTTAGGCTTCAGCAAAATGGCTCAAATAGTGAGTAGTGTGGAAGGTTTGATAAGGAAGATAACATCATTCCTAGTAAGGGTGTCATGTTTAATAGGGATGTCATCCTTAGTAGGGATGTCATTGTTGGGATCATATATGCTGTCTAAAATGAAAGGGGTAGTAAGGACTGAGGGAGTAAGGTGGGGAAGGGGTGGTGTCAATACCTATGGCAATTTAACTATAAAGCTATTTGCCTTTTTTTTTAAGTATTTCAATTGATTGTACATAAGCTAATCAATTCAACTAGATATTCAATTACCCAAATCCATTATATGAATTTGGAAGGGAAAGATGAAGCAACAATGGTCGGTGTTGTGACCAATTTGGAGTGAGCTTTGGTCAAATGTGAGGTAGGCATATGTTTGTGATGTGTGTAATAAGGATAAAATATAGGCTTAATTGTGTTTTTCATCCCTATAATTTATCAAATGGGTGGTTTTAATTCTTTTAATTTCAATTGCTCAAATCAAGTCTCCATACTTTTATAATTAATGAAATTCAGTTCAACACTTAATTTACCATCATTAAATTTCTAATGGCATTAGGTGACATGGATTTCATTTAAACAAACCTATTAGAGATGATGTGTCATGTGACGCTTAAAAATGGGGTTTGAAAACAGAAAAAAGTGTTTAATGTAGGATTTGAACCCACTACATCATGTGTTAGCACCAAACACATGGCCACTAGGATACTAATTAGCTTAATATAAGTATAAAAAATATACTATATATAACTTAAATGTGTAGGGAACTAAAAATGTACATATATTTACCAGTAATAGATAAATAATATAATAGTTTAAACTAAATAAATAATAACTTATATTTTTTAATACTATTTATCTTAATTATAACTTAATCACTCTGTATTAAATACTTTTTTCTTTTTAAAACTGCATTGTTTTATTTTTTTTATTTTTTCATTTGATACTTTAGTGACTAAAATAAGATATTATTATTGATGTAATAAATTTTTTTGGTATGTAACTAAAAAATTAAAATAACCTTTTTTAATAATATATTGAAAATTTATGTTGTATTTAGTATTTTAATTAAAATTAAAATAACCTTTTTAATAATATTTTGAAAATAATAATAATATTTTTTAATTTTTTGTATTTCACTGAAAATTATTACATCAATAATAATATCTTATTTTAGTCATTAAGATAGCCTTTTTAATTTTAGTATCATATAGATTTTTTAGTATTAAATTAGAAAGATAGTTGCAGATAATTAATTATAGAAATATAATTATATATTTAACAGTTTTTTTATTGATGTATCAAAAAGGAACTACTACATCAATAATAATATCTTATTTCTGTCACTAAAGTATTGAAATAAAAAATGAAACAATGCAATTTTATAAAAGAAAAAATTATTTAATATGGTGTGAATAAGCTATAATTAAGATAAATAGCATTAAAAAGTATAAGTTATTATTTTTTTGATTTTGTAATATTATATTATTTATTTACTAGTGGTAAATATATGCGCATTTTTAGTTTCCTGCACATTTAAGTTGTATATAATATATTTATTCATACATATACTAAGCTAATTTGTATCTTAGTGGTTTTGTGCTTGATACTAAATCATGGGGTAGTGGTTTCAAATCCCACATTAAACATTTTTTTTTCAATTTCTAAACCTCATTTTTGAGTGCCACGTCAGTATATTAGTGTCATGTCATCTCTAATAGGTCACATGAGCAAAATTCGTGTTTAAATAAAATCCACGTCACCTAACTTCATTAGAAATTTAATGGTAAATTAAGCGTTGGATTGAATTTCATTAATTTTATAAGTATGAGGACTTGATTTGAGTAATTAAAACTAAAATCTCCCATTTAATAAACTATAGGGACAAAAACACAATTAAGTCTAAAATATAAATTCATTTTAAGGATTAAATTGCAAAAAGAGTATGAGTGCACCTTAATATTCAAGATACTTTACACGTCTTCCTAGTTCAAAAAACCTAAAAGACTAAAATTAACTTTTATCTCAGACCATAATTACCAACAAATGAATTAGAAATAAGTTTAACAAGTTTTGAGTCACCGTAAACACCATCATTTTTATGACATATTTTTCTAGAGTTGCTGTAACACCTATTCATATTAATTCAGTTATTAAGTTTAAGTAAATGAAAATGTGTGTAAAATTTTTTCACTTTTATAAAAAAATTCCAAACTTAATAGAATTTAGAAATAATAGTAAAAGATGAAAGATAAGACTGTATATACTTAAATATCATAAAACTGTACATCATGGTTTGAATAATACATAATAGTCAGAAATTAAAAGTACATCGAAAGACATATACTATCTAGCTCAATATATACATCAAAAAATCATATACAGAACAGTATTTATCTACCTTATCCTTCATACAAAAAGAAAATACTATAGGTCTTCAGGTCTTCCCCCATTGAGATGTTCTTTATCTCGTACTCAGCATCGTAGAGCGTTTATGTCGTCTTCAATAATCACGATCAATCATACACAAAAAAAAAATAATGGAGTGAGGTGTTTTGTTCTAAAATCACTTTTACATGTACGGTAGGAAATCTACCATAAAACAAAGATAAAACACAACTAACAACACAAGAGATCCTAAGGTTCATTCTAAGTTGTATCTGACTACCCTTAACTAGGTATGGATCCATACTTCCCATTAGTAGGTAATAGTTCTCAACAAAACCTGAGAAGTGACTGGGAGTACATATACCTCTCTCAACATTATCACATGGTACAGTTCTCATTATCATTGAGGAAAATAATAGTCAGGATATCCATTTATAGAGGTATACTCTCAAACCAATCCTAGAATGCTGAGGAGTTGTCGGGGTTATCAAGTTTGGTCAGGCGAATATCCCGGCTCAAAGGCGCTACCCTAGCCATTGGGACCTTCACCACTCGATGCCTACCCCCAAGACCTCCGCAAGGGGGTCCTTGCCTTTCATTCCTTAGCGTACCAAATTGCAGCTTTCCTAGCAGGGTGCCATGTCACTGCATGTCATTCACTTTACATTACTCACTAAACTATTAATTTCTAATTTCTCAAGCAAAGGTTTCCCTGGTTTCATTTAATTTGAGCACCAACACAATCAACATTTCTGCCTTATTTTGCAAAAATTGTATAATACCAAAATTTTAACAGAATAACAATTTAGTAATCATATAAAATTTTAGCAGAATAATAATATAGTAATTATAATTTAATTACTAAAATTTTGGCAGAATAACCACTAAATAAATACATTTTGATTTTCTAAATTTGAGCGGAGTAACAGCTTAGGAAATGCATTTTTTTTCTTCTAAAATTGAACAGAGTAACAGCTTAGCAAGTAAAATTTAATAATTTAAATTTGAGCAGAGTAACAATTTAATAATTATGATTTAATAATCTAAATTTGGGCAGAGTAACAACTTAGCAAAAATTAAAGTTTAACATTAAACAATAATAACAATAATAAAACTTAAGCCTAAATGGGTTTAGGGAAAAACCCTTCCTACCAACATGCAAAATAACAATAATTTAGAACCAACCCCACTCCCCTCATTACCTCTAAGATAGTTGATGAAGAGGATGGAATTGTTGATGCAAAACTCTTAGGAAGAGAACTTTATTAGTTATTGGAAAACTATTCAAATTTTAGCATAAAAACAAAGTAAAATAATTTTTTTTCTAGAGAGAGAAACCCTGTAAGAATTTTGCTAGCTTGAGAGAGGAAAGGATGAGTGAAAATCTGAAAACTTTGAGGCCTATTTATAGAAGAAGGAGGGGGGGGGGGGGGGGGGGGGGTTAGGTGTCCAAAAATCTACATAATCTAATATGTAAGCATTATGTCATAAATCCAATTTTTATTTATTTTTAATCCAATTTAGGGACACATATCCCAAATAGGTGGTGAATCACCTATTTTAGGGTTGGGGACATGCTCCACCAGCTGTCCCAAGCCTCCATGTGTCAAATTTTATCTGTAGGTGAATTAATCGGTACCGATAAAAATGCCTAAACTTGAAAAATTAGTTTTTAATATCAAATAATGCATTTTAATGCAAAATTGGACAATTACATTATTTTTCATCAAAAATAAATTTCTACTAATAAATTTTATTTTTATTAATTTATTTCAAATTATATATATTTATTTTGCATTTTTAAGCTAGAAAATTCATAAAATTCCATTTTAATTCAATAAATACCAAAAATTTTATGCAAATTATAAAATTAAGTATTTTACCCATAAATAAACTAAAATTACCATTTTCACCCTTTTTGAATGTCAAACTAGTACTGGTTGGTTTATTAGACACGTAGGGACATTTTGGTTATTTTACATAGAAATTCCACAAAATTTCCAAAATTATATTTTAATATATATGACATAATTCCAAGCTCAAATTAATATTTTAATTTCAATTGAATCTTTTCCTCATGTCAGTCCTGAATACTGAGAAGTAGGGACAAAATCGTCATTTTCTAATTTCTCTGGACTTTAGCTCGAAAAAATTATTAAAAATTACAATTAAATAGCTCTTGAAATTTTGAGTAAAGTGGCGAGAGTCAGAATTTTGAAATTCCTTCCCGATTTTTCAAAATTGCATTGTCAAATATAAAAAAAATTAGTTGAAGAATTGAAATAGGATTGTTATATTTTTCACTACTTTTCTTTCGAAATAAAGTTTTTATAATGAGAGATACTTAATATAAAATTTTCAAAATATTTTGAGGTCAAAAAGTCTCTAGTTGGTTCCTATAGTCAACTAGGGGTATTTTTGTCATTTTACAAAAATTATGTTAATAAATTCCAGAAAAATTTATAAAATTATTATTAATTATTCTAAATAAATTGATGACATAAAAACAATTTTTAAACATACCGAATAATTTAACATACCAAAATAGGGGTGTTACAATTGCTAACTCGCCTTGTAATCTATGATTAGGGGCATGAGTCCCGTGTGGTTCTGCAACTCTCAATTCGTTGTGAGAATTTACTACGATTAAAGTTGTTACTTTTATTTTGGTATTAAAATACAAAACTTTTTTATGAGTTGCACATCGTTTGGAAGGCGTAAAATAAAAAGGGAGAAGTAGAAAGAAAGTGAAAAACACACATGTACACCCACATAGTTGAAAAGAAAATGAGAGAGAAATTAAAAAATTTATTTAAGGTGATTTTTTTCTATCTAGTCACTTATTGATTATTACATTAAAAATGTTATAAAGCTATTTAACATATTTATATATTTTCCCTACATACTTTTGTTTAATCAAATAAGAAGAAAGAATACAAAAACAACCAAAACATTTTTCGACTAAGTGTAGTCAGCTATATTAATCAAAAGATGACATAATGTTTTATTGTGACTTGTATTTATATTAAAGAATATATATATATTGCAAAAAAAAATTATTGTCATTCAACTACAAACCACTAAGTATAATAAATTTGTTAACTTTTATAATAATTATCTTGAAAGTCATACTAAAAATAATTTTTGATTAATTGACAATCTAAAAACTTTTACACTATTAACACATGTTTATTAATCTCTATATTAAAACCATTGATCTCAAAATATTCTTTGATGGTTTTATCTGTAATTTCTCTTATTCTTCCTTTACTTTCAAGGATTATTCCACATTCCATTGATATACTCTTCTTAATAATAGGCTTTTACAGGTATAACACATGCCAAAACCATACATAAAGCAAGTTTCGATTTTTTTAATAATAGGTGTCACTTCAAATTTTCTTTAATGCTTTTATCCTTCCTGCTATATTGTCTAATATGTGCATAACCTATTGTAACATTTTCATCTTTACTATATCGATGTTATTTTCTTATTAATTTTTTACAGTCCAACACACAGTTTTGTACAAAGATTGTAAATTTTATAATTGTGTGATAATATTTTTTTAAGTTTGAGTGGTTTTTTTTTTTTCACATATAAATCTAAATCAATTATATATATATATATATATATATATATATATATATATATATATATATATATGTATGTATGTATATATAACACTCTATTTCTTCATTGTTTTTCATGATATAAACAGGACATTTTAAAAATATTTATTTATTTTTCTTTTTACAAACAATAAAAATAAATTAATTTCTTTATTTCATCTTCTTTAATTATTTTTCCCCCACATCTAAATGGAAATTTGATATTAGTACTCGTGGTTGTATATCAAGAAATTAAAAAAGTATTAAAAATTATAAATATACATACTGTAAAATTAATGTACATTTTTAAATATTAAATTTATTGTAAATTTGGATATAAAATAATATATTTTTTTAATTCTAAATTTTTTTAATATATGAGTAGGAAAGCTATTTTCTAAACTAGGGTTAAATATGTTTTAGGTCTTCCAAAATATGACAGAATTAGTTTTAGTCTCTAAATTTTTTGCCTTGAATAAAGTTTCTCAAATATTAAAAATACACTAATTAGATCCTTGTGCTAAACTTTGTTTAACTTTTATGTTAAATGATGACCACATCAGCATCACAATCACCATTAATTTGTTGATGTGGCCGTTCATGTCAACTGTTATATCTAGTTCAGATTAATAACATAATTTTTAAATAAAATTATTACATGTTTAACCCTAAAGCAAAAGTAATTACGTGATTTTTTTATTAAAAATTATTAGTGAACACTTCAGATAATAAAATACTTTACTTGGAAACTGACATGATTATCATTTAACAGAAAAATTAAATAGAATTTAGCACATGGATCTAATTAGGATATTTTTAATATTTGAAAAACTTTATTCAAGATTTTTTTTTTTGGGAACTAAAACCAATTCTATCATATTTTTGGAACACTAAAAATATATTTAACCCTCTAAGTAACATGTGTAAAATATAGAGTATTTTGAAAAAGAAACCACAATTGTATTAAAGTGTTATAATTAATATTATTAAGAGTAAATTATATTGATATCTTGAGATTTTTTGAGATTGGACATAACTTTCCTATTTTTTAACATTTACGATAACCTTCTTTATAGCGATATACAATGTAATGTTTCTTAAGCAATCAAGGGGCTAATATAATGTATAAGAAGTGTGAGTGTAATGTTTATCAAACAGTTAAGGAGGGTTAGTGTGGGATTAAAAAAGAGGATATCAGGCCAAATTTTCTCACTATAATTTACTATATTATTAAACACATAAATCAATTAATTAAAAAAGTTTAATTTTTATACATTGTTAGTTTAAAATTTTTTATATTGTTAACTAGTAAGAAATTATCGTTAATATGACTTTTAAAATGTTTATTGTAAAAATTAATAAACTTACCATATATGACAATTTGTAATTAAATGACAGTATAATTTTTTTTTATACTATTAGGATTTGTTTGATGGCCAGGATATGATAGTATGGGATAAGATAACTATCCTATCTTGTTATAATCCGTTGTTTGCTAGTAAGATATGATAATGCTATCCTATCCCTTATCTTATCTTATTGCTCCATTGTATTTCTTATCCTAAGGGGGAGCTGGGTTAGGAAACAATAAAATATGATAAGCTCTATTTGTAAATATATATATATATATATATATATATATATATATATATATATATATATATAGTAATATATATATTAATTTATATATAATACTAATAATTTTGACATGTAAATTTAAAATATATTATTAATTAAAATATTAAAAATTAAATAATTACTATTTAAATATTTTTTAAATAAGATTATTTGAATAAAAATTATAATTTTAAAAATTTTATATAATTTTTTTATAATTTTAAGAAAAGTAACTACACAAATAAAAAATAATATTGTATAGTTTAATTAAAATTGTATTTTTTTTACAAAAAAATAAAAAAATTAAATTAAAGTTACTTTTAAAAAATTATATGTAATTTAATGAAATAGTAATTTTTATTTGAACATAATTTATATTTTATTTTATCGTTATCTGGTTTGTTATCTAGTATGAACCAAATATTAGATAAGATTATCACTTATCCTACTTTTATTTTATCCTGTTTTTATTCTGCTCTCATATCTTATCCTATCTTATTTTATATTGACCAACAAACAAACCATTAGTGTATACACTATTTACTCCAATAAACATGATTTTATTTTAATTAATAATCTCATATTTGAATTTTTAAGAATATAATTACATTAAATTTGTAGAAGGAGAACTTTGTAACATAGATTATAGTCCAACCAAACTCAATCTGAATGAATTGAATATGCAATGCAGTATTTTAATGTTGACAATCTTAGAAAAGTTTTATAATAATTAATTAATAACTTATACCAAATTATGGCATGAATGCATATTGAGAAAATATGTGATCAATTTATATAATTTTTTCATTATTCACGACACGCGAGGCCCGAGGTACTAGCTGACTAGCGCTGTCAGAAGGGCAGATTAGGCCACGAAGTCATTTTTGCATACTTAGAAATAGGGGTGTTCGCGGATTGGATTGAATTGGTTTTAAAGAAAAATTTATCTGATCTAATCACTGCGGTTTTGTTAATTTATTATCCAATCGGTTTGATTTAAAATTTAAATCCAATCCGATCCAATCCAATTTAAAACGGTTTGGATTGGATCGGTTTTTGGTTTTAATCATACTATTATTTTTTTAAAAAAATATTAAATAAATAATATGATATATAATAAACATATTAAAAAATAATTTAAAATATCAAATATTTCATTAATGAGTCATTATATAACTAATACTAGTATAACTTTTCAAATATATATTATTAAAAATAAATTGACACAACTTGATAATTATGTTTATGTATCTTTACTTAAATAGTTACTAAAAAACTATCTTTAAATAAATATATTTTTTATAAACAAGTATAATTTACGTGATAATTTTACAAATATATAAAAATAAAAACATAAACATGAGTGATATTAAAAAATCACAAGTGAAAATATATATACATGTATAAGTTCGGTTTGAATTGAATTGGATTGATTTTCAAAATAAAATCCAAAATCCAATCCAATTCAATAAAAAATCTCAGTTTTTTTGATTTTGATTTTTTTAGTTTTTGATTTATTCAATTTTTGACATTTTGAATCGATTTTTTTAGATTTCATTAAATTAGATCAGTTTATGAACACCCATACTTGGAGGCAAGTGTGTCACGCCGAACGGCAACCACATTCAGATATTGGCAAAAATGTGCAGATTAATTAATTAATTAATTAATAAAATAAAATAGATAAAATTTCACCGTTTCCGTTGCAGTCTGTCTACAATACAATATACAATATTAAGCCACGTTAGTGTACACGTGACCTCACGTGATCAGTTTTGTTCGTGGTCAACTCTTTTGGTTGAATAGTAGTAAGAGTAGATAATTTTACACGCCCATTTTATGCCACCTATACCCGTCGCAGCATACCTTCCAGAGCAGGCTAGTAGTGGCGTTTTCATTTCATTTTATCTTTATTTATTTTTGGGCTAATGCGATAACAACGTGACCTTCAAGTTTCGAATCAGTCATTCATTCCGTAAGCAGTTTTTCCATCATCCCGCATATCCTCTTTTTCTTCTTATCACCGTCGTTATTCGTCGTTGTTTTCGTCTCTGTAACCGTTGCGATCATCGTCGTGCGGGGTATATGATTACTCCGCCACAAGATGCTGGAGGATCAGGTGGCGTACCTTTTGCAGAGGTACCTTGGCAATTATGTTAGAGGTCTCAGCAAAGAAGCTCTCAAAATCAGTGTCTGGAAAGGTTCTGAAATTCCTAACTAACTACTCTTCTTATTTTTTCGTCGTCTTCTTAATCACTTTCCATTACTTTCTGAAAGGTTTAACTGTTTCTTATTTTTCACTCGATTGCTGAGTTGAAATTAGAGTGAGGCCACGAGTCTGTGTCTCAGTTATAGTGGTTGATATTAAGTTTGGGCGTTTATACTTGTCGAATTGAATTTCAAGTGTTCAATCTGTTGACTGTGCCAGAGCAACCGTAGCGATTGTGCACGAGTGATTCGACTAGCTAACTGTGTTTGAAACTGTTTGTTTTGCTGATTGTGAAATTTCTGCTTTGTTCTAATCAATTTAGTTTTGAATGAGAGGGGAAAAGGTAGTAGATGATGATTCTGCTATCAACAATTGGCATTTGGCTCTATTGGATGTTTACATTTTTCTTTTATTTTCTCACAATGTGTTGGAGAATTCAATGCATAGTTTGTTCTAGCTGTCCTGATTTAGTGGTGTGCTATTCCCAGGTCAATGTGCATTTGTGGGCGAGTTCCATCTGTCCATACTTACATGTATCTTAGTTACTCATCATTATTGAAAGATTTAGGCTAGGATTGGGAGGGTGGTTTTGGAGGGGAAGGAAAGAGAGGACAATGTTCTTATTTTTAAATGAAGAGAGTTATACAATATTTACAAAAATAAACAAAATATTAGGACACCCAATTTATGCTTATCTATCATTTTTATTTCTTTCATTTTTATAAAAAATCATCAAATTAGATTATTTGAAATAAAAAATTTGTCCCCTCTTCCCTTCCCCTCCAATATTCAACTCCCAAACATGCCCTTATGATTTTGTGGATGTACATTTGACTGCTTTTGCCTTTTATCTTCCTCTCATTAATTTTTCTTAATATATCTCTGATCTTTTTCTTCCCTGAAACCGAAATATGAAACAGGTGATGTAGAGCTGAAGAATATGCAGCTGAAGCCTGAGGCTCTAAATGCTTTGAAACTTCCGGTGAAGGTTAAGGCAGGTTTTCTTGGATCAGTGAAACTTAAGGTTGGTGGGGGATTAACTGCTTTTTCTCAGAAATTTAGAAATATAATATGTTGAGTGTGGTTACATTTTTTTTGATATTGCTGCATGTAAGTAAAAGTATGTATGTATGTATGATGCATGCATGCATTGGGCGAGATGAAATGATCTTGATTATTCAATCTTGCATGGATAGCCAAGATTGATTTTACTTTAATCTAATCTTGATTCTTGATCAGCCATGTAAGATATTGAATGGCCAAGATTGACTCCTCTAGTCCTCTTCTACTGCAAACCTCTTCGGTCAATGATGGGCATAAAGGAAAACTAAGAATGGGGTAGAAAGAAATAGCTGTAAAAGAGCAAGAGCTTAGATGAAGAAATTGGAAGTTTGAGCCTTGCTCATGTTTGATGAAGAAATGAAATGTTGAGATAGCTTTAATTTACACAATAAAGTATTATATTTCAATTATTTTTCCTGTGTAATTTGTCTTTTGCCAGCTTTATTCTCCCATTTGTGTGATTAAGTTGTGGTTAAACCATTTTACTTCTCATTTTTCTAATTTATATTATGTTTTCTGGTTTCTGGTTTTCATAGTTGACTTTTCATTTTGAGGATGATGACATGTTAAAAGAGTGAGGGACTGTGGGGGTTATTTCAGCAGCATGGCCATGGTATAAATGGAATGATTTTTTCTATTTATCTTCTGTGTTGTATTGTTTTATGAGCATATTATAATTGCTAATGATGTAAGAGCTAGTTTCTCTTCTTCTATTATCTATTGGTAGAAGACAGACACATATTGCTGGCCTGTGGGGTTGTTATGGATTGTGGTAAAAGTTCATTATTGAAATAGCTCCTTTTTTAGTGTGTAATGATAACGATATTTTTATAATTCAGGATGAAATATCTAGGTTATTTTATGTTACCCTGTAGGGTAGGTACTTTGGAATAAGTTTATTGTGTGTGCTGGATGAATCTCGGGTTGGGCAAGCCACTTGACTTGGGGTAGTTTCTCTAAAGTTTTAGAAGAATGAGGCCATTCTTTTTGTGGCATTGTGCTGATTTGTTCTTTGGTCTGTTACTGTATTTGATACTTTGATTAAAATGGAATGCCTCCATTATAAGGGTTTTGCTCCAAGACTGGCTCTGGGATGGGTCTCTGTTTCTGGCTTTTTTCTGGTGCTCTCTGCATAAGAGTTTCAAGGGAGTATCCATTTCTGAAATGTAGATTGACTTGGCTACCTTGCTGGATTCTTGACTTCTTCATTTTCTTTTTTGGAGCATAACTTATCATCCACTTGTTTTAGTTTTTTCCTTCCTTTTAATAAAGTTTCTTTTTACATATAAAGCATGTTTTTGGTCTATCTTCAACATGCACTCATTCTGCAGACTTTTAAGTCGCATGTTCCTTTCTGCATGAGTGATGGTTACATTTGATGTTTGTATTTCTTTTAAGGTTCCATGGAGTAGGCTTGGCCAAGATCCAGTCTTAGTATATTTGGATCGCATTTTCTTACTAGCGGAACCTGCAACTCAAGTTGAGGGATGTAGTGAGGATGCTGTCCAAGAAGCTAAGAAAAGCCGAATACAGGTAAGAACTCAAAAGTAAGAATTAGATAGTGTAATTCAATTTGGCTTGACGATGATTTATTTGATGAAGCATACTTTTCCTCCCTTTTGGCAACAGGAGATGGAATTGAAACTGTGGGAGAAGTCACAACAGTTAAAGTCAGAAATGGTATGAGCTTGTCTTTTATTATTTTTTTGTTAAATGAATACAGGATTTTCACTTTGGCTTGTGTCCAGCACCATTCATCCACCCAAAAAAGTTCTGCAAAACTACTCAGTTTCTGTACATGTCTGAAATGGTAACTCCTTAATATTTGATGGCAGAGTACTGGATAGAATAACTGATAAACAGAGAGCATTTTGCTCACTCCAGATTTGCTAGAATGTGACATGAGCGAGAAAGGGAGAGAAAATGAAAGAAAATATTGAAGGGAGAGTAGGAGAGAATTTTCAGAGAACTGAATATGTTATTCTGAACATGTGAAAAGCTTACATTGTACATTTGATCAGTATATTTATACTCAGTAGTGAGTTTGGTAACTTACTAGCTCTAGCTGTCTAATAGAGGGTACAGCTGTCCTAACTACCTAGCTGACTCATCTTAACTGTCATGATGACTGGTCAGCAGCTGAGTTCACACATCACAAATACTCTCAGCACTTGCACATTACATACTGTACACACTCAATATAATACATATCCTGATGAGTTTCATCAAAGGACTGCCAAAACTGCATCACCGTCACAAAACTTTTACTTCCTTCTTGTCAAAGCCTTTAAACAATCAGAAACTGTTCCAAAGTTGAAGGACGAATCCCAGCCTCACCCTAAACCCAAACAAGATATTTCACATGAAAATTGCCAACAAATTTGCCATATAACAAAATGTTGATGATATTTTTAAGAGTAAATTACACTGACACCTCCTGAGGTTTTTTCAAATTGCACATAATTTCCTTGCTTTTTTAATGTTTATAACAACCTCCCTTATAGGAGTACACGTGTAATATTTTTTAAACAATTAAGGGAGGTTAGTGTAATGCATAAGGGGTGTTTGTGTAATGTTTTTCAAACAATTAAATGAGTTAGTGTAGGAATAAAAAAAGGAAGGGTATTGTCTGTAATTTTAAAAAATCTCAAGAAGTGTCAGTGTAATTTATTCTATTTTTAAAGTTTTCTTTTCAAAGTTGTGATTTATTTCCTATCAGTGAATTGGGTAGCATGTAAAATCTATTAATGGATTTTGGAATAAAGCCATTTCTTTTATAATTTTCTTATACCTATGCATCCGATATGTAAGTTTAGGGTGATGCATTCCAAATTCCTCTTTGGATCCTTATGTAAACATATGCATACATGTTTCTGTATGTTTAAGAATACCTTGTATTAATTCATGTATCTTTTTCTTTAATCTTAAGAATAAATCATGGTTGGGATCCCTCATCAGCACCATCATTGGAAATTTGAAGCTTTCAATTTCTAATATTCACATCAGATACGAGGATGGTGAGAGGTAAAGGAGAATTTTGAAATGTTTTGTGAATGTAAATTGGATCTCACTCAACATTCTGTATCCTTCTCTAGCCTGATATATTCTGTCTTGTAGCAATCCAGGGCACCCATTTGCGGCTGGAGTTATGTTGGACAAACTCTCGGCTGTGACGGTTGATGATACTGGGAAAGAAACTTTTATTAGTGGAGGCGCACTAGATCGCATTCAAAAGGTTCTGATGTGACTTGGTGTGAATTGATATCAGCTGTAATGATGAAATCCTTTTGTACTGATTCAGATGATTGTTAATTTGATAAAGTTTTAAAGCATATCTCGCATTGCAACAAAAGAAGGTTATCTTAAATTTTGTATCTTGGAAGTTTTGTTTGCTTGAGAGTAAGGAGCTTATTTTGTTGATCATATTCTGCAACTCTATTCCCTTGTACTGTTTTCTCTCAATGAATCTTTTTACTTACCACTGAAACATAATTGCTAGGAACAATAGTTAAGTCCATAATTGCAAATGAAAATAATCTTACTGCATAGTCTGTAATGATTAATGCCTTTTAGTCCGTGTAACTATTCTGTTGCTACTTGCTAGTGTTCTTTTGTTGTTAATGTCATTTTTCCTCATTGCTTTGCAGTCTGTTGAACTTGATCGACTTGCAGTTTATTTAGATTCAGATATTATACCATGGCATGTTAACAAAGCATGGGAAGATTTGTTTCCTTCAGAGTGGTTTCAGGTATGTATGGTGGATATGGGAGTGGATGAGGGGGCTATGGATTTATGTAGAACCGTTATTTGTTTCCTCAACTTCTTTGAAGTCCTTTTCTGTTTTAATTTATATCATGTATTTAAGATGTGAATGTGTTTGGGTATCCTAGTTAGTTTGGTTATCATGACACTATGTTTGTGGTCAATGTTGATAAGTCTTGCTGTGTGGGAGGAGAGGGGTTGTTCTGACTTGGTTCTCTTGAATGGTAGGGGAAATTGGTGGGGTTCTGTGCATGGTCTATCAAGGCTGTTTGGTGGGAGTTTGCTTCTGCTTGTGGATAGGGGTCAGATTGTTCTTTTATCCTAATCCTTCAGAAAATTTTTTGGGTGAGAGAAGGGGGGGGGGGAGGCATTGAGTCTTTTCCTGTTAAAATTACTACAACAACAGCTTTATCCCAATAGGGCCCTGTTTGGATAAGCTTCTTCATAAGCACTTATAGGAGAAGAAAATAAGAAGGAAAGATGAAATTAGCTTCTCTCATAATTAGTTTATCCAAAAAGTTAATTTTAACTTATGCATAAATTAATTTTAGCTTATAGGAGAAGCTAATTTCATTTTTCCTTATTTTCTATTTCTACGAGTGCTTATGGAAAAACTTATCCAAATAGGGCCAAGGTGAGATAGGTTACATGGATAACACGACGCCATTGGGCTTATTTAAAAACCAAATTCTTAGGGATATTATTCTCCATGAGATCTCTTCTAATTATTTCATTGAATGTTTTTCTTAGTCTCCCTCTACCCCCCCTTTTCATAGGGCTAAAACTATGTGATCTCCTCTCCTCATTAGTGCCTTTGGTGGCCTTATTTGTATGTGTCCAAACCACCTTAATTGATTCTTTGTTATCTTTTCGTTGATAGTTGTCACACCAGTATTTCCTCGTACACATTCATTTCGTATCCTAGCCTGCATTATGTGGCCACACACCCATCTTAACATACTCATTTTTGTTGCTCCCACTTTTTTTCTACTGTCCCTTTAAAGCCCAGCATTCGCTACTATAGAGTATAGCTGGTCGTATAACATTACGTAAAACTTTCTTTTGATCTTGATAGGTATTTTGCAGTCACAAATAACTCTCGAGGTCTTTCTTCACTTTAACCACCCAGATTGTATTCTGTGTGTGATGTCTTCATTAATTTCCTCATTATTTTGTAATATTGATCCTAGATACTTAAACTTAGAAACATGTGGTATGACATCTCCAAGTTTTACCTCCAAGTCATTCTTGACATCTGTGGTATGACAGCTTGTATCCTGTTAAGATTACTAGATTCATAAAATTATACTTTGGTGGATTTAGAATAACTTTTGACATGATAGATCTGTAGTCTGATATTTTTCATATCTAGTTTCCAAAGTAGAAACAAATCCTTTGCTTCTTTTTTACAGCTTAACCTTTTAGGTCCCTTGACATGGTATCAAAACACTGAAAAAGGAAAACTCAATAGTCTGATCTTGGACTGGTTGAAGGTTAGATCAGAGACCTATCACAGCCAACACTATAAAGACAGTAATGAACTATGTGCACCCTACTCTTTAAGGCAATAGTCTTTGGATAAGTTGAATATTTAACCTACAAATTTTCTGTTTTGCTACCCCATTCATATTCTTGGTTCCTTTGTTCTCCTTTTATTAAGTTTGGTTTGATCCAAGGTTCTTCTAGAGGATTTAGCTTTTGGTTTGTGATTCTTTTGATATTGGTAGAGTTAGAAAAAGGAACCAAATACCTTCATTGGCTTTTGCTTAAGCTTTTGAATATGTGATTCTGACATATAGTTAAAGTCCACCTGATGGAGTGGTAGAAGTTTCAGTTTAAAGTAGCTTAAGCAAAAAAGAAGTGTCAAATGAAATTTCTATCTACAATTTTGTGATGTGAAGTTTTTTTTTTTTTTTTTGAAGTCGTGTGTGAAATTTCAGTTTAAAGTAGGTTTTTTTATTTTTATTTTTATTTTTAAATAGGCATTCTATGTGATTTGTTCACAACTCTGACATCCTAAATTTGGCAGGCTTTCACATGATAGAGTGCATTAAGAGTCATAAAAGCTATTATTAGGTTTCTTGCTTACCCATTGTGCTATATATAGTCCTACTATGCTTGAAGAACTGTGGGCAGTTATACTTAGACATGGGCATTGGGAGGAAAGATTGATGGATGGCCAGCTTGTAGAGACATTTATGATGCAATGCTATTTATTTGGATTTAATAGAACTGCTTAAAGTACCATAGATAGGGACATTTTGCCTCTGACAAAATTATTCACTTGGCTCTTTTGGAGGTGGCATGCAATTTTTATTTGTTTTCATCATGATTTTATTACTTTACCTCTTCTTTTCTTTTAGTTTCTCTTTTTAATTTTCTTATAAAAAATTCAGATATTTAAATTTGGCACTGAAGATGGGAAGCCAGCTGATAATTTGTTAAGAAAGCACTCATACATTCTGCAACCAGTGACTGGGAAAGCAAAGTACTCCAAGCTGCTGCCAACTGAAGTTGCTGATAGCAAACAACCTTTGCAGAAGGCTGTGGTGAATTTGGATGACGTTACAATTAGCTTATCGAAGGTTCATTTGACAGTTCTTTTTTGTTTTTTCTTGTTTCCAGAGATTGTGATTATTTTTAGGGATAATCTTTGCATTTTTGTCTTTGTAGGATGGATACTGGGATATCATGAAATTAGCAGACAACTTTGCTGCATTTAATCAACGTCTAAAGTATGCTCATTATCGTCCACTGGTGCCAGTAAAAGCTGATTCCAGGTCTTGGTGGAAGTATGCTTACAGAGCTGTATCTGACCAGATAAAGAAGGCAAGGTATTTGAACACATTCCAATTCTGTTCACAGCCTCATGCATTACTTATCTTTTGCCAAGCTAAATTTTGTAAATACTAATTACTGCAGATAGGGAGTGTAACTTGCATAAGTAACCCCAATTTAACAGCCTAACTTACAATTAAGTAAGACTAGTGACTAGTGTTTGACCGAGTTATCTTGGAAACAAGTTAATAAGTTAGTATTGATATCTTTGTACCTGTTCCTCAAATCTGCCATAATGGAGTATCCATGCTTCATCTGCACATCTTTTTTTTCATCACATTTTTTGTATGATAATCTTCTTTCTTTAAAATTGAAACTCTCAACTAGGAGGCTTTATATTTAGGTGAGTGTAGTTCAAGGAGTTAAAAAATTGTGCCTTAAGTGCCAAGGTGGGATGATGGATAGTACCAAGTGCCTCTTGCATGTTATTCGCTGCCTCTTCTGTGAGTTGCGCTCTTTTTATGTCTTAATGGCGCTTTTACTTCACAATGGAGATGCTCCAGGCTAGTGCCTTATGGAGCAGGGAATTAGCAAAGCTCAGCCCATGAGAAGCCTAGGTATTAATATGAAAAACAGTGGCAACCCAGGAATCAATCACTACTTGAAGAAAAAATGAGTTGCATAAAACAGAGGATGATGTAGAAAAACAGAGTATAATGGTGACTCTGATATATCATTATTGAGGAAGAACATACAATAAAG
Source organism: Spatholobus suberectus (assembly GCA_004329165.1). Lineage (NCBI taxonomy): Eukaryota > Viridiplantae > Streptophyta > Magnoliopsida > Fabales > Fabaceae > Spatholobus > Spatholobus suberectus. The sequence goes on along the minus strand of CM014730.1, from coordinate 86,750,459 downwards.
AGGTGCTGGCCACACCGAGATCAGAATTCAGAAACGGAATCACTAAAATAAGGAAATAAAATATTCAGACTAACTAAGATGATAAACTTTATCAACCCAAATAAGGAAATGTATAAAATACAATAATTTTGATCTGTCACAATCAATCACAAATTCAACACGTGATTAAGCCACCTTAATTGTAGTCACCCCTAGCCTACCTTAATTGTTGCCTATCAAAGTTAGTTGTCAATGTTTCAGAAAGTGCTATCGGAAAGGGCTACCTATGAAGGGGTTGACAAAAAGGTTGAGTGAAGTGTCATAGTGTGTAGTTGTCTGGACGTCGACTCTTAAGGGGTTGAGATTCCCGCATTGATTAGAGATAAGGACTAAGTAGTGCTTATAAAACTTGGGCAATCTTCACTGTACTAGTTAGTTTTGTGGGGTTGAGTTAGGGCCTAAGCCCAAATTCTTAGATGGTATCATAGCCTATCCTATATCTTTTGTTGGGCCACTAGCACTGCCACGCTCTAGGCTCATAGCCTTGGGCGTGAGGGGGTGTGTTGGAGAGCCTCGTAAATTGTAGTCATCCCTAGCTTGCTTTAATTGCAGCCTATCAAAGTTGGTTGTCAATGCTCAGCAAAGGGATACCTATAAAGGGGCTGACTCCAAAGGTTGAATGAATTGTTGTGGTGTGCTACTGTTGGGACATTGGTTCTTAGGGGGTTAAGATCCCACATCGATCAAAGATAAGGCCTAAATAGTGCTTATAAAGCTTGGGCAATCTTCACCGTACAAGCTAGTTTTGTGGGATTCAATTAGGCCTTAAGCCCAAATTCTAAGATTAACAACAGATGAAAGGAGGCAAAACATCACTCCCTGATCCACATCATACTTTTTAAAAATTTTTGTATTTACTATTCTTGCTTTCTGTATATGTTTGACTTGAAGAGAAGAAACTATTTTATTTGGTCTACTGGGTTACAGCATGTGTACCCATATATATACAAATAAAAAAGCTATCTTTTATCTAAATGATAAACTAATCTAAAAGATAAACTAAAAGACAAACTGAAAGATAAATTTTTGTATCCTAAATATCAACTGTATTTACAACACTCCCCCTTAAGTTGGTGAATGGATATTAATCATTCCCAACTTGCCAATAAGTTCTTGGAATCTTGTTGTAAGGAGCCCCTTGGTGAACACATCTGCCAATAGGGGTGTCAACCCGCCTTGCCCCGCCCCGCCCTCAACCCACCGAAAAATGGGTTGGGTTGGTTGAACCCGTTTTTTGATTGGGTTGGGAATCCCAACCCAACCCATGGGGGTTGACCCATCAACCCATTAAAAAAATTATAAATTTTTTTTTGCTTTAATTTTTTTTTGAAATTTTATGATCAAATATAAATTAAAAAAGACAAAAAAATGTTATATAGTTAGTAAATGAAAAAAACCTACTTAATACTTAAGAAATGATCAATTTATCATAAACTTTAAGTAACAATTTTTATTTGTCCTAAATTCTAATGACCACCAAAAATTGTCTTTTTGTCTTGGAACTTTACATATGACATATTTGAATAAAAAGAAGCTATAATATCAAGTATTACATGAATTATAATATAATATCAATTCAAAAGTTCAAGCTATTAAAAAAAAAAAACACCTGACGGGCCAACCCAACCCAACCCGTTATTTGGTCCGTCGAGTTGGCGGGTCCGTTGAGTTGGCGGGTTAAACGGGTTGGGTTATGTGGGTTGGAGGGTTGAACCACATAACCCAACCCAACCCGTTTTGTCGGGTTATGTGGGTTGACCCACCAGGTTGGGCCCATATTGCCACCCCTAGTCCCTGTGGGGATGTAGGTTGTGGATATAACTCTTTGATGAAGTGCCTATCAATCTCTATATGCTTGGTTCTATCATGTTGTGCAGGATTGTGGGCAATGCTAATAGTTGAATTATTATCATAAAACAGCCTTATAGGTTTTCATATTTTATCTTAAGGTCATCAAGGATGACTTTCTTCCATTCCTCATATATACTGTGATATATGCCATAGCTCGAAATTTTGTTTTTGCACTAGATTGAGCTACTACATTTTGCTTCTGCCCCAAATTGCACTCGGTTGAAACATTAGTACCCTGGGGTGGATCTTCTATCAAGAATTGACCTAGATATATACACTCCCATAAAGGAGTGTAAATGAGTTGAGTTATTCTTGAACTATTTAGGCTTCACTCATTAAATACTCGATCAAGTTTGTTTATTTAATTAAATAAACAAACTGATGTTTGAGATTGGACTCAATTATTCAAATGAGGCAAGCTCAAACTTTACAAAACTCGATATTAATGGCTTGTGAATAGTTCATATATATATATATATATATACACACACATAGGTGGAGATCAAGTTACTCCAAGAGTAACTCTTGATAGAGTTATGTCACTCAATAACTCTTGATATATATTAAATTTTAACGATCCAACCATTGAATATTTTGATATCATCTTAACGATCATGCATACCAAATTTTAGATAAATCAGACATTTGTAGTTAGTTAATCTTAGAGTCGACAATTACTTATAATTTAGAAAAATATATTATACGTTAATTTGAATTTATTTAATGAAATATCAAATAGTTTTCAAACTTTATAAAAATTGATCTTTTAATTTAATAGTTGGATCGTTAAAATTTAATATATATCAAAAGTTATTGAATGAAGTAATTCTACCAAGAATTACTCTTGGAGTAACTTGATCTTCACCTTATATGTATAGGATCCGTTGACACTAGGTGTAAGTCTTACACCAAGTCTAAACCGTTAATACAGGTTAATTCTATAATTTATAACATCTTAATAAATATAGTAACTTTAACATATTTTGTGACAATCAGTTATTTACTTTCAACCAATATATATATATATATATATATATATATATATATATATGAGGTGTAAGTCTTTATACTTACACCAAATCTAAACTATTAATATAGGTTAATCTTACGATTTATAACATCTTAATAAATATAGTAACTTTAACATATTTTGTGACAATTAATTATTTACTTTTAATCAATCATCAAATCATTTGATTTGATTTAATTGATTCTTTTATTGATTTAACTTTCTACTTTAATTATTTCTAAAAATTATTAACAAAATTAATATTTTTTATAATAAAATATATATTTATTTTTCTCTATTTATAATTTACATAATAGATAAAATATATATTTTTATGATTCATTAAGAATTAATAAAATTTTTAGTTGCTATTGTTTTAATAAATTTATAAAATGAAAATTAACAAATAGAATGTAACATAATTGTTTATATATATATTTTTTTTGAGGAGGTCGAAATTGGTTATGTTAAAATATATTTTTATCATGAATGTTTATTTTTTATTATTTATATGATCAATATACATAGTTAAATATATTCGGATTTATTGATAAATAATATCTTTCATTGATATTTGTTTTACTAAACTTTAAAATTAATTATGAGAAAATAAATTTTAAAAATGAAAAGTTTTAGATAATGTATATTTATTGAAATATATTATTAGTTAAGCATGAAAAATTAAAATAAACACTAAGTTAATGCTTTAACATTAAAACATATAAAATAAAGAATACAAGTTAAAGTAATAATTATATTATATTTTTATTTTTCTCTATTTTCAATAAAATTAGCCAAATTTTTTATTAGGCTTTTTTTTAATTTGTTAAAAATTTTGTTAATTTTATTAAAAAATAGAGACAAAAAAATATAATGTAATTACTATTATAGTTTATTTAACTTTTTTTTCTTATCTTGTATTCCTTATTTTATACATTGCAGTGTAAAAGCATTAAGTTAGGGAAATTTCATACGTTTTAGTGTAAAAACATTATGTTATCTAACGTTCTTTATTTTATATATTTTAATATAATCTAATTTTATTAAAAATAGAGAAAAATTAAAAGATATATTTTATTTGTTATGTAAATCATAAATAGAGAAAAATAAATATATACTTTTCTTATATATTTTTTTTAATAATTTTTATAAATAATTAAAGTAAAAAATTAAATTAATCAAACAATCAATTAAATCAAATCAAATGATTTAATTGATTGATTAAAGTTAACTAATTGACTGTCACAAAATATGTTAAGGTTACGATATTTATTAAGATGTTATAAAATGTAGGATTAACTTATATTAACGGGTTAGATTTGGTGTAAGTCTTTAGGACTTAAACCTGGTGTCAACAGATCCTATAATATATTCCACTATTTGTATGAAAACATTTTTGTATGGTCTAGAATTTTTAATTTCACATAATGCATGTTAAACATATTTTTATTTGTAGATTATCGTTCAGTATTAAAATGTTTATTAAATACTAAACTAATAAAGTTAAAAAATAATTTAAGAAAATTTTTTGTAAAAGCAAAAATAATTCAATCATAAATAAGCTAACCAAGCCAAACTCAAGCTTTATTTATTTATTTATTTTAACAAGCCAAGCTCAAGCTTTTAGTTAGACTCGTTTTAATAAATGAGCTAAGCTAGAGCAACCCATTTTTTTTCACAAGCCAAGTTCATACTCGGCTCAATTTGTTTACACCTTGTAGTTCCATAGACAATGTACCTTTTCTCTTGAACAACAATCCTTTTCTTGGGCTTCCCTTCAAATATTGGATGATTTTATCTACTACTTGTAGGTATCTTTCTTGGGATCATGCATGAATTGTTTGACCACACTAACAACATAAGTAATGTTTTGTCTAGTGTGGGATAAATAGATCAACTTTCCCACCAATATTTGGTATTGAGACTTCTCTACTACTAGGCTTCCTCACTTCCAATCTTGTAGTTTTGTTCAATTGGAATTTCAAATGTTTTACACCTCAATTTCCTTGTTTCTTTGAGATGATCTAGTACATACTTCCTTTGGGATATAAAGATACCTTGTTTGGAATAGGCAACGTCTATCCCAAGGAAGTACCTAATTCCAACTCCTCATTTCAAAATGGGTTGCCAACTTCTCCCTCAGAACCTGTTTTTCAGTCTCATCATCACCTACAATGATCATATCATCTACATAGACTAGAAGGAGAGTGAGTTTGCCATCATAGGAATGCTTTGTAAAAAGGTATGATCACCTTGACTCATTTGTATCCCAGGGATATCATAGCCTAGGTGAATCTTCCAAACCATGCTCGACGAGACTCTTTGAGACCATATAGAGCCTTCTTGAGCCTGCACACTTTGCTCTTCCCATCACGAGAATCAAATCCTGGAAGAATTGCCATGTAAACTTACTCTTCCAGGTCTCTAGGTAGGAAAGCATTTTTAAAATCAAACTGCTGCAGGTCTTAGCCAAAATGGGCAGCTAGGGACAGAACAATTCTTACTATATTCATTTTTGCTATAGGAGCAAAGGTTTCCTCATAATCTATCCCATAGGTATGTGTCCTTCCCTTTACAACTAATCTCGCCTTGTACCGACCTAGGATCCCATCATATCTATACTTCACAGTGTACATCCACCCGTATCCAATTGCCTTCTTATCTTTCAACTTGTCAATGATCTCCTAGGTCGAGTTTCTTTCTAATGCCCTCATCTTTTCATTTATGGCTCAAACCCAATTCTCATCTTTTAATGGCTGCAATAAAACTCTAATGCTATATCGAGAAATGGTCAGTACAAACAAATTGAGAAATAGGATACTTGGTACACAATCTTTTTCCTTTCATCAAGGCAATGGGCAAGTCATCAGTGACATTCTCACCCAAATTCTAAGCAACACTTTTAGGAATACTTACCTACGGCTTGGACAATTGAACTTGTTTTGGGACTAGAGTGGGTTTCTCTCACCTTTGGTACTTATTTCTATAGAATCAGTCTACTTGTCTTGATTCGTCACTGGCTTCCTCAGTGGTGACTTCTTCCTCAGAGATGTCTTAAAGAATGGCTTCTTGAACATTGTGTAAAGTGAGAAGAGGCAATCACTTGATAATAGACTCAGTTTGTAGGCTATTCTCCCCTTGAAGTTAAGGGCTGGTATAAAATGACTCAATTTCATGAAAAGTAAAATCCATAGAGACAAAGACATGACTTTGAGGATGATAACACTTTGAGGGATAACCAATAAAGATACATTTGACAGCTCTAGGGTCTAACTTTTCATGGTGGTAACTGTGAGAGTGGACAAAGGCAACACATCCAAAGACACAACTTTGAAGGCTTGACACGAGAGGAGAAGTAGGAAGGAATGATAACATGTGGTCTACAGGACTAATTCTAATTAGGATACGATATGTGGCAATCAAGACAGCTTCTCCCCAATAGACTTTAGGAACTGAAGTTTGGAAGAGGAGGGCTCTAGTAACTTCAACGAGATGACAATTCTTTTTGCAACCCTATTTTGTTAGGGGTATCAACACAAGTTAGCTCATGAATAATGCCATTATTTTTACAGAATTCAAAAAACACTTGGTTAACATACTTAGTGCCATCATCAGATTGGAATCTTTTAATATGGTTTTCAAATTGATTTTTAACAAGATGGAAAATATCTACGAAATTTTGGATTTATTTATAAGAAATATTCATGTCACATGAGTACAATCATCAATAAATGTCACAAACCACTTAGCCTAAAGATAAAAACAGTAACAGGTCCCTACACGTCAGAATGAACAAGGTTAAAAGGTGCAAGACTTTTATTGTCACTTGGAGGAAATGTTGCACGATGGTGTTTTGAAAACTAACAAATGTCACAGTGAAAAGATTCGACTGATTCTTTTGTAAACAAATGAAGAAATAAAGACTCAAGCATACTAAATGGTGGATGTCCAAGACGTTTGTGGTGAAGCCAGATTTGGGAAAATGCCTAAGCCTCGAAGTTTGCTTGTTAATTGGAAGATAACACCTTCTTGTTGGTACCACCATTAGTCTTCATGTGGTTCAAGAAATATAACCCACCTTGCTCTTTATTAAGTCCAATCATCCTCCACGTGGCAAGGTCCTAGAAGACACAATGAGAATGGACAAAAGTTGCTATACATTTGAAATCTTGTGTAAGTTTATGTATAAATATAAGATTATTAGCTAGTTTAGGAACATGAAGGACTTTGTGCAATGACAGGGATTGTTGGAATTGGATGTTGTCTGATCCAACAATAGGGACATGATCTCCATTAGCAATAGTTATGAGTTGCCTTCCAAACAATGCGGAGCATGATGTAAAGTATGAAGAAAAGAGAGTCATATGATTTGTTAAGAACTTTTGAAAGAACTTTTACTCTTCATGGTCAAGAAGCAAGTGTCAGAAATCTTACTAAGATCATTGGGTATGAGTTTGCAGTGAGTGACTCTGAAAAACCCATTGTCAAGAAACGGAGGAGAACGTGTCGGTGTAGATCCGCAACATATGACACTTGATCTGTGAACAACAGCCCCCAGAACAGGTAGAGGTGTTGCTGATGAGCCTTTTTGTGGTGACGCCATCAAGTGGGTCGCATCAGAAGGCGGCACGACTTACACGCATTGGAGATGGTGGTTGCAGTGGCAATGGACAGAGGCGTGTGAATGTTCCCCAAGATCGGGAGCTCTGGTACCAACTAGGAAGAGAAGAATCTGTTTTATTCAGTCTAAAACAGCTCTCTTTTATTTAAAAGATAAACTAATCTAAAAGTTAAAACTAAAAGATAAACTAAAATGTAAATTTTTTTTATCTTAAATATCAATTGTATTTACAACAGTTTGGCGCTTTTATTATACAGTAGGGAAAGCCTTTGCACAGCAGTGAGGTTGCTGTCTTGTAGCGTGGAGGTCAAGGGTTCAAATCCTAGAAACAGCCTTTCCACTTCCAGGGATAAAGCTGTGTATATCTACCCTCCCCAGATCCCACTAGATGGGTCCTCATGCATTGGGTCACCCTTTATGTTGCACTGCAGTCAAAGCATGACGCTCTCTTATTTCTCTTCATTTTTTTTTCACTACCAAATCTCTTCTTACTTATTTAGGCAATTTCAGTGTCACAATGACTTTTTATATAGATTTTATCCTTCTTTTTTATTCTTTGTTCTTTTTTATGTTTATAGAGTGCAATAACTTGCACTGTTTTCTGTTTGTTACATATGCAGAGTGTACAAGCACTCTTCTTTTTCATGTACGAAACAGAGTAACATGCACTCTGTTCTTCTGCATTTGACTATCTTTCATATTTACTAATAGCCTCAACTCTGTTTAAACAACTCCATACAGAGAAGAGTAAATAGCATCATCATTGCTTGGTTTGTTAGCCTTCATCTCTAAAGTCTAAACTTAATCAAAAGAAGATGCTCCAAGTATTGAGGGCACACCATAAAGAAGACTTAACAAACACCATAAAATCTAATCCATTTATTTATACTTAGTGGCATGGTGACAGTTTGTGCTTAATTTTGATTGGGTAAGGTCACTACATATGCTTCTTAGATGTGAACTTAGCAAATGATGTGAATGGGAATGAGAAGTGAGCATGAATATATATTTGCTTGTAGGAGAGTAAATAAGAAAGGGTGAAAATAGATATAGTATCCTTTATCTACTGTCCATACTTTAAAATGAGAGACGGACAGATGAGGTCTAAGCAATTGTGGAAATCTAATTCTTCTTCTCATGTAGGCTTTTGTTTGGTCAATGATACTCAATGGTACCCTAACAAATTTATGAATGGATGAGATAAAGCATGATCTTTCAACATTCCTGTCATTTGTTTTGCCATTCTAAAACTCAGTAATTTGACTTGGAGCACTTAGTTGCATGTAATGTGTGTTAGACTGTTAGCCACTTGTCATTTGAGTGAGTAGATGACAAATGTCATGCAGTTGCTGCTCACTCCTATTAGAGGTTTTGGAAGGAAAAAGGGGAAGGTGTTTTAAGGGGGTAGTTTATCAAGGCATGTTCAGAAGATGCTGTTCTAAGATGTTCACTTAGCATTCTTTCATCTATTTCTTAATCTTAATCTTCTTTATAAGTACAAGTTTGGAGGGTGTTTGGTTTGTTTTGCTCTCATCAAACCAACACCCTCTTAAGCTTGCTGTTTCAACTTTCAGAATGTTGTATATTTTTAAAAATTAATATTAGAGCTTTGTGGGATCTATGGTGATAGTTGATCTTTATTTATTATGTTTTAATGTTTATACTTCATTGACTATGGATATTGTGCTTCTGTCAGTGGAAAAATGTCATGGGAGCAAGTTTTAAGATATGCAAGCTTGCGGAAGAGATATATCTCTCTGTATGCTTCACTACTTAAATCTGACCCCACTCAGGTGACAATTAGTGGCAACAAAGAGATTGAAGACCTAGACCGTGAACTTGATATTGAGCTTATACTGCAATGGAGGTACATGGTTTGTTTTGATATGTTAATATTTAATATTAATATTAAATTAATCATGTGAAAAACAAGGGTATGTAAGGTAGAGTCTATAATTGATTCAACTATAGTATCATAGCCATAGTCAGTGTACATTCTGTGTACATTTTCCTGGTACTAATTGTACAGGGATGATAAGCTCAGCTTTTGAAGGTGGAACATTTTAGATCAGTTTAAAATTTTAATGAATCATATGTTAAAAATTAGTAAAAGCATCTTTGCATTGCTATTTTAATAAAATAATGACTTGGAGTCATTCGAGCAACAAACTCTCTTTTTGACTTTGTACATTGTTGAGTTGTGGTCTGAGTCTCCCTTGATGATTCTTCATACTACTTTATTGGTGTGTATGGTTTGAAAACTGTATTAAGAAAGATCTCTAGATACTTCTTTTTCTTCATTGTATGAGCATTAGATATTTTTTCCTTCACATGCTCTTTTACAACCTTGCAATCCACATATTTGGATTCAACTAAAAGATTTATGCATGTATATGTAACACAGATATATTAGACTTTGCAACCCTCTTGTTTATTCTGACCTTGAAGTATTTATATTTCACGGTGTTCGCAGAATTTTGGCTCACAAGTTTGTGGAACAATCAGCGGAGTCAAACCATAACGTGAGGAAACCGAAAGCGCAGAAATCTTGGTGGTCATTTGGATGGTGAAGAGTCTTGTCTTAAAATATTTTAATGTCTCGGTAACTAAATGATGGATTTTATTTTAGTTTTTACTGTGTTGCTCACCTGTGATCATGTACTATATCCCAGGACCAGTCAATCTCCTAAAGAGGAAAGTGAGGAATTTAATTTCAGTGAAGAGGACTGGGACCAGTTAAATAAAATAATTGGATATAAGGAGGGTGATGATAAGCAATTGGCGGTAAATAGCAAGGCGGATGTTATTCATACTTTCCTGGTAGTTCACATGAATCATAATGCTTCAAAGCTTATTGGGGAAACCAAACAGTCCGTTGCTGAATTATCATGTGAAGACCTCAGTTGCTCCATAAAGCTTTATCCAGAAACAAAGGTCTTCGACATTAAGTTGGGCTCATATAAGTTATTATCACCAGAAGGTCTCCTTGCAGAGGTCGGACTGTACTCCTTATCATTGATGTTAATTTTCTGCATTTTTATTTTTATGCTTGCATAATACAATATGTGATATCTTGAATATTTGTTCCACATCCTTTCAGAGTGCGACTTCCTATGACTCATTAGTTGGTGTCTTCCATTACAAACCTCTCAATGACAACGTGGACTGGAGGATGGTTGCCAAAGCTTCTCCATGTTACATGACTGTATGCTGTTTTTCATTTTTGTCCCCATCCTCTATTTGAGTTTTTATTTGTTTGGTTTACTTGTTTACTGATTTGTCTTTGGCGTTTGGACAGTATATGAAGGACAGCATTGATCAAATTGTGAAATTCTTTGAAAGTAATACTGCTGTAAGTCAGACCATAGCATTAGAAACTGCAGCTGCTGTGCAGGTATCATTTGACTTGACATCTTCTGCTATTTGGGGACACGTTAATTGTCAAAGCTGGAATTGTATATTAACTATGATACCAGCACTGAGTATATTAATTAGGAAGGTTAAGAGGTGAGCCTTTGTTAAAGACGTGATCATTCTTCTCCAATCAAATGAACCAGAACTGCAAAAGGCCAAAAACTTCATAATGAATGCCACAGAACTTTTGCCTCCTTTTTGCCAAAGCCTTGAAACCTAACCTCAAGAAACTATTCGAAAGTAGGACATACCTAAACCTCACCGGAACCCCAAACAAGTTTTTCATTAGAAAGGTATTGCCTTGTTGTACAAGAATAAGTGCTCTAGATTCTGAATTTGAAGAGCACATCATGAAATCAGGAGATAGAGTAAGGTGATGCTTACGAATTTGCATCAGATCAGTTGTGTTTATCGTATGAAGTACTTTTAGAGGGACCCTTGGAATTACTAATTGGTTATCTAAAAAGAATATCTGGTGATTGGGGGAGTGAGGTAGGAATTGCAAGGAGGATTTACAAGGAAAAAAAAGAAAAAGAAAAGGATAAATCTGAAGTCCAAACTCTCCTATCTGGAATGATAGTAAGCTGAGATGAACATAGGATTGAGTAAAACCAAAATAGATTCTAGCTTACTAGCTTCCCCATATTTCAAGTCTCTATTTAAGCTTCTATTGTACTATCTATTGTCTATCTTTATCTTTTCATTTTATCTTTTCTCTCCTGCATTGTTTCCTTTTTTTCTTTTTTGGTTATATTTCTCTTTCTTTTCTTAATATATTTTCTTATGCTAAAAACATGGAATTTATTTTAGACTCACTAGAGAGTTCTGGTGTTTAATCTTGGGTAAAAGGATATTCTCATGAGCTTGTATCATTGTTCCTAGATGACGATTGATGAAGTGAAGCGCACTGCCCAGCAGCAAATGAGCAGAGCATTAAAGGATCATGCCAGGTTATTTTATCTATTGTCTTGCTCTATTATGTGTGTGTGAGCCTTGAGTACGAAACTGTCCAATTCTGTTGTTGAAGTATGACAATGGGAAATTTCTTTTTTATGATTATTGTCAAATTTAAATAATTTAAAATGGTTTAGATTTAAAGCACATGTATGATGAGTAGCATTAGATATTACTCATTATACATGTGCTGATTAGGTCCTCTTGTAACTAACGATTTACATGGTATATATCTAACTGCATGGGCTGATTCAGACAAAATTTTACCTCAATTCTTTTCTGTTTCTATATGTAGTATAAGTGGTTTAATCCTTCACACCACTGGTTCAATTCCTTCTGTTTACTTGAAAGAGAAATAATCTCTGAATATTATTACTTGATAATACAATACAGATGGAGATATGATATATATAGGTAGATTCTAATCTAATCTCAATACGGAAATATTGGGAAATGATATCTAATAGAATCTGTACAAATCAAATCTGCGCTAATTATTGGAAATTAGGGAATAAATTTAAACAAATTTGAACAAGAGGATCAAATCTTTGTTAATTATGGTAATTCTCACAACACTCTCCCCCAAGTTGGTGAATGAATATCTGTTGTTCCTAGTTTGCAAGTGAGATCTTGAAACCGCTCCCTGGGAAGTCCCTTGGTGAATACATCTGCCAATTAGAAGGGATCTATGCAGTATCTATGAAACCATTATCTAATTTCTCCTTAATAAGATGTTGGTATATCTCTATGTGCTTTGCTCTATCTTGTTGAACTTGGTTGTGTGCAATGCTAATGGTGGACTTGTCACAAAGTAGCTTCATATGTACTCTAACCTTTTGTTTGGATGGAGAATTTTAGCATTTCAAGGAAATTGAAATACATGAAATTTGAATTACTTTGAATTAAATTTCCTTTATTTTCCAAATCCTTTTTTTGGCTAAAGTAATTCAAATTTCTTGTATTTTAATTTCTTTGTTTGGATAGAATAATTCAATTTCCATTTAATGCAAAATTTCTTTTTTAAATATTTATTTAAAAAATTAAAATTTTAATATTAAACTTTATCAAAAATTAACATTAGCCAATTTTTAAATATTTAATAATTCAAAAATAATCTTAATATTAGATAATATTTAATAATTCAAAAATAATCTTAATATTAGACAATATTTAATAATTCAATAATAATATTAGACATTATTTTTTAATTATTTTTTCCTCTCTAAATTTACAAAATATTTTAAGCTTAAATTATATATGAGCATTCTCAACATGTTTAAAACACCTTCAAAGCACCATTACCACTGTAAGACGTTCAATACACCAATCCACAATATGAAATGAACTCATTTTGAATTTGAAAAAACAATAGAGAATATTCAATTTTGAAGATGGTTCAAAATAATAATATCATAGACAGTTCAAAATAAATTCTAATGAAGTTCTAATTACATGTATGTCCCAGGTCTATATTAAACAAGCTCAAGCATTCCAAATCCATTAAATTTACATTTAGAAACAGATAAACAAGTGAACAAATATTGTTTATTGAATTCAACAATAACTTACAATATGACTGATGTCAATTCACCACAAAGCTCTAACGTTCACTAACCCAAGGCTACATAAACACCAGTTACATTCACAACAACAGTCTAGACATAGATAGATGAAGCATATGATAAGTTCATTGCTCAAAGCATTAGCCTAGACCAACAGGAGCAATTCTAGCATTAAGATTTGTGACAGGAGCAGCTGGAACCCCTCGTCTATTCAAGAGTCATCTGAAGCATTGCAACCGAGGCAATGCACTTATGTTAACATGTCCTGAAGTAGAATCTCTCTGACTCCACAAGCGTTCTGTGGGAAATAAGTAATTGCTAATTTTGCATGATCAAATCCAGTAGCCTACACTTCCTAATCCCACCATCCTTTCCAGTTTTCCCAAAATTATATATAAAAATGGATAATGATAAAGAGAAGAGGCACCCATACATAATTCGAAAGATTGACAGATTTTTAAACATACATACCTGTATCATATTCTGGATCCTCAAATAGTGGTGCATCAAGCAAGCAATAGTGAATACATGAACCCTTCATATCTTGCATATTTTACATTTTTACCTTCTATTTGAGTGAGAGAGACAGAGGGAAACTTGTTTTTGCTTTTCTATTTTTTTTTAATTAAATAGAAGAGTGAAATGACACTCAATTTTACATTAATAATTGTACTCAAGGTAGGTTGGTCATTCCCTATTGAGGAGGAAGCAATAGTTATAGCTTATAAATATGCCTTTACATATTTCAAAACAAAGTATAGGTGTTTCAATTGCCTGCTCCATCCTCAGAATTACCAATTTCAGTTAGGAAAACAGATATTGCATATTTAATAGGCAAGGAATATTCTTAACAGTTAAACTAAGAAAGTAATACAAGAACGGGGAACAACTTTGCATTAGTAAGGCAGCTCTAATCTGCTGCTGCTGCTGCTGCAGCTTGAGGCCATATTGTTTGCTGAACATATGATGTATCAGCTGTCTATCTTTTACACAGAAAGTATGGATCTCCACATGTCAAGAAAAGCTCAGAATTCTTTCACGTTAAGCACTCCTCATCCACTTTAATCAAACATTCTAGCTTTCTTTTGCAAAAATATTTCTTCTTCTTTAATGGTTTGAACAGTAATGCAGTATCAGATGCTTAGTTTGTTCATTACTAGATACAAGTATTTGGACTCCAAGCTCTCCCAAATGAGTATTGGAAACATGGATTCCTACTTCAAGGGATGACAAATCATACCACTAAAAAATCCTTATATTTAGCAAGTACTCTAATAATTTAGATGTTCACTACCAAATCCCCCTTCTTTTAAGGGGTCACAATCTCACCAAAATATTCCCCTTTCATTTATTTCTGTTCATTTTTTTGATACACTAGTAAATGGTCTGAATAGATATTGTATGAGCGGTGAAGAAAGTAAAAGGGAAGACTTTCTTATTTTTATTCAGCAGGAAACGTACTGCTTATATAGAAATATTAAAGTCTATTCCTTGATTCAAGGAATAATAAAAGGAAACAAATAAAAACAAATAATAATGAAGATCTTATTTTTAAAACAAAATAAATCAAATTCCAATTTCCTCTAATAATAAAATCTGCAATATCTTTAATTCCTACTCCCCCCCTCAAGTTGGTGCATTTATATTTATCATGCACAACTTGCTTATCAAATGTTCAAAAATGGGTCTTGCTAGGCTCTTGGTCAAGATGTCAGCTGTTTGTTGATTGGAAGGCACAAATGGCAAGTAGATAATTCCAGCATCCAATTTCTCCTTTATAAAGTGGCGATCATTCTCAATGTGCTTTGTTCTATCATGCTGGACGAGATTGTGAGTTATGCTTATTGCAGCCTTGCTGCAATAGTACAACTTCAATGGGAGTTCTACTGTCATCTTGAGTTCTTCTAGGACTCTATAAATCCACAGTCCTTCACAAATTCCTTAGACCATTGCTCTAAATTCAGCTTCTGCACTATTTTTAGCAACAACTCCTTGTTTCTTGCTTCTCCAAGTTACCATGTTTTCCCACACAGGTACAGTATCCTGAAGTGGATTTTCTATTTGTAATAGACCTTGCTCAATTTGCATCAGTGAAAACAACAACATTCCTTTCACTGGTTTTTTTAAAAAACAGACCTTTTCTAGGATTTCTCTTTAAGTACCTCAAAATTCGATAAACTGCCTCAAGGTGTTCATAAGGAGAGTGCATAAATTGACTTTCAACACTCACTAAAAAAGCAATGTCAGGCTAGGTATGAGACAGGTAAATTAGTTTGCCAACTAACCTTTGGTATCTTCCAATATCAACAGTTTCCTCCAAGAGGTCCAGAATGTACTTCTGTTAGGAAACAACAATTCCTGTTTTTGAGCGAGCAACCTCCATGCCAAGAAAGTATCTCAGAGATCCCAAGTCCTTAATCTCAAATTCTGATGCCAAGTTCTTTTTTAACCTCCCCAATTCTACTTCATCATCTCCAGTGAGGATGATGTCGTCAACATAGACTATTAGTGCAGCAACTTTCCTTTTAGAGGAAAATTTTGCAAATAAGGTATGATTTGCTTGCCCTTGAGAGTATCCTTGTCTTTTTACTGATTGAGTGAACTTTTCAAACCATACCCTTGGAGTCTATTTGAGTCCATAGAGAGACTTTTTCAGTTTACATACCTTTGGCCCAAATTTGTCTTTGAAGCCTGGAGGACTATCCATGTATACCTCTTCCTCCTAGTCACCATTGAGGAAGGCATTTTTTACATCTAATTGATGCAAAGGCCAATCTAATTTGGCAGCAAGAGATAAGAGAATTCTAACAGCATTTAGGTTTGCGACTAGGGAAAATGTCTCTGAATAGTCTATACCGTAGGTCTAAGTGAATCCCTTAGCCACCAACCGTGTCTTGTATCTTTCCACTGAACCATCAGAGTTATACTTCACAGTGAAAACCTACTTACAGCCCATAGTATTTTTTCCAGCAGGTAAAGGCATAATACTCCAAGTATAGTTCTTCTTAAGAGCTCTCATCTCCTTAAGAATAGCTTCCTTCCACTTTGGAACCTTTAGAGTTTCCTATACATTTTTTGGAATGTCTACACTAGACAACTGAGAGGTAAATGTAGCAAAGGAAGAAGACAAATTTGGGTATGACACAAATTTAGATAGAGGATGCTTAGTACAAGATCTAACACCTTTCCGAAGAGCTATGGGCATTTTCATTTCAGAAGACTCATCTTGATTATCAGATTTAGAAGAAGAAGAAGGTTTACTTGTATCAAGTTCACTAATTAAATTCTCCCTCGGTTCAGACTCATGGCTGTGCTGGAGAGTTTGTTCTTCTTCAACTTTCTTATTTTTCTTCCTTTGATAAACCTTTCCCTTCCAAATTTGGTCACAATCATTGAACCTATTCCTGTTTCCTTACTAGAATCATCATGCTGTGGCATTAAGGTTGGTTCTTCCTTATTTCTGGTTTCTAAGGATTGTTTGGTACAATTTTGCTTTGAAGATGTAGCCCTAGATTCAGTGAGAACCTCACTCATTATTAGAGTAGGTTTAGATAATGAATCCTGGCCATTTTGTTTAGGTGCAGTAGTGCAAGTTTCAGAATCTTGTGAAATAAGTACTTCATTGAACATAATTATATTTTCAAAATAATCTTCCTTTAAACTCTCCCCTGAAGATGAATGTCATTAAAAAAAGGTTGGTTCTCAAAGAAAGTGACATCATTAGTTACAAGAAATCTTTTTGATTTTGGATCAAAACACTTATATCCTTTTTGGGTTGGAGAGTAACCAACAAAAACACATTTTATAGCACATGGGTCAAGTTTTCAAGCTGCTTATGTACATGAACAAAAGCAGTACAACCAAATATTTTTAATGGTAAATTAGTTGAAATAGGTGCCATAGGAAAATACTCTTTAAAAGTATGAAAAGGAGTTTGAAATAGTAAAACTTTGGATGGCATATGGTTAATCAAATATGCAGTTGTCAAAACAACCTCACCCCATAAATATGTAGGAACTTTAGTGGAGGAGAGTAAAGCCCTTGCCACTTGTAGAAGCTATTTATTTTTTCTCTCCGCAATCCCATTTTGTTGGGGTGTATTAGCACAAGAACTGTGATGGAGAATCCCATTTTCAAGAAATTTTTTTCCTAGGATCTTGTTAAAATATTTCTTCCTATTATCACTTCTAAAGACATGTATTTGTTTGAAATTGAAACTACACCATTTTAAAAACAATTTTGACAGCTTGTTCAGCCTCAAATTTTTCCTTTAATAAGTACAGCCAACAAAGTCTAGTGTGGTCATCTATAAAAGTGATGAACCATTTTTTGTTGGAGAGTGTCCTTAATTTATTGGGACGCTAAACATCATTGTGAATAACAGAAAATGATTTTGATGGTTTATATGGCTGCACAGGAAAATAAATACAATGATGTTTTGCAAATTCGCAGATTTCACAATGAAACAAAGAAGGGTCTTTATTACCAAACAACTTAGGAAATAAATGTTTTAAATATCTAAAACCTGGGTGGCCTAACCGAAAATGCCATAACATGATATCCTCATTATTATTTGAAACAAAAATAGATTCAAAATAGGAACTTATTGTTTGAGATTATTGTCTTGATCCAAGTCCATCTTCAAAGAGGTAGAGTTCTTTATCAAAAAAAAAAAGAGGGAGAGTTCTCCACTTTCTTTAGCATTGCCAATCATCCTTCTCGAGTTCAAATCCTTAAATACACAATGAGAACGAAAGAAATTAGCTTGGCAATTTTGGTCTTGACTGATTTACTGATAGACAATAGATTACAAGACAGGTTAGGAACAAGGAGGACATCTTGGAGTGTTGATATTGGGGATAGGATAATAGAACCTTTTTTTGCAATGGCTAAAAAAGAGCCATCTGCAATCTTAATTTTTTGGTTACCTGCACAAGGACTATATGAAGAGAAGAAACTAGATTCTCGTGTCATGTGATCAAAAGCACCTGAATCAACAATCCAAGTATGATGGGAATTGACACGAAGAAGGGCAGTTGTTAAGAAGTTACCTTTCTGAGCTATGGAGCAAGAAGGAGTTTGAGACTCAAGGAGTTTGTATAGTTGGTCTAACTGTTCCTTAGTGAATGGAAGTGAACTTAAGGGAGACTGCTTCTCTCGGCCAAAAGTACTAGCTTAAAGTGCATGACCCTCACTTCCTCCTTTCTTTTTCCAGTTTAGAGGCTTCCTTGAATCTTCCAACAAGTTTCATGTGCATGCCATGGGCGTTTGCAATGATCGCACCATGGCCTATCAAATTTTTTACCGTATCTTTTCCCCTCTTCATTATGATTCTTAGTAGTAAGAGCAGAGCCTTCCACTTCTAAAACAGGGGTTGACTTGTTTACCATGACCCTTTATTGTGCTTCCTTTCTCCTTAGAATTTTGCCCCTTACTTCATCAAGTTCTTTGTTGAGTGCTAGGAACATAAATACGTGATCATTTTCTTGCCTTTTAATAAACTGAACACTGTCCTCAATACACCTCCAATTGTCCTCATAGCAGAGGTCTAATTCTTGCCATAAACTCATCAATTCGTTATAGTAGGTAGTTACGCCCCTGTCACCCTGTTTAGCATGCCATAATCTTGATTTTAGGTCAAAATTCTGCGAAGAAATGTGAATATTAGAGTATGTGTCTTTCACAGCTTCCCAAACTTCTTTTGCGCAATAACATAAAAGGCTTTCCAATTGCTAGTTCCATAGAATTGATTAACCAAGCAATGGCCAAGGAGTTTTTAGATTTCCATAACTTGAAATTTGGATCCTCTTCGGTAGGTTTAGGCACGTCCTCCTTTAGTAACCCAAATTTTCCTTTGCCTTCCAGAATTAGTCTAACAGTTCGGGACCATTCTATGAAGTTTTTCCGATTGAGACGTTGAAGACTGACTTGAAGTGAGTTGGAGAAACTCTCTTGGCTGTTCAACAAAATAGGAGAAATTCCTCCCATGCTGCCGTCTCTAGTCGCTGTGGTGGTTGAGTCGTTGGTACTGTCGTTGGTCACTGTGAAGTCACTACTAACCGTGCCGGTCAGAGCAGTTTTCAATGGGTTTGGGCTTGTCGCCATAAGGGAAGAGGGAGAGAATCCCTAGATCAGTAAACTAAGGGCTCTGATACCATGAAGAAAGTAAAAGGGAAGACTTTCTCATTTTTATTCAGTAGTAAACGTATTGCTTATATAGAAATATTACATTAAAGCCTATTCCTTGATTCAAGGAATAATAAAAGGAAACAAATAAAAACAAATAATAATGGAGATCTTATTTTTAAAACAAAATAAATCAAATCCCTATTTCCTCTAATAATAAAATCTGCAATATCTTTAATTCCTATGAGTGGGAAGTAGAAAAGGCTGATGGGTGTGCTGCAGACTCTAGAAGGACTATGCACTACTTGTACCAAAGGCAGATATTAGCATTCATACATATGCAACGAAGTAAAAATGAAGAATCCATGCTCTTACTTTTTGGAAGGTATAATTTTAGTAAAGTACAAAGCTAAAAATATAATTATCATAAAATAAATAGAGGGTGCTCACTTAAATCAGCTATCAAGAAAGAGTACCATATTTGAAGTTTAAGCAGTCACTCACCTTGCTCAAATGGACAATGAGATGGATCTTCACCAAAATAAAGAATCAATGCATCCACTTTCCTACCCAGTAAACATATACTCTCCAAGTAAAGCATAGCCTTTATATGGTTTTAAAAGATCTAAAAATAGCGTAGAAAGCCTACTGCAGTAGAATATAGTGAAGCCAATGAACAGACTTCAGCTTCAGCAAAACAGAGGATCTCTTCCAATTTCTGTGGTAAAAAAAAAAAAAAAGTTAACGACTGTCAATGCATATAATTTATTACAGTTTTTAATGAACAGAAAAGTAATTTAAAGTTTTAATCTTTCATTTTCACATTCTCCTAAAGTTAGAACTTGCAAACTCTCACATTAGACCACTAACAACAAGGGCTCACTTCCTCAACCTCACATTCGCAAACCCCCAACACACTTTCTCAACATGCCTTATACATGATGCAGTCATTAATCCCTACAATTGCCACTCGGATTAGTTTTGCCAGTAGGAATCAAAGCACTTTACCTGTACAGCTTAGGTTCAATTCCGACTGCCAGCAATCCTTTGGTAGGCTATGTGTTAGCACCTATGTAAGCCCTTGCTGAGGCTTTATATATGCACAAATCCTTTTTTCCCTAATAAGACATGTAGGAACGTCTATTTTTATCTTTATTTCTCAAGTCTAGCATGCGTGTGATGCATAGATTGTGATGTATATGAGATGCCATTTAATCAATCGACATGCTTAGTGACACAAAAATTGGTTCCTTATCTTTGCAGCATATAACTTTTCAAATTAAAAGTAAATAAATGAAAGCAACTCATAAAGGCACACATGGACTCATTCTTTAATCACTCTCTTGGGTTAAACAGAAGGCGCATAACACCTCATCAACACACACACCGGGATTCCTTCATTACTCTCATATGATTTTCTTTCTCATTGAACAACACACGCACAAAGAGGACACATTACTCAAAAATTGATCAAGACAACGAAATCAAACAAGAGATAAAAAATGAAACCCTAGATAAAAAACTAAATCAATGAAATCAAAAAACGAAATAAAAAACGATACTGATTAACAAAATCAAAAACAAAACCCTAGATCAGAGATGAAAGACAAACTTGGCATGAACCACCATGCGCACAAGAGAGAGCACCTTCTGAACCATCGCGCGTCGCAGAGAGAGTGCGTTTTGAACACCATGAGCGAGTCATGAGAGAGAGAGTCCATGCAACCATCGAGAGTCTGAAAAAGAATTTCAAGTTCTTTAGTTTTTAAGAGAATTTGAAATTCTACTACTTTAATTAATTAAAATACCTTATCAAAATACCAAAATTTTTATTTCTTTTTAAATTCTTTATCCAAACAACTTATTTTACTGTGGAGCATTTTAAATTCTTTAAAAAATTGAATTACTTTGATAAATTCCTCCATCCAAACACAGGGTAAAGGTACCAAGAATGATCTTTGTACTTGACCTTGCCACTACATTTTGCTCCTTCTCTGTGTCACTACATTTTGCTCAAAATTCTGCCTTTGTACTTGACCTTGCCACTACATTTTGCTCCTTCTCTGTGTCACTAAATTTCCACCAAAAAATATGTACCTTGAGGTCGATCTTTGATCACTAATCAACCCCCCATAATTTTCATTTGTATGTAACTCTACAAACAATCTCCCTTTTTTCTTCAGTATTGGCCCACTTTTTGGGCTTGTCTTTAAATACTAAAGCATGCATAAATTGACTGACCACATTGATTGCATAAGCTATGTTTGGCCTAGTGTAGGCTAGATAAATGAGCTTCCTATGAACTTCTGATATTTGACCTTTATTACTTTTGGGCTCTCCTCATCATTTCTAATCCTATGGTCTTGCCTTTGGGTGCTCCAATGGTTTTGCAACCCCACTTACCCAACTTAATCGTTTCTCCAGGTTTTATTGTTGCTATATTTACTTGGTTGTCTATGTGGATAACACTATCTTTGCAAGAAATGATTAGATTTATATTGCACAATGTATATAATATATATGCTGAAAAATAAAGAAAAAACACCAAATATAAAACATTATCTGATTAATACTTATAAGTTGCATAACCAAAACAGCAACCAACATGTCATATTGTCAATTACATTAAAGGAAACCATCAAATCAAATCAAAAAAGTTTAAGCCTTTAAGGCTTAAAAGCTAAGAACAACTACTAAACATTAAAATCATTCAAATATCATCATCATCCTCAGCTGCAACGTTTGGCATCACATCCTCAATCTCATTTTCATCATTCTTGTAGATTTGTTCCTCCTCTTCACTTTCACTACTAGCTTCCTCTTCTTCCTTCTCCTCCTCCTCCTCTTCTTGCACTAGTGCTTCCTTTCTTCCCAAAGGCCTAGAACTAGAAGCTGCAGCTGCCTTCTTAACTCTTGCATGCTGCCTAGTATAGGTAATAGGCTCCCCAGCCCCAATTGTAGCTGCCACAGCTCCCCATGTTAGATCATCAAACATCAACTCATCTTCTTGGACAGCTTCTTCATCTACATTGGCCATTTCTCCTAATATCTATTCATTACTTTCATCAACCTCATTCAATACAATTGGATCCATCACATCATGGCAATCAAAACGCTCCTTAAGTGATTAGTTATATTTTATATAAACCAAATCCTGCAACCTTTGATGCTTAAGCCTACTTCTCTTTTTAGAATGAACCTAATTTATAAAAAAAAATAAAATGTTAGTTTCACATTCTTACATGAAACTCTTTAAAATGAAAGTAATTTCAAAAATTACTTACACACTCAAAGATGCTCCAATTCCTCTCACATCCTGAAGAACTATAGGTCAAGCTTAACATTTTAATGGCAACTTTCTGTAAATATGGAGTATGTGATCCATAGTTCTTCCACCATTTACCTGCAATGCAACAACTCATTAGCATTGACAGCATTTACAGAATTTTGTAATGATCATTTAAAATTATAAAATGATCTTTTACTTACTAGGAGCTAAGGAAGATCTTTGTCATATGGCCACTTTCAAACCAAAGAGGCCTCCAGCTCTTTTATAGATGGGCAACTCATTATTTGCCTTATCTTCATCCGCCTCATTTGTAGATAGCCTTTCAATGCACTTATATAGCCCCCTCCATCACTTCTGCATCATTTTCAAGTGTTGGATTGCCATAAAAGTATCGAGGATTGAGATAATGACCTGCTACATGCAATGGATGATGGTGTTGGCATTCCCATCTTTTATCAATTATATCAAACACCTCCTTGTACTTCTCTTGCTTTCCTTGAAATGCATTTTGGTAGCTTCTTTTGCCGCCCTATCCATAGCCTCATATATATAGCCCATTGCAGGCTTTTTCTCATTATCAATTAGCCTGAGAACTCGTACGAGAGGTCCCATTGCCTTGAGAGTGTAAATCACATCAGCCTAAAAAGTAGGCATGAGCATTGTGTCAGTTGCTCTTTTTCCTTTGCTTTCCTTGGCTGCTTTTGATTTTAACCAATCATCGGATGTGAACATCCTTCTAAGGTTGTTTTTTTGATTATGCAACCTTTGCAATGTGAGGAAGGTTGTTGCAAACCTTGTCAACCTATATTTAACCAATTCAGTTTTGTCGATGAACCTTCTCATGGTATTCAATGCTAGCATTAAGTCAATACAATGGGCAGCACAAGGGGTCTAAAATAAGTGTGGTCTCTTGGCTTGTAACAATTTACCTAAAACTAAATTTCACAAACTAAAATGAGTCAAAAAAATTAACAAGTGAGAATCAAAATCATCTAGTAATAACCTAGATTCTTATCGGCCAAAACATAATTGCTTCCATTGTCAGTGACCACTTGCGCAACTTTGCTCTCTCCAACCTCTTCAACAAATTTATCCAACAACTCAAACAATTTTTCTCCGGTCTTCATATAAGAGGATGCATCAACACTCTTAACAAACATAGAATTAGTTGGACACTTTACAAGGAAGCTGATCAAGGTACTATTCTTCTTATCAGTCCATGCATCCGACATAATTGTGCAACCGAAATTTTCTCTTTCAAGCTCATGATTTTTCATCAAATCTTTCGTGTAATCCAACTTTTTCTTTAGAAGAGGAACTCTACACTCGTGGTAGGATGGGACCTTTAAATGTGGGCCATAGTTTCCAATTGCTTCAATCATTAGCTTGAAGCTTTTTGACTGCACAACGTTAAAAGGAATGCTGTTTTTAACAAGAAAACGCTCTATATATTGTATAGTCCTTACTCTTGCCTCCTTTTTACAAGCATCGTTGATGCTTGTTTGCCTTTTGTTCTTGCCTAATTTAATAGTGTCCTTTGGATTTCTGAACAATAGCAAATCAATGGGACCTTTTACATTTTTCCCTTTCTTGGCAGTGGAAGCAAGGTCAGATGAGGCTGCACTTGATGTTGTTGCTGTACTTGCAGGCCTTTTTCCAGTTAAAATGGTGTGGATTTCTTCTACCTCTACCTCTTCCTTCTCCTCATCTTTCTCTTGAATCTCAGTCAAATATGCATCCTTCTCAGTTTTCTTCTTCACATATGCTTCCTTCAGCAATGCTCTAACATTAGATGGAGTCTTGATACAGTTGTTAACGTCTCCCCTCAATCCCATTTGGTGTCCTTTTGCTCGGGTAATACCACCAGTGGTGGTTTTCAAACAAAATCACAAGTTACTGCCTTCTTGTTATTGATATCTCGAAGGCTATTCCATTGCCATGCCATGTCAAGGTTATTTCTGGTAGGCTTCACCAATGCATAGGAAGAGGCTGATGGTGGCTGAATAGGTTCAGAGGCTAGCTGAACAGGTTTAGTGATGGGAGGGAGTAACTCGAAGTGAAAAGTGAGAGGTAAAAAAGAAATGTGGGTCTGAAGGTTAAAAATAAAGACCCATAATTTACCCATTTACCTTTTAAAATAGACCTAAAAACAACACCGTTTCTATTAGGGTTTTTTTGGCCCTCCTTCTCAAAAATGAGAGTGGCGATTTCAGGCGTCTCTTTTTTGCAACTCGTTGGCAAAGTTTAGAGTGGCGATTCCACGCTGTTTTGGCCGCGATTTCACATGGTTCTGGCTGCTTTTTGGGGCGTGATGACCGCGACGCACTCTGCAGAAGCTGAGGGGGGTCTGTGACACTCCGCAACACCACGATAGCGGCGCGAACGTGCGCGATTCACTACTCTGCATAGAAGTACACTGGTGTTCTCCATTTTGGTAGGTGACTCGTCTTTTTAAAGAGCAGGTAGCTATTACCTCGTTGACATACTTTTTGAACCTTTTTCAAGGATATTGGCGCGCTAATTCTTGAAAGGTATGCATACTAAAGGTAATGAATAATGTAACATAAAGTGTGTTTGCAATTGTTTGCTTGATAAGACATAGTCATCGTCTTATTCGTCTGATGTGCGTTGTTTATTTTACCTTTGAAAAACTTATTACTTTGTTTGATATAATCAAAATAATTGAGGGATCTCATTCATCCTTTGTCCTAACATGTCCCAATGTCAAACTCCTATCTGGTTAGGATGAACCATTGACAAATCTTGCCACATATAGACATTTGTTGATAAACTCAACTACCTCACAATGACTCAATTAGACATTGCTTTTGGTGTAAATGCAATAAGTCATTTCTTGAATGCTTTTTGTGATAGTTAATTAGTTATTGGATTTTGTGGTTAAAATTCTTTTTATAATGAAAACAAGTATTTTTTTACTGAAACCAAGGGCAGTGCCCAAGTTGTTGGCTATTCTGATACTGATTGGTAGGTTCAATGTTTGATAGAGGAATAATAAATAGGATATAGTTACTAGATCCTTTCACAATGTCTGACTATTGTTCTATGGTAGCAGCAACATATGGTTAAAACAAGCTAGGCCAAACACTACCTTATATGACATGGATTTTGTTATGATGCAGATTTAGGAGATATAATTTGTATTCATCATGATAGCCTATTTTTTTAGGAGATTTGCTGTATAGGATCATTAGCTTAATCCTTTCCTTATCTTCCGTCTATTTTGTATCTATGTATTTGTGTACCCTTTGTCCAGCATTAATCAATCAGAAAACAGTTTTTCAATTCTTTTTCTCTGATCTCTAGTATTTTCTTACTTTTTTTTTTGGTTTATTTCCTTTTGTCCTTTGCTTAGTTTTTGAGGATTTCTGATCCTCTAGCTTTTGTACCTCTCCCTTTCATAATTCTCTGTTTATCAAAAAATCCCCAAAAGGATAGTAAGCTACTGTTTGGGGTGATAATGTGATATTGCTGTTGGTCCTAGCTTCTGATTACATTTTATGACAATACAATTAAAATTTAACATTGGTTTAGTGACATTGAGTAGTGTGTGAGATGTGATAAAGCTCCGACATCTAGAATGAGAGAATGATTTGATGATCATTCTTGGTTTTGCTAAATAGACTAGATTTTCTGGAATTTTATTTTCATAGTTTGTTGTTCCATTATGTAATCATTCCTCAAACCAGAGGGTTTCTTCTTGAGAAGCTCCTTGCTAATTCTAGTTGTTGCTTATCTGTTAGGTTTTCATTAGATTTGGATATTGCAGCTCCCAAGATTACTATTCCTACTGATTTTTGTCCTGACAATACCCGTGCTACAAAGCTTTTGCTGGACCTAGGGAACTTGATGATTCGTACACAGGTGAATACTCCTGATAATTTTCATAATATCTTTATTTTGAACTTGTTTAATCTGTTTAAAAACTGTAAAATATGTATTCAGGACAACCATCAACAGGAATCAGCTGAGGATAATATGTACCTGCGATTTGATTTGGTCTTAAGTGATGTATCAGCATTTTTGTTTGATGGTGACTATCACTGGAGCCAAGTTGCTCTGAATAAGTCGGTCCATTCTACCAACAGTGGTTTCTTCCCAATTATTGACAAGTGTGGAGTCATCTTACAGCTTCAACAGGTAAAATTCTTGACGTGTTGGAATACCTCTTTTTTAAGATAGGAAGCATTCCAATTTTTTTCCTCATTATGATCAGATTCGTTTAGAGACTCCATATTATCCTTCAACACGCCTTGCTGTGAGGCTTCCATCACTGGCCTTTCATTTTTCACCTGCTCGGTATCATCGGCTGATGCATGTAATAAAGATCTTTGAGGAGGAGGATGGTGACGGCTCTGAGTTTCCTCGTCCTTGGAATCAGGCTGACCTTGAGGGGTGGTTGTCTCTTCTAACTTGGAAGGTAGTGGTCTCTTTCAGCCCTTCTAGCTTAGCTATTTTGCTATATTTGTTGTCCATGTAGCGCTAGCATAATCTGATATATAACATATCTTCTTTAAAAATGTAATAGGGTGTGGGAATTAGGGACGCTGTGTGGCAGCGGAGATACTTCTGCTTAGTTGGGCCTTTTCTTTATGTACTTGAAAGCCCTGACTCAAGATCTTATAAGCAGTATACCAGGTGCAGATGCCTTCTTTGTGTGTCTTGTTATCATACTATATATTACATGATTTTGCATGGATTACATTTAAGGATTCCAGTCAGTTACTTCAGTTAGTTTTAGTATAGTTCTTATTGTAGAATTGAACTCCTAACAGGATATTATATGGGTCAGGAGTATTCTAGAAGGGTTTTTATTTGTTGGTCAAGTTTCTTGAAATTTGTGTTTCCTAATTTTAGTAGAAACATAATTTGTAATTTTATTAAGATGATGTTTTGTAATATGAATTGATCTTTAAGACTTAAAGGGGTTCTGTATGCGCTGCACTTGTACAACACTTGTATGTATCCTATTCCTTGCATATAAATACGCTTACTAGGAGGCCAATGACATGTTTGCATAATTCATTCACAATTCTTTGTCTCTCTTGACTCTGTCCAACCTCATCAACCTAATTTGGTCCAAGTGGCTGTCCTTATCAACTAGAGTTATCATAAGTTTGAGGACTGCTGGGTGGTGGTGGTGATACCTATTTATTAATTATAATTGATTTTTATGAACATTTAAGTAATCTACTTTATTAGCATTACTATCACACCCAAAATTATTGATAAAAAAAAGTCATAGTTAAATGCTATTATGAGGGGGAGAGATGTGTTGCATAAGTGGTATTAACTTCAATAAATTTGTGCTGTTTTTCCCCCATCCGCGTTTGACTGAATGAGTGGTTTGTGGAACTAGATTAATAATTTAGCTGCAAGTTGAGTGTGATGGATAGTAATTCATATGCTGATTGTCAGTGGTTGCTGCACATGCTTACATTGTGGTACTTTCTTCCCGAGTAAGTGCTTATGAATAAGTGCTTAGTTAAGTTGTTTACCCAAACACATCCTTAGGCTTGGTAAAGTCCAAAAAGGAACCTGGCAGAATTTCCAATTTACTCCTCCTTTGTGATTCGAATTACTAAGACCAATTTAGGCTTGACCCATTAGATAAAAATAAAGACCCACTTTGCAAAATTTAAATGCTGCCTCTCCCTTCTCCCTTCCTATAGCCTAATTGTCTACTGTAATTGTCTACTCTTGTAAGATGTATGTCTCTGGTGTATTTCCATGGTGGCTTAGTTGGGAATGACCCACTGACTACTGAATGTGAGCTTATGTCTAATGGCTTCAGTGGTGATAGGAACACTAGTGCACTGTGTACAACCTGGATCTCCATTGCTGTTTCTACACCCTTCTCTTTCCTCTGCTCCATCTTCATGTTATCAGTTGTACACATATCTAAGTTTTGCAATAGATGCTTGGTCAGTAAGATCAAGCTCCAAGGCCCCAGTGCCATTGGTGTTCTACCAACCTCCATGTTCCAATCTAGGTCTGGTGGTATCGGAATAGTTTTGTGACTCCACCCACCTTAATGGACAAATCTGGGTTTGGTGATTTGGACTCTAGTTTTTGTTTCTCTTCTGTTGTCATCTCTGTTGGAACTGAATTGTTGAAGTCCTGAACCTCTGGTGCATCTGCTTCTTTGTCTTTTACCTATATTTTCTCTATCATATTCCTGGCCTCAAGCATCTTTGTTGCTGGGTCATCTTCTATTTCCATCTTTTCATCTGGTTTTGATTTTGTTTTTTGTTCTTTGTGCACCTTTATTGATAGCTTTGTCTGGCGCACCTCAAATAATTTGTTTGACCTGGTGATCCATCCCAAAGGATTACTTTTATTGAAATTGGGCAATTCAATCATCTTTGTTCAAGAACAGGCAACAACTCTAACCCCTTTCTGCTAGAAATCTCCTCTCGTTGTGTTGATGATTGCAGCAAAGCTATCTTTGTAGAGAGTCGTGACTCCACTTTTTCTGCATCACAATGGTGTCCCTGTCTTTTCATCCACCGACCCAGCATATTCTTGAAGTCTCCCATCCCTTAAATACTTCTCTTGATCTTAAAGGGTCATGCCTCTACCTTCCTCACAATCAAGTCCCTGCTTCTTCATCAGCAGATGCAGTATCTGCTTAAGCTCTGAAATGCTGGAGTCCCATATGAATGAGGCTGTAATCCATGATCACTGGTCACCTTCTTCAAGAACACCACTGAACACTTACATGATTGGTGGTCGGACTAAAATTGCTAGGAACCCATGATGGGAATGGAGAAAGAAAGGAAAGATTTTATTCCTTGATTAAAATAGAACAGATTAACAGAACAGGCAGAAAGATTTTTCCTCCAAGGGCATCCCTTTTCACAATTGAGCACTTGCTCGGTTCTTTCAAAATAGAATTCCCAAAAATGATTCCCTACCCTTGTTTATGTAACTAATCCCATCTTGCTGACTAACTATTCTAACTGTCTAAACTAACTACTTTGCCGTCCCTTTATTCTTCCATGCAAATATCCTTCTATCCTAATTGAGACACTAGGAGTTGATGTAGCATTGGAAGCATTAGGGGCACTGGAGATATTACGATCAAATGTAGCATTGGGAACATAAGGATCTTAGGAACTAGCTCAATATTTATTTATTGTTCTTGTAAGTACAAATTGTATTTATCTTTCAAGTATGTTAATATCAGCATGTTGTGTGCAAATCTTTCAAGCAATTCTCAAATTACTTTTGTCATTTATTTTTAACTCTTCCTTTTCTATTCTGAAGGATCTGATTAAAGTGTTTATTTAATTGTTATCTGTGTCTTCTCTTGGTTTATATATGCTATTAACAGCCTTTGTAATTTGATTGTCATAGCCTACGAGGGAAACAGGTATATCAGGTTCCACCAGAGCTTGTTGGTAATGTACTGCATGTTTTGGTTGTTTGTAGTCCTGCACGATCCAACAATAAGGTAATCATTCTTTTTCTGTTATCCAAAAACCATTGGTGGGAGCTTTCTGTTCTTTCCATGAAGGTTTGAATTTCTATTAATAGCAATCACTAAATGGTTGTAGGTTGTGGAGGACACAAATGCACTAATCATACGTTGCGAATCTGAGGATTCAAAGAAAACCTGGCATAGTCACTTACAAAGGGCTATTTATTATGCATCAGTTTGTTTTCTTCCTTTCCCTCCCCCCCCCTCTCTCTCTCTCTCTCTCTCTCTCTTTTTCTGTGTAGAGAATGGTTTTATGCTTTTTGTAATCCTGATAGTTTTAAAAGTGAATGGCAAATATTATGTCTGTGTATGGTCTTACAGCATCATTTGCCCTCATCAATTTTTCTAGTTTTGCTGTTCTCATTTAAATTTATCTAGTTTTAGCAACCTATTATGGTAAATTCCTTTTTCCCACTTGTTGCAGTTTGCCCTGATAGTACAGTGGACAAGGGCAATTACATTTAGCCTAGTTGCTGTTCTCATTTAAATTTATCTACTTTGCCCTGATAGTACGTTGGACATTTACAACTTTCTAAACAGTGAAGATCCTTGCTTATAATTGGAAAATATTCCATTTTCTATCAGAAATAAAATCTCTGCATTGAGAAGTTGTTAGCTTACCAATTATATAATGAAAAACATTGTGTTTAATTCTTAAAATTAATCCTTAATTTACTTAAAAAATTTAAGTTTTAAGTTTTTTTTTCCCCATTTGATTGGTTGTTTTTGGTTACTATGTGAAGCTTTCATTTTCTTTGTTAAATAGCTTAATTTTTTTTAGTGGGTCTTTGGTAACTGATTAATTATGGGAAATAGTCGTTTTTTCCCCCTTTCAACTCTCTGGAAACTGCGAAAAGAAAAGGAATTATTTCTCCAAAATAAACAAGTCTACAACCATTGTTTGAATGAGTGTATCTAGTAGATCACGGAGCTAGAGTGTTTGAATGTTAAATGTTGATATTACACTTTATTTGTGCAGAATACAGCTCCTATTTCTGGCCTATCTGAAACCTCATCAGATCATGATGATACTGAATCAGAACATGATAATCTTGGTATGATTGATGTAGGAATTGCTGAAAAATTGTTTGTAACAGGTGTTCTTGATGAGTTAAAGATTTGCTTCAGTTATAGTTATCAGGTTAGCCTGTTGCCTTTTCCTTGTTTTATTTTCAAATTTGAATTTCCACATGAACTAAAAATGTGTCTTGCTGTAGTCTGATCAGAGTTTAATGAAGGTTCTTTTAAATGAAGAAAAGCGCTTGTTTGAATTTCGGGCAATAGGTGGCCAGGTAAAATAGCTGGTTGGTTGTTTCTTAACTAGATGCTTTGATCTTCCCTTTTGAGGCATTTATATTTGAACAGGTGGAGGTTTCTATCAGAGACAATAACATTTTTGTTGGCACTATCTTGAAATCTTTGGAAATAGAAGATTTAGTTTGCCGTAGTCAACGATGGTCTAAGCCTTGTTTTTTGGCAAGATCATATATTGGGACTGCTGATGAAAATTCGTTATTCTATAATAGCACGAGAGAAGAAGTTGAAAGTGGTGGGTTGATCCCTACTGAAACTGATGATAAGTTTTATGAGGCACCCGAGACTTTAGCAGACAGTGTTGATTATCCTATGCAATCTCCTGGAGGTACAGTGGAATACCCATCTAGTTCCGCCAGTGAGATCCAATTTAATTATCCATCACTGGAACCCCCAAAATTTAGTCGCATTGCTGGACTTCTACCTAGTGACACTCCTTCTAGTAGGAAGGAGCTTGAACTCAATGACACTTTGGAAAGTTTTGTCAAAGCTCAAATGATTATCTATGATCAGAACTCTGCTCAGTATAAGAATATAGACAAGCAGGTGGGTGTTGATGGGTTTTAACGTATTGCCTTTAGTTCTATGTATTTTTTTTCACCAAATATTTTATATATGTCATTTCAGGTGATAGTGACTCTGGCTACCTTGACATTTTTTTGTCGTAGACCAACAATCCTAGCCATTATGGAATTTATTAATTCTATTAATATTGAGAATGAGAACCTTGCAACTTCTAGTGACAGCTCTTCAACAGCCATAATGAAAAATGATGTATCAAGAGATGTAGATGATCTACATGCTACTGCCATTGAGGAACATGCTGTTAAGGGCTTGTTGGGAAGAGGGAAATCCAGAGTTATGTTCAATCTGACATTAAAAATGGCACAGGCCCAAATCCTTTTGATTAAGGAAAATGAAACCAGGCTTGCTTGTTTGTCTCAAGAGAGTTTGCTTACAGACATCAAGGTGTTCCCTTCCTCCTTTAGTATTAAAGCAGCATTGGGGAATCTAAAAATAAGTGATGACAGCCTACCTAGCAGTCATTTATATTACTGGGCATGCGATATGAGAAATCCAGGGGGCAGATCTTTTGTGGAGGTACCTCTTTCTCCTACCTTCCCATGTTATATTTTAAAATGTGACTCATACATTAAGTGTCATTGTTTGCTGTACTTTGTTGCCTTTGGTTAAAAGGGAATGCTCAGATTTTTAAAGGAAGGTTTTTTCTTAGTCATGATCTGCTGAAGATTGTTTACTTGCTCTCACTTTGTTGTTCACCACATGGATGATTCTGGGACTCTCCTTGGCTTTATTTATGCAGGCATCTGTATTGATTGTTTTACTTAGCTTTAGCCTTTTTTTATCCTTGTTTGGTGGTTGGCTTTCTTATTACTCTCCTCTAGAGGATTCCTTATTTTTCATCTATTTCTATCCTGTCCTTTCTTTAATTAGAGTGTCTTCTATCCAATGACAGAAGTGTCTTTATGTTCTTTGCCACCTTGCTCCAATCAAAAGCTTTTGTTAGATCTCACCTTCATCCCTGGAAGAATACATCATTTGGTTCTCTCCACCCAGGCTAGAAAAAAAAAGAAATGCATTAGATTTCGTATATTTTTTCTCTAAAAAAATGTGTAATGAAGTGCCTGAAAAGTTGATCTCCAATTTCATGAGGGTTTTGTGCTCATTCCAAGGATTTTTCATTGCTATAGCTTGGCAGATGGATGCCTTTTGATGTGTTTTGTTGCACTGTATGGCCAACAAGTTAGAAAAGCATTGTTTGGGAAGTATTGTTATCTTCCGCCAGTTGCAATTTCTTTTCTTTCTTTAAAATAATACTCTTCATTATTAATAAGAAATGATTTTGTAGTTTGGATTTAGGTGTACTTTTTGTGTGTTGTTTTTTAATTAGAAACAAATTTTATTAGAGAGAAAAGGAGAAAAGTATTGATTAGGGGGGAAGGGGTAAGACACTGTCCACAGCCGAAAAGGAAATAACTACATAGTAAACAACCTAAGATGAAGTGCAGCTTAGCACTTAAAAGTTAAAACCTACAAATTCCTATCCAATACATAGGGGCAAAGAAAACCTCTTAAAAGTGTGAGCCAAGGTTGTTAAAATCGAGATTTTACTTAGGATCGGGAGGGAGATGAAAAATCGTAACTCGTGGATTGTAACTCGGTTCGTAAAATCCTACGTCCTTACGTAAAATTCTTATACATAATACATATGCATAAAAAACTACATAAATAAAGAATATAACCTATAAATCACAACATTAAACAACCTGTAAACCTCGTAATCATAATAATAAGTCATAATAGTTCATACTTCATAACATAACATCCAAATTCCAAATAGTCAAATACATAATAAATCCCAACTCATAATAGAAAGTTCATAACATAACACAAAACATAAATTCATATGAAATTAAAATCATTCCAAATCCAGTCATTTAGGAGAGCATTCAATTCCTCTTGACAATCATCCTCATCCATATTATCTTCATTCTCATTAATGGCATTGGCATCTCCCACTCTCACTCCCACTCCACTTCCAACTCCAAGTCCAACTACTTCATCCTCATCCATAGGAGGAACATCCAAATCATCTATAGGTGCACTGCCACCACCACTACTTCGAGCATATGTTCGACTTCAAGTATGTCTTCATCAAGGACATCCAAATCTGAATTTTGATCATTTTCCTCTACAATCCAATCAGCATCAGAGGAAAGATCTTCTATGGCATAGTGCTTTTCCTTCCTAACTTCTTTCTTCTTGTTCAATCTCGAATTGGCCATCACATATACCACATCATTCATGGTCTTTTGCAGCAAACAGTTCCTTCTCTTAGTGTAGACCTAAATAATTATAAAATCAATTATTACTACATAATTTTAAGAATGAAATATATTTCTTTTGTAGATTTGAATTCTTACCATCTCAAAGACACTCCAATTATGGTTGCAGCCAGATGAACTACATGTCAAACTCAATACCCGAATTGCAAACTTTTTGCAATTTGGATGTCCATTGCCATAGGAATCCCACCAATTTGCTAGAGTTTTGGTTTGAAGTGCACGTTGGGCTATTGCATGACCAAGAAGCCCCCTCTTTTTCTTGAAATCTTCAAGCTGGTTATCAATTTTGCCTATTTCCTCGATGTTTCCCACAATCCTTTTCATAAAATCAATGAATCATTTCTTAACTTCCCGATCAACTTTAAAACCAAGACTATAATGGAGTATAGGGTTAAGGTAATAGCTTGCAACATGCAAAGGCCTATGTAGTTGGCTATCCCATCTTTGATCAATAATTTCCCATAAGGGCATGTAACTATACATGAAAAAGAACATGAATTAGTTTTCACACAAAATCTATATAATAAAATGAAACTAATGGAAGAGAATTACTTGCTCTTAACTCCTCTAAAGGCATTTTGTATCTTCTTTTTTGCTTGGTCCATTTCTTCATAAAGGAAGCCCATGGTTGGCTTCTCATCTGAATCCACGAAGTGCAACACTTTAACTAGGGGAAAAGTACCCCTCATGCAATTAAGAACATTTTTCCAAAACCCTTTATCTGTATCTAAATTTTTCACAAGCTTACCATCCTTAGTCTTTGCTAATTGACTAGAAATCCATTCTTCGGATGTGAACATTCTAGTTAATGGACCCTTATTCTCATTCAAGCATCCTAAAGTCAAGTAAGAAGTAGCAAAACGAGTCAAGCCAGGTCTAATCAAATCACCCCTTTTAGTAAATTTATGCAACAAAGCAATAAGACTTGTTCTATCATAGATGTAAGATGTAATCCTTCTACCACTTGCAATTGTCTCTTTATGAGGTGGTAGCTTCTCAAAATCCTCCAACATCAGGCCAATGCAATGAGTTGCACAAGGTGTCCAGTACAATTTTTTCCTCTTCTACATCAACATAAGCTGCCTTGTAATTTGCTGCATTGTCCGTGACAATATGGACAACATTTTCTTCCCCAACCTCTTCAACAACATCATCAAGCATCTTAAAATTTTTGTCAGCTGTCTTGCATATGTTTGATGCATCAATAGACTTCAAAAAACTGTTCCAAGTGGATTATTTACCAGAAAGTTCAATATGGTCCTCCTCCTCCTTTCAGTCCACCCATATGTCATTATTGTACAACCAGATTTTTTCCAATAAGCCCTGTGATCCTCCAAAGAAAGATTGGTCTTTTCAACATGATGCTTCAAGTATTTAACCCTAATCTCGTGGTAGGATGGTGGGTTAAATCCTGGACCATGTCGAGCAACCGACTCAAACATCTTGTACTCTTCACTATTGGCCACATTAAAAGGAATAGCATTATTGTAGAAAAATAGAGCAATGTCGTGGCATGCTTCCTCCCTCGCATTCTTCTTGAAAATCTTGTTGATTGTGACTTGAGAGGTCATCTTTCTCTTGAAAATATTTGAATTACTACTAGGTCCATTGCCACTGCCACTACCACCACTAGCAGTATCTCCTAATGAAGCAGCAAAAGCTACAAAGCTACTACCCACCCCCTCCATGTCACTTGATTTTTTTAGGAGGTTTTGTTGCAGTGATGAAGCAATGACCAACATTTTCTTTTGAACCTCTTCAGGGACAGCCTTGCAAGCTCCAACATCTTTAGATGTTCCTACCAAATGATGCTTCAACCGATAAACCCCTCCTGTCAACACCTTCTCACAATATTTGCACATGATTTTTCTTGCATCCCCATCAATAGAAATACCATGTTTCCATGCCACATCAGTTCTCATTCCAGTAGCATTTTTATGCATCTTAGGTGGAGGTGCATGTGCTCCACCTTCCCCACCTCTTGTTCCTCCACTTGACATTTTTTTTGCAGTAGTTCAGCTCATATTCACAGGATAGGACAGAACTAAATGTGATTAAAATACAAGGATCACCATGAGGGAAAAAAAAAAGAGGCACAAAAACAATTTACAATTGCAAATTCCCAAATAAAAATGTACACAATTTACAACTTTTGAACAAAAAAAAAATTCAAAAACATAAAATGTTCACAATTGCAACTAAATAAAAGAACAGAAAAAGAAATTGGAAAAAGTAAATAAAAACCTTTTATTTAAAAGAAAACAAGAAGGGTAAAGAAGAGGGGAAAAACATTCTTCTTTGAAAGTTCGAAGTTTGAACAAGAACCCACTGTTGACAGTGACGACCAGCGACAGGGCAAATCAAGAAAGACCAGTGGTGGCGCAGATCGACAATGGCGGCGGTGCAGATGGGGTCGCGACTTGCGATAAACAGTTAGAATGGGGTCGCGAAAGTCTCAGAAAGTGATAGGGGTGAGTTGTGAATGGGTAATGTTAGGGATTTTTTTCCCTTTCAAAACTGGGTCAGGGAATTGACTTGGATTTTTTTGGCCCAAAAGTTGGCGCGTTTAGGAATGGCGATCATACATTTTTATGTGTATAATCGCGATTTCATGATGATCCCACCTCCGTGCGATTCTACCACCGATCCAGCACAGAAGGGCCGTCGTCGATGCGTAGGATCGTGCAATCTCAAGAGAAAGATCGCAATCCTATCAACCATGCTTGTAGTGTTTCAGATTTATTTTTAAGTAGATCCAGCCATGTAAAGTGAGTATAGGCATTAACAAATGTTTCACAATAGTTAAAGCCACAGGTAGAAGTAAAGGAAGCTGGTCCCCACAAGTCATTGTAAATTAATTCTAACGGTTTAGTATAAATAGTTGTGGATAGAGAAGAAGATAGACGATGAGCTTTGCCAAGACAACACATAGAGCAAAAATCAGAACTGCTGTTATTAATAGGAGGGAAGTTACATTGTTTGAAGATCATTCTCTGTACATCAACACTTGGATGACCTAGTCTACAGTGCCAAGGGGCAAAGGAAACAGTACAAATAGATGCAGTGTTTACAACAAGATTTGATACATGTAAAGAACTAGGAGAATTGAATGAGGAGGGCTAAAGACTTGAGCTGCTTGACTGTTACAGTAGGGAAGGAAACTTATAAAGTCCATCTTGGTAACATAGTGTGAAGGTCCTGCATCAGGATACCAATTAGTAGAACCAAGAGCTTCAGTTGCAGTTAGCATTGCTTGAGGAGCAGGTTGAGGCACCTGTGGTGGATGTGGAGGTGCCAAAGGAGGACGAAAATACGAAGCTGTAGGCACATAAGAGGGACCAGAATACTGATACGGTGCAGAGGGCCAAGTGTTATTGTACCACTGAGGTTGCATATTCGGCATAGCAGGCATATAAATAGGAGCATCAAGAGGAATTGTTGGAACAAAATTCTCCTCAAAGTGATGGAAGCAGTTGAAAGCATCATGGCCATACCTATGGCAGACCTAACATTGAACATTAGGATGACCTTGATTGCGGCCAATGCGACTACCATTGCGGCCACCACAATTGAATCAACCACCACGAGAACCATAGTTACGATTGCAGTAGAGGCATCAAAATTCGATCGAGTTTAATGCTCATCAACATTAGTTTGTGGCTAAATCGCAGGTGTAGATGAAGGCTGCAAAGTAGCCTCAACAACATTAATAAATGCAATGGCTTTCTTCTTGAACTTTTCAAGACGCGCCTCATGTGCCAATAACAGTGTTTTGACTTCATCAATCGAAAGTGGCTCAAATTTGTTGCTAATCAAGGAAACGGTGTATTCTTACTCCTCCGATAAACCCTTCAAGAATAATATCAAGGTGCTCTTTAGGAGAAATTGCTAATGGTGGTCAGAGCATCAACCAACGCTTGAATTCGAAGAAGGAATTCTGAGATTGTGCAA
The DNA here is from genome assembly GCA_004329165.1 of Spatholobus suberectus. Taxonomy (NCBI): domain Eukaryota; kingdom Viridiplantae; phylum Streptophyta; class Magnoliopsida; order Fabales; family Fabaceae; genus Spatholobus; species Spatholobus suberectus. Next base: position 86,711,961 of record CM014730.1, on the reverse strand, counting down.
TTCTCCAAGGTAGTGCTATGACGCTCCATATGAAGTTGACGAGCTTTAGTGTTTGTATGCGAGTGAAAGTAAGCGTGAATCTTATCCCATAACTGCCACAAGGATTTGCATCCGATTACACAAGTAAGTATTTCTTGTGAAATAGAAGATTGAAGCCACGATAGAAGGAGTTGATCTTGCTACTCCCAAGCAAGATATGAATTGGAAACTCGACAAGCATCGTGATCCGCAATGGTGAGGTATGTTGGAGGGATTCGAGGATTCACAAGATAATGATGCAGTCAATGACCTTTAATCACAGGTTCAACTTGCTGAATCCATAGAAGGTAATTCTTCGAATCCAACTTTTCGAAGATCGAATGAGAAAACGGTGTTGCCGCTGTGTTCATTGACGGCGAAAAAGAGGAAACTAGTTCAAGATTGAACGGGGGTGGAGGAGGAGGAGGAGGAATGTGATTGGAAGCCATGAAAGCTTGGATCTAGGGATCGAGTTTCGCGCTTGATACCATATTGAAGTGAGAGAGAAAAATAGAGAAAAGACTTTTCTATTTATTTGTAAAATGAACCCAATCTTACAATTGGAGCTAAACTAGCTATTTATAGCTGTTCTGCTAGTACAATTAAGAAAAAACTAACTGTGACTAACTCTTGGTTAGTTATGGTGTACAACTATCAAAAATAATTGAAAACCATAACCAAGAAAATTACACAGTTACAGCTGGAGTAAAACTATACTCTAATAGTGGGGAGCAACCCTCACCTTATAAGCTAGCTTTTGGGTTGAGTTAGGCCTAAATCTACATTGTAATACAGTGCGTTTCTTCTAGGTAATGACCAAGCATTAGCACACATAATTTGTCTTGACTGATTCATGTTTGAGATTTTGATAAATTTTACATTGGCTGCTGAGGGCTTGACACAACTCTCCTCCTTTACCGGGCCTTGGGACAGGCTATGAAACCATAGGCGGAGTTTGTAATTATCAATGAACACAAAATGAAAATAGATGATGTTTTGTTAAACAAAACAAACCTGGATTTCCAAACGGATCAAGAGTAAACTACTCCAATTTGGAGAATGAGAAAGAATCTGAATATGACACTTATAAGAAAACAACACACCAGATTGAGCGACAGTCTAAATTCTTCTAATTTGACAAGAAATGTGAGAAGATTCAAGTAAAGGGAAAAGGGACTGAATCTCATTATTCTCACTGTCATTCAGGTCCTGTCAGTTTGGGATCTATTTTGAGCTCTTGAAGAACACTTGTGTCCTTCAACCTTGGTTAAATTTTGGTGGATGGATTTTGAAGAATTATTCAACATTTTATAGTATTTGGACTGAGACAGAAAGGGAATTTTGATCTTTTATTGAGTTATGGGATAGGGTTATATACATGGCTTCTCTGGTGTTTTGGGCAGTCTTTTTAGTGTATTTTTCCTTTTTGATATGCAAATGGATTGGACAGCTTGGTTGCATTTTTAAGCCTTTGAGGCTCACTTTTTCATAGTTTTTCTGTTTTGGAAGATATCTTATCCTCTTTGGTTGTAATCTTTCCTCTTTATTTATCCAAATAAAAAGATTTTTCATTTTTTATTTTCTTCTAACAATGTTTCTTTGTTTATAAGAGGTGGTAAATTGGTAATCAATATTTTGTATGATTTGCTCCACATGTCTATTAGATTTGTTACTAGGCAAGATTAATGTACGTAATTAGTTGGCAAATCACTACGCGTGACTCATTCCATTTTGTTTCTTATTAATAGACAGAAAAGGGCAAAAGATGATAAACCCCTACTTTGTAACTTTCAATGTTTGGTTTTGAAATAGTAAGTTTATTGTTGAATATCTGAATGACCATGCAGTTGGAGTTCACATCATTTAGCAACGATGATGAAGACTATGAAGGTTATGATTTTAGTCTTTTTGGTGAGCTTTCAGAAGTGCGCATTGTGTATCTGAATCGATTCGTGCAAGAGGTATTTTACCGATTGGTTCAAGCTTTGTGTATTTTATGCACATCAATTATAAAGATTTATTGAGTCTAAATGCATGCAGGTTGTTGGCTATTTTATGGGTCTTGTTCCAAATAGCCCAAAAAGTGTCATAAAAGTAACAGATCAAGTGACAAATTCAGAGAAGTGGTTCTCAGCTAGTGAAATTGAAGGATCACCTGCCGTGAAGTTTGATCTTTCTCTCAAGAAGCCTATAATATTAATGCCGCAGAGGACTGATAGCCTTGAGTAAGCTGAAGATATTAGTTTTCCCTTTCACTTATAACTTCTTTGCTAAATAATAGGTTTTACATTTATATATTGCATCAGACATAGTGTGCTGTATAGTTGATGTTAATGGGACACTCAATCTAATAGCGTAAGCTGTTACGTAATTGCTCAAGTGTGGTTTTCATTCCTTTAACATCAGTTATTGATATTTCTTTGACGCAGTTTTTTGAAGCTAGACATTGTTCATATAACTGTGAAGAACACATTTCAGTGGATTGGTGGAAGTAAAAGTGAAATCAATGCAGTGCACTTGGAAACTTTGACGGTCCAGGTGAGATTGGTTGCTCATAATATGATTGATTTGCAGGTTATAGAAACTTGGTTAGAAAGGATCTTGAAGTGTTCCTTGCCTTATGTGTTCACTTTGATGTTATGTTCTTTTTGGGCTTATTATGTACCACATTAAATCATTTTGTTTTAATATGACTGGTGACTGATTACTGGGGTATAGGTTGAAGACATCAACTTAAATGTTGGAACTGGATCAGACATAGGTGAAAGCATAATTCAGGATGTGAATGGGCTATCCGTGATTATTCATCGGTCGCTTCGAGACTTGTCACGTCAATTTCCAAGCATTGAAGTCATAATCAAGGTAATATATTTCCTTTTCTTATGTAATGTTTCCAAAAGTTGGAGAGCCTCACTTTCAAATATTAATGTTATTATTTCATTTACTTACCACTGCTAGTATAATTGGTTATTTCTATTGGCTTGCTATCTGTACAATTTGTCTTGTATTGGATGTTGTGGTTCCACAGATTGAAGAGTTGAAAGCAGAAGTGTCAAATAAAGAACATCAAATTATTACTGAGTGTGCTGTTTCTAACTTTTCTGAGGTCCCACATATTCCTCCACCACTGAATCAATATTCCTCCATGATATTAAATGATACAACAGGAGATATTGTCCCTGAGGTAACAAATGGTGTTGATTCGGGGACCACAAATGTTGAAGCCTCTGTTCTGCTGAAACTTTCTCTGTCCATAAATCTTGTTGAGTTGAGCTTATATACGGGGTTAACCAGAGATGCATCTCTGGCTACTGTACAGGTACATTGTCTTTTTAACCAGTATATATTTTTCAATTACAACTGAGAATGTTCTTCCTTTCTTTCTCCTTTCCTCTGGTGGAATCTTATTTGATAACTCTAAGAAGACAAGTTATATATGTTCATTGTTTTTACTTTTCTTCAGGAAAAGGAATTTTAAGTAAACTTGCTAGTGATTGTTATTGTTGTTGTTGTTATTGTGTTATTTGAGCTATAGATTTCTATGGTATAAAATGTACAGTTTAAGATTAATAAGTTGACAACTATATAGTAGTTTGGAATTTGGATATATCGAGTATTTCAAGAAATTAATTTCGGTAAAAATGGTTGAATGCTAGTGTTTAAAAATTGACTTATTGTGTTTCAATATATGTGGTAAGAAAATATGAGAGACTTGATAAATAACTAATTTAATTAGAAGGCTCATTGGAGTCAGCTTTAGACTTTTAGCCAAGATGAATGATGCTGATTCTATTTTATGCAGTTTTCCTGAACTTGAGCATACTCGTTTCTGAAGTATCCTTGTGCATGCCACTTTGGCTTGATTTTAACTTCCCTCAACTAAAGGCTAAGCTGAATATTCTCCTTAAGCTAACTCCTAAGGCATCTAAGATTGTTCTTTTAGAGTTATATTCCTTTCTTTTCTTCACTTCCTGCAGTATAGTTCAACAATTTTATTCGAGAGGATATGTGGCTGGCTAGGGAATTCATCTTTTTTGGATCTCTTTCCCCTCTTTTAGCACCTAATACCTTGGCTGATGCTTTGCTTTTTCATGCTTATTTCTCTCTCTTCTCTATTGAAAGTTGTCTCCTTTCTTGAAATTTTCATTTCTTTTTAAACTTCAATAATTGGGATGTTTCTGATTTGGTCTCTTTGCTGGCATCCCTGATTCATATTGTTTTTCAATTATTGCTAATTTTTGTGGATGGAATCTGGGATCTCTTGTAAATCCTTTTTCATTTTCTTAGGTTTTGAAGTGCTGAAGCTAAGGTTAAATCCTATTGTTTGGGTTACATTACTAATAGAATTAAAAATAATGATTTGTACTATATTATTGGGATTATTATTGTTTTAAAAATCTATTTTTGCTTGTTTGTGTGTGTGTTATTGGGCTAGGCTTGTACTAGTTGTCCTACACAAGTAGTTGACTAATAAGCACGCAAGCACTTGGAGAATCCTCCCTTAAAAGCTAGCTGTTAAGGGGGGAGAACCAAGTACTTAAATACTTTACTGAGCATCCCATACTACTCAATGCAGGACGTAGGCATCTCATAATACCTAAGTCCCTATCATAGCACTGCTCCTGAGAGTTGACGTCTCGGCGGCTGACACTCTATGACGCTTCACTTAGCCTTTTTGGTCAACCCCTTTGTAGGTAGCCTTTTCCGAGACATTGACAACAATCTCTGATACCAATTGATAAGCACCCAAGCATTTAGGGAACCCTCTCTTAAAAGCTAGCTGCTAAGGGGGGAGAATCAAGCACTTAAATAGTCTGCTGAGCGTCCCATACTACTCGATGTGGGACTTAGGCACCCCATAATACCCAAGTCTCTATCATTGACCTAAGTTATTAGTTATGAATAGGAGACACAACACAAATATTAGCATAAAATCATATTCTTCAGTTTTGTTTCTCTCCTCTCTTGTCATATCCCTATAATTTGAACAATTTTTTACAGTTCTTTATACCTCATAATAAGGTAATTCTGCTGATATTTAGCTAATGCGCCATTATAGTTTTGAAACAAAGAACTGCCTTTTTGCATTGTGGGGTAGCTTGATAGCTTTGAAGTCTTAAGATATTTGGGCTGTCCAGAGTGTTAGATATTGCAGATATCTTTAATTATGGTAATTAGGCAATTGCTGGATATTGTTAGATATGCTTAATTATGGTAATTAGGCAATTCTGGGATTTACATAATTATAGTAATTAGGCAGTTATTTTCTCTGCAATTATTACCCACATTATATAATAATACACTCCACTATGTACATTGACACATGGATTCTGTCATGTCTCTTGCTTTCTCTTCTCAACAGAGAGTATTGGATTGGACCATCTATGGAAGAATATACTTTTGAGTTTTTGTTCCTGATAACATAAATTGTCAATACTGTTGGTGACGCTTCATAATAAAGGCCAAATCATCAACATTGTTGAGATTGATTTACAATGGTTGGGGAATTGGCCTCATAAACTAGGATAAAAACATTTTTCTAGTGGAAACTCTAGGGACTAAATTGCTCTAAAGAAAAATAATTTTATCAAAGATGCAATCAAATAAAGAAGAAATTAATTTTGTATGCCTCAGCTTGTGGTTCTCTCTTGTGCAGGTCAGCAGTGCATGGTTGCTCTATAAGTCCAGTACAGTAGGAAATGGATTCCTCTCTGCAACACTGCAAGGTTTCAGTGTGTTTGATGATCGTGAGGGAGTTGAACAAGAATTTCGATTAGCAATAGGAAAGCCTGAGAATGTTGGAGCCAGTCCTCTAAATACTTCTTCGTATAATCAAAACCAGGACTCAGAGGATAGGAGCTTAATTAAGGGAAATAATTTTGATCTAGTTCAGACGATGCTCATTGTTGATGTGAAATTTGGTCAGGATTCAACATTTGTTTCTTTGTGTCTCCAAAGGCCTCAGTTGCTTGTTGCACTAGATTTTCTTCTTGCTGTAGTTGAGTTTTTTGTTCCATCAGTCAGCAGTATGCTATCATTTGAAGAAAATAGGCCTCACATGCTGGAAGCTATCATCATGGATCAATCAGTCTACAAGCAACCTTGTGCTGAATTTTCCCTATCACCTCAAAAGCCTTTAATAGTTGATGATGATAGTTTTGATCATTTCATTTACGATGGTAATGGTGGTATATTATATTTAAAAGATAGACAGGGTTTTAATCTCACAGCAGCTAGCTTGGAGGCTATAATATACGTTGGAAATGGGAAGAAGTTGCAATTCAGAAATGTTGTTATTAAGGTCATAGTGTCTCACTTTGTCAATTTCTTTATTGAAATACTTTATGAATATAAATTTTTGGTGGATGCCCAAAAAACTAATTACCTTGGTTTTATTTTTGCAGGGCGGACAGCATTTGGATTCTTGTGTTTTTCTTGGAGCAAACAGTAGCTATTCAGCTATAGAGGATGATCATGTCTACTTGGAAGAATTAGTTGAAAGCCCTCAGTCTAGGTCTTTGAGAGGAAGTGTGGATGAAGTACCATGTCAGAATAATGCAGTTAACAACTCCACAGAATTGATCATTGAGCTTCAGGTTAAGTGTTGCTTCGGTTAACTACTCATGGATTTGTGTATTTATGGTTGATTCTAAATGATGGTAAAGTTTTGTAGGCATAGGTTTGATTGTAATTACCTGGGGTGGGAAGTTTCTTTGTTAGCAACACATTGTTGCCTGTCGCTAAGAACAAAGGTTAATTATAATACCCAAGGTCGACATTTTCAGGGTGGCTTTGACATGTTACTCAAATTATATTTAAAACACTGTAAAGAACCTTCAACTTGCTTAGGGACAGAATATCTCAACCTCTTCCTTATTTGTGTTAGTTCTTTCTCTTTTCAAATAAATACTTAGAGAAATGCTAGCAACACTCTCTAACACACTCTTTGCACACTCTCTCTATTATTGGCTAAATTTTATTGGAAATCACAAAAAATTGTTGCTCCCTCTTTTTATTTAATAAGCTTCACTCATGATTTTGTAATTTCTAATAAATTTTAACCAATAGTAGAGAGTGTGTTAGAAGGAGTTTGTTAGGGAGTGTGTTGCTAGCATTCCTCAAATGCTTATTATACCAACACGAAAGAAAAAGAACCAAAGGAAGGGAGGGAAGTTTCAAATAAGAGCAATGAATGTTTTGTAAAAGTAGTTTGCTTCTTTCTTTCTTTAAATGAGAATTGAACTCAACTTTTTGTTGAAGGGGCTAGATGCCATGTCAATGTAAACCTATAAATATAAGCTTTTATTCTCAGTTTCTTTTTCAAAAATTCTGTAGCAGTGTGATTGTATTGTGGTTGTTGAAGCCTTGGTATGTGAATAGTTATTGTCCTGATTCATTGTTCATCTTGATATTTAATCTGACAGTCTGTCTGCAAGCCGCTGCTTTTATTTTAGTCTTCCACTTATTATGCTTGGGGTTAAGATTTAACTGGTGTCTAATCTGCTATTTGTTAGACTTCAAGATTCTAATTTTTTAAGATGTTTCACATTGGCTAGGAGGAATATGGCTAGAATGCTCCTTATAAGACTTGGGCAATCCTTTTCCCTTAAACTTAGCTTTTGGGAGTTAGATCTGGTCTATTTCTAATATGGGCTATTAGAGCCTATCTAGTCTTAATGTTGGGTCACCCATAGATGTCTAGGTTTGCAAAATTCACGCTCTAGATGTCTAGTCTTTGGTGTGAAGGGTGTGTGTTAAGATGATCCACATTGGCTAGAAATATGGTCATAATACTTATAATACTTGGGCAATCCTCCTTCTTGAGCTAGCTTTTGGGAGTGAATTCGGTCTGGTTTGTTTTTAATATAATTTGTAAACCAATAAAACTTTTTAACCATAATGTGTTTTTGATCCATATTGCTGACCTTGCCTAGTGAGAAAAGGCTTGGTTGTTGTTGTTGTTGTTGTTGTTGGTGTTTGACATTTATTTACATCATGCCATACAATACAGTTCTTTTCATATAAATATTCCATCAAGACTGTATTATGACAAGTAATGGTATGATTTATACGTATGTTGTTAATGATTTTGCTTTATGCATGTCTTACTATGTGACTGAAATATCTCTTTGCAGGCTGTTGGCCCGGAGCTTACCTTTTATAACACATCAAAAGATGTAGGAGGATTATTAAACCTGTCTAACAAACTTCTACTTGCGCAGTTGGATGCATTTTGCAGGTGAATTCCTCTTCTGTAAATGGTATTCACAGCATGACATATGCAAACTTCACACGATGTTAACCTTTTTTTCTTCCATTTTAACCAGTTTGGCATACTTTCTGTTTATTTAGATTAATGCTACTTTATTTGTTCCTAGTGCTAGAGATATAAAATCAATCATGGGCCTCTACCTAATAGATTAATATGTTAAGAGTTGATCATTCGACATGATATCAAGCCTATCTGAGTGATAATATAACCAATTGTTTAGGAGACCAACCCTAATTCTTAATGATGAAGTTAAAGTTCAGCATAATGTAGATTGGGCTTGTGCCTTGTCCATGTTTTAAGTCCAAAGAGAGTGTCTTAGAGATGTTCAACCGGTCTTGACCTGACTTCATCTAGAAGCTTAAGGTTTTTCAGAAAATTGGTCCTTTGGAACTTGAATTTTTTTTTTTTTTTGCTGACTATTATCTTAGGGCCTTGTTACTAATTTTTTAATGGGAAAATTGGTTGAGCAATTTGATGTTTCTGTTGGAATATGCTGTGTGATGAGACTCCAAAGTCCAATAACCCTCCTGTTTGGAAGTATATTCCAGAAGAGGGCGTCGGATGTAGGACTCTGCCATGTGGCAGTTATCTAGGACAGTTATTGTGTGAACAGTATGTTGTAAATAACTGAATTAGTTTTCAGTTGGGTTAGTTAGGAAGCTATTAGTTTGACAGCTGTACTGTAACAGCCATCCTTGTAATGCAAGCTACTGTCTATAGTTCCTTGCAATGAAAGCAACTTGTAATGCAAGCTACATCACAGCCAGCTATAAATACTGCTGCTGTAACTATTGTAATTCTCTCTTAGAAAGTCAATAAAATCGACTATCTTTCTCTTTAAATTCTCTGAAAATTCAACATGGTATCAAGAGCTTGAAGGTCTAGCATGGCCGAACAACCTCCTCCTCCTCCTTCCTCTGCGCCAGTCACATTCTCTCACATTATATCTGAGACGCTTGATGAAAAGAACTTTCTCCTTTGGTGTCAACAGGTTGAACCTGTGATCAAAGCTCACCGTCTTCAACACTTCGTCGTGTGTTTGCAAATTCCTCTTCGATTTTTGAGTGAATCTGATCGTGAAGCAGGAATCGTCAATCTTGCATATGAAACTTGAGAACAAGAAGATCAAATGCTACTATCTTGGCTCCAGTTGTCACTGTCGACTTCGATTCTTTCACGTGTTCTTGGAAGCATTCATTCGTATCAACTGTGGGAGAAAATACATGACTTCTTTCAGAAACAAACTCGCGCCAAAGCACGATAGCTTTGCACTGAGTTGTGCTCCACAACTCTTGATGAGCGCCCTATCTCTGAGTATCTCTTACGCATCAAAGCACTCTCTGATGCACTGGCTTCTGTTGGTGATCCTATTTCCCTTCAAGAACACATTGATGTCATTCTTGAGGGTTTACCACAAGATTATAGCTCTATAATTTCGGTGATTGAGAGCAAATTCGAACCACTGCCTATAGAGGAAGTTGAGGCTCTCATTATTGCTCATGAAATGCGACTACAAAAATTTCGCAAGAAAGTTCTAGCCGAATCTGCAAGTGTCAACTTGACACAGACTTCTCAAACACCTTCTATCTCGCCACAAAAACCTAATCCTGGGACTGCTCAATGCAATCTCACTCAGTCCTCCGACAGTCACAACCTTCAATATGGCTTTCGTGGCTCTAATTGTGGCAGTGGTGCTCGCAGAGGACGTGGAGGCACAGGCCGTGGAGGCCGCTTTCCTAACATACAGTGCCAACTATGTCTTAGATACAGTCACTATGTCTCACATTGCTTTCATCACTTTGATCCAAATTTTCATCCACCAGGTTCTACCAACTATCAAGGTTACCACCCTAACTGGCAACATCAATCCATGCAACAGGATAATAGTGCTTTACAGAACCCTAACAGCTATGGTCCTTCTCCTCCATGGGGCCAAACATCAATGCCACCCAAACAGCAGTTTTCTCAAGCCGTTAATCAACCTAGTGCCATGATCACTAACATTGGCCCTACTGCCAGCAACACATGGTTCCCTGACTCAGGCGCTTCTTTTCATGTTATTGGAGACCAGAATAATATTCAACAAATTGGTAGCTTTGAAGGTCCAGACCAAATTTACATTGGAAATGGTCAAGGTCTGCAAATTTACTCATCTGGTTCCTCTTATTTTACTTCTCCTGTTAATCCCACTGTTTCTCTCATTTTACACAATTTGCTACATGTTCCCTCCATAACCAAAAACTTAATAAGTGTCAGCAAGTTTGTCAAAGATAATTCAGTCTACTTTGAATTTCATGCTAATCATTGTCTTGTCAAATCTCAGGAAACTAAGGAAGTACTGGTTCGAGGTCAAGTGGGTCCTGATGGCTTGTACAAGTTTCCAAGTCTCCACTTGCAACCTCATCCACAAAATACTGCTAGCTGTTTAGTTTCAAATTCTGTAAATTCTACTAAGCTGTCCAATCATAATTCTGCTGTACCTAGATACTCCCCTAATTCTCTTTCTTATGGCTTTTACGTTTAGGTCATCCTAATGATAATTCACTCAAACTTGTACTAAAACAATGTAATATACCTGTTTCAAATAAAGATCATTTCTTCTATTCTGCTTGCTATATTGGTAAATCTCATAGGATACACTCTCCCTCGTCCATTACCAAATACAATTTTCCTTTGGAATTGGTGTACAGTGATCTGTGGGGACCAGCCTCTGTTCCTTCCTTAATTGGCTGCAGGTATTATCTCAGTTTTGTTGATGCTTACTCAAGATACACCTGGATATATCTTCTCAAAATAAATCTGATACACTTACCTTTTTCAAACAATTTAAAATCATGGCTGGGGGGGTGGGGGTTGGGGTGAATTTAGACCTCTCACAAAATATCTTACAGATTTAGGGATCATACATAGACTTACATGTCCTCACACTCATCACCAAAATGGGGTTGTCGAAAGAAAACATCGTCATATAGTTGAATTAAGACTCACTCTATTAAGTCAAGCCTCCTTACCCCTTAAATACTGGGATCATGCATTCTCCACTGTAGTCTACCTTATAAATAGGTTACCAAGTACCTCCCTTAATCAATCCATACCATATACTACTCTGTTTCAGCAACCTCCCACCTATCAACATCTCAAAGCCTTTGGGTGTGCCTGCTTTCCTCACCTTCGACCATATAACTCACACAAGTTGGAATTTAGATCTCATGTATGTGTCTTTTTAGGCTATTCTCTCTCTCACAAGGGCTATAAGTGTCTATCTCCAACGGGCAAAATTTTTATTTCCAAAGATGTTGTCTTCAATGAACTACATTTTCCCTATCCCACCCTTTTTCCTTTACCCTTTGTTACTTCTCCCACCCCCTCTGCACCTCTACCCCTTGCCTCCATTCCGCTTGTCAGTCCTTCACCAAACCTCTCCACACCTTCCTCACCTGTCACTATACCCAATTCCATCTCTCCTAGTCCCTCCACCTCTACATCCTCACCTGTCACCTCTGCGTCTGTCCTTTTGCCTGTCAACATTCATCCTATGCAGACTCGGTCTAAATCTGATATAGTTCAATGCTGGATTCATACCTCCCTGTTTGTGGCTCACACTGAGCCCAAAACTGTTAAACAAGCACTGGCTGACCCAAAGTGGTTTGCTGCAATGCAAGATGAATATGATGCACTGCTTCGTAACAATACTTGGACACTTGTAACTCTTCCCCTTAACAGGAAAGCTATAGGCTGCAAGTGGGTGTTTCGCATTAAAGAAAATGCTGATGGAATAGTTAATAAATACAAGGCCAGGTTGGTGGCCAAAGGGTTTCATCAAGTTCAGGGGTTTGACTTCAATGAAACTTTCTTTCCAGTAATTAAACCGGTCACAATCCGAATTGTCCTTAGTCTGGCACTAAGCAAACACTGGATTTTACATCAACTAGATGTCAACAATGCCTTTCTTAATGGCTTACCTGATGAGACAGTGTACATACAGCAGCCCCAAGGTTTTGAATCCCAGAATCGCTCCCTTGTATGCAAACTGAACAAAGCCTTGTATGGCCTCAAGCAGGCTCCTTGCCAGTGGTTTGAACGCCTACAACACACTCTACTCCAGTTTGGCTTCAAAGCCAGCAAGTGTGATCCATCTCTCTTTATTTACTGCAGTAAATCTGACGTCGTTTATCTTTTGGTATATGTAGATGATATTATCATCACTGGTAGCTCTGCCTCTCTAATCAAGCACCTCATTGCTCAATTACACTCTGTTTTTGCTCTCAAACAGCTAGGACATCTTGATTATTTTCTTGGCATAGAGGTCAGATATTTGCAATCTGGTTCAGTTCTTCTCACTCAAAGTAAATACATCAGAGATCTTGCTAAGACCAATATGACAGAAGCCAAGTCCATATCTTCTCCTATGGCATCCAACTGCAAATTGTCCAGGTCAGGAGTTGATCTTCTCACCGATCCTACACTGTATAGGTTTGTGGTTGGTGCACTCCAATATGCAACAATCACACGACCTGAAATCAGCTACGCTGTCAACAAGGTTTGCCAATTTATGGCAAAGCCTTTGGAATCTCATTGGGTTGCAGTCAAGCGTATTCTCAGGTACCTTAAGGGTACTCTGAACTTTGGGCTCCAATTTTGTCCAGCCACCTTCAGTAAAACTCTGAATCTTCATGCCTATTGTGATGCTGATTGGGCAGCCAATCCAGATGACCGCAGATCTACATCTGGTGCTGCAATTTATTTAGGCCCAAATCTCATATCTTGGTGGTCCAGGAAACAACAGGTTGTTGCCAGGTCCAGCACTGAGGCTGAGTATCGCAGCCTTGCTCAAGTCACTGCTGATATCCTCTGGATTCAAACTCTACTCACTGAACTTGGAGTTCCTTTCTCCACTCCTACTGTCTACTGTGACAACCAAAGTGCAGTATCCCTTGCCCATAATCCTGTTCTCCATGCCAGAACAAAACATATGGAGATTGACCTGTTTTTTGTCAGAGAAAAGGTCCTGAAGAAACAGCTCTCTGTTTGCCATGTTCCAGCTCAAGATCAGTGGGCTGACCTCCTCACCAAGCCTCTCTCCCCTACTCGTTTTCAGTTTCTTAGGGACAAACTCAAAGTGTTTGAGCTCTCTCCTTTAACTCAACCACCTTGAGTTTGTGGGGGGGTGTGTGAACAGTATGTTGTAAATAACTGAATTAGTTTTCAGTTGGGTTAGTTAGGAACCTATTAGTTTGACAGCTGTACTGTAACAGCCATCCTTGTAATGCAAGCTACTGTCTATAGTTCCTTGCAATGCAAGCAACTTGTAATGCAAGCTACATCACAGCCAGCTATAAATACTGCTGCTGTAACTATTGTAATTCTCTCTTAGAAAATCAATAAAACTGACTATCTTTCTCTCTAAATTCTCTGAAAATTCAACAGTTATTCAGTTACGTAGGATAGTTATGTCAGACAGTTATGTACTTAATTATGCAGACAGGCAGTTATGTTGGACAATTACATATTTAATTATGCAGACAAGCAGTTTCGTAGGACAGTTACATAATTAAAATGCAGCAGTTATGTATTTTTGTTTTTATTGATGTCGTAGTGTTAGGAGAGGGGGCAAAGTGGTGTTAGGCAGTTTAATGGACTGAGATAATCTCTGTAGGAGTTTCTAAACTCTGGGACAGCAAGAGATTGCTGTAATCTCTGTAATTTGGTGTGATTTAATCCTGTTTTCTTCTATTTAAATTGGTGTTCTATCACTGTGTCTATTAGAAGTCAGTACAATAACCTAAAGATATTGTGTATTTTTCAATCAATCACTGTAAAACAGATGGCATAAATTCAGAAGTGTACTTTGGACCAACTGAAATTGTGATTGTGTCTTGTTCTGTTAATGCAATTGGCATGAGCTCAGATAGAAAAAATCTCATGGTTACAACTTGAGCACGTAATACTTTTGAGATGAAAGATATGATGCACTTTTGGTACTTTTATTTTAAGCATCCCTAATTATGACCTGAATTTTCACTTTTAAGTTTGATTTTTGTGCCGGAGGCCTGTTTTTAATGATTCACTCGATTTCAGGTATAAATTCTGACTGTCATCTAATTTTTTTTTATTTTTTTAAACTTTGTCTTTTGTGTACATGTCTATTTCTTTCCTTCCATGTTTGGTGTTTTGATGATCCCTACCTTATTGACTGCAACTTCTGTATTTATTATTGCTGCCCCTCCAGTAGATATTGATAGTATTCGTGAGCCTATTTCTGGATCTCTACTTTATGGAAACAATATCATTTTGGTGCCATTATTCCTACCTCTGCTGCTATAGTTTGCACTTTTATTCCATATGGGAAGCATGAACTGACACTGCAAAGGAGAAATTTTCTCTTAATATTCTCCTTTGCTTCTTTTAAAAATTAAACAGGATTTACTTGATGTTTCTGGAAGTTACCCAAAGTTTATTTATTTATTTTTTATCTGCGTTTTTTAATGTTTCTATGTCAATAAGATGAAGAGGTTTAACTAAAATAATCAATCTTGCATATCTGACCTTGGGAAGGATGCCGTATCCTGCAGATAGTTTTTAAAATATTAATCTTTGACATTGTTAGTTTATCATATTTTTGTTGGTATTCTTTTTTATTCCTCTGATTTGTTGTAATTGGCTTGAGCACTATATATTGTGGGGAATGTTACTATGGCTTTCTGGTGTCAACAACTTATGATATATTTACTTTTTGACTATGCAGTAAGTTGAGTATATATACATGTCCATAATTTATGTCTCGAGTCTTCAGTTATTATTCTTTCCTTCTTCAGAAATTTACATGCAGGAAATTGATAATGTGGGATTAGCTGACATTTGATGTGTTTTGCCATTGTTAGGGTTGTTTTGAAGGGTAACAATACTGAGATGAGTGCAGATGTACTTGGTTTGACTATGGAGAGTAATGGAATCAGGATTTTGGAACCATTTGATACATCCTTGAAGTACTCAAATGCTTCGGGGAGGACCAATATACATTTATCTGTTTCCGATATTTTCATGAATTTCACATTCAGTATCTTGAGACTATTTATGGCTGTGGAAGATGATATTCTAGCATTTTTAAGGATGACGTCGAAGAAAATGACGATTGTTTGCTCTCACTTTGATAAAGTTGGAACAATAAAAAGTATGTTGATATTCTCTATTTGCTTTCCGTTTTGGTAAATATATTGACAAATGTGTTTAAGACTAGTCATATTCTTATTTCATTTCACACGCAGATTCTCATACTGATCAAACATATGCCTTTTGGAGGCCTCATGCTCCTCCTGGTTTTGCTGTACTTGGTGACTACCTGACGCCACTGTCAGTGAAAATTCTTAATATTTTTCTGATCTAGACTGATGCATTTATTCCCCACCGATTTGAATGTTAATATGATGTGTTTTCTCAACAGAGACAAGCCACCAACAAAAGGAGTTCTTGCAGTAAATACCAATTCTGTAACAGTTAAGAGACCCACTAGTTTCAGATTGATTTGGCCACCTTTAACTTCTGTGGGCATTAAAGGTGAAGAAGTGGATAATTCTGACTTGTTATGGAAAACTGAGGCAGATGCCATTTGTTCCATTTGGTTCCCTGAAGCTCCCAAAGGTTATGTTGCACTAGGCTGTATTGTTACTCATGGAAAGACACCACCCCCACTATCTTCTGCTTTTTGCATCCCGTCTTCTTCTGTATCTCCATGTTCATTAAGGGATTGTATCACAATGTAAGTGAAAATTTTCTTTTGCGTGTTCTGTCTTAACATGCAAGGCCATTTTACAATTTTACACTTTAAACTACCAAACTTCTCAATTAGTGTTGAGGTTAGTGCCTTCTGCCATGTATATGGTAATGACTTAAATGTGATCATTTTGTTTGACTGTTTAACTCGGTGTTTTAAAACTCGGACCTCGGTCTAACCGGTTCAACCGGAAACCAGACTTGAAGCTGGTTTGGTCAATTTATTAGATCAGAAAAGCATCTAAACTGGTAAAAATCAGAAAACTCAGCTAAAAACGGGTTAAAACCGGTATACTTGTTCACCCGGTTTAATTGGTTTCAAAGAATGGGTTACTTTTTTGGTTTTTTCTACTGTGTACAACACACTCTCCAAAACTGTCCCTAGCCTCTACACAGTGCCCTCACACTATCCAAAGCTAGAAAGCTGTCTGTCACACTGTCACAGACTCTGCAACACAGCCTTTTAAGTGCAGCGGGAAAAATCAATTTAACAAAAGCGGGAGAATTCAATTGCACACAAGTTGTAACTTTAAGCCTCTGATGTAAAAGCTTTACATAAAATATTTAATTTGTCCTTTACATAAAATGTTCAACTAGATTAAATAGGGAAAAGTAAAAGATAATTAAGTCTATGGCTTATATTCTCTAAAAATATGACATTTTTTTTGTGTCTCTAAATTTTTTTATTTCTTTTTACTCTCTAAAAATTAAAAAAAATCACATGCTTTTAATTCTAAATACAAAATAAAAATTACATTGTTTTTATTAAAAGCTTTAAGGTCAATAAACTAATATTAATTGTTTGATACATATATAGAGATTTGCTAACTTACACTCACTTGATTTTTAGTTAGAGTATGTTAGCAAGTGTTTATGGGGTTTGCTAACATACACCAACTTCCTTTTTAGTTGAAGTATGTTAGTAAGTTATAGCTAGAATTATCTTAAAACACACCAACGGTGTAGCTTGCTAATGTACTCCAAATAAAAAACAAATAGGTGTACTTTAGCAAATTCCATATATATATATATACACACACTATCTTTAATATAAAATTCAAAATTTTAATATATACCGGTTCATACGGTTTAATAAGTGACCTATTAGTTCGACCAGTGACCCACTAACCCAGTACTATGACCAAGTCAATAACCCTGTTCAAGTTTTAAATCATTGGTTTAAGAAACTATTAGAGTATAGTTTTACTCTGTAAACAGTTTCTTTTCTTTTTCTTGTACAGCGGTAGTATAGAAGAATGACAGCTGTCATCTCTAACTAACACAGTTAGTTAGAGTCTAATACCTCTAGACCTTACTCTATAAATACCTATTGTAAAGACTGTTGTACTGGGTTGGATTCATTTTACACAGAATACAAAACTTCTTTCACAATCTCTTTCTGTCTCTCTCTGTTTCGCTGCAACTCAATAGTAACATTTTGAGCATTAATTCTGAGATGAAGTGGGGTGTTTTACTTACAGAATTTATTATAACTATATATCAGACATAAGATCATGGCATTTTTGTCCTTTGAAAACACAATATTGTTTGTATTGATTGCAGATCGCCATCAAGTGTGGCATTCTGGCGAGTGGATAATTCTGTTGGCACTTTCTTGCCAGTAGATCCTGATTCACATAGTTTGATGGGTAAAGCATGTGAATTGCGTTGCATTAAATATGATTTTTTGAAGCCATCCTCAGCAGCATTAAGTAGTCTGGATTCCCATGCTCCTTCTGGCGGGCATCAAACCTTGCAACCTGACCAGTCTGTTGATGCAAATTCAAATAGGCGTTATGAGCCTGTTGCTAGCTTTGAGTTAGTATGGTGGAATCAGGGATCAAACTCGAGAAAGAGGTTATCCATATGGCGTCCAGTTGTCCCAATGGGGATGGTATATTTTGGTGATATAGCTGTTAAAGGGTGTGTTTCACACTTATGTTCTCTTTCTTTTCATCATAAAAGTTTAGATTGTGATTTGTTATCTTGCTCTTTACAATTAATAGGGAACTGATCCAATCTTCTGCTTTTCAGGTATGAGCCTCCAAACACCTGCATTGTTGTTCATGATTCCAGAGATGAAAATATTTTTAAAACTCCGCTAGATTTTCAGCTTGTTGGACAAATAAAAAAGCAGCGGGGAATGGAAAGTATATCATTCTGGCTTCCACAAGCTCCTCCTGGCTTTGTTTCCTTGGGTTGTGTTGCATGTAAAGGGAAACCTAAGCAAAATGATTTTAGCACATTAAGATGCATGCGAAGTGATTTGGTAGCAGGAGATAAATTTTTGGAAGAAAGTGTGTGGGATACATCTGATGCCAAGCATGTAACAGAACCATTTAGCATATGGGCTGTTGGCAATGAGTTGGGGACTTTTATTGTTCGTGGTGGTTTCAAAAGACCCCCAAGAAGGTTTGCTTTGAAGCTTGCAGATTCTAATGTGCCAAGTGGCTCAGATGTTACAGTCATTGATGCAGGAATTGGGACCTTCTCAATGGCTCTTTTTGATGATTACAGTGGTTTGGTGAGAATAAAATGCTTAGTTTGTAGCTTTTGTTAGAATAATAGTGAGTGCCTAATCTCCTAGGAGCTTAAGCTTTTAGAATGAATGGGTCTATATCTATAGGTATTCTCCAAAGATAGAGAAGTGCTATTTGTGGAATGCTTCTAGATTTAATATTTAAACAAAATGGGTGTTGTTGACCTCAAGTTACCTATAGGTATATTTATACCTTTATCTCTCAATTAGACTGCAAGTACAATTTAATTGACTCTACACTAAATACAATGAATTGTTTAGTGAAAATAGAAGGAAGGAAAATGAATCATTGATCTAGACCAGATTTTTTCCTAGCTAATATAAAATTTCTGTTAAATTATGTAATTGATAAGTGTTTTTAGTGTGCCTCATTGGCCATTGAAGTGGGAATTAATGTTATTCTTTGTTTTTTTTTTCTTTTTCTTTTTTACTATTATTGATGTCATTTTAAACAGTACTGTTACTGTTAGATATAAAACCATTCATGAGCTTTCACCTAACTGTTTAAGCTTTTGGAAGAGTTAGTTCTTGACAAGGTATTAGAGCCTACATGGAAGTATTACTAAGTGGTTTGTAATGGATCCTTGCTGTCCACATTCCTCTAAATAGAAAGTTGAATTTCAGCATAAGTAGGGTGACTGTGTATTGTCCACACTTCAAGCCCAAAAGAGCTCGTGTGAGGGGATGCATTAGATATAAACTATTCATAAGCCTTCACCTGACGGCTTAAGTTTTTGGGAGAGCAGGTTCCTGACATATCTTTAGAGTTTAAGCTCTTGTTCAGTATAAAATTATGTGAAGTTTTGTTATTGTCTGTTTTCTTTCCTGTTTCTTTGGGAAGTGGGCTTGCATTATACTTTCTAAACAACTAGATTCTTGATTTGCACGATATCAATCCCCTTTGTTTTTTATTTGAACTTTATGTTAACTTTGAAACTGTAGAAATTGCTTCACTAATGGTTCTTAAGTGTTGGAATGATGTCTTTTTCCCTCATTCTAGTAGTTATACTTTAAAGACGTAATAACAGAAGGTTGGACTCCAAGATGGGGTTCTCTTTCTATACTAGTTTAGGTTATATACTGACCTTCTATTCTTTTCTTGCCAACCTGGAATTTTTGATTTAAAGATTTTGTGGGATTTCGTTCTCTGTTGTGGCCTATGGGATGCATGAAGTGATTGCTAGCCGTTGATTTGTGATCCTTGACATGAATAATCATTGATTGCTGTAACTCCTGTGTGAAATTTAATTATTATAATCCTTTGTCCTTCTGTATTGACTGCTTTTCTTTGAATTTGACAGATGGTTCCCTTGTTCAATATATCTTTGAGTGGAATAACATTTAGTTTGCATGGAAGAACTAGGTATCTAAATTGCACTGTTGGTTTCTCCTTGGCTGCCAGGTCATATAATGATAAGTATGAAGCCTGGGAGCCTCTTGTTGAGCCAGTAGATGGATTCTTAAGGTAATTGCCTTGTGTTTACAAATTATAGAATACTTATGCCACATGTTGCCTTTGGTAGAATGCTTGAGTGCATGATTGGGAGTTTAGGCTGTTATGAGCAATGGTTTGTAATTTGATTTATGAAATCAGAATTGAGTTAGAAATAGGTCTTGGTTCAGTAAGTACACCCTCTTTGTGACAGTTCTGATTGATTAAGATGTGGGAATACCGGAATATTGGAGCAGTAACGACGGGAAGTTATTAGAATTGTTCCTTGGAGTAGTAAGATTGGACCTTTAGATCAAAGGACTTGCAAAAATAGGATGAATGAGAAAGCCAAGAGGTGGAAATGATTCAGATGTACATTGCAAACTATTGGGAGCATTCAAGGACTGAGAGAGAAAGTGACAAAATGTAGGAGAAAGAAAGAGAAGAGAGCATAAGAATCTTGCTCTTAAAGCTTAATCTGAGTGTTATTCTATTGTTGTGTGCTCCAGTTACACACACAACACACACACCCCAGTGTAACACTTAAAGTGCTACACCCATTCTCATCCGTTGATTTTAATACAATCTAACATTTCTAATATAATCATCAAAATAAGACACGTTACCCAAAAGCCTCATGCCCACTGTACATGCTGAAAAATAAGGTTTGAAGCAGCTATTAACGAATTCACAAATACTGCAATCACACTAATACTACAATCACCAAACCAGTCCTCTGTTTTGTCGAATAGAGGAGTGCCATCCTTTTCTGCCATTCATCTTTGCGTAGCAATTACACAAATCCAGCGATCATCAAATACTCATAAAAGGAGATTATTCATCAAATTGAATAAAATACTCTATTACGAATTTGCAAATTTAGATACGAGTGAGAAAAAGAATGTTGAAGTTGTATTCGATGAATAAATCAATTGTGAATTTAGCCCTGACAATGGTTCTTAACAGTTGGCTAACAAATTTTATATTTTATATATATATTTTTTTAATTTTGATACATTCTCTGCCTTTTATAATGATGGTGGTTCTAATAGGCGGCTTTATTATTTTTTTAATTTTGTTCACTGGGGAGGTAAAACCAAGTTTTATCTTACTAAGGATACATTCTCTGTCATGAGAATTTGTTAATGGTTGCTTCAAACCTTATTTTCAGCAAGAACTGTGGGCATGAGGCTGAAATTGGGATGGAGGGCAGGAGGCTTTTGGGTCACGTGCCTTACTTTAATGATTATATTAGAAGCATTACATTGTATTAAAATCAACGGATGAGAATGGGTGTAACATTCTTAGGGTTACACTAGTGTAACTTAATCCCTCTATTAAGCAAGTCTATTCAGGTAGCAAGAACTTACTGGTGGTGACTGGTTTTAAATTAATGTAGTTCTTGATACCTGAATAGACTTGCTTAATGTTTCTTTTGGAGGATATCTTATTCTCTCCTAGTCGTAGTTTTCTTTTCTCTGCAAAATTTCCTCCTTCAATAAAAAAATTCATGTTTGAAGAAGAGAGAAGAAAAGGAAAGGGGCTTCCGATCAGCAATTTTGTTTGGAGACTTTGCATCTTTTTTTATTTTTTCCCCTTTTTTGATGTTAATACAAATATAATATGACATTTATTAGTTTAATAATTTGAGAACAATTTTTAATTTTTAAAATTGTGGAGCTTTCATGTATTAAAATTGGATTTAACTCCTCTAAAGTGAACAACTGTGTAAAGTGAGAAAGTATGGATGCATTTACCATCGATTTGAATTTAAGAACTTCATAATCTTAACTAACTTTAAATCAAAACTTCACACTTTTCCTTACTTTAAAAGAGTCAAATCCATTAAAATTATATTTTAGTTCCAGATTCTCTTTTTTGCCTAATTACAGCTACCTGTAGGTACCGATATGACCTCAATGCCCTGGCTGCAACCTCTCAATTACGTTTGACATCAACTCGAGATCTGAATTTAAATGTTTCAGTTTCTAATGCTAATATGATCATTCAAGCTTATGCAAGCTGGAACAACCTTAGCCATGCTCATGAATGTTATAAAGACAGAGTAAAGTTTCCCTAACGTTCTCATTTTTTTTGCTTGAAGTCTGCGTTTCTTGTTTTATTTTACTTTCTCCATTTTACATCACTTGTTTTCTCTTACCAGGATGCATTTTCTCCAACTTATGGTGGAAACTCTATCATTGACACACTCCACAAGAGAAATTATTATATAATCCCTCAAAACAAACTTGGTCAGGATATTTTTATTCGTGCTACTGAAGCTAGGGGTCTCCAAAATATAATTCGGATGCCATCTGGGGATATGAAGGCTGTGAAAGTTCCTGTGTCGAAAAATATGCTAGAATCTCATTTGAAGGGTAAACTCTGTAGAAAGATTAGAACAATGGTGACGATCATCATAGCAGAAGCACAGGTATGATTTCAGTTGCTTTTAGTATACTATTTATATTTGATTTTGGTATTTGGCAGTCCCTGTTTTCTGGTAACCTTCAATACCTGTCATGCCTATTATTCGGTTGCCCACAGATTATTTTTTTTCATATTGCTAATGCAGTTTCCCCGAGTTGAAGGTTCAGATTCCCAGCAATATACAGTGGCTGTCCGCCTTTCTCCTAATCAGAACCTCCCTAGCGATGCATTGGTTCATCAACAGAGTGCACGCACACGTGGAAGAAGGGCACATCAAATATTGCCTTCAGATCTTGAGTTAGTCAAGTGGAATGAAATATTTTTCTTCAAAGTTGATTCCCTGGTATTGATAATTATCTTTGTTGCTTTTATTTATTCTTGCTCTAGGTAAGTTTTGGTTGAAATTACTGCTCGTTAAGTTTGTATTTCCTAATGTTCAAATTCATTTGGAATAGATTTTGATATTTTTCAAGTCCTGAATGTTTACGTAAAATTTGGATCTGGATGCTCTAATTGGTTTAGATAAAGTCTATGGCCCTAGATTGGATAAGGTTAAGTGACATATTTTATTAAGGCATAGGGTTATATTTGTAGCTTCTTCATGCTGTTCAGCTCATGGCTTTCTTTAATTGATGTGCAGAGGGATATCAAACCTTTGTTACACATATTCGGTTATTTTCTTTCATCAAGGTTTTTTTTTTTTTTTTGTTTGTTTGTTTAGTAGCACAACTTATTTCATATAAAATGAAGTGTGGCATTATATAGCTATGCCATATTACTCACTACTGAGTCAGCAAGTAACTAACTCTGTAACGGAAAAGAACTAGTCCATTACAGAGAAAGACTAAATGGAAATAACAATGTAATGTAAATGGAAATGTACAAAATGAAAAAACATAAGAGAGTATATCTCTAATAAAGAATAACGACATTGGTTAAAGCGATATGTATATACTTTCTAACATATTCTTTTGAGTGTAATCTTTCTATTTTTGTTTGGGGTTGAATAACCTTTCTGATTTTAATTAGAAACTAGGAGTTGATTTCTAGTTTGTTACTTAAGTATTTTTCTCAATTAATATTTTTTATTCTATTTTTTTATTTCAACAGGATGTATAGTATTTATTTGATTTACTTTTTCACTTCAGTTAATATGCTACCTAATGGGAGTTTTTAAACCGAGTTGGCTTAGATAAGGCTAAATTTAGCATTTAAACTTTATAATATTTCAGTACTTTGTTACAAAATATGACATTTGATGTTACTTTCTGTTGGCGTGGCTGTATATGATAAATTAGATATAATCTGTATTTAAGTAGGATTGTGATTGTAATTACTGTAACCAGGGGATTGATTGTGTAGAGTTTTAATTTCTGATTTGATTCCTTATTTCCTAAATTAGGGTAGCCTCAGTATTTATGATTTGTTTCCTTATTTCCTTAATTAGGGTAGCCCCATTAGGATCTATATATTTGTATCAATTTTCTACATTTCAATCAACAGAAATAATTCAGTTTTTCATCTTTTCTCTATTCTCAAGTCTTTTTTCAAAATTTTTGTGATGTAGTTCACGGAGCAGTTTATGTTGCAGCCAGAGGATCTTTAGAGAGAACCCTTATTACTCTATGTTGGAAAGCCGCCTTAGTCGCGGTCACCCCTAGCCCGCCTTATTTGGGCTTCTTTGAGGACTGCCTTAATTGCAGCCTCCAAGGGGGTGTTTAGTCTCACATTGCCTAGAGATATAGCCTAAGTAGTGCTTATAAGGCTTGGCATTTCTCACCTTACAAGCCAATTTTGTGGGGTTGAGTTAGACTCCAGGTCCAAATTCTAGGACTCTGAATGCACAAGGGTCTAGCCGTAGATGTTTTGGAGTTATTTATAATAGGAAACAGACCTTATAAAGTGTGCTGTGCAAGATTACAGCCATATATAATAAAGAATAATAAAAACTACTGAATGAAAAGCTATTATCTGAACAAATGTAAACAAATGCATTTACCTTTGTCAGTCAATTTTCATTTGGTCCCCCCACCCCAAATTAACAGTTAGTGAGACTCTAGGGCATTTCTTTTTCTCTCACTATTATTGGAGGATAAGTTGTCTACATTATCTTTTCTTTTCTAAATTCTCCTAATCAATTAACATTATTCTGTTCTCTAAATATTGCAAAATGAAATGGAAAAATACAAAAAAATGAAAATTTTGGTAGAAAAATTTCAATATAAGTATAATTAACTGCTGGCCAGTTAAATGGTTAATTACGTCAAAGGGTGGTTACTGCTTAGCCACTTTTTGAACATTGTCAATCGATTAAGTGGTTAGATGGTGTTCTTAAACTAGACATATTTTACATAGAATTCCTTAAGAAAAGGTATATAGCACACTACATTTAATTCATCATTCTGGAACTTGTTAGTTGTAAATGCTTTAAATTTTGTTTATTTTTATCTATTGTAACATTCATTATTTCATTGAATCATGTCCATTTAAATGTAGTATACTTTACATGTTTTAATTTGCTTGTTGATTCTTGTTTATCTCATTAGACTGATTTAGGTTTTTTTTTAGGTTGTAGAACTTAAATGCTTCTTTTGACTATGCATTTGGCCATCTTTTTCTGTGGAATTTACATTTGATTTTGAAAATTAGTGCATCGTTTTCTGCTTTTAGTCTCCATTTTGGTTTTCCAATCGAGAAACTAACATCAAACTTGGCTTCTACACTTTTTTACAGGATTACCACTCTCTAGAATTGATTTTAACAGACGTGGGGAAAGGTACTTCTCTGAAATTCCATCCAGACCTAAGTGACATTAAATGTCTGTGAATAAAGTGCAAACAATTAATTTCGGTTCAGATGTCTGCAATAGATATGGATTGGGAATATAATCATGTTTTGAGGACTTATAAAGTTTCAAATTTTGTGAATGTTCCCTTGGTATTGTAAACAACATAGGCTGCACAATCTTCTTTATTACATTCTTCTCTTCTTTCTTCTAGGTGTTCCCATTGGATTTTTTTCAGCATCCTTGAACGATTTAGCAAGAACTATTGAGGACTGCTCATATCCCCAAAATTTTGCCAATAAGTTGAACTGGATAGATTTGTCTGCAGAAAACTCCATGGTGAATTTTGTGTATAATATGGCTTTTCTTTTCCCGTTTTGTTTTCTCTATAAGTACTTATCTTAGTGGTGTCATGCTGAGATTTCAGGATGCTTACTGTAAGAAGCCTTGCAAATTACAATGTGCCATACTAGTGCATAATTCTGAAGTTGAGATTAACAATCAACTATCTAATTATGATGCTCATAAATCTGGGTTTATTCAAATTAGTCCTAGCAAGGAAGGTCCTTGGACTACTGTAAGGCTAAACTATGCTGCCCCTGCTGCTTGCTGGCGGTTAGGCAATGTTGTTGTTGCCAGTGAAGCTAGTGTGAAGGATGGCAATAGATATGTGAATATTCGATCACTGGTTTCTGTTCTTAACAATACAGATTTTGTGCTTGAATTATGCCTTACTTCAAAAATTTCGTCAGAAAATGTGAATTTGCCAAAAAATTCAAGTAATTCTGATTCTAACCAAACAGAGAGCTACAGAATTCAGACAGATGAGTTTTTCGAGACTGAAAAGTTAACTCCACATATTGGTTGGGTACGCTGTTCAGGTTATTCTGGGAACTACGTATCAGACAGGGGAAAATCTCATCAGGTGAATGTTAATAGTTTTCACTTTCCATGGGGAACTGTTATCTAGCTGCTTTCTGTATTGCTTATATGCCTGAACTTTTGTTTTTCTCTACTGATGAAGGTACAAACTGATATTTGTATAAAATGCTCATAATTTTTCTCAGACCTCTCTCTTTAAGAGGTTCAGTGATATGTGGGACGCTTAGGAAATTGCAGAATAGATCAAGCATTTGTGCTATAATCGTTATACTAGCCTTAGAACAGGGATATACTGGGAATTTGATTAGGACTACATTAGCCACTACCTAGCCATATGCTTATGTCTTTATAATCACATTTCTTGCTTGCTTTTGTTTTTTTGATGGAAGAATTTTCTTGCATGTTGAGGTATAAACATTGCTCAGGAAATTGCTATCAACTTATAGAATATATATTTTCATGATTAAGAAACTGACAAACCCCAAGCTTGTAAACTTTCATATCAAATATTGTTTATGTGGCACTTTTACAGCTTCTCTAAAAAACCTTCTGGTCGTCTATTTCAAACACTTTTGTGGAGGAAGAATGGTGTCTAAGCAGAATGGTTTATAAACTCTAAGCAGATTTAGATTTCATTTTTGATCATATCATAATGACTGAGGCTAAGGTGGACCAATGCCTCATATGGTTTATGGTGGACAAATACGTCTTGACCATTTGATTTAATAATGTAATAATGAATGGTTGAGATAACTTACTGGTATCCCTTTTTGTCAGTTTTTACTTATTAAAATTATTATTGTTAATTAAAATTATTATTGCTAATTAATTCTTCTTCCCTAATCGTCATCCTTTCTCAAACCGGTGCCTCTAATCCCTAGCCTCCATATCCACACCCGCCATCATCCTCCCTCTATTCTTCTCGGTAGTTTTTTGTATTGTTGGTTTTCACACAGGAAGCTTGCAGAACATTGATGGATGCTGAGAATCAATCTGTTTGTTGGTTTTCACACAAGAAGCTTGCGGAACATTGATTGAAGCTGAGAATCAACTTGTTGACATTGATGCAGGTGATCCTAAGAAGAAGAGTTTTTACCCCAAAACATGCAGAGTTCGCAGGTTGGTGGGGCTGCGATTTCGCACACCTCCTGGACAGGAATCTTACCCCCAAACATGCATCCTTTGTGACAGCAAAATGTAAAATCGATGACCGCGAGTTCGCGCACCTCCCAAACAAGAATCTTGCGCAGGTGAAGTACCTACACCGTCATCACGTCTCCGCCACATTCTTCACCTGTATCGTCAAGCTTCACAAAACCTCCACCCGCATAACAACTTCACAAGATCCGCAACCCTTCACTTGCTGTTGTGGTCGTTAACGGCCACCTTGTCAAAGTTATTTTTGATATGTCCCTGATGATGCTGATTTTGCACCACACGCGGGCAGTGGGGCTGGGTGTCGCCGCTGTGACAGCTTGGTGCAGGGAGGAAGGGTGTCTGGCCACTGCGGTAGTGTGGTGTAGGGAGGAAGGGTGAGGAGGGTTTTGGTGGACTCAATTACTCCCAAAATCCATTATGCTATTTTTTAAAATATAGCTAATAAGGCGTAAAAAAAAAAAAAAACAGTTGCAACCTTTTGTATCCGGTTACAAACTTTGGTCCACCATAGACCATATTAGTACGTGGTCCACCGTAGAAGCCATCATAATTTAAAATTGAGCCTAAACATGAAACGAATTTTTGTATGGTATCAATGCAAGGTGAATATGTTTTCAAAAATAAACAATAGAAGAATCAAACAAGAAATATATTCAGAACTAGTAGCTCATAAACTATGTGATTGGCAGTTTGGATTGATGTAGCATTTTTATTATTCTGTGTTGTCTTATTTTTTTATTTTATTTTTAATTTTCTATAATCCAGGTTTTTCCTGGAATTGATCTACCGCCAGGTTGGGAATGGATTGATGATTGGCAATTGGATACAAAATCTCCCAATACTTCTGATGGATGGATTTATGCTCCTGATGTGGAGAGTTTGAGATGGCCTGAATCCTTTGATCCAAAGGAATCTTTTAATCCTGCCAGGCAGAGGAGATGGCTAAGAAGCAGGAAGTTAATAGCTGAGGATCTTAAGCATGAAATATCTGTTGGGCTACTGCAACCAGGAGAAACTGCTCCACTTCCTCTATCTGGTTTGACACAATCTGTACAATATTTCTTGCAGTTAAGGCCTTGGACTTCAGCAAACTCTTGTGAGTACTCATGGAGTACTGTAGTGGACAGACCTAGGCAACCAGAAGATGTTGGTAGGGGAGGTCAATGCTCAAATCTTTGTGTTTCAGCTCTTTCCGAGTCAGAGGAACTATTGTGTTGCAGTGAGATGCATGGAACCTCTGGTGGCTCCCACAAGTTGTGGTTTTGTGTAAGCATACAAGCAACTGAGATTGCTAAAGATATCCATTCTGATGCCATACAGGATTGGTGTTTGGTGGTCAAATCACCTCTAACAATTAGCAATTTTCTTCCCCTTGCTGCTGAATACTCTGTTCTTGAAATGCAATCAACTGGCCACTTTCTTGCATGTTCAAGAGGAGTATTTTTGTCAGGAAAAACTGTACAGATATACAGTGCTGATATTAGGAACCCTTTGTTTTTATCTTTGCTTCCACAAAGGGGTTGGCTTCCCATACATGTAAGATACAGAGCTGTCAATACCTTTGCTTTTTGTGATTTAGTTACTCAGTCATTTTTGTTACATTGTATTATGCTATTAATATCTCTCACCCCTCCCCTTTTCTGAACAGGAAGCTGTTCTTATTTCTCATCCGCATCAGAATCCATCAAAAACAATTAGTTTGAGAAGTTCAATATCTGGAAGGTTGTAAAGTTCTGGATATGTAATAGTTAGAAATTTTGCAATCTATTACATTATTATTTCTAAATTTTATAAATTTGGCTGAAATTTTTATTGGCCTCTACTTTTGAGAGACAGCTTAATTTGCATCAACCCGTCTTATATGCCTCCTTATGTGCAGGGTGATCCAAATCATTCTTGAGCAGAACTATGACAAAGAGCACACCTTGCTGGCTAAAACAATTAGAGTCTATGCTCCTTATTGGTTAGAAGTAGCTAGATGTCCTCTACTTTCATTTAGGATTTTTGATATGTCAGGAAAAAGACATATGCCAAAGGTTGCTGCTCGATTTCAGTCTAACAAGAAAAATGGATTAATCCTTGAAGAAATAACTGAAGATGAAATATATGATGGTTACACAATTGCATCTGCTCTAAACTTTAATACGCTGGCCCTTTCAGTGGCTGTTGCCCAATCAGGAAATGAGCATTTTGGACCTGTTACAGATCTCGCTTCCCTTGGTGATATGGTAATGTCAAGATTTATGTGTTGACAGACTATAAGTAATCGCACATGATTTTCTAAAATTGACTTCTTTTTTTCCTTAGGATGGCTCTTTGGATATATATGCATATGATGGTGATGGCAATTGCTTACGGCTTATTATTTCTACAAAACCATGCCCTTATCAATCTGTTCCAACAAAGGTTGTTAAAGATCAAATTTAGTATAAATGTTATTCGGCAATCAGGTTGTAATACTCGTGTTTGTGATTGTTTTTGCAGGTAATTTCTGTTCGGCCATTCATGACTTTCACTAATAGACTTGGTCAAGATATATTCATCAAATTGAGCACCGAAGATGAACCAAAGGTTTTGCGTGCTTCTGATTCAAGGATATACTTTGTGTGTCGTGGAATTGGTGGACCGGAAAAACTCCAGGTTGGCTACAATAGTTGATATATTGCTGCGATAATTGACCTCATTTAATTTATCCTACATTTCTTCTTCTGGACATAAAGATAGAAAATTTGTAGAATTTTATAGTATGAATTGTCAAAGGTGTTGTTATTGACATATTTGTGATTTTGTCGGTAAATCTGAAATCATGGGGTTTTGTTACTGTTATGTATCTTATGTTGATATTGGTATTGATTTGATTAAACCATGTTAAACCTCCTTTTAAGAATGTATATTGTAGGAGAAACAAAAAAGGGCCCAATATAAGAGTTGGAAGAAGAGAATTTTTATATTAATTGTCTAATTTGTACATTGACTAATCTCCCTTTTATAGGGTAAAAGGTAAAAAAGAAAACAAGGAAATAACAATAATAAGAAATAGGGAAATGAATCTCTAAAGATATTAAGAGATATTATGACCTCCTAAATATCTAAGATATTTACAACACTCCCCCTTATGTTGGTGAAAGAATATCAATCATTCCCAACTTGTCAATAAGATTCTAGAATCCAGCACTAGGAAGTCCTTTTGTGAAGGCATCTGCTACTTGAAGCCATGTAGGTATATGTGCTATAACTATAAGGCTACTATCCAACTTATCTTTGATGAAGTGTCTGTCAATCTCTATGTGCTTTGTTCTATCATGCTGAACTGGGTTATGAGCAATGCTGATAGCTAAATTGTTATCACAAAACAATTTCAGGGGACCCTCATGTTTAACTTTGAGGTCATCAAGAATAATCTTCATCCATAATCCTTCACATATGCCATGTGCCATAACTTGAAACTCAGTTTCTGCACTAGATTGAGCAACTACATTCTGCTTCTTGCTTCTCCATGTTACCGAATTCCCACCAAGAAACATGCAATAGCTGGAAGTGAGTCTTCTATTTGTGATTGACCTTGCATAATCAGCATCAGTGTATATCTCCATGGACAATGAACCTTCTCTTCTAAATAATAGTCCCTTTCCTAGTCTAGCCTTCAAATAATGAAGGATCCTTTCAACTGCCTAAAGGTATCTCTCACGAAGGTCATGCATAAATTAGTTGACCACACTCACAGCATAAGCAATATTAGGCCTAATGTGAGAAATAAATTAGCTTCCCCACCAATCTCTGGTATTGGGACTTCTTTACTAGTGGACTTTCTTCACTTCCAATCTTGTGGTTCTACTCAATGGGCACCCCTGTGGTCTTGCATCCCAATTTTCGTGTCTCCTTAAGAAGATCAAGTACATACATCCTTTGGGAAATAAAAATGCCCATTTTGGAATAGGCAACCTCTATTCGAAGGAAATATTTCAGCTTTCCCAACTCCTTCATTTCAAAATGTGTTGCCAGCTTTTCTTTCAGAGCTAGTTTCTTTGTCTCATCACCTGCAATGATCATATTATCTACATACTCTAAGAGGAGTAGGTTTGCCATCAAGGGAATGTTTTATGAAAATAGTATGATCACCTTGACTCTGTTTGTATCCCAGGGATGTCATGGTTTGGGTAAATCTTCTAAACCATGCTTGGGTAGATTGTTTGAGGCCATGCAAAGCCTTCTTCAACCTACGCACTTTGTTCTTTTCCCAAGAGATTCAAATTCTGGGGGAATCTCCATGTAGACTTCCTCCTCTAGGTCTCCATGCAGGCAGGCATATTTACCATTAAACTGTTGTAGGTCCCAACCAAAGTGGGCGACTAGGGAGAGAATGATTCTTACTTTATTCATTTTTGCCACTGGGACAAATGTCTCCTCATAGTCAATGCCATAGGTCTACGTGTATCCCTTTGCCACCAATCTTGCCTTGTATTGATCTGATGTCCCTTCAAATTTATACTTCATCGTGTATGATCTGCACCCTACAGCTCTCTCGTCTTTGGGTTTATCAACAATCTCCCAAGTTGAGTTTCTCTCTAATGCCTCTATCTCTTCATTCATGGCTTGAACCCAATTTCCATTTTTTATAGCTTCTTGTACTGATATTGGGATTTTAATTGCATCAATGGCTACAATAAAGCTTCGATGTTGGACTTAGAGATGGTCAATACAAACAAATTGAGAAATAGGATATGACACATGATATCTTCCCTTTGCTCAAGGCAATAAGCATATCATCAGTAACATTTTCAGACTCATTATCAACCTCAAGGACATTTACCTTTGGTTTAGACAATTCAATTTGCTATGGGATCAGAGTGGGTTTCTATCGCCTTTGATATTTCTTTACAAAGAACCAATCTTCCTCTTCTACTTTAGTATGATCTTCCTGCGCTTCTTCAAGATTAGTGTCTTGGACATTCTGCAAAGGCGGAAGAGGTAATGACCCTAAGACAGACTTGGCTTCTAGAATACTCTCTCTCCCTACAGCTGAGGCTGACAAAGAAGGATTCTGGTTCATGAAAGGTGACATCCATTGATACAAAAAATCGATAACTCTGAGGGTGATGGCACTTGTACCCCTTTTTATTTGAGGGATAACTAATAAAGATACATTTGACAGCTCTTGGGTCTAACTTACCACGATTAGGACTATGAGAATGGACAAATACAACACACCCAAACACACGACATAAGAGACTCAACAAAAAGGGAGTAGAAGGGAAGAATGACAAGTGGTTAATTGGACTAGTACCTTGTAAGACATGAGTGAGTAACCTATTAATGAGATAGGCGGCAGTTAGGACAGCTTCTCCCCAATAGACATTAAGAACGGACATTTGAAAGAGTAGAGCCCTGGCAACTTCAAGTAGGTGACAATTCTTTTTCTCTGCAACCGCATTTTGTTGGGGAGTGTTAACATAGGTTAGCTTATGGATAATATCCTGGTTTGTAACAAACTGAGAAAATTCAAGGTTAACATACTCAGTACCATTGTTTGACTGAATGCTTTTCATGGGCTTACCAAATTGGTTTTTGACAAGGCAGAAAAAATTGACAAATATTTGGCAAACCTCATATTTGTGTTTTATAAGGTAAGTAAGTCCATGTAACATGGGTACAATCATCAATGAAAGTTACAAACCATCTAACCCTAGAAATAGACACAGTAGCACGTCCCCAAACATAAAAATGGACAAGATCAAAAGGAGCAACACTTTTATTATTACTAGGTAGAAAGGATGCACAATGGTGCTTAGAAATTTGACAAATATCACAACTAAAGGACTCAATAGACTCTTTTGTAAACAAATGCAGAAATAGAGACTTAAGTAAACTAAATGGGAGATGTCCAAGATGCTTGTGGTGAAGCCAAATTTATGAAGCAGCCCAAGTGTCTAAGGTTACCTGTTGATTGAAACACATCTTCATTCTGATATTATCATTGGTCTTCTTAGGTTGCAAGAAGTATAACCTACCTTGCTCTTTAGCAAATAAAATCGTCTTCCCTATGGTAGGGTTCTGAAAGACAATGAGAATTTTGTAAGTATAACCCCCATCTTTTGTAAGCTTTTGTATAGATATGACGTTTATTGACAACTTTGGGACATGAAGGAAGGAATTATTTGAATGTTTCCTATGCCAGCTATAGTTACAAGTGTACCATCAGCAGTGACAATTTTCATATTACTAAGACGGGGGTAGTATATGGAGCAATATTTAGAGGAAGGGGTAACATGGTTTGTGGCACCAGATTCAAAGGGAAGGAACATGTGTTTTTGAGACATTAAACCTAAATGAAATTGGAAGCATACCTACATACATCAAAGTACATGTACTGATGGATTTTCCTTTGCCATAGGAACTAGTAATGAAGACCAAACAAACTCTTCACTGTCAACCCAATGAGGGGTAAGAAAAACTGCTCCAAAAATGAGAGATCCACAATAAACTAACCTCTGCAATAGGTCCAGGAGGTGTCGACAACCCTTTCTGAGCAGGTGCCATTGGAAAAAAAAAATGGCCATAGAACAACGTGTGGGCTACATGCACTAAGAATGAGCCGCACGTTTGGCGGTGCTTGAGGATGTTTCTAGTGGTGACCTTTTGGGTTCCGGTTGATTGTAGGGTCGTGGTGGTCAATGGTGGCTAACAACTGTCAAACAGTGGTCAATAGGTGGAATCTTGACATCAGTTGGCGCCCAATCAAGTTAAAGGGTTCTGATAGCTTAAGAGCCCAGTCAGACCTTCTATTGTCTTTTTGTTGCGAAAGCAAAGCCCCCTTAGATTCGAAGCTTTGATACCATGTGAAAAAATGAGAAACAGAGTTATTCTAAATGTGCTTGCAAGTTTTACTACTCAGCTGAATGATCTATTCACAAGGATTACAAAGATAATCAATGTCAACTACAATTTACAATAAAGCAATTAAGTTATTATTACTTCTTAAGATGCATGAAACCTTGCCATACAAAGTATCTAGGCTATGTTGGAGATTCCACATCAACTAGTGGTATGGTCAAAATAGAGTATATAAGTGAGAGGCAACCCTCACCTCTTGAGTTCGCTTTTGGGGTTGAGGTAGGCCTAAACCCAAATTCTAATATGGTGTCAGAGCTTATCCTAGCAATTGTTGTTGGGCTTATCGAGCCACCCATTATCAAACTACTTGCAAATGTCTAGCCCTGCAAACTTTACGCTCGAGATGTCCAATTCTCAGTATGAGGGGTGTGTTAGAGATCCTACGTCGACTAGTAATATGTCCAAAATAAAGTATATAAGTGGTTTGGGGGGAGAGGGGTGAGTTAGCTTTGGAGTTGAGTTAGGTTCAAACCTTAATTCTAGTAGGCTACTTGGAAAGAGGAACAACATTAAAAATGCTCTTGTTTCCATCAAGGTTGTTAATGATATGTAAAGATGAGCTAATATGTCATAAGACCACAGTATGTCAATAAGTCAATTGAATGATCTTTCTAATTATAATAGCTAATTAAGAAGTATGGCAGTGCAAGTTTCTACATTATTTGTTGTCAGCCTCTTAAGAATTATAATTTCTTTCATATTGTTTTTAAATTTCTGTCCACAATCATCATCTGATTGAGTTTTAATGATTTAAACACTTTTTTTTTCTACTTTTAGGTAAGACTAGAAGGTACCAATTGGTCATTTCCTCTTCAAATTGTAAGAGAGGACACAATCTTCCTTGTTTTGAGGATGAATGATGGTACTATCAAATTTTTGAGGACTGAAATTCGTGGATATGAAGAAGGATCCCGTTTTATTGTGATATTCCGCCTTGGATCAACTGATGGTCCTATCAGGTATTGATATGCATATATAGACTAGTCTAGTCATATATCCTTTACTTGGAAGCAAGACAAATGTGTATATCTAGTTCTTATCACAAGTGGTTGAATGATTCTGATATGGTTTGCCAGTACCTCATATAAGATCTCTCACTTACACAATAAGAACTATAAAAGTACATAGGAACATGCTTACACAAAACAGCTTTTAAGCTAAAAGATCTCTTTGCTTCTTTTGGTTATAAACTTTTCTGAACAGAAAATGACACATTACACACACTAGATCTAATTCTTGTAAGTAGTTGAACGATTCTCATTTGGTTCTAGGACCTCATGTAGTGTCTTATTTGCACTGTTTGCTGGAATACTTGTGATGCATCTTTTACTCATTTAAAACATTATCATCTATAGTGCCTTTCTTTTTCATCAAAACATTGTATTTATGTGAAGATTATGTGAAATAACCTTGTCAATTTATTAAAGAATTTCCAAATTGTGGATGTCTTACTTGAATTGTTTTTTGAGCAGATTTTTTTGGTGTAGATCATTTAAAGCTCTTGGAATATTTAAGAATATTTCCAAGGATCTTATGTTTTGAATAATATTAGGTTGACTTGATATATGTATAATGAGGGACGGGGGCAGACTTGGAACACTGGAAGGGCCAACAATAAAAATTAAATCCATTCAATAAATATATTAGTATCAAATTTTATACAAAATATTCATAATCATGTACTTTTTAAAATGATCCAGGAATGTATTTAGAAAATATATTTACACAGACAACAAACTAAATATATTTTTTAAGAAGCAAGATTACGACTGGTTAGTTATCAATTTCACATACCACTAAGAACCTTCATGAATTTATAATAAAAATTGACATGCGCATTAACCATAAATTTTTATGAAAAAAATCCTCTTAATTGTGTTATAAAAATCTACCAAATCAGAATGAAATGTGTTTACTCACCTGGTTATCTTTTATGACAATAATAACTAAATATCATTGAAGAAGAATTTACTTCTAGATTGTCGAAAAATTGAAGAATGTTGTGTTGTTTGGCTAAGATGAGACGAGAAAAATGAAGAAAATATAAGAATAGTTATAGAATGAGAGAATATTTGGTAGTGCGTCTCATAGTTTAAGATGTCAATACCTTATATGTTCATAAGTTTGCCATATTGGCAAAAGTTAATTAGTAACATTTAATTCTCAAATCAATTTATAATCAAATCAATATAAGTGAAGGCTACTGTAGTCATTTGATTGCAAATAGAATTATTTATAGCCTTTATAATTGCAATAATGGATTATAAATGGAAAAGACTATTAAAAAGGAAAATTCATGATACTCAAATGTTGTCTGAAAGGAGAAAAAAAATACGATTATCTCCGCAAAGAAGACTACAAAAAGGAAATATAAAATATTTGTCTAGAAAGAGAAAAAAAAATGTTATTATCTTTACAATAAAAACTATAAAAAATGAATAAAATATTTTGTCAATAAAAAAATAAGTAACTCTTAAATGTTATTATTTTCACAGTTAAATTCCCCTAATAAAAATAATAATTCTAATATACATATTAAAAATTTTAAATTTTAAAAAAAAATTAGGAGGGCCCCCCTAGTCATATAAGTAGATTCATCCATGTATAATACAAAGCACTATCATCGATTTATACAGATAATCATGTTAAGCACTAGTATAGTACTCTTAGTACAAGCTTAAGTCCACTAATACAATAAGACTTCTAACCCCAATCTACTCCCATATAATAAATTAGAATCCACTCTTGGAGAGTGAAGCTCTTGTTCTCCTCATTTTCTCAATTAGACATTTTCAATATTCTTTTTTTTTTTTCTCTTTTAGATGGGTATTTAGTCAAAAAATTTCTCTCTCAACCATCTTAAACCACCCTCCTTTTATCTTCATCTGTATATTTATCTTCTTAACCATTCCGTTTATTCTCTTTCAATTTATCCTCTTTTATTTTTATCTTTAAATTGAATTTCAATAATTTTTTTGAAAAGAAATTATCAATAATAGCTACCTTATATTACAATTTAAATTGTTCATTGTAAATTTAAAATATAACATTATATATTTGAAATATTTATTTATTTAAACTTTTAATTATAATATAATTTATATAATTAAAAATATTAATTTATTATGAATTTTAATTATATAAAAATAAATATTCATTTTGTGCAATGCATAAAGGTAAAATACTAGCTAAATAAATAAACCCTATGACATAAAAGAAAAAAAATTCCTAATATTGTGTGCTTAATTAGAGGTCTAATTGATTCCATACATATTATATAGATCTTCAGAAAATTACAAAAGATATTATAAAATACTTTCAAAATATTCTTGGATATTCTAACATACACTATTAGTTCATTTAACTAGTTTTCACTTTTCACTTTATGGATGGGATGCAAGCATTTGTTGGACAACAGAGATGGGCTTGTAAGCATTGCAGTTGGTCATCTGTTGAAGTTTCTCTGTATCAGGCTAGCCTGGTCTGAGATTCACAAGTCAGATTGAGCTAGTACTGGCCCAAATTTAGATTAGGACATTATTTCTTTCACTCAACTCATAATGTGTGTTATTTGGTTTGACTGCTAGGTGTGTATCATCAGCTGTTTCTCCTAGAAGTTAAGCTTATAAGGCGAAAAAGTTTTTTTTTTTTTTGTTTCTAATATGTGCTTCTGTTTATTTTAAAATGAGGAAAATGGACAAAATTAGCAATAAATATTAGATAAATAAATTTGTGTACACATTCTTCATAGGGTTGTGATGCAATTAATGTACATATGGTAATGAACTAACTGAATTTACATTCTCTTTTCTTTATAACCACCAAAAAGGAAAATTCTTCTCAATATAGGTGTTATGAATTAGGCACAAGAGGAGAGCACAACCCAAAAGACTAGTCCATGAGGTGGGAAAGCCTTATGGCTCAAGTGCCACACTAAAAATTTTATTTTACTCAATGTAAGACTCAAAACAATGTCAACTCCGTTAAGAGCCGACATTCACAGCAGCTTCGTTCTATCAATACTAACCAGATTGTAGTTTTTTCCCTTACATTGATGACTATACATTGCCCCTTAATCTATCCTATAGGTATCCCTTTCCCTAGCCCAACTTTCAATGAAAACACAAATTGTTATGACTTAAGTACAAGTGGAGAGAACCCAACCCAAAAGACTAGTCTATTAGGTGGGAGAGCCTCATGGCTTAAATATCACATTTAGCTTTTTATTCTACTCCATGTGAGACTCAACAATCAATTTTGCATCAATCTATAATTTTTTGCCATAAGTATATACAGATGTAAAAGAATGCAAAGATACATAAAAAAATCAACCAACATTTACCCTCCCCCCACCCCCACCAACCAAAAAACACTTTTTATTTTTAAAGTTAGTTATAATTAAAGCTTTTTCTTAGAAACTACGCAAAGTAGCTGCTCAAAATAATCAGAAATCTTTCTTTTTTTTTCAGTAGATTCTTATTGTCTTAAAAAACTTAAACAAACACACTAATTTTTTTAAAAGTAATTTGTCACTTCATGGGAAAAACTTGAAACAAATTATTCAGTGTCTTGCCATTATGTCTGTCTAAATCTGACTCAGAAGCTTGCATAAGTGTATTTCTTTGGGAGGGAAGCTTACTTTGCTTTAAACAGGATTGAGAACAGAACAACAAACAAGGTACTTAGCATTCGGCAGTCTGGATTTGGTGAAGATGTTTGGATTCAGTTGCAACCTTTGTCGACGGCTAACTTTTCTTGGGAAGATCCATATGGCAATAAGTTTTTAGATGCTAAACTTAGTGACGATGATAGCAATACAATTTGGAAACTTGATTTGGAAAGGACTGGATTATCTTCTGCAGAACTTGGATTGCAATTCCATGTCATAGATAGTGGAGATATAATAATTGCAAAGTTTAGCGATGATAGGATGCTGAGTTCAAGTTCATATGAAGAGATTAGAGGCCCAATGTCTGCTGGTAAAGGGGGAGTTTCTGGTGTTCAGGCTGAGATGCAGAGCAGTGTTACTCCTTTTGAGCTCTTAATTGAGTTAGGGGTGGTTGGAATTTCTATGGTGGACCATAGACCAAAGGAGCTCTCCTACTTATACTTGGAAAGGGTGTTCTTAACATATTCAACTGGCTACGATGGTGGAAAGACAAGCAGGTAACAGCCTTATTATAAGATGCATCATTTAAATATGAGGCATGTATCTAAAATGCATTTTTTTATCCTGCTTTATAAATAACTGTAAAAAAATTACTTGAAAAGTTTATTCTGATAAAAATGGGTTGAAAAGATTTGGATTTTATGATACTTTTAGTTGCTTTTTTAGGGCAGAATGAGGGCTTATGTGGGGCACTTTATCTCTCTTTTCCTCCAGGGTGTTTAAGTCTACCCATAATTTCTCTTGAACCTTATTTTAATGAGTTACTAGTTAGTTGACCAATGTAAGTGCATGGGTCACTTCCTTTTTATGCATGTATCAAAATGACTTGTAAATATAGTGTGTTCATTTTTATTTTTTTTCCTTGATATTAAGAAAACATGTTGACATGTAGTCCATATGCAGAAACTCAAATGAAAAGTTACATTTGTAAGTTTTAATAAGTATATAACAGAATAAGTTATCCCTCTGTTCTGCAACCGTTCTCCTATACATGCTTTTGATAGTCTACCTATCCATCAGTGCCTGAAGAGGACCCCGTCACCAAAAACAATTAAAAAAATAAAATAATCTAGCATGAAATAGATGTGTGAGAAGAGCCCAAATTTCTGACCTTGACCTTGCTCTCATACCATGGTCAATATGACTAAAATCACTCTCCTGATATATTTTCTCAAATAGACAACTGAACCGCAAGAACTAGCGAGCTACTTTTTTCAACTTCCAAGTTCCAACGTGCCAAAAGATCCTTTGGGGTAGAAAAAGGGAAAGCTTCCATTTCTTTAGCACAAGCACCATACACACCAAAAAAAACATAAACAGTGTTGATTCAATAAGCATAGTAAAGAAATGAAAAATTGGTATACCTAGTGACACCTCTATAAATTGAAGTTAGCTGGTTGATGGTATTGACAATCTTCTTTGAGCTATCTTCACAGAGCTTTGTGCCACAGTGTGAGACAATGTCCTGGTGGCTACGGCACTGTCGGAGAACAACTCGATAGAGTCCCAAACTCACTGGGCTGCACTTTTCCAATGAAGAGTCATCAACCTCAAAGCCAAAGTTAGATGAAAAAGCTTGGAATCCAGCAATGGCCTTAAGATCCCTCTGGTCCCCAAAGTAAGCAGAGTCATGGTGGTTATGTTTGTGAGGGAGCAAGGAGTCTTGCATCTCCATCTGGTTATCGGAGTAACACATCATGGAGGAAGAGTTGCCAAGAAATTCCTTTAGCTTCGGCGGTGAAGGGTGGTTCACACTCTGCAACAGCGACAATTCCACGAAAATCACGTTGCTCTGGTTTAGATTTTGCTCCAGTAGCACTTCAGGTTTCTCCACCCTGCAACCACAAAAAGAAACATTTCAGTGATTTTTTTATAGAAATTGGATTAGAATTATAGAAAGAAAACTGCCTAACTTGCAGAACTTCAAGGGTCTGCACCTCCCAATGTCCAAATGTCCCAATCCTTTCATAAATGACAGGCTATTTCACTCTTTCCACCTTTCCTCTTATTTACAGGCAATTTGCCTTAATTCTTTTCCATCAGCCCAACAAAATAAAAGATATTAACAATTAATAAACAAACTAACTCTCTAATTACTAAGAGATCTACATCTAACAGATATCTAACAATACTCTCCCTCTAAAGTTTCCCCTTGTTCTCAAGGTAAACAGCTTATGGCTGCTGAAATTAAGTCCCATTATATATATTATATTGCGTGCTAATATAGTAAGAAATTACTTCAGCCTGGAGACATTTTCTTTTAAATGGTTTACAGTCCTGAGGTCAATACTTGCTGCAAACATTTTTGACATTAAAAGTCTAAATCATGCATGAGGCTATGAGACTAACGTTGGAAAGATGCCTTAATTGCGGTCACCCTTGACCCACCTTAGTTGCGGCCACTTTGGGAGCTACCTTAATTGCAGCCTCAAGGGTGGTGTTTAGTCCCACATTGACTAAAGATATGGCTTAAATAAAGCTTATAAATCTTGGGTAGTCCTCACCTTACAAGCCAATTTTGTGAGGTTGAGTTAGGCCTGAAGCCTAAATTCTAAGATAGTATCAGAATCTATCATAGCAATTGTTGTTTGGCCTATCGAGCCACCCACATCCCCATATGTTCAGTCTTTCAAACTTCACGCTCAAGATGTCTAGTCCTCGGCGTGAGAGGAGTGTGTTGGAGATCTTACATCGACTAGTGATATAGCCAAAATAATGTATATAAGTGGAAGACAATCCTCGCCTCATGAGCTAGCTTTTGCGGTTAGGTTAGACCTAAAGCCAAATTATAAGATTGTAATAGATCCTATCCTAGATCCACTGTTGGGCCACTTGCATTTGCCATGCTCCAAGCCAATAGCCTTGGGCGTGAAGGAGAGTGTTGGAGAGTTGCCTTAATTGCGGTCACCCCTAGCTTGCCTTAATTGTGGCCTCTTTGGGAGCTTCCTTAATTACAGCCTTAAGGGTGGTGTTTAGTCCCACATCAACTAGAGATATGGCTTAAATAGAGATTATAAAGCTCAAACAATCCTCACCTTACAAGCCGGTTTTGTGGGGTTGAGTTAGATCCTAAGCCCAAATTCTAAGAGCTACTATGGACTAGGTTGACATACTTTAGAGTTTAGGTAAACTCGTGGAGGCTCCGTAAACTCGACTTGTAAACTTGTAAGAGTTTACCTAATATAAAAAATATATGAAAATACCTATAACATATATGCATATGTATGAAACATAATACTTCTAACACAATAATTCAACATTTCAACCTCATAATAAAACAAAATAGCAAACTACAATAACTGTCCCAAATTCCCAAAATTATAAATGCTGAACTATACTTCCAAGTCCCAAATTATCCATATTTTAGTTCACCAACCAAATTATTTAAGACATTAAATTATTCAGTTCAACATTTTCCCAAATATTTCATTTAAACAAATTATTTCTCATGGAGAACAAAGCAACTAATAATCTAAAATTAGCCAAATACGTGGGTGGGAGTGGGAACATTTAATACCAAAAGTCCAGAACAGAGAATAGATGAGATGAACCACAAAGGAGGAGAGATGAGCCGCAGAGGAGAAGAAATGGCCGAGCAAGATGGATGGTCAACCAAGATGAAGGATCGAAACGCAACCCTATCGCATTTCGCAGGAAGTGGAATCAAATTGCATTCGCAGATGCAACCCTAACTCAATGTTATGTCTAAATCCTGTGTAAGTTTATGTATAGATATATGATTATTAGCCAATTAAGGAATATGAAGGACTTTGTGCAATGACAAGGATGGTTGGAGTTGGATGTTGCCAGATCCAACAATAGGGACAGAATCTCCACTAGCAACAGTAATGAGTTGCCTTCTAGACAATAAGAAGTATGATGCAAAGTGTGAAGAAAAGGGAGTAATATGATCTGTAGCCCCAGAGTCAAGGACCCAAATATCTTGAGGAACAGAACCTGAAATACTGAAAGAACTCTTACCCTTTATGGTCAAGGAGCAAGTGCCAAAAAGCTTACCAAGATCATTGGAACCCAAAGAGATGACCTTTTCTTCAGCCATGACAGAATCTAGGCAGTGTGGGTACGAGTTCACAACAAGTGACTCTGAAAAACAGTCCGTCAAGAAAGGATTTGTATATTGATTATATGTTTAATACATTCTCTAATCTCCCTTTTATAGGGTAAACAACTATGTCTAAAAAAGGAAATAAGGAAATAAATATCAAGATACAATGAGATATTTTTGGAGCCCTAAAATATCTATGATATTTACAACAATGACCATTTTGGATTCTCTTTTGATCTTGCAATGGGCCACTTGCTAGTTCCTCTATTCGTGATGAGTTATCAGTTTTATATGACAGAGTGATTAACAACTACAAAATATAATATCTTTGAGGTCACATGTATAACAATTATTTTTTTCAGGTTGCTATCTTATCTACTTGTGCATATTTCAGAAAATTGATTTTTAGACATTTTTTTGACAGGTTCAAGCTCATATTTGGCTATTTGCAATTGGACAACCAGCTCCCTCTAACATTGATGCCTGTGCTCTTGGCGCCAGAACAGATCTCTGATGTGCAACACCCAGTATTCAAGATGACAATCACCATGCAGAACGAGAATAAAGATGGAATTCAAGTTTACCCATATGTTTATATACGAGTATGATTTGTTAAATTTGATGCTAAGATGTGATCTGTGGTATTCTGATTTTCTTTTAGTAAAATTTCAAATATTTAAATAATATTATTTATAATCCCTTTAACTTTTGTGGACACTCTAGGTAACTGACAAGTGCTGGAGGCTTGAGATTCATGAACCTGTTATCTGGGCCATCATGGACTTTTACAACAATCTCCAGCTAGATCGCTTACCTAAAAGTTCAACTGTCACAGAAGTTGATCCAGAGATACGTTTTGAGTAATATTCTTTCTTTCTACTTTTTCAAGATATAGTTTTGTTTTTGTTCAAAATTTTCTGTATGTTATAACTGGCTGCACTTTTCTTGGGCTTTCTATTTTCTTCATCGGCATCAACCACCCATTTTA
The DNA here is from genome assembly GCA_004329165.1 of Spatholobus suberectus. Taxonomy (NCBI): domain Eukaryota; kingdom Viridiplantae; phylum Streptophyta; class Magnoliopsida; order Fabales; family Fabaceae; genus Spatholobus; species Spatholobus suberectus. Next base: position 86,668,061 of record CM014730.1, on the reverse strand, counting down.
CTTGTCAGTTATATGTATGTGTCCTCTGGCAGTTCATTGACAATTTGAAGCATGCATAAAGTTGATGAACAAAACAGAAAATAATTTGTTGCATTTCTCCTTGCCTCACCCTTGTTTTTGTATTAGAGATGTGCATCTGTCACATGTATCTACTTCAATTATTGTCACATTTAGGATAAATGTATCCATGCATTGCATTCTTTAATCAGTTTAATGTCATCTAGATCTGTGTGCTTTTTTTGCTGGTGTTTTGTGTAAGGATAATTCCATAGTTATCAAGAATAATCTTCATCTGCATATTTTGTGGGACATATCTGGGTTTTTCAGGGATATTCTTGCGTCAGACTTGCAAAGGGACTGGGTGATCTGTTGTGTTGATGTACTCTCCTCATTTTAGTTCTTTGCTTTGTACCTTGTGGAGGATTCCTGCCCCTTCAGTTTCGTGCTTTTCCTCTTTTAATAAATCATTTTATAAAAAACTTCAAAGGTGAGTGAATTATATTACAAGTGAGCTATAGAGAGGGGATTTGTGGATTTCTCGAGTGGAGAACTCATGTTTTGAAACCATCCGGCCACAATTAATATTTTCAATTCATGTTTTTCCTCCGAAAGCACATGCTATGTTATTTATGGAGTATGATTTAAAATTCCATGATTGAGAACCTTTTTGGAGAAAAAAAAAATGCTCCTGGGTTTGCACCTAACAACTTAGGATGTGAGGTTGGTTGGTTAGTTGGCATGGTATTATAGGGAGCTTCTTTGATACGCAGTGGCTTTGAGTTCAATCCTTGCCACCTCAATTTTCCTGGTTAAGTTATATCATATCCGTATATAATGATGAGCATGATCTTTTGTCCTTGCTTCTGGTCCTAAGGGCTTTTGCATGAGTAGGTGTGTTAGATAGAGTAGCCATTCCTAGGGCTACTCCTTACAGCTTAAGCTTTTAGTAACAGATTACTTGACAAACCTAATTGCAGTCAAGTATACTTTGGCATTCCTTGAGAGTGTTTAGTTTTGTAAATGACAATTTAAGGTTTGTAACATTACCTCACTGCATACGGACTACTTGTTTGTTACTACTTTCCAGTAACATCACACTTCAACATTTAAAATAATTTTTGGGCTGAGATTTTTATGCAAGAACCTTGAACAACGTATTTCCATTCATCTTTCTGGCTTAGGTGGAAAAAGATTATATATAGCCTTGTTGAAGTGTGTTTTGCTAGAAAAGGTGTGGAAAATATGCCTAGAACTTAAACCAGAAGTTGTAGCAATAGATTTGCCCCAGTATGTTATCTTGGGACAAATTACTTTTCTTGCTTCTTTGTGGGTTTCTTTTAATGACTGTGTTAGGGGAATTGTCATTGTTAAGTACGCAAAGGGACTGGAAAGCTATTATGAGCTTATATTATGCTTCTTATACTGTGTCTGTTTATCTTGTTCTTTTTCTTCTAGGATGATGCCTTATCTTTTATTTCTGTAACCTAATTCTTAATAAATTTTCTTGTGTATAATCTTTTTATCAACAAAAAAATTAATTTATTAACCAAAAAAAAGTTATTTTAGTGGACAATGAGAAAAGCCACTTACACTCTGTATAATTTCTCTTCAAGAATTCTATCCTTTTTTTATTTTATTTTGGAGGATTTCCTCCCTCATCCAGTTGTGCTTCCTCTCTACTTTCTTTTTAATTATTTATTCTTCCTTCATCTCTAAAAAGAATTAATCTGGAGGGTAACAAATTTATCCTTCCTGGGAATTGGTTGGAATGTGTTCTTATCTATTATTAGGTTTTTGGTTTCCGTATCCTATTGCAGATTCCTGGGTAAGTAGAATTACTCAAATACAGCCTACGTCAGCTGTTGTGCATTACTTATACTCAAGATCTGTTTACTGAAGAATGATCAGTTTATCCGACTAGTTATATGTTACTATCTTGTGATTTTGTCTGAAAAGAATGTGATTTATTATTTGATCCCATTAATTTTGCAGCCTAATAGATGTTTCAGAAGTAAGGTTGAAGTTTTCACTGGAGACAGCTCCAGGACAAAGACCTCAGGGGGTCCTAGGCATATGGAGTCCCATACTTTCAGCTGTTGGAAATGCCTTCAAGATCCAGGTGAGCTATGTAATATATACAGAGATTTATATTCTATTGCAATATGGCAGTTGCAGTATATTATCCTTTCCTTTCCTTTTTAAATTCAATGACATTATTCTGCTCTGTATCATATTTTTGATAGTATGTAGACTTGGATGAACACTAGTTTCATATATCTGCCAGGCTGTTATCATGGTATTTGGGTTTTTATTGGCGATCTGGCTTTAGATATGAGGCCTCAACTGGGTTAGGGGCCATACTCCCTATCCAGTTATCATTTTGTACTTCTAATACTATAGCATGTAATTCTATCCTTAATATTCTGATGCCTCAACCATGCTTTTTCTATTTTCCCTACCTATTTTGTTCTATTTTATGTGATCATGTTAAAAATGTTAGAGAACAAGTCCCATGTTAGTGGCTTAGAAACAAATAAAAGGGTATATAAGCAAGAGGACCATGAGTCCAAAGTGCCGAGGCATTTTACCCAAGCTGAAAGCACACTGACTCTCCCACACTATTGGACATGGCCCACACATAAATTGTAATAAAAAATTTAGGAAAATTACAACTAAAGGGAGGATAGAGTATCTTTCAAAACATGAAAATCAAGGCAGACCAAAGCAGCATGGAAAAACCAAGAATGTAAGGAAGGATGTCAAGTTGCTTGCATGCCCAAAATTACTCCTGATTCCAAAGGGAAGCATTATACTCTTCTGTCTTGCAAGGATCATATGCAATTGTGTTGTAAATTACGACCTAAACATTTGCAAGGATTTTCTAGTTATGCTTGAAAATGTTTTTTGTACCACTGCGAATGCTTGATTGCACATGGGCTTTAGAATTTTCTAGTTATGCCTAAACATCCACAATCCATCCCATCATTGTTTTGTGACATTTTCCTTTACCAAAATGGCATGATCAATAAAATGGTGTGACCATTTGTAAATTAAATATGCTAACACTATGACCTATGATTTTAGGTGCATCTGAGGAGGGTGATGCATAGAGACAGATTCATGCGGAAAAGTTCTATTATTCCAGCCATTGGAAATCGTATTTGGAGAGATTTGATTCATAATCCTTTACATTTAATATTTTCGGTGGATGTACTAGGTATGACAAGTTCAACATTGGCTTCTCTTAGCAGAGGGTTTGCTGAGCTTTCCACGGATGGACAATTTCTACAATTACGTGCAAAGCAGGTAACACTTCTTGCATAATCAATTCTATGATTCCATGTAAACCAAAATGACTTAAAACACGGCAACAGGTAAGATCAAGGAGAATCACTGGGGTAGGGGATGGGATCATTCAAGGAACAGAAGCTCTTGCCCAAGGTGTTGCCTTTGGTGTCTCTGGTGTAGTGAGAAAGCCTGTTGAAAGTGCCCGACAGAATGGTCTCCTAGGATTGGCTCACGGGCTTGGACGTGCCTTTTTAGGTTTCATTGTGCAACCAGTAAGTGGGGCACTTGATTTTTTCTCATTGACTGTTGATGGAATTGGTGCAAGTTGTTCCAGATGCTTTGAGGTTTTCAACAACAAGGCTACATTCCACAGAATTAGAAATCCTCGGGCTATACATTCTGATGGGATACTAAGAGAATATTGTGAGAGAGAAGCTATTGGGCAGGTATGTTAATTAATTGCATCTCCACAAGTACACTGAATCATAGGGGTGTAAGTAGGTCTGACCCAACCCATGGACCCGACCTACCCTACCCAACCCAACTACATTTTAGCGGGTTGGGTCAGGTCATCGGGTTGGGTCGGGTTCAATTTTGGCTGACCCGATTAAGTTTGGGTTGGGTTCGGGTTGATGCATTCCCAACCCGATTTATTATTTTTTTAATAAAAAAATTAAAATATTATATTATTCACATATATTGTATTTTTTTTTTAGTGTTGAATTTGTGTGGTTAGACTTGTATTTTAAATTGAACATGTGTTGAATGAGTTCAACTAATTAAGTATATTTATTTTTCTTTTGTTAAATTTTTTCAAATATATAAATTACATTAATATTTTATTTGACCAACCCAATGACCTGACCCGATTAAAGGTCGGGTTGGGTCGTTTTGAAAAAAAATACAAACCCGACTCAACCCAACCCAACCCGATTATTTTTAATTGGGTTGGGTCTTCAACACCCCAAAACCCAACCCAACCCAGGCCATTTACACCCCTACTGAATCATTTAAAGTGGTTTTTTTTGGGCTGGGGGAGGAGGGTAAACGGGGGACACACTTTCCATTTGTTCCCTTTAAGTTAGAGTGTATTGTCTACATAACTATTATGGGCTCATTTCAAACTATGAGTTACATTTGTAATACATGAAAAATGATCATCTCTTAACTGAAAACGATGTGTCATCATGTCAGATACCATTTTTAAAGTTTTACCATGTAACCCACGAAGATTTCTGAATGCTTTTGCCCTTAATAATAAAATTGAAATTTTAGGTATTAGATGGAAGAGGGGACAAAGCAATAGAGAGACACAAGAAAATACATTTCACTAACGAGTTTAAAATTGTAGGTCATAGGTAGAGCAAAAGTAAGAGAGAAAAATGAATACTCAGTATAAGAAGAATGCATTGATATTTTGTGTAATGATGTGATACAAAATACTAACTCAATGATCCTATTTATTTATACTAATAATTAGGTCAATATATTCTAAAATACTCTAAGGATACTCTAATACAAAATACTGACCTTATACCCCGGTATATGAACTTCACTATGAAAAGACAACAATATCCTTTACTTTGGCTGCACTCAAAGTCCACAATTATATCAATTTAACCGCGAAGCACTAATAAATTATATTTTCTCCAACAAAATATACTTAGAACAGACACCGTTGACATAAAATTCATCCAACAGTGAGAATCATTTTAAGGAGGGGGGATTTCCATTTGTTCCTAATAATCATTTGTATAGAATGGGTATGAGGCATATTTTTATTTTGTTTTTTTATCATGAAATTGTATTTGTATTGCATAAAAAAATGAGTGTCTCTAGTCACTGGAAAAGATTTACTTACTGACCTGCAACCTAGCAAGATTTCTGAATGCTTTTGCTGTTGTATGTAAAATCTTATACCGGTCAGTTAGTAAATTGCATGTATGATAGATATTTTATGCAATGCCTTATGTTTGTTCTCTTTCCTCCATTTTTATTTGCTGGGTTTCAGATGGTGCTTTACCTTGGAGAGGCAAGTCGACAATTTGGCTGTACTGAGATTTTCAAGGAACCTTCAAAATTTGCGTTGTCTGATTATTATGAAGAACATTTTATTGTGCCTCATCAGAGAATTGTTTTAGTAACCAATAAAAGAGTCATGCTTCTGCTGGTTAGTCCAAAAACTTAGTCATAAGGATTAGGGATTATGTTTCTCTTATAGAAAATAAAACAGTCTTTTCTGTTTCTGTCTAGTGTCTTGCTCCTGACAAGATGGATAAAAAACCTTGCAAGATTATTTGGGATGTACCTTGGGATGAATTGATGGCACTGGAGTTGGCAAAAGCAGGCAGTTCCCAACCTACTTTCTTGATCCTCCATCTGAAACATTTCCGGAGATCTGAAAATTTTGTGCAAGTGATAAAATGCAATAGTGTGGAAGTGTTTGAAGGAAGAGAACCGCAAGCTATTAAGATATGCTCAGTGGTGCGTAGAACATGGAAGGCATATCAGTCTAACATGAAAAGCATGATTCTGAAGGTAAGTGGTTTTCAAAACCTGATTCATTTCTGGAAGTGGAACAGAATTTTAATAGATTTGTCACTTCTAGGTTCCTTCAAGTCAGAGACAAGTGTATTTTTCCTGGACTGAAGTGGATAGTAGAGAACCACGAACCCCCAATAAGGCCATTATTAGTTCTAGAGAGATTTCATCAGCCAGTGCTGCATCTGATGACAGGCGATTTGTCAGACACAGCATTACTTTTTCAAAGATCTGGAGCAGTGAACAAGAATACAAAGGCCGATGCTCATTATGCAGCAGAAAACCGGTGCTTTACTATTCTCCTTTACTCATTTCTTGCTGAAGTTGCTTAAGCAAGCACTGGGGCACGAGGTTCTAAAATTGAGTTAATGGTGTTAAATGTAACAAGCATTTTATGTTTTCAGATCTCGCAAGATGACAGAATATGTAGCATTTGGAGGCCTGCATGTCCTGATGGGTAATTATGATTCTTCTTCTCTACAGTTATACATTATTGGAATTAATTAAATTTTCTTGTTGCACATGTGTAGGGATGTAAGTCAAGCAAGCTGAGAATTTGAAGCTCAAGCTAGGCTTATTTATTTAGACAAGTCAAATTTAAATCTTTAGCTTGGCGTATTTAAAAATATGAAGCTTGAGCTCAACTTGTTTAGCTTTTTTATGGCTTCATTGTTCTTTTATCCGTTACCAAATATCTTCTTTGATGTATTTTAAGTTTATTAATTTAGTATTTAATAATAGACATTTTCATGCTAGAAGATAAAGTAAAAAGAAAATGAAAAGGAGGGTAAAAGAATATTTAAACGTTGGAGTTAGGCAATGATAATTTTTTAGATAAAATTATAATTTACCAAGTATACCCCTTTTCATATCTAAAATTAGCATTTTATATCATTGCGCCCGCCTCCCCCCTCTCCTTTCAATGTTTGTGTGCATGTTGACTTGTTATCCTTTATTTGTCTTAATACTAATTCAGTTTAATTTATGTATTTATTCAATAAGCTTATTAACTTCATCACCAAATATTTTGCTATTACTTGAATGTCTGAGTTATTTTTATGCATGTCTTGGGAGTCTTATAGGTTGGGCTTGCATTATTTGTTCTATACTAATTTGTTTTTTAAGAAATGTCATTGGCATACAATTTCCATTGAAAGTTTTACATGTATGCTTAATCATTTCACCTATGTTAGACAAAGATTGCATGGTATTTTTATCTTAGCATTAATTTGGTCCTACCAGAACTGGTCGTGTATCATTAGTTTTCTTTACATTCTGAATTTTCTGAAAAGAAGATTAGTACTGTTCATGGCCGATGCTATTTTCCCAATTTGATGTGGCATTGGAGGCAATGCCATCACCGATGTAGTTAGGTTCCTCATTCTTCCTAAAAATTAAAAAGAAAAGACATGTTCTCTGTAATTTCTGTTGACTCTGTTCTTTTCTTTCACTTTGGAGTTGCTGCAACATGAATTATTAAGATTTTCTAACATTAATGGAATGTATTCTTGGGCCCTTTGTTTAATTGAATTAATTAAATTTGAGAGGACATGCCTTTATGCCAGAGATACTTTATGCCAGAGATACTGTACATATTTGTAATGTCAAAGTAATTACTTTTCCAGCTATATATATATTGGGGATATTGCTCGTGTTGGTATCCATCCTCCAAATGTTGCTGCAGTCTACCGCAAGATTGATGAATTTTTTGCTCTCCCGATGGGATATGACCTGGTAAGGTTATAATTGATGTTAAAAGTACAAGTTGGCATGTTATTCATATGATAGCAAATCAAGTTTCACTGATCATTTGAGAAGAAGATTAATGCTTTTCCTATTCCCAACAAAAACAATAGAAAATCAATGTAAATATGAAGCAAATTTTCGTTGACTGCTATTTTCTTCAGTTTGAGAAAGACAAGAGCTTAGTTGATTTTTATGTGGAAAGGAAAGGGACACGGAAGCTACTTGTAAAATAATGAGTTTAACTGCCATTTCATAAAGAAAAATACTCGGTTGTCCTCTTGTTGGGTTTTTCCAAAATGCTTGCACTGGCAGACAATGGTAATCATGATTGAATAGATCAGAGATTTTATGCCTTATCACCTAAGAATGGTTTGACACCCACTGCAGGTGTGGCGAAATTGTTCGGAAGATTATGTTACTCCAGTATCAATTTGGCACCCACGGGCTCCAGATGGATTTGTGGCTCCTGGATGTGTTGCCGTTGTTGGTTATTCGGAACCAGAGCCTGATCTTGTGTACTGTGTTGCCGAGTCACTGGTTGAGGAAACAGAATTTGAAGATTTGAAGGTTTGGTCTGCACCTGAATCATATCCATGGACCTGTCATATCTATCAAGTACAAAGTGATGCTTTGCATTTTGTTGCTCTACGACAAAGCAAGGAAGAATCCGACTGGAAGCCTAAGAGGGTCCGTGATAACTCTCACAGTCAGTTGCAATCACCATAGTCTGAAAAGTGTTAACCTTCGTTTTGATTTCTTGGAGGTCCGGAGGATGTGCCGAAAGAAGACAGTGATGTAAGTTGGACGATAATCGGGGAGGCTGTCTTTGTCGCGTGATTATAACTGATTTCCAGCATTCAATGGTGATGGAACTCAGATTGGGATAATGTATATTCTCTCTGATTCTGTGGTATATAGTCTATAAAAGCATTAGGTGGGAAACTGCCAACTCTCGCACATGGAATTTATCTACTTGTGTGTGCGTTGCTCGTGTCTCGACTATTTTGCGAAGATGCGTTGGTATTTTCTTTTTCAAAAGCCACATACTTGATTGCGAGAGATAGAATATTACATGGTTGACAATCTAAACAAAGACTGGCCACAGGGGTCTATTTTTAAAGATTCGCCGATTTTATGACATGGTTTAGAGCATTATATTTTCGTGGCCGAATTGATAGACTGTCCTTGAACGAAAATTGTGACCGTGCATAACAAATTGTGTTTTCTTGGTTGATTTCATTCTTAAACTTGTAATGTAGGATTATTTTTGTATTAGATAAATCATGTTGTAGATTAAAATAATCAAGTTGTTTAATGAGCGGTTTGTTTTTGGGTCTTTATCCATTGGTATATTATCTCATAATTTACATTTTGTGATGTTTTGTAAGTAGTACAAAAGCGTGATTTCTTCCTTTCTTTCCTTTTTTGTTTTTAGTTTTGCATGGTTATATCCTTTTAAAAAAGTGATGGTATTCACAGGCTTTATATTTATAAATTCCATAAATTATCGAAATTATTGTTGAATAATCTCTTATTTCTTTGTTGCTATTTATTTATGTATAAACATTGTAAATAATTTTAGCATAAAGTTTGTGAAAGGTTTGAGTCGAAAGTTCATGCAAATATTATTATTTTAATTGTCATAAATTAAATTATGCACCGCAACACTTACTGGATAAGGTTGTGCACTTCCTATTTTAATTATTTTACTTCAAATCACAAGTTTAAGAAATTTTATTTTTTTTTAAATGCATTAAGACAATGTGAAATGTATATCTTTATGATTGCTTGAAATGAAACTTAGTCGTTAATGTAAAAATGGGTTTGAACATATGTTTGTAATAATAATAATAACAACAACAACAATAACAAGAAGATTAATTCACACTAGGTGTCAAATTTTTGTACTTAATCACTTTTTGGCAAAATATGAAATTAACTAATTTAACTGTTGAATTGATAGTTCTTATAAAATAAATTAAGTTTATTAAGTTTATAAAATTTCATGTAAATCAAAAACCAATTTTTATCACACTATTTTATTTTGACATATATTGTACTAGTACATGTCCATTACAAGATAATATATCTAAAAATGTCTAATTTTTGTGAATTTGATATATATTATCAAATAGTTAATCTCAAATAATTTAAGGGTTAGATTGGTTAATATGTATTTTACCAAAAAGGCATTAAATGGTAAAAGTGTAAAAATTTGACACCTAATGTCAATTAATTCTGTTTTGTAAAAATAGTATATGTTTTATACAATGTCATAATTTCTCTATCTTATTTGGAAGTACACATTTAGTAAGCTTTTATATATATATATATATATATATATATATATATATATATATATATTCCCTTAGAGATAATCTTACTTAAAATATAGCACTAATGTGATTCTTATGTAATTTAGGTCAAAAGAAATAAATATAAAGGGTGAAAATTTTAAAGGATAAATTAGCAATATTAGAGTAATAAAATTTGAATTAGTAAAAAATGAAATATTACTATTGTGTCTGAGGTATAGAAGGTTGACTTGACCAAACTTTAGTACAGTTTTGACTCAAGTATGCCTTTCATTGACTGAGCTCTAAAGTATATAAACAAGTAGGATGATTTTTCATTTGGGCCTGGATGCCATGTTAGGCAAATTGGGCCTTAAGCCCTGTCTAAAATAGTTATCCCCCAGCTCGATATACTCCTCTTATGATCATGTTCAGTTTCTTCTGAGGTCTTAACTTAATGGAAGGCAAATTGACATCTCAATCTAAAGCATCATTATAGGCACATCCTCTCATCTTTGTTTAAGTTGTAATATGCCAATTAATGGGGCATGTGGCGCTTTTTTTATAGGATGTCAGACCTCAAGCCTCACAGTAGTTATAACAATGGTCATGGGGTTCCATGCAACAATCATGGTAATTTGGTTCTGAGGGGGAAAAGTTAGTTTTACCCTTGTAAAAATCTATAAATAGGGTCTCTTTCACCCTATCTTCTTTCAACCTTTACTTTCCCTTTTTTTTCTCTATGAATTTTGAAAATCTTTCTTTACCACATATCTTTTACTTTCTTCCACGTTCTTGACTTTACTCCCTTTCAGATACTTCCTCCACCCTATTTCTTCTTTTTTTTGCATTTTTTGGCCATGGTGGTGTTGAGAGAGTTGGAATGAGATGACAACAGGAGCTTTGTGGAAGTTTTCTCAAAGCCTCTACCTCGTGTCTAAGGCCTAATTGTGGTGAGTTTTCTTCTAATGAGGAAGCCAAAAGGCTAAGTTCAATTGTGACTTTTTTTGTTACCTGGGACACTTTTGTCCAACATGGGGTTACTCTAACCAAATACATTAAGAAGGATGATATAACCTCTTATTATACTATCAAATTCTCAAACCTTTCTTTTGCCTTTTCAAATTTTGATCTAAGTTCACCATCCCTGTAGGATTAGACTGATATGTGTAGATGGATCAAGAAGTACTTGGGACACCTACATTTTTATTCTAGCTTAGCAAGACTAGCTTTGGAAGAGTATGGTCCTAACCTCAAACTTGGAGAATAAGAATGACTACTTATTAGTCGTCCTCAAAGCAAAGTGATCTAGTTTATGAGTTGGTCGAGACATTAAACTCCTCCATATACATTTATGACTACATCTTTACCATGCTTGGAGTTTGAATTCTATTCACGTAGTTTGAGATAAAGACCCACAAACATCTTGTTGTGCCCTTTTCCCAAATCCCGATGTAGTGAAGCAAATGTGGCACAAAGCACCACCTTGAGCTCAATACATGTTAGCAAAGGCCAAAACTTATGTTGGCTAAGAGTTGCAACACTGTATTGAGGCTCCTCATAACAAGATTGGCCTTGCTGATTAGGCACCTGATTCTAAGGCAATGTATGTTTTAGTTGTCTTATATGTTGCTTTACATCATGATTTAGTGGGAGGGAGGGGAGGTGGTTTAAGGTGATGTTGTAACTCAATTATATGCTCCTGAAGTTGACAAATGATTTAGTCCTTAGGATCGGTCATGGAAAAGCTATTCTTAGCTATGCCCTTACAAGCTGGTCGCAACACTGGTGAAGGAGGCAGAGATAAGGTTAGACCAACACGAAAATCATGAAGTGAATCAACTTCCTCCATATGACCATCTAGAGCTGCCTCAGTTTAATTAGTCTAATGTCAGGTGTTCACTATGTTAAAGGGTGGGAATTGGATTTACCAAATTTTCACTGGTGGCGCCAATGTTGTGTCCAAGGTACAAAAAGTTTGACTTGACCGAACTTTGGTACAACTTTGACCAACGTATGTCCTTTGTCAACCAATTTTCAAAGTGTTCGATTGGTGGCTCTCCTTTCTGATGTAGCTGAAATATGATGGAAAGTGGTTGGGTAGCTGCAAAAGACATTCCAACACTCAAGTCAATAGAGATTTTACCAAAGTGACGATGTTTAATAAATGCATATCTAACATTGTTGATGTTGGTTGTATTTATAGGAATCTAAAATGAGTTGAATTTCCTAGCATAGGGCCTAAGACCTCTAAAAGGAAACATTAACCTATTTTGGAGTAAGACACTATCATTTTACTCTGAACTAAGGTACATTCTCTTATGCCTAACCTTATGTTTGGATGAGAAATTTTAAGAGGGTAATTCATTTTTATAGGAAATTTAAAATACTTTGTGGTGAAATATGTTGTTTGAATAGGGAATTTAGTAAGAAATTGAAATTCTAGTAATTTATGAAGGTATTTTGATTACCTAAAATTGTAGAATTTCAAATTTTACTAAAAAAGTAAGAATTTGAAATTCTTCATACACTTTCTCTCACCTCTATGTTTATTTTCTCTCTACTCTCTCTTCTTTCTTTCTTCTCTCCCTCTCTCTCTCTCTTCTTTTTCTCTCCTTTCTTTTTGTTCTCTATTTCTCTATGGCCTCTCTCTTTTATCACTCTCATCTCCCTCTCTTCACTTTATTTCTTCTCTCTTTTCCCCCTTCTCTCTTCCTTCTGTCTCATCTCCCTCGCCTCTCTCTCCCTCTCTCTATTCTTTTCCTCTTTATTCTTTCTCTTCTTTTTATCAATATTGACATAAAAAGTATCAATATTTATATTTTTGAATTATTAAATATTATTTAATAGTAAAATTATTTGTGAATTATTAAATATTTAAAAATTGACTAATGTTTATTTTCGAAAAATTTTAATATTAAAATTTTAATTTTTAAATATATATTTAAAAATTAAATTTTGTATATGGTGAAAACTAAAATGTCATATCCAAACTTAGAATTTTAAATTTAAAAATTTAAATTGATTTAGCCAAACAGAGCATTCAATAAATGAAAGAAATTTAAATTAAAGCAATTCAAATTTCAAGCATTTCAAATTCTTTGAAATTTTAAAATTCCTCATCCAAACACAACCTAAGTGTATTATCAAGGTTGGTCCTGGTATTTGATGGTCCCAGATGAAATAATAGATCATGCTTCTTTCTATACAAGTATTCAAAAATGTAATATATTGCACAAAAAAATAGACATGTTATTTTATTTTAAAATAATAAATTTTATTACATTTAGCGAATAACATAATTTTAACAAATCTAAAAAAAAATGTATCACATTTTTCATACATTTTACTCCTATGTTATTGTCTTTCATCAACAAAATATCTTCGTCTCATATTAAAGCTTATATATATTTTTATTATTTATTAATATTATTAAATTTTAGTTTTAATTCCTTTATAATTTAAATTTTGGTTTGTGTTTCTTATCTTGTTAAAAAAACTTACACTTTTAAGTCTACGCATTATCACAGGTCCAATACATGATAATATGTCACAGTGAGATGAAAATTCATTTAACATAGATTTGTGAATATAACACATTTAGGAAAAAAAAAACTAACAACTAAAAGAATGATACTTTCTAATTGCATGTCACATTTTAATTTAAATATAAAAAAGAAGACATGAAATAAGAATGATTTCAATTCATTTATGAAAACAACATAAAACGAAATAGAAAGGAGCTTGATGCACAATTGTTTAGACTTTTTTTTTTATATTTTTAGGCCCTTCCTAATCTTGGGCCCTAGGCTTCTAGACTAGCATAAGGTCAACATGTGTATTATAACAATCTTGTTTTTAGACAATGATGTTGACATGTTCAATCAACACGTGACAAGTGGATTGATCCTCCATTTAAGTTGAGATGCCTTATTAGGCAGAACAATTGCTATTGATGTCTTTTAAAATAAGTTGAGTTATATAAATTATTTTTTCATTTTATATTTATTCACGTAATTTTTTGTACGCACAATTATTATATTCAAAACAATAATGAATGATATTGTTGTTAATTTAATTTACATAGCTTGCATACCCTATTTTTCATACAAAAATTTGAAGAAATTGGTCCCTCCCGAAAAAATAAAAATGATAAACACATAATTTCCACGTGGAATATTCACGTAAACATTTAACATGTTGTTATGGCTGGCTGATTGCGATGGCGCCAAAATTGAGAATATATAATAATTGAGTTTTGAAGAGTTGTGAATAAGTTAGCAATGAACGTGTTATACCGGTCACTTGCTTATGTTAGTTAGGTACGGTGTGTAGCAACAGGACCACAATAAAACAAGGAAGGAGCCACTCCCGATCCAAAATAGCTTCGTTTAGATTATAGCCATAGGAATAGGAACAGAAGTAGGAGTTGGGCGTTACGCGTTAAGGGGTTTTATTGGATAGATATCAATTTCCACGTCAACACAATAATACATCCAATATAACATGCCAATTTCACAACTAAAATCAAAGACCCCAACCCAATTGCGATGCCACTGCGAGAGAGTTGAGAAGGCTCTCACCTCCCACTGAACTAAACCACACGCACTCCATATTCAATTCCTTCTCTTTCTCTCTCTCTCTCTCTCATCGGGAACATGGCGGAATCGGTTGAGCTTCCGAGTCGTTTAGCAATCCTTCCTTTCAGGAACAAAGTCCTTTTGCCTGGCGCCATCATCCGAATTCGTTGCACTTCCCCCAGCAGGTTAATTCTTCTTCGTATTCCCTCCTGCAAAACTATGCGTATCGGTCCAATTTAACTTTTCGAGCTCAAATCTTATGGTCGATTTTGTGTAATGGAGTTTGTTTGTTTCGTTTGGTAGTTAATTAACAGTTATTTCTCCTAGCACTAATAAATTTACGGCATAGATGAAACGAAACTTGTGAATTTGATTGTGGAATGCCCCTTGCGTCTCCCTTTTTAAAATCATTAGTTGAGTTGAAACGGAACTGAAGCGCTGCATGTTTCTGCAATACCTTGTAGTTGCTTAGTTAAACTTCTTATTTACGGGATTGTCTTTAAAGTTCAAAGACATGTGTGGCTGTTTCCTTAATGAATGCAGTGTAAAGTTGGTGGAACAAGAACTTTGGCAGCGAGAAGAGAAGGGGTTGATTGGCATCTTACCAGTACGTGATGCTGCTGAAATTAAGCCGGTTGGTCCCGTTGTATCTCAAGGTGATAAACTGATCGGTTGTTTTTGCTTCTTTTTTTTTTGAAGGAAAAAAAAAGGTTTCTGATATTTATTTTTATGTTCCTCTCCTTTGTAGGGGAAGGTACTGATTCTCTAGACCAAAGCTCAAAAGTGCAAGGTGGTTCATCAGATTCTCATAAGCTTGACACGAAAAATCAGCATGATGTTGTTCATTGGCATAACAGGTATAGCTCGAGGGAACATCTTTGGTGTCACTTTAAGAATCCAAACATGAAATTGCTTGATACATATACATTCTAACAATTCATTAGACCATCTGCATAAAGTTGTATTACCAAAAGATTTTCTTCTATTGGATTTTGATTTAGTTTGTTGTCTCTTTTATGCTAAATTGATGGTTCCTCTTTCATATTTCTACCTTAAACTTTTCATATCACACCTTCCCTCAATTTTCTAATGCTATGAAGTGAGTAAGTTATCTCATGGTTTTTTAAGAAAAAAAAATAAAAATCATGAAATGGAGGTGGATTTTAATAGCCATTCAATTCCAGGGGGGTAGCTGCTCGAGCACTACACTTATCGAGGGGAGTGGAGAAACCAAGTGGGAGAGTCACATATATTGTTGTTCTTGAAGGTCTGTGCAGATTTAGTGTCCAGGAACTAAGCACGAGAGGAACGTACCATACTGCAAGGATCTCATCCCTTGAGATGACTAAGACTGGTAAATCATTCCTGTTTTCCTTAACATGAGTTTTTGTATATTTTTATGTTATGGTTGTTACTTTCAAACTTCATTCTGGTGGTTTTTGGCAACCAATTATAATAATGATAATAATTATCACAATTATAATTAAACAATGAATACATTTAGTAATATGTTCCACCTAAGACTCTATCTTCTTAAGTTATGAAAAATTATACTATCATGTAGGGATCTATTCCTTCCTCTTACTGGATGTAAATATTCTGAATAATGGTTTTTTCCCACTTGCTATGAATGCATAGATTATTGATGCATAAGCACTGTTAATAATTAGCACACTAGCTCAAATCCATTATTCAGTGTGAGAAGCTAATAAGTGTTGATTCCAATCAGAGAAAAGTTTGAAGATTTATTTGACACAATAATCTGCTTATTTAATAAAGATGTTAAAGATCAGATTTGACATCAGTAATACTTAATTTTTCAATTGCATACCTTCTAAGGATCACCTTCTCACTACTTATTTTAATAAACAATGGAAGGTAGGGGCATGTGATTTTACAAAGTCTTGAAGTAGTTTTATTCTTTTGATCTCCTTGTTTTCATTTTAACAAACATTGTTACATTTTATCATTATAAAATAAAATAAAATAAAACTTAGAGCAGTTTGCTTGATATTCTCATTAAAGATACTTAGTTCTTATCTTTGAAGATGCTGAGTTGCTTCTATTTTTCTAATCTAGAGATGGAACAGGTGGAGCAAGACCCAGATTTCATAATGTTATCTCGCCAATTTAAAGCAACTGCCATGGAGCTTATTTCTGTTCTGGAGCAGGTGAAAGCTTGTAACAATATAACGTCAATACCTCTTCAACTAACATAATAACATGGAAATGTTGTTTGAGCATTGATCATTTAAATCCCCTAGCTTGCTGATATAGATGGTTGAAGAATATCATTTGCACCCATGATTGCATAAAGTATTTCTTAAATATATGAAATGGTGCCTGTGGACCTTTGTCTTCATAGCTTGCTCATAGTATAATTGGTTAGTTGGTTTGAACTATTGTGTTAGTTATGTATTATAATTATTTTTGATATTATGGGCATGTAACTATTTCTATATTGTATGAGCATTAGTAGCTTATATTTTATTCTTGTATATAGAAACAAAAAACTGGTGGAAGGACGAAAGTTCTTTTGGAGACTGTTCCAGTTCACAAGTTGGCTGATATATTTGTTGCTAGCTTTGAGATAAGTTTTGAAGAACAGCTATCAATGTTGGATTCAGTTGACCCTAAAGTGAGGCTTTCAAAAGCGACAGAATTGGTTGATAGGCACTTACAGGTAAGTGATAGTGTTAATGATGCTTCATATGGGTTTGGTTTCCTATTATTTATCTCTGATTCCACTTTTGTCCTCGGATGCAGTCAATACGTGTAGCTGAGAAAATTACACAAAAGGTTGAAGGACAATTGTCAAAATCTCAAAAAGAATTTCTTCTTCGACAGCAGGTTAGCTTTCTTGCACCATCCTTTTGATATATACTTGAAATGTGAATGCAAGGGTATAGGGGAAATATCGATAAAGATTTATACCTTAACTAAAATTAAATTACATTTCCAAGCCAAAAGTTTTTTATGACAGTAATTTCAGATGGAAAATTCCTGAGCAATTCCCTTAGCATAGCTCAAGCTTTGACTCCTCTAATATGTTGGGACTTCCTATTCATATGTAGGGTTTTATGTAAGCAGCATGTAAATGGTGAAATATTAATATTATGCCAAAAACTTAATAAGTTTTGGACTCTTTGGCCAGTTCATCTGCAGAAGAGCATTTTATTTCTGTTTATGTGTATTGCCTTGTATGGGCTTTTTATCTAATTGGACTGTTTTTGTATTCTTTTATGTGTAAACTGTAAAATATATGTTAGATGAGGGCTATAAAAGAAGAACTTGGTGATAATGATGATGACGAGGATGACCTGGCTGCCCTGGAAAGAAAGATGCAAAGTGCAGGAATGCCACAGAATATCTGGAAGCATGCTCATAGAGAGTTAAGGTACTTTTTGTTGGAAAACATAGTTGTATATGACAATGACTGATCTTGAAGAGGGAATTTCTTGCTATAAATTTTGATAAGAATGAAATTGGGATATTATCATAATACAAGTCATTTTACAACTCAGTGGAGACAATCAGTTGATTTTACCATAATTCTCCCAGGAGACTTAAAAAAATGCAGCCTCAGCAACCTGGGTATAACAGTTCACGGGCTTACCTGGATCTTCTTGCTGATTTGCCATGGCAGAAGGCCAGCAAAGAGCTTGAACTGGATTTAAGAGCTGCACAGGAGCGACTGGACAGTGATCACTATGGTTTAGTGAAGGTCAAGCAACGGATAATTGAATACCTCGCTGTTCGCAAGGTTTTCAACACCCTATTACTATGCCTCTTGGTAAATATATACTAGTCTGCATCTTAACATGTGTCTGATGTAAGTGTATGTACTGCAGCTTAAGCCAGATGCAAGGGGTCCAGTATTGTGCTTTGTTGGACCACCAGGTGTTGGGAAGACATCGTTGGCATCTTCTATTGCTGCTGCTTTGGGCAGAAAATTTGTGCGCATATCCCTTGGTGGAGTCAAGGATGAGGCTGATATTAGAGGACATAGGAGAACATACATCGGAAGCATGCCTGGGAGGCTTATAGACGGACTGAAGGTTCAAAATCCAACTTAGATATTGAACATTACCTGTAACATTATCTGATTCTTACAAAATTGGCAAATGGTTGTAGGTTTTATGATCCACGGATTGCCAGCATTTTCTTGTTATATTATATGTTTTTTTCCATTTGATATTGTCCTAGAGAAATAGACTAGAGCTGAGTGAATATAAGGAAGCAAGGAGACAAACTCTAGATTCAGAATGTTTGTGCAGTACAGTAATAAGGAGAATGCTGATTGAGTTACAATGCAAATTCTAGATTCTAGGTTCTAAATTTTTGTGCAGTACAGTAGCACGGGGACAGACTAGATTCTGGTTCTTTGATTTTTAAATTTGGACACTGAAAAGAGGGTTGCACAGAAGAAATGCATTTGTAAGAAGTTGATACATATGACTGGAGCCATAATATTGGAATTTTTAATTAAGGAAAACCAATACAGTTTGAAGGAACGTGCTTTCTTTTTGTGCCCTTATTATGGTGTTCTGGCGACAGCTTCAATTGGGTATTTTTATTATGCACATTCAATGGAGAAAGGCCTTTTAAAGTTCTCTCTTTTGTCACTCTGATACTTGGTCTCTATTTCATTATCTCTTTCTCCTTCCAATGAATTCACGCTTGAGAAGGGGAAGAAAACATGAGAAGGGAGTGTTAGATATGTGGTAACACACTGGCAAAGAAAGATCCAAACAAAACTATGATATATAAGGTTGTTTGGATAGAGGATGAGGGAGATCACCACTATATGGGTTTCTATCATGGTTTCTATAAGAAAGTTTCAGAAATCAGAATCAAATATGAAAAGACATTGGAGAGCCACCTTCTTGAGCTAATATTTTTTTTCTTTTTTCTATTTTGGTGCATCTGCTCCTTTGTTTCTATGAGGATCATGGATCCTCCTCTCTGTAATTTTCATTTACTCTAACAAATGTTTTCTTCAAAGAGAAAGGGAGACCATTGAAGTTGGTTGTTCACACAAAATGTGGATATGTAAATACTATAGTAACGAAAGGTCAGAAGAGTGGAAAATGCAAAAGGATTAGAGAAACAGAGCTTCAGATGGAGAGTATAACGCTCATATGGAAGTTAACAAGTAGTTTTGATTAGTGAATTCATGTGGCTAAGTTCCTTTATACTTTTATGATCCAATGGTACAAGTTTTTTTTTCCTTGTTGGGGGTGTGTGTGGAATACTTGATGCCCATTTGCCAATTATGTGTGCTTACATGAAAGTTTTATCATATATTATGGATGCAAAAGAAAAATGAAGATACAGATGGAGAAGTCATCTCATTACATTAATATATATTCCTTTGTAAATCGCAAGTATTTTAAAAGAGCAAGTATACTATTCTTTTTTCTTTTCTATTACACATGGTAATACATGCTTGAAGTTTGCAAGGGCATGCAATAAAATTGGACCAAACAAAAAAAACTCAATACTTTTCAGTTGCTTTGCTTTTCTTTGGGGTCTGATTTAGACTGATAGTTGATTTTGTATTTGACCTATAGAGAGTAGCTGTTTGCAATCCTGTCATGTTGCTCGATGAAATCGACAAGACAGGGTCTGATGTTCGTGGAGATCCAGCTTCTGCATTGCTAGAGGTTCTTGATCCAGAACAAAACAAAACATTCAATGATCAGTATCCTATACCCTTCATGATGACTTTCTCTTAGTTAATAAGTTTTGATAGTTTATATTGGTATCTTTTTATGATATAGAATCATTTCAGTGTTTTCTTCTTCTTTACGTATGGAAAATGAAGTAACGAGGAATCGGTATCTATTTTCTGATTTTTGACTCCAGTTATTTTGCATTTTTACTAGCAGGCTGTCAATCCAAATGTCAGTCACTCAGTCTCTTATAGTGTAAATAAGTTTCTAGTGTTGATCTATATCATGCTAGCAATATATCTTTGTGTAGATTTCGCATGCCATTGCCCATTTGGATGGGAAACTGAACTTCATTAGATTATTTTCAATGATGAATGAATGCTAATATTAGTAAACAGTTTTTCTAAGGAAATTATGTTAATATTATGTATATCCTGATACATCCATCATTTCACCAGAACTAGTTTATTTTTGTTGTTGTTGCCTTTTCTTTAATTCTATTGCAATAAATAAATAAATAATCCAAAGTTGTCCCTTAAGTTGGCTAGCTATTTGAATGTTCCATTTGATCTATCCAAGGTAATTTTTGTGGCTACAGCAAATAGAGCGCAACCTATTCCTCCACCTCTCCTTGACAGGATGGAGGTCATTGAGCTTCCTGGCTATACACCCGAGGAAAAGCTCAAAATAGCAATGCAGCATTTGATTCCAAGAGTTTTGGATCAGCATGGGTTGAATTCTGAGTTTCTTCAGATTCCAGAGGTACTGAATTTTTCTTAAGCAGTGAAAAGTTTGTTCTCATTCTGTGGAAGTGCAGATAGTTTGGGTTCCATCTTGTTTAATATTAAAACAAGCAAACAAATAATATTCTGTTACCCATCTTTCAATGAAAGGAAAATAGAAAACACATGACGTATTATTAATTTTACCTGGATGTATATATATAGGTCTAGAAATTCCAGACGTTAGCAATCCATTCTGGCATCTCTCTTTTCCCAGTTTGCGTGATATTTGAAAATTGATGTTTTCTATGTTTTCCACTTTGTTAAAAACTTTGTTAATTGAGTATTAGAAGTCCCTCCTTAGTAATCCCTAGGATTGCCTGCTCTTCTTCTACTCACAATAAAACTATAGAAATCATGTAAGGCATACTGTATAGTTGTACAGAAATACTCTATAATGACTGTTGTTTTAGAAAGAAATGTTGTGGTATTGAATTCTAATTTGAAACTATTTTGATGTAGGGGATGGTGCAACTTGTTATTCAGAGATATACTAGGGAAGCTGGTGTACGCAATTTGGAAAGGAATCTAGCTGCCCTGGCTCGTGCTGCTGCAGTAAGAGTAGCAGAGCAGGAACAAGTAGTTCCACTAAACAAAGGGGTACAGGGACTTTCTACCCCACTTCTTGAAAACAGACTTGCTGATGGTGCTGAAGTAGAAATGGAAGTGATACCTATGGGTGTCGACAATGGTGACATTTCAAACACATTCAGGATCACCTCTCCATTGGTTGTTGATGAAGCTATGCTTGAAAAAGTGCTTGGGGTAATTACTGTGCAAATTTTGTGTGTTTGCAGTTGAAGTTCTAAATACTAAACACACACACACACACAAACCCCCCCCCCCCCCCCCCCCCCAAAAAAAAAAATTGATGGATTAAATTATATAAAAATTGTTGCCTGTCCCTCAGCAACTGGAATCTTATGCTTTCAAAGCTTGCCATATAATTCTGTATTGTACCCCAGGAAATTGTGTTTTCTGTGCATGAAAGTCTCTATGTTTAGGCATATAATCCCTTGGCACCTGTGAATGCAGTGAGGGCTATGTTAAAATGCACTTACAGTATAGCTCAGATATATAACATGAATGAGAGTACCTTGTGTATGAATTCATCTTGAAAGAGATCTTATATCTTATATAAACAAATCTTCAATGGAAATTTGATTTGATAATATGGTTAAAGGGGAGGAATGCTTAATTTGTTGATGTTGTCAACTGCAGCCTCCAAAGTTTGATGGAAGAGAAGCAGCAGATCGTGTTGCTACTCCTGGGGTATCTGTTGGGCTGGTTTGGACTACTTTTGGTGGAGAAGTTCAATTTGTGGAGGTTACAGCAATTGGGGGGAAGGGTGAATTGCATCTTACCGGACAACTGGGTGATGTAATCAAAGAATCAGCTCAGATTGCACTAACATGGGTAACCGACCACATCTAATTGAGTTTTAATGCACTTTAACACTTTTATCTTGATTCATTGATTGAATTTTTTCCTTTAAGTTCCTACAAAATATGTTTCATGTTACTTGTAACAGACTAATAGCCACATGCATGTATGTATGTGCCTAAGTGCTTGTTTGCCATTATCCTGCTTTCCATATTGTTGATTTTTTTGGTCTTACTCATTTGGTATGTTATTCTTGTTCCTTCTATTGCTAAAGCATTGTAATATAATGATGCTAATTTTATATTATATATAAGATTTGTTAAAAGCAAAGGAGTACATAGAAAACAAGGATAAGACATCCTCCTTCTATGGAACACAAAACAAAAACTTGTTAATTCATAATCAATCTCCAACCTCTCTTATGTCTGCCAAGGAAATTCCCTAGAAAACAAAATGTGCAGTTAGAATGAATGAAAAAATATCAAATAATATCCTGATTACATCTTAGATTATCTCTTAGGATTAGTTTTCATATTTCCTTATTATCTCCTAGCATTGCTTTCCGCATTTCCTTATGATATTACGATTTGTTTTCTTATTTAATTAGGACTGTGACCTAGTATTAGTATATATCGATGAAACACAGACACCGACACTCTGACACAACTAATGTCTAAAATATAGGATACCAGGACACTGTATACACACACAAAGAGGGAGACTCTAATGAAATAAAATATGAGTAACATAACAAAAGATCTAAATTAATGGTACATTCACCTTTTAAACCAACCTTATGTGTTTTTTCTATGACAACAAGTCTCAAAAAAAGGCGAGAGACATTATTTTTTTAATATTTTATATTATATTTTAAGATGACTTATCTAAAAGTTAAAAAATGAATATTTTTTAATAATATTAATGTTTGTCCATTCATATGGAAGTGTCAGCTTAAGTGTCCAAGCCAACAAAAAATAATTTTTTAAATGGAAATCTAATTAGAAGTGTTTGACATTTGTCGGACAAGTGTTGAGGAGTGTCAGTGTCGAAAATGTGTCCAACACAGCAACACTTCAAACAAGAGAGGTGTCCGTGCTTCATATATATAAAGGTTAGTACTTTATGTCTTTTGTAACACATTCAACACAACATATTGTATCTAGTTAATATCAATTTCAAAATTTTTAGTCTCTATTCTCTCCTTTCTCTATACCTAAAACCCTAGAATTTCAACATATGCTAAACACCACATTTGGTTTTCAAAACCATAACATTCATGTCATACAACATGTCTTAGAACATAATGTTCCCTTAAAAACCAAGCATTTTGCAATAACCAAATACTAGAAAGAATAGCTTTCACACTGTAATAGAACCTGACTCTCCTTATCATGGTGAAATCTGTCAACTTGATAAAGAGAACCTGCTCCACTATTTAACAGTAAATCCAAGATTCACCAAAGACTCCAAAGTTTTGCTCCAGATGCAAGTCAAATAAATATTACCAGCCCAAATCAAATTATTTTTTATGCTCCTTATTTGAAAAGGTTATAGCATATTGGAAAAAACCCAAATCCCACATTGGCTAGAGATGGTGCCAAGATAGAGTATATAAATGGAGAGCAACTCTCACCCTATGAACTAGCTTTTGGGGTTAAGTTTGGCCCAAACCCAAATTGTAAGATGGTATCAAAACCTATCCTAAGTCCATTAATAGGCCAACTACCATATTATCCTCGCACCAAGCCCAATAGTGCTGGGTATGAGGAGGTGTATTGGAGAAAAAACCCAACTCCTATATTGGCTACAGATAGTGCCAAGATAAAGTATATAAATGGAAAGCAACTCTCACCCTATGAGCTAGCTTTTGGGGTTGAGTTAAGCCCAAACTCAAATTGTAAGGTAGCATCTCTACATTATTTTTATTGGATCATTAAAGGGGTAAAAGATTATTTTTAAAACTATGTGGCATCTTGTGCTTTAGAGCGTCTAAGGGCTGTCGGTTGAGTATAAGTATTGTTTGATTAGCCACCTTTGTTTCCTTTGAGAACAGCAAGGTGGTGCAGGTTGCAAAAAATATGTTTTAGACTAAATTCCGTAATTTCAATTTCAGTCTGCATGACATGGGTGCTACTGTTCTTTGGCTAGCTCAAGTTTGTGTGCATTTAAAACTTGCCATCTCATTGTTATATATGCTCAGCAGTCACTGCTTGTATCAATTCAGGACTCATTTCATTGACTATAACTGATTGATTTATAGGTAAGGGCAAGAGCAGCTGAACTTAGGCTAGCTGCTGCAGAGGGCATTAATCTGTTGGAGGGCCGTGATATACATATACATTTTCCTGCAGGTGCTGTACCCAAAGATGGGCCTTCAGCTGGTGTGACTTTGGTAACAGCATTGGTATCACTTTTCAGTCAAAGAAGAGTGAGATCGGATACAGCTATGACTGGGGAGATGACTTTGAGGGGTCTTGTACTACCTGTTGGTGGTATCAAGGACAAGGTAAAATTCTTATGTTTCGTGACCAATGTAAACTTTCTAAGAGATATCTATGATAATGCCACAAGAGTAGTTGCGAATGTGTAATTTATTCTACATTTATCAGTACAGCTACAAAACCAATTGTAGAGCTTTTCCTTATGGGAATGGATTAAGCTAGCATATATGTATCTAGTGGTTATTAAATAGGTTAAATTAATTAGTAAGTCCTTGAATTATTTAGGAATTTTTAAATAGGTCTTTATACTTTAAAACTTTGTAATAGTCTTAGAACTTATAAATCATTTGTAATTGGGCCCTTGAAATGGTGTTCTGCCAGTAGACCATGAAGCTGGACGGAATATATTTTATCCTAATTTAAAATTTTAAGTATGGAGACCTATTTGAAAATTCTCAAATAGTTTTAAGGACTAAGTTTACTAGATTAAATTAATCAGCAAGTCTCAAAGAGTCTAAACTATTTAAGAATTTTCAAATTGGTTCTATACTTTTAAAATTCATAACTAGGATTAAAATATCATGTCTAACTTTGCAGAACCCTCCTCCCCGAGACTCAATTACAAATGATTCAGTGTTTGGTTCTATGTCCGTCTAACATCAAAATCACGTCATATTCACCTTCCATGCAGAAGTTAGTATTTATTGCTTCTGAATTTCACGTCAAATACCCATGTCTTGGGCAAGGAAATGTGGAACCAAACATGGGTTTATAAGTTCAAGGATCCAATTACAAATTTTCAAAGTATAGGACTCAATATTTAAAAATTTCTAAATAGTTCAAGCATCTACTGATTAATTTAAACTTAAATATGTATACTTTCTTTACTTGTTTAAGTTCAGCAGAAATTTCTTTTGAGGAAAGAGTTAATAATTATGTATGTCTAGGCATTGGTTGGGATAGACAAATGAATGGCTTTTGTGCTTATGAAACTTCAATAATTGAGAATATGAGATGCCCATAAGATGAACATTAAGGTGAGGTTTTATACTTTTTATGCAAACGAAAAAAGAAAGTAACTGAAAAAAAAAATAACCAATTACAAATTAAAATTTTATGAACTTTGATTGTCCTTTCAAATCGGATTACACCATAAAATGTTCTGCTACTGTGCAGTTATTTGCTGGCTTAAAAGAATTGATCATATCTGAACAAACAATCCCCGCAGACACAAAATAAAAAAATAAAAAAAAATCAAGGCTATAAAAATGTGGCATAATCTGATTTTTATCTCTCTTTCACAGATATTAGCTGCACATCGATATGGTATTAAGAGAGTCATCCTGCCTGAAAGGAACCTGAAGGACTTGGTTGAAGTACCATCATCAGTACTGGCGAATTTGGAGGTAATTTTGTTTCCTTGTATTCCAGCATGTTTGCTCAATTTTACAGTAGTTGTGAGCCGAGCATAGTTTGTACTGAGGTAGACATGTATTTGGCCTGAAAATTTCATCATTATTTTACTTGTCCAGTCTTATAGCAAGTACATTTTCAAAGACACCATGGACTATGTATTTTGTGTTCTACATTCTTATGGTGCTTAAAATCAGGTCCTTAATAACTTACCACTAAGGTGAAACACAAGATCACAGTTTCCTTTTTGTTTTCCTAAACAGATACTTCTTGCAAAACGTATGGAAGACGTGTTAGAGCAAGCTTTTGACGGTGGGTGCCCTTGGAGACAACACTCGAAGTTATAATAGCATCCTCGACTTGCATGTTATGGGGCAATCCCTGGTGGCTTATGTATTCATTTAACATCTGGCCCCGTCCTGATCTATATTGTTGTTGCGACATTGGGGGAGTGAATACGTATCTATTCAACTGCTCGTGATTGAGCACAACTCTAGAAACCGACAGTTTGGAAGGGAGCTGACATCTGCATGTATTCTTGAGACTCCACTTGTAAGTAATTTTTTTGCTCGACCAGCTGTACTTATCCAAGTTCAGCAAATGACGTTTTTTCACTCTCCCCTTTAGCACCCCTTCCCTGGCTGGCCCCCTGTATTTTGTTAATCTTTTGTTATCTCACTATAATTTTATTATTGTGCATAAACCATTATTTTCTCTAAGCAAGGAAGCACTTCAGCGCTCTCTCTTTTGTCGACTTCCTGCCTGTTACTTGGCCTGGTTATCCCTTGTCCTGTGCCTCTAAGGATATGTTTAGATGGAGGAGTTTACAAGTTGGACAGTTTTTCATTTATAAAATAAATATTTATAAAATAAAAAAATGATTAGAAAGTTAAATGCTGTATACTAAAAACTAGAGTGGTTCATTTTTTATTATATTATTTAGTTCGACTTGGGTTGAGTCATCAATTACATAAGAGGTCCTATAGTGTGTTTAAACGTTCACTTATCTCAATCCATCAGCGGTACATACTACATCCCAGTTTACGTGTCCAAATGAAACTACTAGGAGCAGCTTTTACGTCTTTGACGTAAATTTGAAATAATGTGACCTCAATTCAGGCACACCATACTACTAGTTCGATGTTTGGTTTGGTTACAAGACTTTAATGAAATGCAAATGTCAATTTTTTGGGTGGGCATTGAAAATTCATTTTATTCTTCTCATTATTAAAAAAATTCAAATGACGGAAATATTTACTTAAATTGTAAAAGTTTCCCTCCCTTTTTTCTTTTAAATTCCTCCCTAAAATATATCCTTATATTAAATGCCTAATATATCACCGAGCGCATAAGGAATAAAATTAAACTCAGTTCGTGAAGCTGGAAGATGAAAATAATAACAATAATAGCTCAATTAGTTAAGTTGTAAGATATAAATTGTGAGTGCACTAATTTGATCTCCACGATAATGCGCTTCGTCTCCTTTATCCCCTCCTTTTCTTCTTTTTGTAAAGTTTATTGAGTCTCCCTTTGAACCAAAAATAAGAAGACAGGGATATTTTAAAAGAAAAGGTAGCTATGATAAAGGCTTCTCGTGCGTAGAAGCCTTTATTGGCAAAATTTGCTTTAATTAACAAAATTGACTTTTACGATGAAACACATAGACAAAGAAGGAAGTAATGAAGCTTCAGTGGTATTAATCATGAGAAAGCGTCCCCAAAAAAATTTAAATTAAAAAAAAATTACTAGAAAGAGGCGTCTTTCTTGTATTATCCCTTGAACCTCTAGAGATTTTTTACAAAGAAGCGAAAAAGTGCAGAACTGTACTTCAATCTCCTGTACATCTCTGAATATATATTCACACGGCAAGGCTGCTGCTGCCTCACGACCACGCCTAAATGGAGCATCCTTTTGAACTGTTGGATTTATCAAAAAGTTAACATCCAGGTTCACATCATAATGCTTATGTTTGTTTTCTGTCATAAACCAGATTCATGAGCCCAAAAAGCATCTGGATCCGGACAAAATAGAGAAAAATCTTGAATTTCTAGATTCGCTATGTGCCAATTGACAAAACGGGCCTGTACCGACTTGAATAGAAAAAGGATGATAGGCAAAAGCCAGCATTTATCATCTTCCCTGTAAGAGAATATTATGTCCCAAGACTTTAAAAATAAATAATAATAATAATAAAAGAACAACTAGAAGTTGTTAACCAAAAGTAAATAAATAAACACCAATAAGTTCTATGAAGAGTGCTAGCAACACACTTGCTAACACATTTCTTTTAACACACTCTCCACTATTGATTAAAATTTATAAAAAATTACAAAATCATGAATGGAGTACATTAAATGTGATGTGGGACTCACAAAATTATGTAATTTTTAATAAATTTCAGTCAATAAAAAAAGAATGTTCTAAAGAGTGTTTTAGATAGTCTGTTGCTAGCATTTTTGTTCTATAAGCAAGTAAGCAACTAAAATATATAATAACCAACGAAAAATCATCAAAAACCAGCTAAAACTAGTTTAGCAGCAAAGGACTCCATTCCTAATAGTAACTATAAAATATACGGCGTTATTCATGCGTGTGACTAGAGAGACATTGCTATGTTCTTAATATCCAGCAATTGCTGCTTGCCATGCATGCTAGTCCCTGGAAGTTTATCTATCAGCGTGTTTCTTTCAGACTACTTGCTACACTTAGCCAAGGGTTGGCACTTGTATCAAGTTTTGGGAAGACATTTGCAGGAAGTACCTCTTTGCTAGAGGCCTTTCCAGAACTCTATAGTCCTTCTACCTTACATGATTATCACATTAAAAATATTTTCACTGTGAACATATATCACAAAATCCTTTGCAAAACCAATCTCCTACATTAATGTTGGAAGACTGTGCCCGAAATGAACTCCATGGAGAGGCAGTTCAATGATTAAGTAGAACTCAACTGGCTATCATGTTCCAATATGAAGTAAATCAGATAGCTTGATACTATAAGCAGGGACAAGATGATGTTATTCTTAGAATTTAGACAGGCCTGACCCAACCCCACAAAATCAGCTTGTAAGATGAGGATTGCCCAAGTCTTATAAGGACTACATTGGGCATATCTCTAGTCAATGTTGGATTTCAACATACCCTCTCATGCCTAGGACTAGACACCCGAAACGTCGACAAATGCGAGGTGTCCCAATAACAACACCCCCTCCCACACCTAGGAATAGACATCTTGAGTGTAGACAAACACGAGTAGCCCAATAACAGATCTAGAATTGACTTTGATACCATCTTAGAATTTGGGCTTAAAGACTAACTCAACCTTACAAAACCAGCTTGTAAGATGATAACTATCCAAGCCCTTATAAGGACTACATTGGGCATCTCTTTAATCGATGTGGGATCTCAACAGTTATAATTCTTCAGAGTTGATCTTTTACTGTACTGTCGCAGAAGTAAATTTAAACAAAAATGCAGGTTGTTTGTAATATACGCCATTGTTGTTTGAGATAAAATGGTGCTATTTAAAAGTTGACAGCCTTACCTCTTTACATTACGTGTACTTGCCTCATCATGGTGGTGAAAGTGGGATAATGCATAATGAAGGAGACAACAAATAAAAGCCACTCCCTGCACACACGCACATAAACAAACGAATGTTAGATAAAAGCATGAAATATATTTCAAATGGTTGCATTATTGTATGTATCTTAAAAAGTTAAGAATTTAATATGCCCAGAATTCCATAACTGTCTTCCCTCAACCTGCAATAGTATGTTACAGGGCCTTGCCAATTCTGCAGTTCAAGGTAATTTTCTTGGCATTATAAGGCTCTACTAATCGGTTTCTGTGAGGTGGATCATTAACATTTAGATAGATTGGAGGCTTTAATGTTTTAGATGTAGAATGTATCATAATTCTGATTTCTTCCCCTTAATCATGCAGCGGGAGGATATATTATCCTATGCTTCTGCACTTTCTTCTTTCAATGCTTAAAAGGCTTTATGCAATTTTTTTAACTAATCGTCCACAATAAATTTTTAAAGACAGATTTAATCAGTAAAAAAATGGGAAGAACTCTTGTATTGAACATTGCATACAGACTAAACAAAATAATTTTTTTCTCCCTATATCTCAAAATTAAATAATATTTTTCCACTGAATGTAGTGTCTTTCAAATAAAAAAGTGTTACTGTTAATACAAGCCTCATTAGCAACTTTGATATATTTTAGCAAGTCATTGCCTTTTAGTCACTAGAGCTTTTTGATATGTTTTAACTCTTTACAATATTTATCTCTGCATTTATACAGCAGGTTGCTCACTACAAAGCCAATTGAGATAGTATACAGTCAAGGTTGAACAAGAAATTTTGGGAATTCCAGACTATTTTGGACTGCTTGCACCCCATTCTTCTTGAATTAGAATATCCACATTAAAGCTATGCATCATAAGCATGATGGGGCAATTTGCTGCAAGCAACTCATGATGAAATACTTATTATAAAACGTTTAGGTCTTTAAGGTCCAATAAGCTCCAAATATATTATAATTGAAAGCTAGGCATGTTTGCCACTGCTTTACACATGTAATGGGCAGTTGTACTAAATGGTAATGCAATATAGACAGAACTTACAATATTAGATAAAGAAGTAGCATT
Source organism: Spatholobus suberectus (assembly GCA_004329165.1). NCBI lineage: Eukaryota > Viridiplantae > Streptophyta > Magnoliopsida > Fabales > Fabaceae > Spatholobus > Spatholobus suberectus. The sequence continues at coordinate 86,637,262 of CM014730.1, read as the reverse complement.
CCACAGTGCATATACTCGAGAAAGGGAAGCTTTTCTAGGTTCTTTACTGAATAATGCATTCAGACCAGCAGGAAATGGAGAAAGTAGAGAAAGAGGAAGAATTAGTAGAACAGAAAGAAAAGCTGCAAGAGAAATCCAGTAGAACTGAAGCAACATGAGGAGAGTCACAGAAAGATCTGCTAAAAGCATCAAAGTAATCAGCAACTGTACAGTGTCCTGAAACAAAGATGTCATGTATTAGACAATGTTCAATTTATAGTTGTGGAGAGGTGAAGCACCTAAAATAATTTAACTACCTGACGACCAACAGGTCTAGTGTTGCACAACAGCAGAGAAAGTGGGAATAGAAAGTCCCTTTTAAAGTCCAATGATCTTAAGGTAGCATCATTTATTAGGCCACCATTAATTCCTCCAGTTATCCTTTTAAGAGATAATGAATTGCTCATGTATGGCCAACTATGCTGCAGCTGCTTAAGATTCTTTCTTCCATGTGCCACATTTTTCCTGTCATAAGTAATTAAAAAAAAAAAAGCTGTTAAGCCTAATACACATGGGATTTAAAAACAAACTCGGTACTAATCTTCCTCTAGGAGGTATTAAAACAAACAATATCAAAGAACTAGTAATGGTTTTGCAACCCCAACATGTCCCCTGATCAGAGAATCTGCTAGCTTTGAAAGTGACAACGCATAAGCACATCACACATTGTGCTGGATCTCAATATCAACTTAAGCATGGGAAGCAAGAATCATCTCTAAACACCCATTTGTATCATATCAAAGAAAAATACAATCTAAGTTTCTAAGCTACTGTGCCAAGACCCAGGAATAACCATTTTTGCATTTTTTTCCTAATCCATCTAATCTAATCAAATCAAATTTCTAAAACCAAGTATTATGAATCATCATTACTATTTTAAGCAGTAGCAACAGTCATGAACAACACTGGGTTTAACTGTTTTTAACAATTACCTGTTCAGTTTAAGAATGTATTTTCTGTTTAATAATAATTACTAAAATGTCACCTTTTTTACTTTGTTTCCTGTTTCCAATGATTTATACATAGAAATGGTGAAAACCACAACAACAGAGAAAACAAGGTGACATTAGTTATTATTAATGGAAACAGAAAATGAAAACATAAAACATTTTCTTAAACTGATTTCCCAACATTTGAGTAGGCACCAAGTTCTTTCCAACAATATTTCCCAAGCGAAACCCATTTAGCAACATTCATTTTGATATTATTTGGTTTCAATTGGCACTATCAATTCTCATAGGATAAAATAAAATGATTGATCCCATTCCCTGCTATGTTAATAGGATTAATCAGAAGAAAACAAGTCTATGGTCTGTATCTATACGGCATTTGGTCAGGATCATAAATTACCTCATAACTTCATCAGTGCCAACCCAAGTATCAGACTGGTGCAAATCAAGAAGCGAATGATCCCCAACTGCTACCACGACTCCAAGCTGATAGTAACCAGAAGCTGTTGCTTGGAACCATCCAAGCTCAATTTTAACTCCATGGAACTCAAGTTGGGGGTTTGCATGACTATTCATCCAATCAACAACAGGACCTAGTGCAGTACGAATTGATCCATGCCTCACCGTTCGTAACTGAGCATTCAGTCCAGCTACCAAGCGATTCCAAACAGTTGCCGGGACATGCTGCGGATATCAAGTTTGGGATTAGTATGCCAGCTGTGTATAAAGAAAACATAACTGACTAAATCTTAACAACATTAACAATCAAGATACCTGACCAAGCAAGTTGGTCAACAGTGTATCATTGTGAAGATTATAAGGCGCCATGTAGCTACCATCCCCACCAAAAATTATGCACATGGGAAATCTCTTCTGTATAATTGATACAATGTCTAATCGCTTCTCATCACCACCAAGGAAAAAATCAATGTATGCTACCATTAAATCTGGAGTTGCCCCAACCTGCATCATTTGTTTCTTAAATTAACGAGATCAAAAAGAATGACAGCGTGCATCATTTAACACTATGGAAACCTCTATTGAAAGGTCTTAGATTCTAACACAAGCCAGGGAAAACAGAAAAGTTGCAAGGTAAACATGTATATACGTTATACTTTTCATATAACATGTATAAATAAAATTAATACCGATGTTTATATCACATTGTTTTGCTTTTGTGAGCAAAAAGAATGCACTCTGACAAACATAACAACATCTTCTGAACTATAATATAGCCATGTTGTAACTTGCCAGATGAATATAAAAGCACCTATTGCTTCTAGGAACCCTGAATAATCCCTAAGAAATAACAAAAAAAAATTCCTGGTATTTACACTACTAATCAAAACACAATTCTTATGTCTAGGGAGCAAGGAATCTTAATTTAGAAGGTGAAACATTTTATGATTACTATTAGAGTAAAAGGGTGAGTACAATACATTGACTCAAATTTCTATCATCTCACTTCTATGGCTGTTGTGCTCAAAACATGCCATTCGGATTTTTTATATCAATTTAGGAGTATTTTAGTATTTTTCTTAATGTTTTTAATTCTCTTTTGGGCAGACCAAGTCTTCGGCTATTATTTGGCTTGGATTGTTCTTTAGAAGTGTCTCTTAATTAAGTCGAAATCCCTCATTGTCTGCAAATCACCCTTACCCTCACGTACTCCTAATGAACCTTCAGTCTGCATACTTATTACTACTGATACCCCTAAGAAAATCCTAATTTTGATATGTTTAAATTCTGAGGCTACTGCTGCCATACATCAGTCTTTCATGTGTCTTCCTATTACAAGAATAATTATATTAATAAAAGTAACTAACTAGGAATTTATGGAAATTACTCCATCATGTTAAATGCTTTGCAAGTCAAACCTTCATCCCTTTGTACAAAGCACGTGATCGACAAGAGCGTAGACAAGAATGGTCATATTCAGACTTGACAAATTCCTGAAGGCGACTAATTTTGACTCTCCGCCGCCAATGCTTCCAGGACCAAGCACAAGGATATGCAACAACTGAAAGTATACTGTGCACTGATCCCTCCCACCAATCATATGCCGCGACCGAGTTGATTTCATCAATAAATCTATTAAAAGCATCCTCGTACCTGCATCACAGTTGGGATCAAATCTAACTCAAAATCACAATTAAGCCAGTCATGGGTTTTCACCCAACAGCTCAAGCTTTTGGGATAGTAGATTAATGACATGGTCCTAAAAGTTTACGCTAAAGGTCAAGACATATAAATGGTCTTATCTTACATATCCAAAAAATGTTATATCTAACAATTATGTCATATAGTAATATGATGCTAGATTAGAATGCTAACTGGGTTTCTTTATCTTTTCCTTGTACACAGATGCTTGATGTAGAATTTTTATTTACCAAGACTTTTTTTACAATAGAAATTATTAAGAGAAAAAAAGAGTTTTGATGGTAAATATCAAAAGTACAATATGATATGTTCAATCTAAATGGATACAGTTAACAAGTAGGTGTGATTTTCAGTTACACCAAAGATTGATGATTTCAATCAATCTAAATGGATACAGTTAACAAGTAGGAGTGATTTTCAGTTACATCAAAGATTGATGATTTCAATCAATATAAATGGATACAGTTAACAAGTAGGTGTGATTTTTCAGTAACACCGAAGATTGATGATTTAAAGTAAAATAATACATTTCCAGTATTTATCAGCACACAGCCCCATGTATAAAGCAATATGACATCAGGATCCATGACATGCACATAAGAATATGTAGTTTCTCTTACACAATTTCAATTATAGCATGGGGAGGTGAGTAAGGAAGATGCCAGGGTTCTCTAAAAGTATTAGGACCCATAAAGTACATTCTGTGTACATGACTTTGAGTCTCTTCAGCTCTAGCTCCACGGACCTAGTTTTCAAACAACAAAGATATAATGCATCAAATAGTTTCAGAGATAATGTGTTGAGGCTCAATTAACGCTGCAGAAAGAACTAATTAAACACTGGAAATTTTCTTATCAGAATAGTACCTCAGAAAGCGAAAGAAGATATGGAAAGCGGTGATGATTATGGTGTTCAATTGAACTTGATCTATGATATGAACCAGAACCGATCAACTTGATTCTCAAAGTACTTAGTAGCAGAGCCAAAAGCAATAAAATGAATGACAATATTACTGAAAATGGCCAGGGACCCCCAAATGTATAAATGAGCTCCTCTAGAGGTGTATAGCAATTGGGCATTCGATATTTGTCTGATATACATTTATATGGACAAGACCGTCTTGTAACACCCCCTGCAATGAAAAGAACCATCCTAAAAATTTGAGATAGACCACAATGTTAGGCATGTCAAGCCAAGTTATATCAACAAAGGTACCTCGTTTATATATGAAATTTGCACGATTTGGAAGAAGATCAAGAGGACAAGGCATGCAAAGATGTTCATCAGAACCATCAACATCTTTGTAAGTACCAATAGGACATTCCTGTAAAATCACTTGCACGGTTTAATAAATTTTCAGAAGTAAACATCCAGTGCAGGTGCCAGAATTATTAGATTTTGTTGAGGTTCAGAGAAATTCAGAGTGAAGAGAGAAGAGAAATTTGTTATTATTGAGAGAAAATGAATTTTACACACTCTAGATTCAGTTACAACAGGTATATATATAGGACAGTACAGAGCTGACTCTAACTAACTTTGAGTTAGTTAGAGATGACAGCTGTTACCTATAACTACTGCTGTGCAGAGAAGAAAGAAAAATAGTGTCAACACATTCAGAGTAAAACTATACTCTAATACCCCCCTGCAAGCTCACGAGGGGTGAGTGGTGTTCACCACTCTGAGCTTGGACCAAAGTGCAGTAAACCGAGTGGGGGCGAGGGCCTTGGTAAGAATATCAGTATATTGATCGATGGCTAGAACATGAACTATGTTGAGAATCAAAACCGAATATCCCATATTTATTGTAATAATTATGATTTATAGGCATGTAATATCTAATTTAGAGGAAACAATATATTCTCTATTTATCTATAATCAATGTAATAAGCCTATATAAACATACATCCGTTGTGTATTCAAACACATGGTTTTAGTTCAAACATGTCTCTGTTTACTTTTCTTTAATATGATATCCAGAGCCTGACAAAGGCATCTCGTGTTCTGCCAGGTGGACCCACTTTCCTTGGTGATAAAAAAAAATTTGCAAATTGTGTCCTCCGGTTCACTCTTCCAATCATTTCCCCTTTTCTAGTCATTGCTGTCACTCCGGCAACCTTTTCAGCGACCACCCACCCCTTCTAGCTCGTCTCTTGCCGATCTACACGACCCTCCAAACCACTTCCCCAAAAGGCCCCTCACGCTCGCCGACTTTGCCCCGCCAAACAGGGGCCCAGATTGGCACATGCAAGCGCGTCGCGGCTTCGTTCTTGCCGCGCCTTTGCCGCCTAGGTCCCCCCCCCCCCCCTACACCCCTACCCCCCAATTTTCATCTCCATGTATGGCTATTTGACAATACTTCCTTTGCAAACAGGGCGCCTCTAGTACTGTTCACTCTATTTTCTATATGGCTTTGATAGGTTCTACTCCACCTAAGGTCGATACACCCCTCTTTCCTACCTTTCCACTCTCTATAGAGAAGTTGGATGGCTCGAACTACTCCTCTTGGGCCTCCGACATCACCTTGTGGATTAGTGGTCTTGGCTACAAAGATCATCTCACCAGTACCGTTGATTCTGTACCAGCCCCAGCTTGTGCCCAATGGGAAAAGATTGATGCTCAATTATGCAATGTGCTAAAGTCCACTCTCCAACTGTCTCTCAAACCGATTTTTCGGCCCCACGTCACATGTGAATCGGTTTGGACTGAGGCATGTGCACTTTATACTAATGACACTCAGCAGTTATATGGGGTTTGCCATGACTTGATGACCCTCATTGCCCCTCGGGGTTTTGATGGGATGGCCCTATGTCTACATATCTTGGGCGAGTTCATGCTGCCTTGCATGACTTTAATGAACTCTTACCTCCCACCGCTTCTGTTCCCGCTAAGGCTAAGAAAGAGTTGGCGAATCGAAGTGCTTTCTTTATGGTCTTTGCCCTTTACGGCCTACCCCTGGAGTATTCCGCTACTCGTGACCAAATTCTTGGGTCCCCCAAGGTCCCTACGATGACCTCCACCTCCTGCGCACTTTTTCGAATTCCACCGAGGGCTCCTACGGACACCCCTACTCCTATGCTAGGTGACTCCTCTACTCTTGCCTCACAGAGCAATACTCTCGGACGCTCTCGGACTGGAACATCTCAATCCAAGCATCGTCGCAAGTGCGAGCATTGTCATTGTCACGGGCACACCATTGACCGTTGTTGGAAGTTGCATGGTAAACCTCCTCATCCAACCAATGTGGCCTATACATCTCCTATGGAATCCACTCCGCCTGCTAATCAACCACAAGTCACTCCTGCTACTTATAAGGACTTTGTCCAGTGGTTTGAGAGTCGTCAAAACCCTAGTACCACTGCTTCAGTTGCACACATTAGTAATTCTATTGTTTGCATCTCTCATTCTCCTTCTCTAGGTCCTTGACTCTAGCGCATCTAATCATATCTATGGTAATCGCTGTCTTTTCTTTTCCCTTTCTACCTCTGGTTTTTTACCTGCCATTACTTCCACCAATGGTTCTCAAACACAATCCAAAGGAATTGGCACCGCCCACCCCCTTCCCTCTATAATCGTCGAGTCTGGTTTATACATCCCTAATTGTCCTTTTAACCTTCTATCTGTCTATTGTCTTACCCAATCCCATGACTTTGTCATTACCTTTACTAAAGATTCTGTTACCTTACAGGAACAGATTTTGAGACAAATGATTGGCGTCGGATGTGAGTCTCATGGCCTCTATTATCTCTCCGCGACACCACAAGCATGCTCTACCACAGCCTCTCCGATGATGATCCATGCTTAGCTGGGACATCCTGGTTTACCGAAACTTCAGCAAATGGTACCCAATCTCTTCAAGTTGTCAACCCTTCACTGTGACTCGTGTCAGTTAGGAAAACACACTCGTACTTCGTTTTCCAATCGCATCCATAAATGGGCTACGTCCCTCTTTGTCTTAGTTCATACTGATGTTTGGGGTCCTTCTCATCTTGTTACCCCGTCTAGTTTTAAATATTTTGTCACTTTTATTGATGATTTTTCTCATCGTATGTGGTTATGTTTATTGAAGATCAGGTCTGAATTGTTTTCCCTTTTTGAAAAGTTTTATCATGAAATAAAAACCCAATTTGGAATTCCTATAAGCTCTCTTCGTAGTGATAATGCACGTGAATTTTCCTCTCATTAGTTTCAGCACTTTATGGCATCGAAAGGCATTCTTCATCAAACATCCTGTGCTCACACCCCTCAACAGAACAGGGTGGCCGAGTGGCTGAGCACAAGAACCGACATCTCATTGACACCACTCGAACACTTCTTCTCCACGGTCATGTTTCCCCACGCTTCTGGGGTGATGTCCTCACGGCCTGCTACCTCATCAATCACATGCCATCATCTGTCCTCAATAATCAGGTTCCCCATTTCGTCCTCTTTCCTCATTCACCGCTTCATACACTTCCTCCTCATGTCTTTGGCTCCACATGCTTTGTTCACAACCTAACTTCGGGCCTTTACAAACTCTCCACCAAGTCCGTCAAATGCGTCTTCCTGGGTTACCATCGATCACAAAAAAGGATATTGTTACTTCTTGCCAGCCCTTCAACAGTGTTTCACTTCTGCTGATGTCTCCTTCTTTGAATCTATCCCTTATTTTGAGTCTACTCATTCTCCTCCCAACATGTGGTTTTCTGTTCTTCCTGATTCCCCTACCCTTATCCCCTTCCCATCTATTTCTCCGGATAACCCTGAGGTGAATCACGATATTCCAGCAGCACTCCCACTTGTGCAACCCCTTCGAACGTATCAACGTCGCCCACGCCCTGCCAACACTATCCCAACACTTGCGCCGGCTCCTGACGATATAATAGAGCCCATGCCAGACTCTTCCTTGGCGCCATCCTCTCTACCGGACCCAGGCCTGCCATCTGACATTGATTAGCCTTTTGCTATCCGAAAAGGTACTCATTCTACTCGCAACCCTTCTCCTCACTATGTTACCCTTAGTTATCACCATGTTTCTCCTCTACATTATACTTGCCTCTTTTCTTTGTCTTCTGTATCAATCTCTAACTTTCCAGGTGAAGCCTTATCTCACCCTGAGTGGAGGCAAGCCTTGATTGACAAGATGTGTGCCCTACAAAGCAGTGGTACCTGGGATTTAGTTCCTCTCCCTTCTGGCAAATCTGCTATTGGTTGTCGTTGGCTATTCACACTTAAAGTTGGCCCTAATGGCACCATCGATCGTTTCAAGGCGCGTCTGGTGGCCAAAGGATACACCCAAGTCTATGGGCAGGACTACATTGATACCTTCTCTCCCGTAGCTAAGATGGCTTCTATCCGACTGCTACTGTCCATGGCTGCCATTCGTCACTGGTCTCTCTTCCAACTTGATATTAAAAATGCTTTCTTACATGGCGATCTTGATGAAGTCTACATGGAGCAAATTCCAGGGTTTGTTGCTCAGGGGGAGTCCTCTACTATGGTTTGTCGACTTCGTCAATCCTTGTATGGGCTTAAACAATCCCCCCGTGCCTGGTTCGGGCGCTTTCGTACTGTTGTACAACAATTCGATATGACTTGCAGTGAAGCCGACCATTCTGTCTTCTATCGCCATTCACATCAGGGATGTATCTATCTCATTGTTTATGTGGATGATATTGTAATTACGAGCAATGATTAGCGTGGCATCCTCCATCTAAAACAATACCTCTCCCAACAATTTCAGACTAAAGACCTCGATAAGCTTCAGAATTTCCTAGGTATCAAAGTGGCTCAATCCAAGGATGGTGTGATAATCTCTCAGAGGAAATATGCTCTTGACATCCTAGAAGAGACCAGTCTACTAAATACTAAACCAATAGACACTTCTATGGAACCTAATGTCAAACTGCTACCCAATCAGGGGGAGCCCTTATCAGATCCTGGCAGATATAGGAGATTGGTTGGAAAAGTAAACAGTCTCTCAGTCACTCATTCAGATATTGCCTTTGCTGTGAGTGTGGTAAGCCAGTTCTTGAACTCTCCCTGCCAGGACCATTGGAATGTTGTAATTCGGATACTGAAATACATTAAAAGTGCTCCAGGTAAAGGCCTCATTTATGAAGACAGAGGACATACTCAGATAGTTGGGTACTCATGCAAATTGGGCTAGTTCACCCAGTGATAAGCGATCTACCTCTAGGTATTATGTGCTGATTGGAGGAAACTTGATATCCTGAAAAAGTAAGAAGCAAAATGTTGTGGCAAGATCCAGTGCTGAAGCAGAATACAAGACCATGGCTTTGGTAACTTGTGAACTCATGTGGCTGAAGCAGCTTCTCAGATAACTCAAGTTTGAAGAGTCTATGCAAATGACGCTGATTTGTGATAATCAAGCAGCTTTGCACATTGCAGCTAATCTCGTCTTCCATGAAAGAACCAAGCATATTGAAGTTGATTGCCATTTTATCAGGGAGAAGATCAAGTCAGGGGACATTACTACGAGTTTCATTAACTCTAGTAACCAGTTGGCAGACATCTTCACTAAGCCCTTAAGGGGACCGAGGATTGGCTATATTTGTACCAAGCTAGGCACATATGATTTATATGCTCCAGCTTGAGGGGGAGTGTTGAGAATCAGAACTGAACATCCCATATTTATTGTAATAATTATGATTTATAGGCATGTAATCTCTAATTTAGAGGAAACAAAATATTCTCTATTTATGTATAATCAATGTAATAAGCCTATATAAACATACATCCGTTGTGTATTCAGACATACGGTTTCAGTTCAAACATGTCTTTGTTTATTTTCCTTTAACAAACTACTTCAAAAAGCTTGCTAAGAACCTTTTCTCGAACAAAAAGAGATCTAGCTTCATATGTTTAGTTCGTGCATGCAAGACAGAATTGTGAGCCAGGGCAACAGTGCTCATATTGTCACAGAAAAGTTGAGGAACAGTGTGAGACATGCCCAATTCAAAAAGAAGAGTCTGAATCCAGGTGACTTCTGCAGTGGCAAGAGCTAGGCTTCTATATTCAGCTTCAGTGCTAGACCTCGTAACAACTATTTGCTTTTTGGACCACCTGGAAACAAGGTTAGGTCCCAAAAAGATAGATGCACCAGACGTAGATCGCCTGTCATCAGGGTCAAAGGCCCAATCTGCATCACAGTAAACCTAAAGGGAGAGTGGAGTAGCAGGTGTAGCAGGCTATAGGTGAAGACCCCAAGAACTAGTGCCCTTGCGATAACGAAGAAGACGCTTGCCTGCTGTCCAGTGTTGTTCCAAAGGTCGAGACATGAATTGGCAGACTTTGTTGACTGAAAAGCTGATTTCAGGTCTTATGGAGACATATTGTAAGGCACCAACAACTGATCTGTACAGGGAAGGATCAGGTATATGATCTAAACCTTAGTTAATTTGCAGCCTCTAACCATAGGTGAGGAAATATGTTTGGCTTCATCCATTTTGGTGCGAACCAAAAGATCACGAATATACTTGCTTTGAGTAAGAAGTAAAGAGCCATCAGCCTGTGGTTTGACTTCAATACCCTTTAGTAAGAAAACAGAGTTGAGCTTGAGAACGAGTGATTGTATCAGAGAAGAATCAGACCCAGTGATAATAATGTCGTTGACGTAAACAAGTATGTAAATGACTGTGCCTTGGTGAGAATAGATGAACAGAGAAGGATCGCACTTGCTTGTAGTGAAATTAAGTTGTAGGGGTGTGGTCTTGAGTCTGTCAAAGCAAGCCCAAGGGGCCTGTTTGAGACCATAAAGTGCCTTGTTGAGCTTACAGACAAGAGTTTTGTCAGTGTGTTCAAAACCAAAGGGTTGCACCATGTAAACCTCCTCATTAAGGAAGCCGTTGAGAAAGGCGTTATTGATGTCTAATTGCTTTAAGGGCCAGTGATGAGTGAGAGCAAGAGTGAGTATGATGCAAACAGTTACAGGCTTTACAATAAGGGAAAATGTCTCAATGTAATCAGAACCATGCTGTTGATGAAATCCTTTTGCTACTAGGCGGGCTTTGTATTTATTTATAGAACCATTAGGATTTTCTTTTACTTTAAAGACCCATTTGCAGCCTATGGAGTTTCTCCTAGAAGGAAGAGAGACTAGGCTCCACGTATTGTTCTTGAGTAAAGCATCATATTCAGCTTTCATAGCTGCATACCAAGTAGGGCTAGCAAGTGCTTGTTTAGTGGTCTTGGATTCTAAGTGAGCTAGGAGAAGAGTAGGATTGATACGGGGTTTAATGATGCCGAATTTGGCTCAGGTCTACATTGGGTGAACGTTGAGAGGTCTGGTGCTGTTAGGAGGAGATTCAGGTGTAGAAGAGGAGCTTGTGGTTGTAATGGACTTTGGGGAAGGTGTGCCAAAAGGCTCAGTTATTTGAGGTAGAGGTTGGATGATGTTAGGGGCAGATGGAGAGGAATGAGATGAAGTTATAGTGAGGGGAATATGGGTGTAGGTGGGCATGATAGACGGACTAGAGTTAGGAAATAGATCAGTATAAGGGAACTGATTTTCATTGAATATAACATCCTTGGACATATAAACACGTCCATCTGCAACAAGGCACTTGTATCCTTTATGATAGGTGGAGTATCCCAGGAAAACACACTATTGAGAGTGAAACTGAAGTTTGTTATTGTTGTAGGGCCGTAGAAATGGGAAGCATAAACAGCCAAACACTCTAAGAAACTTGTAATCTGGTAATTGCCCAAATAATTTGTGGTAAGGTATGCAAAGCCAAGAGAAGTTGTGGGCAGCCTATTGATAAGATAGGCACTGGTCAGAAATGCATAATCCCAGAATTTGAGTGGTAGCTTTGCTTGAGCCAAAAGAGTTAGACCAAGTTCAACTACATGTCAGTGCTTTCGTTCAACTACATTTTGATGATGGGTATGTGGACAAATAAGCCTGTGTATGATGCTAGACTGACGCAGATAAGTGGTAAATGCACGATATTCTCCTCCCCAATCTATTTGAATTGCTTTGAGGGGCAACTGAAACTGTTTCTCCACCATGAGATGAAATTCTTTAAACACTGTTAGGTTATCCGACTTGCGCTTTAAGAGAAACAGCCAATTAAAGCGTGAACAAGCATCAACAAAGGTGACATAATAATTGAATCCTCCAACAGATGTAGCTGGTGCAGGGCCCCACAGGTCACTATATATTAATTCAAGAGGTTTCGTGTAAACAGTATTAGAAGGGGTAGAAGGGAGTCTACGAGATTTACCAAGACAGCAAGAAGAGCAGAAATTTGAGACCATTTTATTAATTGGTGGAATATTACAATGATGAAAAATCATTCGTTGTATATCTATACTAGGATGGCCTAGCCTAGCATGCCAAGTTGTAAAGGAAAAAGAAGACTTAAATGCAGTGTTTACAAAGTAACTGTTTACAAATTGATTTGAACACAATGACTGTTGCAGCAAGGATGGGAACTGGTAGAGACCATCTAAACCCACCGTGCCTTTGAGAAGTACCTCATTAGTACCCTGTGATTTGAACAGGCAAAAAGACAGGTGAAATTCAAAGAAAACTAAGTTATCTTTGGCAAATTGACTAACACTCATTAGATTTTTGGTGATAGAGGGAACATATAGTAGATTATTAAGAGTAAGAGAGATATTAGGCTTGAGAGGAGAGGAAAATTTTGTAAGACCTGTGGAGTGGATGTTGAGACCCTGGCCATCCCCAATTATGATCTGTTCTGGGCCTTCAAATGGAACTTGTTGATGAATATTTTGTGAGACATTTGTGACATGATGTGAAGCACTTGAATCAGGATACCAGCTAGAAGAGGTTCCATGATCAGTACTTGTGAGCATAGCTTGTGGTGGTGCTAAGGAAGGAACTGTAGAGGGAGGGGGGCCCAAAATACTTGGCCTTTGTTGGGCAGCGAAGGTAGATAAGGGGCACAGATAATGCTGCTAAGTGTACTGTGCGAGAGGGATAGAATAAGATTGATTGTTGTGCCATGTTTTGGCATTCCACTGACTATTGGTGGAGGATGTGGCAGGAGGATCCAAAGGTGATTGACGCACAAAGTTTTCGTCAAAACGGTGAAAGCACACAAATGCAACATGATTATAACGATGACAGACCTGGCACTAATAGCCGTAGTATCAGCCATGACCACAGCAACCACGACATCCAGAAAGTGCACCACGATCAACGGTAGAAAGAGACTGCATATCATTTTGCATTGCCAAATTTGCTTGCGGTTGAACTGAAGAGGAAGAGGAGCTAGAGGATACTTCTGCAACATTAATTGTGGCTATTGTTTTCTTCTTGAACTTTTCGAGACGTGCTTCATGCGCAAACAGCAAAGTTTCTACTTCGTCAATGGAGAAAGGATCAAAACGGCTGCTAATGAGTGAGACTGTGGATTCATATTCTTTAGGCAGACCTTCGAGGATAATATGGAGTTGTTCTTTGGAAGAAACAAAGTCACCAATGGCGGAGAGTGCATCAACTAGGGTTTGAATACGAAGGAGAAATTCTTATATGGATCAATTGTCAAGAGTTGTGCTTCATAGTTCAATACAAAGCTATCTAGCCTTTGCGTTCGTGTGTGAATGAAAGTAGGAATGAATCTTATCCTAAAGTTGCCAAGACAATTTGCAACCTATGACACGCGTAAGCATATCACGCGAAATCGAAGATTGAAGCCATGACAATAACAGTTGATCTTGTTGCTCCCATGCAAGATACGAATCAGAGACGCGATCAACATCGCGATCCAAAACAAAGAAATTTCTGAGGAATCTGTGGATTAACCAAATAGTGATGAAGACGATGACCTTTGATTACAAGTTATACTTGCTGACACCAGAGGAGATAATTCTTCGTCTCCAATTTTTCGGAAATCACATGTGAGAACATTACAGAGGATTGAGACGGTGGCGCTGAATCAACATTGAACGGCGGAGGAGGTGGAGGAGGAGGATTTTGATCTGAAGCCATCAAGGTAGGGTTTTAAGGATCGAACTAAGCTCTTGATACCATGTTGAGGTTCAGAGAAATTCAGAGTGAAGAGAGAAGAGAAATTTGTTATTATTGAGAGAAAATGAATTTTACACACTCTAGATTCAGTTACAACAGGTATTTATATAGGACAGTACAAAGCTGACTCTAACTAACTTTGAGTTAGTTAGAGATGACAGCTGTTACCTATAACTACTGCTGTACAGAGAAGAAAGAAAAATAGTGTCTACACGTTCAGAGTAAAACTATACTCTAATAGATTTGTGACAGAACTAGTTCAGAATCTAAACGAAAGAATGACTTTTATTGATGAACCCTAAATCCCAATTGCTGTGCCAATGTGGTAGCAGCCTTAGGCTGGTTAGAAGATACAAAATGAATGATTTCCCTTCATATTCGAGAGACCAGGACTCTCCCCACTCTCTAGTCAAATCCTTTCTCAAATTATAAGAAGATCTATCTCTCCCTTACCCACTTATTCATAGGCAACATGCCTTATTCAGACTATCTAACTAACTCACCAATGTAACTAACTAATGAGTAAATAACCTATCATAACTAACAGCTAATGGGGGTTACATAACAATTTGCAGAGTTTGGGATGCCCTACAGTATTCCTTGTTTACTTAGTTTTGTTTTATTTTTTCTCAACTCTTGAGAATGGAAAAAGATCCTCTAAAATTATAATTTCTAAAGTGCACCAGTAAGAGTGCATCCTCCATTAATTTAAATTAAAGTGTCTAATGAATTTAACCCACTTTAAATCAAGGGTGAATATACCCTCACTTTTGCACTTCAGAGGCTTTCTCACTTAAGAGAAGCCTTATCCTTTCAAAATATCTTATCCTTACCCCAAGGTACTTATCCTCCTTTTAATAATACCAATTTTTTCTATCCAGACAAAAAATACAAATTATCAAAAAGACAGACGGCTTAAATGCAGTAATATTTTATATTACAAACTGAAACCAACAAAAGCAGAGATGACAGAAGCAGACATGTAAATTATATGTAACTGTCCTCACATAAACCATGACAATGAACCACATAACCCAAAAGCATAAGCTGTTAAATGAAGTCAATAGAATAGATTTTACAATGCATTTTTCTGTTAAGTCAAAAGGGAATTTTATTAGAAAAGAAACAGAAGATTACAAGAGCAGAGGATAAGATATCTTCCTAAAAGAGACCAAAATCAATGGTCCTAAGAAAACAATTCATCTAAGTAGAGTTCAACAGTCTCTTTGCATATTGCTTGTTTAATAATAGGATCCCTAAAATAGCTGAAGTGTACATGAGGAGGAAAAGGGGTCACAATGTAGAGGAAATGGAAGATTATCCACTAAGTAACCAACTGCTGTATTGGCAGTAAGGCTACGGGGTAGCAAGAGAGTAATTTGGTTTTAGTGGGTGTAAGGCTGAGTGATGGTGAGAGGTAGGCTGGAATTGGCTGGGACCTTAAGGAGAGACTTGGCACTCTCTAATTGCCTAGTCTATTTTTCTTACCTGTTCTGTATTTCTTTCATTGTGCAGATTCAGGGCATTGTTATAACCTTGATACAGGCAAGAAATCTGCTGTACTACAGTGAATTGTCATCTCTGTTCTATATATTTTTGGTACCTAACATTTAACTTATCACAGAAGTGATAGGTAATTAGGTATATATCTCCAACATTCTAAGCAAATCGAAGAATTAAAAAAAAAAAGGAAAAAAAAAACTAATGGAACAAACCTTGCAGAAAATTCCATAAAGGCCTGTAGGGCAAGATTTCCCAGTTATAGTGCCCTCCTGTCCATGATGGCCATCATTGTCCCCAGCACCTCCCCTGTTTAAAATCATGAAGAGATGCTGTTTCTCAGCAAAGTTTATTTAAAGAAAATGCACATTCCATTTTACCATAATAGTGATTAAATTATTTACAATGATCATGTTTCAACTTTCAAGTTCCTTAAAAGAGTAAGCCCTCAATTTGGTCCTCCAAAAATTATGAGTCGCCACATTAGTCCTCTAACTATGGAAGTAGTATTTTGGCCCAAGAAAAAGTAGTAATAAGCTATATTGTTCAAATTCCAAAGCCATTAGCAGAGACATGATTATGCGTACCTCTTATTCATGGTGCCACTAACACTTGCAACAGGAACATATTCCTCCTCCATACCAATCTTTGACCAATGGAAATGAATTCGACCTCCACCTCCACCACCACCACCAACAGGGCCACCATTGCCCCCAACAACAGACAAGGATGAATTCTCCAAGAGCATAAGTTCTTGAAGGAAAAGAAGGACTGTTCCACCAGAACCTCCACCAAGACCCCCAACCAAAGAACCATCACTGCTTGTTATTGATTTGTTAAAGCTTTCACCATCAGCCCTCAAGGATCCATAAAGGTCAAGTCTCAAAAGTGGCCACTGAATGGATCCCATCACTAGCCAAAAGTAAACAAAAATTACAGTGAACAGAGAATATCATACAAAAAAAATAGATATTTTCCTTCGTGTAACAAATAGAGGCACAAACAGATAAAGCATTTACAGTCATCTGCATCCATTTTAATAGCCAGAAATAAACTTGGAATATCCTTTACATGAAACATATAAAGTCAACAGTGTTTAAAACTAATTACCAATCATCCCGCCTCCAACAACGTGCCCATATGACTCATTAGGGCCCTCAGTTCCACTACCCAATTCACATGGAAGAATAGCATTTCCATATTCATTACCACCAATACTCTCTCTCCCATTGAAATATCCAGACCCTCCTTTTCCACCATGTCCAGCACCACCACCAGCTCCATTCAAAAAGTTTCCCTTACCAATACCCTCAGTGCAACCTGAAAAAGGTCCCTATCTAATCAAAATCTCAAAATTATACTATCCTTTTGTGGTATAATTAGCATTTTTACTAGCAAGGTAAACTTGAAAGAGCAGTAAGTAAAACAATAATAAAATAGGTTTCTTAAACATTTTAATTACCTAATTCAGATGCAGTAATCATACCATCAGTATCAACAATCACAGTTCTTGCCCTGTGAATGTGAATTATGCTACCCTTCATAATGCCATTTACAAGAAGATCCTCAACACGACAAATCTGCAAAAACTCAGAAGAATACACCATAATGTTCAACTTAAACAGCAATATTTTGTTGTTCTTGTGTAGACCCGATCACAAAACAATGCCCAACAAAAGAAGTTGATTGAATTAGAAATGAGGTGGCAATGATAGAAAGATGTTATTCGCAAATCTCATCTGTCATAACCACAATAAAGATACACGAATATATGTACCAAAACAAAATGCAAATGTAGCATTATAACATGATTAAAACCAATATTGTGTCAAATAGTTATGCATGCTAGAAAGAATTTATTTTTCAGAAATTAGATAATTGCATTAAATGCAACAAAGGTAGGGGGTAAAAATTGGTTCCAACTTAGCTCCAAGAGTGCAAAAAAATAAGGACCAAAAAAATAAGGCAAGAATTTTTTTTGAAATGAAATGCATCTAAAAATACCACCTTTCCTATTACTTAACAAATCTTACTTGAAGTGAGAAGGAGAGTGTATAATTGACATGACAATCATCAGGTGGAGTTATCAAATCTATTGGGCATCTCTGTGTGTCACAAAGATGTTTTGTCACCCTACAAACATTATTAAAAAAAACAAACCAACAAAATGGATTAAGTTTAGTGTTTCCAAACAGGCCAGATGGAAATTGTTTAAGTCAAGCAATGCGACTAGAAGGCAGTCATACTTACGTGCCTCTACTAGCATCATCATCCAAAGGAGCTTGAAGTAAAGAACCTGGACCAACCTGTCACAAAAGGAGCACTGTCACTTGAAATGCTGCACCCAAATGCAAGAAGAAAGTGGGGGGCAGCACGGGGAATCATGAATTTGAGAAACAGTGACAACACAAAAACTTATCTTATTGTGAAGGAGTTGAGGTATGTTGAGATATTATGTAGATTACAACGATATCTCCCAGGAGATATGATACAGATTTGATTTACTTGATTTTGTTCCTATTGATATCAAATTTGATTTGTATTAATATAGATAGCCTATTTTTAAGAGATCTGCTGTACATTTTGTAATTAGGATCATATCTTTAGATTTAGCTCCATTCTTTCCTTATTTTTGGCTTTTCCTTGTATCTATATATTCATGAATCCTTTGTACAGTTTAAATCAATCAAAACTATACGTATTCTTTAGTCATTTCTTCTGGTCTCAAGTCAGTATATAACTTGTTGACTAGAGATATTGCCAATGTAGTTTTTATAAGGCTTGGGCAATCCTCATCTTACAAGTTGGTTTTGTGGGGTTGAGTTAAACCCTAAGCCCAGATTTTAAGATGGTATCAGAGCCTATCCTAGATCTGTTATTAGGTCACTCATATTTGTCTATGCTCTAGATGTCTATTCCTAGGCATGAGGGGGTGTTATTATTGGGTCACCCACATTTGTCTACACTTCAAATGTTCAGTCTAAGGCGTGGTGTGACTAATGAGGGGGGGTGTTGAGATTTCACATCCACTAAATATATGGTTAATGTAATCCTTATAAGGCTTGGACAGTCCTCACCTTACAAGTCAATTTTGTGTGGTTGAATTAAGCCATAAGCCCAAATTCTAAGATGGTATTATAGTATATCTTAGATCCATTATTAGGCCATCTGTATTTGTCTATGCTCTAGATGTCTATTCCTAGGTGTAAGAGGGTGTTTTTATTAGGCCACTCACATTTATCCACACTCCAGATGTTTAGTCTTAGGCATGAACAGATGTGTTGAGATCCAACATCGACTAGAGATATGGTCAATATAGTCCTTATAAAGCTTGGGTAGTCCTCACCTTATAAGTTGGCTTGTGGGGTTGAGTTAGACCCTAAGCCCAAATTCTAAGATAACCAAATCGTAAACAAAATCAGTTGAAGAGTAAAGCCTCAGAAAGAGAACAGCAACAGAACACATGCATTGCATGAAAAACACCAGTGTTCAAATTCTTTTACACTGTAGCTATGCAGATATTTCCTTCCACTCAGCTGGCAGAATGATCAAAAGAATATATTGCTTCAATCAACTTTTTGATATTATCATCCCTTGCATAAGGGAGAGCCCTAAAAAATCATTTAAATCTCTTGTAACAACTTCAAAAAATATAAAAACTACAAAATTCCTTGTAAAGATAATTGCTTACAGTTACATTATAGAAGAGAGACAAGGATAGTCGCTGGCCTTTGATTGCATCACCATTACCGGTCAATTGTAGTAGTCCTTGACCATATAAAGCCAAGTTTGCATTTGAACTAATGACAGAATTTTGCTGCAAAGGCAAGAAATCACTATCATGATGAAAGCTCCAACCCACCAAGAACAAAATATGGTTCTATAACCAAGAATACTGCATAACTTTGAATAAAGAATAAAGACTATTATACCCTTAAAACAGCCAGATTTCTCACTTCAAGAACTGAAGCAGTCACAACAGTACTTTCACCACCGTCAATTTGCATTGTGGAGTCCCACATGAGTAACATTTTAACAGAAACTCTAAATGCACCAAAAACCTTCATATATTAAAGGTAAAATTGTTAAATTACGAGCTGATACTATAACTCAGAGAAATAGTAGTTCAAAATAAGTGACACCTACATGGATTGACAATGAAAAGAAAATTATATTGCTATAACAGAAAAACACTTTGAATCACAATCTAGTACCTTTATGATAGAATCACTCAATAAAAGCTCTTCTGCAACAAGCTCAAACTCAGAAATTGGATAATCAGACAACCCAAAGATTAAGCTTCCTCCACTGTATACACTAATTTGGCCTCTCACCTTCATAATTAGAGAATTCAAACAAATATCAAACATTTGGCTTCAGTTAAATGGTCAAACATTGCAATGATTAATAAAGAAAAATATAAAATATATCAGTGAAATTGTTTTTGAAGACAAACAAAATGTAATATTGCAAGAAATAAACATCAAGCAAGATCTGTTTATTTTTATCCTTCCTGCAAGAAGACTTTATTGCTATAAAGATGGGACTTTAAAGACACCCTATCAGAAAAACTATTGGCTCATTAAAAGTCCCAATAACAATATCAGGGTAATTAAGGAGAAAATGAAATATCCACAACATATGGGAAAGATGCCAAGAATCTCTACTAGCATTTACACACTTTGGTATATACTATTAAAGCCATAACCCTGACATATCCAATAGTTTATGAAGTGCCTTAAAGATCCATGGAAGCAGTAGACTTCCAGATTAGATCAGACTTGAATCTCACTGGACAGTATGCAAAGATCATCTTTGCAAGGTGATTCTTAGACGATAACTTTTTTTTTTTTCAAACTTTTAACTTCTACAAGGTGAAGTTACGCACTACTATAACCACCTAGTTAGCAATATGGCATGCTTCCTTGTAGAATATCCATCTAATTTGACCTTTCACAGATGATATATGAACAAATGCAGAGGTATTATAGCACTATTCCCTTTTCATCTTTTGTCCAAAGTAACCTATTGAACGCTTCAGCAACTATCATTTAGAGGATTCACGATTGAAGACTACCAATGTAAGGCCACCAAATATGCTGAAATCTTTATAAATATTTACATTAACATTATTACAGAGAATCCAAATTAACTGATAGGATAACAGCATGAAAACTCTTTAAAGGAGACACTATTCATAGTCCAATCCATCCCTCTAAAACATGTGACACTTGCGTATATGACAGTATGAGAACCCACCTCGTAGTGAATGCATTAACAATTTGTAACAGTAATGATTGTTAAACATGAATATCACGATGTGTGCATAATATGAACCATTCAGAAAATTTAAGCAGGGTCCAGCTTTTATCAAGTGGCTTACTAGGAATGTGTGAGTAATCTGTATGCATAACTCAAATTGGAAGATATGTTTTTGAAACACAGGTATATGATAACCAGGAGACAGCTACCAGCAAAGGAGGTTTAAAAGAAGAGATATAACACCTACACCTACACAACCATCATAACAAGATGTTGAGGAAAATATGTAACTTTGGAATACTTTATAGTCAAACATAACGCATTAAAACAGAAATAGAATGAATCATCAGCTCCCTAGACTTCAAGCACCCACCCCCCCCCCAAAAAAAAAAAAGGAGCATTATCAAAATACAAGATTGATTATGCTCCAAAAACTTACATTACATAGTGTAAACAAACAATATTTATACATTACATGGTGTAAACAAACAATATTTATAGTCAAACATAAGGCATTAAAACAGAAGTAGAATGAATCATCAGCTCCCTAGACTTCAAGCCCGAAAAAAAGAAAGGAGCATTATCAAAATACAAGATTCATTATGCTCCAAAAACTTACATTACATGGTGTAAACAAACAATATTTATACATAAAAGTCCTCGAGGTGTAAGTGCATGCACAGTGTGTGTTTATATAGTATATAGATACCAAATTATGTACACATACATAATATATAATATATAAATAGAGACAAAAACATGAATATGAGCTTTCAGGTTAAATCATATACCCTTCCTACATCAGTTGGGAGTAATTAAAAAGGAAATGGGACACAAGTGTTACATGCTGAAACAGTGACATTGATACAATTGTTAAAGGCAACAATTAAAATAAAAGATTATTTTAGAAAAGTTTAGAGAATTTTAGAGGAATATTCTGAATTGCTTGAGTAAACAACACTCAGCAGGCTATTTATACAGTTTATGATTACAAGATAATAAGAATGCCACTTCCTAAGTACATGAATGATATATCCTATGTACAAGAATCCACTATTTCCTAGGAATATGAATTATACAAGGAACTAGAAAAATAATTACTGTTATTTACAACAATTTGCACTACCAAAAGAAGCAGACTTTCAAATACAGATAATGGATTCTATAAATGTTTGAACTATAAAATGCTTCAGCAGATCAAAACTGTTATGAAGGTAATTCTATATCATTTAAAGAATTTCCTGAAACACGTCTAATATTAAAAAAAAAAAGTTATAAAATGGTGACTCCATGATCATGTGTGTGTTTGTTGGTATAGTACACAGTGTATAATTTGCTACCTGAACTCTGGACCACACAAGCGGAACCAAAACTTTTGCATTATTTTCCACATAAACATTTGACCATAAAGGGCTGGTTGAGAAATCAAGCAAAGGAGTCTCCGTTTCTGTTGTGACATTATCATTGCTAACTTTCAAACTTAGTAAATGTGCGTTGAAATATGTGCCAGCTGCTCCAGAATTCCCAGGACAGCCAATACTCAAACCTCCTGTCCAACAAATGCATGTATTGTGTATAAGCTCCTTCTTGCTATCCAGATTAAAAAAAGGCACCCTTGAAAGTTGTCTTATTAGATTGAAAAAATTGAAGATACAACTACAACAATGTCAACCAAAATTTTTTATTAAAAGAACAAATCTAAAATTATCAAATGCATAGTCTCTACACCACCAAAAAATTTAGACTCTGTTTGCATGTGTAATCGAAAACATTAACCCCCTCCCTTTGGGGCAGAAGTTAGCATCCTCCTCTTTTTCATGAGGATAAAAAAGTAAAAAATCCAGTGTTTCAAATTAACAAAACAAACCAGTAAGCAAACCCAAATGATTTGGTAAACTACCTAGGTGGTTTTCCCTCACCCATTTTAATTTATGCTATTCATCCATATTATCCCCACTGCTTCATCTGGCAATGAAGAAGAAATTGATGAATTTTGGGACACTGGATTATTCACCACTTCAAAAATTCTGAAAGAGTTAAGCTTGCAAAAGATGAAAGAAGCTGAATGCTTACATAGGACCATCATCGTCACAATTGGAACCCAATCAAATAAAAATGAACTCTAATCAGGAATAATGATGGATAGATTCCAGAATCTAAATCAGGAGAACAGCCTTTCAGAAAAACTTTCCTTGCTGAATTGGTTCTGAACACCATCCTTCTAAGTAATAACAAAAACAGGACAGGTTTCTTGATTAAAAGTAAAAGGTTTCCTTTTCAATTATTCATATATCACAAACTGTAGCCTGTGGGTACATTAGTATTACACTACTCTCTTTTCCTTTATAAAAGAAGGTATCACATCCTTACCTATGCTCATTTTTAATTAAAAAAAAAAATTGGTTTTTTTGCCCATTCTCATATTGAAAACTGAAAACATTTATTTGTTCAAAAAATATTATAATTTTTGGTATTTTGATTCACATAGATTAAGCTTAACATCGTTACAGTAGAATAAAAGATCAAGCAGGAGTCATCATTGGTTTAACTACCAGGTACAGGAGTGTATTAGAACTAACCATGAACAGTAATGTTTAAATCTTCTTGTATGCTATAACAATCAAGTGATATTCTTCCTCCACCTCCTCCACCCCATCCCGTCCCACCAGCAGCACTGATGGTACCATATCCCTTCCTACACTCAACCGAAAAATGAAGTTGAAAAGAAAAGTTACCAGTACAATTTACTAGATAACACGTATTATTTCCCTACAAAACCTTCAATATAGACAAGGCACTTTTACAAACTAGAAACAACTTAAAAACCTTCAACAAAGACAAGACATTTCCAAAAATATCCGCATTCTTCAAAAGAAAAACAATACTACCACTGCAATTGTAAATGACCATGGGCCAAATGCCAAAGCAGATCCATGTAAACTGAATATTAGACAATATGCCATCATCAACAAAAGCCACAATTCTCTGCCAGTAATATCATTAAAAAATTTTAAGAACATCTGCTATTGCCTCGTCATCTAAACTTCGAAACCATTTAATATGTAATAAAACTATTAGTTATAATGTTGTAACCGTTAATAGAAGTGACTTAATATGCCAAAAAAAAAAAACTGCATTTCACTCTTCAACTAATAGCTACAGGCACCCTTAACAATCATTTAGAAGCCATCATATGAAAAAAGGGTATAAGTTCACACACTAACAAGTAGTTTATACTCACAGCTTTATGGCATGAACCACTATACTTCCACCAGAGCCACCTCCCCCATCAGACCCTCCATCTCCTCCTTCTGCAGTAATAGATCCATTTACATATAAAGTGTCCTTCACTAGAAGCTTAACACGCCCCCCACCATGCCCTCCGTATTGTTTTTTAGTAGATTTTCCACCACCTTTGCTCCCGTAACTCCATGGTTCAGACAACGTAGACCAAGCATAAACATCACCACCCCAGTTTGTCTTGTTATTTTTTAAACAAGATGCACCACGCCCACCGTGCCCTCCACCAGCTCCATCGTTGCCAACAGGTGTGCCACTAGTTTGGGAAGGTGGTGACCCACCCAAAGATGATGAGTCTATATAAGAATTGTATTCCATTGTCAGATTGGCAGTGGCCAAAACCACAGAACCAGCAACAATAGATGCATTTTGACCAAGTTTAATGTTGCCGGACACATTGACTGTTATCATGCACCCTTCCACGGGACATAAAAGTGAAACATCAGAGAGTATCTCCAGGTTTCCAACACCATAAATGTAAATATCAGATTTTAAATAATGAGTTGAGCTTAGCAAGCACGTGGTATTAAAAGATCCTACACCTTCCAAGTCCTCACAAGAGACTGACTCGTTCAATGGGAATGACCAAGTTGATGTTTCAATAAATGCAGAATCATGGAGTTGAGAATCATCTCCCACAAGTGACCCAGAATAACCCAACCAGTTTTCTAAGCCAGTACTCCTATTCAAGTGATGTCCTGAACTAAGAGAAATACAAGATATATGAAGATATCCCAAAACAATGCAGCACCAGAGGTACCAATGCATTACCGCAAAGTGGATCACCACCTATGCCAAGTATATATCAGTAGAAATCAGAATAAATGTAAAGTTTCAATCAGCTCAGCAGAAAATATCAAGCAATTTATTTCTGAAAGCTACCTCCATAGGGATTGGTCCTCAAGGAAGCCACTTTTATTCATTTATTCTGCAACTAAATACAAAGGAAATATCAAAAAATAAGAAAAACAGGGAGGTTAGAGTACTTTAGTTTTTATGTTTTTACATACAATAGAGCTTAAATTAGAGATTACTCATTAAGCTCTATCTACATACAGAAGCCATGTATCATGAAGCAGCTAAAGTGGGATGTAGAAGCTAGTAAAAGTTCAAGTTAAATTCTTTATGTTCACAAAGGAAATTATATCATACTTCAGACATTTCACTGAGAAACTTTTTCAATAAAGAAATTTGCAAGCAAACCATGAAATTAAATAACCCATGAAAAATGATAAAGGATACCACTGTACTCAAGCCTTGTAAGAGTATGAACGGGTCAATTATATTATTTAACGTGTTGAGTTTAAAAATCCCTTTTCTGCAAGTTTTCCTTAACTTTGTCTATCATATATTATAATAAATCTAAATTTCAAAACAAGAAAACACTGTTGTAAGTTGTTATAGTTTGACACTGATTAAAAAAGGAATGCATGTGTGCGCACACAGAAACACATAGAGAAAGAGAGGGAGAGAGGTGATACTCATCAATTTGACAGTTCCCCTAAGATGCATAAAATGTGAAAAGGGCAATATAGTAGTATATATACACAAGTACACAACAATATCATAATGTTGAATGACTAAAATCTAAATTAACCATTGTAGTTATCATAAAATCTTGAACACTTTATCTCAAGTTGGGCATAACATCGCTGGAAGATTTTGATCCCAAAAATGGCATCTTGTCAACTAAAAACTATAACACAGAAGCAGCATATCTCAACCTAATAATGACTCTTGCTGTCAGTCTGTCATGTATCTTTAAATCTATCACTAACCTTATCTTTTTCACAAACACTAGCATAATATTATCTTCATCACAACATAGATATGTGCAATGAATTACTTCAGATTGCACTATTCCTGTGAGAAAAATATGTTTCCAAGTATGATAAACACCGTCAGTCATCAGCATTAATTAGATTAAAACACATTATACAATTTTTTTACAAAATGCTCTACACTTTGTTTACATCTGATATGGCATTTAATTTTTATTGGAATATAAAAGTGAATATCATCAGCAACATGTTTGTAAAGCCTTCTGTTACACAAGCATGCATGTTCTGACAACCTTGCGTCTCATTTTTCAAGGCATAAGTACTTCACCAGTGCCATAATAATATTTTCTTAACTTGTAAACTTTCCCTTATTCCCCAATCCCCACAATTCCAAAGAATTATGCATAATTCACATTTCACAGTCTCCTACACCGCTTTCAATCAATGTAATCCCACCGCAGTGAAATTCAACTCCACTGATCATACTACCGAAACTCGATCACGAATCCATTCACAAAATGCCAAAAAAAAAAAAAGAAAAAACATGTTCTCAAACAATAACTCATGCAATGCTATCCGAATCAACTAAAAAAAGAAAAAGGCATAAAATAAAACCTATTACTCACTAATCAAGACCGATGCAAAAAATTGAAATGATAAAAAGCATAGCTCGGAGAATCAAAAATGAAAAGACGAAAATCGTGGAAGAGGTGAAAAAGTGGTAGTGATATAGTGGAAATTGGAGTGGTAGGAGGAGTGAACTAACCGTAAGGGTAGAAGAGTGAGGAAGGAAAAAGAGTAAGAGAGTGAAAAATGCACTGAATCTTTGGAGGTTGAATTATGGTAACAGTGTTGGTCTAAGTCAGAAGATGGTGTGCATCGCTTTCTTTCTCTTTTGCTTTTTTTTTTTTTTCTTTTACTTTCTAGTTTTTCGTTATTAATAGGATGCAAAATTTACAATGAAGGCTGGCTGGGAATAGAAATAGAAATGTATATATTGTAGACCATATGTTTGGGGAGAAAAAGTCTGTACGAGTCCAAGCTACATTTGTGTAGGTGGATTCTGACCTCTGATAAAGATTCACGCGAGTTTTTCTGAATGATTGGACCCCATTCTGTATCTGCCCTCCCTTTTCTTCCTAATTTCGAGATTACCTACTTTGGATTAGAGCGTGATTTCACGTTTTGTCATTTAAAATCGCGTTAAAGTATTAATTAACGTGATTTTATATAAATATTTATAAATTTTATCATAGGTTTAGAAATGAATTTTGATATTAACTTAGTTTTAATGCTTAATTGCATTTTTTTTGTCCTCAAAATTTTACAAATTTGGTCACCTCAAAAAAAAATTTACAAATTTTATCCTCCCAATTTATAAAATATCGCAAATTTTGCTTCCAAATAAAAAAACTGCCACAATTAAAAAAAATCATTACAAAATTGTTTTAATTGTAATGATTTAAAAGAAAAACCGTCATAAAATATGTTAATTGTGGTGTTTTTTTATGTTAAGACAAAAATTGTAATATTTTATAAATTGGAGACAAAATTTGCAAAAAAAAAAAAAATTAGAATAGCAAAATTTGTAAAATTATAAAACTTTGGGATAAAAAATATAATTAAGTCTACTTTTAAAATAAAAAATTATTTCATTTTTAAAAAGCTGGCGTAAACACACTTGTTCCTTTCCCTTTGCGTCTTGACCAGCCTGCCTTTGGTTTGGTCACTAGAAAGACATGTCGTTCACCAAATAAAAAAAAGCCATCCGTTGGATTCAATACTTGTTTTAATTTGATTGGTAAAAGAATAAATTATAGATGTACTGTACACTATAATCTAATCACAAAATAAATTTGTTAATTTTTATAATAATTATCTTAAAATTATATTAAAATTGATTTCTAATTGCACTTTCTTGGTAAAATTCTTTTCGGGTGTGTAATTGTACATCTACCTGCTTTAAAGTGTCACTAAACTATCGTTTATGGCCAAAAAAGTTCGTCCAATAGAAGCCAATCGTCTCGTCGGTGAAAGATATTATTGATCACGAAGCTTCCGATAAAAAAAATTGCGTTTTTTTTTTTAAAGATTTTAAATTATATATGTTAAATCCTAAATTATTAAGTGTTACTGCAAGTTATTAACAAAATCAAAACAATGATTATAACTTCGATTATTTTTTAGCAACAATCTTTTTGGCACCTGCTTTAGCTGTTCTTTGTAGTTATTTTCTTTCCAATGAACCAGAAAAATATTACACAGGAGCTTTCAGCGGTTGATGCAGCACACGAATGATTAGGCTGATAAAAGTAGCAGAAAACCTGGTTGAAAGCTGAAAATTGATAGCTAGTAACTGAAAGTTGTTAAGCTAGTTTGTTAAATTATAAGTTTTTAATAAAATTATATATTGAAATAGTTAATAAATATAAAATAATATAAATGAACATGTTTATATGATATTTTTATATAAATTTTAATTTTATTTTATTGATAAAATATATTTTGGGATAATTATAATTTGTTTATTAATTAGTTTTAAACTCTTATAATTTTTTATTAATAGATTAATTATTTTAATTATAATTTTTAGTTTCATTTATGATTTTTTTTGTATTATGCATTCTACTAGTAATTTTATATATCTTAAAATATTCCCAACCAAGTTTAAAATAAAATAAATTAACATACACTTAAGTGAATGTTATACTTTTATTATGTTGATTAGTGTAATAATTAAAATATCTTGAAGTATAATGTTAAAATAATATAATAAATAATGTAAATAGTGCAATGGTTGAAATAAACAATGTAAAGAAAAAACTAAAAAATAATAAAACCTTATCTTATTTAAAAAAAGGTAATAAGGAAATTTAATAAATATTTTAAGGATAATATATATATATATATATAAACTAGAAGGTAGAAGGTATCATTTTAAAAAAAGCTATTTGAAGTAGCGCTTCTAAAAACATTATAAACTACTAAAAAAAACTTATTTACCAAACATTATTAATAAAGTCAAACAAACTTTTCAGCTAATAAAAAAAATTAAAAGCTAACTGAAATGACTTGTCAAACATAACCATAATGTTTAATTCATTTTTTTTACGTCTTTTCTTCTTAAAAATATATATTTTTTATTTTTATTTCATTAAATTTTTTTTGTTTTTTATTTTTTATAACTTATCTAAAATTGTGTTTGTCCTTACTTTTTTTCTTTTAGGGAGAAAAAAAATCCAAAAATAATTAAGTGAAATGTTGCATTAAAAAGAAAAATAATTTAAGAAACTGTTAATGGAATCATCAAATTGTTGAATAATTAATTGGTATCGCTTGAGGTATATTGGTATATGAAATTTTATTCACTGTTGTGCTAAAAGAATATAATTTTAAATAGTTAATTTATATGTGGTATAATATCAATGCATACTGAATAATAATATTGATATTAAACTTAAAATATAAATAATAACTGATATAATTTAACCTATTTAATAATGTAATACTGTAGAATATTTCTTTAAATATTTCATCAATTGTGGTATATTGTATTGATGTTGTTTCTTGTTTAAAATTAGTATTTTTAACTTATTTTGAGCCTTTGCTGAAAAAATAATATTATAAAGTTAATTATGATTAAAAATTACATAGGACAATATAATTCAACATATAAAGTAATTTGTCCTTAATAAGTGTTAATCGATGAAAAAATGAGAAATGGTTAATTATTTAAAAATATATATATACACTTCATTATTTTTTTTTCCTGAATTTTTTAAATATATGGGGTTTGTTAATATATTTTAACTTATTTTTAAAAAAATGTCAATAAGCTATGATTTTAAATTTGATAAAATAGTCCTAAAAATTTTACTTGTTAAAATGTTTTCTAAAAAAAAATAAGCATGTATTAGTACACATAGGTGCTAATAGTTTCTAATTCATGTACCGTTAGACGAATTTCTTTCATAGAAATTAGCATTCTTCCTTTTTCCTTATAAATGTGATCTTATATATGTACTGTTTATAAACACAGATTATGAAATTGTACGTTTTATAAATTTCAGTATAATGTAAATTTAGAAAAAAAAATTGAGACTCTTCTTTGGTGAGGTAAAAGGTCATCTTAATCTCTAAAAGTGTACAATGATGTCACATTAGTTCTTGAAGCTAAGAAAATTTTAAAAAGTGCCTAAAAGCGTAATTTGTCTATCGTACCAGTCCAACCGTTATATCATACATACAATATGTAACTTAAGTGATAATATTAATATATGTTTAGGACCAAAATAACAATAAGTAATTAAGTTTAGAGATTTAAATAAAACAACTGAAAATTTTAAGAACTTATTTAGAATTTCCTTAGTTTCATAAATCCATACGACACGCTTAATACTTTCAATGACAAAAAAGTAATTTACTTCTTCTTCTTTTTTCTTTCTTTTTCTTACGGCATCATAAGTTATATTACGCCATAATTGATTACCCTAACGTAAGTCCAAAACAATGTTATATGATATGGAAATTGGAATAAGCCTCTTCAAAATATTTATTTTCAATTTTCGGAGGATTTATGGGTGTATCTTTTCATATGGCTTGTTTTTTTTTAAGACTTGATTTTATTCCTAAAAATATCTACTAATTCAATTAAATCTCTTAAAAAATATTAAATAATGTTTCAAAATTATTTTTATAAAATACTTTGGTCCCTTTGTCATAAAAATTTGTTTGACTTAATAGAAGAGCTTACAAGACATTTTAACTAGCTGAGCTAAGGTGATACCTCACAAATTTTACCATGTAATATATATATAGTGGGTAGGGATCAAATTACTCCAAAAGTAACTCTTGATAAAGTTATTTCATTCAATAACTCTTGATATATATTAAATTTTAACGATCTAACTGTTAAATTAAAAGATTTTATCTAGTAGATCAAGTATACAAATTTTTATAAATTTTGAAAACTATTTAATACTTCCTTAAATAAATTCAAATTAACACATAATATAATTTTCTAAATTATAGTAAATGTCAACAATAAGATTAATTAGCCACAATTGTCTAATTTATCTAAAATTCAGTGTGCATGTTCGTTGAGATAATATATTCAACAATTGGATCATTAAAACTTAATATATATCAAGAGTTAAAGTGAAGTAACTCTAGCAAGAGTTATTCTTGAAATAACTTGATCTCCTTCTGCCCCACACATATCTATATTGTAAGAAATGAAAATTATAAATATAAACTGTAATATTATATTTGAGTGGTCAATATTAAAAAAAATGCACATAATTTTTTAAATAGGCATGTGACCACTAACTAAATTTTAATATTAACTATCTATATATAATATTTTTTTCATTACCATGACATTGGTACGAAGTATTCACCAATTTTTTGCTCATGACTAATCTTCGCCAAAGAATCTTGTAGAGCACAAAGATAACACGAAAAGGGAGGTTGAATTGTGTTATAACAAATTTTCGCAATTCTTTTGTTAACGACGTATTGTCTGAAATAAGATCAAAAAGATTTTCAAAAACGTTTGATAAGACAAACAAAAGATGAAAGATGAAAGACAAACCGAAAAGCACACAGAATTTATATTGGTTTGTCTCACCCCAGAGACTATGTCCAGTTCTTGGCAACAACCAAGTTTCACTAACTTTTTCAAGTTACAAGTATTCTTTCCACAAGCCTCTTCAGGCTCAACCCAAGTAGTCTTTCACTTGCCTCTCCAAGCAAACACCCAAGTATTATTTCAATCAAAGCCTCTTCAAGCTTCCACCAATCTTATTAAGAAAAAGGTTTACGCGTGAATTACCTCACTGCGTTTAACGCCTTAACAAGCAAATATACAATGAAGTACAACAAGAATTTTACAATCTAAAAATATAAGAGCTTTTTCTTTTCTTAAAGAAGATATGAATTTCTCAGAATCAGCAACAACTATGTCAACCACATCAACTACAGCAACAACAACTTTCGAAAGAGGTCTATTCTTCTATTTATAGGCTTCAAAAAAAATCCGTTGAGTGCTTTGCAGAAGACGGCCTTCGTCTGATGAAAAGAGTCATTGGAGCATTAAATGCAACATTTAATGCCTTTCACCAACTTGTTATATGATAAGATAAAGCAGTCTGCTTATCTTTTCTCTTCTTGTACTCAATCTTGTAGCGGTTGTCATGTCCACTTTCCCGTTCTGGCATACGCACATATATTCCTTCTTTTTCGCTAACTATCTTCGAGAGTAGGTATATAAGCTTTATACGTTTTGAAATAGCTTACACTCTGATTGATATGCAGATCATTTTAGAATGTTGTCATTGTCTATGAGATTTGTTAGTTACAAAATTTATCTAATCAAAAGACAAGACGATATTCATTTTAAAAACATCAGACGATTGCATGCGAACGAATGATCAGACGATTATGTAAAGACATATATAATTTTAACTGTTTGTTATTATCAAAATATTTGAGGGTTATATATTCGTCCTTTGTCTTAACAAATCTGATTGGTCACCTTTAGTGGGGTCTCCTCTTCCAATCATATTTTTTTTTCCTATCCACAAGGCCCAAATCCAAAACATTGCTTAAGAAACTCAAGACCAGTATTACTTGGACCAATGACATGTTGGTGTATCTATAATTAGAATTACACTAATTTTCCCAGTGGTGTGATTGTGTGAATATAGATTTTGAAATTACAAAAAGTATCAACTGTAATTAAGTTAAGCTTCAAGAAAAGTCAGTATAATTTTCTCTAATAATTAATGACACGAAACAAAATAAAAGTACTATTAAAAAATCATTTGCTTGAGATTAAATTTTATCATTCAAATGCCTTTAATACCATATATGTTCACGAATGGGAATAAAAATAAGGAGAATCTTGTTTTAAAATTTGAACTTAAATATGTGTATTATTGAACTTATATTATAGCATATTTAATTTTTAACTTTAAATATTATATATTATGAGTTATGATATTTATAAATGAAGTTTAATTTTGAATAATATGAGGTTATAAATATTTTGTTATTTTATCAAGGGAGTCTAGCTCAGTTGGTTGAGCAAGGTGCATGAGTTGTTGTAAACCCTTAATATTGGAGTTCGACTCTTTCCTTTGAATTAAAAAACATATATTATGTTATCTTTATTTAATAATATTTAATACATTGTATTAAAAATTAAAATGATATTATTTAAGAGCTTAATTGTTATATACTATTCGTGGGTATTTTGGTACCTCGAACGGGTGGACGCTTCGAGCAGCTCTGGCAAGTGGCAGCACTTGCTTGTCACCTGCAAAGACACTCTGATGCTTAAGTCAGTGTCTATAAGAGGTGAATAATAAGGCTTAGGTCTTTACCTGAAGGCATGTAATGCTTTATATAACAACAAGGTGGTAAGTTAGTTACCACGGGCCTTGAGCAACGTGGCTAGGCCCAAAAGGGGTCCAGAACAATAGCCCCTGAAGTCGGTGGCTCGTGTTGACACGAGCACCGGCTTGTCCTTTAAGGCACGTGGTTTTGGCTTTCACTATCACATTTTCTCTCTTTCTACAGAATGTTAGTTTAAAGCGAAAAATAAGTTTCGATGTTACCCGACTTCTCGATCGAGCTGCCGCTTTTTTCTTTGCTTTGTTTTGCTTTTATACCTGAAATGAATTTCAATATATATATTTGTTATGTATATTTTTTTCCTTTTTGTATCTAATGAGCCTTGAACATATCCGACGAGATAGATTTCTTTATGAGCCTTGTACATATTCGACAAGGTAGATATCTTCCTATCCCGGCAGAAGCGATCTTCCTACCCCGGCTGGAGCGAATCCACGTACACGAGATAGTTCGCAATGCCTACTTTATCTTTAATTTTGGCAATCTTCCTACCCTGGCAGGAGCGAATCCTCGTACGTGGGGTAGTTCGCAATGACTTGCTTTATCTTCGTTTTTAGTGATCTTCCTACCCTGGCTGGAGCGAATCCAAGTACACGGGGTAGTTCGCAATGCTTGCTTTATCTTCAATTTTAGCGATCTTCCTACCCAGGCTAGAGCGAATCCACGTACACAGGATAGTTCGCAATGCTTTGTCTTCATCTTCAGTACCCCGGCTAGAGCAAATCCACATACACAGGGTAGTTCGCATGGCTTGTATTTGGTTGTCATTTCTTTGTTTGCCTTTTGCCTTTTTGTTTTTGACCTGGAAAATAATTGTAAATGATTTTTGTCCGTGCTACCCCCGAGGGTGGTCATAAGTCGGCTTTAGAAGACACTATGCCGGTCCTACACTTTCTTTCAATCAAGAGCAAGCTTTTTGTAATGATAGAATATTTATCAAAGAGCTTCTCATGATTTAAGCCATGTTTACGACACTGTTTGTAGTCTCTGACATGGTATCATGGTATGATAGCATTTGATAAAAAAGGATTCGATTGAATGAACATCATGGCATAATGTGTGTAAGGCATTAAAAGCCATCTAAACTTTTAATATGTGTGGGTCCCGTCATGGAATATCAAACTAAGCTTTTAACATTTTTATATATGTCGTGATATAGAATCTTATGCTAAATGTAATATAGCATCACATGTTATGATAATCATTCCAAAGATATGGTGGCGAGATGGGATTGAAAATTCAATGGCACATTTCGCTTTTATTTATTTCAAGGCTTATTCTTACGTGCATAATGGTATGACATATATAGATGCAATCATACTAATGAAAAGGAATAACATGGAATTGCCATATAAAAAGAAGTGGAAGGCGCGTGGTACCTCTGGCGTGCGTATTCGTTACTTTTGATTGGCATGTATTTAGGCTAGAATATTTAAAGCCTGTACCTTTAGTAATCATAGGTTTCTATAGCGCGTCAGATGGCTTTGAGCCGATCTTAGTGACAGCTTCAACGTCTTTGTCGGCATTGAAAGGTTCCCCTGGGTTCAAAGGTGTCGAGTGTCGACGTAGTGCAACATTTTGTGCCGACATAGTATTTGCTCCAAAAGCATCTGGCTTTAGTGTTAAGGCGGCTTGATGGTCACTTGACTTAGATCCATCTGAAGTCATCCATGCTTAGAGGGATACAATATGTCGATCCTGCAATTTCTTTTAGCAAACACAAAGCAAGCTTGCATGATGGCATAGATAATGTCAGTAAAATTAAACAAGATTGAGCCTATATTTTTATTGACTTAGTAGTCATTTGCTTCCGTGCCAGGGTTCTCCTTGCAAAATTAAACCACACGGGTAGTGTTCCATGCTTACATAAAGTTGTTTCATCGCTTGCCAAATATTGGTAGCTCTTGCAGGGGGCCTCTCCCCTCTTTTTAAAAGAGAAACAACATGTACATGATAGAGATCGATTGCATATAGTATAATACGATGTCACTCATTTAAGTGTGGCCTGATAACCTTTGAGTAATGATTACTGTATGAAGGGAAGGAAAAGAAATGGCATGTGTGACAATATATTCATGCATGTGCGCACCATTATATAGGTAACGTCGACACCATTAGCTTTACATATCATTGGTCATGATGTATGATGTATGATGTATGATGTATGATGGCATATCATTAGCATGACATGTTAAAATGAATGGCACGAGATTGAAAAGATTGACATAGGCAACGCTTCACGCATGTGAACATTATTATATGTCATTGTTTTATAATATTATCAAAGGCTGTTTAAACTTTAATGTGAATATTTTAAGCCTTTCTAGCTTGGCGTATTATGTTATTATATTATTATGTCATAATGAAATAAAGCTTCAAACGTGAGTTTCCATCATGGGTATGGATAATATATCCTTAGCATGGGTATGCATGCTATCACAGCATGATAAAGTGATCATAAAATATCTTGGTCTTTAAATTATGATAATTATCATATAATAAAAGGAAACGCATCATGAAATGCATGATCTAATGTTTATACACTAGCCGACGTATTATCATTATATGACTAATATTTAAAAAATTCCATCGTATGCCTTAGCATTTATGTGATATTTGTGATAGCATAAAAAGATGCCGCCTATAAAGAAAGGTTTTCCAGCTTTTTACCTTATTCAACTTTTACCTCCTTCGACTTTCGAGCCTACCTTAGTCTAGATGCATGTGTCGGGTGGCTTTTAGAGAGCATGAATAAATGAAGTCGACGCTTTTATACGGACTTGTCATTGATCTAGATCTGACTTGGGATCGTTAATTATGTAGGTCGGCTATCAAATCTACGATGTCTCTGGGTTTTTTTTAAGCTTTCTAGCTCTTACCTTATGCAGGAGCCATCCCATCGGAATTTGGTTATGTCGGTGTGGGATCACTACATCTAAGTTGGCATGATTGTAGGAGCATGCTATCTCGATGGTTTCGTATCCTCAATACACTCTTTTGCTAATGTGAGATGCAAATCGTCTCGAGTTTAGAGCTCACATCCAAGGACTAACACAGAAGCAAGCACATGCATGTGTTATATAATAAAATCCTCAATGTGGATGGTTACCTCTATTGCATATCTGTAATCTGGTTCGAGTAAGTAGGCCAGGTTTGCAAGCATGTTGGAGGGAAGTCTATGTGAAGGTTGAATTTTCTACGCACGTCCATGCCGGGCTGAGCTTAGTGGCCGAACCCATATGCAGACCGCCCATGCATATTAGTCTGCATGGGATGACTGGCATTAAGCAGGACGGTGACGTCTTTGCCATGATGCCGTCCTCTTTATGCTTACACGAAGTCGGCAGTGCTTAGTATTGCTGGCCTAGAGTCTCCTCTCGAAAACCAACTTAAATAAGAAGCTCTAAACTTATCACGGAAAGGGAACAATGTGTGAGCCAATATATTGCCATTATGTGCATGAGCTTCCAACCATGGGTCTTCCCCATGTATCCCGGACATCGATGCTTTTATCTTGGTGACGGCTTCAAAGCCTTTGTCGACTTTTAACGTCAGGCTTAACACAGCCAATCAACTTATGTGCAAAGCATC
Organism: Spatholobus suberectus; assembly: GCA_004329165.1. Taxonomy (NCBI): domain Eukaryota; kingdom Viridiplantae; phylum Streptophyta; class Magnoliopsida; order Fabales; family Fabaceae; genus Spatholobus; species Spatholobus suberectus. The sequence continues at coordinate 86,600,264 of CM014730.1, read as the reverse complement.
GGTGAGCCGGTGGACCAAGTCGAAGTAGGCTTTGCGTGAAAACTCACTTGATGACGCTGAGGTGGGTGTGTGTCGGCAATGAACATCAACCTAACAAGAGTTTGGGCTTGATGAAAAAGAGAAATGAATACACAAGTAATTCGCCAACGAGAGTATCAAGTTTTTCATGAGCTGTTTCTAAACGTGCGACATGTTTCATGTGTCCGACATTAGTAACAGGCTTTGCACGTCGGCACCAAGGTAACATGTAAGTAGTTAATCCTACCCATGGTTAACGTGTAGACCGGCCTTACATGTTGGCTCGCATAGGATGACCGACATTAAGCAGGACGGTATTGCCCTTGCTGTGATGACGATGTCGCTTGTTGTGGCTTTGGTCTTGCGAAAACGTGTGCAATGAACGGAAAGATACATGCAAGTCTCGATCTCAGTTGGGGTTTATGTCGGCATGCTTGTAGGGGATCATACGATCTCGACATTTAAGCCTATGTATATTGCTATATTTTCAAGGTGTTGGCTTAACACACCTCGAGGCTGACTCGAAACGTCGGATCGAAGTGCTCAAGTCTGAGGGTGCTTGTCTCCATGTCCACGAGGTGCTTGTTCAACAAGGCCTAAGGGTGCCGACTCTTACACGCCGAGTTGATCCACTCCTTCAAGTTGAAGCTCTCATGCCAGGATGAAGCCGATCTTGTGGGCATTATGTTTTCAGAAAACACTTCGCATGTTGCTTAGCCCATCCAGTGGATGCTTGGTTTTTTTACACATGGGTGTTATGCATATTGTTGCGTCTTAGGCACAACGAGGCTGTGCCATAGATTTATCTCTACATGAAGTCTTTTGGCAATGTACTAGGTGTACCGACCTTTACAAGTGCCTGGGCATCCTAAGGTCATCCTTGAGGCTAAGGTGCTCATGCCGAGGTGTCATCATTTTCGGGAATCGACTGTGATTGATGACAATACCGGGGTGTCAAAGGACCCCGTCCTAAAGCGGCTAAGGTGCCGACGCTGACTCTGGCACCGGACTAGTCACGGCTTTGTTGGCCTTAAAACCTGTGTCAGTGCAGAAGTTCATCCGGGGTGTTTACGTCGATCTACTTGGTGAAAGTCAACTTTAACGTAATTGCAACTGTAGACACGCACTTTGAATTTGGCAACAATCTTGGCATCTTACACTCCAACATCTGAGAAGTTGATGGAGGATGCTTCGAAGTCGAAAAGAATCGCTTTGACATGGTTTAGACGCTTGAAGTTATGGGGCGGTTAATGTTTGCCGACTTTGATCTCATTGATGATGATATCGATGTGTGAATCCTCGTGATCGAGCTACTTCGATCTTGTTTGAAACGCATTGGATGAAGACTTTCCACTGAAAGCCTTGGTGAAGATTGGCCGGTCAATATAGCCATGATCGAGAACAAGTTGAGCCGAACTTAGTGATGTCAACTTTGGATGTGAAGGTTGATTACGAGATTGGATGGCGTGATTTGCAGTTGTCGACTTGCACCGCGATTAATGTTAGACTAAATGCGTGTTCGCACAAGTCGATTCGAGCACTAGAGACATCATGCTTTCCGGGGAATCGGAGAGGACACATGCAACCCAAATTGTCGTATACCTGCAATGAAACTATGTTGTGCGGTGAACACAAGGACGTATTTCCGGTGAGCTCCTGCGGTGGTAGTTGGTGTCTCTGGCGGTGGCACCTGATAGGTGTGGAGTCCTTTACATAGTGTGTTGGAGGGAAATTTTGTGAGAGTTGGGTGCCACGTGGTGGTTTACGTTTGAGTGAATTACACACATTCTAGCTGGGTGCCACGTGGTGGTTTACATTTGAGTGAACTACACGCACGTGGTGGTTTACGTTTGAGTGAACTACATGCATTCTAGCTAGGTGTCATGTGGTGGTTTACGTTTGAGTGAACTACACACATTCTATGCCATTGGGCGTGTTCTTCCCCGAATCCGAGGTTGAAGTGAAGTTGATCCGAGATAGCATGGAAACATGAGCCGGGGTAAACTAGCGATGTTGAAACCGGAATAGGCGGTGCGGGGCCGACTTAGGGCCATAAGTACGAGTGATCTCTAGAACAGAAACTTACCAAGAAACAAGGAGAGAAAATGGATTACCCATTGAAGAATCTTAAAACAAGGTTCATGAGGGGGGGACTAGCATGTTTATGCGAATTAGTGTCCGCTTTGGATTGGAGCGATGAAATCTCTAGGCAAACCCATATTGCGTGACCTTTCCTTTTCTCCTTTAGTTCTTCGATAATCACAGACAAAAATCGACTTGAGAATGGGTTGGAGGAGAAACTTGCGTGGATCTGAATCTGGGTCTTTGAGTTGAAGTTGTTCTTCAGAAATAGGTGTGATCTCGCGTGGTTACACCCTCGACAGAGGCGGTCTAGAACGTCCAACATAACAAAAGAAAGGAAGGAACGTCGATTCCCATAGACAACACCAATGTTCATGGGTATTTTGGTACCTCGAATGGGTGGACGCTCCGGGTAGCTCCGGCGAGTGGCAGCACTTGGTTGTCACCTGCAAAGACACTTCGATGCTTAAGTCAGTGTCTATAAGAGGTGAATAATAAGACTTAGGTCTTTACCTGAAGTCATGTAATGCTCTATATAGCAACAAGGTCGTAGGTTAGTTACCACAGGCCTCAGGCCACGTGGCTAGGCCCAAAGGGGTCCAGAACATATATTGTTAGTGTAAAAACTTTTACACTGTTAACCAATCGAAAATCAACTTTAGTGTGATTTTTAAGGTGGTTATTATCAAAGTCAACAAAATTACCATACATGGTAAGTTGTGATTGGATGACAGTGTAAAACGGTTTTAAACTATTAGTACATAGCCTATTTTTTTTTATTTAATTATTTTTAAAACAATTATTATTAAACTATTGCACATTAAATTACTACTGCCACCGGGTGAACCGGTTCGGTTTGAAAAAGCTTCATACATGCCTACACGTGCACGTAGGACAGCGAGTACTGAAACGAAACTGGTTAGTAAATATATTCACTCTTTGTCTATTTTGTTCAAACACGAACGAAAGGCATGTGGAAGACAGATCGTATCACACTCTCACGCGTTGCGTGCTTTACTAACTGAATGAGACTAAAATGATATTTAATTAACGATTGATGGGTATTGACAAGCTGTTTAAGAAAATCCGAACTACTTTTTCTTTTTTTTTTTGGTTACAATTAGTCAATTACAAACTACATTTATTTTATGCCTCTGCTTTTTTCATGAGCAGGGACGACATCTGACTGTTTCATTTGCCTGTTTGCTCTTTTGAGTGGATTGCTCCATTTGGCGCTGATACTAAATCAGTATAATATAAATAAATGACAAAAGTTTGATAAAGTCGAATACCGAATATACAATTTGATATGTTATCTTTTACACTTTGGTAGATTAGAAATGGTGTGAAATTAGGAAAGAAGAAAAAGAAAATATTAAATTACTTTTTTGTCCCTTTTTTTTAATTCAAATTATTCAATTTGGTCTTTTTATTTTTAAAATATATAATTTGCCCCTCTAATTTTTTAAAAATATTTAATATTGTTTTTCCGTCTGTTTGACAGTAATAACGTTAGTGGGTAAGATACATGTTCATTTTCACACTTTGACACATCACGTGTCACGTCAGCCTCTTTTAATGTCATTAGTGTCAATTTAGACAAAAAGATAACATTGAACATTTTTTAAAAATTAGAGAACCAAATTAAACATTTTAAAAATAGAGGAACCAAATTGAATACTTTAAATAAAAAGAGAGACTAAAAAAGTAATTTAACCAAAAAGAAATAAGTGAAAAATGAAAAAAAATAGAGTTGTTTGGTGGTGTAGAAATAGGGAGGGAGAGACCCACACCTTTTTATTTGTACGCAAAAATGAGCGAAAATGGATTGGAAAAGCATCACTTTTTTACATTTTGTGACCTTTTTTTTGTAGCGAAGCCAGAAAATGACATTTAGTAGTGGCTTTGGATTTTTTTTAGCAGTTTAAAACTGTCAAAAACTGCTATAATCAATTTTAAAAAAACAACAATCGATTTATACATATAACAATCACAATCGATTGTTTATGCCTTTCAAAGGCCTTGAGTCTCATGATTTAAAAAAATCTTTTTTTTAGGATGATTATTTAAAACATCTTATATCCTTATAAATACAACAAACATCATCAATGTCAACTACACATTTATTACACATCGTCATTCTAGTAAAATCACCACTAACTTGAGTTTTGGGGTACCTTTTACATGTACACAATCCTTATGGATGACATCTTAGCCACATTGGAAGAGGAAGACATCATCCATACACTTCAAACCTCAATCAACCAAAGGCGTACTTTGGTCAAAGTTATGTAAGAGTTCGGTCAAGTCAACCTTTTGTTGTGTGCTTGCAATTGGTAAAGTTAAATAAAATTGATTTTGACATAATTGATTTAAAACATTAAACATAATTGATACATGTCCCAATTAATCTCAACCACGAATTTTGTATTAAGTGTGTGTGTATTTTTATTTTAAAGTTGGATAAAATTGATTTTAACATAATTGATTTAAAACATTTAACAAAATTGATATATGTGTCCCAATTAATCTTAACCACAAATTTTACATTGAAAGTATATGTCTGTTTTAAATTTGGATAAAATTTATTTTGACATAATTAATTTAAAACATTTAACATAGTTGATATATGTGTCTCAATTAATCTCAACCACAAATTTTGCATCGAAAATATGTGAGTGTTTTAAAGTTAGGTAAAATTGATTTTGACATAATTAATTTAAAAATTAAACATAATTGATATATGCGTCTCAATTAATTTCAACCACAAAATTTGTATTAGAAGTATGCATGTGAAAGGGATCTGTATACTTCCTAATTAACAATTTATACTTTTACTATTTGTTTACTATTCACTCACCTTTAGTTTAAAATATAGGCTATAATTATATATTTTTCTTTATATTAGTTATAATTAATTAATTATAAATATGTGAAGTTTATGGATTTAATTTAAATATACTGAAAATATAAATATTTTATATATAATAATTCAATCATGAATTATCATATAATTGAATTTTTTTAACTTATAATAATGGTTTTTAAAATTACATTTAAAATAATTTGTAATTAATGGACAATGTAAAATAATAGCAAATTAAAAGTATTTTTTATGTGAATAAACTTTTTAACATTATATATATATATATATATATATATATATATATATATATATATATATAAGAAAAAATTAAATTATTCTTGGTAAAGTTACTTTCTTTAATAACTTTTGGTACACATATTAATGTAACCGTTAAATATTTTGATATTAATTAAATCATCATACACACCAAATTTTAGATAAATCAAGGCTAAATTACTAATTTTGTCCCTTAATTTATTTATTTTATTCAATGGTCCCTCTATTATTAAAAAGTTTAATTAAGTTCCATAATTTTCAAAAAAAATCAATTAGATCTCATAATTTTTAAAAAAGCTTTAATGTTGCCCTTTTCATTCAAAACATAATCGTTTTCAGTCCAATTTTACTCTAAATGACATGAAAAACATGGTGGAAAACAACGTTGTTTTGGATGAAAAGAGTAACATTAGAGCGTTTTTTAAAATTATGGGACTCAATTGAACTTTTTTTTTAAATATGGGACCTAATTGAACTCTTTAATGATAAAGGAACCCAATTGAATAAAATAAATAAATTAAGAGATCAAATTAGTAATTTAACCATAAATTGAACACTTGTAATTATGTAATCTTTTTTTTTTTTTTTGGTGAAAGGAAGGGGACTAAGCCCTAAACCGAAAACTATATTAGAAACCACAATAATAATGAACAAAAGATACATCACCCAAAAGAGAAAACAAAATAAAGGGAGGAGCATTTCTAAAATCATAAGAACTAGCAACCAAACTTAGCTAAGGTGTCCACCAGCTTATTGGCTTCTCAAAAGATATGCGATACAGAGACTAAGGGCAACATCTCAAAAAGTTGATGGACTTTATTCACCAAAAGATAACTTGAATGCCTCCTATTACACCCATGCTAGATGAGCTTAACCATCGATAGGGAATTAGTTCAAATCAAAAGTTGGGAGATACCATGCTACCTTGCAAGCTAGAGACAGTGGATAACAGCCCATAACTTAGCGTACGTAATAGTGTAAGGACCAAGATTGCAACTGAGCCCCATAATGAACCTGCCCAGATAATCTCGAAAAGCTACACCACATGTTGCATGAGTTGAACCAGCAACCACAGCCCCATCACAGTTTATCTTAACATATCCGCATGGAGGCAGTGACCATGTAATCAAAGCCTCATCCCGAAGTGTGGCATGCAACACACACTCATCACCGAAGACACCATCAACAACCATCCTCCTCCGCACTTCCTCCGAACGGATGCGGGCACTAACCATAATGTGCTGGGTTGTCACAGTTTTATCGCTGAAAACAAAATCATTACGCGCCCTCCAAATTTCATGGATAGTTAGTGCAAACAGTATAGGGCACTCCTTAGCCCCAATCAGGGACCTACTCTCCAAATTTTCTCATAGCCAACCATCCATGTCATCTATTGACCATTAAAAAAAATTTGCCCAAACATTTCAAGGGCGGAAGCAGTCGCGAAGAGCATGAATCATTGTCTCCAAGCCAAAGTTGCATGGGGACACACACTGGAATTTATCATCATCATCCTAAGCCTCAGCACGTTAGTTGGGAGAATTTCCCTCACCCACTTCCATAGGAAGATCTTGACCTTCTCCAGACTTTGCCATCTCAAAATGAAGGCGAATAGAGTCTTCCTATTAAAATCCAAGTTACACAACAAACTTCTGTAGGCTCCAGCAGTGGAAAAATCACCATCGGTAGACCACCACCACGCTATACAATCCTCAGGAGCACTACCCACAGGGGCAGATAACGCTTTGATAGTGTCAACAATATGGGTAGGCAGCCTCCTCCCAATTCTCTCCAAATCCCAACTTCTTGTCACGTCCACATAGAAAGCCACAAGACAACCTGAATCCAACATATTTAACAGCTTATAGAATTGCTGCACCAGACGATCATAATTTGGTATCCACGAATCCTTCCAAAAGTCCACCAAACGACCATTGCCCACACACCAAATCACATTCTGCTAAAAATTGTCCCAAATCTTACACAGACCACACCACAAATTAGAACCACTCCTCTAGATGTTTAACTGCAACCTAATCCCATCCCCACACTTATATGTAATCTATTAGTCAATATTTATTTATATTTTTAGAAGTATATTATACATTGACATAAATTTAGTTAAATAAAATACTACTATCAAATAATTTCAAATTTTTATAAATAAATTGTAGAGTTAATCTACACAATAAAAACTTTTAATTTAACTATGATATTAAGAAAATTTAATTTATACAAATAATTATTAAAAGGAATACTTTATTAAGAGTTATTTACAAAATAATTTGATTATATATATATATATATATATATATATATATATATATATAAAGTTTTAAATGCAATTTTGGTTTCTTTATGTTTATATTTGTGTAATTTTGTTCCTATACTTTTAATTGAGTAGTTTTAGTTCTTGAATTTTATCGTATGTTAAAATTGAGTCTCTCCATTAATTTGACACATAAAATTTTACGAAATTTGCTGACATCAGTCATCTCTTAGTTAATAGGCCAACATGTAACTAATCAATTATACGAAGAACATTTCACGTATCAGAATATTTAAAAAAAAAAAATTCCATATTTGAATTTATGTGTTTTAATATATTAGAATTATATATATATATTTTTGTTCCCCATAGGTAACCTCCTTTAGAGACAATCTTGTTCAAGACACTGTTGGACACTAAATATGTGGGCACCTTTCCGAGAGAAAATTCAAATCTTGATTCGTCACATTGTGAAAGATTAATCCCTTCCGCTAGACCTAACTCTCGTTGGGAGAATTCTATATTATTTCTTAAAAAATATTTCGATATTTTTCACGTGTTGAATAATTATGCATAAGTGTTTTAATTAAGAGATAACTAATGACAGTGAATTCTATTCAATTTTAGATGCCAAATTGACGAAGGGATCCAATTTTAATATCTAATAGAATTCAGTAACTAAAATCGCTTCATCAAAAGTATAAGAACCAAAATTGCCCAAATATAAAAGTGAGGGAACCAAAAAAACATTTAAATCTATACACATTTTTTTTCTTAATTAGTTAAATTTATTATGAATCTCTCTCTCTCTCTCTCTCTCTCTCTCTCTCTCTCTCTCTATATATATATATATATATATATATATATTAAAAATAAATAAAACCAAAGATAAAAAATTAGTTGCAGTAAGAGAGAGATACACACAAAAGATGAGTCCGTTAAATTTTTTAACCATTTAACCTCTTTGTGTATATCTTTATTTAACCAAAAATTTCAGGATCCACACAATGGGCGTAGAATTACTTGCACGAGGTTATTTCAGTTTAACCATATGTGTTGATGCAAAACTTTTGTCACTCAAAATGGTTCCATCCAAGTGGAGGATTGCTTCCCACCAAGGATTAATCTGCTCTCTACCCAAAACGAAAAAAGAAGAAGAAAAGACGATTGCAAGCATGACTGAAAAGCCTCACATACGCAAGTATCATTCTTGGGTACAAGAAGACCCATAGGGTAGCAACGACCGAGAGGTTTTGTGAGAAGAAACAATTCAAGATGGGTGTAAAAGAGATCAGTGCGGGAGGGAAAAGCATAGTGATTGAGGAAATGGAAGACGTGTGTGAATCAGCGACAGGTCGAGTCCTTACGGGTTCATGGGTGTGGGAATCCGCATTGATATTGTCCGAATGGATGACAGCTCAGCGCGAGTTCGATATGAGAGGTAAGACGGTCCTCGAACTAGGCGCCGGAGCTGGTCTGCCAGGACTGACGGCGGCAATGCTGGGCGCAACCCGTGTTCTCCTCACGGACATCGAACCGTTAATCCCGGCTTTGTCTAGAAATGTGGAAGCAAACGGACTGGGCGACGTGGTCCATGTCAGAAAGCTCGTTTGGGGTTCCCACGACTCACCCGGCCACTTCGATCTTGTTCTCATGTCCGATGTGTTCTTCGACCCGGACGAGATGGGAGCCCTGTCCGAAACGCTCAAAAGCGTAAGCGGGGAAGGTTCGACCCTGGACCGGGGAGTGCCTCACTGTGTTAGCGGATCAGGGCTTTGGGGTAATGGAGTTGCCCACGTTGGGGCCCTCTGCTTCTGATCCAAACCAGTCTGGGTCCTTTGCCCTTTTCTCTCTCGTGCCACTCAACCAAGCAGGCTACGTACCACCAACCTTTTATAATATTGCGCTTAATGTTTGATGTTTCATCTAAAATAGCTGACATATTCCCATAAAAAAAAATGAGAGCATGTAAACTTTCTTCGTACTGATTCTACGTTGTTTACCATCTTTAATCTTTTTACCAGTTTGTACCATTTTGTTGCTAATAGCTTCTTTGCAGACAAATGATGTCCATTTCTATTTAACCTGCAAGGGAATATTGCAACAACGCAGCCGCTAATCATTAATCACAAACGATATTTCATACTAATTTGAAATTACTGTTTAAACAGAGCCTTGGAGTATTCGAAAAAAATTACTTAAATTCGTTTACGAGGGATTGCCTTTTACTGGAAATGCTCGTTGACAGACCACTTTCCTTGTCCAGTTTCTTCAGCCAATGTTATTGTCAGTATAAATCCGAGAAACGATTCGAGTGTCAACAACTTGGTATTGTCGACGAACCATACAATAAATGTCATTTTAACATAAAATCATTATTTCTCATCCTTTGAGGGCAATAGACATCTTCAGATTTGTAACTTCCAACTTCGGTTAGTGGTTAAGTCGGAGATTGAAAAATCTCTGCGTAATTAGTAAATTACTACTCAAAGCACTCAGATGTTGCACTTATAACTAATTTACACCGAAAACAATTATCACACCTTTATATGCCACCGAAAATTCTGAGTGGCAACAGTTGCATAATATAACTTTCCAACATATCGTTGTGTTTATAATAACGAGTTTAAATTACATGTCAGGAAGAGCTGAAAGGGTTCACCGCATCCCTGCCTTCTGTACAATAACTTCCTTGGCGATGATTGGTGCCGTATGGATTACTATATTCAGTATTTCACCGACATTGTAAACCGCCCCTTCTGCTTCAAGATCGAAACCCTTTCGACAAAACCATTCCATGTAACGCTTTCTCGAACAATTTCACCTTAATCCCAAAACAATACAAAACTTCAGTAAGGTAAAGGGGGTTATCTTATCATTTTCAGCCCGGGATGCGCCTGCTTGTATCTTTGTAATGCCCCAAAATTCCATCAACTCAAATCATATATACCAATCCTTCGGTATAGCTATCCCAATGCAATCCTTCGGATGTCTCATGCAAACGTATTTCAGCACCAAAGACAGGCACAAACCCAGTTGCTGATTGCAAAGACTATAACCCATCAAAGCCACATTAAGCTCCTAAAGTTTCTCAACCATTATAGTGAATTTTCTGATTTTGGGAGTTCTGAGCCGGAGGCTGCTGTTGGGAAGCCTGCATGTTAAGCGGCTGTGTGTTGTAGTGAGCAAAAGGTTGGGAGTAAAGAGAATTCATCTGCAAAGAACCCAGAGAATTTAACAGAAGAAAAAGTATGCATTGAGTAAATCAAACAGGAATGAAATACAAGTTCATTAAATCAAGCAGACAGCCTTTCAATTTTTGTAATTACTGCTTTTATTATTATCATTATAACTAAAAGGCTGGAACTACAAGAAACCTGGGACTGAAGAGGGTTGGCATTTGCCACACTGAAATGGCTTTGCGTTGCATCATCTTGCAAGGGATCACTGAATCCCACCTGAGTGAAAAGGCCTTGTGATCCATGGCCCATGTAGTCCTGTGAATTAAAAGAAAGGAAAATCAGAACAGGAAGGACAAGGCAACCTAAATTGAGGGGAAAAAATGCCCATTACTAGCAACTTCAGCAACCTGAGACATAAAGTCGTTTCCGGAACCAAAACGAGAATATCCAGCTTGAGAATTCTGGTTAAGAAAATTCCCTGGGAATCCACCTTGTGCTCCTTGTGTAGCATAATCAACAGCATATCCACTTTGAGAAGCCTTAAGGTGGTCAAAGTGTCAGTAGAAAAAAAAAAACAAATGGACATGAACATCTAACTGATATGATTAATCAATATGAAGAACAAAGCACTGTGCCCTGTTTTGCTGATTGATAAGGCTAATTTAAATCTAAAGAACTAATATAGTATGTACAATACTAAAATATTAACAATAGTTCACAAACCTGGGTAGAGAAATCAGTGACATTATAAGGAACATGAGATCCCTGGCTTTTGAAGTCATCACCCAAGAAGTCCTGATGGTAATTTTAAAACAGTACACACAAAAATGAGCCAATTTTACATTGAAACAAAATCAAGCTTCTGCCGAAGTCACAATAAGTACCTGGGACATTCCGGGCATAGAAAATTGATCACGAAATGACTGACCAGCCCCTTGAACTGGCATCTAATATCCACAAGAAAAATATAGTCATAACCCAGACAAAAAAATGACATCGACATGAAGATAGAATATATGTACAATGAAAGTATGTACATTGTTGGCAAACCCAGGTTGAGATAATGGACCACCAACAGATGGCTGGCTGTTAGGATTCTCTAGAGCAGGGAAGTTAAATGTAGATCCAATATTCCCAATAGGCTGTTGGGTGCCTTGTTGGTGTGGAAGATGATTGCCAATTGGAGCACCAGAATTACCTCTCCCAGCCCCGAAACCTCGACTCCCTGGAGATGGAACATGAGGAACTGCCCCAACAGGCCCATGAACAGCCCCACGAGATGGAATGGTATATGGTTGAGATTGAGGACCACCATGAAAAGGAGGCAAGGGAACCCTTGGCACAGGATATCCAGCAGGATGCACTCCAGGCTTATGAGTTCCATTTGGTGGACCAGGAGGTATATAAGATCCTACAGTTGATTGAAAAAATTGATGTAATACAATCTATGTTATCAAAATATCAAAAGCTCCAGAAGCCAGAAAGTGTAGAAAATGATAAGACCTTTGAAATTTTCTACATTACAGGTATTTGATTGGGACATAAAGACATACCAAGACCACAAGGATAACCTATAAGTGTATTCCGGAAAAACAAAAAAGACCCTATCCAACAAATTAAAATTACATACCCCTTCCTCGACTGCTCCTCCGATCTGAACTTGTGCCAGCTCCAGATCCAACAGAACCAAAATTATCATTAGCCGCAATTCCAGGTCCACCCCCATAAAAAAGCCTTCGCTCATTGTAAATCTGCATCAAAACAAGACCAACCATGACATTTATATGTAATCTTCTCGATAAACAAATGCCTCACCAAAAAAGTGCCACACTGAAAACAGCACCCTGCCACAAGCACATAAATCAACACTATCCAATCCTTTAACACCTACCTTCTTGGGTTTCTGGAACTGAACCATACTTTGCTTCAAGTTATTTAAAGGCCCTTCAACTAAGCACTCATGTTCCTGTTTAGAAAATGCGAAACAAAAGCGCAGCTTATTTAGAAAACTAAAAAACACAAAAAAAAAGATCAGTATCAAATCACTCTTATTATATGGGAGAACATTCAATGATGAATCATATAAGGGCACTTAAAAAACATTTGAATTCTACAATTAGCACAAACATTTCAAATTAACTTTCGTTCTTGCTAGAGCACATTTGTTAAGAAATCAAAACCACCAGCAGTAAATCTTCAAACACAAGAACTACCTTGTAGTGGGTCAATAAACTATTCCATAGAGGCTGCTTGCTCAAAACTTTAGGGTTTCCCAAAATAACAATACCATATCTTGCTCGTGTCAAAGCAACATTGAGCCTCCTAGGATCATTCAGGAATCCAATGCCCTACAAAAGGGGTATAGAAGTCAAATCAATCATTGATCCATCAAATTCATAATAACAGCTCAAAATGCAGATATTTGAAGCATGCAAACTTTGAAAAAGCCACAAACAAAGAATGAGTTGACCAACCTGATGTTCATTACTTCTAACACAAGACAGAATGATGTAATCTTTCTCCCTTCCTTGGAAGGAATCAACACTAGCAACCTGAAAAGAATAAAATTCATGTAGCAACTGCGACAAGGACAGAGATTGCATATAGAAATCAAGATATCTGTCTCAAACCTCAATCTCCTTGTAAAGCTGCTGCCTGAGAGCACCATTTCTTGACATATAGTTCACAATATAAGCTCTTTGCCCCTCATAAGGTGTTATCACGCCAATCTGTTTAACATTTTAAAAGAATATCAATATTAATTTGAACATTACAGGGTTAGTGTAAACCCATCTGTTTAATCTACAGTTCAAAAGATACCTGACTTGGAACCACACCACTTTTTAAGAAAGTAGTTACAATCTTTTCAACATTTGCAGCCTCGGTCCTATTTAAATAAGATGTTCCACTAGCACTTATCTCTTCTTGTCCCATCTAGAAAACAGTTAGGTCAATAATTAAAAGAAAGATGAGGGAAAAAGAACAAGGGACAAAAATTAGGGAAGGACTCAAAATAAAAAGAACCAAAAACTTGATACAATGTCAGTGGATGATGATAGAAATATTTCTGCAACAAAAAAAAAGAAAAGAACATTCACATACATGATACATGTGTTTACAGTACCTGAACATAGAAAAACATGGGACGGTTCGGCACTGGCCATGGAAAATCAATTCCTGAAGATTGCCTCTCATTAACAGTGACTCCATTTTGCAGGGTGCCTTCGTAAAAGCTGTTTGAGGGAAATTCCGAAAGGCATGGGTGCATACGGTACTGAACCTGATGTTTGAGATAGTAAAACAAAAGCCTTGAAAGTTAGTATAGTAAACAAAATTTGAAAAATAAGCCAAACAAAACTCAGCATGGGATTAATGAAGCAGCCTAAGGTAGGGGATATCACAACAGGTAGTCATTAATTCTCACATGAAACCTAAGAGGTCATTTACCTGCAACCTAATTGGTTTGACACCAAGTAGAACAAGGCGTTCAAAAAGCGACTGTGCTAACCCAGCACGAGCTGCTTTCTTGCACATAATAACTGGACCAAGCTGACAATGATCACCAACAAGAACAACCTAAACAGAAACATCTTGTTAAAAACATCAACAATCAAGGAGCACACAACTACATGTGTGTATTTGACAAATACCTGCTTTGCTCCAAGAACCAATGGTATGAGGCACTCAGGTTCAGTTGCTTGAGTGGACTCATCAATAAGTACCTGAGGAAAAAAATATAATATTGATGAACAGTGTAAAAAGTGATCAAGAATAGGCAATTATACATTGCAAGTATATGTAGGTCAACCTGACGGAACCTAAAATTTGCAAGCCGAGGATCTCCAGCACCAACACAAGTACAGCAGATCACATCAGCACTCTGAGAAATCTCCCTTTCTGTTGCTCGCTTAAGTGCTTTGTATTTTTTCTCATCACTGCTGGAAAGTTCACCTAAAATATGATAAAAAAAAAATAATTGTCATTTTAACTCATACCTATTAGGCTCACCCAGTACAAGAAGTTAAAATATAGCATCATCAGTAACAAACAAGAGAACATCAGAAGGAGAGAGAACATTTTCTTTTACATGTTGAGAACAAAATAAAAATCTCAATCATTATTAAACTTACCTAGCAGCAAAAGCACAATTTCTATTTATTTTCTCAACAGATAAAATAGCAAGTGAAAATAAATGGAAGACAGCTCTCTGTCCTAGATATTAGAAATGCAAACATTAAAAAAACAGGCAGGTATTGCTACACACAAGCTAGATAAAAGACAAAACCAAAGTCATTATCCCAAGCTTAAACAGGTTTATTGTTAATTTCTTGGATAAAAAGAGATTTACAAAATTTAATTAAATTAATTAGGCTATAACATAAAATGCATACAAATCAACCACGCTAAATCTGTCAATTAGGTAATATTTCTAAGTTTGAGTAGCTTTTAAGCAAAAATGGCACCCAGACCTTGCTCATCCTTCAGCTGTTGTAACTTATGAAGTTCACTCTTGTCGGATGTGTCAAGATGTCGAACCTACAAGAGACGCAATTTACATTCACATGCATCATGCAAGACAAAAAGTATACGGCAAATGGAAATGGCCATGATATGAAAAGAATATTAGTTGAAGGAAATGCAACACTAACCTGATAGTGGAGGGTTAAATGCTCAACGGGAGAACTCACAGCTTCCCTTGACTTTGCGCAAAGCCTCACAACCTTGAACGAAAGATTTGTATTACACAGGAGGTTCACTTTTTCATATATAATTATAACAAACTCCAGAACAGAATAAACAGGGACTATACCTTTAATCCAGTAGCACTTATCTTTTCAGCTAGCTGGTCCACAGCTACATTACTGGGTGCACAAACTAAAACCTGAAAAATAAGTTGTGATGGGATGAGGGATAAGTGAATAAACAGAAGCACAAGAGAAAAACAAATGATATCTAAAAAACATTTAAGAACATACCTGTCCTTGACCTTGTTTGGCCATGTGATATACAAGTGCTGCAGAAGTTACGGTCTTGCCAGTTCCAGGTGGTCCTTGAATCAAACTAATAGGCCTCTGAAGAACACTCTTGACAGCAAAAACCTACAAACATAGGTGATCAGTGAACAGAGGAAAATTTTTAATGTTACATCTCATAAAAAATGATACAGTAAGGTTACAAGGCATTTCTCCAGTTTTACTCGGGTTTTTTAATCCGTCAAATTATTAAGTTATGCGTAACAATATCATTACCAAAAACAAAAGTAACAAACTCCCCCACTCAAGGGCTTGTTTAGATGGAGCCACATCTGATAATGGAGGGGAAAGGAAGCTTGGAAGATTAAAGGAAGGGAAGCTTTCACCTTGTTTTAAAGGAGGTAAGGGAAAATGAGGAATTTTCACTTAACCATCCAAAATTTTCTAATTAGAGGGATTTTGGAGAATAAAGACTAAGTAACTATTTTTCCTTTAATAATATTTATATATTTCACATAAATATCATGGTCACAATATATCTTTTACAAAAACATTGTTAACATATAATGTTAATACAATAGTTATCAGTAAAAAAATAAAATTGTATTATGCAATTTTATTTTTCTTTTATTTAAAGCATTGTTTCCTCATCAATTTCGAACATCCAAGTAAGGGCAAGAATAACATCATTTATTACAATACCCTCCTCACAAAAATGTTCCCTCCCAACTCCTAAAGCATACCCTAAAGCAGTAGATAATCTGCCAACTGCCATGGACTGTAGCAGGAAAACACAGCCCAATATCAAACATATTAGCAAGAAAATCATAAAACAAGAGTAACATATATCTGAAGAAATAACAACATACTTGAGATGCATTCAGCTCTGGAAGCCCGGGAGCACCAAAGCGACGAGGCAGGGCATTACGCACCATCTGAACCTCAACTTCATGACCCAATAAGTGATGATAAATATACCTGCATATTAATCAGAAATTGTAAAATTTTCAAATAAACAAAATGCAGAGCATAATTCCAACAAAACAATCATAACCTCTATTTTGAGATCTCTCATTTAGTTAAAACAAACATAACCTTGGCACAATGCTATTTCCATCATACAGATGTTCCCTTACAATTGCAGCAGTATAATTTCAACCTCACAATTGGCTCCAAAATCATCCAAAAAACACAACACTCGCTCACACGTCATAAAAGACAAATATACTATTTACAGTCCCTTTACCCACCCATTCCTAAACACACTCCAATTAATAGCAACCAATAGAACTACAGCCATGTCCCTTGTCATGTTTGATAAAAAATACAATCCTGAGCATGGCAATCTTCAATTTCGGTGAAAAAACATTGGAAGAGAAAAATAATATAAAAGGGAAAGGAGGAAATATGAGGCAGCCAACTAATGCCATCAAACCTAATCTATGGCCGACTTACCCACTAACACTTGTCTCATCCACAGCAAAGGTTTTCATAGCTCCCTGCATCCTATCAAAGCTTGTACTTTTCCAGACAAAATCAACACTGAAACCATGGTTAACATCAACTGGAACCCCCTGCAAACAACAAGGGCAATAAGCACAAGGCACAGACAAAAAGCAAGAAGGCACAATACAAGCATCACAAGAAGGCACAATACAAGCATCACAAGCTAATGCTAAATTCACCTGACTAGCACGTAGCTCCAGTGCAACCTCCTCTTGTGCTGTTAGCTTAATCTGAAAATAGAATATAAATCATCTTATGCAACATATTATGGAATAATTTAAAGAAAGTGTTAACAGAACACATTAATAAAATTAATAAAATCATACACATTATTTCATATAAGTTGCAAGCCATACACTAAACAAGTGAACAATAAAACAAAATAACATAAAGCAGTCAATAGTGCTTCCTTTACATCTAAAAAAAGGAGATAATGGGCATTGGACACAGTGTTGTTAGATGGCGGTGCCATGACCGCCATGGTGGAATGACATGGCGGATTTTTTGCCAACCGCCATAGGCAATTTATGAAGGGAGGCCCGCTATGGCGGCACCACAGGCCGCAATGGTGTTTTTATATGGCGGAATTTTGGTCTTCTGCCATATGCCACCATCCACTATTGACAACACAGATTGGGCAGTGGTTGAAACTTGAAAAATGATTGGATCAAAGTATGAGGTAGAAGGGGATATTGGAGAGGCAAATTAAGTACAAGTTTCATTGTTTGAAAATAATTCTCTTCATTATATTTATCAGTCCACTTCTTCTATTAGTATTTTTTTACGTGAAGTAGATCAACAGTTTTCCTGATAGCATAGAGACAAAAAAGTGAAGATTGAAACAACCACAGTCTTCTTTTAATAATACTAGAGAATAGAGGAGAAAAAAAAATCCATGCATACCACATGACCCACTGACTGCCATGCAGGATGAGCAGCATCACCAGAATAACGCAATCGTAATTCATCACCAGGTACAAGCCGCAACTCATTATCTTCCTACAATATGAGACTACATTGTTTATCATCAAAAAGAAAAAATAAAAATAATAAAGAAAACATTGAATACAAACTATGAAGAAGACAAGACAAGATAATCAATAAAATAATGTACAACAACAGCAGTAAATTGGCTAGTAAGCAAAAGATATAGCACCTTTGGAAATACAAAGTATGCAACACGCTTCTTATTAAGACCAATATCCCATCGAATAGTGACATTGTCCTTGCTTTGTGATTCTTTCATCATCTACATCAACATAGTACGCATAAGATACAGTAAAAACATTACACAAGATGTGAGGAAAAGATAAAGCAATGAGAGATTTTTCTGGTTGGAAAAGATCCAAAAGTACATGCAGGAAAAAAAAAAAGCAAAGCAGCTATAATATCATAGAATGTCTCACAGTGGAGTACAGAACAAATATTACCTTATCATAATCGGCTTCAAGCTTAATAAGAGGTGCAAATACATTTTGATACTGAGACAATGAGACAAACAAGAAATGTAATAAATGAGACCCAAGTGTATACCATAAAATTGTGACATCCTCCACGTTACAAATGTAAAGCATTAACTAGCCATCCTGAACACACACCTGATATGCATCTTCATATTTCAAAGCCACGGACTGAGGTTCATCATCTACACCAGGCTTCTCAAGATCCTCAAAAGAAGCATCAGGATTTGTTTTCCACAACTCTTCCACCTTATTTATTTGCTGTGCACTTATTTGGCGGGCTCTTAACTGCTCCTGTTCAGATGGGATCTGCAGCAGAAAACAAGATGTATCAATGACGGATGGACAAAACATATAACATTAAATTAATTAACAGTTTAACACACAGGAAACATAGTAACCTTGACAAGCCACTGCAAGAAACACCTATCATCAATCAAGGGACACCATTGACTAAGGTCCCAGTTCATGTCCTTCAAGGCATTAACACTCAAGCAAGGTTCACGACATAGAAGGACAACTACACTTTCCGTCTTTGCAGAAATAAATCCAAGGAGAAACACATTACGACATCCACAATTGTAGCATTCAAGAATTGTTTCTCCCAACGGACTATCTTTGTGTAGGCAGACTTCCTTGTGTTTAGCCCGAACCTACATTTAAAAAAAAGAAACAAATGTAAGCAACATTTGCTCACCAAAAATATATATTTGCAACAGACCAAAATAAAAGAATTATCAGTCAAATAAACACATTTGATTGAAAACAACATTGATAATGTTTGAATCCAAAATTCATAAACATATCAAACCCTTAAAAAAAACAGATTTACCGTCAGTCAGTAACTATATAAAAATAATTATAAGTTCTTGAATCTCAGACTTAAGAAAAGCAGACTGGAATAATGAAAGATAAAATAGAATAGGAGAGAAAAATTAGGAGACGGCACAGACACAGAGCTACAGATTTTTATTTTTATGTTTTTTCTAGCTTTCCATGGTGGGGCACCAATCCCCCCCCCCCTGGTGGTTTATATTCGTAAGCATACCTTTAACTGTTAAGACGGACTAAAATAAGCTTAAAGCATTTAGAAGAGATAAATGAAAGCATAAAGTTTTCTTATTCATTAAAAAAAATAATTAAAGAAACGTAGTTAGGTCAGTGGCATACAAGCAAATGCATATATTTCTTTTTTTTGACCTTTACTTAGCTGGTTTTCCTTGATTTTTGCAAAATAAAAACTTCTACAAATGTAACTACCATATAGTAATACAGATATATACAACTAACAAACTCGAAAAAAGATTCAAGACCATAGTTATTAAAATCACATTAATACATCAAATACAACTGCCTGGCAATACTAAGAGAATAGCAAAATAGCACTGAATCATAGCCTTAAACACTAAAAAGGTGCATCTGAATAATGACTTAAACAACTCAGCTAATTTAGAAAAATACCTATTTCACGGGTTATTGGCTGTTGAGTTGCACCAGATCCAGTTTGAATCAGGCCGAGCCAAATGGAAAGTACCTTATTTTTGCCCCTAATTTTTGGGATTTTGCTAGGTATACTAAAGGTCAAGACAGAAAACTTAGTGCTAGGATAGAAAATCTACTATGAATTTCAAAAAGGACCTTTGTGGGTGAAAACCCAGAAAAATGCTACAATACCAACTGTCCAGCTACATGTCCTATTGAATTTGTGACCTGTGCTTTATTTATTATGACTTCATATTAAGTTTGAATTCAACCTTCAACGACGAAACATTAAGAATTAAGAATTACATACATCATTAAAATTGTTACATTAAGTATTATCTCTTGTTTAATAAGAGCACAAGTCTTACATGTTATGTGTAAAACCAATTTATCATTTATTACCATATCTTATGATATATCATGATTTAATAAAAAAATTCTTCAAATTCTGGAGACATGATATATCTCACTATGACAACTATGCTCGGGAAACTGTGTCTAACAGAATAAAAAAGGCACAAAAGTGAATATAAAGTGCTTATAATAATCAAAACAAATAAACTGCATATAAAACAATGAACATTATCTTCCTATAGCTGGAAAGTAATGGCCATGTCAGGAATTTAACACAATTCATGAAGTCGGGGGAAGAGGAGAAAAACTTCAAGTTTCTTTCCAATTTCTGCTTATTGTAACTATTAACTTGATTCATTCGTCTAAATTGATTATATTCAAACAACACCGATCGCCAAGTTTTCGATAACCCCCCTCCCAAAAAAGTTAAGTAAATCAATCTTCGGTAGAGTTTGATCAAAATGTGATGGGCTCCTCTCAATTAACCTTAGTTTTTCAAATAATTATTTAATATCTAGACAGAATAGATCCATACATCAATTTTTGCCTAAGAACAAATAAGCACTACCCTTCTATATGTGGGGAGCGGGTACAATTTGTCACACGCAGGTTTCGAACCCAATAGGTAAGAGCTCTCAAGCCTCATACGCGGTACATGACCAACAGCCCACACGCCAAATTCTTCTCGCTCAAGGACTTTACTCTTTCTATTTGCTCAACCACTACTTCCCCAAACATGCATCCAAACTATTCCACAGTTCTAATATGGTCACTAAATATCAAGGATTTCTTCTAAACAATCTGATATCGAGTAGTGCATGAATATCTACAACCCTCCCAGCTTTTAACCCGTAATCTGAATGAAACCACGAAAAGAACCACATATCTATGACTTCTAAATTTTCAAATATGTCATTATCACACGCCACACCCCATTGCACCATCACGCACCTTACTCTTCAATTTCTAAATACCCAACCCCACCATTAACCCGAACACAAGGAAATCAAGTAAATCAAAAATCAAAAAACCATAAAAAAAAAAGGGGGGCAAAAAGAAACGGCAAATGCAACGACAAAAACTAACCAGGTGATTCACGATATGCGATCCCGAAGTGTTCCCCCGGGAATTACAGAACCACTTACGACACGAAGGCACATTGCACCTCACAACACACGCGGGATTGGAAACCCCGCAATAGCGGCACGCATGTTCAGTGAAATCCCCTTTACCATACTCGTAGTTATCATCATCCCCAGTGTCCTCGAAATTCAACCCGCTCATCCCGGCCGCGAGTGCGTCCACCATCTGGCTGTTCCCGCCGCTGCTCCCTGACCGGCCCTTCGCGGCGCTGCCGGGAGCCGCCGACACGGGCGAGGCGTCGGACTGGTGATCGGAGCCCGCTCCCCCGCCGCCGCCACGCTCCGACGGGTCGGCCAGCGAATCGGACGGCGTAGGCCACGCCACCGGCGACCTAATTGGGTCGCGGAACTCGGGGTAGTCGAAATCCTCGCCCTGCGTGTTGAATTCGAGGAAGGTGTAGGCGTCGTTGCCCGTGTCGGGTTGCGACGCGGTCTCGAATAGATTGCTCTGTTGTGAGTCCATTAGGGTTTTCGCAATCGAGAAGCGTGCGATCTTTGGAGTGTCGCAGTTAGGGTTTTAAGCGAGTGGGTTGTGTGTTTGGGGTGGGAAGGTGGAATGGATTGTGAATTTTTGTGATTAGGGTTAGGGTTGGGTGTGAGGGAATGAAGAGAAAATAGAGGTTAGGGGAAGAGAGAAGACAGAAGAGAAAGACACTCAAAGATCGATGAAAGTGAGACACATAGACAAACTAGAAAGCGGGGTGAATGAGCGTGTGCGCGAGAGTGTACAGAAGTATTCCAAGTTCATACGGATTCACTGCTCACGTGAGCTTTCCATGCTCTCTACACTTGTCACGTGCGGTCTATTATTATTAATTTTTTTAATTATTATTAATAATTATTCTTATCTATAATCTATAACTATAATAAAAAAATATTTCCACGCACACTTTAATTATTTTCTAAATTATCTACTACTTTATCTTTTAACGATTCTCTAAATTACTTACTACACTATTTCTTTTCTTTTCTTTTTAATATAAAGAGAGACACAAAGTGCCTTCCTTCCTTCTAATATTAATAATTTTAAGAATTTAATGGTTATGCACTATCAAATTTTACACTGTTAATTAATCAAAAATCATTGTTAGTAAGACTTTTAAAGTAATTATTATAAAAGTCAACAAACTTATCATACATGATAGTTTGTGATTAAATGATAACATAAAATTGCTTTACATAGTTAGTACATAATTTATTTTTTCTGATTTTAATAATTTTATTATTATTTTATCATATGTGCCACAAAAAAAACTAGTATTTTAGCCTGTATAATATGCAAAATAAATGTTTATTTTATATAATTAAAATTTATAATAAATAAATAGTTTTGAATATATATAAATTATATTACAATTAAAATTCTTAATAAATAAAAAAAATTGAACATATAAATTATATTTTAAATTCATGATAAATAATTTATATTGTGATACAATACTTTTTTAACTATTGATAATTTCTTTCAAAAATAATTTTAAAATTCAATTAAGAAATAAAGATTAAAAAGATAAATTGAAAGAGATAATAGATTATTAATAAAATTTAAAAAAAACACTCTTGTTAAAGAAAAACTCACAAAAACACTTTTGTCGAATAATAACTCTTAAAAATACTATTGTGTAAGATAATTATTCTAATTTATATAGAGAGAGGATTTAAAATAAACAATTTGTTTCTTACTCTTTCAATTAGATATTTTTAATATGTTTTATCTTCTCTCCTTTAAAAGTATATTTTACACATCGTCTTGTAACTTGCTAAATAGTTTTTCTCTCAATTATTTTAAATTATTCTCTTTTTTTATTTGTATATTTGATTTTCTTAACTATTTATTTCTTTTAATTTATCCTCTTTTATCTTTGTTTCTAAATTAAATTTTAATATTTTTAAAAAATTCAAAAAATAAAAATAATTTTATATCACAATTTAAACTATTAGTTCTAAAATAAAAACACAATTTATATATTTAAATATATTTATTTATTATAAATTTTAATTATATAAATAAATATTTGTCTTCTACAGTATACAAACTAAAATACCAGTTATTAACAAAAATGTATTCTATTAGTAATTCTAAATTATTAAATTTTTACTTGTTTGTGTATGTTCTCTAGAGATTATTGTTAAGGAAATATTTTCTTTTCAATAACTCTTTCACAATTTATCAAACTAACAATAAAAACGATCTTTTTTAAATAAAGATTAACTAAATATGCACTCAATGATTCAATTTGTAAGAGTTTATTCTCATTTTATTTTTTGTTTTTCAATGAAAATGGAAAACGAGGCTAAAATATGTTAGGTTGAATTTTAAAAAATATTTTCTTTGAAAATATTTTCTGAGTTCAAATCTGAAAACATATTTAAAAAAAACAATTTTAAATTTTTTGGAGCATTTTGAAAATGAAAATAAAATAATCTTTTAGGGTTTATGTACTATTTTCTTTTTTATTTTGAAAATAAAATGAAATAAAAATATTTTTTTACTATTTTTCTCGTGCAATTTTTTTCTTATTTTGAGACAAATATTTCATATTTTTAATCAAATTAAAATAATACTATATGAGTAGAAAGTTGAAGAGTGATAATATAAAATCACACTCAATATCCTATCCAGTTTGAATAGGATTGTTTTCCAAAGAAAATACTTGTGATTTTTACACTGCTTATTCTATTCAAACAATTAACATATGTAAAAATTAGGAAGAGTAATGATATATAAACACTCTTTTACTCTAAATATCTTATTAACACTCATCATTTATTTTTATCTTTTCTTTTTATCACATTAAATTATCTATCATATTTATATTTCTCTTTTTTATCTCTTTCTCTTATAAAGTGTTAAATAAATTTATAGTGTACACAAATCATTTTTCAATTGGTAATTTGACATCCACCATTACTACTGAAAAATCAAACAGGTTAGTAACATTTTAGCCAATTATACTCCCTCTTTGGTATTAGGCCTCCATGTGTTTCATATGCCTCTCCAAGAGTACTTCCCCATTTTTTTCAAGGATTCTATTATTGGTTTCTTTCAACTCTATGGCTTTTTAGCTTGCTTTTGGTTGGACTAACTCGAAAACATTAAATGAGAAAGCTTTTTAATGTGAGAATGAAA
Organism: Spatholobus suberectus; assembly: GCA_004329165.1. Lineage (NCBI taxonomy): Eukaryota > Viridiplantae > Streptophyta > Magnoliopsida > Fabales > Fabaceae > Spatholobus > Spatholobus suberectus. The sequence continues at coordinate 86,575,524 of CM014730.1, read as the reverse complement.
AGGTTAAATATTAATTATTATATTATACTGTAATAGTTAAAATTAAAAAATAAAATTATGTGTTTATTTTGAAAATTTATATATTACAATTGCATAACTAAAATTATGCGATTGTATAATTTATTTATTTTTTTAAGAAACCATGATCTGATAAGTACATATAACGTAATTATATATCCAGAATTTGAACTTAAGATCATTGGTTAAGTTAGAATAATCTCACGCCAGTTAATTTATGCACTATCTCTGTTTGAATATTTTAATGTTGATCATTTATATATAATTACATAGTCAAATTTTGTTCTTTTTATTCTTATATAAGAATAATTTTCTCGCTAAATGCATTCTCCAACTAGGTCCTATGTAATACTGGAAGAAAAAAAAACTAAATAGATATTTTTTTCACTTATTTTAATAAAAAATCTGATAAGATTTATCAAAGAAAACTTTGAATTAAACGCTTGTAATATAACTTTTCATATATTTTTTTATTAAATAAAAAATTAAGTAAACTATTTATTCAAACGTGTCTTGAAATAGTGTTATTATGATATACGTCAACACACTTCTCAAGTCATCGATTTTCCCTTTTAATCATATATTAAAATTATTGAAATAAATAATAGTAAAAGTGTCTATTATAAACCATCTCTATGATATGAATTTAATTTCTCATGTTTAAGAATGAGATAATTTATGCATTCTTTTTCACATAATCATGTGTTTCGTTATTCTAAACTTTGTATCAAATCAATATTTTTTTCATTTTCAATTAACTATTTGAGCGAATGGAATTTTTGTTTTCCTTATTTTCTTTAATAATTAAGATTTTTAAATAAATATTAATTATAATAAAATATTTATAAATCACAAGTAAAATAATATTCTACGAGTGAACAATTTATAAGATTTTTCAAACTTAAAAATTTTAATTGTGCATTTTTGAAGATGCAGACTAACGTGGTCCAGTGGATGATATGGTTTATGGTGGTCTAGTGAATAATTACCATTAGATTTATTAATAAAATATTTAACGGTAAAGATGAATTGCTTACAACCTTTTGTACCATATTTCAGTAATTAAAATTATTTTGCCCGTTGCCCCTTATGTTGAAGAATTACAACATCCATGTATTTTGCACAATGTTCGTTATGGTGACTAGGTGTTTGCCACATATGGTGGCGTCATCACATATTGAAACTAACATTTAGCTACGAAGGTGAGGTGCCTCTCTTGGTGGCCATGGTAGGTTGCCTTCAACGTCGCCACATGTAACCCATACAGTGGTGTTGTGGTGATGCAGCAAAAGGAAGGGAGGATCGAGGGGAGAGGAATTGCAAGTTTAGTTTAAGGGTCAGGAAGATGGAGGAAGAGATGAGCCTCCGCATACCACAATATGTCATCACATAATAGGAAAAAAAAAAACATTGAGGGGCAGATAAGTCTCAATGAACGAGTCAGGGAAAACAAGTGAACTTGTGGGTTATGTTTAGGTCTAATTTTATAGATCCACAAAACTGAAAATAAAAGAGACATTAGATTAAACAACGTAAAGCAATCTTAGAGTGAAAAGTCTAGGTGTGTAATAAGAATGGCTTTTGAACCCTAGTCCCTAATCAAAACAATTGTGGTACAAGGTGAGTGAGAGACTCATTGAGAACTCCATCCTCTCAAACCAAGTAAACAGAGTAAACTGCCAAGAACCATGGAACCCTTGAAACAAAAGTCCCGTGACCTCGAACAAGAAAGGCTCCTCCAGCCACTTAGAAATATTATCACCACGTGTCACCATCAAAATGGTGCAAAGTTTAGTGAGGATGTTCTCCTCCATGCGTGGGGTTTTGGTGCAAAGAGAAAGGGAGACAAGCCAACAGTGTCACTAGGCTTGGTGGTAGGAAGGCCGCTGCGTGGAGAAAAGGGAAAAGCTGAAAACTTTCCCCTTTGCCTCTACAATAGTGCAAAGCGACATCGCAACCCCACTCCTTTTTGGACATGCTTTAAATTTTTTTAGTCAAGGGACTAAATAGAAATAAAAAATAGTATATTTTACAATTTTTAAAAATTTACGATAACTAGTACTAACTTGGTATATCCAATCAAAAAAAACTAGTCCACTATAAACCATTTGATTTGGTTGTCCATCAGAGAATTCATTATTTTTTAATACTTAAACTTATATTTTATTATCATCAAAACATTTTTTTTGTTTGTTGAATCAATTTTTTAAGTATTTTATTTTTAATGTATATTTTAAACATTTTATCTGGATTTTCTTAGCTTAATAGTTTATTTGTATTTAAAAACTCTAGTGCAACTTTACTTGGCTACTCGTTAGTTGCTAGTTATAAAATATTCAAAAAGCAAAATTGTATAAGTTTAAAGACGATAAACATTACTATCAAGTGTGTAGATCAACTGATGTTAAGTTGTTTCAACTCAATGAGTAGTCTTGACTCTCGAGCTCAAGCATTTATTTTATAGATGCATTAAATACTCAAAGAGAAAGTTTTATCACCTATAGTGGTCATATCTGACTTTAATAGGATTATCTTTTTTGAATTATGCCTGTAGTCTTTAAAAAAAAGGAACAATAAACATTTATCATTTTTATATACATTTTTTGGTACATTTTTTTGTCTAAATTAATAATATAAATCTATAACAATAATAAAGGAGATATTCTCATTTGATCTCTATTTTTTTAGACTTTTTTTATCCTTTAACTATTAGTGGAAACTACCTCACTATTCTTTTCATCTTCTCTACCTACTACACATACAATAAATCTAATTTTCAAAGAATTAAAAATGTAGATAGAACACAACAATGTTTATTTTTCCACTAATAAATATATAAAATGGATATTGTAAACAAATAAAAGAATCTCGCAAAACAAACAAACATATAGTAAATTCTTATTATTAGCTAATTATTATAATTTTTAAAACTCTAATGTTATTTTTTTTTTAGAATATTATTATACATCATTTGTTTAAACAAAATAAATTTAAAAATAAAACTACAAACACTCCAATTTTATGAAATAATTAAAGAATTTAATTTCAGTACATTGTTAAAATTTTTACATTATGATTTCTAAAGTAACTAATAACATTATATAGGATAATATTTATTTTTATACAATTAATTGAAATCTATAATAAATTTATATTTTTAAATAAATAAATTATATTATAATTAAAATTTATAATAAATAAATATTTTAAATATATGAATTATATTTTAGATTTATAATAATCAATTTATATTATATTATAAAGTTATTTTTAATTATTGAAATTTAATTTAAAGATAGATATAAAAAATAGTTTGAAATGATTAAAAAAATTAACTAATTGCAAAGATAATTCGTGAAATACATTTTAAAAAGAGAGTATAGAAAATATTTAAAATATCTAACCAAAATGTGAAGCATGAAATCTCACTCTTCAAATTGTGTATTCTAGCTAACATGTCGTTAGTTTGAGTGGAATTAGACTCGGATCCCTTAAACAAAGGTCTGAAATTCAAGCTTTGTAGTTAAAAAAAAAAAAACATAGTTAGGAAGAGAGACTCTACTAAAAATAACCAACTAAGTTCTCCAACGAAAATTAGTTATTGACAAAGCTAGTAGATTCTTTGCACCAATAACATGGTTACCTCAAAAAAAATATTGCATATGCTACTTTACAGTATAAAAAAATTATTACAAAAATCAACAATCTCATCACACATAACCTCTATAATAAAATAATAATATAAATTTTTTTACACTATTAACATATTTTAATTAAACTCATAATTAAACCACACGTAGTTACAATTTTTTATAACTAGAGCGCGAACCTGTGCGATGCACAGATAAATTTTGGGAGAAAGTAATTTTTTATATGTATAAAGAAGTCTATTGATATTTTCATATTGCTGAAAAAGATTTCTTACCAATTAAAATTTCTACAATAAAGCACTTTTAATATATGAAGTTGTGTCTTATTTAAGAGAAAATAGGCTATGCATTAACAATGTAAAGCAAATTTACATTGTCATCCAATCACAACTCATCATGTATGGTTAGTTTATTGACTTTTATAATAATTACCTTAAAAGTCATACTAACAATAATTTCCAATTGATTGACTGTGTAAAACTTTTTGCACTGCTAAAAGTGCATAGTCATTAAACTCTTTTTTTGATTCATAGGTATAAGAAATTGCAAGTATTTAGATATAATTTAGTATATTTATTAAGTGAAAAGACAAAGTATAAAAGAAATTCATTTATATTAAAATTATAATAACAATGAATTTAAAACGCATTTCATTAAAACAAATATATTAATATTAAATATTAATACATTTTTTTGGTATATAAATAATTAAATATTAATACATTTGTATGAAAATATAATATGTTCGTATAAAATGTTTTTTTTGTGTGTGTCTCATATTTTTACTTTAACATAAATATTTTATCAAATGTAATGTAAATATTTGTCTTTAACATGGTTACCACCTTCTACTAGCGACAATTCTCAAAATCCTTAGCATTTAATATATCCCACCACCAACCAATCCCACCATGTGATATAGGCCTTCATTAAGTACCATTGGCAATGCAGCATCTCCTAGCAACGAACTCGAATCACTATTTGGGTCGATGTCCGAATCTCTAGTAGGTTTGAAAAATATCACGCTTGATGAAGGAGGATGACATGGCACTCAAAAAAAAGTCATGCTAGGTTCTTAGTGGAAGAAGACACACTTAATATTCAATCATGGCTGAACATTTCAAATGATGCAATTGTGGGAGTTGACCAAACGTGAACTGATTTTTGGTTGAGAATCAGCAACAATTATAACAACTACCATGGGTAGTTTCAAGAAAGGGAAGCGGGTCAACTAAAAGCACGATGATTTTGAATAAATACCCCTATTCAGAAGTTTGTCGGCTGCTATAAGGAAGATGTTAATCAAAAGAAAAGTAGGAGCTCAAAGAAGGACACCATGGCTGACGCATATAAGATTTTTTCTCAAGATGTACATGAAAATTTAAATTTTGAGCATGCATTGCGTTTGTTGAAGGATGAACCAAAATGGAAAGGAGAATCATTAGAAAACTCTTCAAAAAGAAAAGAGGCATCTACTTCCGGGGGGTATTCATCATCTTTTAACATAGAGGCGCCAATCAATTGTTTAGAATATGACCAAGTAGCAACAACGGCCCACCCAATGGGAAAAAAGGAAGCAAAGAAGAAAAGCAAAGGAAAAGGAGCTGAAACGTCTTCTAACAAAGTTGATTTGACTAACGTGGAAAATGCTATAAAGGAAAAAAATGTCATCATGGAAAAAATAGCTGAGGCAAAGGAGACAGAGAACATTCTTATGTTGTTTGATATCCTTATGAAGGATACATCTGCAATGTCTGAAAGTCAACGCAAAGATCATGAATTGTATTGTAGTTATATTAGGCGCAAGTTAGGAAACTAAATTAATGTTGTACTTTTATTTATATTCCTTGTCATGTTATAGTCATTATGAAATTAGCTGTCATGAAGAACTAGCCGTTATGAAAAATTAGTTGTTATGAAACTAGCCGTTATGAAAAACTAGTCATTATGAAACTAGCCGTTATGGATCATCCTATATAATTGTCCAATGTTCTCTCGTTCTCTCAACCTCTCATCAAATTATACAATCTTTTTCTCTCATTTTGTTATGCTTGAATCATCCATACAATGGATCCAAACACCGATTTTGATACACTTTGGAACGAAATCGTAGATGAACAACTTGAGGACAACACCAAAGAATAAGTCATGTGGTTAATAATCGAGAGCCAACGAGAAGCCGACAACACTAGTAGGCGCAGACGAATAAGAACTGTGATAGATCGGAGTCATAAAGATAGGCGTCGATGATTGTTTAATGACTACTTCTCTGAAAATTCCATATACACATAGGCTCAATTTTGACGAAGGTTTCGAATGTGAAGGCACATATTCCTTTGAGTCGTGGAAGCCCTTGGTAATCATGATGAATACTTCCAGATGAGGGTTGATGTAATTGGTAGAATGGGCCTTTCACCATTATAGAAGTGCACTACCGCAATTTGTATATTGGTGTATGGATCACCTACTGACAGTATGGATAATTATGTTCGAATTAGTGAAAGCACTGCACTAGAATGCTTAGAGAGATTTGTATTGGGTGTCTGCACAATATTTGGGGATGAGTACCTGATGAGGCTTAACAACGAAGACCTTGAACGACTACTACAAATGGGAAAGGCACGTGGCTTTCTAGGTATGTTAGGTTCCATTGATTGTATGCATTGAGAGTGGAAAAATCGTCCAGTTGCATGGAAAGGTCAGTTTGCTCGAGGTGACCATGGCAAACCGACAATCATGCTTGAAGCAGTTGCATCACAAGACTTATGGATTTGGCATGCATATTTTGGCATTGTGGGTTCAAATAATGACATTAATGTGTTAAATGCATCTAATGTGTTTAATGACATTTTGTCGGGACAAGTTCCTGCGGTGCAATACACAGTAAACGGCACCCCATATAACATGGGGTACTATCTAACAGATGGTATTTATCCTGAGTGGGTTACATTTGTCAAGATCATCCCAATGTCGCAAGGAGAAAAGAGAAAAATATTTGTATAACAACAAGAAGCAGCAAGAAAAAGAAGTAGAACGGGCATTTGGAGTGCTTCAATCTCGATTTGCAATTATACCTGTACATGAATACGATCATGTACATGATGACATTTCAACAGTTGAAGTATCTAATGGTCCTCATCCCAATTTTGTTGCAACATATCTGCAAAGGAGAGCACATCTTCATGACAGACAAATCCATCGCCAACTATAAGTAGACTTGGTTGAGCATATTTGGGAACAATTCGGACACGAGAATAATGAAAATTAATTTTTATCTAATGTTATATATTTATCATCATTATGTATTTCCCAATTTTTTAATATAATGTTATGCATTTCTCGTTGTTTTTAATTATAGAATTTTACGAAATTGTCATTCTTTTTTATTTATTATGGTAATAATTAATTAACTTATATTTATATTTTTATTGTTTAAATTTAATTAGGCTTATTAATCAAAATAGGTGAATTAATATTTTAATTTAACACAAAATAAAGTGCAAATAAAAAAATATAAAAGTGTGAGTTGCTTAAAATTATATGCATTGGAGCAAAAAGTGTATAGATTGCTTAAGGGTTGCTTAAAAATGTTGTGGAGCTGTAAGGCCCACTTAAGAAACCCAAAATGGGTTCTTATTTTAATACCATTAAAGTTGCTCTAATGTTTTAATGTTATAAAATTGTAACAATAAAAAAATTAAAAAAACAAAGAAAAAGAAAAAGGAGAAATAGAAAGTCAAAGAAGAAGTAAACTTAAGCCAAAGTGTAAGTAAGAGTTAAATTAACTTCATCAAATATTTTGCAAGAAAGTATAAATTGGCATATAGTATTTGAACCCAAAATTCAATTCAAAATTTTAAATTAATTAAAAAATATAACTCTAAAGTTGATATACCACATAATCTAAATTAACATGAGAGTTATTCGTATTTCATAAAAATCAAGAAAAAATTAATAAGATACAATCACAACATAAAATAGAAAACAATATTAAATCTAAATAAAATAACCTTAATTGATACTAAAAAAAATACCATCAAAATTCTCGTTAGATACCTCACACACTAATATTCCACTTATTATAAACGGGTAATTACTAAACATTCCTGATAACATTATTTGTTCATTTAAATTTCTCTCTTCACATTTTTATCATTATGTCTTGTAAAAACATCATGTGAGCTTTATTCATTTAATTTCTATCTTATAAAAAACAAGATGTTCTTAATACTTTACCCATGCAAATATCATATATCATTGAGAAAGTATAGGAATTAGCATGTAAGGTAAGATGCGAAGAGGTGGATGCATCACTATGGCATTATTATGACATTTGCTCTGAAACAACGAGGGAAAAGAAAATACATAATACATTAAGATTATACATAGTTATTTGACTCGACTTATTTCAAATATATGTCAATAGTCAATTCATAATGTTTTTCCCATTAGAAATGGGGTGTTTCCTGCCTATATTTGTGTAGGAAACTTCCCATCTTCTCTTTCTCTATCCCATTTTGCAATTTGCAAAACAAAAAAAAAAAAAAAAACTAGCTAAGACCTAAAATACGTGCCAGCACTTGAGACTTTTGTTAGAACCAAAGACGTAGAAACGTCTAAACTCTCAAAGTTTTGAAGATAACAAACTTATTAATGTTCATGTTTCTGCCTAAGGACTAACCTTGTCACAGCAAACAAGTTACTCTTATATGGACCGTCCAGTAGATGTGCTAAAGAAAACTGTCCAGTAGACATACAAAAGAAGATAGTCCAAGTAAACAAGCTGAAGATGACCGTCCGAAGCTAAATCTTGTCTCTTAGAACAAAATCAAATATTAGATGCATTCAAACAAAAGCTTCCAACGACAAATCTTCAAACGGCTAAGTCTTATTTAAACATCCAATTTACTCATGTTCATTTGTCCTTGAAACTAACATATTACCATTCTAGTGATCTAACGTTTAAATTGTTTTGAAGCATTAAATATAATCAGATTCACTCTAGTGCAAAGGCATAGCAAAACAGATGAAACAAGTCAACTTATCAAGTCGCCATGCCGAATAAAGAATGTTCAGAAAAGCAGATCGCCAGCACAGTCCTGCGCTTTCTGTTTTAGTGCAAGTCTAAAAGCTACCACGCCTGATCTTTCTGAAAGCATGGTTTGCACGCCCCTCCTTGTATAATGAAATAAAGTCTTCCACAACGAATCTTTTTTTCTGAAGACTATATATATACACCAAGGAAGAAGCAAAAATATAGAACGGTGATACATACTAATCTGTGATAATCTTAGCGAGACATCAAAAACTCTCTGTACATTAACTAGAAGCGTCTATTAGACGATAGTGAAAAAGTCTTGTAAAAATATTTTGAGTGTTTTGAACTTAATCTTTCAAATTCTCACTACGTGAGTTGATACCTTTGTATAAACACTTGTTTATGTTGTGAAAGCTTGAAGAGGCTTAGTGAAAAAGAATACTTGGGTTGAGCAATCTAGGGTAATTGCCTTGTAAAGCCTGAAGAGGCCGCGAACAATACTTGTAACCTAAGGTTGGTTAGTGGATACCTTCTGGGTGAAGGGACTGGACGTAGCTCAGGTTGAGTGAACCAGTATAAAAACTCTCTATGTTATCTTTCTCTCTATCCCTTAGCTTGAAAACACTTTCAAACTTATTTATATTGTTTTTTTTAAAAAAAGTTTTATACGCACAATTCAACCCCCTTTTCTTGTGCGCTTTTTCTATTTCAATTTTCACCCCACAATGATCCAACAAAATTGTTTTATTAATTATACATTTGGTTGGACAGAAGGACCTAAAATATGTGCCAAGTTTCTCGCATTCGAGTGCTTTTTTGCCCTCCTGCTGGATGCATCTAATTACACCACACAAGCTACTAAATTAGATATTTGGATGGCAATTGGTTCTGAATTATGATTCTTGAGCGAGACAAAAGCATCTTGACTTACCTATGGTACTCCACATATTTTACATAAAAATGGTGTGTTTTATAATCAATATTATCTGCTAATTTGTCATGGTTTCCAGCTATCCCTGTCTTTTCCTCCTATTTGTGCACAATTAAAGAGGTCAATTAATCACAATATGCTAGAGTTGTAAATAGTATTTTTTGTTCGTATTACTTAGTTAAAAATTAAAAAAAACTGTTTGAATGTAAATTAGAAAAAAAATGTTTATGCTTAAGAGTGATTTTTATACTATGAAAAAAAGCATTTTTCATGGACAACTTTAGTTTAAATAACCACAATTTTTTTAATGTTTGTAATACTTCAATTTTTTTTTTCAAATTCATCAAACACATTACAATCTAACAAAAGTATATTTTTCTAAAAATATTGTAATGAACAAAAAAACACTTCCAAATAGGTAAGTACTCCTATGCCAATAAAAGGAATGTTAGACATAAAAAAAATTATATTAATAATCCTTATCAAAAAGTCAAAGATGTATATAAATTTTATTTAATAAATGTTGTAAAAAAAGAAGACTTAATATAATTAACTGTATGAAATCTAGTATATCCCGTACTTCAACTTTTTCTAAGAAGTTAAAGAAGTTTTATGTGAAATAAAGAAGATATGTATAGGTTGCCTTCTTCTTCTTGGTATCAATATTGGGAGTTGAAGAGGGAGAAGGGGGTGGAGAAACAATGCCATATTCTTGCGTGGGTCTTGGAGCTAGCTCACCCTATGCCAATTTGTTCACGTCCCTAGCCCTCATCTTGTCATGCGAATCAACTTGTGTTGCCGACATGTTTCTTCTCTCTATATGTATGACCTTTTAGTGTTTTTGCTTCATGCTTGCACTTGAAACTAAAACAACATATGTGTGTGTTGAATAAATAGGTATTAAGTAATGCATGAACTTGGATTTTTTTTTTTTTTGGATAATGTTGGAAGGGTTGTTTCTACATTCTAGTTACACCGCAGTCTATTATTGCCACGTTGCAGTGTAATGACACCTAGCTTTTGGTCGTCTACTCGTGTCAGCACTCTGAGGCATCACCACACAAAAATTATTATAAGCTCCTATTACTTGAGTGCTTTACAAATTGTATAACTTAGAAATGGCACTAACTTTGTTGATTTTCCTATCAACAGTTTGTACATTTTAAATGTATGAAGAATAGGTTAGAGAAAGGAACTAACGAGTTAGTCATCTTTTTTTATTATGAAAACAAAATCAATCTGTCAAAATAGTGTGTGCCTCTTTTATAGTTTTATTGTTCGGTGAAGATTATATTTGTAGATGAATTTGCACGTCACTTAAAATTAATCCCCCTTATTTTAAGATTATTTTTTAAAAAAGAAAGCGGGTACAAATTCGTCCCTTAATACAATGCATTATGATAGCTCAATTAATAGAATTTTTTCCCTTAAAAAAAGGATAAAATTATAGGGATGGTAGAATATAATGACCTTTTAAGGCGATAGTAGGAGAAGTTGAGCCAAAACCAATATTATGCCCAAATGCCATATATTGAACTCCATGATAAGTATAGCAAGATTTATTTTTTTTGCAATTTTTTTTCTAAACACATCTTTATGTGTGTTTTTTAAATTTTTTTTAAGAAAATGTCCCTCTACACGTGGTTGGATTTAACATTTGGAAATACGAAAAAAAATTATATTTTCAAATTTTAATTTTTGAAAATTATTTTTACTTCACAAATTACTTGAAATTATTACTTAAGATTATTATTGTTGGATAAATAATTACACAATTAAAATTATTGGATAAATAAAATAAGAGACTCAAATATTACATAATTAAAAAGAATAGTCAAATACCAATATAAATAAAATATAAAATGATACAAAAGCAAATGCAAATGCCACATAAAAAAAAAATACAAGTTAGTTATGGGACTTCCTCTTTTCATATGTAAAACCCTCCCTAGTTAAGACTTCATGTGGTAACAAAATAAACAATGGGGCCTAATCTAATAGGTAATTATAACAAAAATAATCAATTCAAACAAATATATTAAATTACAGATAATAATCAAATGTAATGGGTGAATGCACAAATGTTAACTCATTTCCATGGAGAACTTTCAAACAACAAAGTACCATGATCAGGAGCTCATACTCACCGATTTTTAACCGTGCAAAACAATATTCACCCTAATTTGGAATGGTAACAACATTAGGCGAAACATGCAAATCAATATTCACCTAATCTAGCATGGTAATAACATTAGGTGATTTACTGACAAAAGTTGGAATGTTGACCTTTCATGATAACAGATCGTGGATAAATTACAATGATGTGTCAGGAACGTTAGTGCATAAACTACCTTAACCATAACCCAAAATCTCAACCCTTTATCTACATGTAAGATAACGTGCACTAAACACCCTCAATGTCTCCTTAGCCTCCATTATAAGATTTGCACCCTATTATAGGGCGTAACTACTCTGGGACCTCAGGTCTAACCATAATGATATGATTATAATTGATCTTATTATAGTTGATATCTTTCCAAACTTTCATTAAAGGATATCAATTTTCTCAATACCAGTTTCCAATTCACCACCAATAAGCTTTACTACAAATGCTCTTAATCAGATATTAAATTTCAATATTTTCACTCAATATCAACTCTAAAAGATTGACCACCGTGCACATGACAACATAATTAGTACTTGTCCAATGAAATCAATCCATTCTTAATTGGTTGCAACAATAATAAAAAGAAAATAAATTAAATATAGGATAAATGCCACATTTAATCTCTTGTCCCTCCCTACTTTCATTCATTCCCTTAAGGATTTAAATTTTACAATTTTATACATTTTAGTTTTTATTGAATCTTATGATGAGGCTTCATCATTACCAAATGATTTTAAGTTTTAAACTTTTTTAAAATTTTATGAAACACCCCATCTTACACTCAATTCCTCTTAATTTTTCTCATTAGGTAGTTAGAATTTATTAATGGTAATGTTATTATATTTAGTGTTAATGTTTGTATTAATATCTTATTTATTTGCTTGTTTGCTATTAGTTGTATTTTTTAAGGTTTGTATTCTATTTAGTAGATTATTTGTGGTTTCCTAATTTTATTTTTTCCTATTATCATTTTGGGCTAGTAGTAATGGTGTCTTAAGACTTGCTCCCTTAATTAAGGACTCACATTATAGTCTATGTCAGGCCATGCTATTCTCACCCTTTTTTTTTCTCTTCTCGCTTCCCAACAATTTTTTTTTTGAATTTCTTATTTTACTCCTTACTTCACACCTTATCCCATTATCTTTTAACTTTTTTTTTTCCTGTTCCACCCCATTCTCTTCCTCACGGACACCCCCATTCCTTTGCATATTCTATTCTTATCCCACCCCATTGTGCTTTTTTGTTTTAGTTTTTTTTCCTACTTCTGACCGATTTAACGAAAATTAGTTTCTCTTGTAATGAATATACAACGAAAACTAGTTTCCATTTTGTATACATAAAAATAACACAACGAAAACTTGTTCCTATTATAGTTTTCGTTGCGTATTATAGATTGACACCCTTTGTTTTAATGAATTGTACAACAGAAACAAGTCTTCGTAATGTAGTTAATTTGAAATACTAGTTGTTTTTTTCAAAAAGTTATCTTTTGATAATAATCGAATTAATTATAACACAAATTACATTTTTAATTGAAATTAAACTAATTATGATACAATTTACCCTTTTGTCTAGTAATCGAATTGATTATAATACAAAATATATTTTTTAATTGAAATTGAATTAATTACTATACAAGTTACCCTTTTTAATAGTAATCGAATTAATTCTTATACAAAGGCATTTTTTAATAGTAATTGAATTAATTATGATACAAATTACATTTTTCAAAATTGTATCATAATTAATTTAATTTTAATTAAAAAAGATAATTTGTATCGTAATTAATTCTATTACTATTAAAAGGTAACTTTATAAAAAGGTAACTTGTATCTCGAATTAACTACACAATGTTTTATTGTGTATGTGAACAAAATACTCGACGAAAACTTGTTTTTGTTTTGTATCTTGACCAAAATACACAACAAAAATAAGTTCTTGTCGGATAGAGTACACAATAAAAACTTGTTTTCGTCATGGGTATTTTTGCTAAAAAAAAAACAAAAAAAAGTTAGGGAGTGGAAAGATAAAGTAGGAAAGTGCAAATATTAGTGGCCTCTATGTCATTATTTTAAAGATTTTTTTATAATTTCACCTATGAAATTTGGCCCAAGCCACAGAGCCCATAAGTGGCTTCAAAATGTGTATTTTATTATTATTGTTGTTGTTGTTATTATTTTTGTTAAAATGTATTATTTGTATTAAAGTTTTTATTATTATAATTCTTTTACATCTAATTTGTGATACATATAAACTTATATGTTTTTACACATGATTTTATATCTTATTTTTATTTTACACATTATTAACTACTTTAAAAGTGATATCTACCATGATTTTTTATTGATTAACAGTGTAAAGCTTTTCACATTAATAACGTATAGGAATTAAACTCAAACAGTAATTACTCAATGTAATTTAAAATATTTTTCATTATTAATATTTCTTATTAACAATATATATATTTAAGTTATACACACACACACACATAAATGCAAATATATTTATAAATATAATATTTCTTAAGACATATGTTTATATAAATTAGAATGATATAATATATTTGGAAATACAAAATTGTTTAGACTTAATTGTACTTTTAGTCTCCTTATAATTCTCTATTTTCAATTTTTGTCCCTTTTTTAACTGCACATATTTAGTTCCCAATTTTTAAAATTAACACAGTTTTAGTCCTATCATTAATTGACCATTCATGGTCCAATGTTGGTTATGATAAAACTTATTGGTGATGACATGACAATGTTGGTGATGATGTGTACTCCTGACGTGACACTTTGATGATGTTGTGGAAGTCCATATGGATACTGACGTGGCGCTTATATGATGGCATCACACTGACATAGATTGATGATATGGAGCTGACATGGCAATTGTGCAATTAACAATTCACGTTAGCCATGTCATCATATCATATAAGTCCCACGTCAGTATCCACATGTATTTTCACATCACCGACAAAGTTTCACGTCATCACCAATATTGCCATGTCACCAATAAGTAACATTAGAGTCAACTTTGATGATGGATGATGGTCAACTAATGATGGGATTAAATCTGCTTAATTTGAAAAATTAGGAGATTAAATATATGTAACTAAAAAAAGGGAACCCAAAAATCGTTAATTGAGAATTAAAAGAAGACAAAAAATACAATTAAACTAATTATTTAAATATATATATATATATATATATTATTTTTTTGTAAAACTAAAAAGTAATAGAGAAATATATTAAAAATTAAAAATAATATTAAAAATTAGAAATTATAAGCTTGATACCGGCACAGGTACAGGTACAAGTACAAGTTATTATCCTAGTTTTAGTATAAACCATAAAGAGATGGGTTATATGAAAGTTACAATTCAACTTCTTGTAAGTAAAATATGCATCAAATAATAATTTATATACATATTATTCCTTTTTAATTTATTTTTCATTTTCTATCTAATTTAATTTGACAACTAAAATAGTATTTAGACATGATAATCTTAAAAAAAAAAAGACTAAAACTTTTGACATATTTTACATCAAGTCTTCAAATTAAAACAAGTAAGTATTATTTCAAATTTTTGTAAGTTATTTTTATTTTTCAAAGAAGGTGATTTAATGTTGAAATTTGAAAACATATTCATATGTTATTATTGACTTAAATGCACTTTGTGTCACCCAACTTTCATTATTTTGCGGTTTTTGCCACAATGTTTTTTTTTTCCTCGCATTTTGCCATTCTATTTTTGTAATCTTGTGGATGTTGTCCAACCGTCAACTGTCTGTTAAATGACAAACAGAATGATGATGTGTCAGTGATGAATTGACATTAAACATCTATCCCAACTTATTTTTCTTAAATGTTTTTCTTAAAAAATTAAATATTGTTTGAAAAAAATATTGAGTCTATGCTCCACGTAGTTTTTAGGGATTTTTTTTCAAATAATTTTCATTTTTTTAGAAATTTTTTTTTCAAAAAAAAAAAAAAAACACATAAGTTGGCGTGGATGTTTAATGCTAACTCATCATTGACACATCATCATTTTGTTTGTCATTTAATGAACAGTTGACAGTTGGGCAAAATTCGCAAGATTATAAAAATAAGGTAGCAAAATACAAGAAAAAAAACATGGTGACAAAATCTGTAAAATAATGAAACTTAGGTGACACAAAGTGTAATCAAGCCGTTATTATTTTATTTGAGAATAGATGAAAGCTACAAATAACTAGATTTAGGACCTGTTTGAAAAAATAGCTTAATTAAGATCTTTTTCCAATAAGTTCTTATTATATAAGAGCTTATGTTACAAGTGCTTAAAATTCAATAAGCTATTGCATTTGGATATATACGTTGATAAGCACTTACACAATTTTAAAGTGTTTGGATGCATTGTTATATAAGCACTTATAAGATGTTGTCTTGTTTTTTAAATTAAAAAATAAATCATGACTAAAAATAAATTAAAAATTTAAAAACTAACTAAATAATTAATACACTAATATTGTATATATCACAAAAATATTAAAAATAAAAATAACCATCATCATTTACCTATTTTTAATTTTAAAAAAATGGCTTAAATATGTTTTTAGTTCTTATAGAATAGTTGTGCTTTGATTTTGGTTTTTATAAAAAAATTTCTTTGGTTTTTATCCCTAAAAAATATAAAATTATTGTTTGTGGTTCTTATTATCATATGATACTTATTAACTACTTAAATGTTAAACGAAAGGTCAAGTAACCATCATACGTGACACTCCCTAGTGTTTGTGGTACTATGTCAACATGTGACACCTCTAATATGTTTTCTAGATTCCTAAAATGAATGTTATTTATCTATTTTAAAATAAATTTTAGGGACCAAAAATAGTTATTTAGATTTTTTAGGGATGAAAATCAAAGAAAAATATTTTATAGGGACTAAAATAAAAATTTACTCATTTTATAAGAACCAAAAAATAATGATTTAAATTTTTAGAGGGATGAAAAATTATTTTTTTACGGGAACCTAAATCAAAACTTGCTCAATTTATAGTAACTAAAAACATATTTAAGCCTAAAAACAAAAATTTAAGTATCATAAATTTTAAAAAATTATGTGACACAATTTTTTTTTACTGTACACCTATCAATAAATTTAAAATTTAAAATACATAATAATCAAAATATGATTAATATAAATTAAGGTATTAAAATTAAAATCTTATATATTATAAAACATAATATAAAGTTAAAGAATTCACCATTCACATGTATAAGTAAATATAAGTATATAAAAATAGTGAATTATTATAAAAATATAACTACTACATAACATTGTAGAAGGAAATATAAAAAAAATCACTAATAACATATAAAAGAAATTACTAATAACAAATAAAAATAAAAATTATTTAATTAAATTATTTTTTTTGGTGAAAAAGAAAGAAACATATAAAAATAATAATAATTTTTTTTATTAGCAATGAATAATTATAATTTGTTTTATGTAGAATTTAATATTTATATTAATTTAGGGGAAGAAATAAAAAAAATATTAAATTGTTTAATTTAGAAAAAGAAACAAAAAAAATAAAAAATACACAATTTCTATATCTTTGATCTTAACAAGATTCGAAGATAAATCTTTTTATAAGTTCTGCATAAATTATTTCTATAAATTATATTAGAGAGCTTGTAGAAATAAGCTAAAAATATCTTATAAACCAGTTATAAGATATTTTTATAAACACTCTTAAATACTCTTATAAACATTTATAATATAAGTTTAAATAAGTTGTTTATAAGTTATTTTATACGGGTTCTTAATTTCTTTTTTTTTATTAAAAAATTGTCGAGCTGGGGTTGAATTTTATTTTATTTTGTTGGGTTCCGTTCATGCAATCCCATTAAATAACACATTCACTGCATTAGTTAAATCTCTCCGCGTCTTCTCGTTCCTTTCGCCGAGAATCCGAGATCAACCCCGTGGAAGCGAGGGGTTTTTCTCGGCTTCTTCTGATTCCTCTTTCGCTTTCGTTTCGCGATTTTGATATGGCGCCTGTTTCAGCTTTAGCCAAGTACAAGCTGGTGTTCCTGGGTGACCAATCCGTGGGCAAAACCAGCATCATCACTCGCTTCATGTACGATAAATTCGACAACACCTATCAGGTTTGTCCCTAACCCTCAGATCCAATCCAAAACCTCATCAAAAACTCCCGACTTAGTTCCTAAAGGCTAAAACCACTTCTAAAACCTTCACTCTTCGCTGTTTGATTTGATTAATTGTTTTTTCTCTTTTATGTATATTAATAAAATTAATCCTAGCTTGGTTGGATTCAGATTTATACGTGCTGTTGAATGGGATTTGCTTTTTCTTGCAGTCTAGTCTATCCAGCAAATTGTTGTGCTGAGCGATTATTATTATTATAATTGTTATCTTATTTAAAAGAATAAGGTAGAACTCAACTCTATGTTTTAGATTTGATTAGAAATCTTACTTTTGATTCAGCTTATGCACTTTAACTTTTCGTATGTTCCCCTTTGCCTTTTAGAGTTTGGATCACTTTTTGATAAACGCAAGCTATAACGTATACCAAGAAATTATTCAAACCAATTGAGAATACACAACCTATTTTCGGACTCACTACCGAGAACTAGGGCTACTACTATATTGTTATCTAAAAGGAACTCAATAACGAATAACAAAATGAATTGGCAATCAAAAAACTGCTTTATATCTTTACTTAGTCATTTAATTTGATCAATTATAAATATAACTTTGTACTGACTTGTTGTGCTCAATTTTTTCAAGAGAATTATGTTCTTCGTTTTCATACTCTGTGTATGCATACTTGTGTTTTCATTGTGTGCTTATAATCCGGTTAAGTTCAGGTTGAGTTTACTTTCTAAGTGTAATAGGCATGCTGCTTCTTTGGATGTATGTATTTTCATCTCCATAACTTGATCTTACCAATATATTTTTGTTGAATGCAAATTGATTTTGATTTTTTCCCTCATGCAGGCTACAATTGGTATTGATTTTCTATCAAAAACTATGTATCTTGAAGACCGAACTGTTCGACTGCAGTTGTGGTAAGATAGAGGACCAACATGTCATAATATAAAATGGTCAGGAAATGAGTGTTTTTAGGAAAGAATTGGAAGAGGAAGGAAAGCATGGGTGCGATAGTTTCCCCCCCATTTTATTCTGAATACAGGCGATGATAGGATGAGAGAAAGTACTTAAATGACATTATAATTATATTTCACCTGAATGTGGGGTTCACTTTCCAGTAGGTTTCAATGCTCACATTTTGCTTCTGCTGACATGAATTAAGTTTACTTCTGTTCATCCCAAATAAGGAGCAAAAGGATTTGTGTTTTAAATTTGTGGGTATATACAGAGAGATTAAGTAGTTGGTACTTAGTTTCTTCTCTCCCTGGAAATTATATAATGATTAATAGGACCATGGTACAACAGGGTTTACTTCTCTTTAGATTACTGAATTTATACACACTTGAAATCTTGATATTTCACCTTTTTTCTTTAGTTCACAATCAATCTGACTTCAATGATTCACATCATGTGCTGTGTTTTATCCTTCATATCTTATATCCTTTTGCATCTCATCATGTTCTCTTTTTTTGTTATTAAGTTTTAACCATTCTTGTTCTTAATCTTTTACTAAATTTATATTTACAAAAATAAAATATTTTTTTATTTAGCTGGATATATTTCTATTTCTATGCATACTTCATGCTTCTACCATCTGTACCTTTTTGAGTGTTTCCTCAGTATCCATGTTTTTCCATATGTTGAAAATATATTTGTATTGGTAGTGGATGTGCACGGTTGGGTTTTACATAAGTTGGAAGTGTTTAGTTAGTAAATATTTAGTTTCTTTAATGTTACACTGTACACCTTTATCTGACTGGTGATTTTTTTTTTTTTTCTGTTTTCCAAATGTTCATCTTTTCATGTGTTCTGACAGGGATACAGCTGGACAGGAAAGATTTAGAAGTCTTATTCCAAGCTACATTAGGGACTCATCTGTAGCTGTTATTGTATATGATGTTGCGAGTATGTCATTTGGGATTTGCTTTCTTTTCACATTTTACTGTTGCCCAATATTTTATGCCATCTTACACTGCTTTTGACTCATAATAATAGTTAATCTGATCGAAGTTGCTAATTTAGCTTCTTATTGTTTACTTTTTGAAACACTTTTTTGAGTGAAAACTTTTGAACTTCACTTTATTTTAAATGCTGTGTGCTGTTGTAGCAGGATGTCATTTTTTTTTTTTTTTTTGGACCACAGGGAAGTAGCAGAATGATATAGTGAATTAGCTCTATAACTCTTGCTGTATAACCTTTTATAGCATAGTATGGCATCCAAATTCCATTAGTGATCTTTCTACATGATTTGAATAATTTGTTGGCTTAAATGTCTGTTAAGAGCTCTGTCAAGTCAAGAACGCATTCTGATAAATTTGATTTTCTTGTTGTGTAGGCCGGCAGACTTTTCTAAATACAACAAAGTGGATTGAAGAGGTGCGAACAGAGAGAGGCAGTGATGTCATTATTGTTCTTGTTGGGAACAAAACTGATCTTGTTGAAAAAAGGTAATTAGTAATGAAGAGAAGAATGTCGGAATGATTTTAGAAGCTATAGGCAAAAATAAATCCAATTAGGAACAATTAACCAAACCACATATGTTGACTTAACCAACCACTTGTTTAGCTAATTGTTCTTAAACTGGAACTGTTTTTACCAAGAATTATTATATTGTAAATTTGTAATCAGAATATCTCTGGATATTATCAAACTGGTTACAGACTTACAGTGGATTATTTTTCTTGGTTCTTTCCTTTTATCCCCCTTTTTTGCCCAATATACTATTCCATTACCCATTTGTTTCCTTATCCCTTTTTTTATCCAATATATTATCCCATTACCTGTTTGACATATGGATTAAGTACTTACCAGTTACCACTGCACCCTAAAAATAAATTATTGGTCTGGAGTACAAAGAGGGAATGAGATGTAGGAATGCTTACAATTAGGCCTTTTCCTTTCTCTAGTAGTTTGTTGGAATTCTTACAATGACCCAACGAGCAGACAGTCTCCATTTAACTGGGTCTTACTCTGTTCTTAGTTAAACACTGAAAGCTGTTATGCGAAGTTCGCCTATCTTAGAGAGCACACCAAGGAATTAAGATGTTGCTTACTAGTTAAAAGTCTTAAAGATGTACTGCATGTAGGTTAAACCTACCATAGAAGATGAGTCTTGGCCATTAATGATAGCCTTTATCTAGTTTCTGATGTACAAAAGAGATTTCAGTTTTTTCAGGTTTTAGCAGCATGGGTTAATTTGACCTTAAAGATGTTTCATAGGCATTATATAGTTCGGGAGATGTGCTTGTGTTACAATTTGAAATTTACTGTTTTGTTTTACCAACCATCTTTGTGTGTCTGCAGACAAGTCTCTATAGAGGAAGGGGAAGCAAAAGCACGTGAGCTCAATGTCATGTTCATTGAAACTAGTGCTAAGGCTGGGTTTAATATAAAGGTAACCTGACCACCCACTTTTTCTCTTTTTCTATACATCTTCATTGAATTCTCTGTTTCTGACCAGAGTGAAATGAATCATACAAAATTGTGATGATTGGACTCTACTTACGTGTTTAGACCTCTGAATATTAATATGATCTACTACCTTCGAATATTGACTTCATCTACTACTTGTTACCGTTCTAATCATTTGCTTCAAATTGCTTGTGTTTGTCAATTTTGTTTCAACCTGTGGTTTTTCTGCGTGGTCTCCCTCCTCTCTTTCCTGAAAATAACTGCTGAGATTCTTATATGGTTCTAATATTTTTCTTGGTTAACTTACCTTGTATTTTGTTATTGGACTGTACAGGCCCTATTTCGAAAAATTGCTGCAGCATTACCTGGAATGGAAACACTATCATCTGCAAAGCAAGAAGACATGGTTGATGTAAACTTAAAGTCTACAGCTGGCGGTGCTCAATCTCAACCTCAGTCAAGTGGATGTGCTTGTTAAATATGCTTTATCTTGTGCGGTGCACCTTTTTGTGTCATGCCTTTTGTTTTATGCAGGTTTTTCTTTAGTTTTCTACAGCATTATATGAAAAGATGAAAGAATATATAAGTGGCGCGGTGCAGGGTAGGGGTTGATACAAGTTCTGTCTAGAAAATTTCTGTTGTTAGTTGGTCATGCCCTCGATAATGTACCAAAGTAGTAAAGCTGCCCAATCTAAAATTGAATTATGTTCATTGTACCCTATAAAACGTGTGATAAGTTTAAAATTTAACTAGTTCATTTGGATTGACATATGTTTTGTGTTAACTTGTTCATTGTACCACGATTTTCCATCTTGCTAGCGCTTTCTAACCGTGTGCCCACGATAATAATAATGATGCTTCAAATCAATGGCCGGCGAAGAGTCCAGTTTAAATCTATATGTTCTTAGCATTAGTCTCTCTGCAAAATATACAATCAAACAATGTTCATTGACGTAGAGTGCTATTTCAAGGTATGTCTATAAGGTATTCAGCCTTGATTGGCATCAAATTGTAGTTGTATATTTGACTGACTACATATTTGTCTAACATGGTAACATTATATGTTCGGAAACATTCGGTTATCAATCGCGCCTCTCGTTTGAGTTGTTCTCTGTAACAATCGGTAAATTTGGGTTTTCTTGTATTAGTTGTGCTACACCTTTATAATTTTACAATTTGTATGTACGACGGTTTCTGGTATTAAAAACTATGACGATTTTCAGTAGTAAAAAATCATTGCAATCAATAGAAAGGACTAAATTGAAAGAAAATAAATAAATAACTAAAATAAAGCAAAAAAGTTAGAAGATTAAATTCATATAAAAATTCAGAATACTAATTTTGTTGAAAAAAAAAGAGTGTGGAAAAAATTATTCATTAGTGATAAGTGATGAGAAATAGGAAAAAAAAATAAAAATCTAAAATACTACTTTAAGGTGCGAAGTATTTTTCTAGTCCAACATCAAATGCTCTTTAAATGGAAGTTATTATTATTCAGAAGTTTTAGTTGATCATTTTATATTCAAAAATACCTTTTCAAGAAGAATACTCTATAGCATGTTTGGTCACACATTAAAATGCATGAGACTCGCATCTTTCTAGAAGTAATTTATTGTAGTTTCTACGTCTTTTAGGAAAGGAATGTAGTTTTATACATCTCAAAAGTGAGTCTAAACACATATTAAATTTATTTTTCATTCTGATTTTCATCACAATATGTCATGAAGGAGTATAGGAATGAAATGTCTCCTTTTGATAAAGATGAATTATATTCTCTTTCATTTATTTGATATTGTTGTTTCTATTATTCTGTTTATCTTTGTAATATCTTCTTAATTGACCCATCTTAAAAGGTTTATATATTTTATATTCTTCTAAGTTCTAACAATAAAGAACGACAAATTAAGAGAGGGAGAGAGCGAGCATAAGCAAATTTATGTTTTATTAATCTATCTTGTAAATGTAATGATATCATTTTATATTCTAATGTTTTTTGGAGTAATAATATTATGTTGACTAGCTAGATCTGTTAAAATATAAAGGCAACGGTACAATTGTAAGCTTGAATACACTATCGATCATTCTTTATCAAAAATAAAAATAAAAATACACTATTGATCGTTAATTTTTTATTTTTATTTTTATGTAGAATCTGACCAAAATCCAAAATGACTACTGATCAATCGCATCGATGTAATTAAAATACATAATTAATGATTTTTTTTCCTGGCAAACAATGATTGAGTTTATTATTAGATATTCTGATCAGATTGAATCTAATTGAATTCAGTACTGTATGTATTTGTTTTTGGTGAAATCTACTACGGTATTTATATTTCGAGGAAGAAAAATTAGAAGAAACAAAAAAAAATAATAAACGTATTAATAGTGTAAAATTCAATTACTTTATTTTTTTGTCAAGACCATCGGTATCCTTCTCTGGAGGCTGGATAGGACCATTATAGACAGTCAAACTTTCATTCCGAATATTTAATGTAACTACATACTTAAGATTCAAATTCGAGGTGGTCAAACTAGAACAACCTCTCATCAATTAATCTACATGCTCAATGGTTAAATACTTTAAAAGTTATACGCACCATAAATTTTAATTGGTTTACAGTGACATTGCATACAAATTACACTCTAAAAAAATAATTTACTAAAATTGACATCCTCGCATTATTATTATTATTTTAAATCTACACAGAGAAAAAAGAAATTTTTTTGTAGTAGTGCACCCAAAAAAGTTAGATTTTTGGTTAAATTGCAGTAACAAAAATAAGTTTAGGATGATGGAGAGAAAGGAGGAAATCTGAATGAGAAGCGGCATTTTGTTGAGTTAAGGTGTGTTGGGAGCATCATTGAAAATGGCGACAGTGTCAGCTCTTGCAAAATACAAGCTGGTGTTCTTGGGTGATCAGTCTGTGGGCAAAACGAGCATCATCACTCGCTTCATGTATGACAAATTTGACAACACTTATCAGGTCATCAGATCCACTTTTATCTTTCAATGTGTTTGCTTTGATCAGGAAAAAGAAAATGACAACAAATGCTGACCATTATGATGATTGATCTGAATCTATCATATGTGTTTTTGGTATTGAGGAGTAGGTTTAACAGATCATGGTTTTTCTGTTGGATCATGGGTTTCAGTTTGTGATGATTGATGAATGATGATATTCTATAGATATTGCTAATTTGTAGGGCAATGCAAGGGGAGCTTGTGTGGTGAAACAGGACAGAAATGTGAGCGAATTGAGAGTTTTAGGAAGAGAATAATTTCAATTATGGTATCAAATAAAATTGGATGGAAAATGTGACCTTTTTGTCAATGAACAAAGCCATAAGGTGGTAGGTAGAAGCCTATGAATGGCTGGCTTTATATCTCTAATATGCCCAATTCAACTTTATAGCTCCTGAGTGGTTCTGATACAATGTCAAACAACTCTCCTAAAAGCTTAAGTGTCAGGTAGAACCGTGGAAGCCCATGAACGACTTTATGTCTCTCACACTTCTGATTTTGATTTTTGTGCTCTAGTAAGGGAGTAACGTGAACTTATGAGTTTAAGTTCTGTAAATATTTATATCTTGAAACCCAAGCTATTAAATATTTAAAATTTAACAGTGAATTACCTATTCTGAGTCTGGGTTGCCTTCTCTTACTATTTATACAAGTATAAGAAAAGAATTCACTTGAAAATTTTCTTCAATAATTTTGGTTCTCTCTCTTTACTTCATTTTATAATGATGCAAAACCGTGCATGTATTCTGCTATTTTTACTTCCTTTTTCACTAGCAAAGTGAAATCATACCTAGCAATTAATATATTTAAATGTTATGTATGTCAGTGTGATCCAGTTATTCAAATTGATTATAGTATACAGTACATAGTGCCAACTTGCGGAGCATATTTCAAACAATCTCCGTTATTTCAGGCATTTTTGTTAATCGTTTCCTCATTTGTGCATATACATATCTTCTCAATAAGGTTATCATTCACCTAGGTTGTCCTATAAGCATAATGCGCTTGGAAATTTTTGCACCATATACATTTTTGAAATGGATTATACATTTTGTCATTTTCTCATGGTTGTACTTAAACTTATTATTCATTTTTCAAACAGGCCACAATTGGTATTGATTTTTTATCAAAAACTATGTATCTTGAAGATCGAACTGTTCGACTGCAGCTGTGGTATGATGTGGCATGTTGGAAATTCTATCAGGAAGGAAAATAACTGTATTAGGGAAGAAAAGGGAAGGGAAAGAGTGGTGGGGTAGCTTCCCTCCCATTGTTTGGTTATTTACTTATTTTGATTGAAAGAGGAAAGGGAAATGTCAAAGCTACTTCTGTAACAATCTAATTGTGGAACCTTGTAAAGCTTTTGGAGAATAAAATTTATTCCCACTTTAGCAATACGTGAAAGTAACAATTGCCTGTTGGGAAGATATTGTTTGATGTTGGTTACTCTTGATTCCCTACCCTCTAAAAAGAATTGAACTTCCTTACTCTCATCCACTAATCTATAAATGCTTCATAATTTAATATTTGTCATGTTTGTATTACATATGATTCTTTTTTGGCTAAAATAGAATTTTAGTCCCTTATCTATATTTTAGGTTTTAGTTTGGTCTTTTAAGTTTTAGAAGTTTTACTTTGATCCCTTATAATGTCTTTATTAGATCAAATTGGTCCTTCCGTCAATTTTTGGTACTAATAGTGTCAATTTTGGCTAACATGACATCTCTCACAGTTTGCCATGTGTCATTTGGTTGACCAAATTAGTGTGATAAATTAACGGAAGGACCAATTTGATCTAATAGATAAATTTTAAGGGACCAAAGTAAAATTTTTTAAACTTAAGGGACTAAATTGAAACTTAAAATGTAAATAAGGGACCAAAATTCTATTTTAGTCTTCTTTTTTGTATTTTGATTTCAAAGATTCGATTGATCTTAGAGTGTCTTTGAGAATGTGATATTTTATGAATTCTAACATTGAAGTTCTTTCATTCACTTTTTGAAAATTCTATCAATTTAGTATTGAAATCCTTTGACATTATCTAATACCTTTTAAGCTCTTTACAATGTCCATTTGCAGTGGCTTTTAACTATTCTTAATTAATCTGCTCTTTTGTGTTCATTTGTGTTCTGATTTAAAGTATAAAAGGATTTTTTTTGAAGTTATTTTTGGTCTTAGACCCTTAGTATCTCAAAGTCACTTTTGGACACTGACTAATCTGGGTCAAGCTAGGTAGACTCACTTAAGGAGGCAAAGCTTTTCTAGTGCCAATTTTTTCCATACACAAGGCTCAAACCCAAGATATTGTTTAAGTGGAATCAAGCTCCTTGCCACATGGATTGAAAGACAGACATTGGTTAAATACATTTTTACAGTTGATGGATTTAATGCTAAACATGATGCTACTATTTATTTGGTGCTTATAACTATCACATATATGGATAATACCTTGATCCCTTATCCCTATAATTTAGGATTTATCTTTTATTAGGGATTTGACTTGTAATCAGATTTAAATATAAATTCTTAGGGGCTGAGAGGAATTCTCTCAGGCAGTTAATTGTATTCAAAAGAATTCTAATATCACTTACTATTTGTATCTTGTTTAGCTTTATTAATTCAAGTGTAAAAAATTGCTGCGTATTGGTTAATCAGAGTGAGGTCCATGAAGTTTGATGTGTTCAATTGCAATTTAAAGGCTACATATATTAGCATTACAGGATTCCTTCATAATTTAATATTTTGTTTTTAATCTTTTTCCCCACAAAACCTTTATTTTTTTCATGTCTGTGACGTGTGGCAACAGGGATACAGCTGGACAGGAAAGATTTAGAAGTCTTATTCCAAGCTACATTAGGGACTCATCTGTTGCTGTCATTGCTTATGATATTGCAAGTATGCTATTTAGGGTGTTTCCCTTCACCTATTCCTTGCTTTTTGCTGCTTTTGCATTATAATAATAGTTAAGTTTCTCAAGGGAATATGTACATGATTTCAATAATCTGTGTTTAAACTTTTGGGGCATTTTCTAGAAGACTTTGAAGGTTGCAGTCTAATTATTCAATTTTCTTATGAAATAGGCCGTCAAACTTTCCTGAACACATCAAAGTGGATTGAAGAGGTGCGCAGTGAGAGAGGCAGTGATGTTATTATTGTTCTTGTTGGGAACAAAACTGACCTTGTGGATAAGAGGTAATAATGGTAGAATGATTTCATCAGATGGTTTATTCTGGCTTGTTTCATGACATGCTTCCTTTGTTTTCTATTAACTAGCACCTCTTTGATTTTGACTAATTACTAATACATCATTTTTTGGGCATTTTAGTCTCTTCTTTTCTTCAGTATATTTATTATCAGACATGTATGCATATGAGAGAGATGGGACTGGGGGAATATGGAAGAGGGGCAGTAAAAATTATTAACATATTTTATCCAAAATGACCTTCAGTCCTTTTCAGTGTGATTGCTTCAATTGTCTGGAAATAAATGTTTTTTCCTGACTTGGTGAGCTTGGAAAATGCTTCATTCTCCTAAGTCCTAACTGGTGCTCTAAGAATGTTGCTTACATTTTAAAAATGTGTCGGCGGGTCACTTTTACTATATCATATCAGATAAGTCTTGGAAATTAGCAGAGCCCTATTTTGTCCTATGAAGGAGAGAGCTATTGTTCCTAAGCTTTGGTTGCTTGAATTGTTTGGCACTTGAGATGTTCCATGTTTGCTTTACGTTGTTGTTTTCATGTGTTGTAAAAGTGTTCTTTTAAATTTCCATTCATCTTCTCATTTCTGGTGTCACCTTTTATTTATGAGCAATATTATATGCACGAGTCTATAGGCAAGTCTCTACAGAGGAAGGGGAAGCTAAGTCTCGTGACCTGAACGTCTTGTTTATTGAAGCTAGTGCCAAAGCTGGTTTTAATATAAAGGTAAGCCTCTCCCTTCTTTTGCGGTAATTATGCAATAACTTGCTTGTTTACCGTCATCATGTAATGATTAAGAGCAATTCTATGCCCATTCAGCCCTGCACACATGTACTTTTTCTTTCTCATTAACCTTGGAAAAATAGTCGGAAAAAATTTCTTGCATTAACTGTAACTCTTGCATTGTCTTGGAATAGATATTGGAAATGGTTCAAATGTGGGATTGTAAATCACATCCATATAAACTATGGTGGTAGATGTCATTTTCTAATGAGATATTGAAGGGTGCTGACAACAGTTGGTTATTTCTACTAGTCAACTTAAATTTTTCCGAAAAATAGCTTTTTGTATGTTTAAGATTGAAAGAAACTGGATCAGAAACTACAATGAAATGAGATTTTATTGTTCAAATCCCTAATTGTCAATCTTTACCAGTGAGGTAGCACAATGATCAAGGGCAAAATCTATAAGAATTAATGAATGAACTCCCAGGAATTCGAGAGCCTGGTTTCTCCCACCCAAAACTATTTCTCACCAACTAACTCCCTTCCCCTATCATCTTCTGCCTCTATTTATAACAGCCTAACTACATTACCTATTCTAACAGATTATAAAGCCTACTCTCAACTGACAATGCCTAACCAAAAGGAATAATGATTAACGTATACCCAAAAAATTGTACACCCAACATCCACCCAAATACATGGTTAGTTATACGTGTAAATATGATTAACTTTGTTTTATAATTGGTTAAGAGTAAATGAACATGATTATATACAATTATTAATATGTGGTTAATATTAACCACTTTTAAGGCATGGTTACTCATTATTAGATATTTCAATAACCTTGAAACACTATTAACCACCATTAGACATTTCAATAACTTCATGACATTATTAACCATATATCATAATTGTATACAATCACATTCATTTATTCTTAACCACTTGTGAAAGGAAGTTGTCCACTATTAAACATTTCAATAACCTCATGATAATATTAACCATATATCGATAATTGTATATAATCACGTTCATTTACTCTTACTCTTAACCACTTGTAAGATAAAATTATCCATATTTTTACATGTAGTTAACCACATGTCTGGGTAGACACCAAGTATACAAATCCCATGTGTATGCTCCTCGTTTTCCAGCCAACAGGGCCCATTCTAACAGAGATCTACTTGTTGCAGTTGTGATGACTTTCAAAAGGCCAACTGTTTCAGTTACCGTATTACCTTCATTTGCTTGCATGATTTTACATATTTCCTGGTTTTGACTTATTGTGCACTGACATGTCAAACCTATATTTAGGCCCTCTTTCGAAAAATTGCTGCTGCATTACCTGGAATGGAAACACTATCTTCCACAAAACAAGAAGACATGGTGGACGTGAACCTAAGATCTTCTGGTGGCCATGACTCTCAACCTCAGTCGGGGGGGTGTGCTTGCTGAATGTGCCTTATCTTGAAGTTTTGTATCGTTTTGCTCTGTGCTATTTTTTTTTGACATGTACGTTCTCAGATCTGTAAAGGTTCATTTGTGTTTTACACTTTTAACAGCATTTTATGACAAAAATTAGAGAAAACGGTTAGAAGAACTAAAATATTGTTACAGTTGGTTGGTTATTTAGTTGGCTATTCATTATTATTTTATTATATTTGTAATTTGAAATATAAACATTGACAAAAATTCATTATTATTTTAGTGGTCTTGAGTTAGAGCAAGATTATTTCCGGTAAAAGATATAGGTGGTCTTTACCAAAAAATTCACTTTCTTCTTCATGTTTGCTTAAAGCGAGCTAGAGATGTCCATACATGCATTTGAAAATGCAACACAACACAGTTATTATCTATCTATTATAATATATAAAAGCCAAGATGCAAGCTCTTGAGATGCCACTTAAGCTTTTTGAATTTTTATCCTTTAGCCGCATAAGAAAATTTTACACATTATCACTCTCTCATTGAGTGCCTTTCTAATTTTCTTTTTAACAACTCTTAATTAATCTTACCTTATACAACAATGTCGTTTTTAATAGCCCTCACTTTTGTCATTATTATTGCATATTTTAAAACCTTATACTAAATTATAAACAATTATTATTGCATATAAAAACATATACCAAATTATAAACAAGTTGACCAATATAGTGTGGCACGGTTAACAGATAATCTTATCCCTTAAGCATGTGGTCAAGGATTTGATCTTCGGGTCTGTGTGTATGAAAAAACATCTACTAGGAGAGGTTAGCCTTTCATTTTTAAAATATAAAAAATAAAAAAATTATCAAAATAAATTAACTTTTATATAATAAATTAGTAAAATATTTTTTAATCATTACAAACTAAAATAAAAATATAAAGTGAATAACAAATTTAGTCCCTGAAATTATAATGGTCAATTAAATTGGTCCCTAAAATTAATAAAATGTTGAAATGGCCCCGAAAATTGTAAATTGTCAGTCAATTTAGTTCCTATAATTATAATGGATAGTCAAATTAGTCCCTAAAATAAATAAAATGGCAAAATAATTCCTAAAATTGTAAATTATCAATTAATTTAATCCCTGAAATCATAATGGTCAATCAAATTGGTCCCTATCTAGAATAATGTGAACAAAGGAAAAGTCAAAAAGCATGAAATAATGTATTCCTTGTTAGAAATATCATGATAGAAACAAAAAAACATAATACCACAATAATATATTTCTAGAACTACCCTCAATTCACCACTTATAAATAAGTAGCAAGGCATCACAATTAAAGCAAGCCTTCTCATAACAATTATCATAAGTAGAGATAGCAAAAAAATTCACACCTGCAGATATCTGTGGATAAAATCTACCAAAGGTAGAAAATGGGTACTTGCGAATAGTTTAAATGAGTATATCTGCTCCCTATTTATTAAGGGACAGGCACAAGTATGATGGTACTCGTGTCCGCAAATACCTGCTACCCACTATTGTATATTTATTTAAATATCTTTATATATTAATATAGATAAAATTACACATAATTTGTCCTAAATTTTCAAAATTATTGTTCATTACTAGAGAAATTTTACACAATTATATTACAAGAGAAAAACAACATAAATTTGTGGGCCTTTAAACTATTTTTTTAGAAAATTAAAATAATTAAAATTTGTGGTCAAAGTGATTATTTTAAAAAGCAACTTTTTAATTTATAAATTCAAAGTGATATTTGAAGCACTTTATAGCTGTCCACAACACACAAAAATAATTTTGTTAATTTTTTATTTATTTTTATTTTTTTAGGAAGTATCAATGGATATCCATGGATACTTGATAGGGGTGGAAATCAGCTAGGCTTTGTCGGGCCTGAGCTTGACCTTGGTTAAAAATCTATGGCCTGAGCTTGACCTGTTTATTTATCATAAGCTTTTTTTAAAGGCTTGACCTGGCCTACATAAAAGCCTGGCCTGACCTATAAGCTTGTTTAAAAGCCTACTATATGATAATTTAACACCATGATAGAGGTATGATAATTTATTTAAAACATGTTTTGCAATAAGACCTCTAAATAGGAAATAATTTATCTGTCAATAAACTTATAAGCTTGAGTCTTTATGTACATCAACAAGCTTACTATTTAAAAAGATAAATAAATGTATAATATTGATACATGATAACAAATTTAATACAATAATAATAATATTAACAATAAATATTTATTTATTTTTATTTAAATAAGCTGGCTTATTAGGCCTAAAAGGCTTTTTGAATGGCCTTGGCTTAGCCTTTTTAACTAAATAGGCTTTAATAAAAGCCTTGGCCTAGTCTATTTTCTAAAAAAGTCTAGCTTGACATAGGCCTGGTGTAGGCTAGGCCATAGACCCTTGTTAAACAATCTGGCCTATTTCCATCCCTAATACCCGAAATATTAAAAAAATCTGTGGGTATCCGCCTAATGAGTACTCGTGTGAGTAACGATATAGGTACAAGGCGGGTTTCTATCTAGCAGGTAATGAGTACCTACTAGTCGTGCTCGCCCCGTTGCCATCCTTAATTATAAGAGCTATTAATTTGGACAACTTGGTCTAATCAGGATGACCTATCACAAGGCAACACATTTTTAGGTTAGGTCGGGCCAGGCCAATTTAATGGTTAACTGGAATTTTGTTGGCCCATTTAGCTCTTAGAGGGTCATAGACCAAATAGATTGGCCCATAGGCTACTCATTTTTAAAATATAAAAATAAAAAATTATCAAAATAAATTAACTTTTATATACTAAATTAATTAAATAATTTTAACCATTATAAACTAAAACAAAAATATAAAGTGAATCACAAATTTAGTCCCTAAAATTACAATGGTTGGTTAAATAGGTCCCTAAAATTAATAAAATGTTGAAATGGTTTGTTAAATTGTACATTGCCAGTTAATTTAGTCTTTAAAATTGTAATGGACGGTCAAATTAGTCCCTGAAATAAATAAAATGACAAAATGATTTCTAAAATTATAAATTATCAATTAATTTAGTCTCTAAAATTGCAATGATTGGTCAAATTGCTCCATAAAATTAAAAAGGTTTAATTATACTTTTTTGCCTCCTAACCTTTAAAATTCTGCAAATTTTTCTCCTAAAGTTTTTTTTTGCGTATTTTAGAAAATGGTAAAAATATTAGTGATGGAATTTGAATCCTTAACTAGGGATGGCAACGGGCCCACGCAAGTACTTGTTAGGCAGATACCCATAGATTTTTTTAATATTTGCGTGTGTCCATGAATATCCATGGATACTTCTTAAAAAATAAAAAAATCAACAAAATTTATGTTCTTTTTCTCTTATAATATAGTTGTATAAGATTTGTCATATTTTTGGAGAAAATAAAATTATTCACATTATCTAAAAATTACTTTCTTTAGAGCATACATTCATATAATTACACTTCAAAGCATAAGTCAAAATAAACTAGTGACCTACACTCAAAAGCATAAGTCCAAATAAAACCACTCTCTAAAGCACAAGTCCAAATAAAATTACTATCTCTAAAGCATAAGTCCAAATAAAACTACATCAATTTCATAAGTTTAAATAAAAATCCCAAAAAAAATTCACTCATTAAACGGGTAGCAGGTATCCACGGGCACGGGTACCATGACATTCGAGCCCACCCCATTAATAAACGGGTAGCAGATATACCTGTTTAAACCATCCATGTGTACCCATTAAAACTACCCATTTTTTTTATCTGTGGTGGATTTTATTCATGGATATCTACGAGTACGAATTTTTTTGCCATCCCTACCCTTGACCTTTTCCTTCTCCACAACCACCAAAGCCAATAAGTCATCTGACTTATTCAGTTTATATGTTAAAAATATATTATATATACTATGTCTGCATTTGTTAATTACACATTTAGTTTTCCAAGTGTATGATATGAAAAATATTAAAAGTTAAGATGATAAATTTATTTATTAAACATTTTTATTTTAATTATATTAATTTATGAATTATACAGATTTACTTATTAAATTATATAAAGTTATTTATTAGTTAAATTGTACAATATCTTATAAATTTATTTATTAAATATTTTATTTTTGAAAAACTACCCTATAAATAAAAGGATAAAAAATGTATAAATAATTTATAAATAATAAATAATTTTATATAATTGAATAAATGAATTTCCATAATTTATAAATGTGTATCATTAAAATTAAAATAAATATATTCAATAAATGAATTTATCATCTTACCTTTTTATATTTTTTAATACAAATATAAACATGCACTTAAGGGGTCAAAAGTGCAATTTACAAATGCAATAATGATATATATAATATATATTTATATATAAGCTAAACAAGTCAAACGACTTATTGACTTTGGTGGTAGTGGAAAAAGAGAAAGTCAACAATTCAAATCCTACCTTCAACATTTTTATTATTTTCTAAAAGCTTGATTGTATTTTATAGCAAAATGCATGAAATTTTGAAAGTAGGAGACAAAAAGTGTAATTCAATATTTTTTAAACAATATATTCCCGTGGCACATCAGTGACAATGTCAAAATCATGTAATTTTAGGGTCAAAATGCACGAGAATAAACTTTAGGGGCATAATTTGTGAAAGTTGAAAGTTAGGGGACAAAAAAGTATAATTAAGTTTTTTTAATTTTAGGAACTAATTTGACTGACTATTACAATTTCATGGACCATTTGTCATTTTATTTATTTCAAGACTAATTTGACCGTCCATTACAATTTCAGGGACTAAATTGATTGATAATGTACAATTTCTGGGACCATTTTGCTGTTTTATTAATTTATGGACTAATTTGACCAACCATTATAATTTCAGGGACTAAATTGATGATTCATTCTATAAATATATATGTCATCATTAGGGATGTTAATGGGGTAGGGCGGGTATGGGTAGTAGTCCTCCCATACCTGCTCATATTTATATGGGTACCCATTAAGCGGTTATCCACAAATATTATATTTATTTGCGGGTATTCACGGGTATCTATGAATATTTTGTTAAAATGTAAAATTTTAAATAAAAAGTAAAAAAAAAACCTAAAAATAAATATTTTTGAAACATATATTTATACTAAAAAATAATTTTGTAACATGTGTTTACACTACAAATAAATAATTTTGAAATATATATTTATACTAAAAATATATTAAAGTAATTTACTTTATATATAATTAAGAACATTTAAATAATTATAAAGTGTAGGTATCCGCGAGTATGGGTACCTTACTACCTGTCCCCACCTCATTATTAAACGAATATTTATTTAATTATCCATTTAATATCCATGACAAGTTTTACTTGTGGGTATTCGTGAATACAGGTTTTTTTTGCCATCCTTAGTCATCATTTGTACTAAAAAATAAAATATAATACATAATAATAGAAATAAAATAGAGTGTATTAATTATAACAATAAACAAGTCTTAGAAATTAAAAATATATTTAACAACATTAATTTTTTATTAAATTAAAAATAAAACATATATATATGTCTTCATTTGTATTATAAAATGAATTTTTTTTCTTAATTCTTCCTACATTTTCGATCGCCTCTATCCTTTTCTTTTTCCATCTTTTCTTTTTCTCCCTATATCTCTCCTTCCTCCACCCCAATCTATCCTAAAATAGGGTGGACAATTTCATTTATTCCATTCACATAGTCCTCTCATTATCATTTAACTTATTTTTTATGATTTTTTAATCCGTGGTCATCCTTTGCACCTACCGATGTCAACGTATTTATTGTATTATAAACACTACTACATAAATGGTCTTTAACAACATAACTTGGACAAGCTTTCTAGTCACAAATGTTGTTGGAAATACACGAAGCACCTTAGACAATGCTTGCTTAAAGAAGCATTGTTTAACTATGACTCTTATAAAAAATTAAAAGTAAGTTGAAACGGTAAACAACGTTTCTATCTAAACACGTTGTCTAAACATGCTCTTTCTCGTTTGTACATATCAGAAAAGAAATCTGATTATCAACACTCTTCTCTAACCCCAAGGGATTGGTCGAATGGAGTAAGACAAAGTCTCGCATTTGATAGGTCGTAGGTTCGAGCCTCCACTCATCTCCTTGGGATGAGGTAAATGTAAGTACATCTGTAAACGCTCTTAGAGCCTGAAGACTTTCCCTACCCTGAACTGGGGCACCATCCTCTCCCCTTAAATTTTGATTATCATAAAAAAAAAAAAAGAACTCTTTTCTCACTCTTAAGATTTTTTGAAACTTTTTTCTTTCAACCTTTAATGTACAATCTTTGTTTCCTCTGAAACATTGTTGTTTCTATGTTTTTGTTGTTTTGCTATGGTCTCTGCTACTTTGTAAAATATAAATCAAATTTAGAATGCAACAATTTAGTTTGATTCAAGTCTCAATGCAATTTTCCAAACTTTTCAAATTGAGATTTTGAGTGATAACCCATTCTAAGTTTAGTTTGAGCTTAAAGTAGGCAACTGATATTTACACACCCTTAGTAATGAATACACCTTCAATTTCCTTTTTTTTTTTAAATACCTTTCCTAATTTATTCTCTTTTTTGAAATATTTTTTCTATTTCGTCAAGGAACTTTTTTTTCCCTTGGAAATGTTCTTTTTTGCTCATTCCCTCTTTTACTTCACCACCCTTTTCCTCTGCTCACCCACCTATGTATAAGCTCTTACATGAAGAAAATAGATGTTAAACCCCCTTATTACATGTAAGCTCTTACATGAAGAAATAAATGTTAAACTCCCTTATTATGTATAAGCTTTTATGTAAATTTCAACATATCACTTTGATGGAAAATGCACGATATTACATGTCGAGTTTGATGAAAAAACATCATATTCAATGTAGGGAATGAAATTATGATAAAATTCTATTATTTTTTATAGAAAAAAAAGAAAAAAATATATGTAAAAGGTTTAAAGAATAATGAAGATGAAGTTGCAAAAATAAAATTTAAAGAATAATAAATATGGGGTACAAAAATAAAATTTAAAGAATAATAAAGATGAGATGCAAAATAGGATTTATATTATTTTTATATAAAAAGCTATTTTAGTAATAAAAAAATTTAAAAAAAAGAAAAAGAAAGAGAAGGTGTAAATAACAGAACAGCCCCCTTGAGAGCATAATAATGGGCCCAAAAGGCGAGCGAACCCTACTTCACGTTGAACCCAACTACCACTAAGGTTCTGCTTCTGCACTGCATCATGCTGAATTAAGGTTTGGTGATCCCTCTCACGTTTTACTTTTCTTCTAGGTTTCAGCTGATTCTAAAAATAAATCAACGTGTCGTTAGTAACTACACGAGATTGTAACAAAAAAAACTATGCAATTATGAAAAATAAATAATCCATCTTTTTGTTACACGCCTAAGTTTAACACACTGCCATGCACGAAACTTGCTTGAGAAAATTCCACAACGAGAAATTCCATAAAATTAATTAATTAAATCTTTTTCGGCTAATGTTATAGGAAATAACTTTCTTCACTGAGTGTTGTTGGTCTAACATTAATCTTGCATTTTCTTTGCGCAATTTTTGAAGGTGTGAAGCTTCAAAACATAGAGGACCAACCTGGTTCCAGTCTTAGAAGTTACTAGTTTATGCAAATATAAGTGAACATACAAAAATGTTGGTCTTTCAAGCAAAGTGCGTTAAACACATGGAAGCTTTTACTCAAAGGTGTATATTTAGATGGCCCATTACACTTTATGCTCGTTACTCTGATACTCCTCAGAAGAAGTCTAAGCTTGCTCCTTTGCAGGTTGATCCTCACCTCTTTTTTCTACCACTCGCTTAATCCACAAAAAAGGACATATTGTGATTTATTTTAAGTTTCTGTGCACTGCATTGGGGTTTTGGGTCTTTGTTTGTAGGAGAGAAGAATGATAGACCAGTGTAAGATATTTGCAAAAGCAGGTGATGGAGGTAATGGTTGCTCCAGCTTTCGCAAGGGAAGACCTGATGGTGTGTTCTCTTTATGTCTCTTTATTATGATGTATAGCCAAGGTTTTGAATTGCAGACACAATTATGTTGTGAGTACAGAAATTGTGGTCCAATGCAACTGCAATTGTGGTTGTGATTAGGTAGTAGAGACTTTCAAAACTGTAATATTGCAGCTGTAATTGTGGTTGCAGACCACTATTTGAAACTATTAGTTTGGTGTTATAGTTTGTTCAAAATTTAATTATTTATTTTTAATTCTGAGTGTTTTATGGAATCAGATTTGTTGTTGTCATCGTTCTTTTTAAATGTAATTGTTGAGTAGTTTGAAATGTGCTATCTCGAGTACTATTATCAGATTGATGTTAAGAAATGTGGATGGTGTGCAACGGAGCTGATGACAATACTACTTTGGTGTCTGTGTTTAACGTAGGTGGCAATGGGGGGAGAGGCGGTGACGTGATTCTGGAATGCTCTCCCAGAGTTTGGGACTTCAGTGGTTTGCAGCGTCACCTGGTATGCGCTTGTATCTTTTGCCAAAATATTTTGTGAAATGATGAAAATTTTCATGTCTAAAAGATTGGTGACACTAATGGTGTCCCATAGATAGCTGAGAAAGGAGGACCTGGATCATCAAAAAAGATGATAGGTACCAGGGGTGCTGATAAGGTAATTGATGTTTACATGTTCTTTCTGCTTTTAAAACAATTCATAGTTGTCTTTTCTCTTATTTGGCCATGTTTGCAATACACAACTGCAAGTTCATTCCAAAATCATATGCTTTATTTAATAGGTTGCTCGTGTACCGATTGGCACTGTACTTCATCTCGTTAACGGTGATATTCCTTCTGTTGTCAAAACTCAATCCTCAACAGATATAGACCCTTGGGAGATTCCTGGGGCACTTGTTGATGATCTTCCTGACCCTGGCGATGGTTCTACCTCCAGTGTTTCAAGTGGGGAAGTCAAAGCAATACATTCTACTGGCTGCTCCACATCACAAGCTGAAGAAACTAATGTTGAGAAATCTGAAAAATTAAGACAAGTTGCATCAACAGATGTATTTTCTCAACTGTCCACTTCTAATGGAGCTCCTGAATTTGGTACAGAGGATATTGGAGAGAAACAGGACATACTATATAATGTTGCTGAGTTAACAGAAGAAGGTCAACAAATTGTCATTGCTCGTGGAGGAGAGGGTGGTCTGGGCAATGCGTATTGTTCCAAAGATTCAAGGAAGCCTGTGACTATGAAGGCAGGGGCATGTCAACATATATCTAATCTTCAGGGCCCTGACAGTGTTCACTCCGTTCTGCATGCAGGTTCACCTGGTTCTGAGACTGTTCTTATATTAGAACTCAAGAGTATTGCTGATGTGAGCTTTGTGGGAATGCCTAATGCTGGTAAAAGCACTTTACTTGGGGCTATATCAAGGGCTAAGCCTGCTATTGGTGACTATGCCTTCACTACTCTTAGGCCAAATTTGGGGAATCTAAACTTTGATGATCTCTCAATAACTGTGGCTGATATTCCTGGACTTATAAAAGGTGCACACCAAAATCGTGGACTCGGACATGCATTTCTGCGCCACATAGAACGCACCAAGGTTCTTGCTTACGTGGTAGACTTGGCTGCTGCTTTAAATGGAAAAAAGGGAATTCCACCATGGGAACAGCTGAAAGACTTAATTCTAGAGCTCGAGTACCATCAGGATGGTTTATCCAATCGGCCATCCTTGATAGTTGCAAATAAGATTGATGAGGAAGGTGCAGGTGAAGTGTATAAAGAGTTAAAGAGAAGGGTCCAGGGTGTTCCCATCTTTCCTGTTTGTGCTGTTTTGGGGGAAGGGATAGCAGATCTTAAAGCTGGCCTTAAAATGCTTGTCAATGCTGAAATGTCATATAAACTTTGCCTAGATCAAATTTTGCTTGCTTAGATTATCATTAAGAACTCCTCTTGTCACTGTAAGTCCTTTTTTTTTTTGGAGGAATTCTTGTAAGTCAAGATGTCCAAACCCGAGGAAATATAGAATGGAAAAAATGTGATTTATGCATGATGTGATGTTCCTCAGTCCCAGTAATCGGACCCTTCCTTTTTAGTTTTATCTCCGAAGTACTGTGTTCCCAATTTGATTTATGCATTATGTGATGTCCCTCAGTCCCTGTGTCGTGTGTGTGTACATATGTATATTGGTTTTTTTTTTTTTTTTTTTTTTCTGGGGCCTTAAGACAGCGCTTGTAGTAAACACATTCCTTACTGATAAATCTATATTTATGTAGATTTATAGAGCAAGTTTACATGATTTTTGCATTAGCTCATTGGAAATTTGTGAGAAAATAGACTATTAATGAAGGATTTCATGTGATGTGTGTTTCTAAGCTTTTTATTTAAAATTACTTGAATTGCCTTAATTTTGTTGAATTTATGTAGGAAGTTAGTTGAACAAAAAAAAGAAATCTAGTCCACAGATGTAGAGGAGTATTATACTTATCAAAGTGAACTTAAAAGGAACTTATAAGCACAAGAATGGGCCAAAAAGGAGACTTGAAGCACAAAATGGAGTGCACAAGGTTGCACCCGTCCGGCAGGCCTTGTAGGCCGCTTGGCGGGATTTGCCCTGGAGGTATTCTGCCTGGCAATTCTCAATGGGCTTGGGTTGTGCGAGACGGACCGAATTAATCCTCCTTCTTTAAAATTTTGGAGATACATTACAAATAGGAGGGAGCTTAGTTCCATTCTCATTCTACTCTATCTCTCTTGGATTTTGATGAAGGAAGGACTCCCCCAGAACTTTAGAGGATTCTCCTTACATTTCAGTGTACAGAGACTGAAGGCCATCCTTTTTGTTAAGGTTTATCTTTAGTCTCTAATGATATATATTGTAATGGGTTGTTTCTTTATTGTTATGGAGAACTAATCCCTAGGCAAGGATTGTGGTGTAGCCATGTTTGAGATAACTAAAACCCTATTTTGATTGTTAATTTTATTTCCCTTTTTCTTTCAATTGAATTGCCTTTGTGTTCTTTATTATACTGTTTGGAATTAATCACTCATTGCATATCTTTAATCAGTTAATTAATTGGCGATCGTACTGTAATTAATTGGTAGACTCCTAAGGTAATTGGGTTTAGGACGTTGCATGATCAAACTGCGAACTAAGCTCTCAATCGAATTCGTTCACCCTCTTTGTTCCTAATTCTTTCCTGGATTAAACCACTGCATGACCAACCAGGGGTCTAATACAGAAAAGAGTTTTTACAACCCATGACCAAAGGTTGTGAAAGAACTCGGTAGAGGGATATTGACAATTGAACTTGGGAATAAAATTACATTTTAACTTGGGGGGAAGGAAATTGAAGGCATAGGTGAATCCATAATCCTAGGTTTTTAACTCATTGAAATTCAATTTAATTTTAATTATTCTTTTTTTTTGTTGCCTTTTGCATTTTAATTCTTTGAACTCAACCCATAATTGAATAACTTAGACAACGTACATAGGAATTTATCTGAAAGGTACTCCATATCAGTCCTTTGGATACAATATCTGGACTCAAGTCCATTGTTACTACTGTGAAAAGGTACGCTTGCCCTTAAACATGTTCTAGATGCATCACTTACTCCGTCAACCTTCCAAATCACGTCGTATGTCGTAATAACAGCTCATTTTCAAGACATGGGACAGTACTTCAAGTCTTCAATGATAAAAAGAAGCAACCTCTCTGTTTTTGTCATATTTCTCTCACGTTTCCCAAACCTCATATTTAACTCTCTGAATCTTTTTGCTTTGTGCTATTTGTTTTGAAATGTACATTCTCAGATCTGTAAAGGTTCATTTGTGTTTTAGACTTTTAACAGCATTTTATGTCAACAATTAGAGAAAACAGTTAGAAGAACTAATATTGTTAAGTTGGTTGGTTGTTTAATTGTTGGCTATTCATTATTATTTTATTATATTTGAAATTTGAAATATAAACATTGACAAATTCACCTTCTTTTTCATGATTGCTTAAAGCGAGCTAGAGATGCCCATACATGCATTTGAATATGCAACACAACACATTCAAAAGCTTAGTTTTAAATTGCGGTTGTGGTTGCGTTGCAGTTTCGTTGCAATCCTTAACATTGTTGAAAATTGCGGCTGATGCGGCTACAATTGCAATCACGATGCGGTTATAGTGAGTTGAAAAACCTTTACATTGCGACCACAATTGCGATTGCTGATTGTAATTTAGAATCGTGTTCAAAAGTTATTGAAGAAGTTAGCTGAGTTAATAATCTAATATCCAGTTAGTTATACACATTAGATATTTATTCCAGAATCATTTGAGCTTGTTTGAAAGAAATTAAAGCATTATTCTGATACGTTACTCGAGCTTCCAATATTTGGAATTCCTTAGGACATTAGGTATATATTTTTTAACCTTCATAAAAAAATGGTTGTCTCCCATTAATTTTTCACTAATAGGGCTCTATCTGTTTCTCTTAGTAATGATGTTGAGATGTATGTCAAGCGATGACCACATCTCTCTGCTCTACCTTTTGAGTTATTAATAATGAGTGTACTGCTCAGTATCAAATGAATACTAGATGGGAAAAATATGATTATAGATGAGTCTAGCGTCAAGACGTTTTGATTAGAGATGTAAAAATGAAATAATTACTTCAACACAATGGAATTGGGTGACATGTCTCATGCATATTATGTGTTGCCCGTAGTATGCCATCGCTACTTATTCGGATAAAAATAATATCATAAGGAAGGAGGGATAATAAATCAACTGGACTACATGTGATGTTTCTCTCATTACATGGTCATGCTATATTAATGAATTAGTTTTGCTGCTTCTCTATTGGTTCACTTGTACACCCGAATCGTATGTTTCTCCATGTTATTAACAGGAACAACCCACGTTTCTTCTCCCTTTTCTTCATCACTAAATACCATCCATACAGACAAAGGTCCATTCGATAGAGAGATTGTAGTCCACACCGTTCCATGTCT
Organism: Spatholobus suberectus; assembly: GCA_004329165.1. Lineage (NCBI taxonomy): Eukaryota > Viridiplantae > Streptophyta > Magnoliopsida > Fabales > Fabaceae > Spatholobus > Spatholobus suberectus. The sequence goes on along the minus strand of CM014730.1, from coordinate 86,532,730 downwards.
CCAATCCAGTAAGTTGCAGACAAAGTTTTGAGTCTGCACACAGTATGATATTGTTATTTAGTTGAAAATATGATTATTTCATTACTGATCAGTCAATAGTATTCACCTTTTACCTACATCCTTCTTACTAAAATTATCTGATTAAAAAATTGAGTTTATTCGGTCTAAAGATTTAACAAAATTGCAACTTAGTTGTCACAAGACAAGGAGTTAATTGGCAGATAGATAGTACCTCACAGAGCTGCACAGCAGTCATGTTTCTCATTCCTTGTTGATACCAAATGACTAAAGCCAAGTAATGAGGGTTGCTGCTGCTCACATCCATCTTGAATGTTATGTTTTCATATGGGTAGCTGCATGCAACACTGGATAGAGATAGAAAGATAAAAGCCACAGTCAAGTAAAAAAGCCAAATATTGAAACTCTGTGCTGAGGAAGGAACTTCTTAATAAGCAATGATGATTTATAGGTTCAGTATACTCAATATCAACCACGCCAAATGGCCTAATAGAGCAGCATCTGCATAGTGGAGTATGATAAAAAAAAATGGTTTAGAGATCCACCTAAAGGTGGGTAGCCTTAATCGGCTGTACTTACAAGAAAGTTTCTAAGCTGTTCCCTTCCTTGTCAGGGGATGCCAACTATCTCTCCTTTTCACGACTACATACAACTCTGACTAGACATGAGTTATAAAGAGAAAACCTTTCTTATTACCATCTGACGTGGGACCTGATGAAGGGGAGGTTGATATCATTTCTTTTTCTATTGTGAAAATTAACATGCAAGTAAGTTTAAGGCCTAGAACCATAATGTATAGCTAGGCACATACATAAATTTTATGGCATTAATTCTCTTCAAACGAAACATAGTAATGGTAGCTAGCTTAATTAGCAGGTACTCACTTGGTCGCAGGCGACACAGCCTCACTTGTTGATTATATTGAGGAACCAAAGTGTTAAAATTGATGCAAATTTTAAAAAAATTCTAAACAATGTACTAAAGGAAAAGTCAAAAGGCCTGAAATAATCTAGAATAAAAATTTATATTGCCTAGGCTTATATCTATAACAATATATAATGATGATAGTTTCTTTTGGTCTCTACTTTTTTTACTTTGTCTTTATTTCTTAATTGTACGTGATAACTGATCTCATTCTCCTCATGATGACTAAAGTTTTACCCTTTGACTGCACACTCCTATTTTTTATTTAACTTCCTCCCTTTCTCTATTTTATTTTATGTTTTATTAAAAGAAATGTAGAGAGGCACGTTTTCCCCTCGTCTACAATAATGTAAACAATGAAAAAAATCAAAAGGCCTAAATAATCTATTCCTTGCTAGAAATATCATGGTAATTATAGAAATACATAATACCAGAATAATATATTTCTAGAACTATCCTCAATTCACCACCTATTAATAGGTAACAAAGCTTTACAATTGAAGCAAGCCTTCTCATAACAACTATCACAAGAGTTGCAAATTCAGGTTAGCTCAACTCAATCGGGCTGACCTATCACGAGCCAACACATTTTTGGGTTGGGTTGAGCTAGGCCAATTAATGGCAGATTGGAATTTTGTTGGCCCAGTCTAGCTCTTGGAGGTTCACGAGCCAAATGGACTAGCCTATAGGCCACTCATTTTTAAAATATAAAAAATAAAAATTATCAAAATAAATTAACTTATAAATAATAAATTAGTAAAATATTTTTTGATCATTATAAACTAAAATAAAAATATATATGTCGTCATTTATACTACAAAATAATTAAATATAATACATAATAATAAAAATAAACTAGAGTATATCAGTTTTAACAATAAATAAGTGTTATAAACAAGTGTATCATTTGAACTATAAAATAATTTTTTTTATCTCTCTACATTTTCTATCGTATTACATATTACATTTATCACTTTCTCTTTCTATCTTTTTTTTTCTCTCTCTGTCACTCTCATTCCTTCACCCAAATCCACCCCAAAATGGGGTGGACAGTTACATTCATTCCACTCTAGTTGTCGTTTAACTTATTTGTTTTTACTAATTATTACCATGTTATCTCATAGGACAAAATTTGGATGCATTTTTATAGGTGTTTTTAATGTTGTTCTCTAATCAAAATTAAACTTCACCTAGATAATCTATATTAATTTTTAATGCAAATTTATATTATGTAATGAAATAAAATTCTAATTCTAATTAAAAAACTGTACTAAAAATATCTATAAAACTGTATTATTACTTGCAGATTCTCAATCTCAAGAAATCCTGCTACAATACTAGTCTCCAAACTAGTAAGCTTTCGGGTATTTCTTTCTGTACCTATCCCTCAATTGTCCACAAAGAAATTGTCGGTAGGGAAATTCATGGGTATGGGTAACCCGTTGACCCGAACCAACCCAAACTGACCCAATTAGTTTGGTTCGGGTTTTTTAAGCGTTTGAGTCATACCCAACTCAACTCATTTGAACCCGTTCAAGTACGGGTTGGGTAACAAGTTTTGATTTACGGACTCCTAAACCCGTTACTCGACCTGCTGACATAGCATTTTATTCAATTTATTATTTTTTATATATTATATAATTTATATACTAATAATTTTTAATTTAAAATGTAACAAAAAAAACCCCACAAGGCCACAACAAGCCCAACCCACACTGATGAAGATGTGAAGTGCAAAAGTGAGCCTAGATTTCAAAAACTTACCCCAGCAATTTCCTTTCCCATTTCAACATTTCCCTTTTCCAAATTTTTTGTTGCAGCTTCTTTAAATTTCCCTTTCCAAATTTCACTTGTATCTATTTTAGCCATGTTATATTATATTTCCTGCACAGGTTTTAAGTTTACTGTAAGAAAGATTATATAATGTGTCAAAATTTGTTAAAAAAAATATACAATTTTAAAAAAATTCAACAAAATTTTAAATATACGGACCCGTTTACCCCACTTGAACTAACACGTTAATAATCGGGTTGGTTTGGTTTGAATTTGACAAAAAAAAAACATAAACCCGACCCAATCTAACCGGTATTATTTTGATCGAGTTGGATAACGAGTTTAGCTAAACCCAACCCAACCAAACCCGTTATACGCGTATACACCCCTAACAGTCGAGGCTGTTGTGTTTCCGAACAACAGGGGCAGTTGACTTGGTCTGGAACAACCCTTATTCAGTAGAAAGTAGAAACTTCCCATAAAGGAAAAAACGCAAAACAAAACAAAATATGGAACTTTCTCCCTTGGAATTTACTTGCCCCTTTAATAAGTTTCTAGATCCGTCCCAATGACAACCAATTAAAAACAAGTGCTCTGCCAGCATGTCAAACATCCCAAGGGTTTTCGACTTTTCGTTAAAAAGTCATCCAAATTCAAAAAGCATTATAGTTAGAAATAAATATAATTCGTGCACTATCAATTTTTTTTTTTACTGTTAAATAAAAAAGGGACTTGCTCTTTAAAATTTTATTAGAGAGTATCATAATTAACAAAAAACCATCGCACATAAATTACATAATCATACTGTAACATAAAAAAATTACGTAATCATACACGCGCAGTTGTTTAAATTCAAAATATTATTTAATAAATTTCAATCAAGTCTTAGCCGTTAGGATACATACCTTAGAAATTTTCTTTATTCTTTAGCTAAATATACTACATAAAGAATAAAGAAACTTTCAACCTTGAGGTGTAGTATAACATAATATAATAATTAATATATTATAGACTATAAATTTGCGGCAACGATCGAAAATTCCTCCCAACAGGATTGAAACTTCCTCGTAAATGCTTCCGTCAAGTCTGACGGACGCAGCGTTTTTTTTAACGTTCGCCTCGTCAAACACATTCCTTACTCCGTCAACAACCTTCCCAACCGCGCGCCTATGTTGTAATAACGGCTCATATTCAATACTCGGGAAAGTACTTCAACGATGAAAAGAAACAACCTCACTCTTTCTCTCTTCTTTCTCTCACGTTTCTCAAACCTCGTATATTTAACTCTCTCCCTCTTTTTCCTTCTCAACTCAACATTTCAAACTCCAACATTCCCACACCATTTCACACATCACACATCTTATACATACATACATCCTACATCTATTTTCGATTACGAACCATATATATTACGATGTCAAGAACTGTTGAGATGACAATTTTGTCTGCAGAAAACCTCCAAATGAATAGAAAATCCGTTAGAGGGAACACATTTGTGACGGTTCAATCCGACGCTAGCAGCGATACAAGTGCCACGAAAGTGGATTCAGAGGGTGGAAGTTACCCTTCGTGGAATGAGAAGGTTGTGATGGACGTGCCATTGCATGCAAGTTTCATAACCGTTGAAGTGAAGTGCAAAACGTCATCAACGGGGTCTAACAGTGTTGGCGTGGCAAGAATACCGGTTTCTGATTTTGTTGGAGGCTACGTGCCCGAAAATCAATTGCATTTCTTGAGCTATAGGTTGTGGGACGGTAAAGTTAGGAGAAATGGGGTTATAAATATTTCGGTGAGGGTGAATGTGGCGGAACATTCTTGTAATTCGAATTCTATGTCGTTTTCGGCAGTAACTGGGGTGCCGGTGGCCGGTAATGGCTCAACTAGAGTTGTCACAGGGATTCCAGCTGTATGGTTAAACTACCAAAGAAATCTTTGAAGGGTTTGTTATGTACTGAAAATAGAAAGAAAAAGAAAGCATTATTCATTTTTTTTGTTTCTCGATTTGTTGTGACAAACAGCATGAAGATTGAAGAGGGATTCACAAAAAATAAAATAAATGTTGAGGAAATATCTGGCAAACTATTAGCTCAAGTACTACTTATGAATTTTTCAGTAGGATATATGTACAGTGTGAAGATAAGAAAAGAAATTGTCAAGTGTTTTTTTAATTAAGTAAAACTGTCACTATATATGTGTACTTGTTAATTGATTAAATATATTTTTATATTTAATTATAATAAAAAATTTATATTATTAAATTGATGTATATGAAGTTAATGTTATTCAATCTTATTTTAAATCTAAACATAGAAAAAGAAATTCATTTGTAGTAGTGCACCCAAAAAAGTTAGATTTTTGGTTAAATTACAGGAACAAAAATAAGTTTAGGTGTGTTGTGTTGGAGGCATCTGTGAAAATGGCGCCAGTGTCAGCTCTTGCAAAGTACAAGCTGGTGTTCTTGGGTGATCAGTCTATGGGCAAAACCAGCATCATCACTCGCTTCATGTATGACAAATTTGACAACACTTATCAGCCACTTTTAACATTCAATGTGTTTGCTTTGATCAGGAAAAAGAAAATGACAACAAATGCTGACCATTATGATGATTGATCTGAATCTATCATATGTGTTTTTGGCATTGATGAGTAGGTTTAACAGATCACGGTTTTCCTATGGGATCATAGGTTTCATTTTAATAGGAGTATCTCAGTGTTATGGTTTTGAATCTACTGACAAGCAGCTGGTATGTAAACTAAATAAGGCTATTTACGGGCTCAAGCAAAAAACCCCCGGGCTTGGTTTGAAAGATTGACGAAGGCTCTCATTACTTTTGGTTTCTGCTCTAGTAAGTTTGATCCTTCTCTATTCTTCCTAAAGAAACCTACTGCACAAATGTTTGTTCTCATTTATGTGGACGATATCATCATTACCGGTACATTTCTGTCTTCGGTTCAAAATCGCATTCGGAACCTGCATGCTCAGTTTGCTTTAAAGCAACTTGGCCAGTTGGATTACTTTTTGGGTATTCAAGTCAAAACTCTCTCAAATGGTTCTCTGCTTCTCTCACAGACTAAGTATATTCAAGATTTACTAGACAAGGCTGGTATGGCTAATTCCAAGCCTATTGCTACTCCTATGCCTGGTAACTGCAAGCTCTCAAAAAATTCGGGTGATCCTATGGATGATCCTCAATTATACAGAACAATTGTAGGGCCTTTGCAGTATGCCACTATAACTAGGCCCGAGACTGGTTTTTCTGTGAACAAGGTCAGCCAAGTTATGGCTCAGCCCTCTGTTGAGCACAGGGAGAGTGTGAAGAGAATTCTTCGATATCTACAAGGCACAAAGGACTTTGGTGCTCCCTTTGCCTTCCAAGCATTTTGTGGTGCTGACCTGGCTTCTGATGTTAATGATACGCGCTCTACTTCTGGGTCTTGTATTTTCCTTGTTCAAAATTTGATCTCGTGGTAGTCTCGGAAGCAACCTATTGTTGCTAGATCCAGTGCAGAAGCTGAATACCGCAGCAGAATTAGTATGGATCCAATCTCTGCTCACTGAACTACAACTTCCCTTTACTGCTCCAGTGGTTTTTTGTGACAATCAAGGTGCAATAGCACTCAGCCACAATCCAGTTCTGCATTCAAGGGCCAAACATGTGGAGCTTGATCTGTATTTTGTTCGCGAAAAAGTGCTCAGCAAATGTCTCAGTGTTGTTCGTGTTCCAGCCCATGAGCAAGTTGCTGATATTCTTACTAAGCCGCTGTATAATTTGAGATTCTGCTCTATTCGAGACAAACTCATGGTGTTGTCTACTTCTCAACCTCCCTGAGTTTGAGGGGAGAATAATAGGGAGTATCTTGTGTTATGCACGTTATGCTTACGTATCATTCTGTTAGTGACAACTGTCATTGTGCAGTCTCTGTAACGATAAATAATTGTACTCACCGTTTTTTATTCAAGAAAAATCATAATCAGAATATTTAAGTAAATATCAGTTTTCGTTTTCTCTCAGTTCAGAAACTTCATTACAGTTTGTGATGATTGATGATATTCTATAGATATTGCTAATTTATAGGGCAATGCAAGGGGAGCTTGTGGGGTGAAACTGGACAGAAAGGTAAATGAATTGAGAGTTTTAGGGCGAGAATAATTTCCATTGTGGGATCAAATAAAAGTGGATGGAAAATGTGACCTTTTTGTCGATGAACAAAGCCTTAAGGTGGTAGGTAGAAGCCCATGAATGGCTGGCTTTGTATCTCTAATATGCCCAATTCAACTTTACAGCCCCTGAGCGGTTCTGATACCATGTCCATGTCAAACAACTCTCCTAAAAGCTTAAGTTGTTAGGTAGATCCGTAGAAGCCCTTGAACGTCTTTATGTCTCTTAACACTTCTGATTTTTATTTTTGTATTTTAGTAAGGCAGTAACGTGAACTTTGGATTTAAGTTCTGTGAATATTTATATCATGAAACTCAAACTATTAAATATTTAAAATTTAGCAGTAAATTACCTATTCTTGTCTGGGTTGCCTTTTCTTACTGTTTATACGAGGATAAGAAAAGGATTCACTTTGATTTTACTTCATTTTGTAATGATGCAAAACAGTATATGTATTCTACTATTTTCACTTCCCTTGCCACTAGCAAAGTGAAATCATAACTAGAAATTAATATATATAAGTGTTATGTATGTCAGTGTGATCCAGTTATTTAACTTGATCATAGTATACATATTACCAACTTGCAGAGCATATTCCAGTCTGCGTTATTTAAGGCATTTTTGTCAATTGTTTCCTTATTTGTGCGGATGCATGTCTTCTCAATAAGGTTATCATTCACTAAGGTTGTCTTATAAGCGTAATGCCTTGAAAATTTTGCACCATATGCATTTTTGAAATGGATTATACATTTTACCTTTTGTTTGTACTTAAATTTATTATTAATTTTTCAAATAGGCTACGATTGGTATTGATTTTTATTTTTTTTTTTATCAAAAACTATGTATCTTGAAGATCGAACTGTTCGGCTGAAGCTGTGGTAAGGTGTAGCATGTTGGAAATTCTACCAGGAAGGGAAAATAATAGTATTAGGAAAGAAAATGGAAGGGAAAAGAGGTGTGGGGTAGCTTCCCTCCCATTGTTTGGTTATTTACTTATTTTAAATGAAAGAGGAAAGGGGAATGTCAATGCTAGTGTGCTACTATTAGCTGAACACAAGTTATAAAATAAATGTTGTTTCCTGACTCGGCGAACTTGGAAAATGCTTCATTCTCCTAAGGCCTAACCTGTGCTCTCAGAATGTTGCTTACATTTTAAAAATGTGTCAGCGGGTCACTTTTACTATATCAAATCAGAAAGTCTTAGAAATTAGCAGAGCCCTATACCATGTGATTGTCCTTTGGAGGAGACGGCTAGGTTTGCTTCTAGGCTTTGATTGCTTGAATTGTGATAGAAAACTGGATCAGAGATAGAAGAAAGATCGAGTCTAGTTACTGAAAAGTGAGCAAGAATGCTGTATTGTACACAGGGGAAGGTGTGGACTAATTTTTTACAATTTCAAGGTTCATTCGAGAGGTCCTGGAGTCTCTCCTACACAAGTTTCTAACAACTTTCTAACCCCCCTTTTCCTAACTATTGTTTATAAGCTATCTGATTCTGACTTGGGCCTCAACATTCTCTGATCCATTCTTCCTTCTCTTTTTATTATGGGCTTATTGCTACCAAATTGTTTGGCACTTGAGCTGTTCCATGTTTGCTTCACGCTGCCGTTTTGATGTCTTGTAACTTTTAAATCTCCATTCAGCTGCTCATTTCAGGTGTCACCTTTTATTTACGAGCAATATTATTTGCGCGAGTCTATAGGCAAGTCTCTACAGAGGAAGGGGAGGCTAAGTCTCGTGAACTAAATGTCATGTTTATTGAAGCTAGCGCCAAAGCTGGCTTTAATATAAAGGTAAGCCTCCACCTTCTTTTGCAATATGCAATAACTTGCTTGTTTACCATCAGCCTGTGATGATCAAGAGCAATTCTATGTTCATTGAGCCCTGCACGCATGTACTTTTCTTTCTGATTAACCTTGGAATTGGAAATTTTTTATTGTATCATTAACTGTATAGCTCTTATATCGTCTTGGGATAGATATTAGAAATGGTTCAAATGTGGGATTGTAGATCACATCCATATAAAATCCATATAACTTCCTTCTCCTATCGTCTTCTGCCTCTATTTATAACAATATAACTACATGTCCTATTCTAACAGATTATAAGGTCTACTCTCAACTGACAAGGCCTAATAGTAACAGAGATCTACTTGTTGCAGTTGTGATGGCTTTCAGAAAGCCAACTGTTTCAGTTATCAGATTATCTTCATTTGCATGCATGATTTTACATATTTCCTGGTTTTGATTTATTGTGTATTGACATGTGAAAGCTGTTATCAGAGCTCCTTTCCTAGGGGCTCTGGTTACCGCTGCCATCTCTGATTCTCTGGTTATCTTCTTTCTTTCTTGTTTCTCTTCCATCATGGAGGAAATTACCAACCCTAATATGAGTTTCGATTTCACCAATCCTTTCTTTGTGCATCCGAGTGAGAACCCTGGTTCCATCTTGGTTACGTCTCTGTTGAACGGTGAGAATTATCATCAATGATCAAGATCGATGAAGATGTGCCTAAGTCGAAAAAATAAGCTTCAATTCGTCGATGGCTCTCTGCCAAAGCCTGCATGTGACGACCCTAGTTTCTTGGTGTGGGATTGTTGCAATACTCTGGTGCTGTCTTGGATCGTTCATTCTTTGGATCCTAACATTACACAAAGCGTGATTTGGATGGACAATGCCGCTGAAGTATGGAATGATCTTCGAGAACGATACTATCAAGGTGATATATTCTGCATTTGTGAGTTGCAAGAAGAGATTTATCAGCATAAACAAGGAAATTCCTCTATAACTGAATACTTTACTCGCCTCAAAGCACTGTGGCAAGAACTCAATAATTTCAGATCCATTCCTTCGTGTTCATGTCAGGTACCTTGCTCTTGTCAATTAATCCCCACGGTTCTAGCATATAGAGAAAATGACTATGTGATTAGATTTCTCAAGGGTCTCAGTGACCAGTACTCAACAGTTAGATCCCAAATTATGCTCATGGAACCCCTTCCCAATATTAACAAGGTCTTCTCCTTGTTAATTCAACAAGAACGGCAAATGAATGTGCAATCTGGTGAAACACAAATCCTTATGAATAACAGTGAACCTTATGGCAGAGGAAGAGGAGAAGGAAGAGGAGATTTTGGAAGAGGAAGGGGGCAAAATCAAAATGCTCCCGCAAAGGGTTACAAAGGACGTGGAAAACCCAACAAAGTATGCACCTACTGCAACAGAATTGGTCACACTGTGGATGTTTGTTTCAAGAAACATGGTTACCCTCCAAATTATTTTCAAAACTTTCAAAAGAAACTGCAGTCAATAATTACACAACAGAGAATGCAATACAAGATGCTGATGAAAAACACTGTGATACATGATCCAGGAGACACCTCCAAGCTCTCCTTTAGACCCGAACAACACCAAGCTATTCTAGATATGCTGCAGAAAACACCTGTGAATTATAGTGCGAATCATATTGTGACTTCTCAACCCAGTGAGAAATCAGGTATTATTTGTAATATTATGCACGATGATGGCTCCTCTGATTGGATTTTAGACACCGGAGCTACTGATCATGTATGCCACTCCTTGTCCCTATTTCAATGTTACAAAAGGATAAGACCCATTATCATAAAATTGCCCAATAAATCACAAGTGACTGCTAGTTTTGCTGGGACTGTATGTCTCTCTGAATGCTTGATTCTCACCAATGTTTTATATATTCCAAGTTTTGCCTTTAACTTGGTATCTGTTTCAAGGCTAACCAGCACCGCTATGTGTAAGCTTGTTTTTGACTGTGATCGATGTGTCATACAGGATACCAATACCTCGAAGATAACTAGGGTCAACTAACAAAAGCTATATTTAGGCCCTCGTTTGAAAAACCACTGCTGCGTTACGTAGAATGGAAACACTATCTTCCACAAAACAAGAAGGCATGGTTGAGATGAACTTAAGATCTTCTGGTGGCCATGAATCTCAAATTCAGTCGGGCAGATGTGCTTGCTGAATGTGCCTTATCTTGTAGTTCTGTATCTTTTTGCTTTGTGCTATTTGTTTTGAATTGTACGTTTCTCAGATTTGTAAAGGTTCATTGTGTTTTAGACTTTTGACTGCATTTAATGAGGAAAAATTAGAGAAAACAATTAGAAGAACTAAAATTGATACAGTTGGCGGGCTGTTCAGTTGGCTATTCATTATTATTTTTTTATATTTGAGTTATAAATATTGGCAAATTCACTTTCTTCATCATGATTATTAAAAGTTAGCTAGAGATGCCCATACATGCATCTGAAGATACAACACAATCGAATAAGTCATCTGAACTAAATAATTTAATATCCGATCAATTATACGCATATTAGATATTTATTCCAGAATCATTTGAGCTCGTTTGGAAGATATTAAAGCATTATTCTTATAAGTTACTTGAGCTTCCAGTACTTGGAACTCCTTACGACTTTATATTAGGTATATATTTTTAAACCTTTAAAAAAAAGAAACATTCGATGTCTTTCATTAATTTTTCACTAATTCTCTTTGCAGAGATTAATTATGATCTCAAGGTATTGATACTCATTTCGTTTCTCTTAGTTATCATACTGAGATGCACTCAAGCAATGACCGCATTTCTCTCTGCTCTACCTTCTGAGTTATTATTAATAATATGTTGAGTCTAGCGGCTCAGTTTCAAATGAATGCTGCATGGAAAAACAAGTGATCTGTCAAGACGTTTCAACATTGTTATTTTGTATGAAGAGAAATGTTAAAATGAAATAATTACTTCAATACAATGGAATTGGGTGACATGCATAGTATGTGTTGCCCATAGTATGCCATCACTACTTATTCGGAGAAAAATAATATCATAAGGGAGGAGGGGGATAATAAATCAACTGGACTTCATGTGATGTTTCTCTCATTACATGGTCATGCCATATTAATGAATTGGTTATGCTGCATTTTTATTGGTTCATTTGTACCCCTGAATCGTATGTTTCTCCAGCCTTCCAGTCTCCGGGTATGTTATTAACAGGAACAACCCACGTTTCTTCTTCCTCTTCTTCATCACTAAACAACATCCTTACAGACAAAGGTCCACTTGGTGGAGAGGTAGTAGTCCACACCGCTCCATTGCTCCGATCCAGTAACTTGCAGACAAAGTTTTGAGTCTGTACACAGTATAATTGTTATTTAGTTATTACAAGCAATTGTGATTTAGTTGAAAATATGATTATTTCATTATTGATGAATACATATTTAGGACAGCTTAAACTTGAGAATTTCAGCATTTAAAAAAAAAAAAAAAAAAACTGTTTGTGAAATAACTTGGGTTTGAAAAACAGCTGAAATTTGATAAAAAGTTCTTTTTTTTGAAAAAAAAGAAGCTGTTTTTCAATAATTTATAATTTAGTAGCTTATAATTTTTTACCTACGTTCTTACTAAAATTATCTGATTAAGAAATTGAGTTAATTCGGTCTAAAGATTAAACAAAATTGCAACTTAGTTATCACAAAACAAGGAGTTAATTGTCAGATTACCTCACAGAGCTGCACAGCAGTTATGTCTCTCCTTCCTTGTTGATACCAAATGACAAAAGCCAAGTAATAAGGGTTGTTGCTGCTATCATCTATCTTGAATGTTATGTTTTTGTTTGGGTAGCTGCATGCAACACTGGAAAGAGATAGAGAGTAAAGGCCTCAGTTAAGGTAAAACTAAAAAGCCAAATATTGATGGTCTATGTGTTAAGCAATGGGTTATATGCCGAGAGTTTTATGTTACCGTCTATATTCAATATCAACCACGCCAAGGGCTAATAGAGAAGCAGCTGCATCCGTGGTTTGAGCCATCCGGCTAAAGGCATGTTTGCTAAGAATGAAATCAGTGTTATCACTTGAACCTTGATCAGTTATAACTGCGGTGACACCGTTGTCTGAGCAATAGGCACTGTTGGTACACCTCACCTGTGCGGTAATATATCAGTTTCAAACTTAAGATACTTTCCATAAGTTACAAAGAGCTGTTAAAGAATTTCGTGTGTGAAGCAAATGGCAGAAATAACCTCAGAAGATGATAGAATATGTGTCAAAAACATGGTGGGGAAAGAAAAAAAAATTGGGTTAGAGATCCACCATAAGGTGGGTAGCCTTAACCGAATGTGTTTACAGGAAAGCCCGAAGGCTGTTCCCGTCCCTGTCAGGGGAGATGCCAACCGTCTCTCCTTTTAACGAACACATCCCGTTGTGGCTGAATAACATTTATAAAGAGTAAACTCTTCATATTATTGTCCGATGTGGGACTTAATGAGGGGAGGTTCAAATCATTTTTTTTCTCTGTTGAAAATTAACGCATATAAGTTTAATAATGTATAGCTAGGCACATACACTGGCTAGCTTAATCAGCTTTTGGGTACTCACCTGGTAACAGGCCCCACAACCAACACCATTTCGATAAAGAGAAGATGCAGCTGATACATCCCCGCCATTGACTGTAGCACCAAAAGAACCAAACCCACATGCGCCTACTGCAATGAATTCAACAAGAGCATATGAGATAACAGTTTTAGTTTTCTTTTTTTATTATCTTATCAGTTTAACTTCTTACCATCTGTCCCGTGTTCTTCAGAATTTGGATAATATGCTGCCCGAGAATGAATGAAACAGTCGGTGCATGAAGTATCTGCCATGGTTTGTATGAAAATCAAGGTGATAGCAAGAAGAGGACAGAAAAGATACAGCGCCATATGTGTAGAAGGGGAAGAAGCAAGTGATCAAGTGGAGGTTAAGGACACTTAGGTGATGCATGGAACGAACCACATTTCTCCTATTTATTTATAGAGAATTTGGTCAGTTTACCAACTTTGACATTACAAAAAGATAAAGAAAAAAATTCACATCCTGAAATCTGAATGAGATATAATTGTTTCTCAGCTACCCGCCTAGACTACAAGATTATATACTCGTTTATATGATGAAAACCACTTTGGCACTTTCTGACCTTTCAAAACTGCAATGCTTGCCGTCTTTGATATGATCTGTTTATATTTAGTTGACAAAGTAGAAATGATATTTCCGAAATCCTGGTATAGACTCAATTCACCAAAGCGGATAAGCTAATAAAATGATGCTGCTCCGGGTGGCTTATTTTTAAATTTGACAGGAAAATGCTCAAGCAACTCTAGTTTATTTCAAATGGCATTTGCCAAAGGTAGAGACGTTTGACTGTGAGAGCCACCTTTGCACACCTAATTACAGGTGGGTAAAATCAAAGATTCAATTGTTTTGAATGTGAGAATATGTAGTAGTAGGAGAAAAGTTAGGCCCTCATGCACTTGATATAATAACCCTACATGAGCATCTTCCGGTGTTCCCACTTGGCCATGAAGCCATCACATAATGAGATGAGAGGACATGGAACTCTGTAGAAAGAGAATGAAAATTATCAATCAAATTTAGTTGATTTGTTTTAAGGTACATTACACGGGGACACGATGCAGAAGGAGCAGAATCCCTTGGGAAGGACAAGAAAACGACACTGCTGAGGTTCCTCTCCATGTTTTCATATAGCACCTTTTAATTTTCTAGGTAATATAAAGGAGAAGAAACCCATTAGTTTTTCTCATTATAAATTGTTTTTCGAACACTGGGACAATAATTATTATCTAATATATATATTTTAGTTTATAGCACCCAAAATAATAATACTAGTTATTCTCAGTGTAAGAAGAAAGTCTTCCTATAATATACACAAATATTTAAGCATCTCTCCGCTTAAAATGTAATGTCATATATATTGTGGGTCATTTTTATATAAAAGCCATTTTCCTTTAAATTCATGGCAATATTTACACACACACCTGTTGGCTGGGTTCCTATTGTAGGTAATATTGTCTCTCTCTAAGTAACGTATTTTCTAGTTTACACTCACGACAATTTCTACGGTATGAGATAAAATAATTAATGCGATAAAGAGAAATAAAGATAGAAAAAATGTTGTGGAAATGTAAGGTGAAAAAAATTATTAATTGTATATTGATGATTTTAAAAAGATGTATATATTTTGTGCACACAAAGATTGGCAGGAGAAATTTCTTGATCCACATCGGCTATAACATGGAAGCCACTTTGAGGCTTTGGACCCAAGTGGCAATCATGATCAACTTAAGATTTTTTTCTTTTGGTCATGGATCAATTTAAGCAATCGGAATAATTCTGAATATTCTCGACTTGCATTGGTCTTAACAGTTGTCCCTATGCATAATTCAAGTTCTTGTTGTTTGAGGTAACGTCATCACTGGCTGCGCCCACTGAAATAATACTGGCCTATCTCGTTTTCTAACGTGTATCCTAGCCAAGAGTCAGCCATAGGCGAAAGAGCCGGGCCCTGATTTTTGCACTTCCAATTTAATTTTCTCACTCTTCAATTTTTTATTTTTGACAAAAATATTCTTGATGTTTTTGTTTTATTAAATTTTTTTAAAAAGTTAACACAACGGATATCGTTATGTTATTTTTTTATACCAAACGGTGATTGACAACTGAAATTAGTTGATTTTGTAATGTTAGAGCATCTCTAATAGGAGTGTTGATTATAGGGTTCTTAAACTTAATTATGTAGTTTTATCATTGGAGTAATTGACATGACAATTCTTAAATAAGAATCGTTACTTATATAAGCAATGTTCTTAATAGTTTTTAAGAATTGTGAGACAATTGTAGGATCTATTTTAAGTTCGTAGGAATTACACCATTGAAGATCAAACTTGTTGAAATTCTTAAATCTCATGTAACATTGTAAGCCCACTAAAAATGAGTTAAACAATTCTACCATGATTGCACCATTGAAGGTGCTCCTAAGAACCAAATTGATTGGTGATGCCAATTAAGGATTAAATTGAATGACAGTTGTGAAAATCAAAGTCTAAATTTGCTTTTTTTTTTTTTTTTAATCAAAGACTAAATTCACCGAAGCTTGTAATTTGAGGAGCTAAATGGATACACTACTCAAATATTATCGTATTGGTGATTTGTAAATATCTTGTTATCTTTAATATTGATTGAAAAAATTTTAAGTAATGATCATAGAAGTTTAAAAAAAGTAAAAGTAAATTACACTAACACTTCTTAAGATTTCATTAAATTTCTTTCGATATTCTTCCTTTTTTCTATCCTTATATTAACTCCTCTTAATATCAATGTAATTTACTCAAAAAGTAAAGTCTCTTTTGATTGAATAACTAAAGAGGAAAAAAAAATGATTTGATATGAAAGCAAAAAAGACGTGATGAAATAGGAAAAACACTTAATTATGTTAAAAGGAAACTTAGGAGAGTATGTATAACGATTATTCTACTCTTAAGAATGATAATTTAGTGATTTACACACGTGTGGTTGTGATACCCCACTAACATATTTCAAAATCAATGTAACATATATTTTTGAAATATAAGAAAATAAGAATAATTTGATTATTTTCTTGTTATTGTTCAATCTTTACAAAATTGAAACAAAATTTTTAAGTAATATATAATTATAATTTAACGAATAAATTGATAAAAAATTATGTTTTATATATTCAAAATTTTATTTTATTATAAATTGTGAAGAATTGACACAAAAAATATGTGATTTCAAATAACTTTTAATTTTGATCGTTCAAGTATAATTATATGGCCAATATTTGTTATTCTTATTCTTACATAATTGATTTTCCTACTATCAAATAATAGGGTCATTTTATAGAAGAGTAAGAGGAGAAAATATTGACCATTAAATCTTACTATGAACTGGTCACTTAAGATTTATACACAATAATTGTGTGGATTTTTTTTTTTAAAAAAGTAATACATTTTCTTCAAAGCATAGTGCTAACAATACACTCTCAAACATACTCTCCATTATTAATTAAAGTTTATTGAAAACTACAAAATTATGAGTAGCTTATTAAATAAGAAGCGAGACCCACCAAATTTTGTGCTTTTCATAAAGTTTCAACGAATAATAAAGAGTAATCCTAAAAAAAATGAATAATAAAGAATATGTCCAAAAGAGTAAGTTAGAAAGTGTGTTGGTAGCATTTCTCTTTGTTTTAATAATCATGTGATTTCAAATAACTTTTAATTTTGACTATAATATTGAGTATTGACTATATGGGATAAGATTAATCTATCTATCTATCTATATATATTGAATTTCACTAATCCAATTATTGAATATTTTGGTATTATATCAATAATCATGCATGTCAAATATTAGATAAATCGAACATTTATAGTTAAAGAGTCTTATGGTCAACATTTACTTACATTTAAACAAAAGTATATTATATGTTAAATTAAATTTTATGAATTATCAAATATTTAATTTTATGAATTATCATATATTACATTTTAAAATTTTATGAATTTTATAAATAAAATTTTAAGTAGTCTTTGTGGTCTACATTTATTTTGTGAATTATTAGATATTTTGAAAATTTTATGAAAATTGGTAGACTTGATTTATTAGGTAAAAACTCTTAATTTATTAATTGGATCATTAAAATTTAAAATATACAAAAAATTATTGAATAAAATATTTTTGCTGAGAATTACTCTTGAAATAACTTGATATTCACCTGCGAGTGTATGTGTATATATACATACATCTATATATATATATACATATCTATAGTGTGTGTGTAACCTCTCTCTTTCTTGTTAATATAACTTCATTTGCTTTTTAAGTATATCATAACAACTTATAATTTTGAATTAATTAAAATATTTTTAAAGGTATAACTTACTAAAATACTCCTAGAAAAGGGAACATGAAAGTGTATTAGCAATGTTATAACTTAAGTTTATTAATTGTCATCAGATATCAAAATTTTCTACTTACATCCCTTAATAACTTTATTTAGAATATAAAATTAATAAATAAAACCGTTAAATTGAAAATTTTTATAAAGTAAATTAAGTTTATTAATATTAATGCAAATTAAAAATTAATTGTTACTTTATTTCAGTTCTTTTATTTTAACAAATAATATATTATTTAAAATATAAGTAAATGTCTATTGTTAAATAACATATTAATAATTGTCTAATTTATATAATATATATGATAAAAATTAAAATTAAATTATTTAACAGTTAGATTGATAACAAATTAATTGATTAATTTCAAAGGTATTAAGTAGTGTATGTATAAAAAATTTCCTGTATATATCATGGGAAGAAGTAGGCAATTTGAATTTTGATTAGCGGAAGCGGAGTTGAAGGTTCAAGGATATAGACAAAATGACCTGGTTGATTTTGTTTTTATAATTTACTTTTTCATATTGAATAGTGTTAATCTGTGGCGTAAAAAAGACTATATTAATAAAATATAAAAATGGCATTTGACACATGAAATTGACAGGCTAACAATGACCGCATTCCGCATATAGGAGGGTGTATTCTGGTTCCCACGTTCGGCTAGAAAAAAGCCTAGCCATTCACTTTTGACGAAATGAAGAAGCAAACCCGTTCTTTGCTTACCGAGAAATTGGGGTGACCATTTGATGAAATTTAATTTTATATAAACATTTATTTAGAATAAGAAAATAAAATACCGAACAGTGTTTTCATAATAGAGTAAATAATTTTATGTACAAATAATATAAAAAGATTTTATACTATAATTAAATTATAAATTACTATGTATAATAAGTTTATTAATTTTTACAATAATTATTTTAAGAGAAAAAAGACTATGCACTGACAGTGTAAAACTGTTTTATATTGTCATCCAATCACAAACCATCATGTATGGTAAGTTTGCTGACTTTTACGATAATTACCTTAAAAGTTATAACAACGGTGATTTGTAATTGGTTAACAGTATAAAACTTTTTACACTGACAGTACATAGTCATTAAACTCTTATTTTAAAAGTCATATCTATCATACTTTTTATTTATTGATACTATAAAGATTTTTATACTAACAATATATAGAAATTAAACTCTTGATAATAAAAGTTGAGTAGGTTTATATATTTGAGTTTAATAGACATGCATCATAAGTGTAAAAGTTTTTATCTATTAACTAATTATAAATTATCGTTAATATAACTTTTAAAATAATTATTGTAATTAATAAACTTACTGTACACAATAGTTAATGATTAGATAACAATATAAAAGATATTTTTACTATCAGTGACATATTATTTATTCTATATATTTACACATATAAACGGATTTTACTCGTAACATCAATAATTCAATTTCTATGATATATTGGTCATTTTTTGTTGCGCACTTCATTCATGCACAAAATCTTAAACAACTGTGGGTAAATTAACCTTTACTTAATCCCAATCCATTCTCCCAAATTTTTTTTAAAGAAACAAAGTGATTTATGATAATACTAAATTATACATAAGTTTAAAATCTATCTAGTGTTAATGTAAAACGCTTTACATTGTAAAACAATTAGAAATCATTGTTAATATAACTTTTAAGGAAATTGTTGTAAAAGTCAACAAATTTATAATACATGTCAATTTATAATTGAATGACAATATAAAATTCTTTTACACTATTAGTATATACATTATTTACTCATTAGACATTCCCCACACACAAATATATAATTAAGGAAAATAATTCTTGGACACCAATATGTTAAAACTACACCTAAAAAGAGATAGAAATAAAAGAGAGAAAAATGACAGATGTAATAGGTATATGATGTCTTATAAAAAAAAAAAGATATATGATGCGACAAGAAAGATATAAAAAAAAATGAAAAGTGTTAATAAGGTATTTGAAAAGTTTGAGTGTTGAAAAATCATTACTCTATAATTAACATAACTGTTTTTCTTAATTTGGTAGTAATTGGAAAGTGGACCAATCATTATACATGCAAGTCATTCTATAAAAAATATCGACAGTGATTAATTATGTATTATTTTTTAAATACTTATGAGTTTGATATATCATTAGTGTAAAAAATTTTATATTATTAATCAAGAAATTATTCTAAATATAACTTTTAAAATAATTATTACAAAAATTAACAATATTATTATATATGTTAATTTATAATTGGATGATAATGTCAGTAATTGAGTATATTTTAATTAAATTTATATTTTATACTATAAAAGTTTAGTTATCTTTTCACACCATTTTTAAAGATATTTGAAAAAAATAAGTTGAAGTAAGATTTTGGTCTTACAATTTCACTCATTTGGATTTAACTTTGTAGTTATTTTTTAATATTAGTTTTATATTTTTATTTATTTGAATTTTGATTCCAATCGTAAAGGCATGCATTCTTATAATTATTATTTTTTTGCTGATTTAAGTTTTAATTCTTATAATTGTTATTCGTTAAGGTAGAGCACATGGCATATCCGTCCTGTACTTTTTTGATGCTTTTTGGCAGATTCGATTCGATTAAGCATAAAATGACATGCTGAAGTGACTCTCTCTATCACCGTTATCTTGCTCTTTCGTCTCCTCTTTCTCTGTATACCACCCACCCACCCTTCAGTAACAATGACGGCTTCTTCTGAGAATTGCGTGTCAAGGTATCCATTGTTTTTTATTTTATTTTATTGCAATACCGAGGAATTTCAATTTTTCAAGGACATTGTGTGTTTCCTTTTACACGTATATGCGATTGCTAAAAGTTTCCCATTTTCTATGTCTCTGTATCAATCGCATATGTTTCAGAAACCTCGCTTGGCATTCGTTTATTGAATCACTCATCGTTCTGTCATAAGTAATTGTTATTCACACTTTTCATTTCCATATTCTTCAATTCTGTTCTGTTGTAATAGTATTTCACATGGATCAATCCTTTCTTACAAACAAGGTTTAAATATCAGTCTCAAAATTGCAAACAAATGCGGCCGATGTGGCCACAATTGCAGTCACAGATACTTGAAAAACCTTGATGTTACGGCTAAAATCACCGTCGCGGACTGCTCTTTAAAACCTTGCTTACAAATAAAAATATTTGATGAATGGATCGATTTGTGAGTTGTTTTCTGGTTGAGATCAAGATCATATAGAACAAAGGAGAGAGGAGGAAGCCGGATTTTGCACCCAAAAATTAGATATCTATTCTGTTTGAGTATTTACCCTTTCTCATATTGAAAAGTAAATCAGGAGCCTCTTTTTTTTTTCTTTTGGCGATTGTTCATAATTTTGAACCTCAAGAAAAAAGCATGAGTGTTGGATTTATCATATACGTGCTAAGTGCCACCTACTATTAGCTAAGGTGCTTCTATAATATTAAGTGGTGCTAAGGTGCTTGACTGCCCCAAGTCCCTGCGTGGCAGGTGCAAAAAGTCCATTGCTGTTAGGATCTGACAAACTCCACTTGTAACCATAGAAGGGTAAGCCCAGAGCAACTTTGATGGGTGACACCCCTAATGTCTGAATCTGAATCCATTTTGTCTGCGCTGAATTGGCCTCGTGGGTTATTCAAAGGAGCAGGCGGCTGTGTGGTTGTTGGATACCCATCTGAGGTGAAGAGGTCATAGGTCATTACATTGACAATGTCCAATTTGTTTGCTATGTCCTGTTGTGGGTAGTTTTGCTATGTGGTGATATGGTCGGAGCCAGCCACAGCAGCGGATAACAGTAGTGGTGGCTTGCCAGAATACCAATAGGCACCTTTGATGCCTATGATATTGTATCTTTGTTTTGTTCTCAAAGAAATATCCAATAATCAGTTACTGGATTATCTATTGCATTGGTTTACATGCCTTTACTGTTACAGCTATGTGAATTAACACTCAATGCGCAAGCTAGTGAATGCATCGTGTGTGATATGTCACATTCTTTGTCATAATTCTCACATTACTGTCTCCTTGTTTAACTGACCAGCCACAGAGGGTCTGGCACACTTATAGATGAGATATGGTTTGCATTGTTAGACATAAAAACTGTATGTGGCTTCACCCAACAGTTTATGATTTTGAAACAAGTAGTTTATGGCATAGTATTAAAGCCTCTATAATTACGTCCAAGTCCAGAACCCGATCCTTGTTATCTTCATTCTTCTAAATAGAAGTTAAATTTCAGCATAAGGGAAGGTACTTCTGTGTATTATCTATGTTTTAAATTAAAAGGACTCTTGCAAGGATACATTAGATATATAAACCATTTAGAGATGTGATACCATACAACAATTCATACAATAATTTGTACAACAACACTTTTGTGTCTATCTCTCCATTATTAAGAGATTAATAAATGATGTGCAGGAGAGAGATAGACACAAAAAAATGTTGTATGAATTATTGTACAAATGACATTTCTCAACCATTTATATCTGTGGCTTACCCAATTGCTTATGCTTTTGGTATAGTTGGTTACTTGGTTCTTGACATGCTTCATGATAGAAATTTTAATATATGGACATTTGCTGTACTTGTCACTTATTACCTTCTTGTTGTGTCTGCAGCCAGAGTTCTCTCACCAGACTTGCTCCACTTGAAGCAGTGCTCTTTGATATAGATGGAACTCTTTGTGATTCTGATCCGCTCCACTACTATGCCTTCCGTGAAATGCTTCTGGAGGTAGTGTGTCTTAGTAGAAAAGTTTTAAGGCAAGATATTGAAAAATAAATATTATATTTTTTTGTAGCGATATTTCTTTTATAGTCTTTAGAAATCACCTAGGCACATGATCAATAGCTATTAAAAAACTAACATAAGCTTCTGTGGTTGTCAGATTGGTTTTAATGGAGGTGTTCCTATAACAGAGGAATTTTTTATTGATACTGTTGCTGGCAAGCACAATGATGATATTGCCTTGGCTCTCTTTCCTGGTGATCTGGAACGAGGTTTAAAGTTTGTAGATGATAAGGAAACCATGTTCCGGAGGTAAACAATGCTTTTCTTTCTTTTACTTTCTCTTTCTCCACCCTTCCCCCATGTGGTCCATTTGAAACTTCAGAAGATAATTCCCTGATGGATTATCCAGATTGGCAGCAGAGCAACTGAAGTCTTTGAATGGCCTTGATAAAGTGAGGAAATGGATTGAAAATCACGGGTTGAAGAGAGCTGCAGTTACCAATGCTCCAAGAGCAAATGCTGAACTCATGATCTCAATACTTGGTCTCTCAGATTTCTTTGATGCTGTTATTATTGGTGGTGAATGTGAACATGCCAAGCCTCATCCAGACCCCTACCTGAAAGGCCTTGAAGCTCTGAAGGCATCAAAGGATCACACATTTGTATTTGAGGTCTGCATTTTTGTAATGCCTTATTGGAGAATAATTTGTTCTGGATCTGCTTTTGACACTTTTTTTTTCCCCCCCTTTTTGGTCATAGGATTCTGTTTCAGGGATCAAAGCTGGAGTTGCAGCTGGGATGCCTGTTATTGGTTTAGCTACTCGAAACCCAGAACATTTATTGATGGAAGCAAAGCCTGCCTTTCTGATTAAGGATTATGATGATCCAAAATTGTGGGCAGGTTTGGAAGAACTTGAGAAGGCTGGTGCTCGTTCAGTTTGAATTACTAGTACAACTTACAGAATTTCTTGATAAAAACAAGTAGCGGGATTCATATTAAATTCACAGGTTCGCCTGCATAATTTTGTCGTAGGTGGCCACATTATAATACTAGTCCATAATTAGTGTTGCTTTGCAACCGAGAGCAAACAGTTATATTCGATTTGTATTTTGTAATAATGTCATTGTTAGCTATGAACCCGCGGGTCAAGCCAAGGAAATTGCCGTGTCCAAGTGTAATATTGTTTATACTTTACAGAATCAAATCCCTCAAATAATTTAAAGGTCATTACAGAAGAGCTGGGCTATAAGTTAGATTTTTCACACAATTGTCCAATAAGGCAATAACCTTTTTCCTAGTTTTGTCTTCTAATTTACTAAATTGTTATGGAAAGGGTCTAACCACATGTCACTTTAGAAAAAATAAATGCAAATTTTCACACCGAAAACATAATTAAAAAAGATAAAATATTTTTGAGTAAATTACACTAATATTTTTTGAGAATTCGTCAAAATTTTTTTGATACCCCTCATTTTTTTACCTCTACACTAACCCTCTTAATTGTTTTAAAAACATCACACTGACACTTCTTATATATTATATTAATCCCCTTGATTGTTTGAAAAATATTACACTATATATCCTAATAAGGAAGATTATTGTAAACGTTAAAAAAAAAAGAGAAATTTTGTGCAATTTCAAAAAAATTTAGGTAGTGTTAGTGTAATTTATTCAAAATTTTTTGGTCCTTATAAATATGTTATTTTTTGGTCTATCAATTTTTCTTTTGGTTTTTATTTTTATAAATTTTCAAAGTTTTGAAAATAATTTCTTTCACTACCTTAGACATATTATGTCTCATATTACTTTATAATTATTGTTGATATGGCAAGATTAGATAAATGACATGATGACACATTATCACTAAATGGTGACAAACATTACTTCAAAAAATTATAAAATTAATGAAAAATAAAACTAATGAAAAAATTTGAGAGACAAAAACAATATATTCATAAAAATTAAAAACATATTTAAATTAAAAAAAAAAAAGCAAAATAACCTCTATTTTCATACATTGTTAACCTTGCATAGAATTGTTTCTCTAAAAATAAAAATACTACTATCTTATTATATAGAGTAAATTACACTAACACTCCCTAACATTTTTTGAAATTCCACAAAACTCAATATTTTTTTAACCATTACAACAACTTCCTTTATAGAGGTACACAATGTAATGTTTTTCAAACAATTAAGGGGTGTTAGTGTAATATATAAAAAGTGTCAGTGTAATGTTTTTTAAATAATTAAAGGGGTTAATGTAAGGATAAAAAAGAAGGGCTATCGAGTATAATTTGACGAAACCTTAAGGAGTGTCAATATAATTTACTCTATTATATATTTTTTTCTAAGACATGCGTTTTTGTTATTATTTAATTTTGGTTTAATTACTCATTTGGTCCCTAAAGTTAAAAAAACTTTTGGCCTCATTGCATTTTGTGTCATCCAAATTTCATCATTTTGCAGATTTTGCCATCACTTTTTTCTCATATTTTGTCACCCTATTTTTGTAATTTTATGAATTTGCTCAACCGTCAACTGTAACACTCCTTTAATTTTAAATATAATTCATATTAATTTAATTATTAAGTTAAGTTGATGAAAACGTGAATAATATTTTTTTTCAATTTTATAATAGAAAATTTCTAAATTTAACAGAATTTGAAAATATAAGTGAAATGATAAAAACTGCTTATGTGTGTGTGTGTGTGTGTGTGTGTGTATCCAACTGTACATTATGATTTGAGTAATACATAACAGTCAAAAAGAAAACAAAAGTACATCAAAAGACATATACTACCTAACCCAATATATACATAAAAAAGATTCTATACAGAGTATTATTTATCTACCCTATCCTTAAGAAAAATATTATAAATTAGGTCTACAAATCTAGAGGAGTATCCTTTGACTCGCCCTCAACATCATTAGACATTGCCGTCATCTTCAATAATTACGATCAATCATATAAGAAAAAAAAACAATGAAATGAGGTGATTTGTTCTAAAATCACTTTCACATGTATGGTAGAAATTAAAACACAATTAACGTAAGGAACCTAGGGTTTATTCTAACTTATACTACACTACCTTTGACTTGGTATGGATCCATACTTCCCATTAGTGAGTAATAGTTCTTAACAGAACTAGGAAAGTGATTGGGAGTACATATACCTCTTTCAACATCATCACATAATACAGTCCTCATAATCAATGAGGAACAAATATTAGTCAGGACGTCCATTTATAGAGGTATACTCTCAAACCAATCCTGGAATGCTAAGCAGTTGTTGAGATTATCAAGCTTACCCCCAAGACCTCCTCAAATTGGTCCCTGTCTTTCATTTCTCAACATACCAAACTGTAACTTCCCTAATAGGGTGTCATGCCACTGCATGTCCTTTGCTTTACATTACTCACTAATTTACTAATTTCTAAATGTCCATTCTGGTCTCAAAAATTTGAACACCAATACAATTTCTACTAATATCTCTGCCTTATATTATAGAGATTTCATCCATACATATGATTCACATAATTCATAATTCAAATTAAAACACATAACCAATAATTCAATAAGAATAAAGACATAAAAATTAAAATAAAGACTAATAATTAAGAAATAAATCATAGAATAGTCAAAACATTTAATAAAAATAATTTTTAAGCTTAGAAAAATTATTAGAATTTTATTATAAATTTTTATAAACTTTTTGAAATTTAGTGTTTTTAAGTAAAATGTGTTCACAGACACTTATAGAGCACAATTAAAAGTACTAAATAAGTTTTAAAATTTATGAAATTTTAACAGATGGTCATTAATGTGTTTAGACTTTACCTGAATAATAAGAACTTAAACTGAAATTTCTATAATAGTTTTCTAAAAATAAATTCATAAATAACTCATAAAATAATGTTTGTGCTTAGTTTCATATTATGAGATTTATAGTTTATTTCTTCTATTATTTTTACTAAACTAATTGAGTATTACTAAAATTTGACAATATAATAATTTAATTATCTATTATAACAACTAAATATTTTATCTAAATTTGGGTAGTATTACAACTTAGTAATTCTACTATAGTTGTTTGAATTTGAGCAGTATAACAACTTAATAATTACTATAGTTGTCTAAATTTGAGCAGCATAACTAATTAATAAATGTATTTTAATTATTTAAAATTGAGCAGCATAACAACTTAGTAAAATTTTAAATTTAATGCTATACATTATAATATTTATAAAACTTAATAAACTTAAACATTAAAATATTTATAAAACTTAATAAACTTAAACATTAAAAGGTTTAGGGGAAAACCTTTCCCACTAACATGCAAAGTAATTGAAATTTAGAACCAACACACTCCCCCCATTACCTCAAAGAGTTGGTGAAGTTGTTGGTACAAAGCTCCTAGGAAGAGAATTTTTACTAATTAATGAAAACTAGTAGAATTTTGGTGTAAGAAAAAAAAATTATGGAGGAAGGTGGCTATGGAGGCTTCATAGAACTTGGGAGAAGAAGAGGAGGTTCTAAAAAATTGTGCGTGAAGATTGCTATTTATAGGGAATGGAAGGTGCATATGTGTCTCCAAATGACATAATCCATGATGCATTAATTCTAATTTTAATTTATTTGTAAATGCAATTGAGGGACACATCTCCAAATTAGGTGATGAATCACCTATTTTCTAGAGTGAAACGTGCTGGTTGAGCTGTCCCAAAGCTCCCCAGTATAATTTTTTATTGTTAATTAATTAGCCGGTACCGATAAAATTGCTTAAACTTAAAAAAAAAACTTTTAATATCAAAATAACTAATTTAAATATAAATCTGAACAAATGTATTATTTTTCATCAAAAAAAATTCTAATTATTAATTTTTTCGAATTATATATGTATATTTTGTATATTTTAAGCTTAGAAAATTCATATTAAATCTATTTTAATTCAATAAATGCTCAAATTTTTATGAAAATTATAAAATTACATACTTTACTTAGAAATTTACTAAAAACATTATTTTCATCATTTTTGAATGTCAAACCAATACTAGTTTGGTTTATTTGATAGTTAGGGGTATTTTGGTCACTTTGCATAGGAATTTTAGAAAATTCCCAGAAAATTTCCTAAATTATATTTTAATCCATATAACATGGTTTTAAACTCAAATTAACATTTTAATATCAATTAAATCTTTTTCTCATGTCAGACCTTAATATTGATAAATAAGGATAAAATCATCATTTTCTAATTTTTTCGGGTTCCGACTTGGAAAAATTATTAAAAATCATGATTAGATAATTTTTAATATTCTGAGTTTAACCATGGTGATCAGAATTTTCAGATTCATTCCCGATTTTTCAAAATTAAATATAGAATAAATAAAAAATAATTAATTAAGTAAAAGTAAGGGTGTTACATCAATTGTCTGTTAAATGACAAATAGAGTAATAGGTGGCATTAAATATCCACGCCAAATTTTTTTTAAAAAAATGCTTTTTCTAAAAAAAATTGTTTAAAAAAAATCCTTAAAATCTATGGAGAGCATAGCTTTTGTATTTTTTTCAAACAGTTTTTTATTTTAAAAAAAAAATTCAAAAAAAATTAACATGAATGTGTGATGCCAACTTATTATTGACACGTCATCACTTCGTTTGTCATTTAACGAACAGTTGACAATTTGGAAAATTTCTGAAGATTACAAAAATAAAATGGCAAAATGAAGGGGAGGGGGGGGGGGGAACGTTGTAGCAAAATCTGCAAAATAATAAAAGTTAGGTGGTACAAAGTACAATTAAGCCAAAACTTTTTCCTTTAGTTCGTATACTTAAAAACATCCCCTTTTAGTCCCTATACATACCATTTGTAATTCCTTTTAGTCCTCATCGTAGGAACTAAAAAGGATTAAAATGATATGTGTAGGGACTAAATAGAATTAAAAATAGTTTGTGTAGAAACTAAAAGTGAATGTTTTTAAATATAGGGACTAAAAGAAAAAGTTTATGCAATTATATAGACTAAATGAGTAATTAAATCTTTAATTTTTTTTATAATTTTTAAAAACTCTCCAATTATTAATTACTTTTTATACTATTTTTTCTTCTTCAAATCTCAACTCCCTTAAAAAATCTTCAATATTACAATAACTTTTCCTCAAATATTAGTAACTTATATTGTCAAGTTAATTATTTGTACATTCAAATTCGCTCCTCTCCCAAATTTCTACTGCTAATATTTATTTATTGAAATTAATTGTACATCCTTCCTTTCAATTTAAAATATTTTTTATTTTAATTTAATTTTTAAAATTTTTATCTAAAGTTAAAAATTGTGTATAATGCATGAAATATTTTATAGAAAATTGATGAATTATTGTCCCAGAATAAGGAAAAATACAAAGAATTGATTATATATAAACATGAAGCATGAAATGATTGCAGTACATAGGACTTTAATTTCTCTAAAGTAAAAGATTTATTTATTTTAGGAAAAAAATACCTATCACTATCAATAAGAAAATTAATAATTAAAATGATAAAATATATGTATATGGATGATAAGTTATTGGATTGTGAAAAATTGATTATTTAATTTTCTTATTAACAATTATTACCCCTAATTTTTCAATCTAAATTGAACACCTCTTACCCAGTTAAAGAAACCAAATTTGTGGCGTATAATGAGGTGTGTTTGGAAAGTAAGAGAACTAAGAAAGATGAAGGAAGGGATATGTTTAAAAGAGCTATTTTCTGTAAAAAAAAGAATGAAATCTCTTTTTTTTATTATTATTTAACTAAAAAATTTCTTAATATTATACGAGTGTTTTAAAATTAAAATAAAATTTTAAAAATTAAAATATATAAGAGATAAAATTATCTTTATTAATAAAGATGAAATTACATATTTTAAGAAAGAAAAAATAATAAAAATGGATTTATTTCAATCATGATAATTCTATTTTATTAGATAAAAATAATTTTTTATTACACAAAAAGTACCATTATACCAAAAAAATATGCACAACTTAAAAGAATAGTTTGTTTTGTTTTGGTTACCATGACGTTGATGTGAAGCATCCACCGACTTTTTGCTTTTGACTAATTTTTGCTGGAAAACCTAGTTAGCTAGGTTTAGTAGGATCTTCCCTCTCAACCACATTTTTTCCATCTACACGACTTGAACTCGAGATCTTGCTTAAGGGATCTAAGTCTAGTACCACTTGAACCAATGACATGTTGGTAACTTAAAAGAATAATTGAATAAAACTTTTAAAATTGAGGAATAAATTATAGAAATAAATTGTTTTAGTTTTATTCAAAACTAGTTATCTCATCAAGCAAAAAAGTATAGGATTAAATATGTTTTTGGTACTCCAAAAATTGATTTGTTTTGGTTTTAGTCTTTAGAAAAAAAATTCTTGAATAAAATCCCTCAAATATTAAAAATACCCTAATTAGATCCTTACACTAAACACTATTTAACTTTTCTGTTAAATGATGATCACATTAGCATCACAGTCACCATTAATTTATTGATGTAGTCGTCCATGTCAATTGTTATGTCCAGGTCAGATTAGTAACATATTTTTTGAATAAAATTATTACATGTTTAACCCTAAATCATAGATTTTGTAACTCTAAAGCAAAAGTAATTACACAATTTTTTATTTAAAATTATCACTGGATACCGCAGGTAATAAAATACTTTATTTGTAAGCTTATGTGGCTATCATTTAACAGAAAAGTTAAGCAGAGTTTAGCACAGAAATTTAATTAAGGTATTTTTAATATTTGAAGGACTTTATTCAAGGAAATTTTTTTTCTGAGAACTAAAACCAAAACAGGTCAATTTTTGGAGAACTAAAAACATATTTAACCAAAAAGTATATTTATAAAATGAAAGAAATGTGTAGAATTAATTTAATTTACATAAAATTAATTTAATGATAATAAAAATAAAAAAATACTAAAAAATATATATTTAAAAACTTTAATTTTTAAAAATGTAAAAAATTAATTGAATTAATAGTATTTTAGTTTAATAAAATTCTGTCTATATAAATTAGAATAACTGTAAATTGTTTCTCAATAGTTAAAAATAATCTTGTATCACAAATCTAAAATCTAATTTATATGTTAAAAATATTTATTTATTATAAATTTTGGCTATATAAAATAAATATTTATCTTACATAGACGAAAATACTATTCATTTACAACTACTGTATACGTTAGTGAATAAACAGAAGATAATAGAATTTATATAATAATAATGTGATTAAATTAATGTTGTGCTCTTAAAAAAATAAATAACAAGAAGCACGAAACAGTGGAACAGTTTATAATACAAAAAAAAAAAAAAAAAGCAGAAACGGTGGACAGGGCATAAAAAAAAACAGAAACAGTGGAAAAAAAACACAAAACTGGATACGGAGAATATATATATATATATATTCTATCAAAAAAATCAACAACTAAACATATTTCTCAATTCAATAGAAGTCTAAGGAGGTGAATTTAATAGAATCCTAAATAATGATAGATATATAAAAAGCAGGTCCAATTACACCTATTCGACTATTCCTAATCTTAGATACACTCGAATGACCTCTCCTCACAATGAGAATGTATATAACCCTCCAATCGGACAAGACTCAAGAGGAGAACATTAGAAAACAAGCTTCGCTTAAGTATCACAAAGGTTACTTGTGTTAGCTTATTTAAAAGCTTCTTTTTTTATTTTTTTTAAAAATAAGTTACTTATTTTTTAATTTTTTTTAAAAGAGCATTAGGCCTAGCTTTTACATTTAAGGGGAAAAAAAAAAAACTAAAAAGAAGTTGAGCTAAAAACTACCTTAGGTTATGTCACAAAAAATTATCACTTAAAAGTTATTTTAAAATTAAAACTAACTTAAAAATATATTTAAAATTAAGAAATTCATTTCTTTACCCACCTAGATTAATTTCGGATAAAAGGAAGAAAAAAACTAAAATATACAACTTATTTTTAACAGCTACTTTAATTATTATTTTTTTAAAGTTACTTTTTTATTTTTCTTTTTGTAAAAGTAATTTTTTCTTTAAAATTTTCTCTAAATATATTTGTTCCAACATAGGGAAAAAAAAAAAAGTTAAGCGAACACAACCTTTTCATAAACTTGAAACAACACATGGTGACCAGTGAGACTGAGATCCTTTTTGGCAGATAAGTACTATGCTTCTTCTCGTGAAGTAACTCTCTCATCTCTCTCTTTATCTGTATATCATGACCAACTTCTTCTTAAGATTCCCTTCCTTCCCTAACGACGTTTCGTGGCAGGTAAAATTTTGTCCTCCACAAATTCACCTCGGCTGCGTCAAAATAAATCTCAAACAAACTGTCACGAAGGCTTCTTCTCAGAATTGCGTTGAAAGGTGCTTTTATCATTTGCAACGTTGTTCATTTTGTAGCAGCTGGGATTCGTTTTCGAATTTCAAGACATTGGTGTTTACTTCATTGTATTATATCATGTATGTACTTTTTCGTGTATGTTGCTACCACCCATCATTCAGAAACCTCCATTAGTGTTCGTTAAATATTGCACTTTATCAATTGTTTCCAACACTTTTTCATATTCGATGGATGCATCAATACCCCCACCCCACCCTTTTTTGTTGGTTTAAAGCAAAATTGTAGATTTTTTTATTTTATTTTCTGGGTTTAATTACTTTTTTGGTCCCTATAATAGCGCGAATTTTACCTTTTGATCCCTATAGTTGAAAATGATCCCTTTTAGTTCCTATACATGCACTTTCAATACTAGTTTGGTCTTTGCCGTCAAGTGTGTTTTAACTCCGTGAAAAAAACCATTACAAAATAAAAATTGGCGGTGAAAAACAGCCACAAATTGATTTTTTTTGACATTTTTTATTCAATTTGTGGCGGTTTAAAACGGTAGGAGCTAAACTGATATCGAAAGTGCATGTATAAAAACTAAAACAGATTATTTTTAGCTATAGGGACCAAAGGTAAAGTTTGCGCAACTATAAGAACCAAAAAAGTAATTAAACCTATTTTCTGGTTTAGATCAAAATCATGTAGAAGAAGGGGAGATGAGGTTGGATTTGGCACCCAAAAGGTTTATGATATGACAAATTCTTTGTCCTAATTTTCACACTGCTGTCTTCTTGTTTAACTGACCAGCAGCAGAGGGGCTGGCATACTTGTAGATGACATATGCTTTGCATTGTTAGATATAAAACCCATTATGTGCCTTCACCCATAAGATTAAGTTTTTGAATAGTTGGTTGGTTAATGACATGGTATTAGAGCTTCTATAACCATGTGGTTTAGAGTTAGATCCTTGTTGTCCTCATTCTTCCAAACAAAAGCTAAATTTCAGCATAAGGTAAGGTAGGTCTGTAATATATTGTCTATGTTTTAAGTCAAAAGGGAAAATTCAGTATACAGGCAAATCCTGATCATTTGCGGAACTTGTCACTCATTACCTTGATGTTGTGCCAGCAGCATGAGTTCTCTCACCAGACTTGCTTCACTTGAAGCAGTGCTCTTTGATGTAGATGGAACTCTGTGTGATTCTGATCCACTCCACTACTATGCTTTGCGTGAAATGCTCGAAGAGGTACTGTTTCTTTTCTTGGTAGAAAAGTTTTAATGCAAAAATATTTAGAAAATAATTATAGGTATTTTGTCGCAATATTCCTTTTGTGGTATTTACAAATCACCGTCACTAAAGCACATGATCAATAGCTATTGGTAAACTAACAAAAACCTTGGTGGTTGTCAGATTGGTTTTAATGGAGGTGCTCCTATAACGGAGGAATTTTTTATTGAGACATTTTCTGGCAAGCACAGTGATGATACTGCCTTGGTGGTCTTTCCTGGTGATCTGGAACGAGGTTTGAAGTTTGTGGATGATAAGGAAGCCATGTTCCGGAGGTAAACCCTGCTCTCTCTCACTCTCGCTCTATACCCTTCCCCCATGTGGTCTATTTGAAGCTTCAGAAGATAATTCCCTGATGGACTATCCAGATTAGCGGCAGAGCAACTGAAGCCTTTGAAAGGCCTTGATAAAGTGAGGAAATGGGTTGAAAACCATGGTCTGAAGAGAGCGGCAGTTACCAATGCTCCAAGAGCAAATGCAGAACTCATGATCTCAAAACTTTGTCTCTCAGATTTCTTTGATGCTGTTATTATTGGTGATGAATGTGAACGTGCCAAACCTCATCCAGACCCCTACTTGAAAGCTCTTGAAGTTCTGAAGGCATCAAAGGATCATGCATTTGTATTTGAGGTCTGCATTTTTGTGGTGACTGACTAAAGGATAACTTGTTCTACATCTGCCTTTTGACACACTTTATATTTTTCTGTCATAGGATTCTGTTTCAGGGATCAAAGCTGGAGTGGCAGCTGGGATGCCTGTTATAGGTTTAGCTACACGAAACCCCGAGCATTTACTTATGGAAGCAAAGCCTGCCTTTCTGATTAAGGATTATGAGGATCCAAAATTGTGGGCAGCTTTGGAAGAACTTGACAAAGCTGGTGCGCGTTAAGTTTGAATTACTAGTGTGACTGACAGAATTTCTTGATAAAAACATATAGCAAGGACATACATATTAAATTCCCGGCTTCCTAATAATTTAGTTCTAGGGGGCGATATTATATACTAATCCATAATCAATCTCGCTTTGGAACAGATGGCAAATGGTTCTATATTCTATTTGTATTTTGTAATAATGTAACGTTGGCCATGAACATTGCAGTACTAGGGGGACTATTGTCTATACTTTATAGAACCGATTCTCTCGCAATCATAGCCTAAATTTTTACCAAGCATAGCAGAATTAAATAACAATTAACAAGTCTTGAATGCTTAATTTTTTACGTTAACTTATCCTGTCACAAGACAGTCAGAATTTGATAGAAATCTAATGTTTAAACACACCGCCCGCCCCCCTAACAAATGCAACTGGTCATCTTTTTGTTTTAAAATTTTCAGCATTATTTTCTAATAATAGTAATCGGGAAGACGTTTGGCACAACGTTGAGGATGTTTCATTACGTGATTTAGTTGCATGAACAGCCTCTTTGTTTACGAGGATAAGGCTACAAATATTTTATTTCTCTAAACTGTATAATAGTGGGAGCCAGGTGCACTATGCTGTACCTTCCATTTCCAAATAATAGCAAATAACATCTCTTAAACCCGCGGATGTAATTTATCGTCTGAGAAGAAAATATGAACTGTCCCCTTCACCAACATCCAACTACATCCGGGTGCCTTCCTCACACCTTTCATCCTCATTTCTTTTCTTAAACTTGTATCCTCAATGTGCCTATCATTTGCGGCATATATGTTACAAAGGGCCACATGGCCTGGTGCATTTAAAGGATCCAACTCAAACAGTCGTTTGGCTGCACGCCTAGCAACATCTGCATTGGTTTTACTCAACCCACATACTCCAATCAGTGCCCCCCAAATGGCATGATTTGGTTCAACAGGTAGCTTCAAGACAAACTCCTCTGCATCCTTCACCTTTCCTGCTCGGCCCAGAAGATTGATAATACTAATATAGTGCTCCAAGCCAGGTTGAATAGCATAAGCATTAACCATGGCAGTAAATAACTCCCACCCTTTATCAACAAGACCTGCATGAGCACATGCTGTCAGGACACCCAGGAAAGTAAGGCCATCCGGGTAAATTCCAAATTCAAGCATAGTTTCATACACTTTTAAAGCTTCACTGGCCCTCCCATGATCTGAAAGGCCCATGATCATGGTGTTCCAAGAAATTTTGTCCCGGTAAGTCATGTTAGAGAATATCCTATATGCATCATCTATCTCCCCACATTTTGCATACATTGCAATTAGAGAGTTCTCAAGAATCAAATCATTTTCATACACTGTCTTCAACTGCATACCATGTAATTGCCGCCCCTGATCAAGATATGCAACTGAACCCATGGCTCCAAATAGAACAGCATATGTAGAATTCAAAGGAGAAACACCATGAACCATCATCTCAGCAAATAAGCTGATGGCTTCAGCAATGAGTTCATTCTGCACATACCCATAAATCATCTTTGTCCACGCAATGGAATCCCTTTCAGACATGTCATTAAACAGATTGCAAGCCTTCAATACTTGCCCAGCACTAAGATAGCCAGCAATCATGCAAGTCGATGCAACCTTGTTCCGAACAGGTATCATGTCAAACAACTCTTGAGCTTTTTCCAGCTGACCGGCCCGAACATAACCATCTATCATGGAATTGAAACACTGATCACCACAGTCTTTCAGATTACCTTCAAACACATTGCGCGCAGAGTCCATAAGACCAAACCCAGAGTACATCCTAACAAGTCCTCTACACAACCTGCCATCATAATCATCAATCCCCAAGCAGTTAACAATCAGCTGACCATGTACCTGCTTTCCAAGGCAAGAAAAACCCAAACCACCACAAGCATAAACAAGAGAAATAAAGGTCTCCCCATTGGGTTTCGCATCAGAAACTCTTACCATCTGAAGAAAGAGCAACAATGCCTCTTCATACAAGCCATTCCAGGCAAACCCACCAATCATAGCAGTCCAAGAAACAACATTTTTCTCCGGCATAGCCCGGAACAAACAACAAGCACCTTCCACATTGCCCTCACGGCAATAGCCAGATATCATGCTAGTCCAAGTAACCACATTCCTAAATTCCATCTTCTCAAACAATTCTCTTGCCTCATCCATCCTCCCACTCTCAACATAACCCGCAATCATAGCATTCCACGAAGCCACATTCTTACAAGGAATCTCTTCAAAAACCATCCTCGCTTCCTCCAATTCCCCATTCCTAACCAACGCCACCACCATCGTGTTCCACGAAACGACATTCTTCTCAGGCATTACATCGAACACCTTCTGCGCATCCTCAATCCTCCCCGCGTCGGAAAACCCACCGAGCATCGCGGTCCAAGAGATGACATTCCGCTCCGGCATGGCCTTGAAGAATCGGGAAGCCTCGTCAAGCATTCCGGAGCCAAGGTACGCCGACAACATTGCGTTGCAGGTGACGAGGTTTCTGTGGGGCATTATGTCGAACAGTGTGCGTGCTTCGGCCACGTAACCGTGTCGGGAGAAGTTGGAGAGTAAGGAGGTCCAGCGAACGACGCGCGCGTGGAGGTCTCCTCCGGAGGAGTTTTGGAGGAGGTTTCGCGCCTCGTCGTGCCACCCATTGGATAGGTAATGGAGGAGCAGAGACTCGTCGCACTCGGGTTTTGTCGGAAACGGGAATGGAGGTTTCCGGGGTTGGGAATGGTTGCTGCGATGAACATACTGATACTGCACACTGCGAAATGAAGAGGTTAAAATGCGCGGGAAGATTGATAAATCGTGACGAAGCATGGCCCAGAAACCACACGGCGTTTCCCATTCTATTCCAGTTTATTTTTTCACAAATACTTATGTGTAAATGAATATAAGCCTAACTGGTGACACACTGCGCGCGCATGCACACAAAAAATATTATAAGATTAATAATCTTGTAAAAAAAACGGTAATTTAAACTAAAATATTTTGGCTTCCATGATTTCTTTAATTATATAAAAATGTTTTTGGATTATTATTATTTTTTTATCATTTTTATTTGCTATCTATCTTGTAATTTTTTCTTATTTTTTACTTTAATATTTTCTTTATTATTATTTTCCTTTCATCTAAGATAAATGTACAAAATATTTTGAAATTAAATAAAAAAAATAATATGTTTAAAAAGATAATATTCAATGTTATTTTAACAAACATTAATATATTTCAGGCCATTTAACAAATATGCTTCCACTCTGTGTTCTCAGAATCGGACCAGACCGGCCGGTTCAACTAGAAAACTGGTGAACCGATCCTGTCTCCGGTCCAATTAAACCAGAGAACCGGCTAGGCAAAAAACTAGTTTGTGAACCAGTGAACCAGTCAAAAACCAGTTCATAGCGGTTCAATAAAAAATATCTAATAAAATATTATTTTGATATTTTTTCTTTAAAAAAATGAAAATCAATCTAAAATATTTGTCATTTTCTTTTTTATTCTAAATATAAACTTGTTTTTATTAATAAATATTGATGTGTACTATTAAAACTTAGACTTAAGTATTATGACATATTTAATTTGAACTTTTTTAGGTATTGTATATGTTAAGAACTTATAAAATTATATTTTATTTTTGGTTTTTAATATTATAAAGTTATGATATTATATTTTTTTAATTTTTTATGTATTATTTAATTATTATTATTATTATTTTATTAATATCGATTCGACCACGGTTCAAGCTCGGTTGAACCATTAAACCTTGAATTAGTACCTTAACTGGTTCAATGACCGGTCCTAGTTTTAAAAAGATTGCTTCCACTAATCCAAGAGGACGGTATTCCCCAAAAGGGAAAGGATGTTACATATCATGTCAAGAATTATATCTAATAAGCACTCTTAGTCAGAACTTGCGTAATAGTCAAGTTTAGTGTAAATTGTACTTATGCTTTCTCTATAATTTTCAATCTGTGATTTTGGTTTTTTTTATTTTTTTGCTATTTTAGTCCTTTAATTTTTAAAAATTTGTAA
The DNA here is from genome assembly GCA_004329165.1 of Spatholobus suberectus. Classification (NCBI taxonomy): domain Eukaryota; kingdom Viridiplantae; phylum Streptophyta; class Magnoliopsida; order Fabales; family Fabaceae; genus Spatholobus; species Spatholobus suberectus. The sequence goes on along the minus strand of CM014730.1, from coordinate 86,494,697 downwards.
TTTTTGTCCCTTTATTTTTAATTCTGCAATTTTAGTCCTCCAATTTTTAAAAATTCACAATTTTTGTTCCTTTATTTTTAATTTCGCGATTTTAGTCTCTTAATTTTTAAAAATCTACAATTTTAGTCCAACAGTTAGATGTTCATCTATTGACCATTAATGTTTCATCGTTAACTATGATGTGGTATTAGACTAAATACGTGGCATAGAATATTTAACAGAATAATGCCACGTCATAATCAACGTTTAGATATTAACGGTCAACAGATGAACATTTAACGATTTGGACCAAAATTACAAATTTATAAAAGTTAAGAGACTAAAATCACAAAACTAAAAATAGGGAGACTAAAATTGTGGAATTAAAAATAAAGAGACCAAAATCGCAAATTTTTAAAAATTTGAGAACTAACATTACAGAATTAAAAATAGAAAGACCAAAATCGTGAATTATAGGAGGATCAAAAATACAATTTAACCTAAAGTTTATTTTTTGCCTTAACAATTTGGGAAGGAGCATAAACACATCAGAGCAAGATTTTCAAATACTCTCACATAAGCTTAGTAAACAAATATAGTATAAAATAAAATAAAATGATCATATATGTTTAAAAGTTATATGATTCTTAATATATTTTAGGTTACTTTTTTATAACAATTTATTCTTTATTTCTTTCTATAATATTACATGTTTTTATCTCATTTTACTCTTTCATTTCTATTTCTCTCTAAGTCAAAAAAATTGTAGAAAAAATGTATGGAAGCAATATTTCTCAAGATGCTAAAATTTATAAATATCAAGACTTATATAGTTTTTGTCCTATGTTTTTGTCCGGTGGACGAATTCTACGATGGACCAGCATGATATGTGGTCCACCATGCACCACAATTTTTAGCCCTCAGATTAATCTCATCCTCACTATATTGTGGTGCACCCTCCACACCATATTTTTTTCTCCTTTCCCAAATCTGAGCCACCCCTCGCCGTTGACTACCGTGCGCTGCTGTCAGAGACAATTTTAGACGATGACGTTTCGTTTTTTTTTCCTGCTCTAGAAGATAAAAAAATAGTCACCATCCACAGTTCACATGTTGTGATTCCCTCCGAGACCACGCCATCTTCAAACCTCTCCCTTTCCCCCTAGGACCAAATCAAGCTCCCTAACCACACATATGTGATCTTCAGCCATTTTTTTCTCGCAACCTACAACGAGATTAGAACCAATCAAACCCCATCATGCATCGATACTTGAACCCCGTGAGTCCCACACACTGCCTGCACGTTATGCACCAGTTCTACTGCGGCGCCTTACCCTCCTCCATGTGCGTGGAACACCAACTAACAAATCTATCGGCTCAAAAGAAGAAGACTGCTGAGAAACCATCACCGAAGACAGAGGAGGAACGAGAGATTGATTCCTTGTAGAGGAAAATTGTTGTGCTTTGAGCAACAAATCTCATTAACACATGAAGCACAAATTCTACGTGGCAAGGTTGACAAAGAAACCGCAATTGTTGGGGCAAAAGCGCAATGCCTGGCATCTGTGTTCTTTTTCCAGATTTGGGAAGAAAAGAAAAGGAAAAAAAATGAAACACTGCCTCTGGCTACAGCGCATGATGGTCGACAGCGAGGGATGGCCCAAATCTGGGAAATAAAAAAAAATACAATATGGAGGGTGCACCACAATATAGTGAGAATGAGATTAATCTGAGGGCTAAAAATTGTAGTGCATAGTGGACACCTATCATGCTAGTTTGCTGTAGAATCCATCTGTTATCTTACACTACCCTTTATTCTCTTTTTATATCTCTTAGAAAAAAGTTGTAAAGGAAGTAAAATTTCTCAATGTACTTTTTGCCCTATCAGGAGGATGGTTTATGGATATCGGTGATTGGGCAAATCGAATCTTCTAATTGTTACCACAATTTTAAGATGTTAATGTACAGAAGCACTTTTGAATGGGAATAGCATACAGACCCACCATCTTAAAAGTAAAATGCAAGAAAAATTTTATTGGAAAATCTCGGTGGTTAGATAACTTTCCAAGCTAAGTTCATTCTGTTGTTATGTCAAATGGAAATTAAAAAGATGACACAAAAGGAGAAGGAGAAGTAGCTGTTGTGATGTCAGGAACTGTTGGACCCTAAGAATTGGTCCACAAGCTTAGCCACACAGTTGGCAAGTGTATCAGCAGCTTCCTGACTGGATGCCTCGGCATATACACGAACAACATCCTCAGTGCCAGATGGTCGCACAAAGCATCGACCTTGTGGGTACTTAACTGTAAACGCAAACGAAAAGAGTACCAAGCTGCAATATTAGTAAACTGAAATTCTACATTTTAATCTTCTCACTTAAAGGCATTAATGGATGGATGAAACTGACTAATATTCTTCCCCTCAGGCAATTTTGCCATGCCACTTGGACTTCATAACATTAACATCATTAATATAATGCCATAAACAACGAGACATCAACTTTTCAGGAATTATCTATGGTAACATTTGTTTTTTGTATTCTTTAGGCCACCTTGCCTCCCTCACTCTGCCCATTCTTCCTTCTTTGGTATAAAAGGAAACAATAATTGGTTGGTGGTTTCAAAGATAAAAGCAAGCAACCAATGATGAAACCAAAAATAATGCTCTACAGCTTCGACTAAAACAATGTAATATATGCGCATATATGAAAACAAGCCTCAAACAAATCTTGCAAAATTGGTGTGGAGAAATGCCTCAAACTAGCCTCCCTCCTTCAGTCGGTGGGGAGAAGTGCAACTGGCACTACATCAGAAGGAGTGATGCCATACTATGTTCTTACAACTTTCTTTTCACCAATATTAGAAACTTGTTGACATCAATGTTGAAGTTGGTAAAGCACATTGGTAATTCAAACAAACATGTCATGGCACAAATAAAAAAGAGAAAGAGACAAAAAGATACCAGTTTCTTCATTGATGGCTTCTTGTAGACCAGGGGGGCTCACAACCACAGTTTCTGCATTTGTTGTAACAACAGCAGTTCTGTCGGCAACTTTAACCTGACAGTTGAGAAAAGCCAAAGCGAGCTTTCATTTCATAATTGCCAAGAATTAATTAGTATAAATAAATAAATTGACACTAGAATGATAATCACATATTACAAAATTTGGCACATGCTAAGAAGGGAGGGAAGATTAAAATATTTAAATTGAATAGTAATCAGATTGCAAAAGTTATCAATGGAGATAAAAAAATGGTAAGAAGGCATGAATTGAACCTAATCCATGTTAAAACAAAGACTTTCAACCTAGCAAAGTTTAAACACACAAGCCATGTGACTTTTTTAAGTGACCATGTGACTTTAAAAAACTTTTAATCTTGATCATCCATGTATAGTTGTATAGCCTAGATTTACTCCTTACTCTCATATAAAAATGGTTTTTCACTAGATTCATCTCCTATATATGTATATGTATATGATCCAGATGAAGCTTTTGACAGCAGTGCAAAAATTCAAGTAACAAAAGATAAATGATAATAATGTTGACCTTGAGCTGCCTGCTGGGTAAATCGTGATAAAGTTCATTCCATCTATGTACTGACCATCCCATGTGCTGTAATATGACTTCCACCAAGAGCAATCCACTCAAAGCATCTCCAACAGCTTGGTTGATCAACTTACTGATTGCCAATAATCTCAAAGCAGCCTTTTCCCCTTCTGAACCTGAAACAAACAAAAAAAAATTGTTTCATTCAGCAGTTGAATCTTGTAAGTGAAGTGAGAATAGTCAGAAACCACTGAATAAACCTTTGGACCTGAAGTATTCTCATTAGTTCTAGCCTCCAACCACCCTATGAAAGATTCTGAAAATAAGACAGTTCCATGGCCATTCGCCTCAAAGTAGATACCAATATCAAATTCAGCAGCTTTTTCATGCAGGTATTTCACTCCAGTTGGAGTAAAATTGACTTCAAGTCCCAACCTTTTAAGGTAATTAGTAGATGCCCCATTTGCATAAGCAGTCTGTACAACACCAAGACGGGCTTGGTGGCAATTTTTTACGTCTTCTTTCTCATTAAGAAAGCTTAGTTGCTCCCTAATAAATAAGGCAAACAGGGATAGTATCTTGTCCCCATCAACAAGGTCAATCCTACCATTGCTTTCAGGTGGTACAATAAAATAAACAAGCCGATCAGCATCTCCATCCAAACTAGCACACCTACAAACCAGAACTAGCTCCATCAGTAAAGACCATAATAAATAACACCAATACAGCAGCACTAAAATAAGACATCTATTAAATCAAATGGTAGGGCTAAGTAATCCAGCTTTGAATAAGACCACTCTTTAACATTCCCTAACCCACTCACATCACAGACACCCTCTACCAATTTAAAAAAGGAGGGAAAAAAAAAACGATTACTTACGGGCCAAACACCTAGTTTTTTTAAGTCGAATGGTTTTAGTTCATTATTTTTTTCAGTGAAATTATTTCAAGGATTATGTTAACAACTATCAATCCATGGCTAGTAATTAGTAAGTTTCAATGAATGACAAGCCTTCCATTTCTACAATTATGGATGGAATTACTTGCAGTAACTACACAGACTGATTAAATTGTTCATAATTTCGGTTAGAAAGATAATCTCAGCTGTTTTATCAGAAAATTACTGGGATGCAGATATACACTTCATAAGTTAATATTAGTATAGAAATTTCAAGCAGCATGCTTGCGTGAACTTCACTTCTAACACAAGATGATCAGCAGACTAACCTTATCCCAGCATCTTTAGAACCAAAGCCATGTGGAACAACCTTCTCTTTCTGCACATAATCAGCACCCACTCCATCATTCAGTACACCTCCATCTTCACCGCTGTTCCGAACCTCAATAACCAAAGCATTCAACAATTTCCCTAACTCTTTAAGTTTTACTCCACCAACCCCATTAGCTCCATCCACAACCACTTTGTCGTCCATCCCATCGAACTTCCTCTTTTCAGTTGGGATCAAATCCATCAAGCACCTGATCCAATCACATAATGATCCTAAAAGGATGTGTTCAGCGATGACTTAAACATCAACAAAAGAAAGTAACAACATGGAGCTACGTCCATCTACCATAATATCAGAACCGGACTGGATTGAACTAACCAGAATGAGCTCGAAAGCTGTTCAAAGTAATCCTGCTCCGAGGCTTTCATTCCCTTATTTCTAGCACGAACAATCCAATGCAATTGTGGAGTTGTCAAGATCCCCATGTCCGTTGCAACAGCTCCAACAATTGAAGTGACCCCCTTCATTTTTATCCAATTATATGCAATTAAAATCGGTCAAATACAACAAAAGATGGTAAAAATGTCACCATTAAACCCTGTTTAGATAAACTTCTCCATAACCACTTATACGAGAAGAAAAAATTAAGTAAGCTTCTCCTATAAGCCCAAGCTAATTTGTAGAAGCTATCCGGCTTAGCCTCTCCAAAAGCTGATTTTAACTTGTAGAAGAAGCTTGTTTCATTTCATTTTATTTTTTCCTTATTTCTTCTCCTATAAGTGCCAACGGTGAAATTTATCCAAACAGGACCTTATGACTCTCATACTTGTTTAGCAGCTTCAAGCAAAGCATCTCCACTAGGTCTCGTGTCTCTCCCCAAAAGCACTTCGACCTGCCTGACCCCATCCATTGAGATCCCTTCTTTCTCCACGAATTCATTTATCAACTGTCGGTAACACATAGACAACCACGTTCGCCAAAGACGGTTTCAACAAAAAGGGTAATGTGGGAAGAAATTATTTGTGCTGACCTGGAGGAGGTGTTGGGGAGAAGGGGCATCGGCGAGGGCGTCGGCGAAGGGTTCCCAATGCTGGGAGAGCATGCCGCCGTTAGGGTCGGCGATTTTGACGCCGTTATCGGAAACTTCGTTGTGCGAGGCGGTGATCATGAGGCCGGTGACGGAGCGGGTCTTGAGCGACCTCAGGGCCGCCAGGATTCCCACTCTGCAGACCGTCGATGGGAGAAGCGATGCATCGGCCCTGAAGCCGGCGGTGCCGTACGATAGTTTTACTCCTGAGCAAGTCCAAACGTAAGGGGAAAAAAAACAATAGCATGGTGCTATTGGTATGAGAAGAAAGGGAAGAGGTGATTGATGGGAGATAGGAAGTGGGAGCGAACCTTGAGGGAGCAAGAAGCGAGAAGATGAGTTGAGAAGCAGAGACTGTTGTTCTTCGTTCATGGCGGAACAGACACCCGATTGCTTGTTAGATCTTCTGAATGCCTCTACCTTTCGAGTTTATGTCCAGGTTTGTTAGTAACTTAGTAATGGATTAAGGCTCTGTTTGTATTTTTAACTTTGAAAAAACTCGGTCAACGTTTGTTTCGAAATACCGAATTACCCACTAAATTTGGTTGAATTTGATTTCTATGTATTATCATTTTTATACTATCAATCAGTGAGAATTTAATCAATTTATAGTAAGAATAATTTTTAAGATAATTATTATAACACCCAACCAACTTACTTGCTACACATAATGATGGTGATTAAATGACAAATGTAAAAACTTTTTACACTTTTAATACATACATTATTTACTCAAATTGGTTTCCGCGAGCGAACAAAATACACTAAATTCATTGAATTGCAGAGGTCAACTCAAAAACACTTGTTAATTTGTGATATTAATATGGAATTATTGTGAAGCGTGGACATAAAGATAATGAAAAAATGGCTATTGAAAGGATCAATAATATAATATTTCTAAATTATATGAGGGACATTTAATTTAGTATGGTCTCTATAGCCTACATATTATTATTATTGGTGAAAAACAAATGATTAAATTTGAGAGGTTATAGGTGATTTACAGTAATTAAAGATTAAATATGTAGAAATTAAAAAAATGAGAAAATAAAATTAAAATAAAGTAATGGATGGTTTATAATAATAAAAGGATAAATAAGTATAAAAAGGTGAAAAATAAATATTAGTATCGCCTTTATTGTATGCATAGATGATGATGATGATAGTTATTTCTTTTTTTTCGTATAATGAAGGTAATAGAGTTTGAGTCTATAATCTTGTATAAGATATTTAAATCTTTCAATCACTAGGTCGACTCCAATAGGTTATTATTATTATTATTATTATTATTGACTTAATTGCACTTTTTGTTTTTAAAGTTTTACAATAACTTGAATTTTGCCCTCATAAATTTTTTTCACAAATTTTTCTCTCAATTTACAAAATATTGTGAATTTTAACCTAACATAAAAAAATGTCACAATTAAGACATTTTGTGATGTTTTTTTTCTTTAAACCACTACAATTAAGATAATTTTGTGACAGTTTTTCCTTTAATTGTGACAATCTTTTTACTTGAGGACAAAATTCACTATATTTTGTAAATTGGGGACAAAATTCGCAAAAAAAATTAGGAGAAAAATTTGCAAAAATTGTGAAACTTTGAGGATAAAAAATGCAATTGAGTCTTTATTATTATTATAACTTTAAAGCAACAAATTAATATGCATATTTAGTGTGACATATTTTTTAAATAGAGTAAATTTTTAAATTTAAGTAAAACCTAGTATGAATATTTTAAATTTAAGTAAAAATTTATTCTTATATTATAAATTAAAATATAGAGTAAAAAACTTATTTTTCTCATTCTCTCTATTAGAAATTTTTAACGCTCTTTTTCTTCTTTTCTTGATAGATGAATTTCATACACATTCTCCACAGCAAACCAAAAAATATTTCTCCCAATCATCTCAAATAACTCTCATTTTCTCTTTATTTATATACTTAATGTTCTTAACTGCCTATATGTTTCAATTTAAAAAGAACCTTATATCACAATTCAAACTATTTATTATATATCTAAAATATAATTTATATATTTAAAATATTTAATATGAATTTAATTCTAATGTAATTTATAAAATTAAAAATATTTATTTTTATGAATTATAGTCATATAAAAAAATTAATTTTATCATGTGCAATGTACAAGCTAAAATATTAATTATAAATAAAAATAATAATAATAATATTTATTATTAATAATAAATGTTTTATTCTTTTGTAGACAAATTGAGGAAATAAAACTTTTAATATATATATATATATAGGAATTTGTTAACTTACACATACCTATTTTTAGTTAGAATACATTAGCTAGTTATAATTATAATGTTTCTTAAAATACTACAACAGTGTGGCTTGGTAGCGTACTCTAACTAAAAATTAAATGTGTGTATGTTAACAAATGTTTATGGAGTTTACATTAACAAACTATAACTACAATATGTGTGTATAACGCATATACACGTGTGTGTGTGTGTGAGAGAGAGAGATAGAGAGAGAGAAATTTCTCTTTTAGTACCAATAGGTAGTTGATTCAAGTGGTGATCGACTTAATTTTTTTAAGTAAGTAGTTAGAGGTTTTAATCTTAACTCTTGTGTATAGGGAAAACCAAATTGGGGAGAAGGCAACTCACTTTTGGATGCCTTCAAATCTCCTGAGAATGATCAGTCCCATGAACAATCAAAGATACTCCTTATAATCATATGTGTATAAAAAAAAAACTTTTGTTTTGGGTGGTTTTTAGGTTTTAAGTTTTAAAATTTTTAAAATCAAAACGAACATGCATTTTACCCCAACCATGCCCTCATATCCTGTATGTTAAATATTAAAAAAATATATAGGGACCAAAATAGAAAAAGAAAATAATAAAGACCAAAGATTAACAGAATCAAAATGAAAATAACCCCGTACTATAGGGACTAAACAATTATTTAAACCAAATTCATAAAAATGAAACATTCAAACATTGGTGGAAAGCAGAAAAATTAAACCTATAACGAATGTATTAGTGATTAGCCAAAAAAAATTATAAAGAACCTTAAATATACAACTTCATAGATTTAGGATTACCTTTACAAGTCATAGGAAGGATGCATAATATAGTACAGACAAATAATAATAATAATAATAATATACACAATATAGCTTAAGAAACATTATAGCATTGCCAACTCTATATGCATTTTCATGCACTATCATTTGTTTTGCTCCAATTCATTTTACTAATAATTGCAACACCCCAATTATATAAATATATTAATAATAATATTATTTAACGTTTCCTACACTAAAAAATTTTGAAGTGATTTTTTTTTTAACTATTACATCACGAATAGTAGATACGTAAAGATTTAAAATATAATATTACAATTTTCTAAAGCTAGCCATATCTAAAAAATATATATAAACTTTACTCTTACAGAATTAAAGTGGCAGAGAGTTGCCACCGAAAACGTAAGAAGATCCCCACAAGCTCTTGCTGCACTATACTAATGTCGTCTTCTGCCATCTACAAGGTGGGGGAAGCACACAACAAGCAATAGGCAAAAGAGAGAAAAAAAACAACACACAAACAAACAAAAAGGGGGTGAGGTTCTAACTTAAGGCATCAATGTAGTAATAAGCATCCACAAGGCTTAATCTAACAAACAATCACAATGAAATGTAATAAATCAAGAAATTCATATTATATCACAAATAATAATCAATCAAATGCAATGCATGAATGCATAGATGCTGACTCCTGATCAAACATAATGGATGGGTATACAAGTGATGACTCATCTCCATGAAGGACTATCCAACAACAAAGTAGCAAGATCAGGAGCTCATACTCCACCGACCAAAGCATATTAAATCAATATCGATAGTCACCGAATCTAAAACGGGAATAGCATTAGGTGATTCACCAACCAAAGCTAGAATGCGAATAACCTTTGGTGGTAACAAGTACGCGATAATAGTCTCCACTGATCGTGGATAAATTGTAGTGATTCATCAGGAATGTCGGTGCGTAAATCGCTTTAACCACAACACAAATTTGCAACCTTTTAACTCCCTATGGAGTGACATACACCAAACATCCTCAAGGTCTCCTTGGCCTCCACTACAAGATTCGCATCCCATCATAGGATGTAGCTACTCTAAGACCTTGGGTCAAACAATAATGACAAGACCGTAGTCTATCTTATTAGAGTTTATATCAATCAAGTATTTCACTAGAAGGTCTTAACTCCCCTCAATACAAAATTTCAATTCACCAACAGTAGGCTTCACAACAAATCCTCCCAAATTAGGGGTTAAAATTCAATTATTTCACTCGATATCAACTCTAATATAAAAGACTAATTATTGTGCACATGACAGTATGTACTTAATACTCATTCAATGAAATCAATCAGAACAATAATAAAGAGCTAAATTTAACTACAAGTAATCTCACTCGTATACTTTTGTTCTTCTTATTTCCACTCATCCCTTAAGGATCAGGATTCAGTACTTGATTCACAAGTTTTATTGAATTTTATGAAAAGAATTTATCCTACTTAAAATATTTTAAACTTTTAATCTCCTTTAAATTTTATGGAATTCTCACTTACACTCAATTTCACTTAATTTGTTTTATTATAATTTATTATTTCTAGTGTTATTATATTTAACATTAATAATTATTTAAGTATCACCTTTCTTTATTATTAATTGTATTTTAAAGTTGATATTAAGTTTAACAGATTGCTTAAACTTTTCAAATTTTACATATCTACAACTATTAACTTGAATTAAGAATAATAAAATTTTAAGGTCCAAATCTACAATTGAGTCTCACTCTTAAATCTCTAAATGTCATTGTAGAAATTTTCATAATTTATCTAATCAATGTGATCCAAACCACAAAAGCCCCCAAGTGGCTTCATAACATGTTTAAATTGCTTTCAATTATCCTTATTATCATGATTATTATTACATACTTATTATTATGATTAACATTTCTATTATTATTATTATTATTATTATTATTATTATTATTATTATTATGTTTTAGAAATCTTTTCGAAACTTTCTCTTCTTGTTAAAACAAAATGGTCACTTTCCATTTTGGATTTTGAATTAAGGCTATTACTATCTAAAGCCCAATTACGCAATGCTGTACTAGTTTTTCTTTGTGTAAATCTTCTTCCTTTTTTTAAATATTTCATAAGGTTATGGATCCATGTCTTTAGGCTCACGAATCCTAGCCCAAGAGAAGCATGTTCATGTTCACGTTCACTGGTTCACACAAGCTACACTAGTCATTCATCGTGTTCTTCGCACAGCAACCCGGTTCTTCAACAGCATTTGATACAAATCAACGCTCAGTGTTCACTTTGCAGCAATTTCATTTGCTTTCATTGCATAATTACTATTATTATCATTATTTCCCCAAAATAGCAACACATTTTGTTAGCCTAACCACCTCTCCACTCTGTCGGACAGATTCAGCGTTAAAAAGAAAAGATAGGAGAGAAATTTTTCAGCAGTTTAAAACTTAATTCCAATTGAACAATGACAAATCAACCAATTTAAAACAACAATTATCATCACCATAACAGCACCTCAACAAGAATACACAACATCACAATCATATCAATGAAAGGGAAAAAGAGATAACATATTTTTATTAAGTATTTAAACTCCTAAAAATTACCATATTGAGGCTCAACCTCCTCCGCACCTTAGATTTTCCAGAAATCTTCGAACGTTAGTTCTTCCACACACCTCTGTTCAGACGAACCAAGGAAGTCACAACGGACCTAGTCGATTGAAAGGGATGGAAGTGAAAGTGAAAGAGAAGGAGAGGAGGATTTGGGTGAGAAACTTACAGCAATGAGAGTAGAAGTTGGTGCTTGTCTTTTCTTTATTTTTTTGCACGGTTTTAACAATTAGAGATAATTGGGATTTTATCTTAATTTTAATCCATGGGTGGAGATTCCCCTACTATCCCCAATCCGTTGGGTCTCCCCTTGGTGAGATGTTATCAGTTATCAGTTATCACTTTAAAACTCACTATGGTCAACTATTTCATGGACTAAGAGAAAAAAAAATGGATATGCTATACTGCTGGGTGTGTTGCTATTCCTACTCCAATTTATGCTCTTTTTACCTCATCTGTTGTTTGTGTTTTTTTTATTTTGAAAATATCTCCCGACAGAATTGCGTTTCCATTGTGATTTTATACAACGAAAACACATTTTTGTTATGATTAAGGGGGGTGCGCCCATTTGTTTTCATTATGTATTTGGAAATAATACATAACGAAAACGAGTTTCCGTTATATATTTAGAATTTAATTATTTATATTTATGAAATTAAATTTTTTGAAGAACAGTTTTTAATGGTTCACTGACACGTGAACAGGACACATTTGAATCGATGCGATTTGGACCAATAAGTGTAACATATATAAAATTTGAAACATCAATAAAATTCAAAAATATATACAATAAGGTTCGTACATAATGTATAAAATACTAAAAAAAATGATGTAATAGTGAAAAACAAGGGGAAAAAAAAGTCAAGTATTAGAGGTGGTTGTCATCTTTCTTAGCCTCCTCCTCTGATAGATGCACCTAGACTCCGTGCCTGACTGAGCAATGGTCAATGCCTCCCGAATCATCCTATCACCGCCAGTGCCCTCTGACGCCACCCTCAGAAGCAACATGTGCTCCATAAGGCTGGCAACCCTCTTCCACTGTGCCTACAAAAAAAGAAGAAATGGAAACTTTATTCAAAAATGTGTCATTGGCATTGTAAAACCACATTGTAAATAAATGGATACTTACCTAGCATGAATAGGTGTCGCTGGATGTAGACTGCTATGACACACGAAGTCCCAGAGGGCCTCGCGAAGGATCTCCTGCCACCAGGAAGTATCAAATATGGATGAGAAACCTGGTGGAACTACTCAAGGTATCTGCACAGGTCCATGGAGTCTTATACGGCACAGCCGCTCTTCTGTCCACCACGTGTGCCTCCCAGCCCTTTTAATCATCAAATTGGTTGGTAAACAATGGGAAATGAATAGACAGAAGGCGAGGGATCCCTGGGTATAGCCAAACTGCCTGAGGACCCTCTTTGGTAGATGTGCACGCATGTGGGAACCACAGCGGATGAAGCTTGAGTAGAACGAGATTGACTCTAACAAGCGAACAACCCTGTGTGTGTCAAATGACACCCACATAATGTCGTCTAGTTACAACTGGTCCAACGCCTACCTGGTCCCCAAAGTAAGACCTGTGCCCCTCGTGACATTCAGCGAGAAAGTGCTCATAGATCTACGCCTGTAATTGGCAATTAATAAATTAAATTACATAAGCAAAATAAACCCTAAACACATATAAACCTTAAAATATAAAATCATACCATCAAGAGGATCATCTATCCTTCAAACTGAGCTGTAGATCAAAGGTTAGCAATGCTAAGCTGTTCGTAAAGGAACACCAATGTAACTGAACCCCAGGAATATCCTCCACATGCCTAGAGCTCTTATGGGCGAATATCATGCAGCCGCAAGATGTAGGAGATATGCTCTCGCAACAAACGTTGTTTGACTAGCTACGATGCATGCATCATATATGTCCCCCAACTAGGATAACTCCATGCAAGTTCCTTTTGTCGTCGTAGTGTGTGCCTCAACATGCGTAGCACCTAACTTGCTCATTAATAACCCAATAGCCTCGCCGCGCCTATAATAGGCATGCTCGCATACGTTGCTGTAATAGACAAGTGCAGGAGACGTGACACATTATTTAGGGTGATGGTCATCTCCCCTACAAGTAGGTGGAAGGACGTGGTGTCCTTATGCCACCGTTCAACAAAGGCACATACCATGCCCTTGTTCGCAACAATATACCGTGCCTTTATAAGTGAGGCAAGACTTAAACTTTACACGAATTCCGCCACCTGCGAGTGTGTGGGCATTAACAATACCTTACCCCTGTGGCTGATCAACCTCATCTCGCGACAGGCCGTCCAATTTAAATATGTCCTGCAACATAGTCCTTATAAGAGCTAAGTAGTGACAAGTTTACAAGACTTCCTAAAAATAGAGGTCCAACAATCTAAAGAGCCAAATCTAGCTTAGGCTTCTTTGCCTCCTATACCTCAAGCTCTGCCTCAAGTACACCATCATGTACCTCTTTCTCATGTTGCTGTTGATGTTGTTGCTATCTGCGCTGCTCCCTAGCTTGTTGTAGCCTGTCTAGCTCGTCGTGCAGATGCAGTCGGTGGTGGACGCCTAAATGTACTTGGTACATCATCTAGTAGAGGACCTTGCCTAGGATGAGGGGCACCAAATATCAGTGTGTGGCATAATGAACCTGAAAATTAGTTATTAAATAATTAATAATCAAATATAATCAATATTATTAATTAGATATATTCTAAAAACAATTAATTTAATTATTAAATTAATTTTATTATTAAAAACAAATAATTTAAATTATTAAATTCATTTAAATAATTAAAATAAAAATTTAATTTAAAAACACATAATTAAATTATTTATTTCGTTCAAATAAAAAACTATTTAAAAAATAAATAATTCAAATCATTAAAATATATAATAATTAACAAAACTTAATTTAAAAATAAATAACTTAAATTATTGAATTCATTAAAATAAAAAAAATTTTAAAAAATAAATAATTAAAATTATATAAATAATAATTAAATAAAAACAAATTTAAAATTCACACAATGTACCACGAAATCACAATTTCGTTGTGTATCTGGTCAAGATAAACAACGAAATTATGATTTTGTTATGCATCTGGACCAAATACACAACAGAATCGTAATTTCGTTGTGCATGAAAACGCGATTTCGTTGTATATCTTCAAACAACGGAATTGCAGTTCTATGTTAAATCTAAAAATTGAAAGAAAAAAAAGAAAAACACTCACCAGAGTACGAAGTTCCGATGAGAGTGTGGCCTCCTAAAGGGGAAGGCAAGTGCGACTCTCTAGCTAGATGTTCTTTTAGCAATGGAGGTCCGAAGTGTGAGAAAGAGTGAAAGGGATAGAATGAGAGGGAGGGTGAAAGGGGAAGGAAGGGGTGATAAGTATTTTAAAAAGAAAAGGGGACGGATGAGAGGGGAAGGGGCAGGGGTAGTTAGGTTTTTTTATTTGTTTTTGAAAAAAAAGGGGGTGAAAAGAGTAGAAAAGGATGTGGGAATAGCAGGTCCTTACTGTTGGTGGTGCTACTCGGTTTTATGCTCAGTAAGTAAGAGAAAAAGAACAGAGCCTGCTATTCTCAGCCTTTTTTTTTTCTTTTTTCACCCCTTTCCTTTTCCAAAAATATATAAAATTTCATCTTTGTCCTCAGAATTTTAAATTCCACTCCTCTCTTTCCTTCTCAAACTTCCCACCTCTCTTCATCCTCTTCCATTATGTTCTTTTCTCATCTCACGCCCCACCTCGCATCGCTGCTCCCAGTTGCTGGAAGAACGTGACTCTGCCCCATTTGTGCAACCTTACTCCAACAAGCTTGGCATATGCTCCACAGTCTTCAACATTCCAGCTGCATTGTCATCAAAGGTGAGTTTTTTTTTTTTTACTTTTAGATTGAACGAAATTGCAATTCCGTTGTATAGCGATACATAACGGAATCGTGATTTTGTTGTGCATCAAGTAAGGATAGATAACATAATCGATTGGAGAGGGTGTTCAGGCAGTTTGGGTACATCCAGGAGATCCCTCACCCTTGCCTGTTTAATTCCCATCATTCACAAGCCAGTTTGATGACTAAGAGGGCTGATAGGAGGACGCAGTAGATAGAGGAGTTGTTGTGCTACATGAGGCTCCGTGGACATGTGGCGACGTCTACCTAGAGTGGTCCCACCATGTGTCTCACCCTTTTCTGATTCCTCTGATAGAGGGAGATCCTATGCGAGGCCCTCTACGAGTTCCTGTCCTGCAGTAATGGTCTGTGACAGATTCTTCGTCCAGTGACTTTCATTCACGCAAGGTAAGTATCTATATCTTTACAGTGTGCTTTTTACGATTCCAATGACACATTTTTAATAAAGTTTTCATTTCTTCTTTTTTTGTAGGCACAGTGGGAGAGGGTTGCTGGCCTTCTAGAGCACACGTTGCATTTGAAAGTCGTGCTTGAAGCGCACAAACAATGATAGGATGATCTGGGAGGCACTTGGCCATCGCTTTAATTGATTTTAAAATACATTCTGTTATATATTGTTAAGACAAAGGACGAATTTATTACCCTCCCTTCGTTTTGATAATAACAAACAGTTTAATGCTTAATCGTCTAATCACAAGCTTTTACTGTATGTTTTCATTATCGTCTGTTCACACGTATGTTAAAATTAAAGATGTTGTGCTGACTAACCCTTTCAGATGATATATGTTGAACAATTTGTTTATTCAAAAGCTTTGATACACAAGAACCTTTTTAGTTCTGGAGTTTGCATACCTACTCATTGAAAAAGAAGACGTCTACGTACTATCATTAAAAAGGTATAACTTTATGCTAACAAGAAGGAACTTTTGTACAGTTGTCAGTAAGGAAATTGAAAATATATCCACTGCAACAAGATTGAGTACAAGAAAGGCTAGATAAGCAAACTATTTTATCTTATCAGTGTGACTGGTTGGTGAAAATCCAATGTCTTTTTTCTTCTTTTCACAACATCAGATGAAGGATGTCTCTAAAAACACTCACAACGGAAACTTTGGGAGAACACTATAAATAGAAGAGAAGATCATTGTCAAATTGACGAAACTCTTGGCAAATTCATTTTACTCTCATTATGTAAACTTGAACAAACTCTTCTCGTAACAAACTCTTGAGCTCCATTATATATCTGTCTAATAAGACGATAGTCTAATGTGATATCTTACCCTTAACCATTTCTTTGTGAAATTAGTGGAAGTCTAAAGAGGCTTTGTATCAAAGAATACTTGGATATTTGCTTGGAGAGACAAGTGAAATACTACTTGGGTTGAGCCTGAAGATGCTTGGTTAAAAAAATACTTGCAACTTTTTAAGTTATAGTGGGACTTGGTAGTATATCAAGAACTGGACGTAGTCTCTCAGTGAGACGAACCAGTATAAATTTTTGTGCTTCTCTCTTTTGCATCCTCTATTCATTTTCATAAATCTCTTTTGAAAATACTTATTGTTTATCCTTAAGATGAAACATCTCTTTGAAAAAGGTTTTGCAATTTTTTTATATAATACAATTCAACCCTCTTTCCTATGCAGTTCCTATGATTTACATATATTTTGAATTCATACATAACGGAAACATATTTTTGTTATAGATAGTCCTCAATACATAAAGAAAATGCGTTTTCGTTGTGTATAAATGGTCGTACCCCCTCTATCATAACGAAAACATATTTTTGTTGTATAAAATCATAATGGAAACATGATTCCATTAGGGCGTATTTTCAAAAAAAAAAAAAAAAAAAGCAAACAAAACATGACCCCCCCCCCCCTCCAAAAACTTAAACCTTGTACACTTAAGCAAGCCCATGGACCTACAGTTTGCAAGTGCAGGAGTGGAAAAATTGACCTTACTAATTTCTTATTAACCCAAATTCTAACTTATTCCATTAACACATCCTTTTAATTAATTTAATCTAATCTTATACCTAATCAATTAATTAAATTTTACACTCACTTAATTATTTAATTTGACCTTCTACTAATTATCTAGTTAATAAATTTATGCTTACACTCTCCTAATTAATTTAACTATCATTAATCATTCACTAAATTTTAGTTAATTATTTTCACACATATAAAAATTCCTAATCTTTTCATTAAACTTCCTATTAATATTTAAAACTTCACAAATTCTTAATTTATTTAAATTCCCAATATTTATCTAAACTAATTTCTATGACTCTTTTTAATTAAATTAATGTAGTACAATATAATTATTCAAACCAATAATCAATAATAATGGCAAGCAATTAAAATTAAATATTAATTTATACACAAACTATAATCCTTTATATATATATATATATATTAACAACCTTTTTTAATATTAAAACTTTATTTTAATTTATACACTCATTTTTTTAATTTATTCAAACCCATAATATATTTTTTTAAAAAAACTAATTAATATAATTTTTGTAATTATCGTAACTTTATTCAATTATAATTGCAAGTATAATTATTAAAACTGTTAATTAAACAGTAATGAACAAAAATAAACTAAAGTACTAATTTATTTATGGTTAAAATATAATTTTGCCCCCTTATTTATATTTTAGGTTTTAATTTGGTCCCTTATATCTAAAAAGTTTTACTTTAGTCCCTTAAAGTTTCTTCGTTACACTAAATTAGTCTTTCCGTTAGTTTATCACATTAATTTGGTCAATTTGATGATACATGACAAATTGTGAGAGATGCCACGTCAGCCAAAATTGACTGTCGCTAGTGCCAAAAACTGACAGAAGGACCAATTTGGTCTAACAAAGACACTATAAGGGACCAAAGTGAAACTTTTTAAATTTAAGAGACCAAACTAAAACCTAAAATGTAGATAAGGGACCAAAATTCTATTTTAGCCTTTATTTATTTACCCATTTATTTATTTTCAAACAAAAGAAATTAGAAAAAAAAGGATGTTACAATAATAATACTATTGTGCATCATTCCTCTACTTTCTTTATTATTCCACACTCATGCACTATCATTTGTTTCATTGCCTCTTTCTTGTTTTATGCTTCATTTTTGTTACTTATCATTTGTTATATTTTCTTTATAATATGAAGGTGATCATGTCATTGTGTTACTTATATAAAGTTGTATGTTTAAGGTTTAATTTTTTTTTACTCTCTATTAGTATATTTGTGGTATTTAAAGGTTTAATTTCATAAAATTGACTTAAATAATTTTTTAATTTCTATAATATACGGTTATTTACATTGTAGACCTCTTAATTTTTTTGATTATTTTCATTTTGATCCTCTTAATTTTATATAGTTCTATAATTTTCTTTTTCTATTTTATTCCCTAAAGCTTTTTCTATTAGATTTAAGTATTTAACATATAGAACCTAGGCCATAATAAAAAATATATACATAGGGACAAAATTTTTAAAAAAAAGGACCGAATTAAACACCTCTGTATTATAGAAATTACAAAGTTATTTTAAAACAACCACATAAATATTCTATTTAAAATTACTAAAGCAGTTACGCGAGGAAAAAATAAAAAAGTTACCGAAAGGGCAGTGAAGTCATTTGATGTAGCGGAAAAGATATATGCTTGTGTTGCATAATGTTATTTTGAACATCCCTAGCTTAGCAGATAGTGAGGGGGCATAACAACACAACCTTAGCCAACAACAAAGCATGGGTCTGCTGTGGTGGCGAAAGGGGAAGAAACCCCAACCCGAAGCAAGTCATCGTCGTCAATTCCGAAGTCGAACGGCACAGACACAGCCAAACCCCCCAGCGAGGTCCCAGGGATGAACGGCGCCGTGGAGGTTCCGCGACCCGCCAACACGACGGTCTCGATTTTCGAGTTCGGCTCCGTCGCCGCTTCCAACGACAAGGTGACGCTCGCCGGCTATTGCCCCGTCTCCGAAGACCTCGAGCCCTGCCGCTGGGAGATCCTCCCCGCGGTTCAGTCCAACGCGCCCCAGTTTCGCGTAGTCTTCTGATTACCCTTTTTCGATTTCGCTTTATTTTCCTACCCTCTCTTCTGCCGCTTATAGGATTCAATTTTATGTACTTTTTGGTATCAAACGTTTGAGTTTAAGCGAAATTGACCTCTTTTCTTATAGTTATGCGTCTCTTTCCTCTTCGCTTGTTGAGCAGTGACATTGATGCATGGCATGCCCGGAATATTAAATGATGGGGTCATGGAATTCAAGGACTTTACTCCATTTTATTACATTGCCCTCGAAACTTAATTACCCACTATTCCACTTCATTCTCTAATTTTTGGTTTAGTAATTTACTGCTATGGTCAGATGCACTGCTTGAGTGCTTGTTGAATAGCCAAGCCGTGGTGGTAAAATAGAATACAAGTTCTTGACATTCATTTGGTGCAATAGTATTAGTGGATGTTTAGATTTAGGCCATCGTTGCAGTAAGAAAATATTTTCTGTGTTTTGTTGTGTGTGTTGTTTTTATCATTTACTTCCAAATCCGTGAAAACAAAAATTTAAGTAATAATAATGTGGTATTTTTTTAATTATCATTAAAATTAATGAAATGTGAACTAAAAATATTCAAACCAATATATCCTTAGATTTTAGGGACGTCTAAAAGAACTTTTATAGTCTACGGAACTTATTTAGGCTTCTCATATCTGATAAACACCAAAGTTAAAAATTAAAGGAGTTTGGTTAAGTTTGGCATAAAACTTTTTGGCCAAAATGGGAGCAAAGCAAGAATAACGGATATGCATTTTACCTACCCCTCCTCACGGGATCGGGAATTTTTTGCTTGCAGATTGTATAGGCAAGGTATTTGCACGTAGGGGTGGCAAATGAAGGGATCGAATAAATTTTTAGTTGGATTATAATGGATTTGATGAAAATAATCTATTTTGATCTATTAAAAATTTATTTAAAAAATCTAATCCATCTACGATTCATTTAATAAAATTCAATCTAATTTATCCATTAACAATTTTTAATAGATGGATATCAAATACATCCACAAAAATAATATATTTTAAAAATTAAATAATTTTTATTTTTAAAATATTCTCCCTCCCCCTCTCTCTTCTCTCTCTCTCTCTCCTCCTCTCTCTCTAATTTGTTGTGTTAAAATAATATTCTTTCAAGTTATCACAGAAATTATGCTAAAAAAAAATGGAAAACAACTATTAAGGAATCTTCAAAATGTAGATACTTGAATTTTTTTTTCATAATTCAAAATAAAAACATATTTCAATAACTCTAATTTTGTGTAGGGAGAATCGACAAAATTTAAATATAATTTATTAGCAATTCACATGATAGCTAGGATACAAATTTGAATTACCAACTAGCTATATCATAAACATGTAGGTTTAAGAAATTATTTTTTAAACTTAATTAGAAATTTTTTATTTTTTAATGGCTACTCTATTTTTTTTAATGAAAATCTAATTATAAGACCAAAAACAAATTATTTTGAAAAAAAAAACGAATTAGACATGTCTTTTTATTTTTTTTATCCAATTGATTTTATTTTTTTATTTAATATAATTCAATGGATTTTGAAAAAATAGTAGATGGATCACTTACCATCCATAAAATTAAAGGGATGGATTGGATCCAATTCATTATAATTTTTTGTGTAATAAATGGATTGGATAGATTTACTTGTGGATGGATTGGATGAATGATGGATAAATAGATTGTTTTGTCACCCCTATTTACATGTGATTCGCTGTATCTTTCTTTACTTTTGTTTACGTTCCACTACCAAAAAAAATAAAATAAAATAAGTTGAAGAAATTTTATAAGAAGATTATAAATTATTTTCGTAAGTTTAACTTTAATATTGAATAAAGCTTTTACAATATAAATTCTCTGGTGAAGAGCTTTTAAATATTTGATTAAATTGTTTATTCCGATACCTAACGTTCTCCGCATTTCATGCTGTAACAAGTCATTAACACCATCCATGACTGTTACCAATGATTTCTGAGTATGGATCCTCTTCTGTCTCTCCAGTCCCATTTTCTCTCTCGCCAAAATCAAGACCATTCATGTCTAGTGTGTTCGAAAACTCATTAATAAGGTGCATATAGCCAAAACAAAAAAAAATTGCTTCAGAATCAAAAAAGAGCAGAAGCTACTCATATAAGCTTCTGCTTGATGCGCGTAATGATCCAATGAGCAGCATTATTTTTTCTCTTTGATTATTGTGCACTAACCATTAAAGGGTAGAGAATGTGCAGCATATTGGCTGGAGGGTAATTCTGCTAGAGAGGATTTCCATTACGCTATGTTTGTTACCGCAGAAGTAGCGAAGAAGTGGAGTAAAGAAGTGAGGAGAAGTATACGATTTCCATTTGTTTAGTTGTGTAGAAGTAGCGTTGAAATATTTAAAATTTTAATGGGTTTCACGTATTCTTTTATCTGTTCTCAAGTGCACGAAAGTGAAGGGAAATGGCCATATAATTGATTATACACATTGTATAATCGATTATATGTTAAACACATATTCAATTATACAATGTGTATAATCAATTATGTGAGTAATAATTATATGAGTAACTCACATAATTGATTATCATCCCCCTGCCCCCTTTAATCAATTATATTAAAATGTCCTTGTTAGTATTTTTATTATAATTTTATTTCTTTCTTTTTAAAAAAAAAAACCAAATAATCTCAAAAAGTTAACTTCCACTTTATTTGTTTTTAACCAAACAATCTCTATTTCTGTTCCATTTCTTATTTATTTTTCTTCTCTCCACTTCTTTTCTACTTCTTTCTACTTACTTCTCTTCTTTTATTTCTTTCTTCTTTACCAAACACACTATTAATGATTTCTTGCGACTGTCAGACTTTTACAACGTGATAAACAAACATTAATACAAATATCATTAAGTTTGTATTTTTTTTATTGATATTGCAATAACAAATACGAAAGATATTGTAGTTTTCGTTTTTTTTTTCTTTTTCAAAAAGGGAGAAGATATAATTCATATAAATTGGAAATTTGATATTGTAAGCGCTGCAAGCCCACTACTGCGAATCAGATTTCCTTTATATTTTAATGGAATTGATTTAAAATATATATATAACGTTAACAAACTATTTACATTCAGAAATGATTTAAAAAAACACATATATCTTAGAGTTAGAAGAATAATTTTGAAAAGTAAAACTTTTTTTGAAGTATAGGTATACGTTTGTCAAATTTTATGAGTTTTTATTTATCAGAGGGAAAAAAAAGACTTGATTTAAAATTTTCAGAAGTATTTGAAAAATCCCACTTCCTTCCTGTATAAAGAAGAACTCCACCAATGGTACCAAATTGCTTAAACACAGATATTTATGTTAACTGTTAAGGGAAAGCTCGAACTCTTAGACAAGGGAGGGAATCTTAGTGAAAATAAAACTTCTAACACAATAAGAAGACGCAACAAAGCCGCCTCATTCCTGAACGGACATTAAATCCTTTTAAATACAATTCCCGTATATTTGGCTGAAATTGGGACGTCAACAAATCATTGTTAAATTAGATTAGTTGAGGCTTTAAACGGGAAAAGAAATATGCTGTGGGGAAGCTCACAAAAGCAGGTAAATCAATAGCACAAGAAAGGAATAAATCCATTTTTACACTGGCGAAGCAAGCCCGCTAAAGTCCCATCTCATAGGATACCGTAATCATCTTCATCGCTCATCCAAAGGAAACATACTATGGCTAATGCAAACACAAAGTAGGAGGAGAGTTCCATTGCAAAGGCTCCCCAACCGATAACCCCAGCATGCTTTAATATGCTCGGAATGGCAATGCCTCCCACAGTTGAGGCTCCGGTCAAGAACTTGGTAAAATTCACCCAGCTGCTCCATCATTCATAAGACCACAAAACAAAAAGTCATAAAATTCAGATCTTACTTAAATGAAGATCAAACTAATTCAATAAGTTGTACGATAAAAGTTGAATAATCTTACTCTTTACTTTAGACTAAAGCATAACAGTTTACCTATTATCAGATTCAGAAAATATAGAACCATCAGACCCCGCAAAGAACAGCAAAGGCATTGGAAGAAGCACATATGTTATCACTGCAAGAGAAAACAACCACGGGGATGTTCTTGTCACATAACAATCCCATCAATGAAAAGAATAAACATATAGTACAAGGAAATTATTTTAATGGAGCTTTATCTCACCGCTTAGCATCGGCCACCAATTATTATACAAGGCACATGCCTGACACATAACACAGATGTAAGTAAACAGTGACATTTTTACCAATAAGTTGTCATCTATTGCACGTATAAATCAAGAACAAAAAAGGGCAGTACGGACCAAAATTTGCAGGACGATTCCTCCAGAGACCAAAATTGCCAAGGAGGCAAGCTTCCCAGTGTTCAAACAGGCACGTAAATATGCTGGTAAGTCTGCCATCTCCAAGTCACCACCTCATGGTATAGGGAGTAATAACTGAAGCAAAAATTTCAGTAGCACCAAGCTACAAGGGTATTAGATCAGAAGAAAATACTAAATGAAGAAGCAATTTCAATAAATACATGATGAATGAGATGGAGTCAAACAAAAGCGATGGCCTATACTCAAAAGTTTGTATTTATAATATCACAATTGTTCTGGACC
Source organism: Spatholobus suberectus (assembly GCA_004329165.1). Classification (NCBI taxonomy): domain Eukaryota; kingdom Viridiplantae; phylum Streptophyta; class Magnoliopsida; order Fabales; family Fabaceae; genus Spatholobus; species Spatholobus suberectus. Next base: position 86,470,539 of record CM014730.1, on the reverse strand, counting down.
TGCTCCTTTAGGTCCCTAGTCGGATACACTTCAACAAGTCAATACCTCATAACGACATAAGCTATTGACTTGTAGGCTGCTGTTCTGGACCTGGTTTGGGCCCAATAAAGCCCCTCAAGTCGATAGCCTATGTCATCAAAGGTATTGGCTTGCTGAAGTGTATCCGACCAGGGGACCTAAAGGAGCAGGTCCAGAACACTAGTCCCTCAAATCGTGAGGTATTGACTTGCTGAAGTATACCCGATTGGGACCTAAAGCAGCGAGCCCAGAACAACAATCAATTCACATATTGATCAAATAGAGTACACAGCTTAAGATCAAGAACAAGCAAGTCAAACACCATGTTAGACAACAACAACCAAGTAAACTCATAACATCAAAAGGGGAACAAAAGCCATATTTTGTTGCGAGCCAACACCAGTAAAAGCAATCTCAATTTGTGTAAGAAACGCATTGATTCAACCATAATTTGGCATACAAGAAACCACCCCTATTAATAATCTAATGTCATTTCAACGTATCTTTACAAGCCTGAGCATATCTGAGAAATGTGAAGACCTAACATGAAATGATCAAATGACCTAAAAGGATAAAACCAATGATAGAATACGATTGCCAGTGGCCAGCACAATAGTGTTTTACTTTTGCATAATCATATCCATAATCAATACAAAACAACACTCTCCCCAGTTTGATTGATTGGATAATAGAAGGCAACAAATATATTTATCATACACTTATACTCTATTCGACTATAGACAGCTCACAGCTACAAAACCAGCAACAACGCCCGCCTTTTAATATAAGTAAATTACGAGATTTAATCGATCAAGCAACTTAATTGGATAAATGATAAATTCTATGAGAGATGCAAAACACGGAACTAGTGTGAGGGTAAACAGAAAACAGATTAGATTAAGAAAAATATGCTATTTCCCTAATATTATATACAGGGTGAGATGAAGAAATTCGGATAAGGCAACGGAGAGCGTAGGTATGGTCTTGAAACGAACACAAAGATATGAGCATGTCCACAAGAATTGCTTTAAAAATTCGTACCTCTATGGTTTTGATTTCTGCCCCTTGAACGCTCTCGCTTGGGCTCAGCCTTAATTTTATTTTTATTTTATATTTATATTTTGTAAGCTCCAGACGGTCACACCATCGGCGCGGATCTGCCACTCCGGTCTCAGATACAGAGCAACTAGCGGTCCAATCATAGAAGGATCTTCCCTCCTAACCTTTTTTTTTTTTTTTGGGCAAAATCCTCCCTCCTCACCTTATTTTCTTCATTCTTTTTTTAATCTGATAATAATACTTTATGCATTTTAATTTTATTTTAAGGGTTTTGTTGATTTTTTTTTAATTAGGAATGGTTTCAAATAACTAAAAATAAAAAATATTAAAAATAGTGATATTAGTTAATATTTGATACCTTTTCAAAATATATTGATGAATGTATTTATCGTTAACAAATTTAATTATTAGCATATTAAATAAGTCTTTGAAATATTTTGTGTAATTATTAATCATTTTTATTTGATATATTATTCGTTCTAAGTTAAAACTTTGAGGATAATACAGTCCGAATGTTTTAGTACATGTTTCTTTTAACTAATTTTGAAATTACTTCGTAAAAATAAAATGGATCCCACTTCACTAACTTAACTTCTAAGTTAACATAGTGATTGGTTAAGGAAAAAGGATTTTAAAAAACTCTTTTTATTTATTTATTACAGATTTAGACTAGAGAAGAGGATAAATAAAGAAATTAAAATTCTTTGTTCTAAATTTTTCTCTTTTTTAAAATGAAAAAAATTATTTTTATTCTCTACTATCAACTAATCAATTGTTATTAAGTAAATAGTTATATATTGCACAAAAATATACAAATTATAAAAAATAAAGAAAAAATAGCCTATGTACTGACAGTGTAATCCAATTACAAACTACTATGTATAGTAATTTTGTTGACTTTTATAAAAATTACATTAAAAGTCATATTAACAGTAATTTCTGATTGGTCGACAATATAAATTTTTTTACCTTGACAGTGTATAATTATAATACTATTTTTAAACAAGGGGGGTGTACATTAGCAAATTTCTACAAATTTATAATAAATAAATATTTTTAAATATATAAATTATATTATAATTAAAATATATAATAAATAAATATTCTTAAACATATAAATTATATTTTAAATTTACGATAAATAATTTATATTGTGATATAAAATTATTTTTAATTATTGACCAATTATTTTAAAAAATTATTGAAATTTAATTTAAAAATAAAGATAAAAAAGATAAATTAAAAGAGATACACAATAAAAAAAATATATACGGATAAAGACAAAAAGAAAATAGTTTACGATGATTGAAAAAGAAATTCCTTGAGATGATTGTTAAATCAAATTAAATTGGAAATTAAAATTAAGAATTTATTTGAAAGGAATAAGAAATAAAATTAAATGCTCAATATGTAAGATTAGGGTAAGATATGTGGCTTAGCAAGATTGAAAATAACTCTTAAAAGTGTTCTCATTCAAGAATAAATCTTAAAAATGCTCACATTTAACTCAAGAATAAGTCATATCCAATTTTGTTAATTTCTTTTAAATAACTATTAAATTTTAATTTAAAAATAAAGATAAAAGTAATAAATTGAAAGAGATAAGATGTAAAAAAAGCTTTTATTGAAGAAAATATCCTAAAAACACTCTCAATAAAGAATCATTTTTAGAAACGCTTATGTTCAAAATAATTATTTTAATTTATATAGAAAGATGATTATATTGAAAATTAGTAATACAAGATTATTTTTAATTACTAGCAAATTATTTTTAAAATATTAAAATTCAATTTATAAATAAAGATAAATAATTAAGAAAATTAAATATACAAATAAATCTTATATCACAATATAAATTATTTATGGTAAATCAAAAATATATTTTATATATTTAAGGTTATTTATTTATTATAAATTTTAATTATAATATATATATATATACACACATGAAAATAGTTCAATCCGTTAGTGTTTGCCTGTATCATATTCATCAACGGTTTATGTTTTATTTTGGACGTGACTTTTTAACTTTTAATTTCATCTGTTGAGATGCATCCAAGGGTTCAAAATAATGCTGAAGAGGGCTCCAGACACCATATTGGGGTTGTTGAGTGATCAGTCCAGAAGCATGAAACAGAATCGGCGGGGGCGAAGAGAGTGTGCGTCTAATTCGTTTCCAGAAAGTTCAAGCAGTATGAAATCATTGATAGGAAGAGAACCTTCTCAGAATTTGTTACCCTCTAAACACGACTTCCCCAGACTCGTTCTTGTGCTTGCACTTGCATCGCTAGTTGCTTGGACCTGCAACTTCCTCTTTACCTCTCTCCTTCATCCCCCTTCCAAGCCCTTCTGCGACACCAACCTCCACTCTTGCGATTACTTTCCCGGTCGCACACACTCTCTATTTCATTTGCTTCTGTAGTTTCCTTCACCTTTTTTTTTTGGTGTTGTGAGTGTTGTCATGCGTTTGATATGATTGTGTTATATGTGCTAAGCCTAGTCGTGTGGTGACTTATTGTTCTATGTTCTGATTTGATCTTCTCCCAAGTAATGTTACAACTCAATAAGCCACTGGGTTTAGGTTGTTGAATTGAATTTTGATATTATGGCTTTATGCATGGGTGTTCCATTTTTTTATGTATTTTGGTGTTTATTTTGAAATGTTATACATTGTTTTGTTCTTTTATTTAATTTGGTGGGATATAGATGACTTTCTAATGCAAGCTCCGCCCCACTGCTTCATATTACCTCTAATAATTATATTTTTTGTGACTTCATTCTCTGCCTTGCATTATCAATCAACTATTGAAGTCTCAACATGTACGTTTCTGCAAATTATTTGTTTCTTGTATAATTTCTCATGGCTGTGAACCACGTTACAGATATCTGTGAACCTTGTCCAAGTAATGGAGAATGTAATGATGGCAAGTTGGAATGTCTTCAGGGTTACCAAAGGCATGGGAACTTGTGTGTAGAAGATGGAGATATGAATGAATCAGCTCGAAAAATTGTGTGTCCCTAGAATTTGATTTGTCGTGGTTTATTGGTTCTGGAGAATAGATACTGTCTATTATCTTTTCCTTGTTCTTGTTTGCATTTTGTTTATATCTTTCTGATTGGCATTTGACCACAGGTGGAGAGAGTGGAACATCACCTCTGTGAAGAATATGCTCAATTTTTGTGCACTGGAATCGGAACAATTTGGGTTAGTTTTCTCATTTTTAACCGTTGGAGTATGCAGTTTACTTGTATTTATTACATGCTTGGCCGTATATATTACTGCCCGAGTTGTTCTTACTGTTGTTGTTGCTTTCAACTTCCCTTTGTATTCCCATCTCAGGTTCGTGAGGATGATTTGTGGAATTATTTTGAGCCAGTGGGAAATGTCAAAGTGGACAATGCTCTTTATAATTATACAAAACAAAGGGCAGTTGAGACAATGGGCAAATTATTGGAGACGAGATTAAACAACTCTCATGGGTATATCATCTTCTCTTACTTTTTAATCAAGTCAATAGTGGCTTTTAGTCACATCCTTGCCAAGATGCTAAAACTTCTGCTTAGGTTGTCACTTATGTCTCATACAGGATGAAGGAGTTTAAGTGTCCAGATCTGCTGGCAGAGCATTACAAGCCATATGCCTGCTGTATTCATCAGTGGATCTCACAGCGTATTCTAGTTGTTTTGCCTATTTGTGCCATGGTATCCCCTTCCTAAAGACATACTTTAATGCATATATTTCTGTTATTGATGAATAAACATGTTAATTGTGTTGAGATTTAACAGCTTGTTGGATGCACAGCTTTGTTCTGGAATGTACGAAAGAAACTATGCGTGTCAAGACGAGTTGAGGAACTTTACAACAAGGTATAGTGGGATATTCACACACAGAGTTCCAGGCACAAGCGATTATTACATGTTTCATTGATGATTTCCTCCCCCCCTTTCAGTTTAACAAGTGTGATTAAGTTGTGATGGGCAATGCCTTTGATTAAGAATGTATCAAAAGCACATAAATATATTCTAATAGAATACTTATGTTAGTTAGCGTTCACAAAACAGTATGATATCTTTTAGAGGGAAGTTCTGTGTGCAGCGACCATAGGATTAATATGCTCCACTTTGTACAATTTGATATGTATTCCAGTTCTGTAGGTTTAGATGAGTGAAGAAGTATTCATATTTCATACTCCCTAATTTTTGTTAGTGGAGTTTTGGGTGAACTAGGATTCTGAACAATGCAGTGGACTAACTCAGATGGTAAAGTCAGTCTATCGTGTGGTTTTTTTTTTCAAATAAACATATAAATGAATTTGTGTTGATTTTGTCTCCTGTTAACTGCAATTACATTTACATGAGTTCACAGGCTCTTTTGACCGGATGACTAATTGCATCTTTATTCTGATTCAATCTCTGTTTAAGACTTCTTTGTTGCTGATGTTTTAGGTCTGTGAAATACTTGAAGAGAATGCATTGACGTCAAAGAGTGCAAATGGTGAATGTGAACCCTGGGTTGTTGCTTCTAGGTTACGTGATCACATGCTTTTGCCAAGAGAGCGGAAGGACCCTTTATTATGGAAAAAGGTAGTTTCAAAGTTATTTTGGAATTCATTGATTATCCTGTTTTATTGTAATAATAATTAATCAATCACCAAAGCAGAACAAGCTGATTCATTTTGTCTGAATTAGTTGACTCCATGCTTCAGATGGACTTGTGCTGAAGTTATCCTTGTTCATGGGCTGATTTTAGAATTAAGTTTCAGCATAGGATTTCTATCTATGCTGAGATTCTGCTTTCTCATTCTCTATGCTTATCCACATTTTGTTTAGGGTTCTGCTAATGAGTGCCCTAAGGGCACTGCTTAAGGAATATTTAATATATTCCATTAAATGTTTTCAATTACTTAAAAAATATTAAAAATGATTCTCAAGTTTTCAATATAATAAATGCTTTCATTTTCATTAAATACTTTCTACTTTTGTTTCCTTAACTAGTGACCTCCCTTAGGGCATTGGTTTTCACTTGCTTTTTGTTTAATCTTCCACCAGAAAATAGCCATTCTTCCGTACTTGAGGGATTTCAGTAAGGACAAAGTCATACTTTCTTATGAAATATCCTTGTAAATCAACAGAGTTGGTTATTGTTTCTTTTTCTCATTCCACTTATTGATTGATGAAGGGTACCTTTGACCCCAACTATTTGTAGAGGTGTTGTTCATGAAATCACTTTTGTCTTGTAATTAAAGTTAAATATTTCAATGGATGTTTAAATTAACTAAACAAATGATTGTTTTTGTACTAACTTTGTTTGGGATTACAGGTAGAAGAATTGGTTCAAGAAGATTCTCGAATAGATTGCTATCCAAAGTTGGTGAAGGGTGAATCAAAAGTGGTATGGGAATGGCAAGGTACAAGGGTGTGCTGGCAATATAATGAAAATCTATCCCATCCAGTAGTGCGAGCAATTTAATATACTGATAAAATTCTGATGAATTGCTGCGAGGCAATCTTTTCAGCTAACATTCTGATTACTTGCCTCAAGTATTACTAGTGATTTATATATTTTTTTTCTCACCCCATACTCTACAGTTGAAGGCTCTCTGAGCGCCTCAAAGATGAAGAAAAGAAGAGATGCAAGCAAGATGAGGGTCAATGAAAGCATGGACCTGAATCATCAACAACACCCTGCAATGAAAACAGGTCCGTGGTTATGTTACTAATATATGCTTTAAAATAATGTGTTTCCTGATGTAGTAAAATTGATTTGTTGTGCCATCAATTTGATGCAGAGCCTATGGAACCACTTTTTTGATCTGGAGACTCCTCCGAACAGTGACTACTTTCCCTTGTAAATTATGATGGCCCTAAATTCGTGTCTCAGCTGAAGTATTTGTTTGTACAAAGAAGGCTGGGTAAGCTTATCTTGTCTATGTTCACAGCAGCAGAGGGCATATGTGCGGAATCGGTTGTTAGTGTGAGCTGTATTTTTTATCTAGCATTTTTCACCAAAACAAGTGTAGATTCATGGGACCTGCATGCTTATTATGGAATGTGCTTATAGCTTAGGGAGGAAAATTACGTCCTTGAAACTCTTATATCCGCGGGTCGCGATTGACAGGCTGACAAACTAGTTATGTAGTAGTGCTAACTAAATTTAATTAAGCATTTTTTCTTGTGAAAGACAATCCAATATATTAAAACATACAAAGAATTATATGATATTGTAGTAAAGTTAAGGCATTGAATGCGACGGTATGTATATGAATTCGGGCCCAATACATTTGCGGAGTTGGCATATTCCCATCTGTTTACTATTCTGCCCGTTAATTTTATATAAACCCAATACCAATCATTCACTTTATTATCTACATAATAACTTGATTCTTTTTTCTATCATACTTATTACATAAAAACACAACCCATAACATTTGCCTTTGTTCTAAAAAGCTGCATCAGCCGGTTGGACCGAAAATCTAGGTAAACCAGTTTACTGTCCAGCTTGATTAAATTACTAAATTGGCCATGAGAAAAATTGGTCAAAGAACAGGAAAAATCAATAAAAAAAAACTGATAAAATTGGTAAAAATTATTTCACAATGAATCAATAAAAAATACTTAATATGATATCATTTTGATTTATTTTAAAAAAAAAATAACTTAAAGTATTTGTTATTTTCTTTTTGATTTTAGATATAAACTTATTATTATTAATGGACATCGTTATGTATTATAAAAATTTAGATATAAATTATAATATATTTGAATTGGATATTTATGTGTACTTTGATTGTAAAGAACTTATAGTGTTTTATTTCTAGTTTTATAAAGTTACGATATTATTTTTTTAATATTATTTTATGTATTTTTTTATTTACTGTTATTATTATTATTTTATTAATATCGATTTGACTATATTTCAATTATGATTGAACTATTGAATATTGAATAAGTGCTTTCACCAGTTTAATGACTGGTATGATTTTGGCAACATTGATATTTGCGGTTTGGTTTTATTATTCTTCTTTTCATAAATTTACACTCAATTTTATATACTCTTACATAATATATTTAAATTCTTATCATTAAAATTGAGATAACCTTCATATATATAGCTCCTTTTCACGTAACTATTATCTTTATTATTTAATGATACGTCGTCTTGGTTTCTTAATTTTTTAATCAATGTTCATTTATTTTTTAAATATTAAACGTAATGTAATATTTGTAAATCACTAACAAAACAATCCTTTATTAATAAAATTAATTTTTAATATTTTTAAAATTAAAGGTTTTAAATATCTAGTTATATTATTAAGTAAAATAATGTTTCATAAATTAAATATTTTTAAATATTTAATATATCTTTAATATTTACCTATATTTAAAATTACTCATAAAAATATTTAGTAGTGAATATAAACACTTGTCTACCAATCATAAATTATCGTTGATATGACTTTTAAGGTAATAATTATAAAAATCAACAAACTTACTATATATAATAATTTGTAATTGGATGATAATGTAAATATTTTACACTTTTAGTACATAACCTATTTTCTCTTAAAATATATTTATGTAATGAAACAAGTATTTCAAAGTAAACCAAATATAATTATTTTTAAGCCACGCTTGTTTTAGATTCAGAAGACCGTAGAACAAGTTATCAAAAAAAAAGGAAGGCCATAGAATAATTAGAGGAAGTAAGAATTGTTTTACTTATTTACAACGTTAATGGAAAAGGAAAAAGGTCCTTTGCGAAGTAGAAAATTTATGCCAAACAATAGGTGCCAATGTGTTTAAAATTGCATTTGATGTGTTTTTCCACACCCGCCGACGAAATGAAATCAGTATTATGCTAGACACCATAAAAATAAAAATAAAAACTTAATATTATACTAATTTGTAAAATGTAGATGTAGCGGACAACAATTCGTTGCTAATAAAAATATAGGATATGTAACGCTTAGTAAATGCCCGTCTAGCTCAGTCGGTAGAGCGCAAGGCTCTTAACCTTGTGGTCGTGGGTTCGAGCCCCACGGTGGGCGATTTATTTTGACACTTCAACTATTTCGTCTGTTGCAACTTGTGTATCATTCCGACAAATTAAACTCATAAACTAACGAAGATAGCAGTAATTAAGCGCAACCTTAACGAGTTAACGTCATTTAAACCCATTGGGATACAACTCAGTGAATGTGCACTCTTCCATTATTGATTTTGAGTTTGAAACCAGAGAGTTTCCCAAAACTGATTAACGCGACAGTGTCCTTTTGCTCTGCCAACCTCAATTTCATTTGTCTCCTTCCCACTATCAACTATTTCGATGCCATGCATGTCCAACAAATGCAGAAAAAGACAAGCTACTCACTGAACCACTGCCAACAAATTTTCTACAATCTACAAGTGGCCAACGTTAATCTCGACTTTATGTGGGTTACTAAGCAAAGCAACACCCCCACTCTTACTCTTGCCATAAAACCGGCACGAGACAAACCAATGCACGAGATTAAAAATTTGAAAAACATGCAGGTAATTAATTTTGCCTCTTATGTCACGCTCCTGAACCGCTAGCATTCATTCACGTGCATAGATAAATTTTAATTGGGTGGTCCATTCTCAGAAGCACCCTGTCACGTATTTCTTAAGCTCTTTATTACCAAGTTCCTTTTCTTTTTGATGCAAGAAAGAATAGGAGCAAGAAGACTACAAATTAACAGGACAAGAAGCACGGGCGCGGCACCTTCTTCTTAGCTTTATTAATATATGGTCTAATATGAGGGGTGAGTTTTAATAAATATCGCGAATTCGAATTTTAGTGGAATTCATTGGAAAATATAAGAACTTTTAATTAACATTAAATGGGTGAGTTCTAAGGTGGGGAGTCAAAAAAGCCCTCATTTGTATATGTAGGGTTAAAAATAATTGTTAGATATATTATTAAAATAACAGTTTAAAATATACTTCATAAATTCTGGCAACAACTTCTCATACTTGTTGTTGTGTTTGGGAACTCGTAAAATGACCGTCATTTACCACCACAAGTGAAGGCTGCAGAAATTTAACTTGAAAATAAATTCGCACACCTCTTGATAAATAGAGGGAAAAAAAAATGGAACAAGAAGTATGTTAAATCTCAGTATTTTTTTTCATTTATTACATTACCAAAAGAAAATGGAACTAAAAGTATGTTAAAATGTCACATTGAAGCTACTATTGCAAGGTCTCGTAGGAAATTTATGAGAAAACAAACTATGTACTGACATTGTAAAGTAGTTTTATACTTTATTCAATTACAAACTACCAGTTTATTGTAAGTTTGTTAACGTTTATAATAAATACTTTAAAAATTATATCAACGGTAATTTCTAATTAGTTGACAGTGTAAAACTTTTTTACACTGACAGTGTATACTCAAAATGCATTAGCTAAAGTTTGTGTATGGGACTAGGGGACTTTGTCCAATAGTACAAGAGAGAGTGAGATTTTAACTAGAATAATCTTATTGCTTAAAGCTCCGTATACTTTTGACTCATTATCCTCGTACATTTTTCAGTTTGTTTTTGACCAATTAATATAGAACTTTTTTTTCGACATTTTCTCTCAAGTCTAATTGGTTTGTCCAAAATGTTACTTGTCTTTAATTTTATCTCAAGCACTCCAAGTTTAGGTCTCATAAGTCACATTTCTTACTTCCATTTATTATTTGGACTTGTATGATAAGTAATTTTACACTGTCGTCTAATTATAAACCATCATGTATGATAAGTTTGTTAACTTTTACAATAACTATTTTAAAAGTTATAGCAATAGTGAATTGTGATTAGTTGCCAATGTAAAACTTTTATACTGACAGTACATAGACATTAAACTCAATAGTTAATACTTTAGACTTGTGATTCTCTTACTTATATACCCTATCTTAAACCTACTAAAGTGGGACTTATTCTCCAACAATATATTTAGAATGGTAAAAAAGAAATAAAACAAGCAGAATGAAATAATGTTAATTATTATTGTTTGAATTGTTTTAAAAAAAACTATTTTATTAAATACCTCTATTTTTTTTCCCGAGTTTAGAGAGTAAAAGAATTAACTTATCATTTGTTAATTTTCTTAATATTCTGCCCATTTTTCTAATAATGAAATTAAAACTTTATTCTATTTCTTCATAAAATATTCTAAAAATTGTGGTAATTTTATTCTATTTTATTTCACATTTTAATTTATTTCATTCTTTCCATCATTAAAAAAACCGAAGCCTTAAGGTTAAAAAGGAGGGGGGGAGAGGAACTCCTAAGAAAAGAAAATTTCAGAATCCACCAATCAAGAAACAGGACCTGACTAGGAGAGCAAGTCCCAGAAAAAAGAAACTAAAAATATATTATATTGCTCTATTTCTTATAATTTTTGTTTGGAGAAAAATAAAGATAAAGAAAAAATACATTCGAATGTGTTTTTCTTATTTATTTTTAAAAAATGATATAAAACATTGTTGTAAAGACAAAAATAATAAACTTATTTTGATTTAATTAAGATGCGTGTACACCGTCAAAAAAATAAAAAATTAAGATGCATGTACTATCTATGTGTGTACACATATATAGTGTCTTTATTAATTCAATAATCAAATACCTAGCATCTTATTATGTGAAATTATATATATAAGGTTTAAATATGTTTTTAGCCCTTTAAATTTAAGACAAGTTTATTTGTGGTCCTCTAAATTTAAAATTGATCTTTTTAGTCTCCGTAATTTAAAAAAAAAATGTTTTAATCCTTCTGTTCAAACACCATTAGAGACCTCACTTACGTGACTAACGGATTACAAGTTGCTTATGTGACAACTCACTTTGATTTTGCATTCTTATTATCAAACAGCTTATCACATATATATTTTTCTTTTAAAGTATTCATGTTGACGACATTTGAATAGAAACATGTAGGGAAGAGGGATTAAATAAGGCTCTTTTTTCAAATTACAAGAACTAAAAAGATTAATTTAAATTAGGGAGAACAAAACAAACTTATCCCAAATTTAAAAGACTAAAAACATATTTAAGCTTATATATGATAATCCAAATGCATGAAAAATTGTTTCCCTTTTACTTTCAAGAAATATTAGCACCACATTGTTAGGGATGATAATTCTACTTGGACTTTATGAGTATTAACAAAAAACACTCATAATGGATAGGATAAATACTTGTTTAATGGGGATAAAATGTCAATGATTTACCTACAAAATTTAATTGAAATAGTGCGAATATGGATACTATAGTACCCACCCACCCTATATCTACGCGCGCCCACACACACACATATAATTATTTAATTAAAATATTATATATATATATATATATATATATGTATATACATATATACATATGTATATGTATATGTATATACATATGTATATACATATACATATACATATGTATATACATATACATATACATATACATATACATATACATATGTATATACATATACATATGTATATATGTATATACATACATATGTATGTATATACATATATACATATGTATGTATATATATATAATATTATATATATTATTAATTATATTTAATTATTAAAATATAATTTTAGTTTGATTACTTATTGCTACACATGTTAGAGATAAATTGTAAGGTGATTACATTCAAATTATGCGAAAAAATTTACATAATCTGCAAGCTCCATACTTGACATTTCTAAATTTACATTGATTTAATTAAGGTATGATATATTAACTCACCGAATTCTAATTATGGTGATAGAATATTATTAACCTTGATTTGACTTGTTATCTTTTTCTCATTTCACTTTAAGTTAGATATTTAAGTTGAATTATACACCAACCTGAATTGTTATGTAGGAAATTCTAATTTTATACCATCCAATGTGAACATATTCTTCCTATTTACTCTATAACTTGTAAGTGTTGCAATTTGGACATGATCTATCATTAAAGTAAAATTTCTTTGGTATTGTAAGTCTAATATCAATTCATAAGCTTAATTGTGCAATGGGTGACAATTTATAAAACAAAATCTAGTTTGTGTGCAATTAATTTATATATGATTTTATATTTTATATTATATAGTTGTTCTTGAAGTATTATTAAATTTAATTTTTTTGAGAAGCGTATTATTAAATTTAAATAACTTTAAGAATTAAAACACTACATTTAAGAATGATTATGTTACTAATGTTACTTGTATGATTATGTTTGGATGATTTGAGAATGATTTTTCAATTATATCAAATTTTTAATTAATATGTTTATTAATTTATTAATTTTACATTTAAGTAAAGAATGGGTAGCAAGTGTGGATATGAGTATATGTAGGTATCCAGTTGGTACCGAGACAAAGATCAAAGTTCTTACTCGTGCGAGTATGAGTATTTTTTTTACAAATGCGAGTATGAGGACGAGTACTATAATACCCTATCCAGACCCTACTCATTATCATCCTTACCTACCCTCCAATACAAGAAATTATTAGGTGATTCGATACCATCGTAGTCCCAACTAATCTCCATATAATATGTAGTTGAGTGTTATTAATTATTTTTTATAAATTGAAAAACCTAAATACATGCTACATATATATTAATTGGGACCATGGACATTTGGTGGCCCCGAACTACTTAATAATTTTTTCTCCAGCACACTTCTTTGAACACACTCTTTATTGAAACTTTCAAAATTGTGTTGGTCTCATTTTTTATTTAATGAGTTTCACTGATAATTTGATAGTTTTTAATAAATTTTAATCAACAATAAATAGTGTATTAAAAATATGTTACTAGGTAGCACCAATCTTTTTTTTCTCTCACGATAAAGTATGTCACCTCAGAATCAACGTCTCATGTTAAACTAATGTTATACTATAATTGGGTTAGTTATTAGTTTAGATAATTATACATATTTAATTCGTTAATAATTTCTTTGCGCTATTTAATAGTTATAGTTAATTAGTTTCTCTACTTTATATAAGTCATGTATTTACTTTTATCACACATATTTTCATCACTTTATCAATTTTAAACCATTAGGATAGGAGGTTGGGATAATTTGCATGACCACATAGGTTTTATCTTCATTGTTGCCATGTGCACTTAAAACTTTATCAATGTTAAATTCGTATTCTTAATTACACTCTCTCTCTCTCTCAACTCCTGCCGTGTTTCTAAACAACTCGCAACTGCAAGCCGCATTGACCTACAACGAGGTAACGTGAGCGTGAAAAATTGTAATTTGAAACATTAATTCATCAAAACTTTGCTCAAATATCACTGTTATTCAGGGAAGGCCGGAAGGGAAACCTTTTCTTATTCAGTGCGTGTTTGAAATCGCATTTGGAGAGGGAATTTACGCTACATATTATAACTTCTAGGTCATGGTATCTTTTTTTTGTTTTCTATCTATAGTATCTTAAGGTAATTTCTTAACGCATTTCTAAACTAAACACATTATTCATCTTTTATTTATACTGAGACACAAAACAAGACAAACTTTATGGTTGCATAAGGGAGAAGCTGCCATAATTATTTTTCTGTAAGTATGTTAAAAATATAACATAAAACAATTCATGAATTTTCACCGTCTCTATAGTCTTGATATTGAGTCACCTATAGATGGCTAGCCAATTAATCTTATAAATTTTACATTGTAAATGTGTAGTCTTAGGCATGAGAAAGTGTGTTAAAACGTCTTACATTAATTATGAATGTGATCAAAATATTGTTTACAAGATTTAGACCATCTTTTCTTTTAAAGTTAACCGTAGGAATTGAGTTAAGTCGCATTCATTTTCTAATATGATATTAATATCATATATGAAGCATCAATTTCAAAATCGTACATATGTATATTTTGTATTATACTTCTAACTCATTCGCTCACGCAAGAATCTTTAATTATACCTATTATGATCATCAATTCTAAACACTTAAACTAGACTAATTTTATATTACATTCCTGACACCGTCGATAGGATCAGTATTATGCCAATAATGAAAGGTTTGGTCCGTGAGATTATTTCCTAAAAGAAACAAACAAAAGGGAAACCAAACACGAGATAAAAAAATACCCGATTGGCAATGACAAATGTGGTTCTGAAGCAAAGTGGAAAAAGAAGTTGAAATTAAGAGCCCAATAAAAAGCAGAGCAATGATGTGGCAACAAAATCAACCAAATATACGGGGCTCTTTTATTCAAATTATCAACCATGGCAGGACAAGGACACGTTCCTTAATTAGGCACGATTTGAATTCTGGGTGTTTGCATATGGTCCTAGAATGCTCTCGGGCCTCAAAACAGCGAAAATGATTGACCTTTGACAATGTTGAACAACGACAACAGGGGGTGGAGGGGACAAAGATTTATGGGATGATAGTGTATGTGAGACTTCCACTACCTCGAAGATAAAAAGAAAAGCAGCAGAGAGAAGATAACTAGATAGTCCTAAGTGAAGCCCTTTGTTTTTATCTACCGTTACAAACTGTGGGCGATGGTTTTTGATGAGTAATCAGATGAATGAGTCACTGGTCTACGGTTCAGCATTTATCATTTTCTGGATTTCTTGTACGACATTGTAATACCGACAACTGGTACGCCGAAATTGGTACGAGTGTTTGTGACTTGGATGGTGAACACGTAGCTTAATATTGGTATCAAGGAGCCAATCCAATCGTAGTGGGTGGAACTCTACTCAAGCGATTTATTGCCAACTTCTAACTATAAGGAAAAAGCGGTGTTCTCTGAAATGTAATTTTATTCCACGGTTTGTTTCATGATCTAATTTTAGGTGTTTTACTAATTAAAGTAGGAGAAAAAGGATTGATTTATACCATGATTTACATTTACTAATTTTTTATAAATAATTTTATTTCAAAACAGACCGACAAATTAAGATTTTATATGATTGAACACGTGAATCAACTAACGTTGAGTTATTTTAGTTTAATTAATGATCTTAAGTTTGAGTCCTTAATATGTAGTTATGTTAAATATTCAAAGAGAAAGTTTTGTTGTTTATAGTAATCCTACCAAACTTAAACATAATTGCTACCCATGGAAGATGCATGTGGTTTGTACTAATAAATAAATAAATAAAATTCTTATCAAATTATATAAATTGTATATGCAAAACTTTAAATTAATCTAAAATTTTTTAATATCTTATTTTTTATACATCAAAATTAATATAATATATATTTTTAAAATATATAAAAATAAGGGTGATTTAATTGTTTTCTTATTATTGTTTAATTTTTTTATATGAAAAATAAAAAATAATATAAAGATATAATTTAATAAGAATTTAATTTTCATACATTATCAATGTAAATATTTTTACACTATAAACTAATTAAAATTACTTTAAATATAACTCTTAAAATAATTATTACAAAACTTAACAATCTCACTTTACATGACAATTTATGTTTAGGTGATAGTGTAAAAAATCTTTACACAATTAAAATATTTTAATTAAATTCATTTAACAATTGAATTTATGAACATTATATTTTCTATAAAAAATATTGATGGTTTGGGAGTGAGTGTAATTCATCGGTGTAAATTGATCCCTCTTATTTCTCCTTTACACATGCAAAAGTAAGCAAATTAAGTAAGTACACTTGGTACTTGTAAGAAATGAAAAATAATGAATATTGATCATTATATATTATTTAAATGATCAAAATTAAAAGATAAAGAACTTTTTTTAATAATTAAATTTTAATTTGATTATTTGTACATGATTATAAAATTAAAATTTATTGTTTTCATATTCTTAAGATGAAAATTATTCTCTACTTCTATGTATATGGAGTATTGATATTTTGTGTGCCCATAAACATAGATATAAAAGCATTATATTTAGAGATGACAAAAAAATTCATGTTTGTGGATATCTATCAATAAAATCTACTATAGATTATATTTAAATAACTTAACACATACCGACAAGTAAAGTAAATGAGTTTTTTTCTCCACCCTCTTATTAACGAGACTAGAGCATGTAGCACGGTACCCGTTTAAAATTACTTAATTATTT
Source organism: Spatholobus suberectus (assembly GCA_004329165.1). NCBI lineage: Eukaryota > Viridiplantae > Streptophyta > Magnoliopsida > Fabales > Fabaceae > Spatholobus > Spatholobus suberectus. Next base: position 86,453,391 of record CM014730.1, on the reverse strand, counting down.
TTAATTAAATATAAAGTAAGTTGCCTTAATTTATTTTTAATATAAATATATGTTTCAATATTTGAATTTTAGAATATTACTCTATTAGAGATTATTTTTTATTAAATTTGATTAGGAGTTTTATTTATTTTCTCATATTTTCTTTAAGTTTTTATTTTAGGAAATAAAGAAGGAAATTGGAACTTTACTAGATAAAAAAAGAAAATAAAAGGATTACCAAAATGTACAAAAATAAAGCTTTTAAAAGCATTGATTCTTTTTTGACATTTAGCTCACGTATAAATAAGTTTAGAAAAATAGAACTAGGGATGTTTTGATTATTCTTCCTCCCATCTTTAGGGGGATGTCATCACCTTGATTTTTATTTTTATTTTTAGGAGCTCTAGAAGTATGAAAAGGATAAAAAGAGTGGAAGCTCATGTTTTTTCAAAGATCTATTAACTTCTCCTTTATTTCTTCTCTTTTTATGTTTTTGTTTTTTTTTTCACGTCTAGGTAAACCCTCGTTTATTAAGATTAGATGAATTTCAATGTAAACCATGGATCTCTAGTTTGAGTTGTTAATGAAAAATTGACTTATTTCTATTTATGTTTGTGTTTTTTATACCTAGTACTTTTCACAACTTAATCAACCTTAGAATGATTTTTTTATATCAATTTTGTAAATAGAAATACTTTATAAATGTGTTTTGAGACATAAGCCTAATAGTAATTGTTTAGGTTAGGAATAGTCATTGGATGTTTACTATCTTTGGACACAAATATGTATGTGTAATCAAAACTAATTTTTCTTATAACTTTTCTAGATTAATTTTTATATTGCAATACTCATATATAATTTATAATTTGATCAATATAAATATGATTTATTTCACAATTTATTTATCTTATTTATACTTCTAAATAATATCTTATGAAAAATTGCGTTTAAATATTAATAATAAGTAATTTTTAATATTCATAAATATATAATTTAATTAACTTTTAGTGTTCAAATTTTAATGTTTTTTAGTTTATTACTAGAAATATTTTCCATCTTTAAAATAATCTAACCATAAATGAATACCAACATTATGTTGGTTTATCTTAGTAGAACTGAATTTGGATTTCTTAAGTAAGATATTGGGTTCGAGTCTTGTGAATACAAAAGACTTAGTTGGAAGGGGAGACCCCACTAAAGGTGTCAATCAAGTTTCCCGACAGATATTAGTCATCAACAAAGTTTGTGGATACTCCACACTTATAACATAGTAACAAAAAAATCTAACCATAAATAAATATTTGAAGTTTGAAAAATTATATGCAACGCTTAAATGATTAATAACAACATATCAAATAAGCTATGAGAATCGTTCACCTAATCGATCAAAAGACTCATAGTTGTCATGTTACTTAAACTCGTTCTTTAGAGCATCTCCAACAGGTTCCTTATATGGGTTCTTAAAGTTAAGCAACATTATTTAACTGGAGTAAAAACCCACTAGGTCGACTTAGTGGTGGAGGGGTGGGATAGTATGTATGAGGTCATAGGTTTGAACTTCATTGCAACCATTGTACACACAAAAAAATTATTTAACTGGAGTAATGTTCCTTAACAATAAAAAAAAACAATTTTTCAAGCTTAATATCAACAAAAAGAACAATAGAAAGAGGAGGGAAATTAATAAAAACACCAAAATTAGATTCAAACCAAGTCTAAAACAAAATCAAAGTACAATCAAACTTGGATTTGGAATATTAAAAAATAAAAAAATAACAAAATTAGATCTAGAAGACTAGAACCCACAACCACAACTACAATTGAATTTAAAAATGAAAGTAAGGGGGAGGGGGGGGGGGATTCCACTCCACGATGAGGTGGGGTGATGATTTGGGTTGTCAGGTGGGTTTTGGGTTGGCGAGATGTCGTTCTTGATGGCACTTAGCCACAAAGAGATATTGGGTGGCGTGACAAGGGAAAGATGTGACTAGGAGGTGTTGCCACTATTGGCGTGGGTGGGAGGCACATTGGAGCATGGCATATGATGGGTTTGGATGGGTGTTGGTTTGGCAGCAAGGGGTGAATTTGTAGATAGGGTTTAGGTTTTGAAGTCCTAAAGGTGGGTGGCAGTTTTGGGGATATAGATCCTCCCCTACACACTTTATCTCTAGCCCATTTTGTAGATTGTTAGATTATTTAAGGCTTGAGATTAAAATGCCAATAAAGTTGCATTTTTTGAGCACAAATTGGGATTCCATTTTCCTTGAACTAATGTGTAAAAATCAACTTCTTCCTCAACCTATAGCATTGGATTTTCGTTAATCTTCAAATTCTATACAAGTGCAAGAATAATTTAGACATTAAATTCTAAACATTATATTCAATATTAGGTACAATAAATCCAATTTAGGCTAGACCAAGAAGTCACATAATTAATAGGCTATTAGGAGGGGTTGGAGACATGGTGCAGTATTTTTACAAGTAGAATGAGAATTGACGCTCAAAAAATGAGAATCGACACTTAGAGAAATAAGTTTTTGAAGATGGCGACATCAAAAGTGAAGGGTCCAAAACAACCATAAAAGAAGGTGACTCTTCACATTACAAATAGGTTAGGGACCAAAGGATCAAAGAAAACATAGAGAGAATGCAGAAGCTTGAGTTATTGGACCTTTCTCTTAAGCTTAAACCCTTAAAGAAAAACCCCCTCAATGAGAAAAAGAGCACCCTGACCCCAACCATTCACCCCAAAGAATGTAGAAGTTTGCCTTATTGGGTTTATTACACCTAATATTAAATATAATGTTTAGAGTTTCATGTCTAAATTGTTCTTGCACTTGTGTGGAGCTTGGAGTTCAACTAAAAATCCAATGCTTTAAAGGGAGTGAAGAAGGAAGTAGTGGATTTGTACAGTACAAGCCAATCCGACAAAATAAAATTAGCAATTTTGTCCTAAAAACCCAACTTTCCTTTTTAATCTCAACCCTTAGATTAATCTAAAGGTCTACAAATGGGCTGGATAGGGGTTAAAGACTAGGTGTGTAGGAAAGGAGCTAGGTTTGAGTGATGAGTTAATGCATTATAATGAGGGGATGAGAATGAAAAACGAGGAGGGAGCGTGAAACTTCTAGAATAATTTAGGAAATATATTAAACTTACACATAAAATATAAAAGAACATAAAGTGGGGGAGGGGTGAACACGAAAATATATTAAAATTCTAATTAATAATAATTACACAAAATTAAAAGAACAAAAACAAATATATTCAATTTAGAAAATGAGAATATATACACACACACATATAGTAAGCTTGGAATATTGATTTAAGAAAATAAAAGTCAGTATATATTATTTTTAGCATATTTATTGTGTCAAATATGTGGAGTCAATTGTAAAACCAATTTCGAGTTCTTAAGAGTTGTACCATGTGCATTGTATGACCTACCAAAAGTGAGTTACGCAACTTAAATAATGTTGCACCATTACCATTCGAGAAGCTCTAAGTATGATGTGGCAATGGTGCACCTTTGATGTGACAGTGCGTAGTGTTCATTACATAGTTCAATCACAACTTAATAATTCACATCTCATGTAGTCTCATAAAGTTGAGACTTGACTATGATAGAAAAGAAATTAAGATTAAAGTATATTGAGTTTCTATATATTTTTTTAATGTGTGTGCACATACACGCATGCACACACATGTGCAGTCGTGTACAAACACAAACATATATTTGTGGGTATGTGTGAGTTAGATACCAAGATACTCATATCCTCACCTATCTCCTTTATTTATTTATTTTTTGCGGATAATTACCTATGCTCGTGTTCTTATTTATTAAGTAAGTAATTACTCTACTCGTTATAGATAACTTTTGCAGATACCTATAAAATTCGTTACACATGAATCAATCATAAAGAAGAGAGCAAGCATGGCCACATAACTTTTCTTTTTTTAATTTATCATGAGCAATGAGCATTTGGTAAAGAGCTAGTATTCTTTGGTCAATATAAATAGCATCCAAGTTGTTCATGGTTATTCAAGACGCATTTAGTGATCGCAACATAACAAAATGAATAAATAATAAAAGAATGTTTCTTGATTCTGTTTAAAAAGAAAACAACTTTTTTAAATATTAGAAAGCGGATTATTTTTTACACAACAAATATTTTTTAAAGATAAACAAAATCTTGAAATCTATAATTAAAAGTTAATTATTGGCTTATTTTTAATTGTTTTTATTCTCAATAGATAATTATTTTAAATATAAATAATGACGTGCTTGTATGTAATTTTTTATTTTATTGTAAATATTGATTTATTCATATAATTTTAAAAATAAAATAACTTTTTATTTAATATCTTCATACATAAATGTTATTTTATATAATTAATTATAACAATAATTGATAATTAAAGTATTAATTTTTCACAACTAATCTTAGCACATATTTACACTATTTTGTTAACTCATAAAATATTAAAATAATTTATCTTCTGTTATTTTTTATCTTGATTATCAAATGAGTTATTAAAACAAAAATGATTATAAGAGTAAATATAAACTTCTATTTATTATATATAAAATAATGTCTCATATTAAACATGTGGTAACTTCCCATATTTTTTTTCTCAAAAATGCTAGGCTTTCTAAGGGCCCGTTTGGGGTGGTTTTTGGTCGTAAGTTTTGAAAATTTCAAAAACTACAACCAGTTTTTAGTTTTTAAAAATTAGTTTTAGTTTTTGTTTTAATTTTTGGTTTCAAAATAAACTCATTTTGAAATTTCTTATTCTATTAAAATTAGTTTAAGAATATGTTTGTGCGGTGACAACAGTGGTAGTGGTGATGACAACAATGATGGTGGTGGCGATGGTAATGCCGACGGTGACGGTAGTGGTTGTGGCGGTATCGATGCTGATCGTGGCGGTGCCAGTGGTGATGGTAGTGGCAGAGTCAGTGCTGGTGGTCGTGATTGTAGTCGTGGTAGTAGTGGTGACGATGGTAGTGGTGAGAAGCTTGTGGTGGTGGAGGCGATGCTAGTGGTCATGGTAGTTGTGGTAGCAGTGATGGGTGGTAGTTGTGGTAGCGGTGATAGTGGTGGTAATGTCGGTGGTCGTGGTAATTGTGGCAGTGGTGACAGCGGTGATGGTGGTGGCGGTGCCGATGGTGGTGATGGTGGTGGTGGTAGCGGTGGTGACAGTGGCTGCGGAGCTGGCAGTAGCAGTAGTGGTGGCGGTGACAATGGTGGTGACAATGGCGGTGGTGGTGATGGTGGTGGTGGCAAAAAAGACTATTGTCAAATATAATGATGTATATATTTTTTTTAAAACCAAAAACCAAATTCATCTAACTTTCCAGCTGCTTTGCATTCCGTTTTCCCACGCACTTTCACGCTCCTGTGCTTTGCTGTTCCGGTCTTTCCACACTCTCCCGCTCTGCTACTTTCCTGTACTCAGTTCTCCTATTTTTTCTACTTTCACGCACAAAGCCTAAAAATAAAAGAAAATATAAATATTTGTTCAGTCAATTATAAAAAAATTGTGCATTATCCCCTCTCTTTTTCTCTTTTTTTTTCATTTTCCTTGAAACGATATTATTTTTTATTTTCAAAACTTACTTTTTGCATAGTTTTTAAAATTTATTTTATTATAGTTTTTAAAATAAAATAGAAAAAAATTGTTTTCATACAAAAGTGTTATTTTTTAAAAATTATACATAAGAATACAAAAAATAAAAAATTATACGTTATACAAGATTTTAAAATATTTTTAAAAACTATAATTTTAAAAATAAAAATTATTCATAAGATTAAAAAATATTTTATTTATTATGGAAATATTATCATTTGTTAGGCTTAAAATGAAAATAGAAAAAATAACTTTAAATTATTTCTACTTTTTCATTTTAAAAATTATAATTTACTCTTATAAATTATAAAACACAATTGAAGAGTGGAAGTCTCACTCTCCCCACTTCTCTCAATTAGACATTCACTATTCTTACTTTTTTTTTCTTTCCTTTTATATGTATATTTCGCAACTAGTCTTACAATTAGCTCAAAAATTCCTTACTCTACCATCTCAAATTACTCTCTTTATTTTTATACTTGATTTTCTTAATCACTTTTCAATCTATATTATTTTATTTATATCTTTAAATTAAATTTCAGTAATTTATTTACTCTATATTAAAGTAATTTCCTGACTAAATGCGTGTAGTTCTCTCCTAAGTTGTAATTCTCCCTCAAAATTTTATCTCTTGTGTGATTGTGTTGTTTGGAACTGGTAGGAAATTTTATCCTGCTCAATAGACTAGAAGGACATTAGAGATTTAAAATTGCTTATAAATATATGTGGAATGAGACAACTTCAAGACATAAAGTAGTAAAAAAAAAATCTATCAATTATATTCTAATAATTATTTTTAAAATATAATTTAAAGATATAATATATTGTTTCCTATTACAAGTACAGATTCAAAACCAAACTATTAATATTTCATATTTCGATTAAAAAAAATCACTTTTAAACTTTTATATATTCAAGATTTTTTTTGGAAATTTCTTTTAACACCCTAAACATTAATTATTACCTTTTGGTGAGAGTAATATTATTGTTAAAAAAAAATATTCACAATTATATATAATTTGTAAATATTGTTAACATCTTAACTTAAAATGATTAATTAGACGAGAATAGGATAAAAGTAACTTTAATGTGATGAAAAATGTTCATAACATTATTGAACTCACCTCTAACTACTGTGTCATGCATGGTTAACTTGTTTGGACGTGCTAGATTGCTTGAGATAACATATAGTTTTATTAGAAATATGTCTATTGAATTATATATTTTATTTTATTTTATATGTTTCATATATTTCCTATTTTAATTATTCAAATCATAATTTTTCAACTATTATTATTAGATGGCTCGTGAAATTTTAAAAGATAGTGCATTGAATCAAATTCATTTGTATTTCAATAATTTTGATTTGCCCACATAAACATGAATATTTTTTTCCCACAAATTAAAGTTATTGTATAATTCAATATTATAGTTGTTACACTTGCAAACTAAAAATAAACAACACTTGATCTCTATGTACACATGTATTCATATGTGCAAACTAAAAATAAACAACATTTAATCTCTATATACACACGTATTCATATCAACTTTTGAGCATATAATAGTCAAGAACTATAAAAATAAATTTGATATATAATAACTTATTATTATATTTAAATGTCGTTTTAATACATGTATAAAAAATAATTAATGTGACCTGTGCAAGCACACGGGTCAATGTGCTAGTTATCAATATATCCTTGTACTTATCAACTACTTTTAAATGTTATTAATTCTTATTATATAATTAAATCTATTTCAAAATTGTTTGTTTTAATGAAGTGTTAGTGATGATAATTATTAGCATTGTGATAAGTATTCATTTAATTTTGGGGTGGATTGAGGTAGAAATAAAGCTAGGAAGAAAAAAAAAAGGTAAAAAGAGAAAGTGATAGATTTGATAAAAAAAAAAAGAGAGAAGAAAAAAGAAAATAAGGTGAAAATGAAATTAAAAAAATAAGCAAATTATTATAATTATTATCATACTATAAAGTTCCATTCTTTTAATAATCACTGTAATGATTTAAAAAAAAAATACTTAAATGGTATGTATTTTTGTTATCGATATGTCCTTGACATTTGGCATTTTATCTATGGATAAAAGCATCTCCAACCGGTTTTTGATCCTTGTTCCTTAACATTAAGCAACATTGTTTAACTAGAGTTGGTTGGAGCAAATGAGGTAGAGTTGATCATCGGTCAATTTTGCTTGGATTTGGGCCTAAAATGTCCAATCCAACGAAAACCGAAACTACCATTTTTTGAACCGTTGCCGACCATGGAAGGCCTTCGGTTAGTCGGGTTTCAGATTCAATGGTTGGCGGTTGTGTCGAGTGGGTTGAGCTAGGTGTAGGTAATCCCTAGTTTTGGTCTGCGCGCTAATGTAGGAGTAGGACCACTGTTTGGTTGCCGTGGATCTTGTTACCAGTTGCAACAATGACACTGTGGTCCCTCCTTGCCCTTGCCATCGTGGCTTGCACCCTTTCTTATAGGTAGTGGTCTGCAGAGTTTCCCTAGGCGATTCTGATCGTCTCTTCCACACCTTGCATGCTCGCCACCCACCTCTTTGAAGCGCCTTTCGTTTGCTCCATCAATATCGTCTTCTACAATCTGCACAATGATTCTTCTCTTGTTCATTCTAGAGGGTTTTTTTTTTTTTTTGTGGGAGAAGGACTGTTGATTCTTTGTGGATGAGGGGCTTTCTTTTCTTGACCGTTGATAAGGATATACAAAGGAAGAGGTGGGAAACTTTACACATCACCTAGCACCTGCAAGCATTGCAGGCCTACATCATAAGGGAAAATGATTTGTTGCAGAGTGTAGTATAAATTAGTGGCTTAGTGCAAATCGTAGTTTTCTTTTACCAAGAATTTGTTCGATTGGGTGCGAGTATCGATGAAACTTTTTTCTCCAATCCGCACCCGCTCGAACCTATCCGTATTTGACAAAATTTTTGTCAAATTCAATCTGAAACTCGCATTAATCTATCTCAGAAGCTTTTTTCAGCTTGGTTTTCTCGAATTTTGGACAGGTTAGGTAATTATGCTTACCCCTAAAATGAGGTAGCGTTGCTTATTTTTGAATAGTTGCGTATACAAGTAGTGTTGCTTGATAATTCCTTAACAATAAAAAACCAATTTTGAAAGCTCTAAATCAACAAAAAGTAGAGAGAAATTAACAGAGACACCAAAATAAAAATCAAACCAAGTTCAAAACAAAATTAAAGCACAATATAACTCAGATATGGAAAATATTTGTTTTTACAAAATTATGAAATCAGATATGGAACCCATAACCACCACAACTAGATATAAAAAAATAAATAAAAATAAAAGTAAAGGGAGATGGGGGAGGATTTTATTGCATGATGAAGTGTGATGATGATCTAGGTTGTTGATAGGTTTTGGGCCAGCGAAGACATTGTTCTTGACAATGGTGGCCATGGAGAGAAGACAAAGAGACATGAGAGAAAAAATGACGTAATGGGATAGAGGTGTGTGTGGACAGAGATGTAAATAACTTAAAATCTACATTAGGGATTACAACTATACCATTTTGGTAAGATATCATAATATTCACTCTCATATTTATATTTAAAAAATGTTTATATTTAGGTTTATATTTATATAAGTAGTCACTTTAGTATTTGTATCAATTTATATATCTAAATTCAAATTTATTATTTATATTTTAATTAACTTAAATATCATTTCAAGTATGTGTTTATTTAACAAATTAATAAATTATAAAAGTTATTATAATATTAATGATAAAATTAATAAAAAGAGTATTAATTAAAAATAAAATATATAACTTATATGAAAAATATTTAAAGATATTTCTCAATTATAACACATTACAAATAATTTTTTTAACTTAATTAGTATTTTTCTTAAAAAACTTTCTAACTTTAATTATAGAAAAATAATAAATATATTATGCAGGATAAGATTTGGTAGCGTAGTACCTACATTCACAAAATTATGTAGGTAATTACCATAGATCTATATTCATTTAATTGGTCAATACCTTACTTATTTAGATAATTTTTATGGATACTTATTAAGTTTGAGTCTAATTGCCATCTACATTAAGGATTGAGAAGAAAATAAGTAAATAATAAAGATAACATAATATTTATTTTTAATGTCCAAATACTTAATGTGAAAAAAAAGAGAGTACGGGACCAAATTCAGAAAATGATCTCTATTTTACTTTTAAGATATAGTACAATAAAATTTCAGACACAACAATCTGTGTAAGAATATCTCTCTATTGAGGATTTCAAATTTTTACTTTCTTTAAAGTTTAAACAAAGGAATACCATTACTCTTTTTTATAAAACTAAATTTAACTATATTTATAGAAATTAAAAATTTACTCTCTTATTTTTTATATAATCAATTTGGACTAAGTTGTATAACAAAAAAATAAAATAAAATTTGGGCTAAATTGAATTCTTAATCTTTTTTAAAATTCGTTTTTTAATTATTTCTTTTATTCAACTTAAGTATAAACTAATAATTAAACCAATATGTTGTTGATTTGAGCTCAGATTTTTTAAGTAAAGTCTTGGATCTGAGTCTTATGAATTAAAAAAAAAAGGTGGTTGGAAGGGTAAATTCCATTAAAGGTGGTCAGTTAGATTTTTTAATAGAGATTAGTTATTAGCGAAAACTAGTGAATATTTCACACCAATAACTTAATGATAAAAAAATAATTATTAAATAACATACAATTATTAATACCATATATTCATTAAATAATTAATAAGTTAATTTTTCAATTTAGGTAATATCAATTTTTTAGATTTAAAACCTTTTTTTTTTAAGTTTTGCATCTTATATATGTTTTTTGCGGTAAGAATATGCCTAAGAGTAGTTATAGTAGTTAAATAAGTTCTTTTTTTAAAGCAAAACCTAAAAATAAAAAATACTTTTCTTAAAGTTAAAAAGTTTTTTTTGAAAAAAATTATATCATATTTTTTAAAAATCTTACGTAAATACATCTTTATTCATAGTAATATATTTGATATTAAAATTAAATTTAAAATAGTTTTAAAGTCGACTAAACCAAATTTTAGACTACTTTACTTACATTCGCATTTGTGTACTATTCTCTCTCTCTCTCTCTCTCTCTCTCTCTCTATATATATATATATATATATATATATTAATTTAAGTTTGTTTTTTAAATTATCAAAACAATTCCTTGCATTTCAGTAGAGTTTAGTAGATATGCATTGTCAGTATAAAAGTTTTTATACTGTCAATCAATTAAAAATTATTTTTAGTATGATTTTCAAGGTAATTATTATCTAAGTCAACAAACTTATCACATATGATAGTTTATAATTGATCTTTACTTTTTATATTATCGCTACATATACTGTTTTCTTATTTTAATATTTAATTTCTTTTAATTTTTTTTAACCTTTCACTCTATTTCACAGTAAAATAACGGTATGTCGGTTTGAATAAGATTGCCTCTTTGTTTTGTACCCCAAAAAATAACCGTATGTTTTTGTTCCTTGCGAGCCATTTTTTTTTGTTGGTTACAACTTACAACTACAAACTTGTTGTGAGTGGTTGCTATAAGTGAAGTGGAAGCCGGTGCATGTGATTACTACAATTAACTTACATTATAATTAAAGAACTAACTGCCTAGACATGCTTAAGCAACTCTTCAAGTTTCGGCTAGCAAGTACCAAGTAGCAACCATTCAATTACCGAAATGCCCTTATTCTACGGAACGTACGCATGGCTTTCAATTGTCGGTATATCTGGTTAAGATTTTTTTTCTATCGATGACAAATGATAAGTAAGTTATACATTTTACACTAAACACTGGACAAAACAAGTTTTATACATGTGCCGTGTCTTTTTAATTAATTGATTTACAATGTGACAAATCATTTATCCAAAACTTGTCTCGTGCATGTTTATCTCGTAATAGCGTCTATCAACTTCAAGATTTATTACATGTGCACCTGAGTGTCAATTTTTTACATCGATAGTCGTCTATGAGACGTGATTAGTTTTATTAGACTTTAAGAAAAGTCTGCTGGTATTTTGTGGGGAAAGGGAAACTCCCTTAACATTGCCTCACTTGAAATTTTACATGATGGTCACACGGGACGAAATAGGATAGCAAAACACTGTTAAGGAGGGTCAAAAGTCATATCAATTTTTCTTTTTGCAATTATTGTTTCATTGATTTAGTAGAAAGAAATTAGTGATTGTTGTCTTTTGAGTAGACCACTTTACCCAGGCAAAAATATTCTCTTTTTGCACCTTTTGGGGGTAGGGCAAATTCAATTTGGTAGTTGGTAAACACACCTTGCATCAATGTGATTAGCTAGAGAGAAGATTACATATGCTAAACAAGTCATGTCGAGGAAACTAAATGCTGGGTAATCTCTTGGTAATTAGTAGGTTTTTAGGATTTTAACCAAGAAGTTAATACATATTTTCATATTGTGTGCATTTTGTGTAAAGTTTTCCATTTGGATTGCGTGAAATGCTCGGCATTATGGATGTTGTACTTGAATTTGGATCATCACCAGTTTTCTTTTCAATTTGCTAACATGAAAATATTAATTCTCTTACGTTGACCAAAAAAATATATCTTACAATATTTTTTTGATATTTTATATAAAATAAAAATACAAATAAATATATCTTACATTTTAAAAACATTTAACATTTATTTAGTTAATAATTAAAAAAATTAAAGAAATGAAGTATTTAATTTCTTTTAGATAAAATACACTCAATTTCCATAGCTTGACTCAAAAATACTTTATTCCACATGTAGTGTTGGGTGTGCAATCTGACTCTATTGTGTATAAATTTGGGGTTAAATAGACTACTCTCGTATTAGTTTACATTTAAATGGGTCAATATATTTACAAATCTATTTAAATTTGCATTTAAACAGGTTAATTTGTGGACCAATTTGCATACTTTTTTTTTCTTTTTTTTCTTGTCTAGTATTTTATTTATTTGTTGATCCGAAATTATCTGGGGCCTAATCCCAAAATGTCTATTTTTTAATTTAAAAGTAACTAAAAAAAAATTAAAAACAATTTTAACCTTTTATGCAAATAAATAGATTGATATGCAAACTTTGCATACTAAACTCACTTAACATGCAAGTTTCGCAAACCAACCCTCATAGATTCATAATTAAACGACTCGTTTTTATCAATATGTTCTGAAATTTGACATTTTACCTTATTGTCATTTTTATCAATATTGACACACAATTTATTCTTCACCCTTCATATGTTCAAACACCCCTGCCCCTCAAACACATGCACACAATTTTACTTCTCTCTCATGAAATATAATTTCTTTATAATATAAAATCATCAAAATATAATATAATTGAGTTATATTATCACAATTCATATAATAAAAATATTTAAAAATAAATATAAAATTAAAAATTATTATCTTAATTTTAAAAGGATAATTTATTTGAAATAAATTAAAATATAAAAATAATTATTTTAAAAATATATAGTTACAAAATTTAAAATTATGACGAAATAATTAAATATTTTTATGTTATTTTACATATATTAAATAATTTGAAAACTACTTTTTACTAAAAACCCTTTCTATGCGTGTTAGAAAATTTGACACTATGTAGTGTGACTTATAAAAACTTTTTGTCTATGCTATAAATTATACTAACACTCTTTGAAATTTTTTGAAATTGTACATAGTTTTTTATTTTTTTTAATGTTTAAGCAACCTTTTATAATGGTACAAGGTGTAATATTTTTCAAACACTTAAGAAATGTCAGTGTAATATTTTTCAAATAATTAAGAAAAGTTAATGTAGAGGTAAAAAAGAAAAGAGGTATCAAAAAAAATTGGAGAAATTTTAGAATATCAGTGTAATTTACTCTAAAATTACATTCTTAGCTCCTCCCACTTTACATTGTCACCGTTGCATAGCCCTTTGATATATTTATCATCAATTTTTTAAGAGTTATGTTATTCATACAATAACTTGTATAATATTTTATATAATAACAATTTTTTATGTAATAACAATTGTTATATGAATTGTTGTATAAATAACATATCTCATTTTCAAATACCTGATACACTTTAAAAGGGATACATTACATTTTACCCAGTCAGTGTATTTTAGAAGTGCTCTATTTCTTGCATTATGAAATTTAAATATTTATCCTTTTTTTTCTCCCGTCATTAGCATACAAGCATACAGTTTTGTTTTTTTTTTTTTTTTGTGGTGAAAGTATACAACCGTACAGTTTGATAGTTATTTATTTATTTTTAACGATAACTACGTATTAAAATTGTCAAGAAAAAAAAAAAAAACTCCTGTAACTCAATTCACATTATATTTCTCTCTCTAACAAGTAAATGGGTAGTCGCGGTAACAAGAAAAGACAATATTAACTTCAAATCTCTTCTTTTACGTAGGATAGGTATTGAGCTAGATAATCTCAGATTTAGAAAAAAGCAATCAATTTAATCAATACTTTGGTATTAAACAAAATTATAAAGATATAGGAAAAAAATAGAGTAAAATAAAAAAAATTCTGGAAGGAAAAAATGATTACAAAGATAAATTTGTTTGCTTTATTTGTCTCCTTCATAATTAGTTATTTAAGTGATGGGAAGATGTCAACAAAAAAGTATATCGATCCGTGTACTTAATTTTTAATTATGAACATTATGTTAAGCTTTATTCTTTTATTGTCTTGAATGGTTTTTTTCTTTTTCTTTTTATAACCATGTTATAAGTATAAAGTATTCACTAGTTTTGCTGACGACTAATTTCTACCGAAAAACTTAACTAGTCACCTTTAATAAAGTTTCTCCTTCTAATCACGTTTTTTTTTTTCAGTCTATAAAACTCGAATCTGAGACCTTATTTAAAAAATTCGAGTCTAACATCACTCGAACTAACGACATATTATTCTATTATCCTAAATGGTTAAACATACTTCTTTGCACCAATATATGAATATAAGTCTTTCAATTTTATTTTTATTCCTTTTGATTTTATTCCTACTAAAATTAAGTTCTGAATACATTTGTTTGTTTCATAACATAAAGGACAAAATGTAGAGTTTCATGGTCATGCATTGTCAGTGTAAAATTTTTTACATTGTCAATCAATTGAAATTAATCGTTGGTATAACTTTTAAAGTATTTATTATAACAGTTAACAAACTTACAATAAATGGTAATTTGTAATTGGATAATAGTGTAAAACTACTTTACATTGTCAATGCATGACCTATTTTCTCCAAAATGTATTTGAACTAAATTGCAAAGAGTAAAATATTATTGGTTTAATTACTTATTTGATTCTTATACATATATTATTTTTACATTTTGGTCCCTATACTTAGAAATTATTCATTTTAGTCTCTACACATGCACTTTTAATATGGTTCTTGTCATTGAGTTTGTCTTAATTCCATAAAGTAAAACCAGTCACAAAATATAAATTAGCAGTGTAAAATCGCTATAAAATTTCTAGTAATTATTAAATCGCCACAAATTTTATGTATTTTTTGTTTTATGAAACCAATTTGTGATGATTTAATAATTGCTAGAAATTTTGTGGCAGTTTTACATTGTCAATTTCTATTTTGCGATGATTTTATTTTAGAATTAAGACATTTGATAGCAAAGACTAAAATAATATTAAAAGTTTATATGTAGGAACTAAAATAATTTCTAAATATAGGAATCAAAACGGAAAAATGATATAAATATACAAAAAAGTGAGTAATTAATCATTTTAAATATACATCTGCTATTAAAAAAATAAGGAAATATATATTAATGATTTTGTCGTAATTCATTGTAAAAAGACAAATTTCACTGTACAGGAACAAAGCATTTTCGTGTCCAAATTCTAAGAAATAAAGTGTTAAATTTCACAATAAAGGATAAGTGTTTGATTGAGCTAAAACACAAGAAGTCTAGACGTTTTATAAAGTAGAAGACAATGTATTATTTATTTTTAACTCAAATTATAGGAAATAACATGTAACTTTGTTTTGATAGAAAGAATGGTATGGTAACAAATGAGGGTAGCTTTGGAATATGAACCTTGAAACTGTGGCAGAATCGTTGATTGACCTTTGTGAGAGACCACTTTTCTGCATATTATGTGGTTCTTAACTGTTCAGTAGTCAGAGACACCCTTCAACGACCGTAGTTAAACCTCCTTCTCACTTTCCTTCCCTCTTCTTATCCTCTCTCTATTTGCTTTGTTTGTCTTCAATGAAACAAGAGGAGAAAGAACACAACTTTGGCCAGAGGAGTTGGTGGGGCATTTTCTTTTCAGCCAAGGTAGTAGAGAAAAAGGCTTGGAAAAGAAACACTTTCCGAGTGTTGCTTTGTCATGTGCATGCCGATTCTCCCTCGATTCATGTGTTCATTTTTGGACAATTCAGTTGGTTTTGTTTTGTTTTCTCTTTGCCTTTTTGGATTATAATATGTGCATGGCATGGCGTGTTTACCACTTTTGGTTGTTTGCTTTTCTTCTGGGTTGGTTCATGGTTTTGTATTGCAATCTAACCCGGTTTCTTGTCAAGTTTTCCTATTATAGTTGAAGATCTTACCCGTGTCGTTGTCTGTAACTGTTCTGTAAAGGTTTCATTTCATTTGCATATGAGATCTTTATAGTTTACGGTATGAAGTACAGGTTTTTATTTTCTTTTCTTTATTTTTTTTTGGAGGAAATGTGCCGAAAAATGAGTAGGAATCTTCTGTTTTTTGATTTAACAGTTGTTTCATGAATGATCAGAAGTTTTGACTCTCAAACTGAACCTCGTTTTGGGTTTAACTTCTGAGTTCAGATGTCATGTTAGCATTCCACATTTGAAAGCTTTTTACCATGTGAACAAGTTTAAGTTTCCATGAAGTTTGTGCTTCTCTTTTTTCTTTGTTTTTCTGTGTTCTGTGAAAAAAAAAATTCAAGCTTGTGATCTCATGGATCTTGCAGAAGGGATTCGGTGTTGATAAGCAGTATTGATCTGTTACTTCAGAAGGGTACTGAGTGACGATGCCAAACCAGCTATGGTTTGCACTGCCAATGATTTACAAGGATGGAAAGATTTCCCAAAGGGACTTAGGGTTCTTCTGCTTGAAGGAGATAGTAGTTCTGCTGCTGAGATAAGAGAACAGCTGGAGGCCATGGACTATAATGGTGGGACTTTTTGGATCTCCTCTTATTTTCTTGGCATGCTTCACTTCCTCATCCACTTGACATTACTGCCTAGCTAATCCCACTTTCCTTAATTAGTGGGTAAAGTTGGTCCCCATCTTGTAGAATGGCATCTAGTAATGTGGCACTGCTTTAGATAGCCCTTATTTGGTTCTTTGGGTTGTGGCCTGTGATTTTATTTCATTTAAGGTTAGAAAAATTTCTAGAATCCCTTTTGCCATCCTTTCTCGATGCTTGATGTTAGCATTTGTGGTATTTCTTTAGATGGTTTATTAAGGTGCAAAACTTTTCATTTGTGTTTGGACTATATGCCCCTAAGTGTTCTGAAAACTGGAAGTGGTCCAAACTCTAAAGGTATTGAGGATAAAAGAATGGTCAGTTATCCGACTTTAGGAACTACTGAATCTATTCTATTTTTGGTGCATTTGGATTTTGATGGCCTTTTAATTTTCAAGCGAATATGAATTAGTTGGCTGCATAAGATGGGCATTTATTATGGAAAACCAAAATTTCCACAAATCCAAGTGTAATTGAAATTAAATCTCAAGAACCAACCTGAGTATAATTTGATTGTCATATAATTAAATTCACAGCATTGTTTTCGTTTACTAGACTACTGCCACACCCTTCCTTGTTTCCCGTACATTTTTTTTATTCCCTTAATTTGTTAAGTAAGCTTCAGAATTTCTGTACAGTTTCTACGTTCTACAATGAGAATGAAGCCTTGTCAGCAATTTCGAGTAGTCCTGAAGGCTTCCATGTTGCCATAGTGGAGGTAATGAACTTTCATTTTCAGTATAAATGACAAATCATTATGTTATAGTTGTAAAATTTCTACAGAAAATAAACAAAAAAGGATGTTGTCTAGTATTCTAGTTTAAAATGAGATGAATATGGAGTAGTTGGTAGTTCTCTTGATTATAGTTAGGTGATTCCAAATTTGAAATGTACTTTCAACAGAGGAGTCATTTATCTTGCAATTTGTGAAATGCTAATAATAAATGAAAACTTTTATCACTTTATGCATTTTGCTCTAATAATATCTTGGCACTTATTGTCTCACTTTGTCGATTTCTATATCTTATACGGTGTAATTGATCTCTTTTACATTGTTAAAATAATTTAGCCTTGATGATGTGATCTGTAAGTTATAACCATGTGCATCCATCTGAATTGTAGGTGAGTACAAGCAGTAGCCTTGGAGGTTTCAAATTTCTTGAGAATGCAAAGGACTTGCCTACCATTAGTAAGCACAGAACCAAGCCTTACTTTACCTGGTTTAACTTCTTGTATTTTTTATGACCCCCCTCCCCTTCAACTATAATAAAAAAAAAATGATTCCATTTTAATGGTGTTTAGAAGTCAACTGTCTAGTCTGCAGGTCGGCCCAGATTTACTTCCTAAAAGAAGGAAAATCATTGTTTCTTTCAAATCCAATTTTAACTGTCACTTTAATAGTAATAGTATATTTGTAAATTTTTTCCCCTCTCCTTTATCTTTTATTTGTTTTGTGATCATTGCTTGCTTTGGTTTTATTTAATCTGGCAACTTGTTTTCTCCTTGTGAAGCTTTAAACAATTGAAATGGATGAATGGTCTACAAGGTAGCAGGACACGGGAAATATGAGAAAAAAGTTTACTTTAAAGATGTTTTATGCTTGTTGTAACTTTTCTAACCAGTGATACTTACAATTCTTCATGTAGTGACTTCAAAGAACCAGTGCCTGAACACCATGATGAAGTGCATTTCGGTAAGATTTTGGTTTAATTATCCCAAGTAAAGTATATGTGGGTTAATATCTGATTATATATATACTTCTGATTGTTGATACATACCTCTTTAATCTGTGATCCATATTCTTTTTTAAGCTTGGTGCAGTTGAGTTCCTCAGTAAACCACTCTCTGAGGACAAGCTCAAAAATATTTGGCAGCATGTTGTTCACAAGGTTTGTCAGCATTGACAACATTATGATGGCATTTATTATTAAAATAATATTAAATTAGTTTCTAATGTGGTTGAATTTCAAGCAGGCATTTAATGCTGGGGCAAATGTCCTGTCTGAATCACTAAAACCTGTCAAAGAATCTGTAGAATCAATGCTGCAGCTCCAAACAGACAAGTGAAAAACATGAAAGTACGAATTCAATTGATTTAGAGAACGTATCCAGGTTTAGCGATAATGACCATGAGCAATCTGCTGTATGTGATAAATATCCGGCTCCTTCAACCCCACAATTAAAACAGGGGACAAGGTTACTGGATGATGGAGATTGCCATGAGCAGACTAATTGCTCAACAGAAAAAGAAAGTGGGGAACATGATGGGGAATGTAAATTTGTCGAAACTTCATGTGACAATTTGAATGCTGAAAGTTATCCTCAACCAAGGGAACCTGAGAAGACTCTGATTAAGGAGGAAGAGGATTTTGCCAATGGTTCAAAGGGTGAGAGTGCTGTTTCACTGAATCCACATAATAAAAAGTTTCTCAGCAATGCTGATGGTAATACATCTCTGAATAAAACGGGTGTACTTAATGATTCATGTGAGATTAAAGCTAATCGGAGGAAGATGAAAGTAAGCTGAATTATGACTATTAGTTCTTCTTATCTTATATGCGACTGTATGATGTAAACATCTTTCCCTGAGTTGCAAAATACCAACATTAACATTTACACTACCCTTTCCCTCCGTCTTGCTCTGTACCTTTTTCTTATGCACGCTCATGAAGTTGATATCAATGGCACTAGTTTAGGCACATGTAACTACAAATTATTCAAAATTTTGTTTAACCTGTCAATGTTCCAACATGTTGTATCTACATGCTTTGAATTATTAAAAAAAGCATTGTACCAGACATCTCTCCATTGTCAGGAAGTGAGTAAAGGAAATTTTATAATGGAATTGTCAAATTTTAACTGCTCTATGATTGTCAATCTTAGAAGGACACTTACAATGGGATTTCCTACTGAAATAGCTTGATAAAACAGCATGGCTCTAATCATCACCTCCTCTCCTTGTATTCAGTTTTAAATAGAATGTGTTGTCTGGTTAGGTCAAAATTCTGGAGCCTGGATCAGTAACTTATGGTCTATATATCAGTAATAATTATTAAACTTGAAAATGGCATAATTATCACACTTTTTAAATATTTCAACTGCATCTTGTCCATGACTGTTATTTCACCTGAAAGACTTTGATCTGCTCTCAAAAGAGTTTTAGTAAATATTTCTGTAAAATCATATATTTTTGTGTTGTTTGTTGCTTATCCTTAGTTTTCATATAACTTCTTTTTAAGGCTGTACAAATGATCTGCTGGTATGATTATCTGAATACAGTTATGATACTTGGTTTTGGTTTCAGGTAGACTGGACGCCTGAGCTGCATAAAAAATTTGTAAAGGCTGTCGAACAACTAGGTATTGATCAAGCCATTCCTTCTAGAATATTGGAGATAATGAAAGTGGAAGGTTTGACAAGGCACAATGTGGCAAGCCATCTTCAGGTCCTTTTTTGGCTTGCTGGTTATAGATATCAGTTTCTATTCCAAAGCTGCAAGTAGAATGACTATTTTATTTTCAACATCTTTCTGATAGTAAAGAAATATACATATGTCCTGGTAGGTATATTTTAGTAACAACTTTATGTTGAACAGAAATATAGAATACACAAGAGACAAAGTGCACCCGGGGAAGAAGATCGAAAATGGCATAATCAAAGAGATATAATGCAAGGGAGCTATTATTTGCAAAGACCAATAATGGCCTACCCTCCATATCATTCTAATCACACCCTTTCTCCAGCTCCTATATATCCTATGTGGGGACAACCTGGCAGTCAAACAGCTGGCGTACAGATTTGGGGTCCTCCTGGTTATCCCTTGTGGCATCCTACAGAAAGTTGGCACTGGAAGCCTTATCCGGGGGTAATCTTTTTATTCTGAATCAAAGCAGGATATAAGTTCTTCTTTTATATTAGCAAATTTTGCTTTGTGGCCTGCTATGTAGAAATTATGGATGCAGTTTAATATTTAGTAACTTGATGTTTCAGGTGCATGTGGATGCTTGGGGATGCCCGATGTTGCCACCTCCTCCAGCTCCTTATTTTTCCTACAATCAAGTAAGTATCAACAAATTGAACATTTGAACTCCGTTTCAATGCTATTTATATATGTTAATATAACCACGTGTGCATAATTTGTCTTTCCTAGTTAATTAAATTATTTGCCAGAGTGATGTTAATTAGATATTCTCATCAAACTGCAGAATATCCCTGAATTGCACAGTCCTAAAGCAGTGGATTATAGATTCAGCATGCCACAAAGTTCCTTTGAGCATCATCCGGTAATGCAGTACTTTCCTTTCAGTTTCTTTCTACCATGTCATCATAAAATTGTTTCGCTAGTTGACAAATAATAAGAAAAAGTTAAGAAAATTTTAGTGCTCTTTACTCCCTTGACAGAATTGCAATACCGACCAAGGTATGTAGATGAGAAAATGTTTCAAATATTGTGTCAAGCATGTATCTTAAAATAACCACGGTTGTATAAAGCCGTTTATCTAAATACTTTGTAGAGTGCCAGACGACCAATTGTGTCTCTAATTAGGCATGTATTTGATTTAGATCAATGTTCTTCGAGTGCTAAATCACTTGGTGGTTCTAATTGAATTTGCATGGGAATGGACCATTTCTTAGTGGACTTGCCTAATGCCTGAGTTATGCACGTACAAAAGTGCCTAATGCCCGAGTTCCATGCATGCATGCAGGCAGAGGAGGTGGTAGACAAGGTTGTGAAGGAAGCAATGAGCAAGCCATGGCTACCACTACCCTTAGGACTGAAACCTCCTTCCATGGATAGTGTTTTGGCTGAGCTCTCCAAACAAGGCATATCCAGCATCCCTCTTGGCAACAAGGGTTCTTCTACTTCTAAACCCTGCTGACGTGTACAACTGATCCCACCGCCGGGTCCCGCAGAATAGTGGTTTTGATGATGACGGGGCTGGCCAGTCACACATCAACTCCCTGTTGACTCTTGTAATTATTTTGTTTCTCAAATTTCCCTCAGGTTGCAACTACAGTTGTAGATTTGGCTGGAAGTTGGGACCATTTACTTTGCCTCGTGGTCCCTGCCGCTACACCGACCACTCATGATGTCTCTCCTTAAGCTGCTGAGCGTTGATGGTTGATGGTTGATATGATATGATATCAGGTCAGGTCATACACCACCATGATGCATCACAAATGGACAAAACATTGATCCTATTCCACCCACTAGCCAAAACAAAATGCTAAAAGTAACATAAAAAAAAGGTTAAGCTGTTCAGCAGTTTCAAATTCAATGCAGTGCATGGCTCCATTTGTTGAAAGATGAGGGCTGGCCACGCATTTGATGAAGCTTTATACAAAATGTTGTGGCTGAAAATAGGTAAT
This sequence comes from Spatholobus suberectus, assembly GCA_004329165.1. Taxonomy (NCBI): domain Eukaryota; kingdom Viridiplantae; phylum Streptophyta; class Magnoliopsida; order Fabales; family Fabaceae; genus Spatholobus; species Spatholobus suberectus. The sequence goes on along the minus strand of CM014730.1, from coordinate 86,431,122 downwards.
AATGTTAACTTTTGATGTTTGTGGTGGTGGGGATTTTGGGTTGTAAGTGATCAGCTTTGGGGTCCGTGTAAAAATTGCATTACGGGATTGGGGGCGTCTTGGTTCTGTTCGTGGTGTTGGGGAGGGGCCTAGTTGAGGTGTCTAATAATGGAAAGGGTAGTTAGAATAATGTTGTGAATAAAGAGGAGTCCAGGCTTTGGTGGATGCTAACTTGTTCTTTCCCAATTCAATTTGTTCAGCTGTTTCAGCTAACTTCAGAATTGAGAACAACATTTAGTTTGTGCAGGTCAGGTGTTCTTATAACGCTCTGGGGCTATCCTTCTGTTCTTACTCAATTTATCTTTTTTTTTTTTCGGAACTCAGGGTATCTCTCGAGCAATTGAGATCTATTTAAGGGTTCTAAAGTAAGGGACATGCACTATGGATTTATGATCATTACTTTCTTTTAAAGACTTTAATTTTATATATCATTGATGTCAAATTTTATTCTAAATGTGACTTTTAAAGTAATAATTATAAAAATAATTTTTAATTATATAAAATCTATGAATGCATTCAATTAAATTTTTAAAGTAATTTTTTAAGGGACTTGAACCTAACATTTATAGTTAGGGTGCCCACCCTAGAAATTTCTTTGGTTGATTTTTTGGTATGGGAAACGATAATAACATACTCTTTATTATTAATTATATAAATCTTATGTTGGTTTTATAGAATTGGAAACCGGACTTAAAACGATTTAAAAAGTTTAATGTGAACTTACTATATAACAAAGCATGCATTGAAAAGAATGTGAGCGAAATACAATGCCAGCGGCTAACGTTGTCACCCAAAAATAAAAGTGGTGGGGGTAAAATGTTTGTTGGATTGCACTACAGGCGTATGATCATTATGCTTCAACTGGGTAGGAGTGACAAATAGACGGGTCGGATAAATTTTTAGTCGAATTATAATGGATTGGATGAAAATAATTTATTAATTTATTTCGATTTATTAAAAATTCATTTAAAAACTTAATACATTCATGATTCATCTAATAGAATTCAATCCAATTAATCATTAACAATTTTTGATGGATGAATATCTAATCCATTCACAAAAATAATATAGTTTAAAAATTAAATAGTTTTTATTTTTAAAATATTCTCTTCTCTCTCCTCTCTTTCTCTAACCTCTCTCTCTCCCTCCTCTCTCCTACTCTCTCTTTCTCTCTCCAATTCTGTTGTATTAAAATAACATTCTTTCAAGTTACCACAAAAATTATGTTCAAGAAAAAATGAAAAACAACTACCAAGGAATCTTCGAATGTAGATATTTGAATTTTTTTTACCATAATTTAAAATAAAAACATATTTCAATAACTCTAATTTTGTGTAGGGAGAATTGACAAAATTTAAATATAATTTCTTAGCAATTCACATAATAGCTAGGATGCAAATTTGAATCACTAACTAGCTATATCATAAATGTTTAGGTTTAAGAAATTATTTTTAAACCTAATTAGAATTTTTTTTATTTTTTAATGGCTACTCTATTTTTTTTAATGAAATTTGATTATAAGACCAAAAAACAAATTATTTTGAAAAAGAAACTAATTAGACATGTCTTTTTATTTTTTTTATCTAATGGATTTTATTTTTTTATTTAATGTAATCCAATGAATTTTGAAAAAATAGTGGATGGATCACTAACCATTCATAAAATTAAATGGATGGATTGGATCCAATCCATTATAATTTTTTTGTGTAATAGATGGATTGGATGGATTTGCTTGTGGATGGATTGAATGGATACTGGATAAATGGATTATTTTGCCACTCCTACAACTGAGTTATTCTATTCCACCTCTTAGAAAGAAAAGAACTTAAATAAAAAAATACTTAATAGCATGACAATACATTTTTACAAAACTGCTACTCCAACACATGTAATGGAGGCGTAAATAGTCAAGTAAAATCCAATTCACAAAATCATTTGATCTATGGACAGCATTGTTGTGGTAAATGCTGTAATGCCAGAGGAATCAATTGACACCATTCATCAATTGAATAAAAAGTGTTTAGCAAAAAAAGGAAAAGAATTAATTATTTCAAATTAAAATATTTAAACATTTAATTTCTCTATAAAATATATGAAAGATATAACCAAAATTTTCTTTTAGCAATAATTCTTAAAATTTTGAAATGACTGATTTTGGGTCTTTTAAGAACAAAAAATGTTTTGTACGCATATAAAGAAAATTTAAAAGTGATGGAAAAATATCTAGTTTATATTGAAGCTCTCACTCTCCTCAGTTTGAGAGTTTCTCAATTAGAAATTTTTAATACTCTCTTTCCTAAATTTAAGAGGTACATTTCACATACATTTTCCACAACTAGTAATTTTCTTTTTAATCATTTTAAATTATTTTTCATTTTTATTTGTATATTTAATTTTCTTAACTACCTATCCATTTCAATTTAAAAATAACCTTATATTATAATTTAAATTATTTATTATAAATTTAAAATATATTATATATATAAAAATATTTATTTGTTATGAATTATAATTATATAAAAATATTTATCCTATACAATAAACAAACTAAAATACTAATGATAAAAAAATATCTACAAATAATGAATAGATTTCCGCCATCAGAGTTGGGCGGAGCGTTCAATTTTGTTTATTACAAATGGAAAATAACTTCGTCACACTGGATTTTTTTTTTGTCAATGAACCAAGATTTTTTGTGGATGACTTAACGGGTAACAAAATGAACAGTATCTACTACTACAAGCAAATTATGTCGGACTGATAAAAAAAATGATGTGGGCCATTAATAACCCATACACCAAATTTGAATTGCTCGGAAGAATCCAAGCGCACGGACTCCGCTTTTCTCACCCATTTTTTTTTTCTTTTTTCCCTCCAACTTTTAACAAAAAAAAGTAAAAAGACAACCCCACCCTCACCTTTTTCCTTCTCTCTCTGATTTAAATTATTCTCACCCCCTTCCCTCCCCCTACATCAGTCCCTCTTCTCTTTCTCTCACCCCTTCTCCTCCCTCCTTCAACTGTCTCTCATCCCTCAACTCTTTCTCGTCCCAATCTCTCCTCTTCTCGCTAGAGTTTGTAAGCCGCCACAATCTCTGATGGACTTTGCACGTCGTCGCCAGAAACTCTTGCCAGACTTCATTCTTTGCTTGGGTGAGTTTTTTCCTTTTTTTTTTCTTTTAAATTTAACGGAATTGCAATTTTATTGTATATCAGTTTATTTTTTATTTTCTTGTCTTTAATTATTTATTTAAATTAAGTTTTAGTAATATTTTATAATTTGTTAAATTATTAATTATTATTATGATTATATTTATAATTGTAAATTAATAATTATCATCCTGTTAAATTTATATGTATTGTGCACAACAAAAACATGTTTTCATTATATATGGAGGTACACTTCCTTAATGCAATAGAAATATGTTTTAGTTGTATATATTTTACAATGAAAATATGTTTTCGTCAAAAATATTTTCAAAAAAAAAAATAACAAACAAAACTTGAGGTGAAAAGAGAAAAAATTCGGGTGGGAATAACAACCCCCCAACCACATGTTGCTTAAGACACCGGGTCCATATATGATATGATCATATATTCATATGCATAACAGATAGAAATCCAAGCACAGTCCAGTGAAATCATGCATAATCATGAATCGAGTCTGACTAGTATTTCTAATATTCGAGCTCAATCTGCAGCTTCAGATGGATGCCTCCTCCAGTTGGTAGTTTAAAATTGAATTGTGATGGGGTAGTTTCGAATGGTGGAAGGCGTGTTGCCTGTGGAGGAGTGGTTAGGGATCATTTTGGCGCACCAGTCCTCTTTTATGCTTGTAGCTTAGGCTCTTCTTGTTCAATTATCAATGCAGAATTGTGAGCTATTTTTTATAGCCTCCCAATCCTCCTTGCCAAAGGGGTTGGTAGTAAGGTGTACGTGGAGTTGGACTGGGCGTTGGCAGTGCATATGCTGCATGAAGGTGTTCCTCAAACGCATGGAAGTTACTATTTTGAATAGTATCGTCTCGTTGGCTAATCAAGTCCAATTGGAGTGTTGTAGTCATGTTTTTTCGAGAGGCCAATTTTGTGACAGATGCGCTTGTGAAGAAAGGTCTAGGCCTATCTAGTGAAGTGCATATTTTTCCTATAACCCCAGCTTGTGCACAGCTTTTGTTACTTGCAGATTTAGCTTCTGTTCACTTTAGGCGTGGTGTTTAGTTTTTTGGGCTTTTAGCCCCTTTGTATCACCCAAAAAACTAAAAGATAGAAGCAGAGCCTGCTTTAAAAAATGTTTGAACCGGACAGGCTGCGTTTGTGCTTGTACTACTATCTGTTTAGAATTGGATTTTGCTATTAGTTGTACAGGTTGTTGCCCTTGGGCTTGGGCCTTTGGCCTTCGAATTTCATTGCTTTATTGACAAAACAAAACTGATCCGAAGTCACAGCAACATCTTTATTTCACCATGCATTATGCATGTGCTGCATTCTTCGACTTATTTTTCTTCTAAACCTGTAGCAATTCTAAAACAGGCAAGGAAAATTTAATAAAAGAGACATTCTGTTTGCCTGTCTTTGTTGTACGGGTGATTGCCGTGAGTGGAGGAGTTAAAATGTTTTAATTGAGATAGCTACGTAGAAAATTTAAAAATATGTTTTCTTTTTATTTTATTCTCTGTTTAATTTTTGGATAAAATATGTTTTTGGTCCTTCTAAAATTTGTCAAATTCGGTTTTAGTTGCCCTAAAATTTTTTGTTCTATTTTGATTTCTCTAATTTGAAAATGTATCATTTTTAGTTCTCAAAATAACATTTAAAAGTGGTTATAAAGTGCTATTTAAACCACTTTGAGGACTAAAGATGGTGTATTTTTAAATTAGAGAGACTAAAATATGACAAAATTTTAGAGGGACTAAAACCGAATTTGACAAATTTTAGAAGGATTAAAAACATATTTTATCCTTAGTTTTTTAACCACTACATTTGATAAAAAAATGTCTTTTGTTAGAGGCTAAAAGCAAATAATTTTAGTTACGTCATAACTGAAACCAGGTTTAAGTTCTTAAAAGTTAAACAACAAAAATATCCCATTTTCAGTGTTAATTTGTACTTTGCATTATCATCCTGTCGGATAATGCCTCTTACCCGTGTGATAAAGCTTTTTATTTTTTTGTTTACTTTTAAGTATTTTGTTGGGATGAATATTTCTAGTGACACAGAGAAAAGGTACAATGCCATGACTGCATGTGTAACTTTCTGTATGCACGCATGCGTTGAAACTGCTCGAGTCAAAACCCTAATAAATAACAACCATACAGAATTGATTTAAATGATAAATAATTTTAAGTTTAGGAGTTGACAGGCTTTATATATTCTAAAAAAAATATTTTTTATATCTAAATAGTATTATAAAGATTTTGTAAAACTAAAAAAAGTAAAATAACATAATAATGAAAGTTGACTTAGTTATTAATTGAATCATTGTTATTATTCATTGCAGGCCATAGGGACAAATAGAAATATTATTAAGTAATAAATAACTTTAAGAGCATATGAATTAATGATCATTTAAAAAATAATTATTAAAAATAAAACAAGTTAATTCAAAACCATGCAAATTCAAAGATTAAAAAGCTTATATACTATTAAAATTCGAATTTATAGAAAAAGCATTTAAAAATGTGCTCGCTTTTCATTATTTTGCAAAAAACATTTTTTTAATTCTTTTGATTATAAATAATTTAAAGGATAAATTACTGAGTAAATCTCTAAACTATTTAAAAATTTATAATTAAGTCTCTAAACTAAAAAAGTTATAATTAAGTCTTTGATTTTGTAAAAGTTTTATAATTGAGTTTCTAATGTTAATTTATGGTGGTTTAAAATAAAAAAAAAATATCAATTTATGACAGTTTTAAAAATTTTAGAAACTTAATTATCAAAATTTTACAAAATTAAGGACCTAACTATAATTTTTTAGTCTGAAGACCTAATTAAAAATTTCTAAATAGTTTATATCTACAAATTAATTTAACCTAATTTAAAACACACATTAAATTGCTGTTATACTGTGCCAGAGTGTAGAAATAGGAGGACAGACAGAAGGGCATACATGTCATTCAATCGGATGTCCATCACAACGCAATTTCGGGGGTTGGCTGTAATGCAACGAACGCCAGGGCGAATCGCGCGGTTCAAAGAGATCCCAATCCCATGGTTCACAATTTTTAAACACTATTTATTAATTGTTTTTGCTGAAAAATTAAAAAAATTAAAGGTGGGGATCATCCACAATTTTATGGAAACTGTAGAGGATCCTGTCAATGCCAGAGTGGCATTTCTCATCTTTTCTATGTCTTCGCTCCTCTTCTCTGTGGCTGATTTCAATTTCAATTATTCAATTCCGGAAAGCCAACCTTCGCAATTTGCAACTCGAAATCGTCGATTCCTTCTGTAAGTTCTTGCAGCTTAGACCCACTCACCTCTTCTCATCATTTTTTGTTATTTATTTTTCCTTCAATGAATCGCCGAAGCGCTTCCTCATTAATTTTCCGAGCTTCATTTTACTGCGAATAGGGCTCAATTGCATTCTAAGCAACATCACCATTTTTTTTCTTTAAAAGGAATTGGGGATATAAATTTGCGTTTATTATTTATATAATTGGGGAGACCGCTTCCCTTTTTACGTTTTAGAAACGCTTTTCTGCCTTTTGTAAATCAATCGATTATTATTGTTGTTATTAATTTCTGTCTTTTTTAGACGGGAAAGTGTAAATGGACAAGTTGAAGTTAGCATATCTCCTAAAATTCTAATTGAACTAATTTTTATTTATTTCTTATCTGATACTATAGGGAAATGCCTGTCTGTTTCTGCAGAAAATATATATAGGGCATTGGTCTCCTTTTTGAATTGTGGTTGAGGGATTAAAGTATCATTATAGGGAGAGGATGGCATGTAGGGGATGCTGGGAGTGCCTTTTGAAGCTTTTGAACTTCATACTGACCCTGGCTGGTCTGGCCATGGTGGGCTATGGAATCTATCTTTTTGTTGAATTCTCTAAAGCTGAGGATGATGACACGCCGGCAATTTCTCCTGTCAGTGATGATCCTGCTCTGATTCAACTTGCCCGGCCCATGCTTATGGCTGTGCCTCTATCCAACAGCTTTTTCGATAAGTTGCCCGGTGCTTGGTACGTGTGCTGCTCTCTTCTTGCCACTTTTGGGGCATATCTGTTGCTTTATGTTTATTCTTGACTTGTTAAAGGTTTTGTTTTTGGTTGTATTTTGCTTCATCAGTTTGCCATCTGTTATCTAGTTTGGCCGCAGGTTATTATTCATGTTGACTTGACAAAGCTTTTTTCCATGGGGGTTTGGGGTAAATTTGCTTTAATGACTTTTAAGCATGTTATAATCAGTACTATATGAAATGCATAGTTAAGTTAAAGAAACAATTCTAACTCGTTTTAGAAAAATTATGGGTCAAATGCATTCGGTACTTTATACCAGAGATAGTAGGGCTTTAGAGTTGGAATCAACCTCTCAATTAGATTCTAGGGCACAGCCTCTAGTTTTAGGTGTGTACTGCTATAATATCATTATGTTTGATTTTGGTCGCGTTTAGTGAGATTTACAAGGTGGAACTTTTGGAATGGTTGGTCAATAGATTGTGGGCTTGTGGTTAAGAAATAATTGGAGCTTCAGAAGGTAAAATTTAAGGCTAAGCATGCTTCATTCGGTGGTGTAATTGGTCCATCATTGATTATTGTTGCCATTGATTAAGAAAAGAAACTTGAATCTACTTTATACACTTTCTAAAATGGCGCACAAAATGTGAGTTTGAATGAACTTTTATTTCTTCTGGTGTAGTGGTTTTTACTGACTTGTATACTTGTGAGAAAAAGAAAATGTCCTTTTTTTTTCTGTTATTATTATTGTAAATTGATGGAACTTTGTGATCCCTATGCTGTACTTTTTGTTCATTCTTGAGTCATGACTGATATTTTACATTTATATAATAAACTGTCCCATTTTTCACTCGTAGTACAATTAGTACACTACACATATCATTACTTTTGGATGAAGATGACAAAGACTAACCTCACTCTAATTCTTTATTTCATGTTTGGCAGGTTTATTTGCTTATTTATTGGTATTGGAGTAGTTCTCTTTGTTATTTCTTGTTTTGGTTGTATTGGAGTTGCAACACGGAATGGATGCTGCCTGAGCTGTGTATCCTATTAGAACGTCTTATGCTACAGTAAACAAAATTTCATGGTCTCATAAATTTCCACTCATATACAAAGAAAACATGAGCTTAAGTTTCTGTTCCTCTCTCCCTCTGTGTATATGCGCAGCTGTGTGTGCATGTATACATGCTTTAATCTGTACTAATCAAAGAATTGTTATTAATTTCCTTAAGTCAACAAAGTATTCATTTTTGGTGGTATTATTGATCTTGGTAGAGCTGGGATGTGCAGCTTTTATATTCTTTGACAAAAACTGGAAAGAAGTAAGTAAAATTGTCTGCGGTAATTTGTGATCTGAAATTAAAGATGTATTTATCATCTTATAAATTATAATTATATTTTATTCAGGAAATTCCGACAGACAAAACTGCAGATTTTGATATGATATATGGATTTCTGAGAGAGAATTGGAATATAGTGAAATGGGTTGCTCTTGGAATTGCTATCTTTGAGGTAAGGAAGTTGTATGATTGGCATCAGAAAGAAAGCCATATTGTTTTGCAGTCATGTGTGTGTCTTTGTGCATGTTACCCACAGATAATAGGCTCTAGGATTATAATCAAGCTATCCATTTTATAAAGGATTTATTTTAGACTGGCCAATAAATAACAGATTTATTGGCCAATCTAAAATAAATCCTTTATAATTTAATGGGAGTCACTCGTCAATCATCAACAACAATAGGATTCCCCCGCCCCCTATCTCCCCCTTTCTTGGATAGTATTTTAAGATCTGGCCCAGTACTATTAGCCAACTTTTTTGTAATGCTTCTTTATTGATGAGAAATGAAATTATAGGGGTATACCTGGGGACTTAATTTCTGGACCCAAAAAAATAAAAAGAAGTTTTGATACCAATTGATATTAGATGAGAAAGAGAAAGCCGGAAGAGACAAAATGAGAGAATATCAAGGACTGAGAAGGTTGAAATACACTAATTAAATAACAATCAACTTCGAAATTCAGGAATTTTGGAAACAATGTGCCTGTGGGAAGCCTCACTTTATCTGCTGTGATGTAATACAATATTGCTTCTAGTTCTCAAATGTACTTGAGTACCTTATTGAAAATCTCTTATCCTACCCCCACTTACCTACCACCAGAAGGAGAGGGGAGTGGCCTATAGTAATGAAAGCTTTATACATGTGTGTGATGTAATGTGCCCACCATTATGTTTGTGGAACATAAAATTTGGTAGAATTCTTAATTTCTTATCATATATTATCTAAGGAATGTGTGTGAAAGTGCAGGCCCTTCTTTTCCTGTTAGCTCTTATTGTTAGAGCTACAAATAGGCCAGCTGATTATGATAGTGATGAGGAGTTCATTAATCCAAGGCAGCAAGTACGGCAGCCATTGCTGAACAGACCAGCAGGCCCAGCAACAGGGTTACCAGTTGCTGGGACAATTGACCAGCGTCCAAGCAGAAATGATGCATGGAGTACACGGATGAGGGAGAAGGTGCAATATTTTTCTCTTCAGTTGACTTTATCTAATATTGTTATGTAGTTTTTTCTTGTCTTTTTGTCTTAACAGGTATTTGTACACACTTGAGTGCTCCTGGATTGCGCTGGATAGTACCATACTTGTGTGAGAGTTTGGTGCAATCCAGGCCTTTTAGCCTTGTGGTTACCAAACATTTTCCCATACGATCACATATTTGGCTTTCACTTTTGGCTTCCTGGGTTTAGGTCTTGAGAGCCAATAGATATGATCTTTACACAGGATGTTTATACATACATGAACACACGCATGCGCTGGCGCACACACACACATATAAAGGAGTTATTTACGTGAGAATAGTTGATTATTATAAAAAATGAAAACAATAAATGAATATTAATCATTAGATCTAATTTGAATGATCAAGATTAAAAGATAAATCTACATAGCTTTTTTAAGTAGTCATGTCATCTAGTTTTAATTTTGACCATCTATATATATAGTAGTTTCTTCCGGTGTATGATTTTGTTGAGCATTTTAATTTTAATGTGTCTTCTGATTATAATATTATTCCATTTTCAGAAGAATATTGAAGCATTGAAATAGCTTTGCTATTGAATTTCATGTGATAGTTTTCAATCTCAATCATTCTGTTGAATTCATGTCTTAAAGGATTGGCTAAACCTGAATTATATCTAATGTTTTTCGGATGTCACACAAAGCGCAAAGCAGGACATCTTTTTTACATGGGACATGTTTCAATCAAACTCCGTCGGTTAGCGATCAGTGTAGATTTAATATTCAATTAGTCTTTTATGTTTTTTTTCTATCTTTTATCTTTGTACTAGGAATCATTGAAAAATACACACATGCGCACACACATTGTTATTAGTTTTGTTAGATGATTATGGCGATGTATGTGGTTTTTATTGTCTGACAGTGTTACTGTTCTTATTCAGTATGGGCTTGATACTTCGGAATTTACATACAACCCATCTGAGTCGCAAAGGTTCCAGCAAGTAAACTCACAGCCAACTGAAGAAAAGAGCCGCTGCACCATAATGTGATCTCTTTTGCTGAGTTTGTGTACACAACTCGCGCTGTACTGGATCACTCCATGACATGACCAACATCATCCTCATGTTTGTGTGTAATATTGTGTTGAGACGTCAAAATTTACTGTGGTGTTGCTTATGTTCATAGTTAGGGGGAGTAGTGAAGTCGTTAGATGCCCATATTTTTGCTTCGAAGCCGATGTTTGAAGTGGCCCGTGGCCATCACTGGCTAGTTGGGAAAACTATGATTTGGTCCTTAAAAGATTTGATCAGCATTAATTTGATTCCTACATGATTATTAACATCGATTTAATTTTCTAAAAAAGTTGACGCTAGTTCAGTCTTTCAATAATAAGAAATTAACATCAATTTAGCCCCTCAATGCTAGAAAATTGGCATTTATTGGGCCTGCTAACTTATGTTTTTATTTTTTGTTTTTACTTTTTAATTATCAAACTATAACCTTGTTTTCAATCTGTTTTCTGTTTTTAAAATTCATATAGAAGATAGAGAAAAAAAAGGTTATTTTCATTTGTTTCCTGGATAAATATTTGAAAATAGGAAATAGAAAAAATACGGTAATAATTTTGTAATTAAAAAGTGAAAACAAAAAATAAAAATAAGAAAGAAAAATTGAAGCAAACGGGCCTTCAATTTTTCAATTTCACAATGTGTATCCATAAAGATGTTTATGATGTCATATTTTATTATTGAAGTATTAAATTGATGTCATCTATCTTTTAAACGACTAAAAATGTTAATCCAGAAGTAAAATGAATGTTTATTTTTGGTTAGTTATTTTGTGAGGGCTATTTCCAAATATGCCACTGGATAGCTGTTTTATATTTGCGTGTTGCCGTGTTGTGACAACAAAAAAAGTTGTTTAGGATGACGTTTAAAAAAATCACACATTAAGATGCTTTTTAAAAAAATAATATGTAGTACATAGCTGTGGATGAAACAAGTTTGGCTTAAATATATTTAGTATGTGTAAAATGAGTGAATTTTAGTTTTAGTCTTTGTAATTTTTATTTTATTTTCATCTCTTAAAAATTTGAAATTATCATTTTTTGTTCTTATTATTATGTAACATTTGTTAACTGCTTATATGTTTAATAAAAGGTTATGTGACTTTTTCAAGTGACATCCACTCTTGTATATAGTATCCTATTAGCAAGTGACACATTTAAAAATTTTAACGTTATTTATTGACCTTAAAATGAATGCAAGGGGCTAAAAATAGTTTCAGATTTTGAAGGAATGGAAATCAAAGAAAAATGTAGTATAATGACCAAAATTAAAGTTCACTCATTTTATGGGGACCAAAAATAACTATTTTAAATTTTAGAAGGATGAAAAATAAAGAAAAATTTATAGAAACCAAAATCAAAATCTATTTATTTTATAAGGACTAAAAATATATTTAAGCGAAAAAGTTTTAATTGTTTGTAATAATGATTGGTTTTTATAAGGGATAAACCACACCTCACTCGCTTAAGCTTTCTGACGTGACATTAAACTTGTCATCTCATTTACATTTCATTTCACTTGAGAAGATTGATTAACTTTAAATGCTGTAAATAAAACCCTAAACATGGTTACATTTGCTTGTTTTGTTGTGGATTTTCTGCTTTATTACAGCTCAATTTGGAGTAAATTAAGTCACGGCTTCTCTCCGTCCATAAACTGGCCTTGAATTACATTGCAATGCAATATGATCGACCAGTAGGAAACTAGGTGACCTTCTGGACTAATATTTAGTTTATTGGGTTGAGATCTATTAAATTATAGAAGGCACAAATAGTTCTCCTAAGATTGGTAAAGACTTGGGCCATGTTGTCTCACGAAAATATTCCCGCTTCTTTCTTCAAGGTGTGAATTGTGAGTGTGAAAAAAATAATATATATAGTGGGAACTGGACTTTTTTTTATTAAAATAGTGGGAACTAGACTTCTGTTTCGTTATATGACATTGAAAAATAAACACACAGAAGGTGTACCTAAAGAAAATAGTAATAATATGAGGTCGAAAATGAATGTCCAGAAAGAGAAGCAAATTCGTTTTAGAGTTGAGACGTTCTGCCCTCTGTTGTCAAATAAGCCCCCTTTTTTTTTATGAATTAATTAAATATGTCTGAGAAGGCTCTGGAACGTTCTTTGGTTATTATTATTCTAAACATTTCTTTCCGCGTATGTCTAGAAGAATCTTATGCACAAAACAGATAATTACTCTTCATATAGATATTATCAATTATGCTGAACGCTTACGTTGTCACTTTCTTAATTAATTTTTGCGCTAAACATGCATCATATATGTCCATGGCATGCATAATACAATATTTATTATGCAACTAATGCACTCACTCACGTAGCTCAAGCTACGAATCACATGGGCCCAATATATTTATTTTCTAGTTATTCTACTAATTTTCTCTCTAGGCTTGTTTAAGGAGGACAGATGCTCAATTTTTATTAGGGGTAACGGTGAAGATGTTTACTGCCTTATTTCATGTGGTTTTGATGAGTAGTGACGAGTTGGCTGAATAACACTTTCATTCCCCTCCCCCCCTAGTCTTTATATCTTTTGTTGCATTTTTTTGAATCATTTAAAATTTATTTTAGAGGAGATTTATACACTCTGTTTGGAACCGAAGAAATAGAAAGGAGGAGCATGTAAGAGGAGGGAAGAGAAGGAAAATGTTGTAATTTTTGTTTGTTTGGTACCGTGGAAAGGAGGTGAAATTAAAATAAAAAAAAAGTTAGACCCACGCCGCTTTTCTTCGACGCTAAAATGAGACAATTTGCAAAGAAATCATCCGCTTTCAGCTGTTGTTTCTGAAAATAGTCTCTCTTCTTCGTGGTGAAGCTCAGGTGGTTGTAAGTGGGAAATCGATTTTTCTACAAGCCAAAATTGATTTTGTAAGTGGAAATGCGTTAAATCAATTTTGTAAAGCTTTCAAGTCGATTTTAACGTTATGGAACTATAGCAACGTGGCATCCCAATCGATTTGGACCATGGTAAAATCGATTTTTATTTTATTTGAGTGTGGGGAAACTGTAGCACTGTTGCGTGAAATCGTTTTTTAGCCTTGACAAAATTGATTTCAATAACAAAGTTGATTTCAATAAAATCAATTTGACTGCTTGCTCTTCATATACAAAGTATTTTTTGTTTTTTTATCTATTGGCTAATGGTATTGGCTCCACGTGTTCCAACTAATTGTTCCTGCATCATTTATATAAATTAGTTATTGATTGACCAATACTATCCACACAAAATTACAAACTCTTCCATGGTAAAATCGATTTTTTGTTAAGAATTTTGAATCACCTCTCTCTGGACCTCCAATAAAATAGATTTTGTTGCAATGCAAATCGATTTTGATCATTGTCTGTGCTTGTATAAACATATTTTGTGTTCTCTGGAGATCATGGTAAAATCAATTTTTATCACTACAAATCGATTTAACCAACCATAAATATTTAGAAAACATGTGCGTAAACACGTACGGGTATAATGATAATAATCCAATTTCATTTCTTTTTTTTTTCTTTCAAACCAAACAACCCCACATATTTATTTTCATTTTATTTCTCTTCAACCAAACAACCTTAATTTTTATTCTATTTCTCATTTATTTCTTTTCTCTTCTTTTCTCACCTCTTCCCTCCCTTTCTCTTTTTTTCTTCACCCCCTACCAAACACGCCTGAAACCTATCCCAATATTCTTTATGTGTAGGTAGCTAGCTAGCATACGAAAACGTAAACAAGTGGAAGATAACATTTTTAAAAGAAAAAAAATAAAGAAAAACAGAAAAAAGAACAGAGGAGAGTCAGGTTTAATATTGTTAATGATGGTTGACTATACACGTACGCACATATACACACACGATTTGTCAAAAGGGTGGCTCAACTTGCGCCCATTTTCATCGCTATTGCATTTGGTAGAAGTGTAGGTCCTTTTGCTACTTGTGAGTTGCTTCTCGATTTGCCTGGAGAAAGAAACCTAGTGGTCCGGGAACCTTTTTTTTTTAGAAAAAATAAAAATAGGAAACTATGTGCATTTGCTTTTAGTTGGAGAATGACCATTCATTGTCGAGTCTTTTCAAAAGTGCAACTTTGCGTTTGTAGAGATTGCAAGGAAAGAAACCTTCTTTCTATCGGTTGGATATACGAGTATATATTGAAGAAGCTGACCATAAGGGCATTCATGATAACACCGTTTGCAAACCTCCGCGGAAACAACTATGTATGCACAAACTAGATTCCTCATTTAACATTACTACCAGTCATGTGAGTTATTAGACTTTAAATTACATAATAATACATTATTGAATCACAGTATAATTTCTTCTACCCTTATACAAGCATACAAATTACACTCTAAAAGAAAAAAATCTAAATAAAAACAAATTATTTTTTTAAAGTAAATAATGATAAAGAGATCAAATATTAAAAAATCTAAAGAAAAACAAATCAAATTACCAGCTTGCAAGTGGATTTTTTTATTTCAATTATTTAATTGATTTTGAGTGAATAAAATTACGGTGTTAGTATAAGTTTTGCTGGGAGTTCAAACCTTTACTTTTGGCTTTTGTATGGTTGATAAGATCTGTTAGTATTTAGAAGGAGTTTACATTTTTCGATTGTCAATGTTGGTGTTATTAGAGAAATTGTATTTATATGATAAATTTCTATACAGAACAGCATAAAAGGGATGACATATTATATTATGATGTATATCTACACTCGCACACTTGTAGTTATGATCATATCAATAAAGTTATTAGCTATGTGGTCATTAGTGAAATAGATGCTAAATAGTTTATTTTTGCTAGTAATTCTTGGCTAATGGTTTTATTGGCTGAAATGATCATGTTTCGTTGTCATTATTACTAAGTTTGTCGGTGGTCACAAAGTGTTAGTAGTCATTTTTAAAATGAATTCAAAAAGTAAATTAAAATCCAATTAATAATGTTTGTTCTAAACCAACAACTTAGCCTAAAACGCCCAACAATTTGCCAAATTGTGGCCGAAACTGAAATTCGTTAAACCAAGATAGTAACTTGTTAACAATCCGACAGTCATTGCGAGAATGACTAGAGGCATCACAATTGCATTTATAACATTTCTGCTAAATGATATGTCATGCAAGCTATATAAACATTGGATTCAACTTTTTAAGGTATATATTCACTCAAAGTCTTACTCTTCTCTTAAAATACACACTGAATTGAGTATTGGAGTTTCTTTGTAGGTGACCATTGTCAATACTTCATTTGTCGTGATTGGTTGCCAACTACTGTGAATCCTCCGATCTTGAAAAGTTTTGATATGTCCTTTCAAATTTATGTTTGTGCCTGAAATATTTTAATAATGTTCCATCAAACATTGTCCAATTGGGTGAATGTTAGAATTTTTTGGATTTGGACTTCTATTGATTAGTGGGTTTAGTTTTATAAAAATGGGTTGAATGAATAGTTGGTGATTTTGCTTGTAAGTCGACCCATATAATTATGTGATCCATTTGGGAATCATTATGCATATATTATGTATGTATTTATTTATTCAGTTAAAACCCAATTGGAAAGTGTTTTAATTATGGTGTAGGGCAAGTAACATAGGGCCATGATAGATAGAAATTAATTAGTGTTGTTATTATATGTCAAGATCCCTTTTCTATACTTGATACTTTGCCTGTCTACTTTTCTCACCAAGGGGTTCAATTGTAAAGGGAAAATGGATTTCGTGCAGTCAAAAATTCCAATCATTCATGCAATTAATGCTTTGCAATGTTGGATGAAGATCGGACAGCTCAAATCTTAAATACCTATTTTAAATATGATTTATCTAGATACAATGAGAGTCGTTTGATTTTCATCCATTGGTTACAAATAGCTGACTGCGTGAATGCGTGATTTTACCGACTGAAGGGAATTCTAATCCTTGTAAAAGAGAGTTAGAGGAAAATATCCTATTTCGTACACACAAATGTGTACCTTTCTACAAATTGATGAGATAGTGTTGTCTTCGTAAAGTACATAATTTATTGTAATTTTCTTATATTCTAAATCTTAATATAGTTCCAAAAAATTCTTGCACTAAACAGTCAAATTTTCAAAAATGATGATAAAATAACTGACTACAACAATACAGTATTTACAATAATCATTAAATAAGTTGTAAATATTTTCTACAAATAAAATATTTTAATTCTTTAATGGAATTTATGTAATTTTTTCTTTCATATAAAAACCTTAGAATTGTATTTAGTCAAGAATTATGTAAATTTTATGCTTATACTAAAGATTATATACTTGGGAGATATTCTGGGGGTTACCTGGATACTATTCTTATAAGTCGGCTCGCTCTCTCACTTGACTTACAAATCGTCGACTTCGCTTATCTTGGTTAACACGGTCTTCCACATCTTGGATGAATCCCAATCAAAGTTTCATGCCTATCCCGACATAGTGAGGAAAATGCCTAACGGCAAGGAAAAGACCTAATGAGACACCTAAACACATGCCGCCATGTGACACCTCTCCTTAATGGTTTTTTCCTCCAAAATACTCTATATAAAGGACTCTACACTCACCAGGTAAACATAACTCTCTCATTCTCACTCATTCTCTTATGTTCTTACTCACTTAGGCATCAGAATCCTTGCAGGTATCACCATCGGAGACGTTCGCGGCCACCGTGGAAGCTTATTGGAGCTCTTTCTTGTTCCTCCTCGTGTTCACCACATAACAGGAGAAAATTTGTATCAAAATTAATTTAGAAACTTTTTAAATAAATATTGCAAGTTACCAAGCAAAAGTCTTAAGTAGTCACATGAATATAAAAAATTGAAGTTGATTTATGCTTAGTTTGAATAAGCTTTTGAATAAAAACTTATAAAAGAAAAAAAAATAACAAAAGTAAAATGAATTAAACTTCTCTTAAGGTAAAATCAACTTATGTATTTATAGTTTTATAGAAGTTCTCTCATTTAACTTCTTTAAAAGCAATTCCTAAAAAAAAAAAAAATCTCTAAAAGCTAAGGTACATAAATTAATTTTAATTTATGAAAAAAAATTATTTTTTTATTTTTTATTTTCTCCTTCTACGGATTTTTATTGAAAAGTTTATTCAAACAAGACTTTAATTAGTTTTTGTTAGATTTATGTTTGATTTTTGCTAGTGATGTATTATTTTGGCAAGTGATACATGTAAATATTAGAGTGATTCTCGCTTGAAAGACGTGTTTAAAGTTTGTAAGTGCGTGTTTGGATCTGCTTCATATATGTACATCTCAAGCTAAAACAACATCAAATTAAAGAAGAAATGTAGAAGCTATTGTGAGTAGTTTTAACTTTGACACATCTGACTCTGTGAACACAAATCCAAACACACAAAGAGTCTCATAAGGGGAAATCCTAATTTTAAAAAATGGTATTTAATTTGCATGAGGAAAATTTGAATTTTTTTTATAAGAATTATAATATTTTCCACAGGAGACAATCTTAATTGAGTTAGATAAGACGACAAAAAAAATTAATTGGATTTTGCATCTCTCTGCTTCATTGAATCAAGCCATTGCAGCAGCTTCCACTTTCAATAGAGTATTTTGGGGGTTATTAATTAGCGTTGGTCGGTTATCAATGTACACATTTGTAGTTGAATTGAATTTGTTTCTTTCCGTTTTTATGAATTTATTCTATTTTGGCTGCAATGGAGGCCAGCAGCATAGGAATGGCTTTTAGTTTTAGCAAATTACAATCACTAAAACGGACTAAGATTTTAAAAGAGAAAAAGATAGATGCACCGCCACAAAGTCAATGTAGAGCTTTAATGAGAAGTCCTTATACTTGACAACTGCGAATCTACGATGCTAAATGCCAAATTGCCAATGGTATTGCCCAATAACATCACATATCACAAGTTCAAATTGTCCTTATCTACCCGTGATTCATAAGCCACTGATTAATGTGTAGTTTTAACATGAAAGTTATTTACTTAATTGATTGCGTTCATCTTTTAACGGATTTGTAAGTGGTAGCAGTGATCGTAGTTGAAAAAACTAAGTTGAAAAAAATTGAATAAACTGTAAAATCAAAATATATATATTAAAAATAATTAAATTGGATATTTTTCTTTCAGATCTAAAATAAAATAAAAATTGATCCAATCTTAAAATTATATATATATATTTAAAAATATTTTAATTAAAAATTCCACATTTAAAACAATTATTTAGAAACTTTTATATTATATATGAAGTCAAACTCAATTTCTTCTCTTGAATTCGGATACATGTTGTAGCATTGGAAATTAATTTAAAATTTAGATTTGTGTTTAGATATATTTTAACTAATTTTGCTCAAACTTGTATAATTTATGAGTTCTGATGAATTAACTACATTTATATGTAATGTATTTTCACTATTTTGATAAAATTATAATTTTATATTTTGATGAATTTATGTATTAAACATATTTGATAAAAGAAATTGATATGATCTAAATAAATTTAAATTTAATTAAATTTATAGTTTACAAAATTATTTAAATAAGATCTTTCTGCTTTTTGAACAATGAAACCTATTCAATTCTATTTTGTGCACGCCATTAATATTGTCCGTGGGTCCAATGCTCATCAAGTTGAGAAGCACATACTTGACGATGGCTGTGGCTGTTATCGTGTTTCATGCTTTCATGATTATTTGGCATTTGCTTTGACTTTCAAACTCGCTGCATGGTTCTCCTACTTTCTCTACATATTTCTCTTTGATGGATATATATACGAAAAATGATTGAGATATACCTCATTTTTTAGTGTAAAAAGTGGAAAAAAGAAAGAAAGAAGAAAAAAATGAAAAAAGAAAGAATAAAAATGTGATAAATAAAATGATGTAACAAAAAAAATAAAAATATTGTGTAAATGTTCGAATATCGGTAGATATTTAATTTCATTTTTTTTTTCGAGAGATTTCATTTGTGTGGTTAAAATCCAATCATGTCATTGATTTTGACAAATATATAAATATTTGAACGTATTGATTCTTTTAATAAAGGAAATAAGACATTCCTTTATACAGAAAAAAATACCTTCGTATTCGAATGAGAAAGTGAAAATTACTAAATTCGGTCAGCCGAAAGAAGAGGCTGCAAATCTCGAATTTATTCTTGACAGGAGTCGCTATTTAAAAAAATTAACGGATAAATTAGTTTACAACTTAAAAATTGATTAAAAAGTTAATAAGTTAATTTAATAAATTAAAAATATTTAATAAAATTAATTGTTAAATTAACTAATAAATTTAAAATGATGTAAAAGAAAAAAACGATAAAATAATAAAAATAAAGTAAAAAACTTAAAAATTCAAGAGGAATGCTAGCATCACTATCTTTAACACTCTCTTTTTAATATTTTCTCTATTATTAGTTGAAATTTATTGAAAATTACAATTTTTAGTGGGTCCTACTTAGGGATGGGAATAGGCCAGGTTTACATAAATAGGCCTGGCCTATTTTATAAATTTAAGGCCTAAGCCTGACCTATTTCTATCAGAGACTTTTTTTTAGGCCTGGTCTGGCCTTTTTAAAAGCCTGGCCTGGCCTATTAGCCTATGTAAAAGCCTACTATATTAAGACTTCTAAATAGGCCAACAAGCCTATTTGTAAATAGGCTGACTCATTAAACAAGCCAACAAGCCTAATTGTAAATAGGCTGGATAAGGTAAACAGGGCGAACTAGACCTATTTCTAATTTTAAGTGAAGACTGTGAAGTAACTAAGTAAGGATCTTGTGTTATTTTTTTTAGTATAAAAATATTTTATTTTATTTTAGTGTTAATGATAATCTGAATTCATTATATTTAAATGAATAAACAGGCTAGCTTATTAGGCTTAGAAGGGTTTTTTATAAGCCTAAACCTGACTTATTTAAATAAATAGGCTTTTTTAAAAGCTCAAGCCTAGCCTTTTTATTAAAAAGGTCAGGCCAGGCTAGGCTTTAAATAGGCCAGGCCATAGGCCCCTGATTGTGGCCTGGCCTATTCCCATCCCTAGTCCTACTTCTAAACCAGGAACTCTCTCTAACACTCTCTTCGTAACACTCTCTATTATTGGTTGAAATTTATTAGAAATCACAATTTTTGGTAGGTCTCACTTCTAAACCAAGAGATACTCATTAAATGAGAAGTAAAACCATCAAAATTTGTGATTTTCAATAAATTTCAACAAATAGTCAAAAGAGCATTAAAAGAAGAGTGCTAGAGAAAATGACGCTAGTATTTCTCAAAATACAAATATTACATGAAATAATGTTTCAAAAATATTGTTAAAATATTACAAATTACTGAAATAAACTCCTTTATTAAATAAATATAATTTAATTATTTTTAAGATAATTAAATAAATAAATAATTAACTTAAAAACCTTTTCAAAGACACACACAAGATCTCGAGAATCCTCAGGGTAGATTTTCTCAGCCATTGCATTTTTCACCTTCTAGAGTCTAGACAGAAAGCATCAACAGGGTTGTCAATCTCAATGTCTTAACCTCACAGCCGAAGATGCTGTGACAGCTGCTTACTCAGATTTCAGTGGCAATGGCATATTAACACGCATGCATGCATGTGCTGCTTGCCCCCTTTATTGTTGAATTCTAATGAAATGCTTAACTAGCTTTGATTTGATTGAATTGATTGCATGCATGTTTGGATTGAAATTGAAAGAGCTCAAAAATGTTTTTACTTTTAAAATAACAAAATTTGTTTTTTGTTTTATACATTAAAATGCGCAATTTTATATTAAAATCCGCATAAGCACTTTCTGAACCTTAAACCAAACATAATCGTAATTTCTGAGGTTGAGTTGTGACTTGTGAGTCCACTTTATTTCATTAGAAGAAAAGAGTTTTGGGAAAAAAAGATACATTTTTCAAAAGATACCGACTTGAGATAAACTGTACCATGTAACAAGACCACTTTATTGCATTGGACGATGCTAATCAATAATTTCAGCGGATATAGAAAAGAGTTTCGATATATATATATATATATATATATATATATATATATATATATATATATATATAATGGTTTGTTAATATATACTTACTTATTTTTTAATTGAAGTATGTTAACAAGTTATAACTAAAAATTATCTTAAAATACTAGTTGGAGCATATTAGCAAACCCCAAAGCATTTGCTACTCACTTATTTTTTAGTTAGAATACGTTAGCAAGCTACACCGTTGGTTTATTTTAAAATAATTCTTAGTTATAACTTGTTAACGTATTTCAACTAAAAAACAAGTAGGTGTATGTTAGTAAATTTCATACATACATACATATACATACATACATATATATATATATATATATATATATATATATATATAGTAGCAGTTTAAATGTGTATTTTATAGTAAAATGTTAATTTTTAATTATTGATAATTTCTTTTTAAAAAATATTGAAATTTAATTTAGAACTAAAGATATTGAAAATGATAAATTGAAAGAGATAAGAGGCTAAAAAATTCCTAAAAACATTCACATTGAAGAATGACAGCTAAAAACATTTTTATTCAAGATACATGTTCTCATTTAATATATAGGGTAGATTTTATGATACACTATAAAAACTTAATTGCATGGACATACAAAGTGCTATTTGTATATGTTTTTTTATTAAATTTTTTTCATTATAAAACAAGAAAATATATATTTCAATAAAATTTTATATCTTTCTCAAATAAAAGTGTATAAAGAATGGTATGAAAAAGGATGATGAATAAAAATATTTTTCGTATCAACATTGCATTCAACAATGCTGTAAACCAATAATAAAAAGAAAGTGAAAAAATGTGTCATTAAAATTCTTTTTTCAATTAAAATATTTAGCATTTTGACCAATGTGAGATTTAATTAGAAATTAATTACTTAGTATAGGATACTAAACAGTAAAATACTAATTTGAAATGATTTTGGTCACATGTCAATTATCTTATATTCTTATGCTTCGGGCACGAGTGGCAAAGAGCTACGTGATTTTGTGTGGCCAAAGTCTTAATCCTAAAGCTTTATATAAAGTCACACGTTTTACATTCTTTAAATCCCTATTAAGGGTGTTAATTCAAGCCAATCCGGTGTTCCAATGGCCAAATGTGAGTTGTATCGCAATGAATCAAGTATAATCAGGGTCAGACTAAATCTATTGGCTCAACTTACCATAGCGTAAATTCGTTGTACGTTTACATAAACTAGATCTACTTTTCAAACAATCTAATTAATTAATTAATTTTAAAAAATGAATTTATGTTAAAAATTAAAATTAATTATTATTTAAAATAATTCAATATTTATTTTCAATTAATATTAAAGTAAATAAAGATTTTATACATTTAGAGTCTATTTGAGGGATGAAATTAGGATTATAATTAATTTAAAACTAGAATTATGATATATATATATATATATATATATATATATATATATATATATATATATATATATATAATTACATGTAAAAAGAAATTAATTTATAAGTAGTGATGACAATGATAATAGTGATAATGGGATGAGTGATAATGATAGTAATAGCAATGATAATAGCGATAGTGATAATGATAACAATAATAACGGAGCAAAAGGATAACAATGACAGTGGTGGTCAATGATAGTAATGGTAGTAATGATAGAAATTCTAGTGATTAATGAAAATAGTGGTGGCGTGAGGGTGTAATGGTAGTAGTGGTTGATGATGATTATGGTAGTGGTGACACCAAATCACGACACCAAATCTCCAATGGTTGATGGTATGTATTGGTGGTGACAGAGTGAAAGATTGTGGTGATGACAATGATATCAATGGGTGATGAGTGTGGTAAGAGTAGTGGAAGTGAGACAATAATGATAGTAATGACAATGACGACAATAGTAATGACAATGGTAATGAATGGAGTAGTACAAAACAAATTGTATAAGGGTTAAGGTTAATTAAGAATTATAATTCAGAATATACGGATAAAAAATTGGAAATATTAATTCTAGTTATATTAAAATTCTATAAAATCAGATCTTAGAGTTATTATTCCAATTAATTTTAAAAAAATTCAAACGTATAATTACAATTTTAAGATCCAATTCTGTTTTAAACCTTATTTGTATGTCTAATGTTATGCATCAAACAAACACTAATGATATATACAAAAATATAAAATAAAGATTAGACGTGTTAAAATAAATTTAACTCGATAAATCAACCTAAATAATCTCATAAATTATGAGCCTTTACAATTATAACTTGATACCAACCAGACACAGGCGCAGCTTGCCGACAAGTCTAATCTTGCTTATGCAATCGTGTTTTTTGCGTCGACATTGCAATGCACCGGATATAAACTACCGCTCAAAATATTCTTGCTCTGACTATCTTGCTTTCGTGACACAACTCATTTTGGCATATATGTTTTTCTAATGAAAATAGTTCCTCAGATCAGAATCGTGTTCCATTTTGAGAGACGCAACTCAAACAACTGTCAATTGGTCATCCAAAGGGAAGACCGAGTAAAACTGACGGTGGTTAATCATATCCTGGTAAACCAGTTGCTACTCCACTTGTTTTAGTGACTGACTTCAACAAAGTCATATGATTATTAAATTATTTACTGGTAACGTGATTTAATTAATGAGTTGGCATATTTCAAAGAATTTGAAGGCTCAATCTATCAAGTGGTGTTTAAGAAAGCGTACACTTTAAAAAGATTAGCCGTGTCGGCTTATGTAAATGTTAAACACACATTTGTATCGGATAATTTGTTTAATTAATACTTTTAGTTATATGTTTTAATTTCAATTTTTAAACCTCTTTATCAATATAAATAAGAATAATATAATAATTAAATGAATTATAATATTTTATTATATTTATTATCAGAACATCAATTTTCTCTTTGAATACAAGATTATAATTTTATGTTAATTATATATACATATACATCTTAAAAAAATTCCAAAATTACAAGATCAACTTTTATTTTCATTGTTCTAAATTTATACATATATATTTTTTAAATCTCTTCTAGATACTTTTGCCCGTCAAGTCTCAATGGTTGCTAATCTAGTACTGTTCGCGTTTCCATGTGGCCATGAATAAAAAGAAAGTTTTTCTTCCTTTTTTCTTGCTCAATCCACTTGTGCGTAGTTGTACTTTTCCTGTTGTTCAAAAAGTTTTTAATATTATTTTCAGTTAAGCAAATCATAGTCAAAGGCATGAGTTAAGAGAAGTATTTTCTCTTCTCTTGCTTATTCCCCCAACGCTCTGCTTCTTCATTTGCGTGTTTTCAACAGTTGAAAACTAAGAATTCTTACCTTCACACATAGTGCTACTGCGCTGGGCCTCTCTCTTCCTCATCCTCATCTTTCTTTCAGTTTGTGGGTCAATGTCTTCACTCTTCTTCCTCTATCTTTTTTATTAATTTCAGAGTTTGTCAGTTTCTAAATCAGTGCTTGCTGAGAGAGAGAGAATATAAGGTCGATCAGCTAACAAATGGGTCTACAGCTGTCCGTGACATGATGAAATCTTAGTTTACTTTAGTTGCCCCTTTGAGCTAAGCATCCATTTAATGTAAGTGTCAATTTCTGTTTAGTTTAATGATAAGGTTGTTCCTTGTTACTGCCACCTTCTCATTAATGTGGGGTCGCTGCCACATCTTGGCTTTGATTATACGCTTTATTTTTATCTATCCTTGTTTTCTTAATTGCCATTCCCTCATCACTTTTGGTGTCTGCTAGTGTGTATTTATTAGCTTCTGCATTTGGGGCATGGTAAATGATCCATCTGTAGTTCTAGCAGATAATATTATTTGCATTCATATTCCAATTTTTTATTTAAAAAAAAAAAAAACCATTCGGGTTAGTTTTCGTTATTAATTATTTGCTTGACTGGTTGAATGTGATAATTTTCTGTTAGTTAATAAGTAACATTAATGTCCTATATTTGATGATGCCCTGCTCTACCATCATTTATATTTTCATAAATTGCTACGTAAGTGCTGTGCTGAAAATGACATATGGTTTTATTGGACTTGCTTTTGGGTTTGTAACGAAATTTCAACCAAGTGTGTTGTGTTCTATACTTTTATTAATATCAGAAAATTGCGACGCGTTGTGAGGACCAGCAGTATAATTTTCCTTCTGCAAGTTGCGATTGTGGTTGTGTTGCTGAGATGTTCACACATTTTCTGTCCTTTTCTGCTTGGTTCTAATAGGGATCTTCCTCGTCATCGGCATTCAATTAATCCCATTTTTTGTATTGTTACAGTAGCCTCATATTTAAATATTAACTGCCAATAGTGCCAAATGAATGTCAGTGGCTGATTCCATATTTAAGGAGTTGGGCTTCCAAAGTCCAGCAAAATACGCAATTGTGCCTTTGGGTCCTGTTGTGGTCTTTTGACCTTAAACAATGAAGGCAAAGAGAGGAAAACGTTCCGAGGTAAGGCTTAACGTTAACATGTTTGAAACTTACTTTTGACTGGTACCTTGCAGACTTCCTCATTTCATTTTATTGCAGGCCTTCTGGCCTTCCATTGTGATGAAAAAATGGTTAAACATCAAGCCTAAGGTGAATGATTTTAGTGAAGATGAAGTGGACACTGAAACTGAGAGTGAAGATGATGGTATGCTATGAGCTTTACCATATTCTTTTTCCTGTTTAGCTTGATACTTTTCAATTTTTCCCATTTGGTTCTTTCAATTTTCATCCAGCTTGCTCCATTAGAGACTCAAGAATGCGTGTGCGTGAAGATAATCCACTTAGAACACAAGGGATTCAGTCCATGTTCCCAAGTCAAACATCAGGCAATTCTCCATTCCTTTTAAGCAATCTAGTTCTGTAGTTTTAAATTTGTTTGACCTTTGCTTTGCTATTATTAACCTTCTGCCATGGCTTATCGGTTTGAAATTTATAATAGTTGCTTGTTATGAAATCAAGAATCTAAAAATACCTTCTCGTCATGGCTTGAATAACTTTGTTTTTAACTGGAGTCAAACTTGGCCATGGTACACATAACTTTTTGGTGTTTTAATGTTTTGGATGCAACTATGAGCTGAAAAAAGTTCTTTGGCAGAAACGAAAGGTTGTCTAAAGCATATTTCCATATGTTATATTAAGAAGACAAAGTCAAAGAATAATATGAAGACAAAGAGACTTTTAAGTCAACCATCTTGGTTAATTTTATGAATTCAAGTGATTGTTTTTATCACCTGACACTATCATCCGTGATTTGATATTTGTAATTCAGATGTGTTTTGTAAAGGCCAGAAGACAAGACACAGAAGGGGAAAATCAGAAACTCTGCGTGCTCAGTACATAAACACGAAGGAAGTGAGGTCTGGTGGTAACCTGGTTATGCGGCATGACATTTAAAGTTATTAATTTAACGATATCAATGAAATACATCTTAAATTTGGTTATTCTTCAGGGTAACCATTGGCACTTGGAATGTTGCTGGAAGACATCCATATGAAGATCTTGAGATTGATGATTGGCTTTATACTGAAGACCCAGCTGATATTTACATTCTTGGGTGAGTAGTTTCTGAAGTTGCCTATGCTTCATTATTTCTATTGAATCTTTATGTTTGTTTACCAAATTTGCAGAAGATATCTTTCAATGGTATAGTGTACCTTTGCCTGTTTGTACTTTGATGACATTTGTGTGTCCTATTTTAACTTCTGACTTCGGACACATTCACAATTTTTTTCAAGATGTACTAACTAACATCTAATCGAGGCCTTACATTCGTTTTCCAGAATACCTTTTTAGTGGCTGTTTTATGTAACGAACATACATGAAATAGGTCTATCCATTTATTAATAGCACCTTTAGTGCCCACCTCTAGTGATTGTTGTCATTGCTGGTGTTGTATATATCATCTATTGCATGGTCTTCTGATAACTAGAATCTTTGTGGCCATTCACAGTTTTCAGGAGGTAGTTCCACTGAATGCTGGAAATGTGCTAGGAGCAGAGGATAATACACCTATCCCAAAATGGGAGGCAATCATTCGAAGATCTCTAAACAAATCTTCTGAGCCTGACAGTAAACTCAAAAGCTACAGTGCCCCTCCTTCTCCAGTGTTAAGAACTTCTTCTGCTGCTGATGTTCTGGCAGACACTATAAATGCTGATAATCCAATTGATATGATGATTGAGGAGTATGTAGGAGCAGTTGACAATAATGAGGTGGAACAGCAGGAAGTGAAAAACATAATTGATATAGAGAATAACTTACAGTTGAGGAGAATATATGGCATTGATATTGACTGGCCTGAACGTTCATTAGATGCAGTCCCCCAAATTGTTGATTCCAATTCAAAGTTGCGGAGAGTACTAAGCACCTCAGCCAGAATTGGCTTTAACAGAACTGAGAGTACTTTGATATATGGTGTTGGATTGAAACGTTCACACCACAGTTCTGGAAATTTGGGCTTGTTAAGGGAAGAACAGCAAGTGATACCTGAAGTAGTTGATTCCTTAGCTGATGTCTCTGATGTGTCATCAGCTGAGGATGATGATACTTTGATTGAATTACCGAGTAACCAAGATGATAACTGAATTAGGTACCAAGAAATCATGTTCAAGTCCAAGGTATGTCCGGATTGTGAGCAAGCAGATGGTAGGGATATATGTATCTGTTTGGGTGCAGAGGAGGTTGAGAAGGCACATTAATAATTTGAAAGTTTCCCCAGTTGGAGTTGGTATTATGGGCTACATGGGAAACAAGGTAAGACATGTTTCACACTGAATGTGACATCATTATGGCAGACATATTTCAAAGCATTCCTGGCCACGAGGAATTCCCCGTCAAGTGTTTAACTAGGCTTCATAACATTACAGAATTAAGTACTAGTATAGTATGTGACACATGTATATCACTAACCATCAATGCAAATAGTCTGTGTACACTGATTACATTGCACCTCATCATGCTGAAGAAGGTGCATGCTGCCTATACTTTTGTTCACATATGTTGCAGCTTCTATCAGACAAATAGTAGTGGCTCCATATGTTTTGTGAGTCATAATGTGATCAGTGGCAGGCTATTTGCATTGTTAGATGTAAAGGTGTGCACTTAATGATAGAATAGAACCTGCTCGTTTTGACATGAGTGGATGTGATAACACATTCTCACTGATGCAGGGGTCAGTTTCGATTAGTATGTCTCTCTTTCAGTCACGTCTGTGCTTTGTTTGTTCCCATTTGACTTCTGGTCAGAAGGAAGGGGCGGAACATAGGCGAAACTCTGATGTTCACGAAATTCTGAGACGCACTTGCTTCTCATCTGTCTTTGATGCAGATCAACCACAAACAATCCCATCTCATGAGTAAGCTTTATTATATGATGAAAGTTTTCCTTTACAATTTTTTGCAAGTTTTCCTTAAAGATTCTGTGTTTCCTGCTAACAGCCAGATTTTCTGGTTCGGGGATTTGAATTATCGTATCAATATGTTGGATGCTGAGGTTAGAAAATTAGTGGCTCTAAAGAAGTGGGATGAGCTGATGAGTTATGATCAGGTGAGACTAGCTGCAAAATATGCACAGTTTTCAGTTTTTACATAGTATTTCTCTAAAGTCTAAAGTGATCTGTATTATAAAGGATTTTATGTTAGCTACCTTTCTTTTTGGTCCATTATGTTAGTTACTGACCCCCTACACAAACCACCTCTTATTATTTGGACCTGATTGGCTTTATAAAGTATGTCAGTTGTTGATATTTTATTTTAATTAACTAATCACGTGAAGTGTAAATAACCATTATTCAAGGCAAAAATAAAAAAAACAGTAATCTTTTCAATAAATATCATTTTGGTGTAGTGATTTTTTTTAACACCAATTTAATTTGCAAAAGATTATTGCAACAATTTAATTCTTGAATAATTTTGTGACATTAGAATAGTCTAAACTATACTGTTTATCGAGATTAAATAAATATTATTTGATAAGCAAAAATTATCATTTAAGAACTAATTTGATATCACTATCATTTCAAGAAAGAATCAAATCAGGGTTTACTTTCATCTATCTGCTGATTCTGCTCTTACTCTGTTATTATGTTATGACCAAGATAGGTAACTTATATTATGTTCTTTTTAATGAATACAATTTATCCTAGACGACTTCCAATTGGTTTACCTAATTTGTAGCTAAGCAAAGAGTTGCGTATTGGGCATGTATTTGATGGATGGAAAGAGGGGTTGATAAACTTCCCACCCACTTACAAGTATGAAATTAACTCTGATAGATATGTCGGTGAGAGCCCAAAAGAAGGGGAAAAAAGGAGATCTCCAGCCTGGTAAGTGCAAGACAGGATTACGAATCTATGATATTTTGTTGGTACATCATATATTATAATTACTATTGAATAGGCAAAAAAAGATGCAGTAGTTGAATCTGGGTAAGATTATGCAGGTGTGATCGTATATTGTGGCTAGGAAAAGGAATAAAACAACTACAATATGGACGTGCAGAGATTAAGCTCTCAGATCATAGACCAGTTAGTTCAATCTTCTTGGTTGAAGTTGAAGTATTTGACCATCGCAAGCTAAAAAGAGCTCTAAATTTCACTAGTGCAGCGGTACACCCAGAGATCTTCCTTGATGAAGATGGAGAAATATAATCATATTAGACGTTCATTGAAGAATAATCATATTAAATACTGGTAAATATATTTTTCCATCTTTTCTTTACAACAATCCGATTCATGACACGCTGTGTAGGATATGCTTTTGGATAGATAAAGTAGAAAAAGGCTAATCCATCATGGTGCATTTCATATATATGATTTGGTTGACCACAATTCAATTCAGTTCAAAACAATAATTTGACATCTTTTTCAAAAGTAACAACCATTTAATTTATCTGACTCAATTTTTGGGAATTCTGTGCATATAAACTGAGGCTATAACCTATATGTAAAAATGATCAATCTCTTTTATATGTTTAATAAATGATAAAACATTCTCCTTTGTTCAAAACGACTATATAGTTAACTGGAAAAGTAACAGATGACTTTGCTTTCTAGCATTAAGCTAAAACTACTGGCTTAGCGCTTGCTAACAGGTGTTCGAGTTTGGATTTGTATCATGATTTAGCTAGCATGCATGTGTTAACATGGATTTATTCTCCCGCAGGGTGTTAAAATCTTGGCCGTCTTTGAAGTAATGTTGCGAATGTCAGACAACTGAACTGTTATACTCTTTTCTAAACTGAGCTTCAAGATGTCAAATTCAAGGAGCACTCTTCTCAAGTTAGCTCAGAACGAAGCCTCCTTTGAGACTAACTGGGATATCAAGCATTTTGCCAATCTAAGTTGCATAGGAAGCCGTTGAGATATTTATAACAGCAAACTGTATATAGTCATAGAAAAGGATGATTATAGGACATTTTTTTTTTTTTAAAATTTTCCCTAGCAAACAACCATTATTCGATTTTGGCCTCATCAGTCGTGTGTCCCATTTATTTTATCTTTTTGGGCAAAACATTGGGGTGGGTGGTTTTTTCTGTAACAGTACACAAGTTCTATGTAAACTAATATTGATTTGAGCATTGAACTTCAAGATTAATGACCTTGGCTGGTTTCAGCCTGATTGTTGCAAATTACATATTAATATTTTGCTTTGACCCAGATGTGCTCGTTTGGTTCTTCTTGCCATCCTTTGTTCCCCAATCACAAAAATTGTCCCTTAAAAACCTCTTATGCATGCCTGCGTACTGCATTACATATAAAATAATTAAGGGCTGTATGTCATTGAAATTTGGTCATTTGGATGAGATCGATCAATATCATCCAACATATAAATTGGGTGCAAACCAATTCCAAACTAATCCATGTAAGTTCTATATTGAGAAAAATCTAAGTTTCACAACAACCAATAATATAATCAAAATAGAATATATAAGTAGAGGACAATTCTCACTCTATGAGCTAGCTTTTTGGTTGAGTTAGGCTCAAACTCATATTTTAAGATGGTAACAAAACCTATCTTATATATCTATGTGAGGGAATGTATTGGAAAAACCCAAGTCCCACATTGACTAGTGATATGATCAAAATAAAATATATAAGTGGGGGACAATTTTTATCTTATGAGTTAGTTTTTGGGGTTGAGTTAAGCTCAAGTCCATATTCTATGATTCCAATTGCATCAAATTACAAATATAGGGCCTTTGTTTTGATGAGCAAAAGGTTTAGAGTTCTTGTATTGACCGTGAGTATTAACGCTGAGTATAACTAGTTAACTAAGAAAACTACGACATACACGATACTAACTCTACTAACACTCAATAATATTATAATATATATAATTTGTATAGATTTTTTGGAAAACTATAAGTCAGAATCTCGAGAATTCATTCGTAAATGTACTAGGTAGTATACTCCCATATGTTCTCTGTTATGAAATGAACCGATCCAAGCTTCCGTATATCTTGAATATGATCATTTTTATTATTGTTATCTGGAAATAGGATTGAATTAACTGTAGAAGGCATATATTACATGATACCAAGTAACATTGTAGAGCATCTACGAGTTCACTGCAGAACCGATTTGCCAAGTAACAGCTTACAGGAATTCCCTTTTCTTTATTTGATTTTTCACTTTAGCCAGTACCAAAAGAAAGAGTTGTTCTCCAAAACAGAATTAAAAAAACAAGTCAAGTTGGTTGTATCAACTCTTGGTAGAACCGAAAGCACCTGGGAAAATTTTCCCCACTAAGGTTGGTTTGAAAATGTAGAAAAAGCACTAACGAACGGTACAACAAAACATCTTTATCAGAGCTTTTAGTCTACACACATAGAGCATAAGACTGGTGTAGCATCCCCTCACCCTTTTTCATCATTTCCTTCAATGGAGCGTATGAGAGTTTTACTCATCTTCATTTCTATTTTGTCCAACGCTGCAACTCTAAGTGGCAGTGGATTTCTTGTTCATGACTACTACAAGGAGAAGTGTCCCTTAGCGGAAGACATCGTGAGACATAACGTGGAGGTGGCGGTTTTGAAAGATCCTCGTGTGGCAGCCTCGCTACTTCGCTTACACTTCCATGATTGTTTTGTCATGGTAACCGTTTCTATTTTCATGGCCCATGATTGTTTGTTTGCTTGTTTTAAGTTTTAACTTCTACTTCTCTTGTATTGTTGGTTGTTGAACGTAAGGGGTGCGATGCTTCGGTGCTTTTGGACAGCGTGGAGGGCATGACAAGTGAAAAGCTGGCCGGACCAAATCTGAACTCTTTACGTGGATTTGAGGTCGTAGACAAGATAAAGTATTTGCTGGAAGAGGAATGTCCTATCACTGTTTCATGTGCTGACATCCTGGCCATGGCTGCACGTGATGCTGTTGAATTGGTACACACTGCTTTGTCACGTGGGTCAGATAAATGTGTTACTTATTATATATGTATTTTTTGTTTACAACAGTTCCCTATTGTTCGTTTTTGAAGAGAGGAGGACCAAGATGGGAAGTCTTGCTAGGGAGAAAGGATTCTCTCGAGTCAAGTTTCAGTGGAGCTAACCTAGTCATCCCTGCTCCAAATTCCTCCCTAGAGGTTCTCATAGATAATTTTAAGCAACAAGGCCTTGACATAGAAGACTTGGTAGTTCTATCAGGTATATTTATTATTTATTCAGACAATTAAATAAACATTTCAGGGAACCAAAAAAGATAAAGAGACGAAGCACCTAATCACGTAGAGTTCCTTCTTAACAAAAAAAACAGGTAGCCATACTATAGGAAGAGCAAGATGTTTAAGCTTCAGGCAAAGGATATATGAAGCAAATGTTGAAAATCACTACGGCTATGATCACTATAAACGATACACAAGCTTCAGGAGAATCCTGCGGTCCATATGCCCTGTTGAGGGAAGGGACAACAAATTTGCACCCCTGGATTTTCAAACCCCCAAAAGGTTTGATAACCACTACTTCATAAACATTCTCGAAGGGAAGGGCTTGCTAGGTTCTGATAATGTTCTGATCAGCCAGGACTTGGATGGAAAGATTACGCAGCAGGTGTGGGCTTATGCCTCCAAAGAAAAACTTTTCTTTGCTTCATTTGCTAAATCTATGATTAAGATGGGAAACATCAATGTTCTCACTGGAAACGAAGGAGAAATTAGGAGGAATTGTAGTTTGTCAACGCTTAGTTGTTATGTATTGCATATGGTTTGTAATAGACTTATTGAGACCTAACCTTGGTAATTGCAATTGAGAATACAATTATCTTTAAATGCAACGATATGGATTTGTGCAATTAAAATGAACTTAATCACCTGGCAAATTGAGGAACT
Organism: Spatholobus suberectus; assembly: GCA_004329165.1. Taxonomy (NCBI): domain Eukaryota; kingdom Viridiplantae; phylum Streptophyta; class Magnoliopsida; order Fabales; family Fabaceae; genus Spatholobus; species Spatholobus suberectus. The sequence goes on along the minus strand of CM014730.1, from coordinate 86,396,997 downwards.
AAATGCTTAGGTATTTTGGCAACAAAAGTGGTGCTTCTTCATGTTTGTAAAATACTACCATTTTTCAATCATTAACTTCTAAATCGGTGTCAATATCAGGGTCCCCTCACATGGTTGCTAGTATTTTGCTTATTTTTCTTTTGCAGATTGTAGAGGAATTAAAGTATCAATTAATAGCATTTCACCCCAAAAAAATTATCAGTTAACAGTTTACTGTATTAACTTTCAAGTACAGTACATTCGAAGACAAAACTTCACTTAATCCACATATCAAAATCATCAAATATACACGAGTCGGAAGATGAAATATTAGAAAGAATGAGGTTTCATTTCATTTCACGTATAGTTTAAAAAGTTGAAATAATAATGTTAAAGCAGAGAAGTATATATATATATATATTACTATTAGCAGAAGGAAAGAACGAAAGAAAGAAAAGGGCATCAGGTCTCCAAGGTGATATAGCATCAATGAATTTAATTCAGACGCAAATTACCCATTTGTTAAGATGAGATTCATCACATGCCCATTTCAAACGAGGGAAAACTCGTTTAACTTCCATCTCCTCAACTCTAAATCTAAAACACAGTCATTGAAAATGAAAATAAAAAATTATTTTAAAATTTTTTCCCCTCCCTTACAAACACTATTCAACCCAATTTGACATTTTCATAAAATTAAAAGATAAAAGAAAGAGAAAATAAAAAAAGAGTGGCGATGTGTAAAAGTCACCATCAACGACGAGCTCAATGGAGACTCGCCTCCGGCACAATTACATCTTCATCACGGAACAGACTCAACTTTTTTCCTATGAATCATCCTGATAGTGAATATTGAACCGTTCTACATAAATAGGACTTGCGACTTGCGAGTGCGATGCTATTTCGTGGACAAAGAGAATGAGGCTTGTGACATTTTACAGATGCAGATTAGGGTTTCGAACTTGGAAGTTGGAAATTTGATTGGGGTATGCCGTTGGAAACTACATACCAGCCCATTCCTTTCATCGAATAATATAAAGGAAAAATGTTTTTTTTTTTTATACAATATTAATATCTTTTATTAATATCTAGATAAGAGGTGTGCTGGCAATATATTTTTTAATACGCTATTTCTAATACACACTTTATTATTAGTTAAAATTTATTAAAATTATAAAATCATGAGAGAGTAATTAAATAAGATGTGAGACCTATAAATTTTGTTAATTTTTAAGAAATTTCAATAAATAAGAAAGTGTATTCAAAAGAGTACATCAAAGAATGTGTTGTTACCATTTTTCTTTAGCTAATTATATGAGAAAAATAATATATACACTGACTATGTAAAATTTGTTTACATTGTCATTGAATCACAAATCAATATGTATGGTAAGCTTGTTGACTTTAAAAATAACTATATTAAAAGTTATACTAAACATGAAACTAATTGGTTGACCGTGTAAAATCTTTTACACTCACAGTGCATTTCATTAAACTCTTATTAATACCTTATTAACAAATATTTAAAAATATTGATAAAAAAGTAATTATTAAAACATCTTTGTAACTTTTTTGGTATAAAAATAAATTTATATTTTTAATATACAATATGTTTGGTTTATTTTTTATTCACCATGGCTTTACTTTTTCCTAAATTGTAAGAGCCTTTTAATCAACGAGATTTCCCCCCTTCTACTAAATTCTCGTTTGTGATTGAATTAATTCTTGAAATTATAAACATTAATTGATTTAATTGTTAAAATTATGAAAATATCACTTTAGTATTTAAAATTATTAGACGATAGTCAATAATTCATGATATTACCAAGCAATAGACATTGTAATTCTTGAAATAACAAAATAAAGACTAAAATGATCCATATATAATAATTTGATTGAATAAAATAAAATATTTATATTTTTAAAAGCTAAATTAATTAATACTTGTAATTTCAAGAATTAAGTTAACGTAAGACAATTAAAATTTAAGCATTTTAAAATGTAAGTTCAGTATCTTAAGTATTTTTTTGTATTATTTTCCAATTAAAAATTTACCACACATTAACTTTTGATATCAACATTTATTACGAGCTACCGAAATAAATATCCAATTTCAATTAAAACAATACTGAAAACATTTTAAGGTATTGCAAGTTCCAATTTGTACTTTGATGTATGTTACTCACAATGAGCATCCGAATCAAGAGTAAAAGGTACAGATTCTGTTTGATTTGTTAAAAAGTATGATATTGAATAGTATAAGAATAATTGTTTTACATTTGATTTGAAAAAGAATTATGGGATAACACAATTTAAATGATAATGAATAGGACAAAAACTCAATTTTTTGTTACTTAACAAATCATGGGATAATTTTTTGTTCCAAATATAAAATACTCAAAAAGACAAAAATACTCCATTATCCTCATCGTCACCGTTAGCACCATCGTTGCTACGGCCACCACTGTCGCTGGAGTTGCCACCACAATCGTCGGAGCTACCACCACAGTTGCCATCATCACCACCGCCACCATTATAACCATCATCATTATTGTTGCTGCCACCACTACTGCCGTTGCTGCCGCCATCACCATCACTGTCATCACTACCACCACTACTGTATTTGTCACTCCTGCCGCCACCACCACCGTCATCGTATTAAGATAATTAATATAAATTGTATTAAGATAATTAATATTAAAAAATGCATTGCAGTAAATTTCACATTATTTTGCTTGTGTTGTCTATTGTCCACCTAATCAATGTATAAGATAAAAAATTATCCTATAAATTAAGTGTTTGTCTCGTGCTGTTCTTCTTGTACTGTATTTTAATGTTATCAAACGCACACATAGAGAGAGAGTTCTCATTGAATATGAATTTAAAATTTTATTAAACTGAATTATTTTTTTACTACAATCCAGTGGATTCTATTTGTAAACTCAATCATATGATAACTAATTGGATTGCCGGTAGGCAGTAAAACTTATAACCATATTAGACTATTCCTACTGTACACGTTTATGAGTTAGGTTGATTTGAATTTAAGATAAAACCAAATTCGAGTCGATCAAATTTAATTGAGTTAGGTTAGTTCAATTTTTTTTTGTCAATCCAAACCAAATCAATCTGATTAAGATTGAGTTGGTTTGTTTCAAATCATCAGGTTATAATAAAATAAATAAATTAATATATTTTCAAGTTTTAATATCTAATTAAATAATTGTTGTCTATTCTATATAAATTTTCAATTTTATATTAATACAAGGTAAAAATGTTTCTTATTCTTTAATGATTAAATATTTATTTTATTTATTATTTCATTTTTTCTATAGTTATTATATTATATATTTCTTTAATTTTTTATTTAAAACATGATAAAAACATTAGATAATAAATATGTCCAAATTAAGACACTTGATAATACTAGATAAAATTACAAGAAGATCAAATTAAATGAAAAAGAAAAAAAAAACAAAAATAGAAAAAAAATTAAGTATCAGAGTCTAAAATACATTAATCTAAAGCTAAATAATGATTGCTTAGGCCATCGAATTGGTTTAGGTTGAAAAAAGATAAATTTAATAACCTAACCAATTATAATTAATTTGATTTGAATTTGAAGTAAAAAGAACCAATTAACCAAACTAATACAAACTAATTGAATTGGTTTGATTTGGATCATAAAAAACATCGGATCAATTGGATTCAATGAACACCTCTAAAAAAAATATTAGATTATTCCGACTTTAAGTTAACCAGAGCTATTCTAAATTACATTCAGTGTTGTGAAGTGTACACACTTAAAATTTGGAGTAAGGTCTGTTTGTCAAACCTTGGATTCGAGAATCGTTTGTCAACCAACGGCTAAGAACTACTTTCAGACTGTCCTGGTTCATCTGTCAGTATTAGATCTGGGCCATCTTATGTCAAATACCAAACTCTCCAAATTATTAGAAAACTCTTGAATCATGATAATTACCAACCGGTCCTTTGATTAGTTTTCTCTTTGTTCATCACCTTCAGACCACGGCAATGATGGCATAGATAAAGAAGAGTAAACTACACTTAAAATTTGGACTAAGATCCGTTTGTAAGACCTTAGCATTCGCGAATCATTTGTTCAAGCAACGGCTGAGGGCTACTTTCAGACTGCCCTGGTTCATTTATCACTATCAGGTGCTGTTGCCAACTAATATGCCAAATTATATCAAATTATCGTCCATAACATCTGATATTGAAAATTACAAAATGTTGATGACAAAATAATGGGCGAGAACTGGATAAAATTTGTAAGAATCGAGAAGGAAAAGCTGGGTCTAAAGTAAAGCAGACAATTGATCAAATTAACAATTCATTATTGAAAAATACTACTAACAGAACTATCATCATGAATATCCCAAATAGTTTCACCCAACAGGTTTGCCACGGAAAGAATGGTCAACTGCGGGAAATAATTCTTTTCTGCAACCGGAATGGTGTTTGTAATAATCACCTCTTGAAACAAGCCACCGGACAACCTCTCGGTCGCAGGAGGGCTGTGATTTATTTAAAGAAAACAAAACAAGCATTTAGCCTAATAAGAATACAGGTTCAGATATTGTTGATTAACATAAATGCCTCTAGTTAATTACACGGTGACGGTGAAGGATTTATGTATTAGTTCTTTTATAATAAAAGAAAAAATAAGATTAAACCGTTTTCATATAAGTTGTAAGTAGTTTTTAAAAGCTATCCTGAAAAATTTATTAAAATAAGCAAAAAACAACTCATCACAAGTTATTTTCATAAACTCTCTCAAAACACTTACAAAACTAAAAAAATTACTTATCTCATACTTGAGTCCAAATAAGAGGTAAGAGGTAAATAAGCTCTTCTAAACAACCCATATGCTCAAGCTGCAATGCTATTTTATATCACATGGTCATAGACAGTTATATTATATATCCATCAAAATGAAAAAATAATGGTCAGATTACAAAGTACAGCTACAAAAACACCAATATTCCTCCCATTCTTTTGTCATCCACACAAATGATGATATTACACTTAACCAACTGGTGTAGTCACTGATCATATCCTTTAACTAGTAAGTAATACAACTAATCAATTATTGTTAACATGAAACAACAGAAGCCGAGATTTTATGCACATTGCAAGGCAAGGCAGACAAAACTCAGAAAGCATGAAAAAAACCTCGCTAAGAGGTAGCGGCCTTAATGGCTTTCTGCAACTCAGATTCCACATCGGTGGCCACGCTTTGCGACTTGTTTGGTTGCTTTTTCTCATCCCCTTGTCTTCCACTCTTGTAACTTCTCCAACGCTGAAACTCCCCAGAGCCTTCACTCAATTTCGTTCCACCACCATTGCCCTCGTCACGGTGATTCCTGGCAGCGGAAATTCCCATTTTCACCTCCTCCAACACGCGCTTCATCTCCCTATTTTCCCTTTCCACATTCTCCAAATCTCTTCCCATCCAAAAACACATTCCCTTCAACAGCTGCAGATCGCTTTCCCTGCTCTGCTTATTATTGTCATTATTCTCTTTCGCTTCCTCAACCCTCTCTAGCCGTATCTTATTCACGGTTAAACTCGGCATTTCGGAACCGAAATTCCGGGGAAAATTGACGCCCCAGCGAAGGTTCAAGAAGAAGCCTCTGGTGACGGGCAGCACGGTCCGAGTCATAACCCTAAAACCAGGAGAGAGACCGTGTTTTGCATCGTCGTTCTTAGAGTTTTCCAAATAGTTGTGGTCTGATTGGTCTCTGTTGCCGCAGGGTTCCAATTTCAAATTCTGCCAGCCCGTGGAAGATCCATCATCGGTCACAATTTCAGGGGAAGGGGTGGGGGTGGGAGGGAGAGAAAGGGGGTGGGTGTTGGGGTCTGAGAAGACGGTTTGTTGGAGAGAAAAGTGGCCCAATTGGGGTTTGAAGTGGAGAAAGAAAGACGGGAGAGGGGAGTGGGATGAGGAGAGAGAGAAATTGGCGGAGAAGACGAGAGGGGAGTGGGTCGGGGAGCCCAAGAGGCCCAGGCCCGATTTGAGGGAGAGGGAGAAGGGGAGGGAGGCGGTGGGGGAGTAAGAGAGCCTGAGGGATGGGCCCGATGGGAAGTTTGTGGAGAGTGAGAAGGAGAAGTCGGAGGGGGAGTCGGTGCTGGTGGTGGCTGTGACGCCTGAAACAAAGGGCTTGTTCAATATAGTGATGGGCACCTTTGCTGTCATGATTTGGGTGCTGTATTGTTGCTCATGCTTAGCATCCTTACCTTGAAACTTGAGGGACAGCTTCATGTTGAAGGAGTGGTGGTGCTGGAACTAGAATGAAAAAAGTGAACCGCAACCACCCTGCCCAATGCTGGAGAGAGAAGATGAGGACGAACGACCTCGTGTTTGGGCCAAACATGATGGGCTCCAACCTCTACACATAATAACCCATTATCTATCTTGGCACTCCGGTATACATAAATATCAAGTGTTGAAATTTGTTTTTACTTAATCTAATCTAATAGTATTATAAATTCTTTTTTTCTTTTTGGAAGTCGTAATATTATATATCCTGTTCCTTCATTATTTATAGTTTTTTTTTTCTGCCCAAATTTGTAATACTCACACATATATCATAGTACATGTTTAGTAACATGATGAATTGCACTCACTTGTTTCTGAAGGAACAGATAGTTGCTTTTTTATGTTGATTTCACCATAATTTCTTACTACTAATCCAAACATCCTAATAACAGAATAATATATACAGTAGATTTTAGGCAATTTCATAATGTTTTTCTCTTTTTGAGAGTTGATAGGCTTAAGTATGTGTTTTGATCCTTGAATTTTTTTTTTTTAGATTTTGGTCCTTATAATTTTTTTTAAATGGTTTTTGTAAAATTCTTTTTTTTTATTTTGGTCCTTGTTATTATGTTTTAGTTCTTGTAATATATTTAATTTTTTCCTTTTTGTCCTTGTAATATATAAATAATTTGCTTTTAGTCTTTATCAATTTTTTTTAAAGGGACTAATTCAAATGAACAAAATATTATAGGGACTAAAATAAAAAAATATATGTATTAAAAGGATTAGAACAATTAAAAGGACCAAAAAATAAAATAAAATTATAAGGAATATCTTAAAAAAAATAATTTTACAGAGACTAAAAACAAAAAAAAATATATTTTATAAGGACCAAAAACATATTTAAACCAAGTTGGTATTAATAATTGAGAAAATAGGTTATGTAGTGACAGTGTAAAGTAATTTTACACCATCAACTAATCACAAATCACCATGTATGATAAGTTTGTTAACTTTTATAATAATTTTGATGGGTTGACAATGTAAAATTTTTTATACTGATAGTGCATAGCAATTAAATTCTTAATAATTTGACATTTTTTTTTCTACAACAATTAAAATGAATAAAAATGATTATCTATATCAAATATCATAATTTTAATAGGATATATTTTTTTTCAATATATGACATGTATAAATTCCAATATTTTAGACTGCATAGTAGCATATTCTCTAGTTATGTCTTCTTTCTTAAATAATTAGAAACGGATTTGTTTAATTTTTTTCAATTTCAAGTAAATCCAACGATAGATTAAATTCGTCTTCAAATTTGGGTCCTTGGCCCTCCTTTGAATAATAATAATAATAATAATAATAAAAGATACATTACATAAAATGAAATATGAAGAGCAGGTACTTCCTGAAGCTACAACGCCAATGGCACCTGGTTGGCTGGAACTGGAGCAAACAAAACAAAGGGTGACAAGTTTGGATGCATGCTAGCATCGCTGATGCTACTCTCTCGTGAGCGGTAACTGAAGGCGCGCCCTCTTCACCTTCTTCGTCTCTCTCAATCTCAATCAACGATCATGGCATCCATTCATCTTTCTTCCGCTGCTACGTCTCTCTTCCAGTCCGATCTCTCTCCCTCCAAATATCGAAGGCAACGCATTCCACGCCTCCCTACAACTGCCAGGATAACCAACCACAACGAAGGAACCCCCAACGGCTCTCCTACCGTCGTAACTTCCTTTTCTTTTCCCTCTCTGCAAACTAATTTCAATTTGCAGTCTCTAACCTTTGTTTGTTATTGAACCCTGTTGAGTAGGGCAACACAAACTCTTCGGTTGAGGTGCAGTCCGGTAACTGTGCTTTGGAGCACGCAGGGGCGAATTCAGACGCACGTAGGAAAACTAAGATCGTTTGCACGATAGGTCCGTCTACGAGCTCACGTGACATGATATGGAATCTGGCTGAAGCGGGAATGAATGTCGCACGTTTAAACATGTCGCACGGGGACCACGCGTCGCACCTCCAAACCATTGATTTGGTGAAAGAATACAATGCTCAATTTCAAGATAAGGTCATAGCCATCATGCTTGACACCAAGGTCAACTCCTTTTTATATAACTTCCATTTTCGTAATTCTTAGCTGAACCTAATTTTGTCTGTAACACTTTCAATTTCAATGTTGGCATAAAAGTTACAACTCTCTACCGCTGTTCTGAATTATTGATTATATTAGTATCTGGTCATCTAGCGAAATTGCCATTTTGTGACTTGTATTTTTAGTTTTGAGGATAGAACGGCTGTGTCATTTTGAATTGCTTGGCAGGGTCCTGAGGTTAGAAGTGGGGATGTACCTCGACCAATTTTACTTAAAGAGGGACAAGAATTCTGTTTCACCACTAGGAGAGGGGTTAGCACAGAAGACACGGTTAGCGTGAATTATGATGGTTTTGTGAATGATGTGGAGGTTGGAGATGTGTTGCTGGTTGATGGTAAGAAACGGTGGTCTCTTGTTTGTGCACGCAGTTGTCTGTGTCATCTTGCTTCATTAGGTGAAAGTTTTGTCATTTATTGTCGTAGTTGGTTGCTAACCATGCATGAACTACCAGTAAGATATTCCTCCTATTTTAATAATATATTTTAGTAATCTCAACACTTTAGAGGAATTTATTAAATTGTTGCATAACCACTGTTTTGGATTATCTATAGAGAAGATTTTAATCTCTTCTGATTGTTATTTTAGGAGGAATGATGTCTCTTGCTGTTAAGTCGAAGGCAAAAGACTTGGTTAAATGTGAAGTTATTGATGGTGGTGAACTGAAATCAAGGCGTCATTTAAATGTCCGTGGAAAAAGTGCAACTCTTCCTTCCATAACTGGTATACTTCTGTTATATTCGTTGTTGACACATTGCATAGGCCTTAAGTTTCAGTTATTCACTTGTACCTCGATACTCTTGGTATGCAAATGTATTTGACAAATTTATGCTCTGTTGCCTTATTTTTCAACTTCACAGACAAGGACTGGGAAGATATCAAGTTTGGGGTGGACAATCAAGTAGACTTCTATGCTGTCTCATTTGTCAAGGATGCTAGAGTGGTTCATGTGTTAAAAGACTACCTCAAAAGTAATTTTTTAGTTGTCTAATTTCCTTTCTATGCTTCTGTATCTAGGTTTGTACATATGTGTGTGTTTCTTCTTGGGGTATACTGTTGTATTATTGCTTCTCTGACGGGAACTGATAATCACTGTCATGAGCAGTCATGTTATTAGATATAAGCGTAATAATAACTGTCGTATTGGCAGTTATGGGTAGAAGTTAGAAGCAGTAATGTATTATTAGAATATGTTTCATCATTCTCATTATCAACTAAATTATTGTAAACCTTTTTCTATAGGTCATAGTGCCGATATACACGTGATTGTAAAAATTGAAAGTGCAGATTCCATACCAAATCTTCTGTCGATACTTTCAGCTTCAGATGGGGTTAGTTTCATACTGTTCAGATTATGTGTTGTGGATATTACATATTAATAAGATTGAAATTTAGGTTATGTTGGTGATCATTTGTTTTTTGGCCTACATTTATTTATTTATTTATTTATTTTGGTGTAGTTAGTATTGAACATATGAGAACCGGAATTGATTACATGGAGGAATAGATATTTATTATGAATAGCAATTCTATACTTCTATTACTTATGCTTCCAGTGAAAATAGTACCTAAAAAGACAAACTGAAAAATTGGAACATTTCAAGTTAATCTTATTATCAATAATTCTACAATAGAGGGCTTGAAAATTCTTAGTCCTTGTATAAGGCACAAAATTCAAGTAATGAGTTTGCTGTTTTTCGGAGGAAGTTGATCAGGCTGTCAAATATTCTTCGAAATCTCAGCAAGATGTGTGTCATATTCTGCATGGGGTATAAGAGGAATATAATTGCATCATGAGCAGATGATGGATTGATTGAAAGCTACTGTAGTTTTCCGTCTTAGTATTGCACACACATGATATCTGTTCTACGTCATATGATGGTGCACTTCGTGGATTACGATCCCTATCCTTCTTAACATAGGCAACCATTCCTTGCAATCATGTTGTGGTGGTGACTGTCTGATGATAGCATATACACTGCTTGCATAATTTCTGGACAAATAATGGACCAATGGTGGTTTTTGTGGTGCTTGTTTGTTTCTGCACTATCGGTTGATTTCTTGATTTACATATCAAAATACCAGATAACTAGGTGTAATAGAGATTGTTCTATTAAGTTTGAAAAGCATACTGATGATTTCTCCTTTAATATCCATAATTAACATTGCAGATACCCTTAGATAATAACATTTTCTATGCATACATTTATAGTAGATTTCTTTAGACTGAATAACATTAACAGATAAAAATGAATTTGTTTGACAAATGCCAAATTAAGAATATCTATTGCACATTTTTTACTAAGTAATGTGGAAAACTTAAACTTAGAACTGATTTTACCATTAGGATTACTCTGAACTGGTCTGAAACTGCTGATAGGCTTTCCAATACCCTCAGAGTCTATATTTTGGAGAAAGTCTTTGAAAGTTATTCAATATTATGAATCAAAGTAAAATATTTATATCTGTGTAGCATCCAGTTTCATTTTTGAGAGTTTTATTTATTTTTGCAGGCCATGGTTGCTCGTGGGGACCTTGGAGCTGAACTTCCAATAGAGGAAGTTCCTTTATTGCAGGTAATGTGATGCTCAGAGTAACATGATATGTATGCCATTTTGTTCACAGTTGGTGAGATGTATACAAGTTATTTTAATATTGTTATTCCTTTGGCATTAAGATTTGTCATTTTAAGATTGTTATTTTTGAAACTTTGCCTATGAAAGGAAATGCTTGTATGTGGCTATTGTATCAAATCAATAAAGTGAAATAGAAATCGAGAAGAGAAAATCTCTTTCTCTCCTCTGATTCTTCTGTGTGCGTATGAGAGAAAAAGTTTGAAGATTATATTGTTATTGTGTCCCTCTGAAATCAATCCATGTAACAATTTACACAAACTAGATGATGGAACTTTTAGGTTATGAGTCTATGACATATATTGTTTTCAAACAGATGTTTCTGTTATCTGTTTTAATAGTTTTCTTTTACCACTTTTTTCCTTGTTATAGGAATGATTATGTTTCTCTTTCACTGATATTTAGGAAGTGGGACTATGCTTAATTATGTGTGCTATGTAGTTGATTCCCCTTTTTAAATCAAACAGGAGGACATTATCAGAAGATGCCACAGTATGCAAAAGCCAGTTATTGTGGCAACAAATATGCTTGAAAGCATGATTAATCATCCCACACCAACAAGGGCAGAAGTCTCAGACATTGCAATTGCAGTAAGACAAGGTGCTGATGCTATCATGCTTTCAGGAGAAACTGCCCATGGAAAGTGAGTTTGTTGTTCCTTGGTGACCCTGGTTCTTATAATTTATTTTTATTTTAGCTATTCCATCTTTTTTCATTATTCATTTTTTACTGTTTGTAATGCATAAGAGATACTCTTTACCTTTTCATATATAAGAAGTATCATTAGAGAAGAGAATGAAAGAAGTGCAAGAATGGGGGATAAGATATCCTCTTAGGAGAAACCAGAAAAATATCAAATAGAAAGGAATGTCAACTAAACAAAGTTTAGAAATCTCTCTGCATGTCCAGCAAAGGGGAATTATTTTCCTTGTTTTAGTATAATTGAAAACTGTCTAATAATTTTTTTTTTTCAATTTGCATTAATGAAATTATTTTCAGTGGTTTATGAACTATGATTAGTAAACTTATCTTCTTTTTTTTTTTTTTGGAGTGCAATGTTTTCTGCAGAAAAAAAAAAAAACCTCGTTCATAATAAAAAGATATTCTTGTCCTTCATTGGCCACAAACCCCTAATTTTCAATTTTTTGTGTACATTATTGTAATTGCTATAGAACTGCTTTCCATTTAAGGATGTATGTCATTCTCTTTTTTTTTTTTAAACTTGGTTACATAAGATAAGAATGTTTAACCTTGTGTGTCTTGTGCTGATGAATTTATGCATTTGATGTACTTCTTTTCCATTATTTTTAATCTAATAAAATTATCTTAAGAGGATTGCAATTGCTTCAGATATCCATTGAAAGCTGTTAAAGTTATGCATTCGGTGGCTCTTAGGAATGAATCCAGTGTTCGAAGTGGTGTTGCTTATCCAAGTCACTTGAGTTCACATAAGGTATGTGCTTGATTGAGAAATAAGTTTTGCACTTGTTACAGAGGATTTATTGCTATATTTTATTGATAATTGATGGTATCCTAAAATCTAATTAATTTATGTTTACTTTTTGACAGAGCCATATGGGAGAAATGTTTGCTTTCCATGCGACGACAATGTCTAACACTCTTGATACTCCTATTATTGTTTTCACCAGAACAGGATCCATGGCTATTCTTTTGAGCCATTATCGGCCTTACTCAACAGTCTTTGCATTCACAAATGAGTAAGCATTAGCAGGATGTGTGTTTAATCTTATGTTTCTTTTTTGTGTGGGTTTTAATTAGGTGCTATGAATTCATATGCATCTAACCTGAAAATAAACTTTTGTTGATGAAATTCCCCTGTGCCTTGGTTGTTTCCTTGCTATTTTTTCAGGAGGAATAGTACTTGTTTATGTTTTGGAAAATAAATAGCAAATTTTCTGGGCTTGAGCATATGTTTTATACTATCTTGAGAAAAGTCAAGCATCTCTCTTGCCAACTCAAGTATTTTACAGATTATCTAATTAATTAGAGTTATCTTGCTGCAATTTTTGTGTATGAACTAAGGATAATCCTTTTGACAAGTATTTTTCCTTTTTTAAAATTTAGTCTTCTATAATTTTCTTTCTTTAGCCTCTTTGATCAACCTGGTTCAGTTCCTGGATGGAGCATGCCCCCCCCCCCCACCCACCCGGTCCCAGAAAAAAAAAGAATACAGGAAGAAGAAAGAATGAAGCGTAGGACTCTGAAGGCCACCCAACATAGGCATTGATTTTTTGTCTTTTTCTGCGTTCTAATTTTTGGAGGGTGGTATAGGTGCTTTTGCACCCAAAAGTTTATGATTTCACTATTTGCAGAGCAAGGATTAAGCAGAGGTTGACACTTTATCATGGTGTTATGCCCATATACATGCAGTTTTCAAATGATGCAGAGGAGACCTTCTCTAGAGCCCTCAAGCTACTATTGGTGAGTAATATCTACATCACGTGCACAAATATTCCATTTTGTGATAATTTTTCTTTTAAATATTGCTGAAAAGTCTCCATACTTCAGAGCAAGGGTCATTTACATGAGGGACAGCATGTTACTCTGGTTCAAAGTGGAGCACAACCAATCTGGCGTGAGGAATCCACCCACCACATACAAGTTCGCAAGGTTCATGGATAAAATTCTTCTTGAAGGGTCTTTATTCCTCATAAGTGTACAATTGTTTTTATTTTTCAGCCCCCTTCTCTTGTAACTAGCTTTTCTTACATTGTAATATACTTATGGCTATTATGCACATGAAACACCAAAGTTGGATAGTAAATGAATTTTCATAATGTAAATAGTGATTTGTTGATGACGAGTTGCCATAGCCCACATGAATTTCTTTTATAACTATCTATTTTTTTAACATACTTGTCATCTTGATATTTTATCTTGGCTGAAAGGAATCACATTTACCTATTCCTGTTTGTGCAATCATTGTGGCATAGAATTGCTCTCAGCTCACAAGGGTAACGCTGTGTACTTCTGATCCTTATCATAGTCCCACAACAGTGGGACTTGGGAGCCTCATGCACTGGGCCACCCTTTATAATTTGCTTATATCTGTTCAATTTTTTTAACTTTATTACCGATCCCAATTTTTGGTCTATACGTACCAAAGGTGACATTACATATCAAAAATAAGATAAAAGAATGAAAGAAGAAAAAGATAATTTATGGCATGTCCTACTTGATGAGGAGAAAACTGACCAGACCAGATAGGTATATCTCTTATGCCAGATGGTGACCAATTAACCATGTGACATGTAATGGTTATTTTATTTCACCTTATTCCCATTTTGATTATGCAAAATTTGATATGTGGATCAGAAGTATTACTTGTTAATTCCTCTGGTTACTGTGACAAATCTTCCGAATATCGAATTACTACTGGAGATTTGTTGGTACCCTTAAGTGCATTTTGAAATTTCTTAAATCACACGTTTATGTTGTCTTTCTTTTGTAGGTGATCTTATACATAATTTATTCTGTCAATATTCAATTATGTCAATATATTGTCAGCAATTTATGTTAATGCTTTATGTTGTTCTTTGTAAGTGATCTTGTACGGAGTTCTTTGCCTGTCCACATTGCTATAGAAATGACATTAGGTCTGCCTCGGATTTTCTTCAGTTGATTGGCTCAATCAGTTAAATCTAAATATATTAGAAAGTCCTTACTGAAAATTTCTCCCTGTGTCTTTTGAAATTATTGCCTTAATTAGTGGATTGTCCATGATTGCATTGTTTGTTCATGAGAATACCAGACATTAAGGACAGAAATTCTTGTGTTAGCTTTGGGGAGGGAATCGTAGCTATGTTCTGTAAATAGTCGGAACCATGTCACACTTGGAAATCCAAATAGCATATTTGAATTCATCTTTAACAATGGAACTTACAAATGAGAAAGAAGGAAGGTTTCTAGGGACCCTAAAACAGTCATTGTCTCGTCTAAGTTTAGTTTGACACAACTGAGATTCAAGAACATATCCAATCCTTAAAAACAGTGAGTCAAGTTGTAAGCGTCAGAGACTCGTGCAAGAAGGGCTTCTCTTTCTGCAAACCAGCAAACTATTTATTCCAACAGCAACTATAACCAAGATTATTTTGACTAGTTGCTCCTTTCTTTCTCTTATTAATATATGTTGTTACCATTGCCTTTCAATGATGTCCCTTGCAAATTATACTCCTGGCTCATCATTCTCGCGTTTCCCGCCTAGCTGTATACACTTGTACCATTTTGCACATGCAATATAGGCGATCAAGTCTATTGATGTCAAGGCAGCTAAGAGGAAGTAAAACCTATCTAAGTGACCTTTATTGAGGTTTCCAGGGATCCACCCTGGCATGTGATCCTCGGTGGAGATCTTCATAACCATACTAACAAGTAAGCTACTCACATAGTTCCCAAGGGAAATGGATGTCATGCAAAGTGCACTTCCAAAGCTCTTTAAGCCGTCTGGTGTCTGAGCATTGAAGAACTCCAACTGACCTACGTACATGAAAACCTCAGAAGCTCCTATAAATGCGTACTGAGGGATTTGCCAGAAGATGCTTAAAGTGCTCGTGCCATCACAGCGAGTGCATCCTTGTTTTGCATACTTAAGCCTATAGCATTCAACTATTCCAGCCGAAACCATTGCCAGTACAGCTATAACAAGTCCAACTCCCATCCTCTGAAGCTCTGTAAGTCCCTTAGAATCTGTCTTTTTAAGTTTTCCCACAAACGGATCAAGAACTCGACGGTAAAAGAAAATGAAAACAGCCACACTGAGGATATCAAAGCTAGACATGCTAGCTGGTGGTATTTTGAAATCGGAAACTGTGGTTTTCATGGCAGCACCTTGCTCCACAAAAAGCGAAGCCATTTGTGTGAAAACCACCGAGTATATTATGGTGCAGAGCCAAATTGGAAGAAGTCTCAGTATGCACTTCACTTCTTCAACTTGACTTACAGGACAGAGACACCAGGGGTTGTAACCGATCCCTTTCTGGTCCTCTAGATCTCTTGAAGATATAAACGCTGCCCTATCCAAGAACCTGCAATACAGTAACAAATGGCAAATTGCTTAGTACAATCAAGAATGGCCAATAATACTGAAAATCTATTGTGTTTGATTTGTAGAAAAATGATCACATAAATACAGGAAAAGCATTCCATGCAGCCTCGGCTACATATGAAAACATTCATTGTTTGGTTTCAGCTGAAAGGAACCTCCACTACTTACTTGAACCCGTGAGTGTGGAGAATCTTTCTGTTGGCATTGGTGGAAGACTCCTTTGTATCCGTGTCATACAAATCCTCTCCATTTGATGACAACTGAACACTGGATTTCCTTGATGCAGCCACAAGGACTTGGCAGAACCTGGAGAGAGGGTTGCCACTAGGCTTGAAGTGTCTATACCTTGGGGTGCCTGCAAGAAACAAGACCAGTCCAGCAAAGGCAGAGCCTGCAGACAGCCAGAAACCAAGAGCCCATATTCCTTCATCCTCAAAATAGACCAGAATAGTGTTTGAGAAGAGTTGGCCAATGTTAAAAGCTAGGTAGAAGTAGCTGAAGAAGGCCACCTTAGAGTGACCTTCCTTTGAGTGCTCCTCGTCATACTGATCAGCCCCAAATGTAGCAATATTTGGTTGATAACCTCCATTCCCCAAGGCAATGAGATAGATTGAGAGGTAGAACATCCCCATCTCCAATCTTGAATGTTTCCCACAATGAATTGATTCATTCCCACAACCTTTAGGCTTAATCAAGAAGAGGTATGATGACAGGGATAAGGACATTAGACCCTGTTATGTCAAGCCAGAAAGATTCGTTCATTAGTCAAGGAGTTAATGTTACAGCTAGGAATTAAAGAGAATGATTATGAACGAGAGAAGGAGAGAAAATGGAGGCATTACTTACTATAACAAAGATGACCTGAAAGACAGCACAAGTTTTGTATCTTCCCCAATAAGAATCACTGAGGAAAGCACCCACAAGAGAGAAGATGTAAACAGTTCCGGTCCACTTGCTCACATTGTTAGCTGCATCAGCATTATTTTGTCCTACCACTCTTGTCAGGAACAGTACTAGGTTCACTCCGATCCCAAAGAATGCAAGGGTTGCCAGAGCTTGGTTCACTGATTAATGCAATCAACAAGCATTAGCACCATGTTCTCAATATTGTGAACCATGTGAATTACATACACACACATGCATCATTGATCATTGTGCAGTTATATCTATAGGCATTACGCACTGGTAAGTATCTGTCTCAGTATCCGAGGTTGCATGTGTATGGTTACACACCGCAAAAGTTGAAGACTTTTTCTAAGACAGAAATTCAGTTAAGATCATCTACTAAAGTTCCTTTTATAAAAGCCGGTATAGGCATAGAAATATGTGAATTTGCGTCGGAAATAATCAGTTTATACGTTGCTCAGGTGGTGGAATAAAAGGTAAGGAGTTTTTTTAAGAAAAAATCAAGAAATGTTGTCATATGAAGTCGATTCCATTAGTTAGTCTTCACTACTATGGACCAGATTTTATGCATTTGACCTGCAATCACCATTCATAGGTTCAAAGTTGTTTAAATTAGATTTTATTTTATTATTTAATATATAAAAATTATTTTTAATGATTAAGATTTCATATAGTCACATAATCCACACACCACTACTATATGATGAAGGGTTGTTGATCTTGTCAGTTGGGTTCGTGCCCTGCTTTCTAAAATAGAACAAAGACTTGAGGACACCTTCATCGCCTAGTGTTGCCACTTATAAGCATTACAATAAAGAAATTTCACACCCTCAGAGGCTATACACCCTTGAAGGGAAGAGAGATAACAAGAAAAAGTATGGAAAGTAATAAATATGGTAAGTAACGTAATAAAGAAGAAAAGAAAAATATAAAATTAAGATGTGAAAAAAAAAAAAAGGATTATAAACATTATATACCACTACCATACTTATGCATGCACAAGCTTTGGTGTATACTTCTTTAATGTTTTTTATTAAAAGTATATTTAAAATTTTGTAATAACTATATAAGCTTTCAAAAAATAAATAAATGAAAAATATGCTTTATTATTTTTATGTTAAAAAATAATAATTATTAAAAAGTCTGAAAACTTATGTCATATAATTGTTTTTTAAATCTTAAAAAAGGCCTATATTAACAGGTTTACTTTATAGTATAATGTTAGGTACGTTAGGATTTGCCTTTATAAAGCACACGATCGAATTAGTATTGGTTTCACGGTGAGAGAACACTTTGAAAGTCTGAGTTTATAAAAACGAATTTTTTTTTAAAAGTTAAACTGTTATTTTAACTACTCTTTTTTCAAAAGGGTATATTGTGATTGTCATACCATGATTCCTGGATTCACTTTTTGAACTGTTGATCGTGTCGTCGTGATGCAAGCAAAAGACACTTTGTTTTACAGATGCTATGGGGCTTCAGGCTCCAAGGCGCACTTCTGTTTAGCTTTTGTTGTTGCCTTAGGCCCTCCTTTGAACTTAAAAAAATTAAAAGGCAGAAGACACCTGTGCTGTTTTGCATGATATTCTTAATTTGTTTTTACTAATCTAAATATCGATTTTTGAATATGAAGATGTATTTATAAATTTATGTATATCACATCATTTCTTTTTCTTTGCACAAATGCATATAAAACTTGGTAATTCTACACACTTTATTATAATATTATCCTTGAAAAATGGTTCTTGACACTCTGAGTGTCTATACTTTGAGAGAGATAAGTGATTGATATGATTGATGGTGTGATATAATAGGAAGAAAGAGATAAGGAGAATGAGTGTTTGTGATTTGTGAATATCCAAATATTAGCACTCATTGTATTTTTACGATAATTAACTAATAGATAACTCAAAATATATTAGAATAGTAATAAATTTTGTACTAAAATAATTATTTGAATATTATCTTAAATTTAAAATTAATTATAACCATAAATATTATATTTGCATAAGAATTACATTGTTTTTAATATTAATTATTTCATATGATTTTTTTACATCTACCTTTACACTCATTGAAAAAGGACCTTTATTATTTTTTCTTATCTCTGTTTACATCAAGTAATTTGACAATTGATAAAGAGAGTACGAAAAGTAAATTGAGCAAACATTTTTCATCTCTTTTAGGACCAGGAGGAGAGAGGCCTTTTATTTCCATACATAAACAACAACATTAATTGGCATGGTTTCAGTATCAGGTATTATTTAATTAACTATCCACTTTGCACAATCACAACACCATATAGTAAATGAGAAATATCTTTCCTCACCATAGAACTTAGATTAAAAGAAATATTATTTTCAAGACCTCACGTGTTAATTTTCTTACATTTCTTTATGTTTCTAGTAAAATGTCAAGACACCTAATGCATAAAGAGAAGAGGGTTTGCTTTTAAAAAATAATAATAATAATAACAAAGAGAAGAGGGGAACAAAATAATTCTTAGTAGGTGTAAAAATACATATAAATTTTTGCAAAAAAAAAAAAATACATATAAAGAAATCATCTAAACTAATCAGAGTTCTATATTCTATATAATTTGAAACAAATTATATCATATTTTTTGTGATAACATTGGAAACTGTCGGACTATTAAATTAAAATTCTTTTATCATGATGACCAACCCCTACACATGCAAGCATATCACTTGTTCACGTTCTTTAACTCAGCACGCACGACTTACAAATAACCTAAAAAGGATTCTAAATAATTATATGATCGTGACCTATATCAGTTTTCCTTACTAAGAACGAACTATAGGGACGTGCATTTATCAACTAACCCGAAACAGCTGGTTAGTATTAATATACTTAGCCATCATGCTCCTTTTCTATGCAGTAAATATTAACTAATTAATACATGAATCTACACTTGAACTCGACCCGTGGTTAATGGTTAATTTACATGCATATGTGTGTCTATGCTTGATGACACATGGCAGCAGCCACGTCATGCAAATTTCCGTCAGTGACTACGTGTCAGAAACGTATTTCTCTGAAATGCATGCTTATTTTCCTCACTTTAATTTGTCTCTTTTCCAAGTTCATGACCACAGTTCCCGGCCCCCTGTCGACTGCCGTTTATAAAGAAAGGCAAAGCCAAAAGCCGCTATCAGGATTGATTCAGAATCTCTATCCACTGTCAGATCAGGGTTTTTAAATAAATTTAGATATTTTTAATATTATTACATAAGAAAATTCTTATTAAAAATTTTGGTACAATTATGTTTTAGACCAATAACTAAATGAGTTTTGACACACAAAAAAAAAAAAAGAGAGAGAATTTTTTTTTTCAATATATAATTAATACCATAAATTTTTTTTTTCAATAATCTTCGTTCATCTTTAGAATAATTTTTATTACATAATTAGAAAATAATATTAAAATCGTTTAAAGAACTAAGCTGATTTAATTTTCTCCCTCTCTAGAAAGATACATGCATGGTGGAGGAAGTAGTTACTACAACTAGCTAGCCAAATCGTAGCTGTAACTGACTTCTAGCCACACACACTCCACAGAGCAGGCATGCAACAAAACTGACTGAAATATTTCGTTTGGATTTTGTACACCAAATAGAACACATTCCTGCATTTAAGTGTTGTCGTTTCCTTCTTATCTAAAACTGATAATTGAGGCCCTAGCTAGCCTGGTCGCTTGAAGTTGCTTACCACCATAAAGCAACCTCCCTTTACTCCTTCTGATGATAAGCTATCTAAAAATATCTATATATGCAGACAACCGCATCACTGATGAAAACTTCTGCACAACAAGGTTCCTGAAACTTCTATACGGCTACGAACACGTATATATCACCTTATTATCACGATCATTCATGAACTATATGTATACGTATCATATATCTATACGTATTTGCATGTGTATTTTTTTATTTTTTTAAATCATTGAGATTAATAGGCTCAAAGAACAAGATCAATTAATATTTATAATATATTGTATACCCTATAGTAATGGAGAATTAACCGTTCACTTCATAAAAGTAATAACTGGTGAAGGAATTCTCCCTTAACAAAAAATCAAAACTAATTTCTTAATTTAGGAAAATCGAAAAAGGGAAATAGTTATATGTATAGTGCCCTCTTCGATTTCCATATTACCTGTTTATAGGGACACAACACAAGCAATCGTTAATCAAAAGACTAAAAGAGGCATGAGTTATATACATATGATGTGATGCATTACCCTTGAGCAAGTTCCGGAAATAAAAAATTAAACAATAAAATATATTAAAAAAAATGCTCTGCAGTTTATGTTTTTGGTGCTTACAGAGTACGATAATTCCAGCAACCCATCTTCCAGATTTGGCTCTGATTGCAGGACGGCCATGCAAATCAACACTCCCATCAAGAGTGATCTCTCCTGATTCTTCTTCGAACTTTCTCTGTGGAGAGTTTTGGACACAAAATAAATGACAGGATTTTTAGAATTTGTCGCATTCATTGTTGATAAGCCTAAACATACATACATATATATATATATATATATGTATGAGGGTAGACTATGAATCATGGGTTCTGACACCAGACAAGACACGGACATGAACACTCTGACACGGCTCTAAACAAGAATGAGTACTTTCAAGTTTTTAAGAATTTATGAGGAAAAAAATAAGATGTAATGTATGTGCAGAACTTCTTATACTGACCTCTTTGCAGACCTCAGATTCTATGCAAGACATGAGTGTTCTCAAAAGAAAAAGTTAGTTCAAATTCTGAGTCTGCTGCAAAATGCAGAGGAGGTCACTCTATCAGAGGAAGGTTGTTGATAGAGGAGAAGGTGGTGAAGAGAAGAAGCAAAGTTACACAAGACAGAGGGAGAGTGGAGAATTCAATAAATAGGTGAATGGAGGTTGGCGTGAACGGTGGAGATATCAGAGTAAACCAAAAAGTGGGGCATCCACATGGTATAAACATCCAAAACTCTGTATAACATGCACTTTTACAAAAGATAAATTGTATACAATAAATTTCTATATATATTTTTTATTATCACAATAGAAATAAAAAGAGAACACAAAGAAGTATAAAAATAAAGTGAGTGTTATGATAGAAAAAAAGATAAAATAAATAATATAAAAAATATTATGCAAATAGTATAGTTCTTTACAAAATTATTGTTTGATGTGCAAATAGAGTTACAAAATAAGTACGGAAAAAACCAAAAGATTATTTGACACGTAAAATTTTATACTTTATTCTTATATTCGCATGCTCTGTATATGAAAAAAGGAAAAACAAATAAATTTTCTCTTCCTTTCTATGCACAAATACATGAATGTAAAGGATAGGGTGTAAAGTTTTTGAATCTCGAAGATTCAATAAGTAATTGTGAAATTTATTTATTTTTAAATTTTAGTAGTTTAAATTTATACTGCATTTTAAATGAAATTTATTTATTTTTTAATTTTAGTATGTTAAATCTATAATGCATTTTAAATTAAATTAAAAATAAATATATTTACTTGTTGATTTTTTGGTACGTATTTAATAGTTGGTTTTAAAAATAAGCTCATTTTGAAAAGTTTCATTTTACATCTAAGTTTGGTCATTGATGTGATATGTTTGATATTTTTAAGAGTTGTACTATATCGGTATATCCTATTGGGACTAGGCTTATCAAATAATTCTCGTACACTATTAATAAATATAAACGAATCAAATAGAAAAACAGAATTGCTATTTAGTACGAAGAATAGATTTCACAATTATCCGAAACAATCTTTTTAAAAGTAAATTGACATTTTATGCAGTTTTTTACATATTATATATAATTCTTTTTTTTTTAATGTGTAGTACAACCTTTTTTAGAGGTACATGATGTAATATTTTTTAAACAATACATTAAAGGAGTTAGTGTAATGTATAAGAGATATCAATGTAATGTTTTTTAGACAACTAATGAGATTAGTGTAGAAATAAAGATAGAAGGAATATTGTGTACAATATGAAAAAAAATCTTAGAAAGTATTAAGTGTAATTTACTTTTTTTTTTAAAGAAACAGCTAGTAATTATTTTGATTTAATGGAAATTAAGGTTGTTAAATAGATAATACTGACCAAACAAAATACGTCATCATTTTTTGTATCATTGGTCTTCGTACCAATTAGCGTTTTCCATAAAAAAAAATAAACGTGTTTAAATATTGAACATATAAGAGAATTTAATACTTTTTATTTCGAAATTACCAAATTGTAATTAAGATTGGTTAATTTAGAGCTTTTAAAAAAAACATACATCTTTTAAGAGTTTTGTTAAAAAAATTTAATAATTTTCTTAGTAATTAGTAAGAAATTGTTAAATGAAAAAGAATATGTTTAATATTTTAAAAACATTGAAGATATTTAATGTTTTCTTATATTAATAATTAACAGAATTAGTTAGAGGACTTGAAAATTATTTACTTTTTAAATAATTATTCTTTGTGATATACTAAAGAATATAATTATTCTCTGTAATAATTATTGTTATAATTCTATTATCAAGTTTTATTTAATTATCTAAGTTTTTAACAATTTAATTACGCACCGGATTATAATATTAGTAATAATGTTTGTATGCAATTTTATTACCTAACAATAAAAAAAGAAAAAGAAAAGAGCAACCAAAAACAGAACCCATTGGTAGACGCAATTTCTTAGGTTTTGGAAAAGAGACACGAAAGATAGGTCCATTATTTTTCGAATACACCCACATTAAAAGTTTTTTTCTTCATTTTCTTTTTAAAATGGACGCTTAATATGCATATGGTCTCTCTTTGGCAAATAAATTACTTGTCTACGTATTTTGTCTCTTTTTTAATCAAAAAAATAATTTCTCACTTATGTATTAATTTTTTTACTGAAATAATTTTTGTTGTTGTGAAAAACGACACTAAAATAAAACAGCTCGAGTCTGCTCTTAACAATTTTCAACACCACTTCTTTAAATGCATTCCAAATTGGCACGCACACGTTCCCGTCTTACAAAAAATATTAATAAAAATAGTAAGTATTTAATATTTTAAAATTTTAAAAAAGACATTTCTTTACATAATTGATAAAAAGTATTAAATAATGTTTTAATTTTATTTAATAAAATACTTAAGGACATGAGTGATTAAAATATAAATATAAAATCATTCATATATGGTTAAAAATATAAAATGTAAGAGCTTAAGTTTTTAAAATAAGGGTTTATTTTTATATAATGTCTATGTAAAAAATTTTACACTATCAACTAATAAAAAATTATTTTAAATATAATTTTTAAAGAAATTACTATAAAAGCCAACAAACTTTATCATACATAATAATTTGTAATTGAATGACAATACTGTAAAGAACTTTTACATTGTCGATATTGACAAAATAATTTCTTAAAATAATTAATAATTGATGTAGTATTAAAGCTATTGTAATATTATTGATAAGTAGTTAAGAGCTTCTTTTTTTTTAATCTCATTCTTTTAATAACAAATTAAATTTCACCACAATATGTAATGAGCCCGTTGTTTTTTGTCTTTAGAAAAAAAAAAACACGTTTGATAAGAGTAATTTTTGAAAACTGTTTTAAAATGTAATATCTCTTTTTCAGATTTCTATTATTTATGTTCTTTTTTGTACTGCCCTGTCTTCTTCCTCCGCTCCTATTATCTAAAATTAGATTTTGAAAATCATTTTATAAAATATTCTTTTAAAATTAAAAAATAAAAACCAAATCAAACACATCCTTAATATTTAAATTTTCGGACAAGTTAGGATTTGTTCGAAATGGTTTTTATTTATTTATTTATTTTCAAACCTATTTTCAACACAATTTTAAAATTGGCTTTCACTATAATATTTGAAAATAAAATAAGAGGAAATTTGTTTGTTAAAAAAGTTTTAAAAGTAGTTTTTTTTATAAAAAAAATTGTACATGAAATATCTGTTAATTATACATTGTACGATATTAAAAAAGTACTTATTACGAGAATATCATGAGACTTGAAAATAAAAATATAAAAACTGCTCTAAATTTTTTTATTTTCTTATTTTTAAACCTATAAATTTTAAAAAAATAGTTTTAAAACACCTGTGAAAAACAATCCAACCACATTTTTCTAATTTTTTTTTAAATGATCAGAATTTGAGTTTTACCTTGATATTTTACGTAATAAAAGATTCCACTAAATGACAATGTGTATTATTGAGATAAAATTTTAATTTTGATTGGAGAATAATACTAACAGTATCTATATATAGTATTGCATCTAAGTTTTGTCTTTTTTAAAAAGTAGAATCAAACAAGGCCTTAATCACATACACAATAAAACTAATTAATACTTTCATGTATAATGAGTTTAATTAACTCGCTTTATTTTTTGAGTTGCCAATGAATTTAAAGATTGATGTGACAATCCTAACAAGTTTTAGTTAGAAGATACCATAAGCGTCTTGAAGTGATTTCATCCATTGAATTCTGGGTTTAATTTGTTTCAAGAAATAATAATGTAGTCAAAGAATATGTCAGATAGTTATAAAATAAAAAATAAAAAAAATATGTCAGATAGGATATAATTTGAACCTGTTTGATAGTAGCATTTCAATTTGCCCACCACAAAAGAAAAGTTTCCGGGTACGTATTTGGATTGTTCCAGGAATATATCTAGGATCGTTCATTTCTCATCTTATATAGGTAAGCTACCACACTAGTTGTGCTTATTAGGGTGAAAGCTCATGAGAATCACATTAAAAACTAGCTATAAAAAATGAATGTAATTCCTCAGTATAGACATGATCACATTCCGTTATGATTTGCTTCTAAAATTTTAGCTCAATTATTACAGGGATATGATTTCCATTATTCCGTAAATATATGCTTATTTCACTCCTCGGCATCAATCAAATTAAGGTTTACAATTCGAAGGTATCTCTTTCCCTAGTGGGAAACAACGCATATTTAACCTCTTCTTTTAAGTGAATGTTGATTAACTAGTTTTTGCACCCGTGCGGTGTTTTTAAATGCACAAATTCTAAATTTAAAATTGAAAACATAAATGTGAGTTTACTATCATTGTATAATAAATAAATACGTCATTGAGTTTTTTAGAAGATATCTTTGTAAATTATTTTTTATTTAATGTGCAACAAACATTATCATCATCACATATCAGAAATTTCAATCTTTATTGAGATTTAATTCTTGAAACTGCAACATGCAATTGCCCATATGTAAAAATTGGTCTTGGCAAGTAGACACTTACATGCAATTATGTTTGTCCTTGATTTTTGTTAATTGTCATAGCAAATAATACACCTAATGGAAATTGTCAGTGCTAGAATTTCAAAGGAGTTAAATAAAATTCGTATGAGGAATGTAAGTTTTGTTTTCGATATGTATGGTTGTCAGTCACCTCCCTAATAACAAAAACACTAACACTTAACTCTTTAACAATTAATCTTGTGACATTATATAAACCATATGAAACATCAAGATTTCTCATTAATATCACATGAACACTTTCTTTTAATTAATTTGTGATTAGGAATGTCAAAGCAACTAACATTATTCAAAAACTCACTTGTCAGTCAATCAACATCAATGTCAACTTCTACAAAAGTTTTCACATCGTGTCACAACTAAGGTACAATTTCTATTCACCTAAATATTTGCTATATATAAAAACAATGTTACATATTATATTTGAATTCATATCTATATTATGTACTGTAAGAAATTCTTAATAATAAATCAATATATATAAAATTCCCAATATATAGAGAAACATGATAATATAAAAACACAAATATTTGAAATCGAGGAATATAAATGCTATAGAAAAACATTAAATTATTTGTAATGTAAATATTTACTCGTGTAACTATCAATATATTAATATACTTTATATAAAATCTTCATTTATACATAATATAAATACTTACCACTTGAATTATGTATTAACATGCTTTTATGTAGACTTTTATTTCATTGTTATATATATATATATATATATATATATATATATATATATATATATATATATATATATATATATATATATATATATATATATATATATATATTCTTAAGATTTTGATATTAAATATGCTTATAACATTAAGTATACATTTTGATGATATGATGATTGCTATATTTTAGATATTAGTAAGTTTTCATCAATAGTTTATAACTATTATATGATCTATATACTCATTTTCGTGATTTAAATAATGATATATTTTTATGTATGACTTTTCTTCTCCATGTGATAGAGTTATTCATAAGAATGAAATATTGTAAGAAAAAGTTTTTACATTCTAGAATAAGTATACAGATGAATTAGTTATTAGTTATTATAAACATGTTAAATCTCACCCGACATTGCAACTTTCTATTCTTGTTGAGACTAAATGATATCTATCACCACCCAAATATAAAATATCTTTTATCATTTATATTTTTATAATATAAACCCAAATGTGGAACACTTCCATCATTTATTGTCTCATATAAATAAATGATAGCTCCTTTTAGCAAGACATGTTTTTGTTCCTTAGGGGTGAGAAAGACCCAACCTGTCCTACTGATCTGGCTCGGCCCGAGGGTGATTTTGATGGGTTTGGGTTTTGAATTAAACCCGATGCATTTTCAGGATAGATTCAAGTTATATTTCGAGTCGTCCCAACCCGATTTGATGCCTTATATTCTCTTAAAAAGTATAAGTTTTTTGAGCAATTATATATTGATAAAAAACTTTTTAATTTAATAGATAATATTTTGTATAATATAATATTGTATTTATAATGATATTATTTAATTTAAAATATACATTGTAAAATATACCTAAATTTAAGTTTTATATATTTTTTATTTTATGATTTAACTATACATAATAGTAAGGTTGATATATTACATTAAAAAGTTGGGTTGACCCTGTCACGACCCATAATTTCGAGTCAGGTTCAGGTTCAGGTTCAAATTAATGACCCAATCAAAAGTTTGGGCTAAGTAAGGACAAAGATAAATATGTCCCAACACATCCTTTGCTCACCCCTAGTTTCTCTAATATATTAATTTAGATTATCCTACTTGAGAGATTAATATCTTTGTATCCTGTCATTTTACATTTTATTTTGTTTTGTGAGGTGTTTAATTAAATTAGATTTACATAAAAGAATAACATAAAATTTCAAAAAGATGCAAACTATAGTAATTTAAATTTGATTGGCTTAAATCAACACTTGTATATTAAATTAGAATTCATTATTATACAAGTTAATTTTATCATATTCTTAAAAGCATACATATCATTCTTAAGTTTCTTAAATTTTTATTTCTAACATTTTATAAAAAATAAAAATATTCACAATAGTATGAGATATCTAATTTATATTTTAAATAAATCATTTATATAATATTATAAAATTAATTAAATTAAATCCATTACTTTTTGTTTCATTAAAAACTTATTCATGCATAAAAATATCTTCCATAGTCGTTACGCTGTCAATCTAATAATTTATGGTATATTGCACCTTTTCCTTCTAGTTCTATTAATATATTAAAAAAATGGATAAACTAAAAGTAATTAGAAGATTAAAAGTAGAAAAATAAGCTTTTTCCCGTCAAATGAGCTGGGTCACATATAATAAGCTATGGACGCCTTAAAACCCCTAAACACCAAAAAGTATTAAAATAATGAATGCCAAATAAAAAGTGACAAAAAAAGTTTTCGTATAATAAATGTATCTGATTGAATGGGTTGAGCAACATATAATTAATAAAAAAATATAGAATAATAAAATAATATGCCAAACAGTGCTAAGCAATACGTGAAAATAATGATAAACAGCTTCAGCCTAACAAACTGTAAAAGCACAAAAAATAATAAAAGAATGGAACACTAATGAACAGTGCTAAACAGTACTTGAAAAATTAGTTGGTTGTATATATATAGATATAGATAGATTATGAGCTAATAACAGGGCCATGTGGAGAAATTTTGAGGCCTAAGACAAAAAATTTAAAAGAGTGAATCACCAATTTAATTCCTAAAATTGCAATGGCTAGTTAAATTGGTACTTAAAATTAATATAATGTTAAAATGATCCCTGAAATTGTACATTGTTGGTCAATTTAGTTCCTAAAACTGTAATGGACAGTCAAATTAGTCCCTGAAATAAATAAATTAACAAAATGGTCCCTAAACTTATAAATTATCAATCAATTTAGTCCTTACAATTGTAATAGTCAGTCAAATTGGTCCCTAAAATTAAAAAGTTTAATTACATTTTTTGTCTCTTAACTTTTAAAATTTCATAAATTTTGTCCTTAAAGTTTTTTTGTGTGCATTTTGATCTTAAACTTATATAATTTCACAAATTTTGTCCTAATGTTAAAAAATTCACACATTTTGTCCTTAAAGCGCAATTCAACCTATAGAAAATGGTAAAAGTGTTAGAGATGAGATATGAATCCTTGACCTCTTCCTTCCCCACAACCACTAAAGCCACTAAGTCATTTGACTTGGTTAGTTTATATATAATTACACTTTTGGTTTCCCACATATATATCATTAGGATAGCTTTATCCAATTATCCTTTATAACATTGAAAATACATTTCAAAGCTTAATATACAAATCATTAAAACATTGGCTTAAAAAATTGTTAGCTTTAATGACTTTAGTCTTGAGTTTTCATACTTTCTATTTTCATTGACCATTGGTAATGAATCATGACATAGACTTTTACATATGGAATTAAATAAGTGGAAATTGGTCACAAGAAATATATGTAGAATTATTTTTTATGGGGCCTAAGGCAAAGGCCTACACGGCCTTGTAGTAGACACGGCCCTGGCTAATAATTAATTTCCTTATTGACTTTTTCTACCTCAAGTTGTCGAGACATGATCTAATATCCTTGATACATAGTAAAATAAAAATAAACCATTAATTTGGTCTCTGAAATATTACCATCTCTTCTAAATAGTCCTTAAAGTAATTAAATTATATTTGTAGTCTCCAAAGTATTAGAAATCAACTTCTATATACACATTGTCGTGTCGCCATTAGACACGTAGATGTGTCTAGAACAAATTAAGATAAGTATTTGAGATCTTAAATGGAAAATATTATATCTAATTATATTCATCTTAATTTATTTAGGCAATAAAAAAATATTATTATATTATAAATTAGAATGTATAGCCTGGAAAGTAAAACTTTTACTTTTCTTAATTTTTCTATTAGACATTTTCAATATTTTTTTTTTATGTCTATTTTACACATTATTCATGCAACTAGGCAAAAAAAAAAAATCTCTAAAATATCTTAAACTACTTTCATTTTATCTTTATTTGTATATTTGATTTTTTTAACTACCTATCCCTTTCAATGTATTTTTGTAATTTCTATTTCTAAATTGAATTTCAATAATTTTTTTTTAAAATTGTCAATAGTTAAAAATAACCTTATATTACAATTTAAATTGTTCATCTTAAATATAAAATATATTTTATATATTTAAATATATTTATTTATTTTGAAATTTAATTATATTATAAATTATATACTAAAAATATATATTTATTATAAATTTTAATGATATAAAAATACACATTTATCTTATACAATGTGCAAACTAAATGCTAATTACATCTTAAACCTAAAATGTTTAAAAAAGGATAAAATAAAAAATAAAACATAGAAAGCAAATAAATTACTGCACATTTATAAGATCACAAGGAAAAAATCAATTATGGATTTACTTAAAGCATCTATCTTTACATCTATAATCCAATTCTTCTATAACTTGTATTCTGTTTAATTGTCAATTATTTACTTTTAATCTATTAACGGGTCTAATAATTATACAATTTAGTATTTTTTTTTCTTAAATCATTACTCTTAAAGATCATGAACAAGAAAGATATTAAAGAACCAATGTTAATTTAAGATTTGAGTATGTTTTTAATCCATTTAAATATGGTAAAAATTTGTTTAGTCATTCAAAAAGATAGTTGATTTTGGTCCTCATAATTTTTTTAATGGTCTCTACTCTATATCATTGTTCAATTAATGATGTGATATGTATTAAAACATGCTACATTAGTGATCACTTTAAGACGACATGTAACATATATAACATGTCGTTATAGGGGCTATTTTTTAAAATTTTAAAATTTATAAAGAACAAAACTAATAATTTTTTTGAAGGATTAAAACAAAAAATTATCATACTTATATATATTTTTTTGGCACGCATATGATTACAAAGAAGTATCTTAGTCAGTCATCGAAATTTTTAATCTCCTTCGGGGGATCTATTGGCACTCATAGGTGGGTGTACCCCTTCCTAACCAGATTTTCTCCATATGCAAGAGTCGAAATTCAAACCCTTGACTACGTGCTTAAGAGACCCGAACCCATCATCACTTAGACCAACTACTTGTTATTTCATACTTATATGGACTAACAAATATATTAAACCTTAATTTAATATCTGATTGAAAATAAAAGGATTATAATTAATTGTGCAAAACTCCAAATTCGCTTTATCCCATAGTTCAATTAATTAAAAGTGGTATTGCTGTTGGTCAATTAATTAACTATAATTATATCCAGAGTAACCAATATCCAATATATCATTTAAAGTAATAAAATAAACTCAATTGAATAAAGAAACACAATATCATATTACAATTGGCAAAACAACAAAGGTCATAATATATGATTTACCATAACCTTGGGTATGGATTTAATTACTCATAATAACAAAGAAATCCCAAAACAGAACCAAAACCATAAAAGGATTCATAATCCTAAACTAACAATAAGAAATTAATGTAAACAAAGCCTTTTTGAATGCGCTCCAATTTTGAGAAATGGATTCAAACTCTTGATCCTCCAATCTTGAAAGCCTCTAGGGATAGACTATTATGACTCCATGAAGGTGTCAATGGGCTATAATTACTCTAGTGCAAATAGAAGATAAAAGAAAATGTTTGATACGTCAAAATATGAAGGAAAAAAAAAACTTCCCCAAGATTCTCAAAGAAAACCTTTAGATAAGGTGAATACGCATTTTTTTAAAGTTGCACGGTTATGTTGAATACTTGCATAATCGTATAGATTGTTAATGCAGGATCACCACACTCTTGACAATAGCACACACACACACTCACTGTAGAGAGATTGTTAAAGAGGAAGAAAAACAATGAATAGAAGAAGAATGGCATATACACGTTTATTGATCACAGCAATATGCCTTTTAAACACTTTTCACTATATTCCCAACTGTAGGTGGGTTAGTTACTAATGACAACTAATCATTGTTAACAGAATTGTAAAACTAGCAAAACCATTAACTAACAATAGAGAAACGGAATTACTCTTAACACACCCCCTTAATTCAGATTTGCCAAAGATAATACACCCAACTTGTCTCTCAAACTGTGAAATCTATCTACCTTCAGTGGTTTTGTGAATATATCTGCAATCTAATCTTCAGTGTTGCAGTACTCCAGCTTCAAATTCTCTTTGTTTACTTAGTCCCTCAAGAAATGAAAACGAGTCTCAATATGTTTGCTTCTTCCATAGGCAACTAGATGCTTTGCCAAATTGATTGTAGACTTGTTGTCAATCCATATCTTCATAGGCTTAGCTGTTTTCAGATTCATTTCTTTCAACAAAGTTTCAAGCCATGCAGCTTGACATGCTCCCAATGATGCAGCTATATATTCGGCTTCACTAGAGGACAGTGCTACCACATCCTACCATATCCTGCTTCTTAGAACTCCATGAGATTGATTCGTTGCCACACATGAAGACATAACCAATTGTACTCTTTCAATCATCTTTATCTCCACACCAATCAGAGTCAGTATATCTTACAATCTCTACATCTCTGTACTGCAAGTCATTTGGGAATAAAGTGTTCCTTTAATGTACCTCAATATCCTTTTCCCAATAGCATAATGGGATGCTCTTGGCTTCTCCATAAACCTGCTTATCAAACCAACTCCATACGCCAAGTCTAGTCGAGTGATCCAACCAGCTGCCTATACTTTGTTATGTTCATAGGATCTTCATCTCCATCTCTGGTCAACCTTGTACTAGTTTCAACAGGAGTTGATACTAGATTACAATTTGACATGTTGAACCTTTTCAAAATATCTGTTGTATACCTTTTTTGGTATATGAAAATTCCCTTATTTGTTGGAACAAATTCTATTCCCAAAAAGTAGGCTAACTACCCTAAATTAAACATTTCAAATTTAGCCATCATACTTCCTTTAATGTCAGTAATTTCTCCTTCATTACTTCCTGTTATTAGCGTGTCATCAATGTACATGCACACAATTAACAGGTCAGCAGTGTGTGATTATCGAGTGTAGACCCCATATTCACTTGTACACTTTAGAAAGTCTTGCTACAATAGAAAAAGATCAATTCTCTTGTTCCATGCTCTGGGAGCCTGCTTTAGGCCATATAGGGCTTTCTTAAGTCTATAAACCTTCTCATCCTCTCCATTTACTTCAAATCCAGGTGGCTGGTTGACATAGACCTCTTCATCCAAAGGCCCATTCAAAAATGATGACTTGACGTCTAATTGGTGAAGAAACCATCCTTCAAAACTAGCAATTGATGTCACCAACCGAATTGTCTCTAACCTGGCCACTAGTGCAAACACCTCTTGATAATCCACTCCTGCCTTTTGTAGAAACCCTTTAGCTACCAACCTAGCCTTGTACTCAGCAATAGTTCCATCAGGCTTATTTTTAATCTTGTAAATCAATTTTACTGCAATAGGTCTTTTATTATGAGGCAGTGAAACCAATTGCCAGGTGTGATTCTTCTCAATTGAATTCAACTTCTCTTTCATAGCACCCACCCACTTCTCATCT
Source organism: Spatholobus suberectus (assembly GCA_004329165.1). Lineage (NCBI taxonomy): Eukaryota > Viridiplantae > Streptophyta > Magnoliopsida > Fabales > Fabaceae > Spatholobus > Spatholobus suberectus. The sequence goes on along the minus strand of CM014730.1, from coordinate 86,363,020 downwards.
TTAATAGCATCTTCAAAAGTCATAGGTTCTGCATCTGTAAACAAGGCTAAATGGACCAAATCTCCTTCTGTAGTCACAACACTGTCAGGCCATTTCTCACAATCATTCAACCTTAAAGGTTGTTGCCTGCTTCTTTGAGGTCTTTGAGGTTGAATAGTACCTGTTGGTTCAGGTTCAAGGATCAGATCATCATTTAATCTTAACATCACTCTTGCTTTGGAACTGCACTCATCCTAATTCCACCATTTAGACTCATCGACAATCACATCTTTTCTTATTACAATTTTGTTGGCCCTTGGATCATACAGCTTGTAAACTCCTGTTGGATGGTATCCGAGGAAGATCATTGGTTCACTCTTATCATCCAACTTCTTCTTTACTTTTTCTAGAACATGCTTAAAACATAAAAAGCCGAAGATTTTGAAGTAGGACACATCTGATTTCCTCCCAGACCAAGTTTCCTCTAGCGTTGCCTCTTGTAGGCCTTTTATGGGACATCTATTCAAAATAAAGCAAGCTGTTGACATAGCCTCTCCCCAAAGGTGTTTAGGCAATTTCCTACTTTTTAACATGCTTCTAACCATATGCATAATAGCTCTATTCTTCCTTTCAACCACCCCATTGTGTTGAGTTGTATAAGGAGAAATTATTTCATGAAGCAACCCTTCTTCGTCACAATATTTTTGGAAATCATATGAAGTATATTTGCCTCCACCATCAGTCCTTATCACCTTAATTGCCTTCCCACTCTGCTTTTCACTCATCAATTTAAACTTTTTTAAAACATGTAGCACGCCACTCCTCTTATGTATACGGTAAATCCATATCATCCTTGTATATTCATCAATGAAAGACACAATGTATTTATTACCTCCAAGCAACTAAGTCTCAAAAGGTCCATACACATTTGAATAGATCACTTCTAACTTGTCTTTTGATTTAAGAGAAGCTTTGAATTTGAATGCATTTCGGGGTTGCTTGCTCACACAACAGTCTTCACATATCTGTTGTGGTTAAATCAATTGTGGAAGGCCTTGTACCATTCTTTTACTCTGTAGTAAGTTCAAACTTCTGGAATTTAGTCGCCTGAACCTGTAATGCCAAAACCAATGCACATCATTCAAGGTGGCAGCAAAGCACTTCTGCTCAAGTACTTGGATACCAATCTTGAAGGTCCTATTTTTTGATGCAAAATCAATTTCCTATGCGCATTATAAACCTTCATTAGATTCTGCTGTAGACTCATAGAATAGCCTTTCTCTACTAATTGTCCAAGACTTAACAGGTTGTTCTTCATTTTTGGGACATAAAGAACATCTGTAATGCAAGCCTTCACTTTATCCTTCCTTTTAATCATCACTTTACAAGTACCTTCCGCAGTAACTATTGAATTGTCACTAAGTTTCACCTTACTTTTTACTTTTTCATTGAGATCAATGAACCATTCCGTTTTCCCTAACATATGATTTGAGTAGCCTATGTCCAGATACCAATGATCAGAGGAATCTTTTTCAAATTTGGTAGTTACCATCAACAACACACGATTTAAATCAGAATCTTCACCATGTGCTAGCTGGGCCTCATCTTCTTTATCTTGCACACCTTTGCCTTTACATTCATTAGCGAAGTGTCCCTACTGTTGAAAATTATAACATTGAATCCCTTTTTTGTTGAATTTCTTCTTGCTATACTTGCCACGACCTCCATTCTTCTTGTAGTTACCTTTACTATGATTTTGATTTAAGGCACTACTTTGTCCTACTCCAGAATTATGCCACTTGTTGTTCTTCCACTTTTCTTTCCCCTTTTTGTTCTTGTTACTTCCTCCATCATTCTTTCTAGTAGGTTGTGCCTGCAAGGCTTGTTCAGTTGCCTTTTTGTGTTTTCTTTCATTGAGTCTTTGTTCATGGGCTTCAAGAGAGCCTTGTAACTCCTCCACTTCATTGTTTCAAGATTCTTCGATTCTTCGATTACAACAACAATGTGATCGAATCGGGGGTCAAGTTTCTCAGCACCTTCTCTACAATCATTTGATCTCAAAACTTCTCACCACAAGACCTCATCGAATTGAGAAGTGTTTGAATTCGGGTAAAGTACCCACTTATGGTTTCCTGTTTAGTCATCAATAACAGTTCATATTGTCTGTGTAGCGACTGCAATCTAACTTTATTGATCTTGCTTGCCCCTGTGTAAGACTTGTTTAAGATGTCCCATGCCTTTTTCGTTAAGCTAGCTGAAGCTATCTTCTAAAAATTTGCTTCATTAATACATTGATGGATTAGGAATAGAGCCTTACAATCTTTCTTTTTTGCCTCCCTATAAATTTCCTTTTGTGTTTTTGTTGAGTTATCCTCCACTTCTTGGATACCCTTAGTCACAATTTCCAACACATCTTGGAAACCAAAGATGACCCACATCTGGATGCACCATTTTTCAAAGTTCTTGCCATCAAGAATTGGCAAGTTGGCCAGAAAAGAACCATTAGAACCAACCATGAGTCACTCCCTCAAATACCTCTAAGCTTCACATAGAATCACCTTCTCATGTACATAGGTCCCAAATCAAAGAAGCTCTAGATACCACTGTTAATACAGGATCACCACACTCTTGACAATAGCATACACACACTCATTATAAAGAGATTTCTAAAGAGGAAGAAAAACAATGAATAGAAGAAAAATAACATACACACAAGTTTATTGATCACAACAATATGCCTTTTATACACTTTTCACTATATTCCCAACTGTAGGTGGGTTAGTTACTAATGATAGCTAATCACTGTTAACAGAACTTTAAAACTACCCAAACCACTAACTAACAATAGAGAAACTGAATTACTCTTAACACAAATGAGTTACACAACCATATTGGATATTTATGACGCTAACTAAATCGTGCTAATTTGCATGGGCATGCAATTGTGCATGAAGATACTTAATTTAGCATGACTCAATTTCAGCATGACCATGCCAACACTAAAATTCTAATTTTTCACTATTTGAATCTCCAATGACCATGGAAACACTTCTCATATCCAAATTAAGCTTTTTTCTTTACCATAATTCTCTTTAAAAATAACTTTATTTTAACTACATATTGGTGGCATTGCATTCTCCAATTTTGCTATAAATAAAAAAAGAAGAATGCTAGCGTCATTTTCTTTAACACTCTCTACTCTTGGTTAAAATTTATTGAAAACAACAAATTTTGGTAGGTCTCACTTCTAAATCAAGGGAGATAATCATTAAATAAGAGGTGGAACTCACCAAAATTTGTAATTTCTAATAAATTTTAGCCAATAATAAAGAGAGTATTGAAGAGAATGATGCTAGCATTTCTCATAAAAAAATGAGTAAAATTCAAAATCAAATACTAATACATATAATAAAAATAGACCCCATTTTTTGTGGATATAACAACATAACAATTGCCTAATTTTTTGTTATCAAACAATGAAGTATAATAATATTAGAAGAGTATAAGAAATACTCTAACTTGTAAAGAAAATAATTCTTGACAAACTATTACTTACATAATTACTTGATACATTGGTGTGGACAAAAACACTAACAAAAAATGAACATTAATTTCTTTGCCTTTGAATATAGCCAACCCTATGATATAATTTTTAGGAGGCCCAATGCCAATCAAATCAACTACCATTCTTAAATATTAAATTTTGTTTTTTTTTTCAAAGGGGATGCAATTTAATCAACTATCACCACTAAGGTTAAATTTGAATAAATTTCTTCATAAATACTTATAATATGTGTGTCACTTCTAACCATATTACTATCTCCTAGTCTAATTAAGACTTTTTTGTTTTAATTTCTTTGAAAATGGTTAAACCAACCCATTTTCAATATTTTCACTTTTTGAAAACAAAAAATAGGAAATCAAATTAAACATATTTTTTAAATATAAAAATTTAAAATAAAAATTATTTTTAGAAAATAAAAATAGAATACGTTTTCTCAAACCAAATAAGCCTTCGTATTAATAAAACCAACAAATAATAGAAACAAAAGTGCCTTAAAGTCTTTTATTGCTTCACTTTCTTCTTTTTTGTGAAAGATGTTAAATTCCCTATCTATCAACAACATTGTGAGAGGACATATATTCTTGCCATATTAATATTAAGGATGTTAATTGGATGGGTTGAATAAATTTTGAGTTAGATTATAGTGGATGGATAAAAATAATTCATTAATACATTTATAATATGTTAGAAATGTATTGAAAAAATTCATCATGACGATTCAATCAAAACTATTAAACTCATTCATTAATCATTTTTTTGTAAATGGATTTGTTAGTGAATCACATAGTAGTGGATAAACAACAACAAGAAGAAGAAATAAGTTGTCAATAACAATAGTTGGAAAAAAGAATCACTTAATTTATTTTCAATAATTTAATAATCCAATGGATTGTGATAAAAATGGATAGATCATTAACCATTCATCCAATCCATATAATTTATATACTTTTGGTTTTCTAAATTAGATGGATTGGACTGATTTTAGGTATGGATGGATTGGTTATATTATTTTTTTACCACCTCTAATCATCAGTATGTAGTGTCAATTCTTTTCACTATAAAAAGGCAAATACATTAATTGTATGTTAGAGTTTCTTAAGTAAAAATGGTAAAGCCTATGAGAAAAGAGAGACCATAGGTATTTTTTGCTAGAGACAATCTTACTCAATTTGAATATGACCACTATAGGCAGCAAAGCTCTCATTCCGAGTATTTAACACAACTACATACCTAGGATTTGAAATCGATACCACTGATTAAGCTGGAACAACCTCACGCTAGTTGATCCACACACTTGGTGGTAATCAATAAGGAAGATACAAAATAATGTATGATACATATTCTATTTATAAAGCTCATTTGTAACTAATAACTAACAAATTAACCAATCACTAACTAACAACCTTTAACACCCCCAGCAAATTGGAAGGTGTTAACTCCCTCTTAATGGTTGTAAGTGCCATAATGAACCTTCTAGCTTGGGATGGGAACACCAAATGAAATATAATCAAGCTAACTCCTAAATGTGGCAATAAGCAACAAGGCTAACTTAAGCAAAATAAAACTTAACCACCAAATAGAAACTACACTCAATGTTTAATCACCTAACAAAAGCAAATTGAACAAGGTTTAACTACATAAGCAAAAGCTAACTCTATACTTAACTACTTTGCAAAATCCATTAACATCGTCAACTAAGAAAAAGATACCTAATTACCATGCAAGGCAAAAGCAAAACAAATCAATATCAACGCTTAACCACCTAAAGTAGAAGCTCACTTCATCAAATTTTAACCACTAAAAGGTAGAAGCAAACAATAGCTAAATAGACTTAAACAAATTATAAAAAAAAAAAGTAGCCATAATCTTCAACATGATACAAAATAAGGCTTCACAAAACTTGAAAAATAATGATGCATATATGTGCAAAAGGGAAGCACCAACAGCACTGCATTAGCCTTTAGAACAATATTGACCCCAATGCATGTCTTAAACTCATTAGTTGTAGCAGCTTTAAGAAGATGGAATGCATCACCACCACCTCTTCCTCCTTATCATTCTCGCTTGATGACAAAAATTCTAGATTCATGATAAACGAGAACCCGACAAGATTATTGTGACCAATGCAATTGTTGAGCCTTAATTAGAAGCACCTTAAGAACCTTATCATTGACACATACAAATAACTTTATATCTACAACAAAGTGTGTGCAACTGAGTGAGGAAAAAAATCACAATCTCATAAAATCATGTTATGATGTTGTAATAGGAAAAAAAACTATGTGGTCAAGATTTTTATGGAATCATTTTTTCTTTTTGACATTCTCGCTTGACAATCAAAATTCTAGATTCATAATCAGCAAAAACCCAATAAGATTGTTGCAACCAATGCAATCGTTTTAAGAACCACAGTAGATAACAAAGATAAGGGGACTTCGAAAGCACCTTAAGAACCTTGTCAATAACACATACATTTTCAACTATAAAAAGTTGTTTTTGATTCAAGCTAGTATCAAAATTGTCAACTCAACTACAAGATGCAACCTTCTTGGCCTAGCTTCCTGCTACTATCACTACCACCGTCACCGCCATCATTACCATCACCACCACGACCATTGGCACCATCACCATGCCACCATCGACATCAGCACCACCACCGCCGGCACTGCCAACTTTTAGGACTGGCCTAAAGGTAAAGCTACTAAAGCTCAAGTTTTAGTCCCACCAACAAAAAAATTATTTGTTATTAGTTTTTATGAAGCAAAAAGGCAACATATATTAGCAAAAATGCCTAATATATAACTCTCTTATTTAGTAAAAAAGATTTTTTCAAAGTTTGTTTTAAGTCTCACTCAACATTGGGCTGGCACTGCCAACTGTCAACATTACCACTGACATTGTCACAACTGCCACTGCCGTTACCATTACCATTATCACCACCATTACTGCCACCACACAAACATAATTTTAACAGGATAGAAAATTTCAATGTGAGTTTATTTTGGAACTAAAAATTAAAAAAAAAAACTAAAACTAATTTTTAAAAAACTAAAAACTGATTGTAGTTTTTGAAATTTTCGAAACTCATAACTGAAAAACACCCCAAACAAGCCGTAAGCTTTCATAGAAATCACACATATTTTGTGTAAGTTTTTTACGATTTTTTTTTTCGTATCACTGAGCAATTTCCTTAACATGCTTACATCAAGGAGTTGCTCACGTGCACACTACTTCAAAATACACAATTTATAAGAACATATATGTGGTTTATTATTTTTTATATTATAATCGATCGTGTGACTTTCTTTAAGGCAAATTTAACGTGTTATGCATGAGACAAGGAATTTGGTTCTCGATACACGATTGTTGAAAGAATCAAATAACTCTGATCCATTTTCAGCATAAACAATACAATTTTTGGTTGTAACTCAACCTAACCTTAATTAAGAACCACAAGCATTTTATCTTATTTTAGTTATATTAATTGGTCATTGAATCTACACTTAGCTAGTGACCGATTAGATTCGTTTATTTGATTGTTTCCCAATAACTCTCCTATATATATATATATTGCCTAATCAGAAACCACTTAGGCGCAAGATGTTAAAATTGCAAAGAAGCTATTTACAATAAGGAATACACCTGTTAGGCACGAAGGCATGATCTAACATGCTTCAATATCCCTTTTTTTATCCCAGAACCAGAAGGAAAAGGATAGAAAGAGAGAGCTGACAGAAGCAAGATGACCATTCACACAACGTGTGGGGTGCAAAGCAAGGAGGTAATTAATGACAAAAACTTAACTCTAATGCAGTTGTTGTTCTATCCACTTCACTAAGCTCTTGGCTTGCCACCGAGCAGACTCAGCAACTGCCTCGGTCGGTGAACAATTGTGGTACTCGGGAGTGGAATATAACAGTGAAAAAAACAGCAAGATGTACCACAATAATTTATGTTGACAGATTATATACAAAATAATTAATTTAAAGTCCTATAATATATTTTGTTAACTTTCTTATTTTTTATATCTCTTAAAAATTAAAAATTATTTACTTTTACATATAATATTTTCCTTTTAATAAAGTATTAAAAGATTAATAAAAAGAGATGGGAGATACGTAATCCCTCTATCTTGTGATTGCTACTAGACATCATCTTAGTCTAAAAGTGTTAGAGCACTAAGTTCCATATCGAACAAATAAAGTTAAGTCAAAGTGTATATAAGGATGGAGAGATCAAATTCAATTGGCTCAATTTGTTGTATGTTTGGAGACAAATTTGTTTAGTTGGCTCGAATACGTCCAAATTTTACTCAGGTGAAATGAGTCATCAAGCGTTTGGTTCGGTTGTCCACGGGCGAGACGTACTATTGGCTCGGCGGGGTACTGGTTCGTGTTCTTGCTCACCGAGGAGAGGCATACAAGTTTTGGCGTTGGCTTTGGGAATGAATTTCATATTGATTTTTTATATGATTTTGTAAAGTAAAAATTATATATGTAGAGAGAAAGAGTTTAATAAACATGAACTATCAGCATAAAAACTACTGATCAATAATCAGAGGCTGAGTCAGAAACTAATATTTTATGAATGAAAGTAAATAACTATATTAAGCACAAAAATAATACATGAGAAAAGCAATAAATTAGAAACTTAATTTAAATACACTAACAATTAAATAATTTTTACATTATTATTCAATTATAAATTATTATATACGGTAAAATTATTGACTTTTGAAATAAATATTTTAAAAAGTCATATTCTTGGTAATTTTTAATAATTTACAATATTAAAATCTTTACACTAATAATACATAAAAATTAAACTAATAGATTAGATAGATAGAATAATTGTTTTTATATATTTTAGAGGAGCTACAATTTTTTTATAATAATTTAAATACACTTAAAAATTGGAGATGACCATGACCCTATTAGGTCTCCCTCTCCCTCAGCCGTCAACAATTATTATTGGTGTACTTTTAAGACTGATTAAATAATAGTATAAAATTTTTGCATACTATATATATATATATATATAGAGAGAGAGAGAGAGAGAGAGAGAGATGAAATTTAGTGAATAGAGAAAGAGATATATGTATATGTTAAATTTTCATATAATATGATAATGTGAAATTCTACTCGAGAAAATTTATTCCAATAGCAATAACAACTCAGTTGAAAAGCGCGGAGGCCCAATCCTCTGTCCAACACCTTAGTGTCTTGGTCAGTAGGGTAGGGTGATGCAAAATTGGAAATGGATTGATTTGGTAGCTTTTCTGTTAATATTGATTATTTAGGTTATGTTTAAAAAATTAATAGATAATTTAGTTGAAATTTATAAATTATAAATTGAAAGTTAAAAGCTTACAAGCGTATTAAATTAAAAATATTTGGTAAAAGTAGTCAACAAAATAATTAATAAATATAAAATAACATAAAAAGACATATTTATAATAAATATAAGATAACACAAAAATACATATTTATATGTTTAATATAAATTTTATTTTTTCTTTATAGACAACAATATATTTTTAGATAATTATAATTTTAGATTTTCTTATTAAATTTAAATTTTTATATCTTTTTAAGATTGAATATTTTATTAAAAATTAAAATAATAAAGAAGTGTTCAAAATATTTAGACAGGATAACCTAAAAATGATTTAAAAAAAGAGAGAATAAAAAAAAGAAGGCGTGTTAAAATAATAAAGATATAAAATAGAAAAAAAAACTATAAAGTATAAACTAATGAAATAAGCTTATTTACTAAACCCTTTAATTTAATTAAACAAATTTATAAGTTAGTCAAATAAGTTAAAAGATAACTTATTTAACATGTCAAACACACTCTTAATAAGTCAATTTTAAACAAAAAGATAAATTGAATAAATATCTTGAAAATAAAAAATATTTAATATTTGTATTTAATAATTAAAAAAATAAAATAAAAAAACTGGTGTCAATAAATTTACCAGCATCTGCTTTTTGAAACGATGGATGTTGGAAGCTGTCAAATCAAATTTTGAATTTCGCTATTGTGATTAACCAGTACTAATTCACTTTCACAGTGAAATGGAATTGCTCGTATGGCATCTATGTAATAGTAACTGACTTATCAACAGCAACACCACAAAGCAGATTGTGGATTTTCTTACGCACTAACAAACATCCCCTGCAACAATATATATAAATAAATGAATCCTTTATCTTAAATATAAAGTCCATCTTTTTTTCATCTGCTGCCATGTTTCACTTTGATCTTACCTGTCTTCTAAATTTCATGTCAATAGTCAGATCCCACCCATTATTCATAATAAACATCAACGTCGTGACCGAATTTTAATCAAAGACTCCATTTCACAGAACAATATTCATGAGGTGCCATGTGCCAGACAATGACCCGTTTTTAGTCCATGCTTGATTGGCACACTTATGCACATTCATTGGTTGCCCCTATAAGAGAATAAATAAAAAATTTTACTGCTGGTGTTTCAATCTCTGAATTCAGTTATCACTCTTCTCTTGTCTCTCTCATATCTGCAGTCATGAGTGCTTACAGGCTAATTATTGTCTCTTCAGTGGATAACGTCATAAAAGTATTTAGATTTTAGAATCATTGTTACCATTAGTAAAGCATGGTATTGTTTTAGGACCTTAATTAGCTCTGGTTATCTGAACCACGAATATTTGATGTGAGGGCACTGCTTTTTTTGTGTGACATTAATTTTCTTTTCCTTTCTGATTTCGTAGGGTCCATCACAGAAGCTCTCACACCCATACCATGCGTGTGAGTTGGATAATTAATTAGTTAGTGCACTAATTACATCAGCCCATGCTTGCCCTTTGATGTATACATCTATTACAGGTTGAACAGCAAAATGGAAGATGCAATCATATCCCTATTAGATGTATAATCAACAATGGTTGGATATTAATGGTGGAAAACAGACCTTCCCATAGCCACTGCGGTGGAGGCAGGGTTCTATTAAAATGTGCCTGAGATTTCGTTTCAATTAAGTCGTCCCACAAACAAATCATATTCTTTAATTAAAATGTTTGGTTCACTACGCTTTATTTACCTACTCTATATATTAAATGAGAAAACTATTTTGAATAAGAACGTTTTTAATTGTTATTTTTCAATCAAAGTGTTTTTAGCTGTTATTCTTTAATGAGAACGGTTTTAAATTTTTTTTAACATCTTATCTCTTTTAATCTATAATTTTTAATATCTTTAGTTTTAAATGGAATTTTAACATTTTTTTAAAAGAAATTATCAATAATTAAAAATTAACATTGTATTACAATAATTATTTATTATAAATTTAAATATAATATATATGTTTAAAAATATTCATTTATTACAAATTTTAATTATAATATAATTTATATATTCAGAATTATTTATTTATTATAAATTTAAGTTATATAATATAAATATTTATTTTGTACAATTCACATGTTAAAATACTAGTTTATTTATATATTTTATGGTATGAGGTGAAAAACTCGTCCCTTTTTATCTTTAAATATGCTCTATTAGACTATAACCCAATTACAGCTCAAGGAAAACCTTCAAAACTATCAGAAAAGCAGCAGAATAATATGCTATATCCGAGTTGGCTTCAATTATGGTAGGACTGAAAACTGAAAGCGGTGACTCAATGGTCAAAAGTTATATGCCTTATATTATATGTACAATTGACTTCTTGTTTTGGTCCCACTACCTGAGAAATTTGAAGTTATGGCCTCGTGTGTTGGCTATATTTCCGGATCTAGCAATGAGCACGTAATGTGTATTACACTATTACTATTATAAAGAATGATTCACAGATACAACACACGATGCATATTCAATACCATATATGATAAGCACTAAAACATATTGAGATTCATTAATTTTTACATGAGAACAACAAGAGTAAATTTTGGTTATTAAATGTTATAATAAATAATTAAAATTAGAATATAAAATAGTGTAATGTTTTTAGAAACTCAAATGAAAATCCAGTCAAATATAATTTTAAATGAACTTTAGTTTTGCTCGTTTATGTATGATTATATAATTATGATTTATCTTTTCAATTCACATATAAAAATAGTTCTTTAATAATTAGATACATATTATATATGCACACACACATATATATATACACATTATTAAAAAAAAGAAAAATAATAAATTATTATCATCATAAATTGCAACTTATTGCCTATAAACATGAGTAACAACAAGGATAAGTTCAATATCATATTTATCAAGAGACGAGCCTTCTATGTTTACATGCAAAATTAGCAAAATAAAAAGAAGAAAAAAAATAATGTAACCCACTTTAAAATTAAGATTTGATGCAATCAGATGCTTGAATAAGAGAGGGAGTTGGCAGCGAAAAGGCAAAATGAAGTTGTCATGCTCTGTCAACAGATTACGGAGTCGTCTTATTCATTGCGAGCCTATACCTTATGCCCAATAGAAAAAGTGCAGTCGTACTACTTTTAACATTTAGAGCTGTCAAAATGAACCCGGCTCGCTTAGCCTACAAAAAAAACTAGACTAGACTCAAAAAAATACAATCCAGAAAAAACCGAGCCATTTTGTCCCGCAAAAAGAGCTGGCCTGGCTCAAAAATATATATTGCAGTGTTATATATATATATATATATTAAATAAAAAATATTAATATATTTTAAAAAAAAAATTAAAAAGGTCATACACATTTGTAAAAAAGAAAGATTAACATGAATACTTCATTTTGTAAATAAAATTTGTTTAAAAATATATTTTTAATGAGATTATTGAGTAATTAAGTCAATTATATATGAATAAAAATATTCGTTTATGCTAGAAAATATGTAAAATTTAATTTTGAATATTTAATATGATTTAAATAATTTAATTTTATATAATTTTTGGCAAACAAATAATAATTAAAATAGATAACAAGTCAAAAAAAATTTAGGCCAAATTGGCCCAGTGACCCGCATACGGCTAGGTTGGGCTAGAAAAAAATAGGCCCGAACACAAATCGGGTTGGGCCAGCCCGCTAAAGAAGAATGGCCTAGTGGGCCGGGCTAGGCCAGCCAATTTGACAACTCTAATCTCATTGATCTCATGAAAGAGAAGAACCGTGTTGTGTTAGGATATGTCTGGGTTAAAAGTTTGCAAGTTTGAGTAGTTTTCATTTTGCAAAATGAGTTTGCAAAAAGAACTTTAGTCTTACTTCTATGAAAACTTGGTTTCAAATAAAATATAAATGTGTAAACTACTTTTGACAGAAATCAAATTTGTCACAAAAATATGTTTACTCCCCAAACTGAGTTTGGAAGAGTCTAAACTGCAATCCAAACATAGCAAGAGTTCAAATTTCCTCTGCCGTAAACTTAATGTGTAAGAGTATATATAGATAGATACTGTCACAAAGTTAATAAAAGAATTTAAAGGAGGTGTATTAGATTAAGATTTTCAAGGATTTTAAAAGACATTTTTTGTGTTAAAAAAAGTATTGTGGTATTTAATCAATATTTTTTTAATAATATAAATAAGTATTGTGGTATTCAATTAGGATTATCAAGATTGTTTTAAGAGAATAACAAAATTTGGTGATATTCAATTGAGATTTTTTACGACTTACAAAATGCCTCTTTTGGTATTCAAAAACATACAAATTTCAATAGATTATTTTGTAAGGTGGATTTCATGTGACTTTTCAGTGGGATTTATAAATACTACACTCACCCAACAATCTCATGCAAACCCTTTGAGACTTTTCTACTCTCTCATTCCTTTTTTTTTTTCTAACGTTGTCAGACTTTTCTTTCTCTCATCATACATAATTCCCTTCTCTCATCATTGAAGGTGGTATGGAAGTTGATACTGTACTTGGTCATCTTTTTCTTCTAATCCTACACAACTTCCTTGCAATTAGGTAAAAGACCTTTTTGTTTGCGTTTGTCAACTTGTTTGGACGAATTCATTGCATATATCACCAGAAAGACAATGTCAAAAACACATAAAAGTCCTATGCATTACTAATGCCAATCACACTCTCGCACATTGATCCTAACATAAATTATAGGACTTTGTTTCAGCTTCAAATAAAATAGTGTGCTTTGTAACTTGAGTTATGTAGATTTCATGTACCCTAATATTATTAGGACTTTTTTTCCCCCAAAATTATTAGGAAGTTTGAACATTTTTTCCCTTCTCATGGTGAAGTGTTTTATCTGTTTGTTCTTGGACACTCCCTATTGTTTAAATGACAATGGCATGTGCTTATGGACCAGTAGTTCTTCAATACTAAACAAGCACTATGAACTATGACTTGTTATATGATTGAGGTATTAAAAGGATTCTCAGACGATGATGAAATGGTTAAGTGATAGGTAATAATTTGTTTTATGTATTAGAAAACAAATGTTTTTATTTTGACAAAATTAATAGGACATGAAGTTATAATCAATTAGCTATGCTAATACATTTTTTTTAATCCAAACCTTATCATTTTTTTGTTATATTTTTCATTAACTCTTGTAACTTTGAATGTTTTCTAAAAATTCATGAAGTCTTTTCAAATCTTATAAATATACAAAGTCCTTACGAATCTTATAAATTCTTATAATATAAATCCGTTAAAATTCAAACTACAAAATCTTGATTATAAAAGTCTTTTAAAAAAAAAATTATAAGTCATTACATTTCTATATAATCTTTTAAAATCCACAAGACTTTTTAATATCAAAATAGTCTTTTAAAATCCTAATCCAATACACCCCCTTAAGTTTCAAGTATTGTAACTAAAGATTACTGGTCCTTAAACAAATATGCTATTCAAACAATCGAAAAGGAATGTTCACGAGAGAATTGATAAAAGAGAAAAGAAAAACAAGAAGAATGAGAAACACATTCACACTCACACGATATGCAAGGAACTTAATTATGTAGAATTCTGTAGTGCATAGATTCTAGTTTCACTTAATTGTATTCAAATATGAGAATATTAATTTCTTTATAATTATGTATTTTCCTATTAAATACCTATTACTTCTTTTTATACTATTAACAATTGATGGTCATAAATTACTAATATGTTTTTGGTCTTAACAAAGATAACCAACTTGGTGATACAAGGGACAAGGCAAGAAAAGTATATACAAATTAGGGGTGGCAAATGAATGGATTGGATAAAATTTGATTTGAATTATAATGGATGAATTAAAAACAATTCATTTATATCTATTAAAATTTCGTTTCAAAAAATTCAATCCATTTATGATCCATTTAATAAAATTCATCCAATTTATTCATTAAAATTTTTTTATGGATGAATATTCAATCCATCCATTAAATTATTTTTAAAAATTAAAAAAATTATGATTATTTTAAAAATGTTTTTTCTCAATTGTCTACAAAAATACTTTCAACTCGCCTTGGACAGAGTAATTTCAACTTGATCTCGACTAAAGTATCTTCAACTCGACCTCGACTAGTACTAGAGTAATTTCACCTTTGCCTTGGCCAAAGTAATTTTATCTTGATCTCGGCCAAAGCATCTTCAGTTTAGCCTCAGCCAAAGCATCGTCAACTTGGCCTTAGCTAAAGCATCTTTGGTTTGGCCTCGGCCAAAGCATCTTTAACTCAATCTTGATTAGAGTATCTTTAACTTGATTTTGGTCTAAGTATCTTTAACTTGGTCTCAGCCAAAGTAATTTCACCTCAACCTCAGTTAAAGTAATTTCACCTCAGCCTCATCTAGAGTATTTTTAGCTCAGTCTTGGCCAAAATATCTCCACCTCGACCTTAGTTAGAGTAATTGCACCCCTATTAATGAAACTGAACCAAACAATTTTGATTGGTTCAGTTTTTATTCCTTAAAACCAAGCCAAACCAACTTGTGAAGACCTTTATTAATAAAAAAAATGGGTGTATATTTTTTAATAAATTTAAGAAAAATTGAAATATGAAAAAGAAGATATTGGATTGATTTTGATCCAATAAGTGTTAATTAGATGATCCATTGGATTTTAAAAAAAAAAAGAGGATGGATTGTTGTCAATCTATTTAATTATATGATCCATCCAATTCGATCCAAGTTTTTTTTTTTATAACAACTGGATAAATTATATTGAATTTTACATGAATGAACTAGATGAATTATAAAAAATGAATTATTTTGTAACCCCTAATACACACAGGCTTATTAATTTAATATAATTACAATTTTGTTACTCAACAATCCTAAAATTAGTTTGTCCTATAATTTTATTATAGTGCAATTGTTGACCAATTAATTAACTAAAATTATATTAAAAATGGCCAATTTTTAATCATTAATACACGTAATAGAAGGTCCTCTTTTACCACAGGACCCATCCTTGTCCCTGTTGGCACATGTATAATAATGTTAACATTACTTAATATGTATGTGTGTGTTGATTGTGATTCTTTCTTGCCAATATATATGTAAAAGTACACAACATAAAATGACCTCGGCGTGTAGCAAGACTTGCGGAATATGAACCTGTACAACAATAGTTAGGGGTGCATTGGATTAGGATTTTAAAAGATTTTATAAGACATTTTGGGATAAAAAAGAGTTTTGTGGTATTCAATGAAGACTTTTGAATAATATAAATAAGTCTTATGATATTCAATTAGGATTATTAGAATTTTTTTAAGAGGATAACAAAATCCGGTGGTATTCAATTAAGATTTTTTACAACTTACAAAAAGTCTTTTGGTATTCAAAAATATACAAATTTTGATAGATTCTTTTGTAGCATGGATTTTGTGTGACTTTTTCAGCAAGACATATAAATATCATATCTATCCAACAATCCAACCCAAATCTTTAAGAGTTTTCTACTCTCCCATCCCTTTTTTTCATGTCGTTGTCAGACTTTTCTTTCTTTCATCACACATAATTCCTTCTCTCTTTGTTGAAGGCGATGTTAGTGTAGTACTTGGTTATTTATTTCTTCCAATCCTACATGCCTTTTCTGCAATTAGAAAAAAGATCTTTCTACTTTTTTTTTTGCCTTTATCAAGTTGTTTAGACGAATTCATTGTGTGCATCACCAAACAAACAATGTCAAAAACACATAAAAATTCTACATCACTGTCGTGTGTGTATTGTAATGCTTCTTTTGCTTTTATTTGTACCTATTTTAATTTCAATTACGCTACCTAGGTTAATTGCTTATGTTAAAATAATTGCTTTACACTACTTGGGTTAATGGCTTTACGCTAATATGAAATTCAAATGCTGGCCTAATCTTTACCTTCTATTGCAATCAATAATGGCTAGAGAGCTTTGAAAGAACTCATGATGACATCATCTATGAGTTTGTATTCTTTGATTTCTTTTGCACTCGTGAAAAATCATGATTTGTATCCTACTTGAATTATATATATATATATATATATATATAAAACTTTATGTTGAATATTGAATAATATGTAATAAAAATAATTGATTTTATATATAAATAAAACTTCTAATATATAAATAACAATGATTGGTTTTGTACGTTATATATATAATAAAACTATCATATATAAGTTTTATTATATATTATTCAATCTTTACACTGATTAGTTTTATATATGACAATTATTATGTAAAGACGTTACGCTCAATAATGAATAATATATAATAAAACTGATTTATTTTATATGTAAATAAAATTTCTAACACAAGAACAGGAACGAGAAGGTATGAATGCATAGAGAGCTATGATAGCTTTAGATAAGTGGTGAAATTCTATTTAGGAGGACTTGAAGTTAGAATCAATTAGCTGTCACAAGATTAAAAAAAATTGTATTGGTTTGACCTTTTTTTATCCAAATTTATCATTTCTTTGTTATCTTTTTCATTGATTCTTGTAACTTTGAATATTTTCTAAAAATTCATAAGTTCTTTCAAATCTTATAAATCCATAAAGTCCTTTCAAATATTATAAATTCTTATGATATAAATTTAGTAAAATAAAAACTACAAAATCTTGATTATAAAAGTCATTTTAAAAAAATCTTATAAGTCATTAAATTCCTATATAGTCTTTTAAAATTTGCAAGAATTTTTTATGCCAAAATAGTCTTTTAAAATCCCAATCCAATACACACCCCTTAAATTGAAAAAAAATAAGTATACATGCATAAGAGATATAGTTTATAAAAATTGATATTAAATAGGCATCTAACCCTGATTGTCTAAGTGTGATGAACTTTTTCCCACTCCAGACATATTGTATTAGGGGTGCTATTCCTTAACAAAGGCGATTTCTTATTGAGCAGGGTATGGGTACTAAGGAAAAAGTGTTTTGGCAACTAAAATGTCACCTAAAGCAAAATTTCTTATTGATGAAGTGTAATGGATTTTCCAACTTTCATTATTTCGATCTGGTAAGGTTTCAATTACCTTTCAAGGAAAGGGCTAACAAATATATGGTTGTCGACTTCAACAAGGTGCACCGCTAACAAATATAATGTATAAATTAAATGTAATAATTTTAATAATATAATATCTTATGCATGATTTTAAATATTTAATGATATTATTTAAATATTAACTATTTTATTCATTAATCGTCTTTTATGATATTAACATTTTTTCTATTTTATTAATAACAAACTCTTTTTTTTTTATTTTACGATTTTTATATCTATTACTAAATTAAAAAATAGAAAATATTTTATCCATAATTTTTTGTAAAAAGAGTTGTAAGAAACCTTAATTTTTTTTTTTTTACACGAAACAAATTTGTATGAGAATATGGAAAATATATATATATAATTTTTTTATGAATTTTTCAATGAATTTAAAGAAGTAATCATATTTTGTCAACATTATAACAAAATTTCTAGAAAAAAATTCACAAAATTCATAATAAGTGTATAATAAATCCACAAGAAAAAATTTGTAGGTTCAAGTAAATATTGTACCAGAATGAAGATATAAAAATCATCGAAACATAGGTTTGAAAAAATGCAAAAAAAATATATTATGAAAAGACAATTAATGAAATAGTTAATGTATAAAATATATTATTAAATCAATCATAAGGGTTGATGTTATCAAAAACAAAAACTTAAAATGTAATATTAACATAAATCTATCTATAAAAATAACAATAATAAGAAAAATGACTATAGATTACATTTTTTATGCTCTTTCAATAACTAAAAATTTGCAAATTAAAATTCTATATGCTCTTTTAATGGATTAAAATCATTGCTAATTGAGAAATAAATAATTTTAAAGAATATTTCAAAATGTTATAGGGGACATATCTAGTGGGAGGACTACTTTTACATGAGATAAGAGGACAAATAATGAGACTTTTAAAAAACTTACATCACTTGCATGTTTTATCTTGATCATTCATGATAAGATTTAATAATTAATGTTTATTCTTCTTACTCATGTAAAAATGACACCCCATTTTGTCTTTCTTTATATATATATATATATATATATATATATATATATGGGTCATATACTATGTGAATGACTTTCTTATGTGAGAATGAGAATAGTCAATTGATAAGTGCTAATCATACCTATCTTTTTAATACATATACCATTTTTTGTTGACTTAATTTTTAGATTTGCCACCTTTTATACACATATGATATACTTTTGAATATAGGTTTAGTACTTCAAGCTTCTTATTAATCTTATTAATTTTTTGAATTTGTATGCAGGCTAAATTGAAAAAGAAAGATCTATAAAGGAGGGAGAGAGAGTCATAGCATACCTCAACCCTGAAGAGAAGGAAAAGAGAGCATCAACTATCTAGCAGTTGGCGCTGAGCGATAGGTTATTGTTGCTCAGCACCAACATACCAGAGAGGAGCTCTCTTGCTTCTCTGTGCTGACACCCAGTGACAAGATCATTGATGTGACATTTAAGTGAAAAAAGACAAAACTCATAGGTGATATAAATACAAAAGGGTAAAAAGAGGGCTTATGTTTTGGGGTTGTCATTCTAGGGTTAACAAGCAGAGAAGACAAAGTTCTCTTGGCTCTAAGATGGAAGCTCCACTCTTCTTCATCATTTTCATAGAAGTTTCCTTCTTTTCTTTAGCTATGCATAGCTAGATTCACCCTTGTTGGGGTTTAATCTAGTTAATGCTGACCTTCATATATTAATCTTGAGTATATATTCAGTTTAGTTTTGTGTTAATGTCTTTCTTCTACTCTTAAT
This sequence comes from Spatholobus suberectus, assembly GCA_004329165.1. Taxonomy (NCBI): domain Eukaryota; kingdom Viridiplantae; phylum Streptophyta; class Magnoliopsida; order Fabales; family Fabaceae; genus Spatholobus; species Spatholobus suberectus. The sequence continues at coordinate 86,343,267 of CM014730.1, read as the reverse complement.
GCTTGTTCTAGCTTGATCAGCCTTAATTTGTCCTCATCAAGCATTAAATCTAGTTGGAAAACTTGGTTTAAAGCTTAGATCTGAAAAAGACATCTAATACATTTTAGATCTAGGAATAGTCTATTATGCATTAGACATCTTTTATCCTCTATATTTACTGCAAATTATTTGATTAAGCTATGCAAGGAATTGATAGTTCATTCAAATGATTTAAATTTTTAACTTGTAAGGAATGAAGGTTAAAATGACTCTGCATGGATGATGGTAACATGGCAACTAATATTGAATGTAGAACTAAGATAATACATGAAAGGAAGGCTTAATGAAGTTAAACCCCAACTAACTCCATTTATATATTCAATCTAAATTTGTTTCTGCACTTTAAGTATTCGATTAAATGCCAAAGGAGTTTATGTTACATTGTTGTTCTTTTATGCTATTTTAAATTGTTGTTTTTATTTTCTCACAACTATCATTATTCTCTAGTTACAGTAGTTTATGATAGAAAAAATTAATAGATTGTCAAGTATTTCACAAGTCCCTTGAGAGAACGATACTCACTCATCACTATATTACTTGTCTAAATTGGTATGCTTGCCAATCATTTAACATCAATCTCAACTGTTAAATTAAAACAGAATGTCTAGATTAAAATACTTAAGAATTCAAATTTAAACCTTATTTAACCATCAAATCTCTAAAAGATTTCAATTGTTATGTCATTCTTCTTCAAGATTGTTGTTAATCGATCACTATCACCACCATGGCCATTGCCATCACCATCGTCTTAACCATCACCACCACTACCGCCATGATCGCCGCTATCACCATTACCATGACCGTCACCACCATTACTGTTGTTTCCGCCACTACCATGACTATCGTCGCTATCACCATCATCACCATGACCGCCTCACCACCACCGTCATGACCATCGGTGCCATTACTGTCGCTACTGCCACCACCACCATCGGTGATGGCAAGTCATGGTGGTGATGGTGATGGGTTAACGACAATCTTGAAGAATAGTGACGTAATAATTGAGATATTTTAGGACATGATAATCGAGATCTTTTAGAGATTTGATTTTTGTCTGGTGAATCTTTTAGAGATTTAATGGTTACATGAGGTTTAAATTTGAATTCTTAAGTATTTTAATCTAGGCCTTCTATTTTAATTTAATGGTTGAGGTTGACTATTACCATTCTCTCTCTCACACACACACGCATATATATATAGGGAGCGTATACTATGAGAATGACCTTCTTATATGAGAATGGGAACAGTTAATTTCAATTGTTAAATTAAAATAGAAAGCTTAATTTAAAAGTTTCACTTAAAATCCTAAACTCATTTAAAACCATAACCACCACTGTCATCGTTGCTACCACTGCTTGCCGCCGTTGTTGCCACCACTGCCAACAACAGTGGTGGTGGGGCCGCAGCGACGACAATGGTACACACACACACACACACATGTATCTTTGATCAATTTATGGTTTAGATGAAGTAATTTCATTTTATGTGTTATTTAAAAAAATTTAATTTTATTTGAAAAAAATCTCATAAAATATTCTTATAGTATATGCTCTCTCTACACACACACACACACACACACACACATATATCTTTGATCAATTTATGGTTTAGATGAAGTAATTTCATTTTATGTGTTATTTAAAAAAAATTAATTTTATTTGAAAAAAATCTCATAAAATTTTCAATATTCTAAAAAAATTAGATTTAATATTCAAACAAATTATTTTAAAATATGATATTTTAAATTTACTTAAAAATTAAATTCTTTTCTTAAATTCTCTATCTAAGCACATCATAAGCAAAATTTTGACTCTTGTGAGTAGAAAAAATGTGGTTTGGAGAAGAAACCCACTAAAGGTGGCTAGCTAGATTTTTCGGTAAAGATTAGTTATCAATAAAGTTAATAAAAATGTTACACCAATAATATGGTGACTAAAAAAGAGGTGAATTTTGAGCAGGTAATTAATTAGGTCATAGTGAAAGACCCAAATCCAGCCAAAAGTATGGATGTGAGATTAGCCACCAACTATCCTATCAATTAGATCACTTCTATAGATCAATAATAATCACACTTTTGTTTTTACCAGTATTTAATTACTAGAATCGTAACCCTTTTAGGCAGGCAATGAAATAATAATATATATTATGAAGAATTGTCATATGTTTCATGCTATATCTATTTTCTACTATGTACCTGCTTGGCTGCTTTAATTTCTGATGGCTGCTAACTGCCCGCTAGCCGTGGAAAGAAGTTCGCTAAAATTCAACGTGATTCATATGGTTACTAGTTGCTAATTTACTCGTTTCAACTCTCAAATTGTTTGTGTGAGGAGAAAAGTATGGTTAACTAATGGTGCGTGTCTAGTTTCGATTAATAAACGCACGTATTTGATATTTTTTGGCTCAAGTTCACACAAAAGACGCAAAAGCTTTATATATTAGCTTTAGTGTGCTGTGTGTCAGTCTTGGCTGAAAGTGCGTCTAAATACAGGGTTAATCTAAGGATAACACGTGTTTTAAGTTCATTAAGATTTGATTAAAATTGATTTTAGTCTCTATATTTTAAAATTGGTAGTTGTAGTTCTTCTATTTTTAAAATGTGATAGATTTCGTCTCCGGCTCTATATTTCATTTTGATCTAACAAGGGACTAAATCCACCACATTTTAGAAAATATAAATTCCAAAACTACCATTTTTAACATGTAGGGACTTAAACTAATTTTGACCAAAATTTGACAGATTTAAAACACAATTTACCCTTAATCTAATGGACTTTGACACGAATCTCTTCTAAGGCTACAAGAATGTGTAACTTAGATATATCTTATATGATTAAATATAAGAAAGAGAAATGCTAGCAACGCACTTTCTAACACACTCTTTTGAGCAACACTTTCTCTTTTTAGTTGAAATTTCTTAGAAATTATAAAAAATTTGTGGGTTTCACATCTTATTTAATGTTTCTAAAAAATTTTAACCAATAATAAAGTTGTGTTAAGAGGAATGTGTTAGAAAATGTGTTGCTAACCCTCCTCATATTAGAAAACATTAAATTAAGAGTTACTTTACCTTTTAACTAACTTTCTCATAACAAATGGCAATCGACATTCTTAAAATTTCTTTTTAATTTTAATCAAATTTATAATCTTTTGAATTAATTACTTATCTTTTTATAATTTTAATTAAATATATTGAAATTTGATAAAGAAATATTCTACCTGTATTAACTATGTATATATTTCTTTTAATTTTAATTATTTTTCTGTTATTTAATATATTTCAATTTTTTCCTAAACTTGCTAAGATTTTTTTTAATTCCAAGACTTCTGTCTGTTATATAATGGAAATTTTGGCTCAACAAAAGTCGTCTGATTATATAACTTATATTTTAGTATATGCATTGCACATGATAATATTTATTTTATCATTCATAATACATAAATAGTTTTAAATTTATGAATTATATTATAATTAAAATTCATAATAAATAAATATTTTTAAATATATAAATTATATTTTGAATTTATAATAAATAATTTAATTTATGTCATAAGATTATTTTTTAATTGAAATGAATAGATAGTTAGAAAAATCAAATATACATGATATAAAATGAGGGTAGTTTGAGATAATTGAGAAAGAATTTTTGACTAGTTAGTGTGTGAAATGCATCTCTCAATTAGAGAATGTTTAGAATCTCTAATTGAAAGAATGAGAAAAGTGAGAATTTCATTTTTCAAATTAGAAATTCTAATTTATATTATAGAAGTAGATTCTTCTCCCCTCCCCAACTCTATTTTTTTTTTGGAGAAAAATCATATTTGTTCAATTTTTTTATAATTTTTTTGTATAATAAAAAGAGAGATGGGTAGAAAAGAGAGAAAAATAAAGAATAAGATGATTGATATAATGGTGAGTGATTAGAAAAAAATGTAATATTACAAAAATATTATAAAAATAATGTTATATAAATAATATAACTCCTTTTTGAATATTTGTCATATAATATTATAAAAAGAGATGCAAAAGCTACAACAAATGAATACTGTTAATGTTGTCTCAGTACCATCTGATTGAGGGAACATAAAAGGTATTAGTAAAGGGCGCTTTCTACGGTGAAGACCAAGGTAAATGGTCCACCGGTGTACTAATGAACAGTAGTTAAATAATGCTTTTAAAATTTAATTGAAATTATATTTAAAACTGTAAAAAGACAAATATAACCTTATGTTTTACTAGTTTCTTTGTTGTATACTTAATTCCTGTCGATGGCAAATAACGCCCCCACCTTTTTTTGTTTAAAATCTCAATTGACTCTTATTTTTTCTTTATCAATATAATTGCTTTTTTTTAACGCCTTATCTATTTTATTTTTACATGGGAGATATGAATCAAAAGCTCTAATTTTATTCATTCCTATCGATCACAGTGAAAGAACAAAAAATAAAATAAAATAATCTTAAGGAGAGAAGGGGTAATGCATGAGACAAAGAGTCCAATAAGATAACAAACAAAACTGTATGAAAAAAGAAATTAACAAAGCATAGAAAAGAACAAACAAAATTAGATTTAATTGCTTTTAAATAAATAAATGAGCAAAATAAAAAATAAAATATATTTATTATCGATTTAAATTTAATTTATTTTAAATCAGAAATTAATATATTTTATTTTTTATTTTACATATTTTTCTATTTTAAAGAAGTTAAGTCTAACAAAAATTATCACATATAAATAATTACTAAACCAACAAGTGGTTGGTTGGGGTGCTGATGGGCTCGGGTCCCTTAAACAAATGGTCAAAGGTTTGAATTATGATTTTTGTATGATTTTGTAGAAAGTGATTGAAATCAGGATTTGAAAGATGAAAATTTTGAGATTTTTTTAAATTTTAAGTGAAATTTGATGTTTTAAAATTTTTTAGTATAAAAATGTTTAAAATAATTTAATCAATTTAATTTGTGAATATTTTATATATAAAATATGAATTTGAAGATTTTAAGTAGAAGAAAAATAATAAAAACTAAATTTAATTTTAAAATAGATAATGTGTAAATTAGTATTGGTGTTATGGATATCATTTTTGAAGACTATTTTTATATAATTAAAATTTATAATAAATAAATATTGAAATTATATTATACTTAAAATTGATAAAAAAAAAACAAGTATTTTTGAATACATTAATTATATTTTATAATTATGATAAATTATTTATATATGTGATAGGAGGTTATTTTTAATTATTGACAAATTTTTGTAAAATATGGTATATTAAAATAAATAAGGTGTTAAAAAAACAAAGCAATTATATTGATAAAGAAGAAATATGTGTCAATTGAGATTTATAAAAAAAGGGGGCGGGGCGTTATTTGTCGTCAATAGTAATTAAGTATACAGCAAAAAAACTAGTAAAACATAAGGTTATATTTGTCTTTTTACAGTTTTAAATATAATTTTAATTAAATCTTTAAATCATTATTTAGCTACTGTTCATTGGTACACCGGTAGACCATTTACATTGGTCTTCACCGTAGAAAGCACCTTAATAAAGTTGAGGGCTTTGTTTTGTTCAGCCATTTAAGATCAAAAATTTGTGTGGAAAAGACGAAGATCGGTAAGTAGGAGTGCCTGAAACGCTTGAAACTTCACTAAAACAAGTAAGCAGAGCTTTCTTCAATAAAGCTTCTTTGGTCATCTTTTTTTTTTTTTTTTTTCTAGATTTCTTAAATCATCATAGTCTATATGAAATATTCGGTTGGTACGTATAGGGAGTGAATCAAATCCAGAGGTAATGACATGTGATCCTAACATTCTTCCCTTATAACAACTATTGTTTGAGGGAGAAATTTTGAATTTTAGACTCTCAATCTAGAAGTCACATTAAACTTGGACTAAATTGAATTGAATTAGATAAATCTATTTAAGGAAATAAAAAACCCACAATAATTTTTTTTTCATTTACAAGATTTAAATTTGAGACATGTTTAAGGGGAATTAAATTTTTTTTTTTTTTTGGGTACAGAAACTTCTTGTCTCTTAGATCAATAAACACGTGTAAGGAGACAATCCTAAATAATATACTTTTTTTTTAATATATTAGTAACTTTATAAGTTGTGAATCATCTATTATTTATTAATTATATAAAGTAAATTTGCAAAAATTTATAATAAAGCTAATATATCAACAAATACTTCCCATCTTATCCCATTATATATGACTGAATAAAGTTAACATATGATTAGTTAACTCCTTTTCCGATGGGTGCCACAGTCAGATGGAACAAGCCCAATTTGTTCATATTTTGCGTTCAATAATCAGATGCCCTATTCTTTCAGCTTTTTTAGTTCAAGCTTCGAATCTTACCTTTTTTTTGCTTCTTATAACTTAAATGGGTATATATAGCTGGTGCAGTGATGGCTTTAGATAAAGAACGTAATCAAGCAAAGGATAGATAAACTTACACCTAGAAAGAGCCTTTCCCAGTCGTTTTGATTCAAATTATGGGCGATTAGAAAACACTAGTCTCTTCTTATTTATTGGGTTTTAAAATGTTGTCAATACTAGATGTAAAATGAATCAGACAGACTTTCAGTGGAAGCTTAACCATTTAAGCCAACAAATCAAATCAAACGATGTTATAAGAATATAAAACATACAAAAAAAAATCAATTTTTAATATATTAATAAGTATTCCATACAATGCATGGGTATTTTTTAAATTAATCAAGATTTTAAAAAATAAAAGAAATGAAAATTTTAAATTATAAAATAAATATACATAATCAATTTAAATAAATACAGGTAATTTAGATTCAGAGGAAAAGGAGTAAATTAAAAAAATTTAAAGATTAATTTGAGAGCATAAGTGGCTAAGATTTGATATGAAAAAAAAATAATATAAAAATAAAGGTAATTGAAGATGAGAATTGAGAGAAAAAAATCTTGATATAAAATGAAATTTTAAAATAATTAATTATTTTAATTTTTTTTAAAATATATCAAAAATGCATTAAATAATAGTAAAATCACCTATCATAAGTAAAAAGAATTACAATATAAGAGATGTGCTCTTGTTTATAAATGGTGACTCAGATTTATAATATCGAGAATGAATTATATTTATGTATAATGTATATATATATACATATGTCTTTCTCTCTCTCCGAACCTAGTTATTCAACCTTATTTTATTTTATTTACTTTGATTCGTCTAATTAAAGTTGTTCCACCAATAATTATAAAATTAATTAATTATAACCGAATAAATGTTAGTTTCAAATTAGACTCGTTATGTCATCCAATCTTAATACTTTGCGTAATGGAATTTGGATGAAGCTAAGGTGGAGCTGGTGCAGTGAATGCCATGATTAAAGAACACAAACAAACAAAAGATAGATAAATTTAACCTTAGAAGGAGAGGCCCTCGCTAGTTTTGACAGATAAATTTACACTTAGAAGGAGCCTCCCCCACTTGTTTTGATTTATATTATATCGATGATTAAGAAAACCATGATGGGATTTAAATTTGAGTTTTCCCTTCCCAACCCCATAAGGAAAGGACCCTTGACTTGTGGACAAAATTAATGAATAAGCAAAGCACTACATTTGCTTTCTCACAATCTCGTTTGTTTTCCAATATTCATACCCTTAGTTAGGATGTTCCACTAAATTAGGTTGCCTAATAAGCTTGATTCTTAAATAGATTCCTATATAAAAAAATAAAAATAAAAAACTAAAACTTACACTGTCCCGCTCTGTTTTAGTCTTTAGCCATATGGTAATCATGCTGGCAATCAAAACCTAAATATAGCTGTTCCTTTTTAGACCTTTTTGTCGAAGATATAGCACTTTTGAAAGAGTGGCTGAAAAAAATAAAAAAGAAACGAAGAATGACACACTTTGGTCTTTGGGTTTTGCACTACCCCATCTGAATATTACCTCTCGAATATTTGTGTTGGAATAAATTATTAGTGAGGAAAATAAAAGATATTCAGGTTGGAATAATTTGATAAAAATAGTGGGATCCCGCCCTCCCCCCGCGCTTGTTGGAATTATTGCTTTAAGAAGGGGGGAGGGGGGAAGAATTAGAGCAATTGAGAAAATTTGTTTTTTAAAACGTTTTATTGTGAAAATAGGCCATGGCTTCCTTTTTTCTTTAGGTTTGAAAACAAATCAGTTCCAACTCAGATCCTTTATTCATTTTGTCATGAGTAAATCCTTATTTAGTTTTTGAATGTGGTGAATTTAAAGAAATGAATAAATAGTTTCTGAATCTATAATTTGTTATTTATGTTTTTTTTATTAAGTCTTTTTTATTAACTTTAACGGAGTATCTTATGTGGCATGTCAAGTTCTTGTACAACCCACAAGGTATGTTCATATATTCCACATGTGCAAAGACTATTTTGAAGAGCTTAAAACTAGATGTGGAAAAGTCGTAAAGCCTTCAATTAGTCCCTAAATTTGGCTCTTGTCATGTTAGTCCTTGAATATGGTATTCATTGTCATATTAGTCTCCCAAATTTGACGAAATTAAAAATAGTCTTTGAATTTGTATTCTATCATTCACATTAAACCAAAGATTAAGTCATGTCTGATATTTTTAGGGAGTGTCCTAATTGATCCTTTAAGTGTCTTGATGGCATATACGTGAAATGACTTTCATGTCCTAGTCAATACGAATCAAGGTTTTGCACCTCCATATCTGTTGTGCTTCTGCTTTGTGTTGCTTATGACTATGATCTTTGCTTTTAAGGGCTAAAAAAGCTTTAGAACTCAACAAACTTTCCCAACTAGAACAACAAACCAATTTTAAAACCTACCTTGCAAGCCATCTAAGATCATGTTCCACTTCTTATTATCCACCTCTTCCTCCATCCTTAGACCTTACTAGAACCACAAAGAGTAGAATTGCAAGGGGAAATCCCTCAACAAGCATCAAATTGAAATCATTGTCATGCTTTGTGAGAATGAGGAACACAACCCCATGATTAGACAATGGTTGTCCATTTTGTCTCCAAATATCTCACTCTCTTGATTAAGTACTTTATCTTCATATAATGGATAATGGTTGTCCATTATGTATTGCTCTCTTCCAATAAAACATGGCATTTGCATCTTGTGAACACTCAATTTTATTCGGCTAATTAGAAAAATAACAAAAGTAAATATAATAGGATAATAATAATAATAATAACAACAACAACAACAACAACAATAATAATAATAATATTGGGTCATTCTATTTTAAGCCCATGAATGAAATGAGAGAAAAAAAATTAATAAGAATATGGTTTGGGCTGGTGGGCCTTGGCCCAATTTTGTAAAAGATAAAGAAAAAGAGAAAAACATAAATAATAAAAAATTTAGAAAAACTTGTAGAGCAAATTACAGTAACTTGTTGCAAAGCAAGTTTTAGTAACTTACAGAACAAGTTTGAAAGACTAGAATGCTTATAAATAAGGCATTAAGAAATTTTTGAGGAGATTACACTTTTTTCTCTCTCACAAACTCCTAAATTCTCTCTAGAAATAAAAAAAATTTAAAAAAAAGCACACATTCAAACAAATCGGAGGAGGGGCCACTGTTTTCATTTTTATTCCATCTACTCACGTCACTTTGGTTGCTAAATTTTTTTGGTGTTCTCCCTCTGCTAGTAGGTTCTTGGAGGAGGTATACCTCCTTTTTCCTGAAGCTTTTCTATTCTTGCATCTTTACATCATCTTCTACTCCTTTTTTGATCTTTGCTCTAAATTATGAGTTTTAGCGATCTCACTAATAATTTTTATGTTTGATTCCTAAAAATCTAGGGATTTCGCTTGGAATATTGTTTTAGTTTTAACACTTTGTTCTCTGATATTATATGAACCTATGTAAACGCCACTAATTCATTGCATAATCACAGGCACACACTTGAAGTGGATTCAATCACGCATACCACTTTCACTTACAGCATTGCATCGCACACTGCACTTCTACTTATATACTCAATCACAGCATTCATCTTATGTTGATTTTCACCTCACACAAAACACAACACACGAATTTCTCTCATTCACATAGTGCACGCACATAACTTCACATTCACACACAAATCACAATTTCTCACCTCACAGGGATTGAGATTCACGTAGTTTTTCCTTTTTACATATCATATTCATAACACATCAACACAAAAATCCCAGATCACAATAAAAATAAATAAAATAAAATAACACCAAAAATGAACAAAAATGAAATAGGATAGCATTCAGACGCGAATTGGCGTCCACGCCATGCGCACTGCTTCAGTTTCGGAGTCGTCAATGCCACATGAACTCGCGTTGGCTTCATCGCATAAACCTTCCTCTTCCCCTCGTCATTGGCGCTACAGGAACCCGCGTCTTCGTGTAGGAGTTTTTGCTTCCTCTCGCCGCCATCATGACAAAAAGTCGTCGACGGCCTGGTTCGCGCAAGGTTTCCCTATCTCTCACCACCGTTGCGACAAGAACCGCCATCAATACCCTAGCACCCAAGTTCACCTCCGTCTCGCGCATCCTGGGTAAGCCTTTGGGTTCCCCACTTGCTTACCCAAGAACTCCTTCGCATCTCGTCACCGCCGCGATGCGGGCTCACTTCGCAAGATCTCTTGGATTACCGCGGCGCTGTCACGTCGGCGCGGTGCCAACCTACCATCGCCCCAGGATTGGGGAAATCTGAAGAGGATCGAACCTTCCTTCTTCCTCGTCGTCGCTTGGATCGGAGCTCGTGACCTGGGTTCGCGCTGCCGCCGCACGGGAATTTCTCTATGGATCTTAGGAAATTTCTTAGGGATAGACATGAAGAAGCAAAGGGGTTCACGTTCACCCCCTCTTCTCTGGCCATCATATTCGGTGATGGGCCTGGCCCATCACCATGGGTCCATAAACGACTAAATGATGAAAAAAAAAAAAGACAGAGAGAGGCAGACCCTTGTTGGGCTCCATTATGGATCCTACCCAGTTTTTTTACTGGTCCTGCGGTCCTTAATGGACTAGCAAATGGTCAAGCCTGCAATAGGAGATGATAATAATACAAAGGAAAGGAAACTAAGCTAATAATAAAAAAGGAGAAAAAAGTAAATAATAATAAGTATTTTATAAGGTCTGCTTTCAGTAATATTATACCCAAATGTTTTTAACATATAATAATAGGTAATTTTGTTACTTCACAAAAATAAACATATTCAAACTTGATTTTGTCTATTTTGGATGCACTTCTATTTGGACATTATTAAGGTTTTAAAATAATTAATGATAACCATTTGAGATGCACTTCTTATTTGGTTATCATTTTTTAAAAATATATAATATGTATAATACAAATATTTTAATAGAAACGCATAACAAAAAATTTTAAACGTGACCACTTTGAAGTACTTCTTGTTTGGTCACTCAATAAAATTGACACATCTGAGTGGTACAACTTGGTGATGTCAAATTTAGCAACACAAAAATAAAAATAAAAATCAACCAACAAAAGCATTTTTCTACTAAAGAATTACGTGAGTCTGATTCCTCATTGTACTGGAGGATACATAGGAGTAAGGGCTCACTCTTGTCGATCTCAAAAATAATAAAATTAATTTCTTCTTAATTAAAATTTCTTTTGATAAATAAATAAAAAAATTTGTAAATAAATAAAATAAATCTTCTTTAGTGGTAAAATAAATATTTTTGAAGCTATCTAATTTTGCACATTTAATTAGGGGCAACTGATGTGCTAAAAATATGCTTAAGGGCAAGCGTACCCTTATCGCAGTAGTAACAAAAGGACATGAGTCTCGATATCAAACCCAAAGGACTAAATGATGATTACTAATTTCCTAGAGACTCTATATTGTTTAGGTGAAATTAAATAAGTGGTAGATTGATTCAATAATGATAAACATGTAACATAAATTGCAAAATAAGCAGTGGCAAGTAGAGAAAAATTCAAAGAAAAATAGGCTTAGGGTTGTGGTTTCCTTCTTGCTCTTAAGTTCCTTCACATCTAATTCTAACTGAACCTCGTACTATTTGTCAATTACCAATATTTCTTACGAATTTTATTGTTAGTTGTTGGTTATTAATTGCAATAGTCCTTTTTAAGTTAATTTCCCAATTGATTATATGAGATATTAAAATCCTAGGAAGGCATGAGGAATAAAGGGGGATTAATTAATTATTTAATCCAATTGAAAATTAGGAATGAATGTTGATCATACGACAAAACCTAATTTGATTATCCTACAAGTCTACCAATTAATTGCGGTACTGGTCGCAGTTTAATTAATCGATTTGAAGCATACAAGGGACGATCAATTCCAAGTAAGAAAATAAAAACAGTAGAGCGGTCTAATTGACTGAATAGAAACAAGAATTCAATTAAAATTAAACATTTAGGGGTTCCAAACACTAAGTACACTACAACCCTAATAAGGAATTTAACTACTCATGGCAAGAAGAGAAATCATAATTTTAAAGAAATACATCAAAGGAAATAGAAGAACAAATCTTTTACAAGAAAAAGGTTTTTTTCCCAGTTTCTAACTCTGAGTATCCTATTGCCCTGCAAGAATCCTTCTCCAAAAGCCAAATACAAAAAGGAAAAGTGGGAAGAGAGCAGAGATAGGATAAAGATAATTCTCACTGTGCTTTGTTCCTTACTATTTGTAATACACTTTCAAAATTTTGGAGCAAGAGGCTTAACTTGGTCCATTCTGCACAATCTAGGCCCATTAAAAATTAAAAAAAAATTGAAAGTTGGACCTTGGACCTGCCCAGCGAGGTTGGAAACCTACTGGGCGGTTTTTCGGAAAGAATCCACTTTGTTTTGGTGTCAGGTGGGATACGTAACCTCGCCGAGCAGTGTACTTGCAGAGCAAGGTCCATTGGGCGACCTACAGAGTCTGCCAAGTGGGTGCGGCCTTCTGCACTCCATTTTACATTTCTAATATCCTTTTTGGCCCGTTCGATTATAGGCTTCTTTTGTGGTCCTCACTCTGGTTCTAGCTTCTTTTAAGTCCACTTTGATAAGTATAATACTCTTCTGTGCCTATAGACTGAATTTTCTTTCTTTGTTCATCTAACAGCCCTTCACAAAATCCAACAAAATCAAGGCAATTCGTGCAATTTTAAATAAAAAGCTTAAAAATGCACATCACATGAAGTCCTTTATTAATGGTCTATTTTCTCACAAGTTTCCTATGAGTTTATGCAAAAATTATGTGAACTTGCTCTATAAATCTATATAAAATGTAGATTTATCAGTAACCGTCTTTATGACGGACGTCGTATGGTGTTAGCACATTCCTTGTGTGTAATTGACTCCCGAACTCAATCTTTAATTAAAGGGTTTTTCCATATGTTTTCCCTTAATAAACTATAGTGGCGGCTTCTCTGATTTTATTTTATTTTCGCCATCCCGTCGTGACCCTAGTTGAGACACACCTTCCATGTCAATATCTTTAGAATGTGTAAATGTGTGCAAGTTGTGGAGAATTAATAGAAGCAAAAGTTTTAGCGATAGTCTTCTATCATGCTCATGGAAACCTCCAACCGTCCTCACTAGGTTCCTTACAATAAAAAACCATTGAACAACATCATGTAGTGGCAATATAATCCATAATGCTTATTGTGTATAAGATCACTAGTTGGTGTTATGCCATATGTTGTGGGGTTATATTCCTTGTCCTTATAAAGCACGACGATGATCTTCATTTAATGTGTGATAAGGAACTCCTCCATACGATTCCACTCTTTGCAGTTTAAGTCTGATTTGTGGTTGGAGAAAACAATGAAGAGGAAGTAGAATATGATCTCAAAAGCTTACAAGGTGGATTTTAATTAGGTTCATTGTTCTAATAGGAGAAGTTCCTTGAGTTCTAAAGCTTTTTAGGTGGAGATAGTAAATGTAAGTAGTGCAAAATGAAGGCATAACATATATGAAGGCACAAAGCCCTCATCCTTTCTTACTAGGATATGAAGGTCGTTTTACATGTGTGTCACGAAGACACTTAAGGTGTCAACAATACACTACGTAAAAGATAATAAATGCGAGTTAATGTTTGGATTAACGTAAAGGAAGGAATACAAATTTAGGGACTATTTTTTAATTCCATCAAATCCAATAATTAATATAAAACTACTTCCAAAATTTAGGGATTAATCTGACAACGGGTGCCAAATTGAAGGACTAAATTGAAGTTTTATGCCTTTTTATATTTAGTCTAAAACTCTTCAAAATAGTTTCTACACACATAGACTGTACAAATATGCCATATTGACTGTACATACATGCCACATGTGTGACATGCAAGCACTTAACATGGATGTAGGATGCTTAATTTGTTAAAGTTAACAAAAAATACTTAACAAAAGGACTAACATGGATAACGAATTACAAATTCAGAAACTATTTTTTTCATTAGATAAAAAAAGTTCTAATTGCACTTTTGATTCATTTAATTTGGATTGTATATGATTTAGATCCTTCAATTTTTTTTTCTAACCAATTAAGTTTCTCTATTTTTATAACTAAACAAATTTGGTTCTTCTATCAATTTTATTTTACTCAAAATTTTTAAATTATCATTTTTTACTCAAAATCTTCTAAATTGAATTGGTTAAATTGCTTAAACCTTTGTTTAATCAAAATTCATTAACCAGAATATCAATTTTTGCCCCAAAAAAAACTTAAAATTTTCACTATTCAACCTAATCTTACATCATATAAAATCATTCAAATTTTTACTAAATTTTTAAATTATTTTATATCTTAAGTTCATCATAAACTCCCTGAATATTCATTCTAAAAAAAAATACCAAATATTTAAATAAAAAATGAGAAGTTATGAGTTTTACATAAAAGAAAATCGATGAAGAATTAAATTTATTAATTTAAGAAATAAAGGGTTTAATTGGGTTACAAAAAACTTAAAAGACTAAAATTATATACAATTTACAATTGAGCCTAAAAACAATCCTTTATGCTCCTTCATTATAATAAGAACATATATATGTATGTGAAATTAAAACACTGTTTATTTCAGTTTTTTTCAAAAAAGAATTAGTTTTATTTAAAAAAATTTAATAATTTTTTTAGTATGTTTATTTAAGTTTTTAAGAAAAATTATTATGAGAAATAAACCTTAAACCCTAAGTCATACATGGATGATGGTCAAGATTATAAGTTAGTTGAGGGTCATATGATCACTTAAAAAAATTATGTGCATTTTTTTTTAATCTTGATCATTCAAATATTATTTAATAGTCTAAATTTATAATTTTTATTTATCACATTAACTGAGTGTTCTCACACAAATTGTTCCCTCTCTCTATATATATTAAAGTTACCAACCCACAAAAGACAATTTGAAGTGTTCAGATTATAAAATATTTTATAAGAAAAAAAGAAGTTGAAATAAAAATTATTCTGGTACCTAAACTTACTGCGTAGCAATAAAACTAACCGAACAATGAATTTTGAAACAATCTATCCAACAAGTACAACAGTGGTCGAGGCTAACCAGATAGAGTGAAGCTAAATCTGGGGACAAAAGAGAGGACTAGTCGAGGCTAACTGGGCTTAGGGCTTAAGACCAACGAAAAGAGTTAGAAACTTTAACATTTGTTGCCTTTTTTTTATCATTTAACATTTGTTGAATGGATTTTACTATTTACACTCCCCCCATTTACTAAGACACTCTCCCTTTTTAATTTTTTATATAAAATTATTTAAATAACCTTAGTTTTTATCTTTTAAAACATTATTTCTCACTCATTTGTTTCACCACACTCTCTCCTTTAGTTTCACCGTACTCCCCTACCTATAGTTTCACTGTACTCTCCTTGGTTTCATTATACTTCCTTACCTGTAGTTTCATTGGACTCCCCTATCTTGTTTTTCTTCTTGACATTTTCTGACAATTTTATTTTTGGTTAGTAGAAATTTTATCCAAAATAAAAAGCTAGATAAAAAAGTTAGGAGAGATGGGGAGTGCGGTGAAACTATAAGTGGGGAATTACAATGAAACCAAAAGAGAGTGTAATGAAATCATAAGTAGGAATGTGGTGAAACTAGATAGGGAAGTGCAATGAAATGAGACAAGTAGAAAATAATGTTTGAAAGAGATAAAAAATAAGGTTATTTAAGTAATTTTATATTTAAAAAAATATAAAAAAGGGGAGTGTATTTAGAATATGAGAAGACTGTAAATAGCAAAAGCCTTGTTGAATCTGACTTTTCACTTTTCATGCACACGTTGAGCCCAATAAGCCCATTGAGCATGAGATAGTCTAAGAGCCCTTGGGCATTGGGCTGAGCAATAATCTAAAACATATAAAAAATGCTTCAAACTCTTTAGAAAAATCAACCTAACATTCACCAGTATTCCATTTAGTCTGTACCACATGGTACGACAGTGTAAATGTAAATATAAATGGCTAAGTGAAAATTACTGACAGAACTCTAGGTGGGTAAAATTACTAGTGTCGTACAGAGTGTGATTTCTTATACTAATTTTTATGCTTTTTTTTTCTTTTTGCTTGCTCTAATCATCATGGATTGAAAAGAGAAGAGATGAAAAATATAAACAAAGAGCATGTAATTGATAAGAAATAAGGAACCAACAACATTTCCTTTACTTGTTAATGGGATTTTGATAATTAGTTGGAATAATTTTTTATCTTTATATGAATTTTATTTATCATTCTCTGTTATTTACTTATTGACTTTGTGATTCTTTGTCTGTACTCTGTCCTAGGTGACAAACAACCATTATCCCGAAATATGTGTTTAGTTGCATACCATGTTTCATGAGTCAAGATACTCTCTATTTCTTTGTCTCTTCATTTCTTTCATTACTATAGTTTTGGAAAAATAAATAAAATAGAGATATATCACATATAATGAAGAGTGTCATTTATTTTTTCAAAACCATGGTAATAAAAGAAATGGTTAAGAAAGGATATGGAGAGGATCTTTTCCCATGTTTCACAGGCTGTAAATAAGTCTAGCATGGAGAATAGGAAAATATATCATGATTTGAATGCATACAAGATTTTGTTTGATAAGATGTGATATATGAATCTGTGATTATGAACTCAGTCGTTTGTATGTGGTATATTACGGTCCATACTTGTAGCATTTGTCTTTTATTTTTCCCTTGGTAAAGTTGTTCATGTGTTAAGTTACCAACCTCTAACAAAATATGTAGTGATAGAATAAAAGTTTTTTTATACTGTTATTTAATTATAAATCATTATGCATTAAATTTATTAACTTTTATAATAACTATTGTAAAAATCACACAAAAAGTTATTTTTAATTTGTTGACAGATGTTTATTAAGCCAAAAAATTAATCACTTTTTTCTCTAAGCCATAGTGGATCGTAATTCGTAGCTTCGCTTTGCTTTTGGTATGCTCCTAAAATTAGGTATATGTAATACAGGTCAATTTAATTTTAGAGAGAGAAAATTTTGAATCTATCAAAATTATGTAACTCAATTTAGTTTAAATTTAGAGATTTTTTAATAAATTCAAATCAAATCATTTTGATGAGGAATGATTTAGTTCAATTTAGGTGATCGAGATTAACAAATGGCAACTTTTATATATTTTAAAATCTTAATTCTAAAAATATGAAAAAATAAATTCATAAAGTTATATATATATATATATATATATATATATTATTAAGATATGTTCAGTTCAGGATAGTTTAATCTCAAAAAATATAAACCTAAAAAAGCCGAATCAATGAAAATTAGATTTCTCAGTTTATAATAAAAATTGAACTAATTTAATTGATTTGATTAGTTAGTTTATTGGGTCCAATTCAATGAAGAATTCCTCTCAAAATAAATTTTGAAATAAGATAAACAAGCAGGATAAATATATCCAAATATACGTAATTTTAGGAATGTAAACCGCACAATTATATTGACCTTTGTATTATAAAAAAGAAACATCATCATATTAAAGCTTAACGGCCACGAAAATTAGGAAAGAGTATTTGGGGTTGGGAAGAAGGTGAAGGGCGAAGACGCGTTCCTAAATCTCTCTAAGCGCTGAAAAAAGGTACCGTTGTCCATTTCTCGATCCGTAAATTTTGTTGTGCGTTTTCGTTATTATCGCATGGTCTGTGCTGATCTTTTGTTTCGTATGAATATAAGCTCGTGTGATTATTTGGAACTCTCTTCTTCGTTTTTCTTGTCTCAAATTGTGGTCTGAGTTTTTCTCGTTTCCATTAAATCCAAATATTAGGGTTCCTTCAACACTCTTTTCGGGATGTTGATCCCCGACTTCAACGAATCAATTACATGACAATTAAATTGATTGCAAGATGAGATGATAAAGGATTTGTTCTTTATTGATCCTGTGGAATCAAACCAGTTCCATACACTTTGGTTTGAAGAGAAACAACAACAACAATAATAATAATTTCTCAGTTATGAGTGAATAATCCTGATGAAATAACCTGAATCACTCTTAATTTAATTAAGCGCTGAAAATTATTTGTAAAGATTGAAAATAGCTGGTGGAGTAATATTATTTTAATCTAAAAGAATGGAGCCATGTTATTTACTGTTTAATAGTCACACTTGTGGTCTTCAAGATGTGGATACTTGTTGCTACCTTTGCAAAAGAAAAAGAAATGGGTGCTTGCTACTGGATTAACACGTGTATGAAGTTCAAGAAGTGACTATTAATCTATTACTATTAGTAGTAGTATTCATGTTCTTTTGCTTTTTAAATATTTAGCTGCAACTGAAACAAATGTGATTTTGTTGGAATGATAGAGATTTAATTATGGAATGGCAGAAGTACTAGGATTTTCTAGGGTCAATGAAACTTATGTAGAAAGCAGGTGGGTTGTTGAAAGGAGGTAACTGGGATGGTTTTATGGTGAGAATGGTGACCGACTGATTGGGTGCTGGGAACAGTATCTGCGGGATTGGTGTTTCAGGTTTATGAATTGTAGCATAATTAATAGGAAGAATCAGAATGGGTTTTGCTGTTTTGATTGAGCAAATATTTAGTGATGCCTTCCAAAAGAAATCAGATCTAGGTAGGCGTAGAAGATCAAAGACAGACATAAAACTGAGAAGAAGAAAATAAAGTTAGACTGCACACCTAGTGTTCTGTAAGCATCCATGATCCACCCAAGGTTTGATTATGTTGCACAATTTCTTTGCTACCCCTTCTGGCTGAATTAGCAGTTTTAATTCCTTTGCCTTTCCTTTATAATTAGCCCCAGTGGAAGAAGAGGACTTTGAATGCTGCCTGAAAGTGTTGAAAGGAATTAGACTTATTGCTGCATGTTATCTTATTCATCCTCCTGGGTGCTGTCTCCCCTACTCGAAACCTAAGTTTCTTAGTTATAGGATATTCCAAATACTCCTCCAAGTCAAGGACCACTTGGAATGCATGCTCTAAAAGTCACTCCTTGCCTGATGCAAGAATTATCGCTTTGTATCTCTATTCTATCTTCAACACCTGCCTACCACACTTTAGCTAACCCTAGGCTCCGTCTGTGCAAATCATACTCTTTCTTTGATCACCAGTCTTGTCAAACCACTCAAAATACACCATGGAAGCTAGCCAAACAGAGAAAATTGAACAACTAAGTTCCATTCATAATGTGGAACCCATCTTCACCATCTTACTAATGTCACCGGTTGTATGGATCTCTAAACCATTCAATTAGACAGCTTTGTGGCTATTCTTAGCCGTAACCAACCCTTGTTCCTTGTTTCCTTTACACTTTCCCTTGTAGTTTTATTTTTGCTGCATGTGTCCTTGTTATATAACTGTTCAATGTGTTGGGGTTGATCATACCAGTGGAATGACCCTGAAACTATTTTCTGAACACTGGATTTACAATATGCTGCTGTAATAATTTTTCTTTGGCTCTTCTGGAAATATTAAAAGGAAAAGGATGATATGGAAGTGGCCATGTGCCATTCAACAAGGGAAAAATGTGGGAGTAGCAGAAATGAGAATGTTAAGATGGATGTGAGGCCACATTAGAACAGACAAGATATGTAATGATTGTATACGAGGAGATATTAGTATAGCATCAATTGAGGAAAAGATGACAAAAAACCAGTTAAGGTGGTTTTTACATGTACTAAGAAGGCCACTGGAGGCACTAATGAAGAAAGTAGATTGCATGGTTTTTAGTCTTGTGAAAACGGGGAGAGCGAGACCAAGAAACATTGGGAGAAGTTATTAAGAGAGATCTCATGGTAAATAATATCTCTGAAGATTTTGTTTTTAACTAAGCCAAATAGCGTTGTGTAATCCATGCAACCAACCTTGTTTAGTGAGACAAGATTTTTGTTGTTGTTTTTCTTAATGTCATTCTACATCATTTTTCAGTTCTTATAATGCTGATGTAATGGTTTGCTAATTTGATGATTTTCTTTTACTATATGAATGCATTTTAATACTTATTTAAGATATGATTGGGGTGTGTGTGTGAGTGGATTGAGAGATATCAATCCCCTTATTAGTGTGTCACTGACAAAAGGAATAGTGATAATAATGATAGTAATTGAGTGGGAAGAAATGAAACACATGTTATTATGTTGGAAACGACTGATTGATCTCTCAAAGCGAATTTTGACTTGTAGGAAATAGCAGAAAGTTATATGGATAGCAAATCACCGAGCAAGAAGGCATCTGAGGAGCTGGCACGTGAATTGCTTATTGCTATCTCTGATTCTTTACCAGATAAAATTCTGGATTCAGATTTTGTGCCTGAAAGCAAGGACGCAGATGGCTTTGCAAGACCAAACGGTGATTGGGATGACAAGTTTAGGTCTGAATTGATTTCAATCTCCTATGTTGAATCCCCTGATGTCAAAATCTGATAAATTACAAGAGAGTCGAGACTCTGTTAGTAACATATGCTACACTTATGGTTTCTTATGTGGTTGAATTTTTGCTATGCCAATTGTTATGAATTGGTTATACTGTGTCAGCTATCTTGCAACCACATGTAGATACTTTCACCAGTCACATGTTTTGTTGTGTTCTAAAAATGACTGATATATTGTTTTCTGTTATATTTTTGTTCATGGAAAATTCAATCTGGATAATCTTACTCGTATGTGTTGGAAGTTACACTTAAATCTTGGGTTGTTTGTACGGTTGGGAGGTTTCAAGTACTGCTAATGAGGATTGGCTTAACCAGAAGGATAGAACAGCATAAGTAAAAAGGCTTTGGGTTCATATTTTACCGGTGGGTCCGACATAAATATTTGGAATGGTCACTAGAAATATTGAAGACTGGTGGCATGTATTCATTTTGGAACGAGGCAATCTCCTCTCTTCGTACCTTTCTGTTCTCCCCAAAAAGAGGTTTTTGGGGGCGGGGTGGGCGGGGGTGTTGGAGATTCTGAGGCATGCGTACATACAAACACATATATTGGGATTTGTTAAAAGAAATTAGTATTTTAATATGTGTACCGTACAGAATAAATATTTATTTTATATAATTTAAATTTATAATAAATAAATATTTTTGAATATATAAATTATATTATAATTAAATTTATAATAAATAAATATTTTTTAAGATATAGATTATATTTTAAATTTATAATAAATAATTATTGTAAGATAATTTTAAAATTTAATTATTGATATTTTTTTATAAAAATGTTAAAATTTAATTTAAAACTAAAAATATTGAAATAATGATAAGAGGTTAAAAAAATTTTAAAAACATTCTCGTTGAAGTATGATAGCTAAAAATGTTTTCGTTGAGGAATAACAACTAAAAATGTTTTTGTTTAATATAGTTATTCTAATTTATATATACAATATATAGATATAGATATTTTAACAAGTTAGATTTTGAGTATACTTTAAGCAATTAAAGGGCTTTTTTTTTTTTTTTGACTAAAATGTGGTAGAATGGAGAAACATTTCTAATACTATCAACCAAGGAATCAATGGTATGCTAAGACTATCAACAAAGACTTATTCAGAAGATTATTACACAAATTTAAACTATAAGTAGTTTTACATAATCGCAGTTCTTTAGCATTAGGAAATCTCTTTGAGGAAGATTGTCTACCAAGCAAGATTATGCATATTCAATAATATAAAAACTAGAATACTAAATGCTTTTGACTAGAACTAAATAATATTTATGGTCATAGAAAAAAAAAGGACCAAAAATGACTAATTTAATTTCTGATGAAGTACATATGAAAATTAATTAATAAAAATTCAACGCTTCAGTTGCCTGTCTTCTTGGCCGATTTTATTTAATTACTTAGAAAGATAAATAAATAAATAAATAAAAAAGCAATTGCTTGGAGCACCAAGACTCAACTACGAAACTACAACTTTGGGCAAACGTAATAAAAGATTGACTATCGGGTGTTCAATTGTACATACTTATTCGTAAGTAAATGCAATTCAAATAGTTGTTACCGTCCAATTCAGCAACCTTGATGTTATACTATAAGTCCTTGCACTTCCCCTTTCATTGTTACCGTCCAATCTAATTTGTATAAATGTTTTAATTAAATATTTATGTGATAACAATTTATTGTACGAGAAGTTGTTAAATTTTTTTTTTATATTTATTGTAAAAGTTATTAAATAAGTTTAAAAAACTAATCGGAAAAGGATAATTTAACCATTTTTATAAGTGTAACTTATGGTTGTGTTTGGTAAAACTAGCTTATAAGCTAACTAACTGAAAGCTTATAAGCTAACTAAAGCTTATAAGCTATAAACTAGGAGCTAAAAACTTATAAGCTAGTTAATTGAATTTGATTAAAGTAGCTTATAAGTTAGTCAAAATAGCTTATAAGTTACTTGAGTGACTTACCAAATACACTCATACATAAGTATTTACATAAAATATAAATCTAAATAAGCTTTGTAACACCATTTTAAATGTTTCTCATATGTCTTATAAGCTTTGTAATGTGTCTTATAAGGCCATTACTAAAATCATAGCTTAGAGGATTCGTCCTTTGATGAGTAAGCTAGTGGGTCCTTGTCAGGCTAGTTTTGTCCCTGGCCATCAAAATGGGGATAATGTTATTCTGGCATAGGAAGTGTTCCACTCGATGCAAAGGAAGGGAGGTTCTACAGGGAGGATGGCCATTACAATAGATATGGAAAAAGCCTATGATAGGTTTAAATGGGTCTTCATTAAGGAGACATTGGAGGATATTGGTTTCCCACCAAGGTTAGTTAATTTAATTTGGCTTTGCATCTCATCTCCAAAAATGCGCTTATTGTGGAATGGAGAATCTCTTGAAGAGTTTAAACCTGCTAGAGGGATTAGGTAGGGGGATCCTCTTTCCCCATACCTTTTTATCTTATGCATTGAGAGACTTTTTCAAATGATTTCCATTGCTGTTAAACAACACTTGTGGAGGCCTATCTGTTTGAGTAGGAAGGGTCCTTGTATTTCTCATTTGGTGTTTGCAAATGATCTGATATTGTTTGCAAAAGCCATTTTAGACTAGGTGAGCATTATTCAGACTATCTTGAGTTTGTTTTGGAGGAGTTTAGGCTAGAAAGTTAGCTTGGAAAAATCCCAAGTTTTCTTTTCAAAAATGTTGGGAGGCACTTGAAGCTATAACTTAGTGAGGCCCTTAGTGTATCTATGACAGATGATCTTGGTAAGTATTTAGGGCTTATCAATTTATTCTAGATATAGTCCATCAACGGCTTAGTTCTTGGAAGGCAAGGTTACTTTTTTTTCTTGAGACCAGTGACTTTGGCAAAATTTGTGCTCCAAGCTCTTTCGTTCTATGTGATGCAGACAACGCTTCTTCCAAAATCAGTTTGCGATGAGATGGATAGAGCTTGTAGGGATTTCATTTGAGGGAAAAATGATAATGGTAGGAAAATGCACTTGGTTTCATGGAATGTTGTATGCTCATCGAAGAAAGCTGGAGGATTGGGCCATAGGAGAACAGGATATGCTAATTTGGCATTCATGATGCATGCTAATTGGAGATTTTGTTCCACAGAAAAATCATTGTGGTCAATGGTGATTAGAAGTAAATATAAATGTGGTGATGATGTGCTGCCCCAGGTTGATACTTCAAGGAAGGGAAGCAACTTCTAGCGAGGATTGTGTATGACTTGGAACCAATTTTACAGTAACATAATTTGGCATTTGGGTAATGGCTCTAAGGTGTCATTTTGGAATGATAGGTGAGTTCCTAGTTTGGAACCTTTGAGGGAGTACGCCCTCAATTTATCCTTAGTTAGTGATCTTGACTTGACGGTTGATGGATTTATTAATGGTCATGGTGAGTGGAAGATTGAAGAATTGGTTAGGTGTTTGCCTAATTTTGTTATTAATAAAATTTGTGGTCTGATGCCTCCTACCAGAAATGAAAGGCAAGATAGCGTGGCTTGGAATAGGATAAGTGGTGTGAAAAAACCACAAGTGTACGGTTGTCGTCAAGTAATAATAAAGATCGTCTCCACAGGGACTACATGTTTAGTAATTATCGCTAAATAAATAAAATTAAACAAAAAGAATTTCGATTAGGAAAATTTAGGGAAGAGCAATTGAAAGAAAATGCAATTTAGAAATTTAATAAAGCTCTAATTAAAATTGGATGTAATTCAATTAGGAAGACTTCCAAGATTGGGGTTTCACACTATAATGCTTAATGTCTTAATTTTGCTACCTATGTGTTTCGCTTGTTCTCAATGAAGGTGAATTAGCCTAAGGTACCCTTCATTCTCTTTCATGATATGAAGGGGTATCTAACCAAATTTACCACATACTATTGTGATGGCTGTATTCAATTAGACCCATTAAGTTCCTTGTTAATTCAATTATTCCTCGAAGGCTTTAGCCTACTTTTGTGGTCTCAACTTAAGTTCCTTTCTATGGGTCTAGTGTTTGGGTTCACCTCTCAGTACTTCCCCAAATCCCTAAGATTATGAAAAACACCAGCCAGTTCATTTCGCATAAATAAATCAATAGAAAAAGAATCAAAGAGGAACAAGATCACACATAGACAAACAGAAATTAATTCATTAACACAATCATAGGGCTACATCCAATCCTAGAAAGAAAGGGTTCCACTCACACATAGTCATAAGAGAATGCTAAACAGAAAATAAAGGAAATATAAAACTAACCCAAAGATTGAAGAAGAAGAAGAAGAACAATTCTCCCAATTCTCTATGCTTAGAATAAAGTTTGAAAGATAAAAATAAGATCCCTAGAAAGGTCTATTTATATCTAAATTACAATTGGGCTTAAGCTAATCCTCAAAAGAAAATTAAAAACTTGTGAAATCCTTCAGGTAGATCTGCCTACCGTGCGATGATACACACCACCAATTGGTGGTGGACGCGTGACAGTAATTTTTGCTCCAGGGGGTGCGCCGCCACGTGGTGCTAAGTACCACCAGATGGTGGTAGACGTGCAGGGGCTATTTCAGCATTAAGGAAAGGCGCCACCAGGTGGTAGTGAAGTCTCTAAGACTTTTTCTTCAAGATTTTGCTTTCCAAATGCTTTGGGATGACTCCATTGCCTTCCAAAAGGACTTCCAAGTGTTCAAAGGTATTCAAATCATCTTGAAAACTTCCAATTGTAAGTCTTTTTGCTTTCCAAGCCTAGGAAACCTACAAGATTTTCCTAAAAACAATGACAAACAAAGAAAAAGGCGTAACATGGTACAAGAAGGGAAAAACATGCAATTAGATACTTAACTAATCCTAAACCATAATAAAATGCATGCAATCTAGTGAAAATAACTATACTAAACGAGTTATAAAATGCACGCATCAATGAGTGACAGTATTTTTACTGTTGGGACGGCTTATGAGTCAATTCATGATTATAATTCTAGACCTTCTTCTAATTTATTTAATTGTGTGGCTAGGTGGGAAGATCCTGAGCGTATAAGGGGGTTGTTATGGAAGGCTAGTCATAAGGTTCTTCTTACTAATGAAAGACAAGCTAGACTGGGCCTTACCCAAGATAATTGGTATGTGTGGTGTGATAGTAATGTAGAAAGCCTCATGCATTTATTTAGGGATTGTGATGGAACTCGAGAAATCTGGGATCAGTTTATTCATGATCAATGGGTCTTCTATGGTATAAACGGTTTGCATGATTGGTCATATAATATCTGTCTAATCAATCTACTGTAAGTGGCATGTCTTGGAGTGTCATGTCGGTGTGATCTTTAGTTTTATTTGGTGGAGGTGAAATTCCTTTTGCTTCCATAATCTTCGATGATTAATGGCTGATATGTTTAAAAACATTAATAATTTTGTGGATTCTCTATGTGCAGCTCGTGTGACTAGCTCAATCCAGAATTTGGTGGGCTCAAATCATGGTTTTAATATGCAAATAAATTGGAAGTCTCCTGATGCGGGTGAGGTGGCATTGAATTGTGATGGTGTAGTGCGTGATGCTGGAACTACTACAGCTTGTGGTGGCATCTTAAGGGATCATCTTGGCTCTTTTTTATGTGATTTTTATGTGAATGTTGGAGCTTGTTCAGTGTTAGCGGTGGAGTTGTGGGGCATTTTTCATGGATTGAGGTTGGCTTGGGGGCAAGGATTTCATAGAATTCATGTTTATTCTAATTCCCAAGCAGTGGTATCTCTTCTGACAAAAGGATGTTTCTATTCTCATCCTCATTTCAACCTAGTGAAAAGGATCCATTGTATTCATAGATAGCAAGGTCATATTGCGTGGAATCATGTCATGCGTGAAACAATTCAAGTGGCTAACTTGTTGGCAAAATTTGGTTTAAAGTTGCATTCTTGTATGCATGTGTTTGATGTTCCTCCTAGCTTTATGCTCTTAGAGTTGATTGTGCTTGTATTTTTTTTACTAGAGGCTTCTAGTTAGCCTCTTTCGATTCACCCACAAAAAAAATGTTTCTCATGTTTAACTTATAAAGGTCTTTTGGGTAATTAAATTATTTTATAAAGTATTTCTTATTATATAATTAATGACTAATCTTTGATTCCCCATTTTACATATTTAAATATAAAAAATTATATTTCAATTAAATAAAACACAATTAATCACTAGTTATTAAATACTCTCTCCGTTCTTTTTTTAAGTGTTAGTTTTTTATAAAAAAAATTGTGGTTTTCAAAATTTATGATAACACAATTCATCATAAAGCATGAAAGGAATTTTGTTATATAACAAAATTAATAGGTAACCAATTAATGAAATAATTAATTTTAGAGTTGGGTCCCAAAGATCTCTGCTTAAATCTTCACTTACTGCAGTCGATTGTTTAAAAATAATTAAGCCAAGATGACAATCCACCGTGACAATAACCAGCCATGATTAGTCAAATATTACTCACAAATCACAATGCACAAGACTAAAAAAGACGAGATCATTAACTGAGTATTAATTTTTTAACATGCAATCCGTTCTCACTCTATGGTTTGCTCACCGATGGTGTAAAAGTATCTCAAATTTACGTGATTGGTGTAATTTGTAAAGTATTTATAAAAATATTGTAGGAAAGTTAATTTTCTCGTTGTTGACTTATTAATATATAATTAATTTTTTTATTTAAGAGAATCGATAATATTATTGTCTACTTACTTTTTTTAATTTTTTTAAAATATGTTGATTTTGCTATTTTTTAAAAAAATTCGAAAGTTGATAATATTATTGTCAACTTTCTTTTTTAATTTTTTTAAATATAAAATTATTAATCAAGTAAGAGGTATTCACATTTAATATCGACTATACTTCAAACATAATTCTTTTCAGAATGATACATGTGGAGAAACAAACAGAAATTAAAATCATAGACTCAATAGTAAAAATGATCACTAAAAATTACCACTGGACAGGCACGAAGCACCAGCAAGTCGAATTTCCCGGCCGCCCACGGCCATTTCTCCGATGATGTCTCCGGCCCGGAACACAGGTGTCTCTAACATCTTTAAATGTGTTAGCTTATTCATCAACTAACAAACAAAATTCATGGCTGCCTATGTGTAACGTCCACACTCTCCCAGCACAAGAATTATTTCTTTTTCGCTCAATTTACCAAGCCATGTCCAATTCACACAACAAAAATCCATTAATTGTCCTTACTACCTTTGTTTTGTTCCCATGAATTTCAGAAACACAAACCTTCGTACTTTTCTTACTGTCCAAATTTCGTTGCATTTTTCTATTTCTTGTGCACTAAATAATTAATAATATTTTTAAATTTTGAAGATACTAAAAGTAATTAATTGTGTGTGTAATTTGGTGAGCAGTATGATGATCTTGCAGAATTGGAATGGCTGTCCTAATTCGCGGATAAACCGTTTTCTAGTTTACCCCTGCACTTCCATATTTCAAAAAAAAGGACAGTCGATTTTTTGACATTTTTTTTTTTAAAAAAAGACAATCTTATTGTTAACTCTTACTATTTTAAATCGAGAGTAGGAGAGTCAACTTCTCTTTAAATTGAATTTTTCCATTAAGCTATTTCGATAGATATTTTATAAGTTATACGAATTATGTAAATTTGGATACTTTTACACTGACGGTTAAAAAAGCCCCACTATACGTACCACTGAATAATTAATCTTGGGCAACAAAAGAAACGTAGTGGGAGTTCCAAAAAAGGTTGTATGTAGGCTGTCCAAGGAAAAAGTTATTAAAACTCAAGCTTTAGACCCATTAATAAAAAATTATTTATTATTAGTTTTTATAAAATAAAAATGTTACATATGTTGATAAAAAGGACTACATGTATTGTAAAAAGACTTAACATGTAACTCTTTCATTTAAAATAAAAAAGTTTCTTTCAAATTTTGCTTGAAGGTTTACTTAACGTTGAGCAGGTTATGGCTGTACGAGAGAGGGATTGTAAATAAACAGCATATACAAATTAAAAATGGTGTTAATAGATTATTCGTGGCTCATCGTAGTTGCAGCTTTGTTGGGTGGATATGCATTTGTGTTTGGGTTTCTTAGGAGAGTGAATGAATGGTACAATGTCTTTAGGCTGGGAAAGATGCAACACCCTCTCCCATCTGGTAATCTGGGTTGGCCTTTCTTGGAGAACATGCTCCCCTTCCTCAAAGCTTTCAAGTCTGACACTGATTCCTTTATCTATAACCATGTTTCCAGGTCCCTTTTTCTCAGCCCACTTCTCTCTCCTACAGGTTAATTAATTAATTAATTAAACATAAATTAGATCCTTAATTACCTTAATCACAATTAATCCGGAACAAGATTCATTAATATCTTGTGCAACCAGTTGTCAATGCCACACCATGCCATTGATGTTGAAGTTACAAAATTAATAATATAGAAGAAAACGCAATTGTTTTTATGTCATTGATGTTATAGGTTTGAATATTTAATGTATGTATATTCAGGCACGAAAGAAGTTGATGAAGCTGCTGCAGTGTCGGACCAAAAGAAAAAGATCAATGATACAAAAACAAAGATGAGGAAAGATATGACGGATTTATTGATGGAAGTCAAAGATGAAGACGGTAGGCAGCTGGAGGATGAAGACATTATAGCCTTAATTTTGGTATTCTTATTAGCTGGTCACGAAAGCTCTGCTCATGGCATATTGTGGACCATCATCTACTTCATGGAACACCCACATGTCTTCCAAAAGGCCAAGGTTTAATATCTCCAACATATTTTTCATCAATCTATGTTTTCATAGTTTATGGGAAAAGGTTTATATGTATTGTTTGCATTTTCAATATAAATTGCTGAATATTTTTTAACAAAACTATGAACCTTTCAGAAGGAACAAGGAGAGATCATGGAAACAAGACCTTCCACGCAGAAAGGGCTGAACCTTAAGGAATTAAGCAAATGGGATATCTTTCAAAGGTATGCAGTTTTTATTTTCAATTAATGTTCACGGTTTAATTTTAAAGTCTAATATATATGACTGATATTATAATAAGTTTTTCATGGCTTGTAATTTATCCTATCGCATGTAATCTATATTTATGAGAGTCTGGATCATTAATAATAATAATAAAATAAAGAAAATGAGATTGAAAATCGAGCTGCTTGGAAAAATTATGCTTTGACATAAATATATTCTACCTTAGGTTATCGATGTGATGCTGCGCATAACAAGTATCTTGTTTGTGAACTTTAGACAGGCGAAGGTCGACGTCAACATCAATGGTTTGTTATTCAATCCCATATATTTTCAGTGCTTCCTTACATTTGATATTTTTTGTTCAATACAACACCTTAACATTTTAAAAAATTGAAAAATTGCAGGTTATACTATACCAAAAGGATGGAAAGTTCTAGTTTGGAGCCGAGAGGTTCACATGGATCCTGAAATTTACCACAATCCAAAGGAATACGATCCTTCCAGATGGGAAGTATGTGTTATAATAATTAATATTGTCAAATTTTGTTTTATCACTCATTCTTTAACCGCGTGAGTTTAATTTAATGTACAAAATATACTTCATCCATCCCATTTTATTTGATGCTTAAGATTTTTGCACAAGAACTAAGAAATACAGTTAGTAATGCTTTAGATTTTATAAAAAGTAGTATTATACAATTTCATAATATATTCTTTGTCTTTTATATTAATTACATTCTCTCTCATCTATATTTTTTTATTTATCTTTTCACTCCACAATAAATGGTTAAGGATATAATAGGAAAAAAATACTTAATGCTTCTTAATTTTATAAAATAACAATTAAAATAGAATAATTTTTTTTAATTAAAACGTTAATAAAATGAGACAAAAGTAGGGGTGTTTACGAGTACAGGTATCTATGAATCCAACCTGATCCAACCTAACCCAAACGCTTCTATTTAGATTTTTAAGTTGTTTAGGTAGAACTTAACCCAACATGTAACACCTCAAATAATATAAATGTTCGGGTTTTTTTTTTTTTTAATTTCTTCTCCTTATTTGCTAGGCTAAAAACAAATCTAGCCCAAACTGAATTTTAAATGAGCTAACTCATTTAAAATGATCCAGTGGACAAGAAGAGTGGGTGAATCTTCACCATTGGATTAAAACTAAATTAAAACCCTCTTCTTCCTCTGTTTAACGTAACAAAGAAGAAGTTCTCCCTTCCAATCAATTAACGCATAAGAAAATAGGGGGAGGGTGGCCACGGTTTTTCCTCTCTGGATATTTATCTCTTTCTTTCCTCAAAAATCCTATTCTTTTCTCAAGAAACTTAGTCCAAAATATTCCCTTTTCATTCTCACTATACGATGCGTAATGGAGCGGAGTGAAGTTTGGATAAAGAGAGAAAGGAATTCAATTTTGCTCACAAAAATCCAAGGTGGGGGAGGAGGTTTAGGCTTCAATCGGTAACTTTAAGTGCATATTGTTTCTTGAAAAGTTTAATTGTTTGATTGCTCTGTGTTACTTTTTAATACTGCTTGTGGGTATCGAAAATTTGATATTTAAAGCATGGTATTTTCTACTTGAAATTTTGAAATTAGGTTGTTATTATTGCTCTTTATTCGAGCTTGATTGCTGATGCGTGCATTTTATAACATGTTTAGCATATTTTTCATTACTAGATTACATGCATTTCATTATGGTTTAGGACTAGTTATGTGTTTAATTACATTATTTTTCTCCTCTTATATCATGTTACACCTTTTTCCTTACTTGTCTTTGGTTTTAGGAATTTTTATAGGTTTCTTTGGGCTTGGAAAGCAAAAGATTAACAATTTGGAAGCTTTTTAGATGATTTAAAGATCTTTGGGTGCTTAGAAATCCACTTGGAAAGCATAAGGGTCATCCCAAAGCATTTGGAAAAGGAAAACTTAAAGAAAAATTGTTGGAGACCTCGCCACTATCAAGAAGCAATCATCACCATGCAGGTGACCCATTTCCTAATGCTGAAATCTACACTTATGAGTCCATCACCACATGGTGGCGCTCATCACCATGTAGTAGCGCATCTGCTTGAGAGCCTTTTTACTCTTCTAAGCGTCTATAACCACATGGTGGCACCCATCACCACACAGTGGGCAGAAAGACTTGAGTTATTTTGCAAGTTTCTGACTTCTTTTTTGGGAGGAAACTAAGACCCATTGTATTTTTTATATAAATAGACATTCTAATGGATTTTTATTTTCATCTTTTGAACTTTATTTTGAAGCACAGAGAGTTGGAGGATTGCTCTCTTCTTCTTCAACTGTCTTCGGTTTGTCTTATGTTCTTTTCTCTTTTCTTTTTGGCGTTCTCTCATAATTACGTGTGAGTAGAACCCTATTTTTCTAGGATTGGGTGTAGCCCTATAATTGTCTTAATGAATTAATTTCTGTTTGTTTATGTGTGATCTTGTTACTTTTTTTATTTCTCTTTTATTGCTTTATTATGCGAAACGAATTGGCCAACATTTTTCATAACCTTAGGAATTTGGAGAAGTACTAAAAGGTGAACCCAAACACCAGACTCATAGGAAAGGAGCTTAGGTCTAAACCACGAAAGTATATTAAAGCCTTCGAGAAATAATTGAATTAACAAAGAACTTAGTGGGTCTAATTAAACACAGTCGTCATGACAATAGGTTGTAAATTCGATTAGACATCCTTTCGTAACTTGAAAGAAAACGGAGGGTACTTTAAGTTAATTCACCTTCAATAAGAACAAGTTGAAGCACATAGATAGCGAAATTAAGGAATTAAGCGTCGTAGGATGAAACTCCAATCCTGGAAATCTTTTCTGATTGAATTACCCAATTTTAATTATTGCTTAAATTAATTTTTTAATTACATTTTTCTTCCAACTGCTCAAAACCTAAATTTCCAAATTCAATTTTCTTTTGTTTAATTTTTATTTTTTAGCAATAATCACTGAACGTGCAATTCCTATGGATACAATCTTTGAATTATTACTTGACGACAACAGTACACTTGATATTTTTGCACATCAATTGCTGGAATTTTGTTCATTTTCTTGATTGACTGTCCTCTGCTGTGTATATCTCTTGATATGGTGATGTTGTAGTCTTTAATTTCTTTTTATGTTTCTGTATGAGACAAAAGTGAACCTGGGTGTGTGTCTTGTGAATTGAGGAGAGATTTTCCTTCTCTTGTATTGATACGCGAGAAATCGAGAGAAAGAGATGGAAATTTTGTTCTGCGATTTTGCCTCAACTTCAAAAAGTTTGGGATTCTACCTTTTGTTTTCCCCTTTGTGTGGAAAGGAATTTGGAAAGGGAACATTTAGATTACTGTATTGATGTTCAATTTAAAGGGAAGTCATTTCTGAGTAATTGGTATCTTTTAAATTATGTTATTGATAGAAATTCCCAGATTCTTTTTGAATTATGTTATTGATAGAAGTTCTCAGATTTTTTTTTGTGTTGGTGATTAATATTTTTACCTGAACTTGTCTGTATTCGGTTGTCTCTTCTTTTCGTCATCATGGAATTGAATCTTATCTTATTAATTGTTTGCATGTTACTCATATTGGGTTGCAAAGTACCGATTTGTTTGAGCGAAAGTCTGTTAGAAGGGATTAGTATATTAGCACCTTGTTTTTGCTGGATATGGATTTTCACGCTAGATAGTCCACCTGTGACAAACTACTCAATCTATTTTTAATATTTATAATTAATTCTGAAATTAAAATAACCAGTACAGTATGATAATAATATAGGTTGATTTATCTAATCACTTAGTAAAGTAAGATTTGAATTTAGTTTGAAGACTACAATTACACTCTTCTGTCATGCAACAAAATGATGATGCTTAGAAAGTCTAAATAATGGATATTATGTAAAAGTCTAAACAAACATTACATGTAATAGAAAGTCCAAATAATACTAATATATGTTATATAATACATGTTGAAAATGAAGTTGAGTAATGCCACAAAATAGACATAAACAATGATATAAATGACGTCACTAATGATAGAAAAGTTTTAAGGAAAATGGTAAGCTATATCATTTTAACTTAATAAAAATACTACTAATAATAGTGGCATAAAGTTTAAAACATATTAAAATTTACATGTAAGTTTTTTGTATATGGATTTATATATAATATATTTGGATATTGTAGTAGAACCTAAATCTAAGCTACGCAACTCAACGTGGTTATAATTATAAAGATCCATTTTGCAGGGACAATTAGAATATGGTGTTGAGATATAAACCACCTTAATAGAAGGAAATATCTTAAAGGTATTGCTTTATAATATAATGAGAAGGAAATAATTTACCTAGGACGTAGTGATGTATTAAATTCAATATATATATATATATATATATATATAAATTTAGTACTATCACTGATTAAAGTTGGAATTCTGGAATGGTATATTAAAATTTTATTTGGAATGGTATTAGTACTATCACTAATAATAATAATAATAATAATAACTACAAAAATTTTAATATTTATAATAAAATAAAGTAAGTGGAATTGAGTGTAAGGTGAGCTTTGTCATAAAATTTAAAAGAGAATAAAACTAGAACCATTTAATTGAGGAAACCTTACCAAACTTAATAAGATTGAAAATAAAGCTATGAATTCTAATCTTTAATGGTAAGTGAAAGTAAGAGGGGCCAGAGAATGTACTTGAAATTTTCTTACAATTAGATTTTATTCTTTATGGTTTCTGTGACTGATTCAGAATGTGATTGAACTCACTTACTGAATATACCGTCGTGTGTACAATGATTGATCTTTTACATTAGAGTTTATATCAAGTGAGATTATTGAATTTTAACCTCTTATTGGGAGGATTTCTTGTGAAGCCTATTATTGGCAGATTGAAAATTTGTATTGAGGGAAGTTGAGACCCCCCAGCGAAATGCTTGATTAATATCAACTCTAATAAGATGGATTATGGTTAGGGATGACAATGTGTAGGGTGTGGGTAGGGTGCTAAGTACCTGTCCCCATACCCGCGTTAGAAAAAAAAATACCCGTACTCGCCCCATGCCGATGCAGATAGCAACTTTAATTTCCATTTCCATCCCCGTCCCCATTAGGTACTTATATACTCATACCCGTACCTGCTACCCACACTTTACTTAAGTATAAAGTCAATAAATTAATAAAAAATATTAATTAAAAAAATTTCTACAACTGAATTGAAAATTCATTCTTAATTTATCCAAACGTAACCTTAAATCATTCAAATATAACTTTAAATTCATAACAAAACAACAAATATCCTTATAATAGGCCAACAGGAAAATTAGGTTGTTGTTACAAAATAATAATAAAACCCATTAAATAGTCATTTTTAATGGAAGCAACATAAAAATTAAAAATTAGGCCATTGCTATTCATTTTCAATTGCTACAGCAAATGTTTTTTGTTATTGGAGTCAGTTTTTGCTTCGTTTTTGTTACTATAGCAAATATGGTGTGTTAAACAAGCACCTGAAATACCTGGTATGTTAATAAGAAATGTTCAAATTCCAGTATTACAAAATTTCACTATTTGTAAACTTCTTTTTCAAATTCCAACTCTCAAGCAAAATATTATTTATTAACATAAAAAACTGCATAGGAAAGGAAAGAGGCCCCTTGCAATTGAATGTTGCATGCAAATAATACATTGTACTCCCTCGGACTTCCTTGACATTTAGTATAATCCATCTAAACCTTATTATTCACTAAGTACCATGTGAACAGTCCAGTTAGTTGCTACTTGCCATTTAAATAAAAGAACTCTTCCCTTATTAACTTATTCCCTAATAAACTCTTTACTAGCATGTCTCTTAAGATTATATGGTTGGGCTTACCTTTACCATTATAAACTTAAGCTATTCATCACTTACTAGGCTAACTTAAATTTATAGTGGAGAAATAAAAAAAAAATAATAATGAATGAATTGCACTTTATATACATAAGAGAAATTTAATATATATATATATATATATATATATATATATATATATATATATTAGAGGTGCAGGTATGGGGCGAGGTGGGTATATTAGTACCTGTACCCGCACCCATTCCTATTAAAATTTGTAGATAAATACCCGCCCCTGGACCTATCCCCATTGAGCGAGTATTTACCTTACCCATTGCGGATATGTTTTGCGGGTACCCATAAGGTTCGGGTAAAATTGTCATCCCTAACTATGGTCATGTCATTGTTGTTTGACCCAAGGTCTTAAAGTAGCTACACCTTGTGATGGGGTGCGAATCTTGTAATGGAGGCCAAGAAAACCTCAAGGATGCTTGGTGCACGTCATCCCATAAGGGGCTAGAGGATCGCAACTCTATGTCGTGGTTAAGGCAATTTGTGCACTAACATTCCTGACAAATCACTACAATTAATCCACGATCAGTGGAGAGTATTATTGCGTACCTGTTACCACCAAAGGCTGTTTGCATTCTAGCTTTGGTTGGTGAATCACCTAATGCGATTCCCATTCTAGATTAGGTGACTATTGATATTGATTTGGCATGTTTTGGTCGGTGGAGTATAAGCTCCTAATCCTGCCACTTTGTTGTTGAATAGTCCTCCATGGAGATGAGTCAACACCTATATACCCATCCATTGCATTTGATTATGAGCCAACATCTATGCATTCATGCATTGTATTTGATTGATTATTGTTTGTGATATGATATGAATTTTCTGACTTATTATGTTTCATTGTAATTGTATGTTAAATTAGACCGCGTGGATGTTTATTATCAAATTGATGTCTTAAGTTAGAACCTCACTCCCTCTTCACTTGTTTGTGTGCTATTTTTCCATTTCTTCTTTTTTCTTTTTTTGTTGTGTGCTTCCCCCACCCCATAGATAACAGCAAACGACATCAGTATAGTGCAGTAATAGCTTAGTGGGATCTTCTCACTTTTTTGGGGGCAACTCTCAGCCATTTTGATTCTATACAAGTAAAGTTTAATTTTTTAGTATGGCCAGCTTTAGGAAATTATAATATTGTATTTTATATCTTTATGTTACACAACTTATCAAACCCGTTGTTATTTGGCTCAGGTAACAGGTTTAATTGTTGAACCCACAAACCCAACCTAACCCAATGAAGTAAAATTTTAATTTTTAATATATTATTTATATACATTTTTCACTCAAAAATGATAACACACACACAAGTAGTTGATATCATGTTTTGTTTACTGTATTCTTTTGGTTATTAGATATCTTGTTTTATTTATGTGCTATGTTGCTATCAATAAATCATTTTTTTAAAACCATAAGCACTACGAGATTGATAGTTCACACTACTCGAATGAGTCATCTCGTAACAAATAGTCAAAGTACACAATTTAAGTGTATGATGTTGATTTGTCTAGTTGAACAAATATCAAAATAAATATTCTAAGAAAAAAATTGACTTAAATAGAAAAAAGAAAAAAAAAAGTCATATGCAATTATTCGAATTTATGAATAACCATATTTATTGTAATTATATTCAGTAGAGTAACGTTTTTTTTTTATTTTATTCTCACAATTGTTTACTAAAATGGTAAGAAAAAATTACAAATTTTTAGAAAATTTAAAATAATTTTTAATTTTATGTACCCCAAAGACTCAACTCAACCTGTTATTAACTAGGTTGGTTCAGCTTGTTTTTTGATAGAAAAATTACACAAATACAATCCAACTCAACCTAAACTATTTTAGTCGGTTTGGATAACAAGTTTAGCAAAACTCAACCCAAACCGACCTGACGAACACCCCTACACAGAGGAAATATGTATATGTTATAGTTTAAAATTATGGTGCAGAGCTAGAGCAAGCTCTTTCCTTCCATTTGGATTAGGAAGTAGGTTTTGTTCTTGGAGCAACTTGACCAAACTTGAAATCACCGTTTTCCTTCATCATTTTCTTCTTATTGAAGTGAAGGAGTAGAAACTAGAAAGTTGTTTCAATTTGCCACGTAAAGCTCTAAATCCATTAATTTGCTGAAAATAAATAAGAACATTAGTAACACACTATTTGATATATTCCTTTTAACATATTTTTTATTTTTGTTTAAAATTTACATAAAATCTATTAAAATGAGAATAGGATCTACCAAATATAGACTGAGACTCATCTCATTTAATAAATTTTACACGATTTTAAACCAATAATAAAAAATTACTATAACAAATGTGTTCTTAGCATTTTTTAAATTAAATAATTATAATCTATACAATTTTGAGCCTATTTGTTTCAGTTTTTTTATAAAAAATATTTTTATTTAAAAAACTATATTTAAAAACATTTATTGTGTTTATTTAAGTTTTTGAAAAAAAAAAAAAAACAGAATTCTGAGAAGATGATTTAAGTAACTTTTAGAAAATTATTATTATAACTAGTTTTTACAATAAAAAAATATTTGTATAATTATATCAAATAATAAAACTTTTAATTTTCATAAAATCGCTAAAAAAATAAATTACTTTTTATATATTTTTAAAATAAATTAGAGTGTCACATCAGCAATCAACGTTGTCACGTCAGCGATCAACTAACAAAAGGGCAAAATTTGCAAAAATTTAAAAATATGGAGGCAAAATGCGAGAAAAAAATTGGGGGCAAAATTCGCCAAATCATGAAACTATAGGAATAAAAAATGTAATTAAGCCTATTGACATATCACGGCGCCATGTCAGCACTCAGCTATCAATTTAATGACATAGATGGAATGGCACTATTCGTGAGTGTTTAAAAGTATGGGGGCAAAATTCATGAAAATGTTAAACTTTGGGATAACAAATATAATTAAGCCTTCCTATTACAATCAAACCAGACACCTACTTCTCTCAAGTCCAAGCATCGTTACTTTTCCAAATCATTATTTTATACCAGGGTATAAAGTCACCCGACTCAACCTAACAAATGGTAATTTATTTCACTTAGGTTTATTTTTTATATAAACTTTCAATAAGTATTTATAGCAAAAGAAAATAAGAAGATAAAATAAATTGAATTTCTTTTATAAATTGAAATCAACTATGAATGTCGTCTTTTTTAGAATCTCTCTTATTTAATTTTCTTAATTTTTTTCTAAAAGTTAAAGATACATAAGCTAATATTAACTTAATTATAAAGAGAAGTTTCATTTTTTTTCTCTTATAAATATTTATTAAGAAGTTTATTCAAATTGGACCTTAATCTTTTTTATTTAATAAAGGAACTTGTTTCTTATTTTACTTTA
Source organism: Spatholobus suberectus (assembly GCA_004329165.1). Taxonomy (NCBI): domain Eukaryota; kingdom Viridiplantae; phylum Streptophyta; class Magnoliopsida; order Fabales; family Fabaceae; genus Spatholobus; species Spatholobus suberectus. Next base: position 86,304,105 of record CM014730.1, on the reverse strand, counting down.
GCATTGTCTCTCAAAGTGTAAATCTTGCTAAAAGGTCTAAAAAATCATAAATTTATTAGATCAAGGGAGAAATCAATTTGACTAATCCATTAAGTTGAGAAATACTAAGTAAAGTCCAACAAATATGTGTGTCCCTCACTATGTTACCTTGCATATTTGCATCTATGCATGGCTAAAAAAATCTAACAATCTAAGGGAGGATAAGCATCCATTCTTTATTTTTTTTAATGATGAAGATGTAGAGGTTTTGCAACTAATGTCACTACCAAAAAACACGATTTAGGGTCTAAATTTTTTGTTGCTAAAGGTAGAAATGTGGTCGCTAGTCTCCTTAGCAACCAAAATAAGTCATTCATGAAAGCCATTTGGCGACTAATTTCCAATGTATCACTATCTAGCAACCAATTTCCTTGGTCGTTAACAGAATAGGTTTGTTACTAATGTATTGATCACTTCTATTATTAATGTTAAATTGCAAAATTGGTCATTGAAATAAAATAAAATAAAAAAACCTTGTAAATGTGAATTGGTCTCTAATTCTGTTTCAAATTAATGACCACATTTACACTGTTGCTAAACCTCTCAATAAAATAAATTGAATTTCTTTTCAATAAAATATTTAATCTTGTTGAAAAGTCCCACATTACCTGCCTCAATTCTTGGAGTGTAGCTTATATATTTGTTAAACAACTTCACTTTATACCAATTGGTCGTAAGATGAAATCAACAATTCTAATTTTACTTTTAATATTAACAAGCAATAGAAAATATCAATAAAATTTGATAATAGTATTTTAAATATTTAAATAAAAATTCAATCAAATAAACTTAATTTATTTATAATTAAATTCGTTTAATAACTTTTTCTATATAATAATCTTAAAAGATATACACACACAAGAGAGGGTGTATTTCTCTTAATAATAGGTCACAACCTAATTTTAGTAATTTCTAAAAAAAATTCATTGAAATTGTTTTCAAGACGCCACATCTCTTAAGCCCATACGTCAATGCTCTGGTTATTTTTGTTGTAAAATTCTTACAATCGGCCGTTTAACCGATGGAATTTTTTTTTCCTTTGAATGCGCGAGATTTTCACGTTTGCAGTTTTGATTTTTGAAAATCTAAAGCAAACATGTTACATGTTAATATAGTTACTTTAAATAGCAGAATAAGAAAATCCCTAAAAAAATTTATTAAAAAATTACAATTTTTTAAGAAATTGGAGTTTTTATCGTATAAACTAGAAAATTGAGAAATTTATAAGTGCATGTTTAACTTAGTTTATTTTGAAAAATAATTATTCTAAGTAGATTTTTTAGAAAAACTTTAAAAAATGTATTACTCTCTCTAAAAATGGCTCTTTCAAACTTGGATAGTAATTATAAAAATTGTGACAAATGAATTAAGAATTTATTTATATGCATTGAAAACGTAAAGTTTTTTAATATAGATATTCAATAAGAATTTATTTTATTATCGCATCATTCTATTCATTAATATGATATGGTAATACAGTAAATTCCTAGTGTGAATATATTTTACACTAACAATATTTATGAATTAAACTTATGAATTAAAATTAGAAGTAGATGCAAAATGCTCACGTATACTCAGTAAGATAAAAACTAGAGTACTGAATGCTTCTGTCTAGAGCTAAATAATATCTATGGTTATAGAAAAAAAAAAAAAAAGACCAACAATGACTAATTTAATTTATGATAAAGTACATATGAAAATTTATCCAACATTAATATGACTGACGTACTAACATGTCATTCTTAGTTCGAGTGAAATTGAGCTTAAATTCTAAGTAAAGTCTCAAGTTTGAATCTTGTAGATGAAAAAAAAAAGTAATTAAGAGAGAAGACTCCACTAAATATGATCAACTAAGTTTCTCAACGGAGATTCATCATCAACAAAACTAGTAAATACTTCACATCAATACCGTGATGACAAAAATAAAATAAAATAAAATAATATGATTGACGTCAGAAAAATAAAAATTCAACGCTTCAATTGCCTGCAGTTTTCTTGGCCGATTTTATTTAATTATTTAGAAAGATAAAAAAAGAAAGCAATTGCTTGGAGCACCAAGACTCAACTACAAAACTACAACTTTGGGCAAACGTAATAAAAGATTGACCATCAGGCATGTTCAATTGTACTTACATATTCGTAAGTAAATGCAATTCAAACAGTTGTTACCGTCCAATTCAACAACCTTGATGTTATACTAGAAGTCCTTGCACCTCCCCTTTCATTGTTACCGTCCAATCTAATTTGGATAAATGTTTTAGTTAAATATTGAATTTAGCTTTTATGCATTTTCAGTGTAACAAATTTTACACTATCAACTATTCATAAATCGTTATATGTATGATTTTTAAAATAATTATTGTAAAAATTAACAAAACTTACTATACATAATAATTTGTGATTGAATAATAATATAAAATCTCTTTATACTGTCAGTACATTGATTATTTTTTTAAAATATTTATGTAATAACAATTTATTGCACCAGAAGTTGATAAATTATTTTGCTATTTATTGTAAAAATTATTAAAATGAATTTAAAAAACTTATCAGAAAAGTATAATTTAACCATTTTTATAAGTGTAACCAAACATATACTTAAGTACTTAAATAAAATATAAATCTAAATAAGTTCCGTAATACCGTTTTAAATGTTTTTCATATTTAAATTTATAAAGGCCTTTTTGGTAATTAAATTATTTTATTAAGTATTTCTTAGGCTTAAATATATTTTTAATTCTTATAAAATAAGTGAGTTTTGATGTTGATTCTTGTAAAAAAAATTTCTTTGTTTTTTCCTCTTAAAATTTAAAATAACTATTTTTTGTCCCTATAAAATGAGTGAATTTAGTTTTGATCCCTGTAAAACATTTTTTCTTATTTTTATCCCATCAAAATCTAAAATCATTATTTTTGGTCTCTAGTGTTCATTTTAAGATAGATAAGTAACATTTATTTTAAGAATTTAGAAAAGATTTTAGAAGTATCATATGTTGACATGGTATCATAAACACTAGTAAGTGTCACTTAAAATGGTCATTTGACCTTTCGTTAAACACATAAATAGTTAATGAGTGTCATGTAATACATAGAGACCGAAATTAATGACTTCAATTTTTACAAGATGAAAACCAAAATAAAAATAAAAATTGTAAAGACTAAAATCAAAATCCACTCATTTTACATGGACTAAAAGAATATTTAAGCCTTTTACTTATTATATAATTAATGGCTAATCTCACTACCAAGTATGTAGATCAACTGACATAAAGTTGTTCCATCTTATTCAACGGACTCCAATTCAAGTCTTGCTTATTTAGTTGTGTTAAATACTTAGAAAAAGAGATTTACTACTTATAGTGGTCTTACTCAACTCAAGTAAAATTGTCTCCCGCAAATGATTACTTGTGGTCTCATACAAAAAAATGGCGAATATTTGATTCCTTATTTTACTTATTTATATATAAAATATATATTTCAATTAAATAAAATACAATTAATCCCTAGTTATTAAATACTCTCTATTCCTTTCAAAGTTCAAAATAATGGGGTTTTTTTTTGTCATTTATACATTTTTTGCCTAATTTTTAATTAATTAATTTATACATATTATAAAAGTAGAAATGAAAAACAATCCATATACAATTATTAGGGAGTAGAAATAAAAAAGGGTTCAACAGAAAACTTGAAAACTATTTTATTAAAAACGAAAATTTAGTATATTTCTTAATTTCTGTATAAATACTTTAAAAGACATTTAAAAAGGAATTAATAGACGATGTAAACTGATTTATTAGATCAAAGCTAAAAGTTATTGTTAAAGAATCTCTTCATACACACGTTTAGAGTTTGCTATCATACACTCATTTATTTGTTAAGAAGTATAGCAATAAATTGATTATAATTTCAATTTTTTAAAAAACACTCTTAAAATATTAATACACATTGACTTTTTGGAAAGCGTGTGTTAAATTCAACCAGTGACGGTGTCAGTTTTTTGTTGTTGAATCGGTTTTGAAAAATTAAATATGAATGTCATATTTGTGAGGTGAACTTGAGATATTGGTTACTTAAAGTAACATAAACTACTACCAACTCTTGTTAAACATTGTAGATTGTACCACAATTAACTTTAGTAATGGAATTCTATATTTATTGCATATACTTGTGAGTGTGCAGCTGCTTAATGATGAAACTAGATTTATTTGATTTTGAGATTTGAAATGAATAATAATAATAAAATAAATAGAAGTTAAAATCTGCTAAAATTATTTTTTTTAATTTTTCTTTAACTTTTTCAATTAAAAAACTGTTTTTAAATCGATATTATGTTTGGTTCAATTTCTCTTTAAAAAAAAGAGAAAGTCCAAAACCATTTGCATCAAAGATTACCTAAATTTAATAACATGACTTTAAAGAAACATATTAAAATATGGATATTATACTGCTAGCTTTTCGATAAGAAAATTATAATATGTTGAACGTCTGACTCTTCAGTATTATTCCTCGATCGATGATTTCTTAATTCAAAATCAAAATAATATATTTAATTTTTCATCCTTTTCAATTATATATTATTATTATTATTTTGAACTAGTAGTTTAACTCGGTTTCTTGTGTGAATTAATCAACCAATTAAGGTGTAAGCAGGAACATTGAACTGAAAACGTAGGGCTTACACAAGTTATACAATAAATATATATATTTAAATACCTGATTTAATTTGATCTTCAACATTAGTCAAATCTGTAACACTATTGAACCAGGTACTTCAGAATTGTGCATATTAAACTAAGAAATTAAGTTCAGAACACGTCTCCTGCACGTTCTCGTTTTCTTATTTGAATTTTATTTTCAACACCAAGTGTTACGAAGAACTTCTTAAGGAATCACGGATACGTATACGAGTGTAGAAAGAAAAGTTGTTTTCAGAGAAAAAAAGATCATACTTTCATGTAAATAAGGACGAATTCTAAAAATGTTTAAGGAAGAAACCTCTAAGAATAAATAAACTTTAAATATATAATTAAATTAATAATTATAAGGAGAATTCAACTTACACCAATATATTTCACCAAAAAAAAAAAAAATTACACCAATAATTTTTACACTCTTACTGTCATTATTACAAAATGTGATAATTTTGATCACATTTTAAATATAAAGAACTTTCAAGGGTAGAAAATACTTTACAAAATAATTTATTTGTCACCGAAATCTGTACTAGAGTCGCGATTTTATCTATTTAAGTAAACTAAACTTGCTTTGCACTTCGAATTGATTATCATGTAAAGAGCACTTGGACGTGGTTAGTGAGTTGACAACGTCATATCAACCAACCTGTTGCCACCTTGCAGACACATTTTAGACGTGCGTTACTCAATGAAACATGAACAGATGAGGATCATCAAGGTAGAATAAGAATTCGTCAAAGTCCATCAGTTATGAACTAGTTGAATTTCTAGGCCGCTTTTGATATATTTGTACATTTGAAGTCAAAACTAAATCGTTTAACTATTACTTGTTCAAGATGTTCCGTAATTCATCATAAAGCCGCACTATAAGTACCACTGAATAACCTTGCGCAGCGAAAGGAAAGTAGTGGGAGTCTCAAAGCCGGAGTCCCAAAGCGGGGTGTAAGAAAGAGAGATTGTAAACAATCAGCATATACAAATTAGAAATGGTATTACTAGATTCAATGTGGCTCATCCTAGTTGGAGCTTTGTTGGGTGGATATGCATTTGTGTTTGGGTTTCTTAGGAGAGTGAATGAATGGTACTATGTTTCTAGGCTGGGAAAGATGCAACACCCTCTCCCGCCGGGTGATCTGGGTTGGCCCTTCTTGGGGAACATGCCCACCTTCCTCAAAGCTTTCAAGTCTGACCCTGATTCCTTTATCTATGACCTTGTTTCCAGGTCCCTTTTTTCTTTACTCACCTCTCTTTCCTACACACATGCACTTGCAGGTTGCTAGAAATTATTGTATGGTCAGGTATCGCCATTTGTCCATAGTCTCGGCCAATTAATCTTCATACAATTACATAACTGAGTTTTATTAACTTTTTTTTTGTAAATTGAAAATTTCGGCTACATGTCAAAGATGGATCGAAATCATAGAAATGTAGTGATCTGAGACTATATAATAATTTCCTGCACCCATAATATTTAGGGCTGATTCATAATAACATTTAAAATGACTGATATATTTTGGGTTTGAACTTTGGTACATAACTACGTATATAGATACGGCAGGACGGGTATGTACAGGACGTTCTTGATTGGGAGCCCGAGCATCATAGTTTGCACCCCAGAGACATGTCGTAAGGTTCTGACAGATGATGAACAATTCAAGCTTGGATACCCTGCTTCCACCATGGCCCTGACAGGAAAGAGATCATTCCATGGCATCTCAAATGTGGAACACAAGCGTCTTCGCCGCCTAACCATGTCTCCCATAACTGGCCATGAGGCATTGTCTACGTACGTAGGTCTCATAGAAGGTGCTGCTGTGAAACTGTTGGAAGAGTTGTCCAGCATGAACACGCCTTGTGAGTTCCTCGCAGAGATGAGGAAGTTCGCTTTTAAGGTCATCACCACCATCTTCATGGGCTCGGATGCTGACCGTGTGGACTTTGGCCTCGTTGAAAACTTGTACACAGATTTGAATCGGGGACTAAAGTCACTGGCGATCAATCTCCCAGGCTTTGCATTCTATAAAGCACTCAAGGTTAATTAATTAATTAGGCATAATCTAGAACCTTTATTACCTTAATCACCATCCGGAACAGGGTTAATTAATTTCTTGGGCATCCGGGGATGGTAGAGACTGGTAATTGTCAATGTCACACCATGCCACCTGTCATGGAGACTGAAAATAAATCAATTAAAGTTGTAATTCCATGATGTTGACGTTACCAAATAGAATAAGAAGATGCAATTCTATTCATTTAATTGATGGTTTAGGTTTTAATATTTAATGTATGTATATTCAGGCACGAAAGAAGTTGATGAAATTGCTGCAAGGCTTGGTGGACCAAAAGAGATGGAGAAATAATACAAAAACCAAGACGAAGAAAGATATGATGGATTTATTGATGGAAGTCAAAGATGAGGACGGTAGGCAGCTGGAGGATGAAGACATTAGAGACTTACTTCTGGTATTCTTGTTAGCTGGTCACGAAAGCTCTGCTCATGGAATACTGTGGACCATCATCTACCTCATGGAACACCCACATGTCTACCAAAGGGCGAAGGTTTAATGTCTCCAACATATTTTTTTATCAATCTTTGAATTCATGTTTTATGGGAAAAGGTTTATATATATTGTTTGCATTTTCAATATAATATTAATTGATGAACCTTTTGTAACAAAACTATGAACCTTTCAGAAAGAACAAGAAGAGATCATGGAAACAAGACCTTCCACGCAGAAAGGGCTGAACCTTAAGGAAATTAGGCAAATGGAATATCTTTCAAAGGTATGTTCAGTTTTTATTTTAATTTCAATCAATGTTATGCTTTTAAGGTCTAATATATATGACTGATAATAAGTTTTAGATGACAATATGACATGTAATTTATCTTGGCATGTAATCTATATTTATGAGAGGTTGAATCATTAATAATAATAAAATAAAGAACAAGATGAAAAATCGAGCTGCTTGAAAAAATTATGCTTTGACATTAATATTTTCTATGTTAGGTTATCGATGAGATGCTGCGCAGAACATGTATCTCGTTTGCGAACTTTAGACAGGCAAAGGTCGATGTCAACATCAATGGTTAGTTATTCAATGCCATTACATTTGATATTTTTTGTTCCTTACAACACCTTATAATTAACATTTAAAAAAATGAAAATTTTCAGGTTATACTATACCGAAAGGATGGAAAGTTCTAGTTTGGATTCGAGGGGTTCACATGGATCCTGAAACTTACCACAATCCAAAGGAATACGATCCTTCCAGATGGGAAGTATGTATGACAATGATTAAGAGTTTAATTGTTATGTACTGTCAGTGTAAAAAATTTTACACTGTCAACTAATCAAAAGTCACTGTTGATATGACATTTAACATAATTATTATAAAAGTTAATAAACTTACTATACATGATGATTTGTAATTGAATGACAGTATAAAATTGTTTTATACTGTTAATGCATAGCCTATTTTCTCAATAATTAATACTGTAAAATTTTGTTTTATCACTCTTATTCTTTAACGACATGAGTTTAATGAACAAAAGATGTAATATGCTACATGTGTTAAAATTATGGTGCAGAATCACAGAGCAAGAGCAGGTTCTTTCCTTCCGTTTGGATTAGGAAGCAGGTTTTGTCCCGGGAGCGACTTGGCCAAACTTAAGATCACCATTTTCCTCCATCATTTTCTTCTTAACTATAGGTTAATAAACTTGCTTTCACATTGCAACCATTGACTTATTGAACTGCAAGAGTAGAATGCTGTTTCAATTTGCACATCAACCTCTAAATCCATTTGTTGAAAAATAAATAAGAACATTACTAACACACTATTCATATATTCTTTTTAACATATTTTTTTGTTATTGGTTAAAATTTAGATAAAATCCTCTAAAATAAGAGTAGGACCTACTAATGAGACTCAGCTCATTTAATAATTTTTATATGAGTTTTAACCGATAATAAAAAATTACTGTGAAAAATATGTTCTTAGCATTTCTTAAAATTGAATAATCTATACAATTTTGAGCCTATTTGTTTCAGTTTTTTCTATAATTTTTTTATTCTGAACAAAAAACTATTTTTAAAAAATAATTAGTTTGTTTATTTAAGTTTCCAAAAAAAAATATAATTAGTTTGTTTATTTAAGTTTTCCAATAAAAAAATGAGTTTAAGTTTTATACACGGTCAATGTAAAAGAATTTTACACTATTAATAAATCTAAAATCATTGTTGGTGTGACTTTTAAAATGTTTATTATAAAAGTAAACGAACTTATTATATATGACAGTTTGAAATTAGATAACAGTATAAAATCTCTTTACACTGTCAGTACATATATTATTTATTTAAAAAAAATAGTATTTTGAGAAGATGATTTAAGTCATTTTTAGAAAATTATGATTACAATACTATTTTTTAAAATAAAAATATTTTTATAATTATATCAAATAAAAAATAACTTTTATTTTTCATAAAATCTCTAAAAAAATAACTTACTTTTTATATATTTTTGAAATTGTTTGTTTTAAAAGCCTAGTCAAACGAACCTTTGTTTTACGTGTGAAGAAACAAAATGACGTAAATGGAAACAATGCTAACCCATCTATGATATCCGATTGGTCTTAACGATGCAGGATGGAGAGAATTAATCCAGATTGTCCAGTCACTTACCTACCATTGCCAAGGCCTTCGGACAACTGCCCTGCAAGAATTATAAAAGCCACATAAATCATGGCATTCATTAGCATCTTGTAATTGCCAAGAGCAAGAAACACGTGGCAACCTTGTATGTTCAGACCTTGTTATGTATCAGTATTCTCTTTTCTTTTTTTTGGTAAGAGAATGTATACATATTTTTAAAACAATATAAAAAATTATTTCAATTAAATAAAACAAAATTAATCACTAGTTATTAAATACTCTATCCGTTCCTTTTTAAGTGTTGATTTTTTAAAATTTAATTTTCGTTCTTAATTATTTATCATGCTTAAAGTTCAAAATAACATTATTATTTTTTCATTTATACACTTTTTGCTTAATTTTTAATTAAAATTAGAAATGAAAAACTACCGATATACATTTATTAGAGAGTAGAAATAAAAAAGGGTTCAACAAAAAACTTGAAAACGATTTTATCAAAAACGAAATTTATTATATTTCTTCATTTTTGTATGAATACTTTAAAAGACCTTTAAAAAGAAATTAATAGACGATGTAAACTGATATATTAGATCAAAACTAAAGTATTATTAAGTATCTCTTCATTCATTTATTTGTTAAAAAGTATAGCAGTCATACACTCATTTATTTGTTAAAAAGTGTAGCAATCAATTGATTATAATTTCAATTTTTTTAATACTTTTAAAATATTCATATACATTCACTTTTTGGAAAGAGTGTGTTGAATTCAACCAGTGACTGTGTCAGTTTTTTTGTTGTTGAATCGGTTTTGAAAAATTAAATATGAATGTTTTTGTTCATGCACCAAAAAAAAATATGAATGACTTTGTGAGGTGAACTTCAGATATTGATTTCTTAAAGTAACATAAACTACTACCAACTATTGCTAAACATTGTAGATTGTATGGATTCTATATTTATTGAATATACTTGTGAGTGTGCTGCTGCTTAATGATGAAACTAGCTTTATTTGATTTTGAGATTTGAAATGAAAAATAATAAAAGAAATAGAAGTTAAATTCTGTTAAATTTTTTTTTAAAGTTTTTTTTTTAAGTTTTTCCATTAAAAAACTGTTTTTAACTCAAAATTATGTTTCGTTCAATTTCTCTTTAAGAAAAAGAGAAAGTCCAAAACAATTTGGATCAAAGATTACCTAATTTTAATAACATTACTTTAAAGAAACATATTAAAATATGTAAAACGATTTTAACTATATATTATTTATTATACTGCTAGCTTTTCGATAAGAACTATACTATCCACATCCATAACGTGCCATGGACAACAAACAATTGCTAAGATTATAATATGTTAAACGTCTGACTCTTCAGTATTATTCCTCGATCATTTGTTATTTCAAAATCAAAGGAATATATTTAATTTTTCATTCTTTTCAATTATATATTATTATTATTTTGAACTAGTAGTTTAACTCGGTTTCTTGTGTGAATTAATCAACCAATTAAGGTGTAAGCAGGAACAGTGAACTGACAAAGTCGGTCTTCCTGGAAGAATTACACAAGTTATACAAGATATATATATACCTGATTTAATTTGATTTTGAACATTAGTCAAATATGTAATACTATTGAACCAGGTACTTCAGAATCATGCATATTAAACTAAGAAATTAAGTTCTGAACACGTCCTCTGCACGTTCTCGTTTTCTTATTTGAATTTTATTTTCAACACTAATTAAGTGTTACAAATAACTTCTACGTATACGAGTGTAGAAAGAAAAGTCGTTTTCAGAGAAAAAAAAATCATTCTTTCATGTAAATAAGGACGAATTCTAAAAATGTTTAATTAAGGAAGAAACCTCTACGAACAAATAAACTTTAAATATATAATCATATTAATAATTAGAAAGAGAATTCAACTTACACCAATATATTTCACCAAAGAAATAAAAAAACCTTACACCAATAATTTTTACACTCTTACTCTCATTATTACAAAATGTGATAATTTTGATCACATTTTAAATTTAAAGAACTTTCAAGGGTAGAAAATACTTTAGAAATTAATTTATTTGTCACCGAAAATCTGAACTCAGTCGCGATTTTATCTATTTCAGTAAACTAAACTTGCTGTGCACTTCGAATTGATTATGTAACGAAGTTAGTGAATTTACAACGTCATATCAACCAACCTGTTGCCACCTTGCTGACACATTTTAGAAGTGCGTTACTCAATGAAACATAAACAAATAGATTGAAAAGTATGAGGATCATCAAGGTAGAATAAGAATTCGTCAAAGTCTATCAGTTATGAATTAGTTGAATTTCTAGGCTGCTTTTGATATGTTTGTACATTTGAAGTCAAAACTATATCGTTTAACTGATACTTGTTTAAGATGTTCCGTGATTCATCATAAAGCAGGAAAGTGATTTCGTTATATAACACAATTAATTGGTAACCAATTAATGAATAACTAATTTTAGAGTTGGGCCCCAAAGACCTCTGCTTAAATTTTCACTTAATGCAGTCGATTGTTTAAAACTAATTAAGCCCAGTTGACAATCCACCATGGCAATAACTAGCCGTGATTAGTCAAATATTAATCACAAATCACAATGCACAAGACTAGATCACATCAACAGTGTATTAATTTTTCAACAAGCAAGAGGGAGTACGGAACGGTGATCTATTCGCATAAGGCTTTTTTCAACAAGATTTCTTTTTTCAAGGAGGGACCCACAATAAGGCTTTTTTACCAGAGTGTAAAAAAGTACCTCAAATTTATATAATTGTATAATGGCTTAAATAACTTTTTTGTTTCTATAAAATAGGGGTTTTTTATTTTAGTTCTTTTTTTTTTCCTATAAAAAAATTTGTTTTATTTTGGTCTTTATTGTCAAATTTGTCTATTAAATCTAACGAAAAAAATTACAAGGACCAAAAATAGAAAATATAAAAAATTATAAGGACCAAAAATTTGAGAGGATCAAAACAAAAACAACCAAAATTAAGGAGATCAAAATGAAAAATACCTTAAAATATAGGGACTAACTTGTTATTTAAGCTAAATTTGTAAAAATTAAATCTTCAAATACTTCAAATGCATTGATAAGGAGTAGAAAATTAGATCTACAATGAATGCATTAGTGACTAACCAAAAAAATTATAAAAATTAAACTTAAACGCACAACTTTGTATAAGTCATGCAATGGCTCAATCACCCTTATAAGTTATAAACTAAAGCTGTCAAAATGACCTAACTCAACTCAACTAGGTTGGCTTACCACAAGTTGAATAAAAAAATGAGTCAACCTAGCCTAGTACACTTTTGGATGAGTCAAAAAATAGTCAACCCAGCTCAACCCACCACAGGTGGGTGAGCTAAACGGATTTACTCACTTAAAACAAAAAAATAAAAAATAAAATTCAAAAATAGTTTTTATTTTTTTTGACAAAATATAATTAAACATTTAAATTTTAAACTAATGTTATGGCATTTATAATTGTAAAGGATAATTACTAATTAAGAATGGGATATATATATATATATATATATATATATAGGGTTTTTCAAATAAGAACATCTCTTATAATGAGAAATGAGAACAATTAATTTCATCCTTTAGATTACAATTAAAAAAATTTAATGGATGAATTTAAAAAAATCATGTGCCTCCTTTCCGTTCTACAATCGACCCTCCTTCTCAATTTGTTTGCGTCACAACACTTGTTCTTATTCATCATTCACATTCGTTTACGTCCCCTCACATTGCAGTACCTGAATTGCTTATATTGCCATTTATAATTAATCTTTCATTTAAATTGAAAGATAACAGGTACCTAAAGTATTCACGTCTTCATTCGTTTACGTCTTCACTTTGTACAATGTTTGATTGTGTAATAGTTGATAAGAGTTACACTGGTATAATTTGATTCATTTCCTATATATAATTTATTACTTTATTTGTATAAGTTTTATATTTTGAGTGTGTTCTAAAAATAAATTAATTTAATTTTAAGTATCAATTTAAATGCATTTATAAGTACAAAATCATATGGTTATATCTCAATTTTCGTTTTTTAATACACAAAAAAGTAACACATACACACACACACACATATGTATACATGTATATGTATAAGGGCCATATATTAAGATATAACCATATGATTTTGTACTTATAAATACATTTAAATTGATACTTAAAATTAAATTAATTTATTCTTAGAACACACTCAAAATATAAAACTTATACAAGTACAGTAATAAATTAATAAACTTAAAATAATTAATAAGCCATAAGTAAATTATCTAAATTTTTATAATAAATATTTAGCACTTTCAAACAAATATAAATCTACTATTGTACGAATAATGTCACATTCTACCATGAAATTAGGAACTTTTTAATATAAATAATTTATTTATTATTATTTTTCTCAATAATTTAAATTTCATTATTCTATAATTACACATCAAATTTTGGCATTTATCAAGTTACATTATGATTATTAATATTATAAATCATGTAGTTGATAATAAGTGTTTTACCAACATATTTAGTTTAAATTAAATTTAAATTAACTTTGACAATCATACTAAAAATATCATTATCATTATATATATATATATATATATATATATATAATTAGAGTCACCAGATTATGCATGTTGATTTGCAATGACACTAAATATAAATCTTTAATACAAATTTTTGTGTGTGTGTGTGTATGTATGGACTCATATATAAGCAAAAATAACTAATTTCACGCTAATTAAGAAAGTTAATTAACATCATTTAATTTGACTAATCTCAATTAAAATGGTTTTTTTCTAAATTGGCCTTCATTAGAACTTGATATCATGAATAAAAAAGAGTTATTAGAAATAGAATGTCATTTAAATGAAAGGTATATTGGAGATAATATCACTAAATAGGGTTAAACTAGTTAGATTTGTTTATATTTTAGACCATCATATATCAAAAAAAATTGCTTATATTTGAGTCCAAAGGGAGTAACTATAAGATATTTTGTGACAATTAATTAGCTAAATTTAATGATGCATGTTGATTTGAGAACATTGGTATTCAGTATGAAAACCATATGCATGAAATGCACGAACCACAAACGTGATTCGACACCTATTTTTAAAATAAATATTAATTTTAGAAAATATCAAAATATAAAAAATAGATTATGAGAAAAATCACACTTTGTGTAAATTTGACAAAAAAGAATTTCGTACGAAATAGTATTTTTCATTTGAAAATGACTGTGATTCTAATTAGTGGTGTTCATAATTGAAACATTCAATCTTTCTTTTTTAAAAAATAATTATTTTTATTATAATAATTTACTAATTAAATTTCACGTGCTAAACATAAATGATTTTAATTTTTAGCTTTTAATTTATATTTACATTTTTAAATTATTTAAGTTCAAATATCGAACCAAGATATTTATTTTTACTGTAAGAAATGCAATTTAATATCCTAGTGACAAGAAAGATAGAGAGATTCTATCAATTTGTTACAACATAATTTTAATATCATGATTTGGGTCTAATTATATTATTTAGACTTATATTTTAATTTGATGATTTAATATCATGATTTTAATATCTCCAAAAAAACATATCATGATTTTAATACTTATGATTTAATATTACAATTTTAATTTCATGAAATAAATAAATAAATATATTTTTAAAATCAACAAATAAGAATTTGAAATATAAAATATAATCTAACATATATGATTTCTTTATCAATAGTAATTATTTAAAATACTTTGAACATGAGGATAATTTTATCATTATTGAAATATGCAAAAAAAAATTAGAAATAAGAATTAAAATATATAAATATGTAATTTAAAATTTTACCTAAAATAAACTTATTTAATAGAAAATAAATAAGAATTTAACATAAATAAATAGAGATTATTTATAAACAAGGATATGCAAATTATCTAATTTTATTTGGGCAATTAAGATTAGGTTTAAACATCTTTTTGGCTCCTATAAATATATAAATGTTTGTTCTTAGTCTCTTCTTTCCGAATTGTCAACTTTTGGTCTTTCATTTTAAAAACTATTTCACGTTAAACCCTAGTCACTAACTTTGTCAATGCAATTAACGGTGATGTCACGTCAATATTATACATGTGGACATTTTGAGTGATATGACATCTATGTGGCTACCACGTGGTTGCTTGTGTACATGTGTGTTTTTTCGTCTTTAGAAAATTTTCAAAATTTGATTTTAGTCCCTAATAACTTTAAAGTTTGATTTTAATCCTATAAACTTTAAAGTTTGGTTTTGGTTTCCAAAAAATTCATAACTTTGATTTTTGTCTCCATAAAATTTAAAGTTTGATTTTAGTCCTTAATTTATTATCTTATAACTCAAGTTGTAAGACTTCTTCAAAAAAACAAAAGAATTTAATCACATGTGTAAATAGGAATCAATATTTTATTTAACATCAAATTTTAAAAAACTTCCTTTCTTGAAATGTAATTAAGATTAAAAGTAATATAAATAGTACTTTGTACTTATATTATAAAATAAATACCTAAATGTTTGCTTTAATATATCATGAAAATCAAGGTCAAGACTATTGTCTATTATATATTTATTCAAAATTAAATATTAATGTCATTTAATATAATAGAAAGGCTTGATATATGACCAAAAATCACAAAACAAATGTCAAAGGTCATAGTAAAGTATTATACTAATATATATTTTTTTAAATTAAAATAATATGAAACGTGTGTGAATATACAATTACTTGAATATATATTAGTATTTATTATTATTATTATTATTATTATTATTATTATATACACACACATATGTACTCGTATCTACTAAATACTAATATTTATTTTTGTAAAATTAAAAAATAATTTAAAAATATAATAATATATAAAATTTATAAATTGTAAACTTAACTCATACAAGATATGGGTTATTAAACTAGTTAGGAATTAAAATCATACAATAGTGAAATTAAACACTAAAAATTATCCACCTAGACAGGCACGAAGCAGCAGCAAGTTGAATTTCCCGGCAGCCGACGGCCATTTCTCCGGTGACCTCTCCATCCTGGTACACACGTGTCTCTAATACCTATACATGTGTTAACTTTTTTTTTTTCTGAATAAAAGGAGTTAAAGCCCAAATAAAATTATATCTATACGTGTTAGCATACTCATCAGCTAACACACACAATTCGTGCCTATGTGTAACGTCCGCACACTCCCAGCACGAGAAATATATCTTTTTCGCTGAAATACCACGCCAGGTCCAACACATGCAACAAAAATCCATTAATTGTCCTTATTAAGTTTGTTTTGTCTCCATGAATTTCAGAAACACAAAACTTTGTTTTGTCCCCATGAATTTCAGAAACACAAAACTTCGTACTTTTGATACTGTCCAAAGTTAGTTGCATTTTTCTGTTTCTCGTGCACTAAATAATTAATAATATTTTTAATGTTTGAAGATAATAAAAATAATTAATTATTTGTTTGTGTAATTTGGTGAGCAGTACTATGATCTTACAGAATTGGAATGACTATCCAAATTCTCGGAGAAAACGTTTTCTAATTTACACCTGCACTTCCATATTTAAAAAAAAAATTGAACAGTGGTGACACTGTCAATTTTTGAGATTTAAAAAAATAAAAAAAGTAGTCAATCTTATTGTCAAGTCTTATATTTAAAAAAATGAGTTGATTCTCTTAAAATAAAAAAGAGTAAATAGTCTATCTACTAACAGTGTAAATAATTTTTTACATCATTATCCAATTAGAAATTGTTATGTATGATAAAGTTATTGATTTTTATAAGAGTTGTCTACTTATCCTATGTAAAAATGAGGTTAAACAATTCTATCAAAAATGGTTGGTGGAATTTTTATGTATTTAAAGATGGTTGGTATAACATAAAAAATTAAACCAATCATCTTTGATGGAGCTGTTTAATCCCATTTTTACTTGGAATAAGTTAGACAACTCTTTTTTTTATAATAATTATCTTAAAAGTTATATCAATGATGATTTTTAATTAGTTGACAATATAAAATTTTATACACTACGACTAAAATTTAAAGTCATTAAAAAATGTAAATTAATAAATCTGAGAGAGTCTACTTCTCTTTAAATTCAATTTTTTCATTCTCAATTGACGCTATTGCGATAAATATTTTATAAGTTATACAAGTTATGTAAATATGGATACTTTTATACTAACGGTTAAAAGCCCTACTATAAGTACCACTGAATAATCTTGGGCAGCAAAAGGAAAGCAGTGGGAGTGTCAAAGCCGGAGTCCCAAAGCGGGGTGTGTGGGAGACAGATTGTACAAAAACAGCATATACAAATTAAAAACTGGTGTTACTAGATTCACTGTGGCTCATCCTAGTTGCAGCTTTGTTGGGTGGATGTGCATTTGTGTTTGGGTTTCTTAGGAGAGTGAATGAATGGTACTATGTTTCTAGGCTGGGAAAGATGCAACACCCTCTCCCACCTGGTGATCTGGGCTGGCCTTTCTTGGGGAACATGCCCACCTTCCACAAAGCTTTCAAGTCTGACCCTGATTCCTTTATCCATGACCTTGTTTCCAGGTCCCTTTTCTCTTTACTAACCTCTCTTTCCTACTCACATGCACTTGCACGTTGCTAGAAATTATTGTGTGCATGTTTGAATTGCAGTTAAAGAGGTTCAAAAATACTTCTAATAAATTTTTCTTTTTTCAATTGTACTTTGAAATGAGAGAATATGTATTAGAATTTACAAAAATATTTTTCTAACTTTAATCCAAACATAGCTTGTATGGTCCGAGATCACCATTTGTCTATAATTTCAGCCGATTGATTAATCTTTATATGATACGTAATTGAGTTTAATTAATTTTTTCTTTTTTGGTAAATTAAAAAATTCAACTACATGTCAGTGATGGATCGAAATCATAGAAATGTGGTGATCTGAGATTATATAATAATTTCTTGCACCCAGAATATTGGCTGATGCTGATTAATAACTTCTAAAATGACTGATTTGGGGTTTGAACTTTGGTGTGGTGATATATATGCATAAATAACTATGTATACAGATATGGCAGGACGGGTATGTACAGGACGTACTTGTTTGGGAGTCCGAGCATCATAGTTTGCACCCCAGAGACGTGCCGTAAGGTTCTGACAGATGATGAACAATTCAAGCTTGGATACCCTGCTTCCACCATGGCCCTCACCGGGAAAAGATCATTCCATAGCATCTCAAATGTGGAACACAAGCGTCTTCGCCGCCTAACCATCTCTCCCATAACTAGCCACGAGGCGTTGTCCACATACATAGGACTCATAGAAGGTGTTGCTGTGAAACTGTTGGAAGAGTTGTCCAGCATGAACACGCCTTGTGAGTTCCTCACAGAGATGAGGAAGTTCGCTTTTAAGGTCATCACCACCATCTTCATGGGCTCTGATGCTGACCATGTGGACTTTGGCTTCGTTGAAAGCCTGTACACAGATTTGAATCGGGGACTGATCGTACTGGCTATCAATCTCCCAGGCTTTGCATTCTATAAAGCACTCAAGGTTAATTAATTAATTAAGCATAAACTAGAACCTTTATTACCTTAATATCGCCATCGGGAACAAGGTTAATTAATTTCTTGTGCAACCGGGGAGGGTAGAGATTGGTAATTATCAATGTCACACCCTGCCAGGCCACCTGTCATGGAGACCGAATATAAACAAGTTGTAATTCTATGATGTAGAAGTCACCAAATAGAAGAAGGAAACGCAAATTCTTTTATGTCATTGATGGTTTTGGTTTTAATATTTAATGTATGTATATTCAGGCACGAAAGAAGTTGATGAAGTTGCTGCAAGGCCTGGTGGACCAAAAGAGAAGGACAAATAATACAAAAACAAAGACGAAGAAAGATATGATGGATTTGTTGGTGGAAGTCCAATATGAAGACGGTAGGCAGCTGGAGGATGAAGACATTAGAGACTTACTTCTGGTATTCTTGTTAGCTGGTCACGAAAGCTCTGCTCATGGAATACTGTGGACCATTATCTACCTCATGGAACACCCACATGTCTACCAAAGGGCCAAGGTTTAATATCCCCAACATATTTTTCATCAATCTTTGCATTCATAGTTTATTTTATGGGAAAAGGTTTATATTTATTGTTTCCATTTTCAATATAATACTGCTGATTTTTTTTTAACAAAACTACGAAACTTTCAGGAAGAACAAGAAGAGATCATGGAAACAAGACCTTCCACGCAGAAAGGGCTAAACCTTAAGGAAATTAAGCAAATGGGATATCTTTCAAAGGTATATATACAGTCTTTATTTTCAATTAATGTTATGGTTTTAAGGTCTAATATGTACGACTGATAATAAGTTTTAGATAGCATGTAATTTATCTTGGCCTGTAATTTATCATGTTTATGAGAGTCTGAATCATTAATAATAATAAAATAAAGAAAACAAGATGAAAAATCCATCGAGCTGCTTGAAAAAATTATGCTTTGACATAATTATATACTCTACGTTAGGTTATCGATGAGATGCTGCGCAGAACAAATATCTCGTTTGCGAGCTTTAGACAGGCAAAGGTCGATGTCAACATCAATGGTTAGTTATTCAATCCCATTACATTTGATATTTTTTGTTCCTTACAACACCTTATAATTAACATTCAAAAAAAATGAAAATTTTCAGGTTATACTATACCGAAAGGATGGAAAGTTCTAGTTTGGAACCGAGGGGTTCACATGGATCCTGAAACTTATCACAATCCAAAGGAATACGATCCTTCCAGATGGGAAGTATGTACGATGATAATTAATATTGTAAAATTTGTTTTATCATTCTTATTCTTTAACGACGTGAGTTTAATGAACAAAAGATGTAATATGCTACATGTATTAAAATTATGGTGCAGAATCAAACAGCAAGAGCGGGTTCTTTCCTTCCATTTGGATTAGGAAGCAGGTTTTGTCCCGGGAGCGACCTGGCCAAACTTGAGATCACCATTTTCCTCCATCATTTTCTTCTTAATTACAGGTTAATAAACTTGCTTTCACATTGCAACCATTGACTTAATGAAGTGAACGAGTAGAATGCTGTTTCAATTTGCACATCAACCTCTAAATCCATTTGCTGAAAAATAAATGAGAACATTAGTAGCACACTATTTGATATATTCTTTTTAACATTTTTTTCTGTTATTGGTTGAAATTAATGTAGATAAAATCCTCTGAAATGAGAGCAGGACCTACTAAATATAGTCATATAGAATGAGACTCACCTCATTTAATAAGTTTTAACCGTTAATAAAAAATTACTGTAAAAAATATGTTCTTAGCATTTCTTAAAATTGAATAACTAATCTATACAATTTTGAGCCTATTTGTTTCAGTTTTTCTTATAAATAAAATATTTTTATTTTGAAAAAAAAAACTAATTTTCTAAATATTTAGTGTGTTTATTTAAGTTTTCAAAAAAAATATAAAAAAAATGAGTTTAATTTTTGTGCACCGTCAGTGTAAAAAAAAATTATACTGTTAACCAATCAGAAATTATCATTTGTGACTTTTAAAGTATTTATAATAAAAGTGAACAAACTTCTTATATATGACAGTTTGTGATTAGATAATAGTGTAAAAATTCTTTATATTGTTAATACATATATTATTTATTCTAAAAAAATTAGTATTTTGAGAATATGATTGAAGTAATTTTTAGTAAATTATGATTACAATACTATTTTTAAAAATAAAAGTATTTTTATAATTATATCAAATAAAAATAACTTTTATTTTTCATAAAATCTCTAAAAAATAAATTACTTTTTATATATTTTTGAAATTGTTTGTTTTAAAAGCCTAGTCAAACGAACCTTTGTTTTACGTGTGAAGAAACAAAATGACGTAAATGGAAGCAATGCTAACCCATCTATGATATCCGATTGGTCTTACACATTTTAACGATGCAGGATGGAGAGAATTAATCCAGATTGTCCAGTCACTTACCTACCATTGCCAAGGCCTTCAGACAACTGCCCTGCGAGAATTATAAAAGCCACATAAATCATGGGATTCATTAGCGTCTTGCAATTAACCAAAGCCAAGAAACTCGCGGCCACCTTGTATGTTCAGACCTTGTTATGTATCAGTATTCTTCTTTTCTTTTTTTTTAAGAGAATGTATTCATATTTTGTGTTTTTTTTAGTCTCTATACTTTTAGTCAAATGTGGTCGAAGTTTCTATATTTTTATATCAATAAATTCGGCGGAACTTGTGGGTGTATCTTTTTAATTGAATTTTGATTAGTTAAGTTTGTTGGCAGCGTGTTTTTTAATTGAATTTTGATTAGTTAGGTTTGTTCACATTGGTTTATTTTTCAAAGAAATTCCTATCAAGAAATAAAGTTATGAAACTTCAGAAGAAAAAATTGTCTTTTGTCCGGTATATATAAAAAATTCCTATCAACATCAAATCAGATGCCTATTTTATCTTTAAGTTCAAGTATCTTTAATTTTCTCGATCTTTATTTAATACCAAGACTTAAAAGTCAGTCTACTCAGCTCACACTCATTTATTATTCAAAGAAATTCCTATAAAAAAAAGACTGGGTTGTGAAACTTCAAAAGAAAAAATGCCCCTTGCCTGACCAACGTAAACTCCCTTTAACATCATACGACACACCTACTTCTCTCGAGTCCAAGCATCGTTACTTTTCTTGATCATTGTTTTATACCAGGGCTTAAAAGTCACCCGACTTAACCTAACAAATGGTAAGGCTCACTTTTTGATAATTTTTTAATAAATATTTATAGAAAAAAATTGCAAAAATAAAATAAATTTTTTTATAAGCTAAAATTAACTTATACACATCAACTTTTTTTTTAGAATTTCTCTTATCTAATTTTCTCCAAAAAAAATTAAAATTAAAAGGCATAAATTAATTTTAACTTATAAAGAGAAGTTTCATTTATTTTTTCTCTTTAATTTCTCTCCTATAAATATTAAGAAGTTTATCTAAATTATTTCTTACTTTACATTGGGATTGGCTCTCAAAGTATAAATCGATCTTGCTAAAAGTATGAAAAAGTCAAAAATTTATTGGATCAAGGGAGAAATCTCTCTAACTAATCCATCAAGTAGAGAAATACTGAGTAAAGTCCAATAAATGTGTGTGTATCCTTCACTATGTTGACTTGCACATTTGCTTCTATGCATGGCTAAAAAATCTAATTGTAAGGATGAATCTCTCCCCAAGGGCCCAAGACAATCTAAAGGAGGAAGAGCACACCTCCTTTCTTATTTTCAATGATGACGATACAGAGGAGGGGGGCTTGCTACAACTGGTACCTTGTTGGAAAGTTATTGACAGAAAAACTTACTCATTGGTCTACCCTGAGATACAAAATATATATTTCAAAATTGGTTTTTGGAAAGGTATTTTTTTAAAAACTACAAAACACAAAAAGGAATGGGTAAAGAAAAAAGAGAGATACAAATAGAATTGTCCTAATAAATACTAGGCTTGTTAAATGGATGGATTGGATAATTTTTTATTTGAATTAGAATGGATGAATTAAAAACAATCCATTAATTCATTTATAATTCATTCAAATTTTATTAACAAAATTCAATGTGTCTATGATCCATTTAATAAAATCTATTCAATTCATCCATTAACATTTTTTTATGGATGGACATGCAATCTATCCATAAAATTATATTTAACAATTAAATATTTTTATGATTATTTAAAATACTCTTTGTCATTTATCTAAAATATTTTTAAAAATTAAATAATTTTTATAAAATTTTTTTGTTTAATTCACTTTAAAGAAATGATTATTTGTTTTATTTATTTTTTAAGATAATTTTTAAAATTTAATAGTTATTTTTTAAAATTTAAACTATTCTGAATAGGTCATAAAATTAATATACAAGAAAGTATTCTAAATTTTTTTAATAAATTTGAAAAAAAATAAAATATGAAAAAAATTATGTTGAATTGATTTTGATCAATCAAGTATTTAATTAAATAATTTATTAGCTTTGAAAATAAGATAAGATGGACTATCCATCCATTTATTTATATGATCTATGAACATCTATCTAATCTAATCAAAGTATTTTTTTTTAAATAACTAAATAGATTAGATTGAATTTTATTTGAATGAATTGGATAAATTATGGACAAATAAATTCGTTTACCACCCTATTAAATACTGCTGGTAGAGGGCTAGGCCTGGGACCATCTGCAGCCCTGACTCTGGAGATCTTTTGATATCATAATGGAGTTTTTTTGTCCCCCAGATTTAAGAAAAAATCTCCGAAGTTAAGCAATATTTGCAAGTATTGCTACAATTTGTGTATCCATTAAAACCACAATGCTATATCTGTGTTCCCCACGATGTCAATTAATGAGGAGGAATTATGAAGTACTCTTTATTTTTTGATTAGTATGAAGTACTCCTTATAGTACTACTCTCAACAACTAAAATTTGACTTATTTGTTATACAAAACTTTAAATTTAATTTAACAGCCTAAATTGTTATACATATCACGTCTTACATTTTTAGTGGAATACTCTAAAAGTACATCAAAAAAATTCGTCTAGGAGAAAACAAAAGTATGCTGCCACAGCTTGTTTAATTAAAAAAGTTCAAAATTTTAAAGCTTGCATCAAACAGAATACTGATGAGCTCTGTTCTTTCAAACGATGCATTTATGTTAATTACTTCCTCTATTTCACATTAATTTTCTTTTAAAGTAATACCTATTTTTCTAAAAAAAAAATAATTACACAAATTATAATGACAAAATAGCTGTCTTTTATAAAAATATTTTTATTAAAGAAAATAGAATGTAGACACACTGAAGTGTCGGTGACTAAAGACAATAGCAGGGGAAAGGAAAAATGGAAACAGTTCTATTGCAATATTAAAAAACTGTTCAGAAGGTAATAAGATCATAAACATATGAAGAACAGTCAGTCCCACATATAACTGGAGGAGCCAATTCAAACTTTAATGACTAGCATCTTCTTCCTCACAAAATTTTGTGTACTCCTTTGGACCCATCAAGGAATCTAATTCAGATGGATCACTTGGCTTTACCTTGATCATCCATCCATCTTCGTATGGGCTTGAGTTGACCTTAGAGTGAGAAAAGTAGAAAAATAAGTATGGCCATATATAAGGTGCTGCTTAGAAGACAAGGCAAATCAACAGTGTAACCCAATTCAATATCAAAATAAACAGCCATGTATATATAAGTAATAAGTAACCTCATTCAGGTCTTGAATTTTTTTTATACTTTTGCAACAAAATTCTCCTTAGACCAAATAGTACAAAGATATTGGGTTAAAAGGTTAGAATTGATCACCAGGCCAGGAGTTTCTGTGAGCTTTTTGTTAACCTCAACAATCTCCCCCGAGATTGGAGAGTTTATATCACTTGTTGCTTTAACACTCTCAACAGCTCCGAAGCCAGTCTTCTTGGTAACTGTGCCACCTGGTTCTGGCAGCTCCACATACACAACCTCTCCAAGATGGTCCTGCAATTGGACAGCTTCGGCCTTCACTTGTGTGCTAACGTTATTTAAGTTGTAGTTAAATTTTAATTTCACACACATATAATATACGTAGACCCTTACACAAGCATATGCAAATGTTTTCCATTAAATTGTAAAGAATAGAAGTTTAACCATTAACATAAGCAAACAGGAATTTATCGGCTGCACGGTCCTAGCAACCTTGCCTACTAACCTTGATGTTATTAAAAAGGATGTTACAAACTATAATTTGACACTAACACACGTAATAAGGACAGAAAAACTAAAATAAAATGCTATACTGGGTTAGCAAGCAGTACAACAATAGTTTTATCTTACTAAGTGAGGTCAGTTACATGGATTACACGACCCAATGAGCTCGGTTAAGGACAAATTTTCACTTAAGAAAAGGTGCAAGCAACCAACCTGGGCATGGTCCGTGATACCAATGGTGGCGACCGGGCCGTCGTGCTTGACCCATTCGTGTGAATCTGCGTACTTAAGTCCATCCAAGACTGCGAACCAAGCAAAAAGAGGTGAGCAACTCAAGTGAATTAGGCCTCTACTTCCACATTCAAATTGATGAGAAAAATAAGGTGAAATGTGAAGATGATATTTCATAAACATAATACATATAGGTATATTATAAACACATAGATAGTATGTGTGTGTGTGTAAATACCGGTAGATAAGCATCTGGAGAAAGAAAAAGGAGGAAAGAGATGAGGTCTGGAGGCAGAAGAGAGTTTGAGTGCATTGGCAGTTGAAGAAGCCCACATCCTGAGTGCCATTAGAGATTGAGGTTGTGTCTCTCTACCCCCTCTTCTCTATGTTTTGGTTATGTTATGGGGACAATATCTCAATGAAACAATGAGATGGAGCTCTTCATATATGTTTTTCAAAATTTTATCTTCGATGAATGGTGGGCAGCGAATGCCTCATCCTTCCACGCTCTCATCCTCTTTATGTACTGCCTTATGTTTTATATTATCCATTAACCAAACACTGTCCTTCGCCTAACCTTAAAAATCAAAGCTAAACCTGGTGGTGTTATTAAAATGCTAATGAATAAAAAAAATCAACTCTCCCTTCTTCTTTTTTCTTTCTCTCGTAAAAGCTAATTAAGCAACAGATACTTATTCTTTCCAGATTCTTACACTCTTCCACACAAATATTTTACCTGCTATAAATTTTATCGGTGACTTGAGATGTAGATTGACATGGATTAATTAAAATTTAATTAAAAAATACACTTACTCTTGTAACACACGAGACTAAATGGAATTTATTGTTCCAATTTTATCAGTTACCCGACGGAACAAACGAAGTGCGTGCACTTGACTTAATGTGATAATTTGAAAATTATGTTACATGTGTCAACAAAATAAATATCGATCGACTATGTCACAAAAACTAGGGCAAACATGTGAGCTATTATAAGGAAAATTTTACAAACATCCCAAAATCGTAGTTTGTTTAAAAAAAGCATATTTATTTTGTTTTATTGAAACATATATGACATTATTGGATTAAAAAATCTAACTATATCCTTATATATTTTCAGCCATTGAAAAAATGAACTAGACAAAACCAAAAATATTGAGGACGAAATCAAAATTAAAGTAGGCCTTATACATTTTTTGGGCTTCCTCTGACCAATTTACAGAGTGTTTCAATGTTTCAAATCGATACACCACCTAGCCCAAAAAATGTGGTGTGCAAGTGTAACTCAGGCCAGCCCGATTGATCATGCACCTAAAAAATTTCCTTTATGCCTATTATTTGTCACCTCTATTTTATTTATGTAGATGCTTGCAAGTTGCAACGGGCTTTTGTTGATCAAGTATTAACCAACATTAGTCCCAGCTAGGGAATTACTAATTAAGCAATAAATAAGCGTATAATAGACATGTGATCACGAGTCTCAATCCTAAATAGGCTAACTAATGTGAATGACCCGTTTCTAGTCTAACTATTGTAAATTGATTGAAGTGTACATAAGATATTATGGTTTTTTTTTTTGAAAAAAAAAAGTTAACCAACATTGATTGTTGCGTCCTATGTATGTCTGTGTTTGCATTTTGCATTTCAGATTTGTTTGACCCAGCTTTTTTTTTACTTAAAAGTTACTTTAAAGTTAAAGCTCAAAATAAGAGTTTTAAAAATAAAGTAGAAGTTATTTGGTCATTTTTAATTTTTTTAGTTTTAAAGCTTCTTCTAAGCTAAAAGTTGTTTGGTAAAAAATTTTAAAATTTTAACTTTCCTTCAAACTAATTGCCTCACTCAATAGAATAATATATATATATATATATATATATTGATAAAATAAAAAATATTATGTAAAGTTAATTTGAGTTACAATTATGCAAAATTAATTTAATTAACATAAATTTATTTTCATGAGAAAAAAAATACATAAAAGTATTAAAATATATAAATTTTAAAATTTTAATTTTAAAAATATTAAAATATTTTAATTAATAAAATTTAATTTTAAATATGATTTATAAATATTTTATTATATATAATACTAATTACAAAAGTATTAATTACAAAAGATAAAACATTTAAAAAACTGTATTATTGTTCAATAATATTTTCAGAACATAAAAAATAATTTATTTAAACAAAATTCAATAATGTCAATATATATTAAATAGTATTTAAAAAATAATTGAAAAAGTATTTAATAAATATCTTGTTGTAATTAAAAATGAAAAAACTTACCTACAAATTAAAAATTAAAAAAATCTAAAATCTAAATTAAATTTAAAAAATAAACATTATAAATATTTTTAGATATAAATTTTTTATTTAACTATATTATTTACTTATTTTAGTAACATTTTTTATTTCATGTAATAAATACATTTACAATTTTTAATTTTAAAAATGTAAAAAATTAATTTAAGTAACATAAATTAATTTTAAAGATAAATTAAAAATATTTTATTATATATAAATAATTAAATAAATTTAATTATTAATTAGAAAGTTAAAATATGTAAAAAAAATTATATTATTGTTTAATAATATTTTTAGAAGATAAAAAATAATTTATTTAAAAAATTCAATAATGACAATATATATTAAAAAGTATTTAATAAATAATCCAAAATGTATTTAATAAAAATATTGTTGTAATTAAGTATCCAAAAATTTAACTATAAATTAAATTATTTTTTTTAAAACATGACATCTAAATTAAATTTAAAGAATAAAAATTATAAATATTTTAAAATATAAAAAATTTATTTAACTATATTATTTGCTCATGTCATTAATGTTTTTTATTTTATGTAAAGAATATTTAAAAAAATTGAAAAATAAATAATATTTTTAATTTTCTAAAATAAATAAGTTAAAAATGGATTAAAACCTTACAATAAATAAACATAATTTAAAACAAACTAATATATGTAAGTATTATTTAATGGGAAAGTTGGTGAAGCACCCAAATTGAAAAAATAAAATAAAAATAAAAAAGATGGTATTTTTTGTCATGTTGGGATTTGAAGAGTGATCTACATGAATAAGCTCCATATAAGCTAAAAAAGCTCCTCCTGCCAACTTAATTATAAGCTACTTTTCTTCAAATTTTGTTCTATGAAAATAAATAGCTTATTTTTTTAAGATCTTTTCATGAAATGTGTTTGGCCCAGCTTTTTCTTTTAAGGAGAAAATAAGCTAAAAAAAAGTTAGGCCAAACACACTCTTAGTTTTAGAAACCTTTATCTTATGTTTGATTTAAGAAATAAAGTGAAAGAAAAGTAAAAAGAGGATTTTATAAGTTGTTTAGTAAAAGAGAAAATAAAAAAATGAAAGTTTTTTTTCTTTTCTCTTATTTAGTTGTATAAAAAAAAAGATATATATATATATATATATATATATATATATATATATATATATATATATATATATGTATGTATGTATGTATGTATGTATGTATGTATGTAGGTAGGTAGGTAGGTAGGTAAGTAGGTAAGGACCACAAGAATTTTCTATCGGAGACAATCTTGTTCAAGCCGCATAGGACCACTATTGGCGGCAAAGCTTTTTCTCTCTAAGTATTTAACGCAATTGCATAACTAAGACTCGAATTTGAGACCACTGATTAAGCTAAAATAACCCCGCGTCAGTTGATCCACACACACAATACTATGTGTATATATATAATAACATAAATATTTTTAATAAAAGAATATACAAAATAAGGGCAAACTAGTAATGTTATTTAACAAGAGCAACTTTTTCTCTAGCTTTCGTCCATTTTTGGACAAATTGAAAAATCCATGGGTTTCATGTGCTTTTGCATCATTCCTTCTTCCCTAAAACCAAAACAGATGATAGAAAAAACAGATTTTAGGTGTATTTTTGTTGCCCCTTCTTCTTTCTTTTCACTTTTGGTTGTTTTAAATAGAATATTAAATTATTATTTAAATAAAAGTTTATCTCTTATTATTTTTAGGCTTATATATGTTTTTTGTCTTTGTACTTTTACCATTTTTTGGTTTTGGTCCCTAACCTTTTTTTTTGTTTGGTTCTTATTCCCATCATTTCCAAACGTTTCTCTTTTAGTCCCTATCGTCAGTCTCCGTTACAAAAAAGCTGACGTGGCTAATGGTGATGACGTCATAATGACATCATTAAGTGTCATGTCAGCAATGGTGATGTCATCATTTGCTGACATGGCACTTGATGACGTCATTAGAGACTAAAAACAAAAAAGTACATATTTATAGGGACTAAAAGCAAAAAATGACATATTTGTAGTGACTAGAAACAAAAATAATAATATAGGGACTAAAAGCAAAAAATGACATATTTGTAGGGACGAAAAAATATTTAGGTATCAAATTAAAAATTAAAATAAAATAAAGGTTTAAATATTAAAATACTTTCTATCTCCATCTTCACACCCATCTTTTCTTCACCTCCCTCTACCTTCCTTCTCCAAGCTTTATCCCTTCTATTTAATTTGAAGTGTGATAGGTGATGATCTAAATGCTAGTATGGAATGGACGTTTTTGGAGATTGACTTCACCTAAACTCCACAACTCTAAACTTCATGGGCGACGAGGAGGGTATCTACAAAGGCACTCTAATGCTTAAGTTAGTTGAGAACCCCACTCGAAATTCTTTAAGGAATTATGCTAGTACTTCAGCGGCTCATCATGTAATCTTTCATATTCCTCTGGAAAGGGATTTTGTGAAGGTTAATATAAATGGTGTGGTTATAGGCACATGGGGGAGGGCGTTATGCGGTGGTGTTATTTGTGATCATATGGGGTAGGTTTTTGTCAGACTTATTGCCTACACTAGTTTGTGTTCCGTGGTGAATACTGGATTGTGGAGTATTAAGAAAGGTCTTACTCTTGCTATTAGGCAGGGATTCCAGCATATTCTTGTTGAAACAGATTCCAAGTTGGCCTTAAATTTAATTCTCAATGGATGTAGTGGTAGAGTTTGGGTAAAGCTGTCAAAAATGGTGGCCCCGCCCGCCCGAGCCATTGTTTGCTAACGGGTCGACCCGATTTGTGTTCGAGCCTATGTTTTTTTGGCCCAGCCTAGCCCTATGCAGGCTACCATGCCATTTTGGCCTAAGTTTTTTTTGCACATCTATTAACATTGTTATCTATTTTAATTATTATTTTTTTGGCAAAAAATCATATAAAATTAAATTATTTAAATCATATTAAATATTTAAAATTAAATTCTACATACTTTATAGCATAAACAAACATTTTTATTCATATATAATTGACTTAATTACTCAATAGTATCATTAAAAATATATCTTTAAGCGATTTTTTTTTACAAAATAAAGTATCCATGTTAGCTTTTCTTTTTTACAAATGTGTGTGACCCTTTTTTTAAGTATATTAATATTTTTTATTTAATATATATATATATATAGGGCTAGCTTGGGCCGAGCCAGGTCAAAATGGCTCGGTTTCTTCTGGGTTGTATTGTTTTAAGCCTCACCCAACCCTTTTTGCGGGCTGAACAGGCCGGCCCATCGAGCCAGACCCATTTTGACAGCTCTAAGTTTGGGTTAAGTCAATCTCACTTCAAAAATGTCCATTCCACAATTTGAGCCCCTAGACAGCTAGAATTTAAACTATCGCCTACCACACTTCGAACCAAATAAAAGGGATGAAGCTTGGAGAAGGAGGGCAGAGGTAGGTGAAGAAAAGATGGGTGTGAAGATGGAGATAGAAAGTATTTTAATATTTAAACCTTTATTTTCTTTTAATTTTTAATTTGATACCTAAATATTTTTTCATCCCTACAAATGTCATTTCTTGCTTTTAGTGCCTGTATTGTTTGTTTTGTTTTTAGTCCCTACAAATATGTCATTTTTTGCTTTTAGTCCCTATAAATATGTACCTTTTGTTTTTAGTCCCTAATGACGTCATCAAGTGTCATGTTAGCAAATGATGACGTCACCATTGCTGACATGGCACTTGATGACGTCATCACTGTTAGCCATGTCAGCTTTTTTGTAACGAAGACTAACGCAGGGACTAAAAAAGAAACATTTGGCAATGATGGGGATGAGAACCAAACAAAAAAAAGGTTAGGGACCAAAACCAAAAAAAGGTTAAAGTATAGGGACGAAAAACATATTTAAGTCTTATTTTTATTTAAACTGTGATTTGAATGGTTTTGATGAATATTCAAACACACAAATAAATAGATGTAACTTGGTGAGGTGATTTTCTATGTTAAAAAAAATGATGAAAAAGGTTAATGGCTCTCTTTGTCGTCAAAAATAAGCAAAATAATAATTAAGAAAAATGTGATTCAAGATTAATTTATTAAAAAGATAGACTTTCAAGTCAGTCTATAACGTACCGGATTGTAAATCCTCAATTTTATTTATATATTTTTTGGTACACAAAGGTAGTACTGAGATTAAAACCTATGACTTCATATATACTATCTAAACCCTCACTACTAGGCCGACCCTAGTGGTTTCCTCAATTTTATTTATATGTTATTGCTTTTGATTTCATTTTTCTTTCATCTGTGAAAGTTCTTAGTTGTCTTATGTAACCTCCACTATATATATTTTTCAGATTTTCCAATCACAGAATTGGAAGTGATATTTCTTTTTCGCTTATAGAAGACAAAAAGGAGCGAGTCAACGAAAGATAATTGATATATTATACGGGTTGGTTATATTTTTAAATTATTTTAATTATTAAAAAAGCCACAAATATCTTTTATATTCTTAATAAATTACTTTCTATACTTTTTATTTATTAAAAAAGGTTTTATAATGAGTACTCAGGAAAAATATTCTCCTAGTAAAATTTTACATAATAAAAAGATGTTTAAATATTATGTGTTTTTGTCTCTTAAATCTTGATTCATTAAAAGAGAGTATCATAGATTAGATATTATAAAGAAACCAAAAGTACAATTAAATCATAAATTTACTTATCACATCAACATCATGTTAGAGTCGACATGCTACATCAGAGTTGACTAATGGTCAACTAGAAGTCAACAGATGAACAACTAACGGATGAACTAAAATTGCTTAATTTTAAAAATTGAGAGACTAAAATTGTGCAATTAAAAAAGGGGGACCAAAATGGCAGATTAGAGATTATAGGAGGATTAAAAATGAATTGAACCTATGAATCAATAAGTATCTCGTATATCATGTAAATATTTTTTAATTTAAATATAATTTTAAAAAATAGTTTAAAATATTTAACATGATAAAAAATAGATATTCATAATTAATTAAAAGTAAAAAAAATATAAGTATTTTAAATTTAGAGGTAAGAGAATAAATTACAAAAATAAATAAATAAATTGTGGATATAGTTAGATAAATTTTAAGATGGAAATTTAAATAAAAAATTATTAAAATACAGATTTGAAGGGAAATTTATTAATAAAAATGAAATTATTAAAATTAGTTAATAATTTAATAATCAAAGAATATATAAATAAATTATAAAGACACAGGTTATAAAGAGAAAGAGAATAAAATAAAATATATTTTACATTCAAAAATAAAAATTTACGTTTATAACATAAGAATTTATTTGAAACATCATTCTCATTATAGGAACAATAATTAGTCTTTCTTTGTTATCCGTTTATCATAAAAAAAATTAATAATTCCATCAAATATGTGAAAATACTCAAATAAATAAATTAAGAGTGTTTTTCACACTTTTTCTTGCTATTGAAATGTCCTACTTTTACCCTTCTCTTACATAAATTAAAAAGAAAAAGTATTTTGAAAATTTTTTTTTGAAGCATATTTTGAAAGAAGTGAAAATATTAGTTTTTTTTTTTTGTCAAATTAAACAAACACCGAATTACTTTACTTTTGCCTTATTTTCTCTTTTCTACATTTTTTTTTTCTATTTTCTCTTTTCTTAGCTTAATTACATTTTTATCTATTTAGTATAGACCTTGTGTAATTCTAATTCCTTAAATTTTTTTAGCCAATTACATACTCATTTTTTAAAATTTAATAAATTTACGCGAGGAATCAATTTTTTTTACCTAAAGTTCTTAAATTATTATTTTATACCTAAATTTTTAGGTTTGTATTCGTGATATAAAATTATTTTAAATGTTAAATATGTAATAAATTTGGAAGGATTTTATACGATAAAATATTATTATGTTGAAGAACGTAAATTTTGAGATGTTTTACATGGGTTGATTTTTGTTATTCTGCTTAATGAATTTTGAATAAGAGAATATTTAAAACGTTTTAAGCAATTCAATTTATAGAACTTTTTGTTGGAACCAAAGACATAGGAGCGTCCAAACCCTCAATGTTTTGAAGATAACAAAGCTTATTAATGTTCATGTTTGCGCGTATAGACTAACCCTGTCATAGCTAAGAAGAAGACTCGCCAACAAGGACCGTCCAGTGTCATGTTAAAGACCGTCCAGTAGACGTGTTTAAAAACCATCCAGTTGAACAAACTGGAGGCGACCGTCCAAGTCTCCAAGATCATATATTCAAACGGTTAAGGTTTTAGTCTGAACGTCAATTAGATTTATGCTAAGTCTGCCTCGTAAATTACATATTACTACTCTAGTGAACTAACGTTCAAATCTGTTTAAGCATCAACATCAATTCAGTACAAAAGCACAACAGAATAGATAAAGCAAGTCAACTTATCAAGCTGACAAGACAAATGAAGAAGGTTCAAAAGAACAGACCGCCAGCGCAGTCCTGCACCTTCCCTTCTAGTGCTAGTCTACAAACTGCCACGCCTGACATTTCTGAAAAGATAGTTTGCACGCTTCTCATTACGTAAAGAGTCAAATTATCTATAACGGATCTTTTTCCTGAAAACTATATATACGTGCACCTACGAAAACAGAAGCACAAAAATGAAAAACAAAAAGGTGAATAGAAAAAGGCGAAGTTTGTGAAAAAGAACAAGAACGTAAAGACTTTTGTAATACTCTGTTAAGAGCGTCCAGTGGACGATAGCAAAATTTTGTAAAGATCCTCAAAGTGATCTTGAGCTTAATCTTTCAAATCCTCACTACGTGAGTTGACCCTTTCTCTTAAAACACTTGTGTGTTGTGAAAGCTTGGAGAGGCTTAGTGTAAAAGAATACTTGGGTTAAGCAATCTAGGGAGATTGCGTTGTAAAGCCTGAAGAGGCCGCGAATAATATTTGTAACCTAAGATTGGTTAGTGGATACCTTTTGGGTGAAGGGACTAGACGTAGCTCAGGTTGAGTGAATCAGTATAAAACTTTTTGTGTTTTTCTTCTCTCTATCCCTATGCTTGAAAACGTTTTCATTTGATCTACTTAATTTGAAAAAGTTTTTACAATGCACAATTCAACCCCCCCTTCTTGTGCACTTTTTCGTATTTCACTTTTAAGTGGAAAAAATGAGAATTTAAGGGATTTAAATAGAGAAAATTTAACAATTGAATTTACCTAATTATAAAAATAGAGAAATTTAATTAATTAAAAACTTAAATATCAAAAGAATTTAATGGACACATACTGTTAGTGTAAAAGATTTTATACTGTTAACCAATTAAAAATCGGTTTTTGTGTGAGTTTTAAGGTGGTTATTATTAAAGTCAATAAACTTACCATACATAGTGATTTGTAATTAGATGGCAATGTAAAAAAACTTTACACTATCAAAATATATACTTTTTTCTCATGACTTTAATAGATACACTGTCAATGTAAAATATTTGACATTGTCATTTAAATTAGACAACTTTATTTATTTAGCAAAATATACTATTTTTATCGTTAAAGATTTCATCTTTAATCTTAAATCATTTTTTATGAATATAAAGTTATGTTTTATTAGGATTTTACTTTACTTATAAAAGTTCTTATTATTGAAATCTATTTTAGGTTTTGAATGTATTTTATTTGAAAAAAAATACTTGTAATTTAAACACGATAAAAAATAGATAAAAATTACGGATCGATTCCTATGATATAAAACCAAAATAATATAAGATCAAAATGTAATTTTTTATGATAAGAGTATTTTTTTAAATTATTTTAAAAATAATATCTCTTTTCCAATTTTTCAAAATAAAAAATATAACATCTTTAAGTTTTTTTTTATTTTAAATTTTTTTTTACTGTCTCTTATTTTTCTATTATTTTTTAAAAAATAAGTTTAAAAAATATTTATAAATATTTTATAAAAATAAAAATAAAAATACAATCAAACACTCCCAAATTAAGTTTTCAAAAAAAATTATCACAACTTTTATCTTTTGTAAACTTTATCACAAAAATAATCTCTTAGGGCCGGTTTGGTATAGAGGAAATATTATGGAAGAAGAGGGAAGAGCAACGAAATTACTGTGCTCGACCGATTTGATAGTGCAAAAAAAGAGAAGAAATGTTTGAAAAAAATACATGGGACACATCGTTAAAAATTTCTTCATAAAACAACAAAAAAATGCTTAGAAATTACGGTGCTCCGCGTCTGCTCTTCTTCAAAATGTGAAGTAAATCAATTTACTTGAATGTGTAAATTGATTTACACACCAAGAAAACCAATTTGCTGCTTTCTTTTTTCTTTTTTTTATTGACGTTTTCTTTGTTTCATATTTTTATTATATAATAATAATAACAATAATAATAGCCCCTCCTTGTGGTGAAGCTCAAGTCAGTTGTAGTTGGTGGTCTGGACATTGAAGATCAATAATATGTGGTTGATATATGGTTTCCATAACCAGATTTACGCGAGACTTGAACTCGAAAATTGATTTTCTAATATGGAAATTGATTTTGGTGTGTGACGTACTATAGCAACATAGCGTGAAAATCGATTTCTTCCCTTGCCAAAATCGATTTTCACCATTGTTGGAAGAGAAAACTAATTTGCTCACTACAAAATCAATTTTGGCTATGATGTGGAATGGCAAAATCGATTTTGTCAACAAGAAAATCGATTTATTAGTGTGTGGCCCTGCCTTCTTTTGCAGCTTACCCAAATTAAAATTTTACTTTAATCTTTTTATGATATATTGGTGATCAATTCGGTCACTGACATTAAATCTTATTATTTTTGTTTCAAAATATTCAAATTCTTGAAATTTATGTTTCTTTCAGAATTAATAAGCGAATGGTGGGTTGAATAAAATTGATAGAAGAATTAAAACATTATAAATTTAAATATTGAGAAATCAAATTGATAAAATTCACTAGTTTAAATTTTTGCATTACACAAGATAAATGATTCTTCTTATATATTAAAATGTATAATAAATAAATATTTTTTTTAACATAAAAATTATATTATAATTAAAATTCGTAATATATAAATATCTTTGAATATATAAATTCATGCTCTATGAAGATTAATCAAAATCGATTTTCACGACCCCAAATAAATTTAACTAAAAAAAAATATTGAAAAAACATGTGGTTAGACACGTAAGGG
Source organism: Spatholobus suberectus (assembly GCA_004329165.1). Classification (NCBI taxonomy): domain Eukaryota; kingdom Viridiplantae; phylum Streptophyta; class Magnoliopsida; order Fabales; family Fabaceae; genus Spatholobus; species Spatholobus suberectus. The sequence continues at coordinate 86,267,187 of CM014730.1, read as the reverse complement.
TGTAATAGTAATAATTTAATTTATTTATTTTTCTTTCAAACCAAACAACCTCACATATTTACTTCTACTATGTTTCTTCTCTATTTTTCTTCAATCAAATAATTTTTAATTTTTACTTTATTTCTTACTTATTTCTATTTTCTTCTTTTTTTACATCTTTCTTTCTTTTTTATTCTTTTCTTCGCCTCTTACCAAACAGGCCATTAAAGTTTGAGTCCGTCATTAAATTATAAAATATGTTAAAGATAAAATAATAATAAAATAATCCTAAATGATTAATTTATCTTATTAAGATTTTTTAAAATTAATAAAATGACGTTAGAAAAAATTCAAAGGATAAAATAAAAATATACTAGTTGACAAAAGTCCCCGACAAGGATGACGTCAAAGTCGGGACGGTGGACCTAAGTTTCAGCAACTCTGTCAAAGGTCGTTGACCAACTGATACATGTCGTGGACCCCATGCCCGCAAAGGAAATTCCTGTTCACAATATTTATTTCCGCATTTTAAGTCAAATTTTAAATGCTTAAAAGTGATAAAATGTTATTCAAAAATATTTATTATGTTTTTCATATAATAAATGTATATTTAATAAAATTTATTATTTTTGAATGGTTAAAATTAAGTTAAAAAATTGATGTTAAAACTTATTTATATGTGAAGTTTGTTTAAAATATACTAACAGTTTAATTTTATATTATTATTCAATTATAGTTGTTATATAATTAAAATTAATGATTTTTATAACAATTATTTTAAAAATTATGTCTCAAATTTTTAAGTAATTGATAATGAAAAAATTTACATTAACAATTTATTAAAATGAAATTCTTATATATTTATTCTATCTAAATTTTTTATAGTCACATATTTAAAGTTGCGTAGAGAAGTTGCCTAGTTGGCATCATTGTCCACGAGTTCATAAACGAAGAGTGGTTTAAAAAAAAAAAAAAAAGAACGGATGAGAGAGGAAACGATGAAAAATGATACAAATTTTCTAGCGTGTCGCTGACGTCTTCATCCATTCTCAATTCTCAAGACCCAAGTGGAAAAGAAAATTGCTCGATTAGAAATCACGCGCGTATGATAAAAGTGATAACGTTAAAATATAAATAAAAACAATAGAATACGATTATTTATGATTAAATAGTAAAAGTATATAATATGCATAGTGTGTATACTGTAGGAAGCAACGCGATTTTTCAACGGAACATATTATGTGTATGTTTGGATGAGCGTTAATAAAATTAATTTTGAATGAAATTGATTTTAATAATTAAGTAATGTGATTTATATTTGGATGTTTTTATTATAAAAGCAAGTTAATAATAAAACTCAGTATAAAATTTTTGATCTAACGCAAAAACTACCTAAAGTTGCTTCAATTTAAAATCAATTTTGGACCCAAAATTAATTACTTGACATAAAACCAAACATGTAAAAATTTACTTAAAATCACGTTAACTGGTATTTCAATGTGATTGTGAAGAATCTGATGTGAAACCAAACGCACACTATATCATATCTCGTATCACGTTGACGTATAGTGTCTTGCTACTTTCCCACTAAACTCGGATTTAGAAATTTGGCCTCCGCCGCTCAACCAAAATTTTAAAAATTTGTCCGTATGTTTTTACCTCTCAATCAAACAGTTTGAAGTAATAGTCATGAAAACAACAATCATAGATGGAGGGAGATGAAATGAACCTGATGAAGTGATTACTTTTTGTTTATATGTTTATGGTAGAAGAAGTGATTACAACCTTTATTTCAACAAGAAAAATAAAAGGTAAAGTTCACATCAGTCGCGTGACTTTTTTTTTAATTGGTGAATACAGTCGCGTGACTTTGAAGCTCGTCGTCGTCTAGCGCCATGCGTCTGTCCAACCAACAAACTCTTTGACTTGCAGACACGGGAAAGAGACAGTTTTGAATTTGATTTGATATTATTGTAGATTTCAGAGTCTAACATTTCCCCAAATTAGTATTTTTAATCAAATAACAAAATTGTTTTCTGTCATGTCTATTTCACAAAAATATTATATCAGAAGATATCTACTTATTTTAAGAATAATTTTTATACTTATTATACTTAATTTTTTAAAGTTTATTTAATAAATTATAAAATGTTATTTTTATACTTATACATATTATTTTTTAGATAAATTAAATGTTTATATGTATATTATTTTACAAGGAATATTTATTTATATTTTAAAATATATTGTCCATTAAAATAAATAAATGAAAAAATAATTCTTTTTAAATTGTTTGAAATTTTGTAAATTTGAATTATTCAATAAAAACTTTTAATTGAATGATGGGTGGAATTTAATGTATTAGTTTTTTTTTTACATTCTCATGCTTCAACTAAGAAAAATGAACGACAAATACTTTAAAATTTTTACTGTAAAATCGATAGTAGTCTATTCATTTTACTGTTCCTTGCAAAATTATAGTAGATTATTTGACTAAGGGAAAGTAGTCTATTCATTAACAAATTATCTCGCGAAACTAAAATGTGAAAAGTTTACCAATGGAGGTTGAGTTTAGTAGAAGATGTTAATCTTTCAATATGGTAAATTAATGTTTGAATTTTTGTTGAGAATTATTTGTATTTAGTGTCTGACAATGTCTCAAATACAACTACATCTAAAGAAGAATATTAGTAGAAAACAAAAAGAAAAAAGGAAAAGTTTTTTTTTGTTACGACTAAACACATGGACCAACTGATATGGAGTTATTTCAGTGGTTTTGAGTTTGAATTCTAAGTATGTAGTTACGTTAAATACTCCGCGAGAGAGCTTTTTCACCCATAATAATCCTACTCGACTCGAGCAAGATTGTCTTATGTGAAGAATACATGTAGTCTCATACCAAAAAAAAAAGATTAAATGTTTTTACATTGAGAGTAAATCATTTATTTTTTATTTTTTAGTGTGTGGATCAATTGACATTTCAGCTTAACCAATAGTGTCGAGTTTAAGCCTTGGATATGCAATTATGTTAAATACTCGGAGAATAATTTTGTCATCTATAATGATCATACCTAACTCGAATAAAATTGTTTCCCATGAAAAATACCTGTAATATAAAAACAAAAGAAAGAACCTATAGTTTTTTTTTAGAACATTTACAATTCTATGTATACATCATTTTAAAATATAATAGATATTATTTTTAGTTTATCTTTTAAATTTAATTCGATTTTTAAATAATATTTTTATATTCTTTCTTTTTACGTTTAATGTATATCTTTAATAGATTATATTTTAATTAAGTATAGACAAGTCTTATATAATTTAAATATTTCTCTTTTATTTTTTATATTTTTTATACTCAATTTAACTTAAAAATGTTCACGCAACATACCAAATACATTTTAAATATATGCACAAATCGAAAGTTTCTCACATATTTTTACATAATAACATCACTCTTTTTTTTTCTGCACGAACTAAACTATATATAATTATAAAAAATTATGAAAATTATATTTCAATGAATAACATACTAATATTTTATTAGTTAATATATTTAACGTAAATGCATGTGGTTTGCGCATGAGTTTTTTTAATCTAATAATAAAGATGTGCATATTTGTTTATCCCTTATATGTGTACTTTTGATATCGTTTTGTTATTTATCGTCAAATGTGTCTTAAATTCGTTAGGTAAAACCACCACAAAATAAAAATTGGCGTTGTAAAACTATTACAAATTTTCTTACGATTATTAAACCTCTACAAATTAGTCTCATAAAATAATAAACGCATAAAATTTGTAACATTTTATATTGCCAATTGAGGTGGTTTTATCTAACAAAGTTAAAATACACTTAATGATAGAGATCAAGACAATATCAAAAATACATATGTAAAGACTAAAATGAGTAGCTTCTAAGTATAAATGGTACGAATATAGGAACCAAACACACACACACACACAAACTTCAAACTTAAGAAGTGAACGAGGCTAAAACAAATAGAGAGAGAGAGATTCTTATCTTCATACTTGATTTAGGGCCTGTTTGGATGAGTTTTTCTAAAAGAACTTACAGAAAAAGAGTTTATTTAGAAACTCAATTGTGAAAAGATCTTTTTAAATAAGCTAATATTATTTTTGGATAATATATTCTCAAGTGTTTATTCAAAATAATAATTATTTGAGAAGCTGAAAATTTTAGTTTCACTATAAGCTTTATTGAGAGCTTTTACTTTTCTAAAAGTTGAAAAAAAATATACATCAAAACACTATTTTTTACATAACAAAGTGCTTATTTCAAAAAATAAGTTCTCAAAAGCTATTTTAATATGTATCCAAACAGGTCCTTTGTCTCTCACTATACATGGATACTCTCGAGAAAAAAAGATGTCAGAAGTGTTTTTTTGTTTTTGTTTTAAATATTGTTACACTTATGACTTATCAATAGGAACAGTTTAACTTCTAATACATTTTTATACGACTACATCGGCCATCGAAGCCACAACCTCCCCTGTAAAAATTTTCCCTGGGTTTATGTGGGAAAATATTTTTTCTATTTCTACTTCATATTCTTACAAATAATTAAAAAAATTATATTATTTTTATTTTTTTTCAAAAATTTATAATAGAAAAATAATAAGAATAGAATATTTTTATTTTTATTGTTTCATATACAAATATTTATAACTAAAAATAAAGTAACATCTTTACTACCTTCTTTTTATTAGGTGTCGTTTAAGATTTGTTTACACAAATCAAAAAATGTAATAAATTTTTTTGTTTTCCAAAAAATAGTTTTGAAGTTTCCTATTATACTCTTTCTCATTTCTACTTTACAATAAATGCATATTAGTTATAAATGTATAAATTAATTAAAAAATAGGTGAGAAGTAAGGGTATAATTGACAAAGAAATAATTAATGTTATCTTAAAGTTTAAAAATGACAAATAAATAAAAACAAAAGTTTTATAAAAAATAGACAAGTAAAAAAGAACGGAGGGAGTATTATTTAAAAAATAAAAAAATAAAAAAATCACAAATTAAACAGACGTTACATTTTACTAACCAAAGTCTTCATTTTTCTTTCCCCAGCATGTCCTTGCGTTAATAATGTTTTTAAGTAAATAAAATCCATCATCTCAATATTTCATCATTGGAAATTGTAAATTGTGTTGTACTGTGATTGTCTGGAGTCATGAAAGGCGTAACTCCAGTTAAAATCACTGCAGATGTTAAGGTTAAATTTGATAAATAATACTTGGAAGCTGAAAAGTTAATCGAAAGTTGAAATTATTAAATTAATTTATCAAATTAGAAGTATTTAATAAATTAATTGTTAAACTAAATAATAAATATAAAATAATATTATTTTGTATAATCATTTGTGTTTTATTTTTGTTTACATTAAAGATATCTCTTGACTAATGGTTTGAGACTAATGTTTTTGAAGAGTAAAGATCATTAAAATAGGTATTTTCTCTCTTAATAATTTTTTTTTTCATACACGAGTAGGAATCAAATTCTTGACAACGTGATTAAGAAACACAGCTATTTACCAATCATACTGGACTTTGTTAGTTAATTATTTGTCTCTTGTGCAAGATAAATGAAATCTTAAACGGAAAAATAAATAAATAAAGAAACTGTTTCACATATCCGTATACAGTTTAATTAAGTAACATATCGTAAGATATATTTAATTTGGTAAAATATCTTCCTAATGGCCTTGTGACATAAATGACATATTGCTTGTGACAGAATCTTAATGTTCACTTTTCCCCCTCTCGCTGAATCTTCCTTGTAAAGCATAAGGTAAAGAATTAAAGTAACATCAGCAACAAAAATGAGGCCGCTACGAATTTGATTGGGACTTTGGAATTGGAGGAAGACCTTGAGCTAGATTCTCCAATTCAAACTTCAAAGAACCGATTCCATCATGCATAATTAGTAATTGCTGCCCAATCAAGACTACACATGCAACTAACGTGTATTAAATGTTCAACAAAAGCATTGTTGTTATGTCAAGAAAGTCAGCTTTTGCTTGAAATGCATATGGGTGTGATTTGTTAGAATTCGTAAACTTGATCTTTAGCACAATTGATTTTTATAAAATTAGTTTTAGTTAGAAGTGAGTTTGAGTGAATTGATTTATTTTTAGAATTTTTTTTTTTAAAAAACATTTTTGACATAATGAATGTTATTTTTGTAAAATTGATTTTGATTAAAAAATAAATTTGACGTAAAAGGATTTTATCTTATTAGATCCTGTTTAGATAAATTTCTCCATAAGTATTTACAAGAGAATAAATAAAAAAATAAAATAAATTTCACTCATAAGCTAAAACTAGTTTACACATAAGCTAATTTATAGAACCTTTCTCATTTTAGCTTTTTTAAAAGCTAATTTTAACTTATGCATAACTTAATTTTAGCTTATATGAAAAGTTTATTTTATTTTATTTTATTTCCTATGAATTCTGATAAAGAATTTTTTCTAAATCAAATTTAAATCAAATATAAAAGTTGACCTTATACTTAAAAAAAATGATCCTGTCTGGGGTTAACTGATAAATAAACAATTTTACTATGGTTAAATGATAAAGAAAAAAATTATTTATTTTTAATGGTGAGATCGCACAATATACAATAGCCTGTGTCTGTGTTAAAAATATTTATTTATTTTTCTCTTTGTGTGAAGACCCTAATTTTTTTTAGATAAAAAGTTCACTATATTCTTTTTTATATTTAGACCAGCAGGTATGCGTGTCTTATTTGATCTAAATTTATGCCTGGCTCGATTATTGTTCAATTTCACCTTTAAATATTACAGTCCAATATTTGCAACGCCGAGTCTCTTTTCAAGTAAAACAGAAAAAAAATAAATTAAACTCTTTTAATGATATGTGATAATTTATTCTATTTGTTTAATGCGTATTTAATTATTTATAAGAATAGCTCCTTTAATAATATAGCTTGTTGGATTTAGTAAAAAGGCTTAATTATATTTTTTGTCCTCGAAATTTTACAATCTTGCGAATTTTATCTTTAAAGTTTTTTTTTTTACAACTTTTGCTCCTTAATTTATAAAATAATGCAAATTTTATCCTAATGTATTTAAACTGCTATAATCAAGACAATTTTGTGACTTTTTTTAAACCGCCACAATTAATACAATTCACAATTTTTTATAAATTGAAGGGCAAAATTCATGAAAAAATTTCTTTGAAGGCAAAATCTGTAAGACTGAAAAATTTTGGGGACAGAAAATACAACTAATCTTAATAAAAATTTGGTCTTGATTATAGTTAACAGGTGAATAGTTCATTTTATTTTTTAATTGATGTATAAGTCTGATTGATTGTAAAAAGCAGTGTTACTACAAATATTATATTGAAGAAAAACATTTTTCTTGAGAAATTTTTGAAAATATAAAAATAAGTGTTAAATAATAATGAAATCGTGTGTCAGCAAGAAAAAAAAAAGAGTACAATAGAAAATGTTTTCAGATTTAAAAAAAATCAAATTTATAATATATGGATTGATATAAAAAAATTAAGATAAATATTGACATCATATATAGATTTTTTTTTGGGTTACACATCATATATAGATTAAAACCTCTCATGAAATATTTAATTTACATCTCACAAGAAAATACTATATATAAATTTTATTAATATCTAAATTATAGGGATAAATCTTTGTCTTAAATAGAGGTGAAAATTTTACATGAATATTGTTAATATCTAAATTGTGGTATAAATATTTCATTATGAAAAATGAAAGTTTTTTATAAAAATATACTAATTTCTAAATTACGTAGATAAATATTTTTATTATATGTGAATGTAAATTAACATATAAATCATATAGGTAAATATTTTATATTATTTAAATGTTTGTTTTTCATAAAGTATATTAATATCTAAATTATAGTTTTAACACACGCACACGCACACACACACATATAATATATATTATAAGTTATATTTAAATTTATTTACTTACTATAAATTAGTTCTGCAAAAACAAATCTTTAGCCGCGCAATACATGAAGTAAAAGCACTGGTTATTTATATAAATGAGACTTTTAATGATATAGGTTTGCCAGATGTGATAAAAAAATTGGGCTTATGGTTTATAGTTAACGTCAATAATTCATTTTCATTATTTTTTTGATATATAGTTCATTTTTATTTTTGAATTGACGTATAAGTCCTGTTCATTATTTAAAACAGTGCTATTAGACTTGAAACACAAAGTGTTTATATTAGGTATGAGTTAAAGTATCTTTTATAGTCTCTTCTTAAAAGCTATAGATAAATGTATTATTTACGTTCCTAATATAAACCTATCTAATTCATTTTATATTAACTTTGTTCCGACTTGAATTAATTTGAACTTGGAACTTTCATTCTAGGCCAATTGAAAACAGTTTCTCTCTCTCTCTATATACAGGAATTTACTAATATACACACACTTATTTTTTAATTAAAGTACGGTAACAAGATATAACTATTATGTATTTTAAAATACATTACAGTGTAATTTGCTAACATACTCTAATTAAAAAATAAGTACGTGTACATTAATAAATATCTATGTGGTTTGCTAATTTACATGCACTTATTTTTTATTTGAAATACGTTACCAAGTTTACTAATGTATTTTAACTAAAAAACAAGTATTTCTACGTTAGCCTATCCTCCCTCTCTCTATATATATATATTCCAGATGTTAGAGAGATGCGGACGGTAGACAATCATGTATGTTCACGATGATATTACTTAATTTTTTGCAGATTAAAATCGGTGGGAGAAAAGTCAACAAAGACAACATCGGCATTGATATTTTGTTTGATGTATTTTTACAATTTATATTAGAAGCTACATGATATGCCCTAGTGCTCGATAAAGCTTGCGACATGCCCTTAGTATTTAAATAAGGGTCTCAATTTTTTCACACCCAAATATTTACGTTTTCATATCCTTTCTTTTTCTTTATTTCTCCATTATTTTTTGTGTTTTCTTCTTCTTTTTAATACAGCATTGTACACTTTATTCAGGTCTGACACTCCTAAAAAAATGTTGAAGGACAAATACTTGTTTGAAAATAAAGTTGCATTCTGTCTTCTTAAACTGGGTATCCACTGAATAAAGCAGAAAAGATTTTTATTGTCCAAAATATTTAAAAATTAGATTTAATTCTTTTATGCAAGGCGTAAATTGAAGAATTATACTCTTTATTAAGAAATTAAAAATTCAAATTCAAATGTTTATATAATATATTGCATATATTTATATATTTAATTATATTTTCCATCATTAATTTTTTAATTAATATTTATAAATCCTTACTTTGTGGGTCGTATATATATTAAAAATTAATTGGATAATTTTAATTTAAAAATACAATTATGTTTTTTAAATAACTTTATATTAAAGTATGATTATGAACAGAAATAGCAATAAATACTATATGTAAGAAAAGAGTTGATAAAAGTAATTTACTCGCGTGGGAGGTGTGAGAAACAGCGTTTTGAAAAATAGGAAAATGGAGGCAGAGAGAGCAATTGCGGAGACGCCAGCTCACGTAACCGTCAAACTCGGACAGTGCCAACAAAGTGCACACAACACAACAAATATTTTGATTTGAATAAAAATCCCGCAAATATATATATATATATATCTATAATATAATTGTCCGCTCCATTATTTTCTCTCTCTCTCATTCACTCACTCTCAGTCGTTCCTTTTCTTTTCTCTTTGTTTTGTTTTGTTTTGTTTTGCTTCGCTCCCCCTTCTGACCTTACTTACCTTGTCTCTCTCGTTCCTCCTTCCTTTTGAATTTCTCTCCAGATAGATAGATAGAGAGAGAGAGAGAGAGAGAGAGAGAGAGGGTAAGTTTAGTTTAGTTGGGGTTCCGGCTCAAATGTGATGGGAAGCAATGGACTGTGCAACCTCTTTTCCTGCTTCAAAGCCTCCAACCACAGCCCTAATCAACAACACCAACTCGTCTTCGCTGAGACCGAGCCTCCATTGGACGAAACCCTCGGCCACTCCTTCTGCTACGTTAGATCTTCGGCTCGCTTTCTGTCCCCCTCCCATTCCGATCGCCTCCTCTCCCCCTCCAACTCCCTCCGCTTCTCCCCCTCCCACCGCCCCGATTTCCCCGAGACCGCATTCAAGGCCATTTCCGGCGCCTCCGTCAGCGCCAACAGCTCCGTCCCCAAAACCGTCCTCCAGTCCGACGATGACACCACCGTAAACGGCTTCAAAGGAACGTCGTCGTTCAGCGCCCTCCCGCTCCAGCCGGTCCCACGAGGAGGAGGAGGAGCCGAAACCGTTCCCTCCGAGAGAGAGAGGAGGGCGTTCTTCCTCTCGGGGCCAATTGAGAGCGGCGCGCTCTCCGGACCCCTCGACGACGCCGTTTCCACCTCCGCGGGAGTGCCTTTCTCCGCTCCGCTCGGGGGCGGAGTCTACGTCAAGAAGAAGAAGCGGAAGAAGACCATTGCGGGGCTGCGGAAGGCCTTCCAGCGGAGCTTGTCGGAGAAGAAGCGCCCCTGGGTGGTGCCGGTGGGCCGCAAGGGGAAGACCGAGGCCAAGACCGAGAGCAATGTGCAGTGGGCGCTCGGAAAAGCCGGGGAGGATCGTGTGCACGTGGTTGTATCGGAAGAGCAGGGCTGGTTGTTCGTTGGGATTTACGACGGCTTCAACGGCCCCGACGCGCCCGAGTTTCTCATGGGTAATCTTTACCGCGCCGTTCACAAGGAGCTCCAGGGTTTGTTTTGGGAACCTGAAGACAATCAGGAGCCGCAGGAACAGGGAACTAACCCTACACCCAATGAGGGGGAGGTTGAAGAAGATACCAACTCTCTTCAAGGATCTGTTAAGAGAGTAACGTTTCAAGCGGAGGGAACTGAGAGCAGGAGGCGAAGGTTGTGGGAGTTTCTTGCTGAGGATGATGATGCTGAGGACGGGCTCGATCTCTCGGGGTCGGATAGGTTTGCGTTTTCCGTGGATGAAGCACTTAGTGTTAGCAAGGAGGGTTCGGGAGGGAGTAGGCGCTGGTTGATTTTGTCTAAGTTGAAGCATGGGTTGTCGAGGCATAAGGAGGGGCATGGGAGAAGGTTGTTGCCCTGGAGCTTGGGCGTGGGGGCGGAGGAGGAGGAGGAGGAGAAGGTTGAGGTGGAGAATCCGGCGGGGGCGGAGGAGAAGTATCGCGGTGGGAGGAAGCGGAAGGTGGGGCCTGTGGATCATGAGTTGGTTTTGAGGGCGTTGTCTCGGGCGCTTGAGATGACTGAGCTTGCGTATTTGGATATGACGGATAAGCTTATTGATACCAATCCGGAGCTTGCTTTGATGGGGTCGTGTCTGTTGGTTGTGTTGATGAGGGATGAGGATGTTTATGTGATGAACGTGGGGGATAGCCGCGCCATTGTGGCGCATTATGAGTGCGGTAAGGAAACGGGAAGCAGTGGTGGGGATATTGGGTCAAGCGGGGAGAGCATAGTGGAGGAGTCCTTGGCTCCGGATGAGGGTCGTGTCGTGTTGGGGAATGAGGGTCCTGCTCAGGAAAGGAGGTTGGTTGCATTGCAGCTCTCCACTGACCACAGCACCAGCATTGAAGAGGCAAGTTTGTAATAATCGGCTACTTCTCCCACGCTCCCTCTTTCCACTCACACATTGTATTACTTCTTTTCTTGTTTTTGTCTATGCTTGCTCATCCTTCTTCTGCTCATATACTTATGACATTCTTACACGTGGTGCAAGATTTCATGGTTAAATTGTAAGGCTTCGGTGTCCTTTAATTGTTCTGCAATTCCTTTGGTCGCTTTCTGGGATTTAATACGGCTATTTATTTATTTATTGCTAATAATGCTTTTTTTTCCCCCCATGAAGTTTTACTACTCCTTTCCTCATGTATATATGTGTTTGTGTCTGCTTGTCTTTGTGTTTCCGGTATCCCCAAGTATTGTCTCTTTCAGACTTTAACTAAATTCAGCATTTTGCTTATATCAAGTGGCATGTAGTTTTGGACTTTGTAGTTTTCATTGACAAGTCATGTGAGTGTTGTATTCACGAAGTTTGATCTTTGGCTTCATGCTTATTTGCAGTTTCATGTTTAATACTAATTTTGTTAATTCTGCTACTATTAGTTCTGTTTCCTTTTCCTTCAGTCATGTTCTTATCAATTCATATCACTTGTCTGAAATTGAAGCTTATTCTTTTGCAGGAAGTTGTTAGGATAAAGAATGAACATCCTGATGATAGCCAATGTATTGTAAATGATAGAGTGAAAGGCCGTCTTAAAGTTACTAGAGCTTTTGGAGCTGGATTTTTGAAACAGGTGCCTTTTAAAATACTATATTGTAATAATACTTAGTTCTTACTGTTTTCTTCAGATTGGTGTATATGAGAAGATGAGTGATGTTGATATCCACTATTCTTATTAGAAGCATTGGTTGTCATTTTTAGGCACAGCACAATCTATTTATGAAATATTGGTTCTCTATAAATTTTTTCTTTGCATAGAATAGGTTAGGACTCAATGTTCCCTAGAAAAGGTTACTTGGAGAACTAGTGCATAGCTGTTATGTCTGTTGTTGTCCTTCAGTTTTTGTGATTGGTGGTTAGAAGTGCGGTCAGGTCCTCCTTGGTTTTTAGACTTGGTTAAGAGTATGCCAAACGTCCTACCCTGGCCATGGAGGAGACAGTTCATGCAAACTCACCTTTTTTAGTGCCTATGGCACACTGCTGCACATGCCCATTCTCATCCACACTCAGAAAATGGAATCCTGCTTGTTTATCATGCCCCTTGTTCTAGACTGCAATGCATAGACTTCTTAAATATTATATGCAAATATATGCTGACTTGATGGTATGATTTGCATGTTTCTGCAGCCAAAGTGGAATGATGTAGTACTAGAAATGTTTCGTAATAAATATATTGGCACTGCTCCATATATATCCTGCTGCCCTTCATTACGACACCATAGATTATGCCCAAGAGATCAGTTCTTGATCCTATCATCTGATGGGTTGTATCAATATCTAAGCAATGAAGAAGTGGTTTCTCAAGTTGAGAGCTTCATGGAAAAGTTTCCGGATGGAGATCCTGCCCAACATTTAATAGAAGAGCTGCTTCTACGTGCAGCCAAAAAGGCTGGTAAGCAAGTCTTCTTATCACATGAATCTTTCTTATAGCTTTGCATACAGTCATATTGAACATGTTCCATTTGTTTTATGACATAAATGGAGGAAATGACAATTTATTTATTTTGAATTGTTTCTTTTTTTATATAATAACTAAAAGCATTTGTCTTCTCCCAATGTTTGTTTGGTCAAAATAGTCAATCAATCAAACTTTTTTCGTGGGTTGATTTGGTGATTATATTTTACGGACAAACTAAGTCATTACATTTGTGACTCTTCCTGTCGACTTTGAGGATATATTTTAACTGGATTTTGCTTGAAGTGATGGATAATTTAAGTTGTTAACACAAAAAGTTGTAGAGGATATATTTTGGAAAATTGAAAGAATTTTTCCCCCCCAACTTATATCTGGAGCATGGAGGTATGTAGTAGATAGTTTAATAATTCAATGTATGAATTTCTTTTGTCTTCAGCTGCATTCCACATTTTGTCCTTTTTATGGGTCCTTTTTTTTTAAAAAAAATTTTGTTTCAATAACATGTGATGCCCTGGCAGTATTGTGTCATTCTTTGTTGGGTGATGGTATAACTATGCTTTTCATCTTCTTGACTTTCTGGGCCACTGCTTTAATAGTTTGTGAGCAGCTACTTTATAATTTTCTATTCTTTAGAAGTTAACTGACTTTACATATTCACATTTTTATTCTTTTATACCTATATTATCCCTCTTGTGGGCTATCCTGGTCATGTTTATGTGCATAGGATTGGTTGGTTCTCGGAGAGAAAAATTGTTTTTGAAAGTTGATACTCTTGATGCTAGTGAGCTGTTTGCACTTGACAACCCCAGCCTGGGGTGGGGTTAAGGTAACACAAGAAAATAAGATAGAAACAAGAAAATAATTAGTACAGTACTTGAAGTAATTTATTGCTCAAATTTTTGGACTTGTCAACTACTGTGTATGACCACATTTAGGGTGGTGATATTGGGCTCCATTGTTGCAGGAATGGATTTCCATGAGTTGCTGGATATTCCTCAAGGAGATCGAAGGAAGTATCATGATGATGTTACTGTTATGGTGATATCACTTGAAGGAAGAATCTGGAAATCGTCAGGGAAGTATCTGTGAGACCTTGCTTAACTCCCTGTTGGCTGTATACATGTGATCATATTTCACCCGAGGGTCCCTCGAAGCCGGTGCCAAAGTTTCACAGTTGACCCATTTTTCATGGGTCTTATTAGATGTTCATTCTGGTCTTACAACATAAGTTGTGAATAGAAGAATCTCATATGCTAATGGCTAGAGGCCACCGGTGGAACTCTATTCAGAATTGGGAGATGCCAAATGCAATTTTAATGAGCTTGGGAATGGGCATTGCGGACGGGTTTTGGGAAGTCTCTTTAGGAGAAAGAACAATGTAAAGCCTTTTTAAACTGTTCTTTTTTGGTTCCAGTCGCGGTCTATCTCTTTTCCCAACTATTGTCCGGGTTTATAGAGATGAAAAATGATAGAAATTTTGAGTAGCGGAGGCTCTTTCCATTCTTTTTTTTTTTTTTTGCTCCTTTTCTTTCTCTGGCTCGAGCCAAGAGAATGTGGGTGTATATTGGTGGGCATACAAATGTACTGACTGAACTTAGAGCAGTCACTAGTCAGAGAAGAAAATATGTAATTGAAGGTGGATTTCTACCATTGCGGATTAACATGATTCTGAATTAGAGATCTCAATCTGATCATTGCATTTAAGTTGTAGAATGAAATATTCCCTGGCAAAAACTAAACATTAAGTTCAATTGAACAAAAGATATCGATTACTACTCTCATTTGCCGCTGATTTAGTAATTGTCTTTCAATCAGTTACGCTAAAGTTCTGTTCGTATCTGTCACACTTTCTTTTTAGGGGTTGAAGAAGTTGAATTTTCTAGGAACGTGATACCAATGCAACGGATCCGAAGTATGGAGAATATCATGAAGGCATATAATATAAAAATGTTTTATAATGATTTCAAATTTTCAATAGATCAAATGACAGAAATAACCCAATAAAATGCTAGCATATTTTCTTCCTAATGGATTATAGATCCACCTCATGCAGGTGGGTAAGCCTTTACCAGCTGTGCTTAGAAGAAAATCCGAAGGCTGTTCCCGGAAGATTCCAAATTTCCAACCATCTCCATTTGACAAACACATTTGCATCTAGTCGAGTTTAACTAATAAAGAAAAAACTCTTTTCATTACTATCAGGTGTGGGACATATTCACAGCATTAATCCAAGCCATAATATATCACATATACTTCTCGACCCAGTTATATGGCTTCATTTATGGGCATCGCATATATGTTTGCAACTGTTAATTCTGAGCAGAATTTCTCCGCGTATTATATACTCACATATATCATCACGAATATGCTAATAAGTACGAACTTACCTTCAAGCGAAATTGTTAGATTTCTTTAACGCCTTGAACTCCATGTAATGTTGTCTGGCTACGAATTATTGGAACCAAATTTGCATTGCAGAACTAAATATTTTGTTTAAGGGAAATTGTTATTAAAACGAAGGAGATACATCAAATAAGGTGGCTGAGAGCACCAAGATGGTGGTTTGCCAAACCAGAGGTCATCAGAACAAGACTTTAGCCATGGAAACAAGAGTATGTGGGTCTATTGGCATGCCTAAAGATGTGAGCTAAGGAGAAATATTAACAATACACTCTAACATACTTTTTTGACACACTCTTTTATTGGATAAAAGTTATGCAAATCCTACTAAATATGTAGATCTCATTCATTTGGTGATTTTGTTTTCAAACTAGTGAGACTCATATGAGTTTCAACTAAAAGAAGGTAATGTGTTGAAAAAAGTGTTAAAGCATATGCTACTAACATTTCTCTTGACCTAAGACGAGACCTGGGACATGGGTAGCTAGCTGAATGCAATCCTGTGCGAAGTGTAACGTGGTAGCTGCACATTGGATGAATCAGATTCAACATTCACATTCTGAGCACGCTGATTGATTAGAATCTGATTACCAGTGGCGGGCTAAGGCTTCTTCAATTTCGGTTAACAATAACATATAAGAATTCTAATATTAATAGCACACTCCCTAACATTATTTCAAACACATTATATGTTGAAATCCTGTAAGTCTTATTTCTCATGTAACAAGACTTACTAACGATGTCATGATTCTCAATAAATTTCAGCCAATAATAAAATAGAGTATTAGAAAAAGTGTATTACTAGTACTCCTTGTAGTTAATAATATATAAGGATTCTCATTCCTGCAAGCATGTCTCTCCCATATTAGTAAATAACAAATAAGGATTCTAATTCCTACATACAGGTAACGAATTTCCAAGAAACAAATGCATTTTTTACATTAAAAAAAAACACCTAGAAATTAGTGGTACACGGTGAAGCATTAAGCACCAATTGTTTCTCTTATCAGTTACACACAGTACAATAGTACACGCTTCAATTTTGTCGAAGCAATGACTTCTGGTGAAAAGAATTTCATTTTGATTTCAATGCATCATTTTATCAGGCAACTTAAAAAATGTTTACATTTATTTAGCGCAGACCTAAAATGATGATCAATTCGAAGCAGGATCCAACAAATTCTTAATCTGACTTCGTACGCTGTCTCTAATGGAAGAATAAGGAAACTTATCTATCACCTCCCCTCCAAAAGCAAAAATTAGAACTCTTCTAGCAGTCTTTAAGTCAATGCCGCGTGCTTGGAAATACAGGAGTTGACTTTCTTCCAGATCACTTATCGCAGCTCCATGGGAGCACTTGACATCATCCGCCACAATTTGGAGATTCGGTTTAACATTTACAGTTGCACGAGGTTCAAGCAGAAGACTTCTTGTTAACTGCCCTGCATCTGTCTGCTGGGCATACCTACACGAGAATAGTACATTACTGATATAGAGTGGCTTATATCTTATAAAACACAAGACATATTTGAAAGCAAATGCAGCTGTTTTACCTCAATATATGATTGAAAGCAAAGCAACTCACTGTCACATAACAGGTCATTGACATATTGCCGCACAAGTGTATAGGGTATAGCTGAAAAGCAGAATTAGGTACCTGTTAACCTTTATGTTTCCGTCAAAAACTGCTTGTCCCTGGGAATGAGTGACAATGCATTTGTGAAGTTGACGAGAATAGCCCCGTGGATGGTCCAATACAAGAGCACTGTGCAGATCCTGCGTTTGATCACCAACAGACAAGTGCAAAGTTGATAACTCTGTGACCGTGTCTGGGCCAAGTTGTTGGATATGAAGATTGTGCCTCCCCAGTTTTCCTCCTGTGCTTACCTCTGTAAGTTCGTACGTACTAGATGATTCCTGCAAGCAAACAAGTAACAGAGAATCAGAACCTGCCCTTGTCAAAATTCCTGAGGGAATATGAATAAAGCGACCTGGCGAACGGAGGTCCATTTGATATGGGCGGCACGGAATGACTGAGTCTGGATATAAGAATGCGTGAGCTTCGCACCTTCTCCAATCACTGCCTCAAAAGCAGCGTTACACCAATAACACTCATTCTCATCCCCCTGCGAGGCGGAAAACTCCTCAATGATATCCACGTGTGCCCCCTTCTCCACGACCACCAGCACTCTGGGATTGGAAAGGTGCATGGTGTTGGAACCCTCGGTGGTGTTGGTGGCGGTACCGTGCAGCAGAGCGTACCCTAAGTGGATGGGGTTGCGGACGTGGCAGCCCTCGGGGACGTAGACGAGGGTCAAATCGGGAGCGGCGATTCCGTTGATGGACCAGAAGAGGTCACCGTTGCGGAAGCCGCAGAGCAATTGGGAGACTCTTTCGATGAGAGGGGCGGAGGCGAGGGCGGAGAGGGTGCCGGCGTAAACACCGTCGGGGAGGTCGGAGATGGGGGTGAGGAGGGAGACGGGGGAGGGGTGGGAGACGGGGAGGATGCGGGATTGGCGGATGAAGGAGAGGTCGGTGAAGCGGAAGGGCTCGTCTCTGCGGGAAGGCCATGGAGTCGAGAGGAGGGATTCCGAGGATGCGTGTCGAAGCTTCTGGAGAGGGTGCGGGGTTGAGGGAGACGACGGAACGGACTCTTCCAGTGCTTCCGCGAGTTCCAGAACGTACGGGTCAGAGGTGAAGGCCTTTTGAGAGACTGAGGCTTTGGGTTTGATGATTTTGTGAGGGTTGAATGAAGGGATTACGGGACTGTAAGCCGCGGGCGACAGCGCTATACCACTCATCCTCAGCTGTTGCCTGCATCAAGTCAAAGGGAATTAGTATGTTTGGTGCAGTAGTGTGGGTGTTAGTGTTATGTATGTCGACCATCAGTTGGGCCTTTCTAAGCCCATTACATAATAAAACCATGCCTATCTATATATGTTGACTATAAAACTTACTACTAGGCTGTTTTTCTTTATGAAATTCTTTCTGACGCTGTGAACTAGTGTTGGGTACTGAAACATGTCTTCTATTGGTCACGTTGCTTTATGCCAATTTTTCATTGAAGCGAGACTACAGTTTCAAGATGCTGTTTTATTCTCGCCCCCAAAGAAAAAAAAAAGAGTATGGTTATTTTTGAAAAGCTGCAGGTTAAAGATAAAACTAACAAGAAGGAGATTGTGTAAGCGAACTCTTGTTTCTACTTTTAGTTACTAGAGCCGCCATTTACCTCTACCATTACAGACTTTTCTTTCAAAATAAAGCTAAGGGTGAATTGCACTTTACAGATGATAAGACATTCCAATGTGCAATTACTTCGAGAATCATCTAACAAAGCGTTGAAATACACATGTGACAGTCATACATTGAACAAAGCTTACGTCAAGCTCCCTTATACTTTTATTGTTAAATTCTTAATCAAAGAATCACACTTTAGAGAATGCTTTTCTTTGACATTAACTAGCCTCCTTCAAGAACAAGTTTTGAGAACTTAAAAGACAAAATATACGAAATTCTATTTAAGTTTTGTCTTTCTCTAAAAGCATAATCTGAAGGGCACAAGCCTTGATAATGGAAAGTCCATAATTTTCCAGGAATTTGCACCCGGTTTATCAAAGTGGGCAGGCTTTCAAAACCTGAATAATGAAAAGCACCATCTTGTCAATGTCTAGGAAATAGAACTTACTAAGTCGGTAACATATTTTTAAATGAAAAAGTTTTAGGGGGTATTCCTATGAAAACAAACTACAACGTCATTGCTTTACATTTAGAGCAAATTACATTCACATTCTTATATTTTTTGCAAATTACACCCAATATTCTTCCGTTATTTGACATTATTTTGAGCTCCTTGTTTAAACAACTTTAAGTAACATTTTCGTTATTTTTACTGACAAAAATACCCTTTTTGTGAGAAACCACATGGACATCAATCATTCATATCTACACACCAAACATTTCAGGTTTATATCTTGATTCTCTTTCACTCTCTATCAAAGAAAGAGCTTTCTTCTATTGAAACCATGACCTCAATGTCTACAACATACTGAAAATTCAACAAGCCCCCTTTAGCCAAAACAATTATTTACATCGTTGCCATTGGAA
This sequence comes from Spatholobus suberectus, assembly GCA_004329165.1. NCBI lineage: Eukaryota > Viridiplantae > Streptophyta > Magnoliopsida > Fabales > Fabaceae > Spatholobus > Spatholobus suberectus. The sequence continues at coordinate 86,247,506 of CM014730.1, read as the reverse complement.
AAAAAAAATTCAAGGAAGGACGAAAAAATGGAATTTTTTAGCTTTTATTTTAAAAAATGAATGCTTTGATGTTTCAACCCAATGCAACATCTTCTTGTCATCCACATTTGGTTGTACCACAAATCAGGACGTGCAAAAGGCAAGCAAGAATTGAAGCAAGTGCATGCGATTTTGATCAAAACAGCACAAACCCATGACCCCACAATAGCAACAAAGATTCTCAGGCTCAGTGCAACCTCTGATTTTCGCAATATTGGGTATGCCTCTTGGTGCTCGACCAAATGCCTAAACGAAATTGATTTGCTTGGAACACTATGGACTGAAATTGGGTATTATTAAACTAAGCAAAACAAGTTTGTTGCAGATTAAATTTAACCACCACTTGACCTTTTTCCAATTCTAGTATAAATTTGGTAGGTCCATAGAAATTAAAAATTCATAAAGCTGATATTTTTTCAAATTTCCCCTTTCTTTTTTGCACCAACCTCTCAATCCTACTAAATTTCTGTGCTTCATTCTTCAACCAAAAACTTTCTCGTCCCTTCTTCCTTTTCTTGAGGGATTCTCTTGATTACAACTTCTCCACCATGTAAAACCCCTTTATATACTTTCCTACAATAAAATCATTCCCTCAATCTCCTATAATTTATTAAGGGTGTTTTTGATTTCTTCTTCAAGGTTCTCTAGATTTAATGTAGCCATATCCATGTTTATCTGGATGCTCTCTTTTTTAACACATAGTGACTTTGCCTCAGTAGCTATTTGTGCGTCCTCCTTGAAATTTCTTACAGCAATAGCAAATTTCTTACTCTCATTTCTTCTTCCTAAATGAGAAAGGGCATTATTCAACTTGGAGTATGGAAGACAGGATCCCTTTCCACCTGCAAATTTTTTTCTCAAACGTGAATCCTTTTAATGGTTGTCCCAACAAAGAAGAAAAGGGCATTTTGGACAAAAAATTTCATTTTAAGTCCTGTGTCAGGCACATGATCCATTGGGGTTAACAGAATGGACAACGTTAAGGGGTCGTGGGAAACAATTAAGGGTTTTCTTAAGTCTCAAAAAAGTAAGGGTATCGGAAACAATCTGCAAAAAAACATAGGGAGTGCGAGTGTAATTTACTCTAACATTACATTTATAAAGAGAAAAGGCAAAGCAAACATAAAGTCAAAAACCATAAAGATGGAAATGAAGATCGTCATTAGATACCTAGTACAGATTGTTTTTAACCAAATATCTCGGTACATATATTTGTGAAACTAACTCTTGGACTTAGGTGGTAGTTAGGCAAAATACCTTCGAGAGTAACAATAGCATTATTTGAACCTTTAATGTCTCATGTTTGTTTAAGATTACAATCCATTTCCACTGCGACAAACTTCTGTCAAATAGCTAGTAAAGAATCTAAAAACTTCTCAAACTAAACGTGTTCAAAATGAGAAATTCTATTTATAACTGTAGATTAATATCATCCATTATGATTGTTTCATTGTTTGCACTTGGATGCCTTCCTAGTCTGAAATGAAAAATTAAACCATATACTTTTACATGTTGGCCATCGTTAACTAAATATGCAATTGCCCATTAATCTTATTAGAGCCTCACCTTTCATCAAGCAGGGGAAACAGAGGGGGGAGGAGAGCGAGAAAATCAAATGGGACTTTTTTTATTATTATTATTTAATAATGCACCAAATAGAAGTAGCCAATGCCAACCATACATACATTGATGCAGAATTCAACATCATCTACCTTCTCCTAATTAGTAATTACACATTTTCTCGGAATACTTGTTTAGTTTAACATTCGACAATAATCTGAAGACAACTAGAGGAAGGAGATTCTGAATTTAAACATTCTCCACTGCTCAGCTCACATGGAAAGGGAGTGAGAGCATGGATAGGATATCCATGTTTGTTGTAGTATCTATTCACTCACTGTCCATATTTTGAGAATGCAACTTGCAAATGGCAAAATCCAATATTATTGGCAGAGTAATACTCATGAGTGCCATGTGAAGCTGCACATTGATGGGGGCCACAATGTTTCCAGGAAGCTGATGCCTTCAAGAAGTTGCAAATTGTTCCCCACTTGTTCTTCTCCACCTATAAATGCAAAACTATCCTTTAATACAACCCAACCACCTACCACTATGACTCCATTGATCCAGTCTATAGTATACATGTAGCTTTTTCCTCATTAAGCAATTGCTTTTATGTGGTTGTGGAAGAAAAATTACTTCAACGATTTTGCTCCACTTATGGAGTTGAAAATGAAATGAATGAAAAGCATCCTGAATAGAATGAAAGTTAATATATAGACCGGATAGTGGTATTTTATATTTCTTGGTGAATCTTTCAAGTGGAGGATGAGAAAATGGCTTAAATAGTCTTGGTTATTTGTGTGCAAACTATTAGACAAAGACAACCGTCATGAAAGTCAAAAGGGTAGTATTCCTTGTCTCTAATGCATTTCTAGTATAAGCATGCGATTTAAAACCGCAAAAGAACTCTATTTCTTACGTAGTAACCTAGACTCATCACCAAAAAAAGACTCTTGCCCATCATCACAAGACAATCCCAATCCAGGCTTTGGTTACTGTAAGTTACCAAATTGTGAGCCCCTAGTTGTATATTAGAGAACAATTCACGAAGAGGAAGGTTTTCTATAATCAATACGAGTATTGCAGAGGGACATCTATCTTTATTCCCACAGTTGAGAGTCATGCCATCAACAGTTAAACAGTTAATGCATCCATGCATTTTATAACCGGAAATATATCATCATCCTGAGAAATATTCCTACCAACAGTAGATCAAAAGTCTAACACATACTCAAACATATTAATCATATTTAATACTCGTCATCATCATCATCATCATCATTCATCAAATAGCAGATTATCCATATCCCTGAAATAATGCAATATCTAAGGGCTCCCTCTCTTAATTAGTCCGCTCCATGAGAAGGTAAGTGGTTCTGGAACACGTCAACTCGAGGCTCGTCACAAGTCACAACAACCTCATCACCAGGTATGAACTCTTTAAAGCATGCTAATCTCCCCAGTTCTTCAACTTCCTCTATGACAAGGTCTAGTTTAGCCACTGTTTCCACAAGCAAAGATGCAAAAGCAGCAAAAGGAAGAGCCTCAGAGAACTCGAGGCTAGTGATTGCAATTTTGCTTAACTGTGGCCTTAAAGACTTCCGTTCTGATTCCTTTGTCTGTTCAGTGGAAACCCTTTTGGTTTTCCATTCTAGCAATGCTGAAGAGTCAGTTTTAACGCTTGATAGGGAGGTCTTTCCGTGTCTTCCTTGCCCAACTTGTTCAGCAGCTATTTTGAACATATTGGTGGCTTGGTTGTGCCTGTGTTTCGGGCCTAGGAAGAGGCGAGGTTGAGATTTAATGGCGGTGTTGAGGTCCTGCAAGGCTTCATGAAGATGATCAGAGAGTATTTCTGGAGAGCAATGGCGGCGATTCCTTATGCTGTTGGAAAGTTCTATCAGTACTTTGGATACCTCTGCTGCAAGCCGAATGCACGGGTCCTTGAACATGGCTCTAACAGATCGTGGTGTCTAAAAAGATTTTCAAATGAAAATATACAAATCACAGTTTTAGTGGGATTAAAAACTATCCAATTGCCCTAACTATTTGACATTATAGATAAGATAATCCACAACATACTATGCATTTTGCACACGCATAAATATGTGTCAAAACAAAAATATTTCCAAATTTCTTATATAAACCTATACACATCAATCAGGATAAAGGTTATTCACCAATGACTTATGAACATGTTTATATTCTCTTGGAATGAATAATCAGTATCCTTGTATATATTAAAATATTAGATATTAGATTTATTTATTTTTTCAAAAGTGAGTGTTTAATTTTAGAAGAAAATAATAAGCTATAATCAATAAGAAAAATTAAATGAATTTAAATAACTTTATTATATATGTGTGTGTTTATGCATGTACGTGCGCAAGTGTATGTATATATGTATTTTATTACAATTTCAACTAGTTGATTTTTCCATCAATAATTATGTGTGATGCACACATTATCTACTACCTTCTAGTGTGTACTTGAACAAATTTTATGACATGTTCAAATTAATCCATCCTTTTAAATTTGAATTCTCACTTTTAAAGAGGAAATAATTACTATATGTATTTTCCTTTTCACGTAGTTTGGTATATTCTTTAATTTGTGATAATGTCTTATGAGATTCTATATTAAAGTAAATAATATTTTTATAATTAATTATTCAATTAAAGAAAATAATTTTCAATTTTCTTTTTTAATTAAACTCAAATTTCTTTAATAAATATTAAATATAATGAGATATTTACAAATTATCATTAAAATAATATATTGTAAATTAAATTAATTCTTAAAATTTTTTAAAACCCAAAGTTTTAAATATCTATATTTTTATAATTTTATTATTTATAAAATATTTTTTGATGAATTTTCAATTTTTTATTTTTAATATTTTATCCGCATTCATATACTGGTGCATGTTGTATGGATTCTTAGTACGTAGTTAATAGTTATTGTAACATTTCACCTTTTACGTATTAGTTGGCTATTGCAACAAGTGCGGGCAGTAGTAGTTCGCAGTTCTAACCTAATAAAAAGACTTTTTTTTTTAATCTAGAAGAATTGCTCAAATTCTTCAACTTCAAATAAATGATAAAATTATGAAGCCTTACCTGAATTTCTGTTCTCAAACAGCCATGTAGGGCTACCACAGTATAACCGAATTGACGAAGAACAGCTCCAACTTTCACATATTGTTGCCACGGAAATTTGTGACAGTACCTCGAATGTCTTGGTTCCCAACTGGCATGCAATGCCTGCCCAATTCAAAATATAAGATCCCTTTGAGTCATTTCTTGAATTCCAAGGGAATGAACGTATTAAAATGAACTAATTAATACATTGCTCACTCACTGCCTTACCAGTGTTTCATCAATTGATTTTGAATCCAAAACAGCCTTATAACCTTTGTATATTGGATCCTCAGACAATTTCATATCTTCAGAGCCTTCAACTTCTCCGTAGAAGTATTCATTCACACAAGCTGCAAGATTTTAGTTAGCTTCGCTGTGTTAATATAAATTTACATGGTAAATTTCACAAGGAGTGATAAAGGAAATAAGTATTATGAACAACGGGAACTTCTGTGATGAAGACAAATACAATTTTGTGATACTATAGCTAAAAAACATGGGAAAATTAAAATTAACATGCGCGCACCTGTACACACACCCTTGCACGCTCACACACGAGCACCCGCGCACACACCTCATACACGTATGCATGAAGTTGCGCACACACTGACACACATATTTATTTAACATAGAGCACAAATCTTAAATTAAGAGCTAATTGATATTTTAAAAAAGAACATGAGTGATTCTGTGATTCAATGAATTATCAAATGCAAGTGCTGGATATGTTTCCAACACAGATATAACACGGGACATTACTTTTTTCTAAATCCGTGTTTTGTTGACTAATATTACGGGTTTGTATACCTTCTATAGATTTGGCAAGGCCTTCAAGCTTGTAAACCGTGGAATTATGGAGGTCTTCTCCTGACCAATTTGGAAACACCAGTAGACTCATCAGAAGGCAAATAGCACAGCCTATGACAATGGTGTATACGCGGTCATGTGCAATCTTCAACACATTATCAACCCGATAGCTCGATACAGCAATTAGGTTGAAAGTCAAGAGAAATATAACTAGACCATAGTCATAATTCTTCTTTATATAGGGAATAAACCTCATATAAGTAGCTAGAGCTCCTGCAATAACAAATTTAGTTCAAGAGTAATATTTAGTCATCATCACAAGCTCTTAATTTTGTTGTCTGATTTCTTATGAACTTGTAAAGCATATCTATACACCTATAAAAAAAACTGCAGCTCCAATGATAACAGCTTGAGAGACTCGGCCAGATGCATTTGCAATATACCCAACGAGAAATGCCAATAATCCTGCTAACAGTGTCCCCAATCCTCTGTTGAGCCCTTTGCATAACGTTGCCCCTGGAACCAAAAGAAATTAAAATAAAAATATTAAGGTCACCCAACACATGTCATGCACAAGGACATTGTGATACATAGGAACGTATCAAGTGGAAGAGTAAGGGTGAGAGTAATTAATTTTGATCGTACAGATTTGATATTTAAGAGAATTACTTGCCTGCAGTGAATTCCAACACAACCACCACGGTCATGACAGCCCAAATAGCACTCTGCCCAATCCCATTGAAAAGTGGCTCCAACAAATACAACAAAGAAGCCAGAGTTAGAGACAAACCCACTTTGAATGCATGGATCAACCTTCTTGGGTCTTCACGTCCCACCTTCCACGTAGTCTGCCAAGCCTTACTAGGAAATCTCCTCACCCTCTCACCTAAAACGTGCACACGTTTCTTCCAGTTCCCACTGATTATGCAATTCTCATTCGCAGCCATTGCCATTTCCTGGCCAGCATGAACTTTAGGAACCGTTTCTTAATTAATCAAGGTGCAGAAAATTATAGAGTGGGATGAGATGAGACTATAGTGGGACAGTGTCAATTGAAATGCAACAAGTTAGTAGGCTTCTCAGGTGGTGAGTTGCATATTTCAGTAGCCATAACACAAGAAATAGTTTTAAAAAGGGGAAAAGGAGCTGATAGTTTTGTCATTTTGTGGGTTAATGGGGAGTCTAGATGTATGGAAAGAGAGCCCCAATTCTGTCCATTAAGCAAGTGTGAACTTTATAAGGCGGGTGAAAGGTAGAAGCTGGCAATTTCATTTCTACACTCACGTGCATTCCATTAAAGTGACAATGCTTTAAACTGAGTATCTCTCTCAAGTCTTAAAAAGTTAACAAAGAGAAGAGAACTCCAATTATACTCTAGTACTATTTTTTGTGGTGATTGGTTCCATTTCCCCTTGGTGATTATATTGTTAGTCAATTTTTTATGGGGTCAATATTATGAGCGAACATGTAAACCATTAAAAATTGGCAAAGATTGCTTCGATTTTTCCTTACCGCAACAGTTAAAATGATATTTAAAAATACTTAAATTTGTTGTTGAATTGAATATCGTGAAGGTGACTAGTTGCACCGACCAAGTTACGTACATAAAAAGTACAATGCAGAACTTAAGTAAGTTCAACAAAAGGGAAGCTCATTCATTCACCTATTAGCATAAATGCTCAATTATTGCTTAAGCATTGGTACAATATTAGTTTGCAAAACCCACTAGGATTGGTTGGCCTAATAGGGTATTGAATAGTTTGTAGAAGATTTTAAGTTCAAACTTTGATGTCCTTATTATACATCTAAAAAATATTTGTGTGCAACTGTCTCGCTCTGGTTGACCTAACTCTATAACTCATTGAGGCTGTTACAGACTCACATTTCTTTCACAAAGCAAGCAGGTGGTGCATGCAAGTCTTCGTTGGCCTGGTTGAGAGTTTCACTGGCATTAAAGAGTGCTGGTGCCAGCTGCAATATGGCAGTGTGCTAATGATATTTTGATTGGTAGCATAGTCGTCCAAAGGTGCTGTTGACTTCTTGGGCTTCACGGGAAAACGGTAATACAACCAATAATGGCCATAATACGGTATCGATCAGTAAAAGGGAAGAACCGTGTGAACTGTTCCATTTGATATTAACGTAGCTTTTTTGGATCTAAATGTGTACGCTGTTGTCCTCAAACAGCTGGGGTTGATTTCTTTCTCTCTCTTTTTGTTGTGTTATATTAGTGAGCGGTTCTCTCGTGCATTTCCAACTTCTCCATGATTCCATTCGTTTGAAGCTGAGATTTCAACATGTGGCTCCGCAAACAAATTGCCATTTGTATTGTTTAGTTTTATTCGTTAGAAACACATTTTCAATTAGATTGAGATAATTTGTGCCGCTACCAGTCATGCATCAACCCTTCCAACTGAATCGGTTGAGAGGGTCAGGATCGGATTCTTCCACTTTAGTATGATTTTGTATTTTTTATTTTTATAAAAAATGAGATCAGCCTTGCGCACTACTTACATAACCCAACAAAATATTGAGGTAATAAATTTTAAGTATGAATTTTTTTAAGACTAATTTAGCCCAACCTAATATATATTGTCAGACCTAAATTTACATATTAACGGCAGAATTGAATTTGCATAACTTTAACAATAAAGAAATATAATTCATTACAAAAAATGGAGAATCAAAGTTATACACAATTCAAAATAAAGAGATCAAAAGTAAATTTACGTTTGATTGTTTTTATAAGTCACAATAAAATCTAGACCTTTTATACTCTTTCTTGGTATGGCGTTAGAGGAGGCAGTATCGTCAACAACTGCCCATGATCTGTAAAACCTTGAGCCCAATGCGTAAACCATTCCCCAGCTTCAAATTCAATGGGTTCACATCTTAGGAAAAAAAATGGGTTCTGATCTTAGGGAAAACAAACAGAAAAAGGCACGTTATGTCCTCGACTCGCTGAGCTTCAAGAGAAATGGGGTTGATTAATCATTTTGGGACACTTTTAAAAACAAAATACCAAAAGAGGACTGTTCTTAAACATATTACCGGCATGAGACTTTTTTGACCGTTAACTAATCAAATTCGCTAGTTTGACTAGCAAGAATTGGCCCACGTAGGATTTTTTTTTATTTAAAACAAAAAATTACACTTAGGCGGCTAATGTAGAAAAAAATTTGCAAGTGGCAGTAGTGGAAATCACAGGGTGCCGCCAAGTGTTAGTGCCTTGTGATTTTCGCTACTTCTGCTACTCCTATTAGCAGAAATCACCCAGTCACGCCACATGGCTTTGTGCGTTATGAAGGCACTGCCATGCACACCAATAAGACGTGGACACGTGGTGCGCGGACACCATTTCCGCTACTGTCAGTAACGGGTCTTGTACACCTGCATCTCTCACGCGACGCAAGGTGAGCCAGTGTGTAGTCAAGTCACACTGTAAATAGCTAGTTCCAGTAGCAAGAATGGATGGCAGTAAAAATTAAAAAAATTATTTTTGTCCCCCTTTAAATATACAATAAGCCCCACACTGCACCCCACAATGAAAGTTATGGCTTGAGTGGGTGTGAAAGCGATGCTATTATGCTTTTGAAGTGTATTTATCATATTTAAATTATAGGTAATTATTTTTTGTATATATTTTATAAAAATTAGTTATTTATTTAAATAATTGTTGTACAGATATTTATTTAAATAATAATATATTTATGAAAATTACTGATTTTTAGTTATTTATTTTTTTGTGATACAATTTATAATGTGTACTTATATTTCAGATATGGATTTGATATTGTCTAAATTTTTATGTTATGTAATATATTATAATTACTTTATTAATTATATGTATTATTGTATTCTGAAGCGGTGATTTTGTTTAGTGAATGATTTAATTTGTTCAATAATAAATTTTATTGTATATTTTTTTAATTTTGATAATTGATTATGTTTAATTTAATTTTCTTTAATTTAATTTGTGGTTTGCATTAATTTTAATAATTGACTATGTTAATTTATAATTTCCTTCATTTATTTTTTATTTTTGTAATATAATTGTTTGTATTTTATGTTTAAATATATATATGGTTATTATTATGCGTTAAGAAATTATATGGGACCGTGCATTTTTATATACACAAAGAAATACACATTATTTATTATGGTAAATGAATATATTTTTTTTTATTGTTTTAGTATATATTTTAAGTAATGTTTTATTTATGTTTAGTGATATGTTTATATTTTTACTAACATTAACTTTCTTAATAATGTTAATATGGTGGAGATTTTATTATTTAGGACAACAATAATAGAAAATAATTATTTGCTTAGTTACTTATAAGAAATTTATTGACCGGTTATATATTTTTCTTGATTAATTTATGCAGTGTTTTTTACTGATCTTGATAAAATGGCATCTTCTTCATCTTCCAGTACAATCAACATTCATTCCAGACCAATTGATGATGACGTCTTATGGATGCAAAGTATACATGTCTTGCAACATGTGTAGAATGGTGAACCAGAACGCAAATTAATTGTTAGACGGACTCTTCCTACGCATAATGGAGTAAAAGGTGTTCCGAAAGCAATTATTGAATTCCTTACTTAATCTGGCTCCTATTGGGTTGCCAGAATAGGTTTCTTAAAAGTCAACGCCGGTTTGGTGAATGCTTTGGTGGAAAGGTGGAGACTTGAAACACATACATTCCACATGAGATTGAGAGTGCACAATCACTCTTCAAGACGTCGCAATTTTGTTAGGGCTTCCTGTTGATGGACTGCCTCTTATTGGGGCAACACGGCTTGATTGGGGAGCTCTGTGTGAAGAGTTGCTGGGTATTCAACTACTGCACTTAGATGATAGTTTTGTTAAATTAAGTTGGTTGGCTGAACATTTTGATGACATTGGTCAACATATCATCAATGAGGAACAGCTGCGGAAGTATGCTCAGGCGTGGATTCTAATTAAGATTCATAGGTGGTGCATTATTAGTTGACAAATCAAGTGGTAAAGTCTCGTTGAGATGTCTTCAATTTTTACGAGACTTTAACGAGACAAGGACCTATGCGTAGGGAGCTACTGTACTTAGCTGCTTATATTGTGAGTTATGTTTAGCCACTAATTACAGGATGCAATCTATTGGTGGCATGTGTTTATTATTGCAGCTTTAGGCGTGGGAAAGATTCCAACGCATAGCTCCCAAAAAAATGCCCGACTTCATTGTTGGTCAATCGCTAGGGATGAGGTAACATTGATGTTGTTAATATGCACTTATTTTCATTTGCACATTCAACTTAAAGTGTTGATGGTTTGATATTTTATAGGTGGCGTCGACGTAGACATAGCCATATAGGCAATGACGATTTAACATCATACCGACGATTGTTTGACATTATAAGGAGGCATGATGTAAGTATTTGACATTTTGTATAGCTTGTAACTATAATTGTAATATGCTATATATGGTGTTAATTTAATTGTTCTTTGTAGATTGTTTGGGAGCTATACACTAAGGCTATTATGCATGCAATGTCGCCAGTATACCGAGATGGACATATTGTCTGGAAATCTATTGTGCCATTAATATGTTTTAATGTATGTGAATGGCATTAACCCGATTGAGTGATGAGACAATTTGGTCTTCAACAACCAATTCCACATCCTTCGCTTCAGCCGCAGGAGTTACATGCGTTGACCCTGCGTGGAAAGTACAGTGAAAATTGGTAGAGCATATTGGCATCAGTGATTAACACATGGAATCATAGGCACGAACTATAAGTTGAAAACACTAGCCCACAGGTAGGAAGTTTGGGTCACAATTCTGAGTACATGGTGTGGTACAAACGCAAGACAAAGATGCTTGTCGACCCCAAGAATGCTAGGGCAGCAACTCTGGTATCAAAACTTATGTGAATTAACTTGGACAATTTTTGTTCTTATTAATACCGTTGTGTGTCTAATTTAGTTATCTTATAGGGTGAGGTAGGGGAGACATTAGTGTTCATGGTCTCCAAAGAAGGCAGAGGTACATGGGGGGTGGACGATTTGGTGCCTTATGTCGAGAAAATCATGATTTTAGCTGATGCAGAGGATAGCGTCATTGAGGATGCTGCATCAACTCCACCTCCTTCGCCGGTATTCGAGGTACAACAATTTCATATTCCTGAGCATCGTGTTGAATCTCGAGGTCTTGGAAGAAGGAGAAGGGTTGTTAAGGCCAAAACATATGATTTTTTGACGATGCCTCAATGTCAACATGGGATGTACTATACACCTACACAGTTTGCACATTATCATGGTTCACAACCCATGTATTATTATCCTTCTCAGCAACACGCTCATGCTGGAACTTCGCAACAAGACCCACCTCATGCTCATCAGCCACACCAACTTTCACAATGGATCAAGTATTTAGGACTTCGTTTTCGACACCGACACCAAACATGCCTTCGCCATACGCACTCTAGGTGCCCTCTGTATGACATACCTAGATCTCCATGGTTACAAGGGATGAATCATATGACTGGTGTAGATCTATGCGCCCAATTTTTGTCAGAGGCAGATAATGCTAGTAAACTATCTAGCATAAACGTTGCTACTACAGTGGATGTTGCACAACCAGCAAGAAGAAATCCTACACAACTTGCTAGAAACTGGTCACATTCTTGTGTTCTGACGCTTCCAAATGAAGGTCACGAACATGCTGCAGATGATAGTTGATTTTTTTAATGTTTTAGGTTCATTATATCATGTATTGTATATAAAATTTGTATTTCGTTCATTACACGCATAATGTTATTATCTATATTAATCTAGTTGGTGTTTATAATTAAGTTATTAAAAGAAAAAACACATTTATAAGCAAGTCTAAAAATGCTAACGACAAAGTTAGGTTATAAAGAGACACTTTAAAATTTTCATAATTGTACATTATTAAATTTGTTATCAACTATATGTTTTCTTCATTACTTTGTTCAGAATTGCCTGTCTAAGCTTGTAAGGGACAATTGCGCCTATTGTGACCTTCCCGTCCACATCTACGACATCTCTGTCTTGGTTGTGATTCAACCCAATCCATTTCATTCTGATTCTTGTTGATTTTGGTTGTCCTTTTCTATGAACAGTCGTTGGGTTCGGGACAAGTACCCATTGCTCATCATCAGGTAGCATAGCTTCTTTATTACTCAGCGGCCACCACTGTCCTGAATATGCATGTAGTATGTACTCGTTTATGTACACCGGGTTTATGTACTGGTTGTAGTCAATGCTAACTACACCGCACACAGCAATAACGTGAGAACATGGATAATGAAATGCTGTAAAGCATCCACATTGACAATAATGTTCATTTAGGTTAATTATCCATTCTTGACCACCTCGCTAAGTCACAGGATTAAATGCCTCCTTAACCTCAAACCGCGTTGACTGGATGTCGTATCTACGAACTTGGTGGGAAGATGCTTCCTCTAAATTTTTTTCGCATTGTCTCAACTAACTTGGCACAATATATATTGCCAGCTGTCAAATCTGCCCTCACCTAAGACCCTCGTTGTACAAAGTACTTAACACATCGACTGTATGTTGACTTAACCAAGGCAGTTATTGGAATGTTTCGACAATCCTTGAGTACTTTATTCACACATTCAGACAGGTTCGTGGTCATGTGATTGAATCTACACCCTTCTACATCATATGTCATACTCCATTTATCAATAGAAATGACACTTATCCATCTTCGATATCTGTGCTAGACTCGCGAAATGTTTGTAGTTTTCTGTCAAAAATGTGCTTGCATGGAGTATAGCCTACAATAATAAAAAAACAACATTAGCTATTGAAAATATGACAACGTAAAAAATAATTTTCTGAAATTAAAGGTTATAGACTAATAGCATGCCTAAATTGACTAACATTTTTTTTAGTTTTCCATTTTTGAAGCGATGATTAAAATTGCTTGCAATATGTCGGATACAATACATATGATAAGCATGTGGAGGTTGCCATCCAAAGGCCTCATTCTACATAATAGACTTGATGCTACGATGTCGATTAGAAATGAGACATATGTCTTGTTTATCTGTGACATGCAGACGTAAATGCGATAAGAACCATGACCACGCTTGTAAAGTCTCACCTTCAACCATAACAAATACAAGGGGAAGGACATTGCTGTTGCCATCTTGTGTTGTGACGATTAACAAAGTCCCACGGTACTTGCCATATAAGTGTGTTCCATCAACTTGTATTAGTGGCTTATAGTACCGGAAGGCATCGCCACATTGCTTAAATGTCCAAAAGACTAGATGGAATTACTGGTAACTGCGAATGACTTGATTACCAACAAAAAATTCATCGTGGCAAAGTTGGTAATATGTACCTGGCACATTCCCTTGCATATGCTTAAGCCACCTAGGAAGCATGGCATACGACTCGTCCCAATCACCAAATTCACGAACTATTGCTTTCTATTTGGCCTTCCATGCCTTTTTGTATGTTACTTTGTAGCCCGTCATAGATGTTATTCTCTCTTGAATCAAACTTATTTTCACCGATGGATCTTTGGAGATCATTCCTATACAAAAAATTGAATTTGAAAATCATTAATAATAACATTTTGATATAGATTAACAAAGTCAAGTATTTAAACTTGCCATAAACCTTGTATTTATGAGCAAATCAATTCAGAATCTAACTTGTCATGATTGTTTTTTTTTTTAAATATATAAAATTTCCCTCATATACCATGGGCAACCATTGTCCTTATTTGGGCATTTGCAAACCAATTTTGTGGGTTTGGATTCAACAACAACAAATGTTTGATGCAACTTCATCACATAATGTTTTAATGCATTCTGTACAACCTATTTGCTCTCAAACTATAACCCCACGTATAATTCTTCCCCAACACTCCAACCAGCAGAACATCTAAGGTTGACATCTCCTCCTGATCAAGGTGACTCCAATTAATGTTTGTATAGTGAGAAGAATCATTCCAAAATGGACGTTGAGTTGCACCTGCATAACATTGTTTAATTATTGGTTAATAAAAAAAATGTAAATACATCCATTTTGTGAAATAAGATACTAATTTTGAAAAGCAAACATTTGAAAATAACAAAGACAAAAATATTAAACTTATATAAAATTAGAATATAATAAAATATTAGTAAACAAAAATTGACATCAAATACAAAATAAATAACATAAAAACAAATAATTTGTACTCTATAAATATAATAACCATTCAATAAACGATAACATTAAATAAAAATATATAAAAGGTCAAATAAGTAAAGACGGTCTTGGAAGGGATTTATATCCAATGTGATAAACATATGCATACTATAATAAACTTTGATTGCGATAACAACCTACATGGAATAATCGATCTATTATATTTCTATGTGACACTAATTCCCTGTCATTAGTTACTATTTCATTCGTCAACTTCATAATAATTACTAAACATAACCCTGTCTATAAATTAGTATGAAAGTCTTCAATGAAACAGTTCTATGTGGCAAGGAATTAACGCCACATAGAAATATTGTACTCCGATTATCCCAAATGCGAGGCATCACAATTGTAAGTTGATTATAGTATGTAAATATTTACTTCCGATGAATGTAATTCCCTTTAAACACCGTCTTAACTTATTTCAACTTTTGTATTTTTTTATTCAATATTATTATTTATTGAATGATTATTACATTTATAGGGTGTCAATTATTTATTTTCATTTTATTTTGTATTTGTCTGTCAATTTTTATTTACTAATATTTTATTACATTCTAATTTTATATAAGTTTGATTTTTTTTTGTCTTTGTTATTTTTTAATGTTTGCTTTTCAAAATTAGTGTCTTATTCCACGATAAGATACTAATTTTGAAAAGCATATGTACGACTATTTTATGTAATAATTTTTAACTGCCTGTTTGTATTTAACTTCATCAATAAACATTAACTAATTACACAATAATATAACAGTATTATGTCAAATAAAAATATACCTTCCTTAGATTGATATATTGACAACGGTTCAATCATGCGACTTACTTTAATAGACGTTGTCTCACCATTTGTGTCAAGCGATTCATCATTAGGAATATTATCATCAGATGATTCCTCAACATATGACTGGGACACACAATAGTCGTCGTCGTCATCATCATCGTCATCTGCTTCTACCTGTCTACAGATCACAGATGGTGCCAATGACTCATTGTATGACAAGTTGTATCACCAGACATGTGAGAGTTTATTCCACCACCTTCTAACAGAATTATAGAACTGTCAAGAACTTCTATTTCAACATACATTTCTATTATTGACATTTCATCTTGTTGCTCAAATGCATTAATCATGCATTCTACACCTTCATCATCATATATTTGTAATGCAGTGTATTTACCTTCACTTTTTGAAATTAAAGACCTATATGTAACGGAAGATATAACTTGATTTGTCTATAGTTTAAATTTGTCATGAATATTTCTTTTTAAAAGATTAAAACTAATGTCATGTCTAATTTGTATTGCTTTCTTTGTCCCTTCAAATGTTACTCCTTCGACACCTTCATACATCCTTTCATTTACATACACAAATGCTACAATTGGATTCATGATTCTGTTCAATGTACCTATACAAAAAAAAAAGTAATATTGATTTAGTAATAGATGAAACATGACATAAATAAGAGCGATAATACTTATTACAAAAATACAAATTTATATATGAATATTTGCTAAATTAAATGCATAATAAATCCATATACAACAAAAAATAAATTGATTGATCTATAAATCACTTATTAAAAACACAAATAATGCATGGCAAAATTTATATATACATAATTCTATATATATATATATATATATATATATATATATATATATATATATATATATATATATATATATATATATATTTATATAAACATTTCTATACATATAAATATAAATATATATACAAAAACATACATATAAATAAAAAAGGTAAATTTTCATACTACAACATATATAAAATACGTAAATTTATAATCATATACTAAAACGTTCTCTCTATCCATATATATAAATATAAACTATATGTATAATTATATAAACATTATAAATACATATATAAACAATATATAATTATAAATTGACTTAAAAATATAACAACACAAAAAAAATCAAACGTAACTAGCAATGCAAGTCACATTGTGAGTGGAGGTAAGAAGAAGCTATTTTATAGGCACTAAAATAGCTACTACGAATAGTGAGAATCACAAGATGATGTCACGTGGCATCATCCCGTGATTTCCATTGATAGATTTCCACTAATAGCACCAGCAGAAATCACAAGATGAGGCCACGTGGCATCATCCTGTGCTTTTCGCTAGTGCTATTATTAGAATTTGTCCACATCAACTACCTACGTGTAATTTTAAAAAAAAAAACAAAAATCCTACGTGGATCGATTCTTGCTAGTCTAACTACCGAATTTGACCAGTCAACGGTCAAAAGAGTTCCATGCCGGTAATATGTTTAAGAACAACCCTATTTTAGTATTTTGTTTTTAAAAGTGCCCCAAAATAGTTAATTAGTCAGTGAAATGGAAATATAACTAATAAATAAACCTATAAACAGATCGGCCCATTTGATCCCAAATGCTTAACCACGCCAAACCGTGTTAGAATTAGCAAAGAATAAAGCACTATCATTAATATGAGTACATTATACTTTATCTTCCTATAATCTAACAATTTCTTAATTTTTTTTCTTAAATTTTTTTAAACCTCCCCAACGTTTAAGTAAAACATATCAAATTCTATCAAGTTTATTTAATTTAACTATTGTTTTAGACTTATTACCCACAAAACCATGAATATACCATTTTTTTCATTTTAACCCAACTTTTAAAGAGATTTAGTACACAACAAATAAAATAAGAGCATAAACCGAGAAAATTAAACTAAAGGGACAATATTGTGTACCCTTAATATATTTTCTACATTTTATAAGATTGAAGGGATAGATATCGTAAGCTACCAAAGCAAACAATGCAACTGCTTATGTCTTAAACTCGTGCCCAAGAACCATACAAATTAGAATTTGGATTTAGACCTAATTCAATTACCCAAAACTAGCGTGTGAGGTGAAAGTTGCCCCCCACTTATATACATTACTTTAACCTTATCATTAGTTAACATGAGAAGTCCAACAATACAAGAATACTTATTAAGGAATCAAAAGAATAAAAGTATTTAATGATAAATATATCATTTGTTGCATTATCAACTCAAAAGTGTTTACTCATCCTCCAAACCTTTATATTTTTTAATCCTTGACTAAATGACTAGTGCCTTCAAAACACTTTTTAGTATTTTCCTATTTCTTATTTTCAAGCTAATAACATATTTTGAGACATTCAAAAGATAAGCTAAGGGCAGAACATAGTTTTTATGTAAAATATTCCTCATAGTTTACCAATGCGAGACTACGAACTTGCCCCAAATATACGGATTCTCTGTTTAATTGGAACCCGGCAGCATGGACAAACAGCGTTGCCCTTTCTTCCATACTCTTTACCGCAGCTAGCACACATAACTTGGTGTGCACATGGCAAGAAAATTACGGAAACTTCATCTTTTCCACATATAAGGCATTCTCTATTACCGTTGACTTCTTGTCCTGAAAAATCCTTCACGTTATCTAAGCCTTGCAGAAGCTTAGCAATTGTCTCCCTCTGGGGCTCTGCATCCTCAGACTCACTTGTAGGCAAAGTGGTAGACCGTGCAGATGCTTTAAGACTCGAAATCTCCTGCTCAAGCCTTAAGAGATCATCCTTACGACGCTGGAAATCTATCTCTATCTTCAGGCGTAAAGCCTTAATATTTCTTTTTTTATTAGCCTCAGCTGCTTCCTTAGAACGTTGTTCCTCTTCAATTAGTGCTAAGGCTTCCTCCTTAGCCTTCACCTCTTCCTTCCTCATGACCTGTCATAAGTTATTATGCAGAAGAAATGATTCTTAACAAGCATATGCTCTGATACACAGATAGTTTTATTTATGAAGTAAGCTCAGGAACAAGGAACCACCACCGACCAGAAAATTAAGAAAGCACCAATCAGAAACTGCTGTTTGCATAGCTAAGAGGTTGAATGGAAAGAAAGTTGGATTGAGTTCAATGCTGACAAAAAGTGTCATACTAATTGACATGAATGCAATCAAACTGATAGAAAACTCAGGTACATGATGAATATTTATATGATTCACTTTCCTGATTATGAATCAGAAGACACCAAGAATATGTGTATTTAGGATCATCATGGACTGAAAGACATGAGTTGTTCACACATCCGCTGACAGGCATATATACAAATACACACTGCTATACCTGATAATTGGGAGCAATTTTCTAATTAAAGTGAGCAACTCCAGAATATTAGTAGAATAGATGAATTTATTCAAGTGAAATCACCCCAATTTTAATTGATTTCAAACTAAATATAACAGACAATGCACATAATCCTAAAACACCATGCACATGTATATGCATTATAAACAATGCATAAGAGCAATTCAAAGCACCCTGTTAGGGTTTGTAGGTGCCATGCTGTGTCTTACACAAATGTCCAAAGTCAAATATGTGTCCCATTGAATAAAGCTCCTCTTTTGCACTTTCCATGATTCACAGTGTACATACACTGTTACAAGCACAATCAGTCTGATGTATGAAACGGATGAAAAAGAAAAGACACAACAATTTTATCTTATTCAAGTCCTTAATGGTAAACACTACACTAAATCAGTAATATACAAACACAAGCCCAATAAGCACAAGACATGTAAGGTTTCAAAATCACTCCATAGACTCCAATTTCAAGTTTTATTCAAGTGAAAAATGTTAAAAGCCTTTACCCAGAAAATGTAGATTTCAATATGACAATAGCCAACTGTGTGTTGCACTAATCTAGGCCATATTAATGTCTCATCTAGAAACATATTATTTTTGTTATGATATGAGCAAACCTCAGCTTCTATTGCACGCTGTTTAATCTGAGCCAATTCTTCTTGTATCTCCAATATCTTCTGTTTTTCATCTGAAATATCCCGTTCTATCTTAGCTCTCTGTTTTTCGCAAGCCAGAAGCTTCTTTAAGCACTTTTTCTCCCTTTTTGCAACTTGCAAGCAGTTTGCGACCGACTCTGATGCACTTAATTTAGATGCCTCTAACTCTGCTTTGATTTCAGCTTTCTCCGCCTCAAGTTTTCTGACAGCTGCATTTGCTTGGTCCACTTGACCACTAACCTTTCTCAAGGCATTCTCCATTTCTGAGAGTCTCATCATGGTTGGGTCCTCAAGTGCCTCATCTTTCCCATACTTCAGTTTTTGATTCTCCTCTCTTTCCATCTTGAACATTCTCAGCTCGATCAGATCACTGCTTAGCTTTCTTGCCGCTTGGATTGCCTTCTCCTGAGCCCAATCTTTCCGCTCCTTGACCTGTTTCTCAAGATCCTTTATCTGTTGAACTAGAGTGACAATCACCTCATCCTTCTCATCTTCTGCCTTCTCATCTTCTGCCACAAAATCCAAATTCTCATCAATATTTAGATCAAGCAATTTACTCAGCACAGAGTTCAAGTCATCTTGGTCATTCAGATCATGAGAGTCACCAGGCTGCTCCCCAAGCACTGCAGTCCCAGAAACAGATGAAGAATCCAATTTTGAAACGGTGCTATTGCCAGGAAAGATCAAATCTTTTTGGGAATTCAACTGTTTCAAGTTAGACCTATAACCAGCAGCAAACATTGAAACATTTCTTTTCAGCAAGGACTTCATGGCAGGAGTAAGATCAAGTCTTTTTGGAAATTCAATATCTCTCCGCAACCGTATAGTCATCTTGGTACCATAAAATAACCCGTTCACAGGAAAACCCGAGCCTCCCTCGTTTCCAAATCCCCATCCCTCATTCTCAAGTTCAGTTAAAGAAGGACACTGGTTGCCAACAGGAATTTGGATGGCGCTTGCCTTTACCACATGGAAATTGCTCATGAGGAGACACCACATAGCATCACCTCTACTTAAATCGCGCCTCACTTCTTGCAGCAAAGACACAAGACATGTCAGAGAGTACTCTCCAAGCTTCTTCAAGTCAGAGAACGCAGGCTTGAACTCATACTTGTTCAAGTTCTCCTTTTTCAAACAGGCCAAGGTGTTGTGCATTAGGTTTGCTGCCATATCCATGGCACCATAACAATGTCCATTATGCAGAATCGCTTGGACGGCAACATCCTCATTGTGCCCCAAAGCAACAAGCCTTGACACAATGTCGTTGTATATAATTTCAATGTTTTTCAACACAATGTCTTCCAATTGGTCCTCAGTGCAGAAAACCCAACTGGATGAGTCAACATTAGGGTTTGAGTCGGAATTGGGACCTGAATCATCATGGTATTTATAGGGAACCATCCATTTCTTGTTCAAAATAGAAGATGAATCATAATTGGGTTTCACCGAACGAGCTTTCCGATTCGCTCGATTGTTCTTATTCTTCACAGTGCAACGCATGTTATTATTCCTATCATTTTTGTGAATTAATTTAACATAAGCAGATAATGACGAAAATAAAAAATAAAATGAAAATGAGAACGAAAGGAGAGACTTACAGAGGATATGTTCGGTGGAAGGGAGCAGAGAGCAACAGATACGTGAGTGACGAATTCAGTGTGTACCTGTTCAGTCCAGGGAACTTAGTAGCCACCGCAAGGTTTGTTTTGATTTGGGGTTTGATCAATTTATAGCTTTCTTTTGTGGGCCGTCGTCCGGATAATATTTGGGCCCATTCTCTTCTGTTGTCCAACATTCAGACCCAACATATTTTTGTACAAAGTATCGGTTTTTTTTTTAATATTTGTTTTAGATCACTTTTTTTTTATATTTTTAAAATTCTACTGTTTACATTTGTTGAAAAATAATTTCGTTTGCAGTCTTCTTTTTATTTGCCCACCAATTTGACATTTTATAAAGAAAGTAAAAGAAGGAATGGAAAAAGGTAGAGGACGGCTATCGTGGAGAAGTGTGTGATATGGTCTATGGTGGATAAATATGTAATAACAAATAGATTTGTTGATTAAATATTGAATGGTTAGGATGAATTAATTGTAACTAGGGATGACAATGGGTAGTGTATTATAATACCTGTCTTATACCCACATTTGAAAGAAATACTTGTACCTGCCTCCATATCTATGTAGGTAACAACTTTAATCCGCATTTCCATACCTATTAGGTACTTATATACTTATATCTGCACTCGCTACCCATGCTTTACTTAAGTGTGAAGTCAATAAATCAATAAAAAATTTAATTAAAAAATTTCTACAACTAAATTGAAAATTCATTCTTAATTCATCCAAACATATCTTTAAATCATTTAAACATAATCTTAAATCATGCAAACACAAGTCATAATCAAACAACATAAGAAACATATATTTTTTTCTTTGAAGTAAGAAACGTAACTTTAAATCATCCAAACATAATCTTAAACCAACCTAATATAAATATAGTAATAAACTTCTAAAACTTAACCTTAAAACATCTACACTTCTAATAAATCCTATGACCACTAATGTAAGATAAAGAAATCCTCGAAACTTAAAAAAAATAAAAATCCTACAACTATTGGAATAACTTGTATCGCATGTGAATAAGAAATGTACAAATTATAGTATTACAAACTTCCAAAAAGAAGTGTTAATGTATTTAAGAGATTGAGGCCATCTAAACTGATATGTAAATTGTAACACCGTGTTTTTCTAATGTATGATTTAGTGGTTTAATAACTAAAAGTAGAAATATAATATATGATGTTGGTGATTAAAACAAATAAATGAGTTGTTGTCGTCGAGTGTTGTTTGTGTTGGTTGTTTTGGAATTCCTGTCTGAATTTAGGGAACTGAGAAAACGTTGTTCTTAAGCCAAAGTGAGTATGTTGTTGGTAATTATATGGGCTGTTGAGAGATATACAGTTGAGTTGGGCTAGTTGTGAGTAGTGGGAGATGGTTAAATGGACCATGGGGGTTTAGTGGGCCCGGAGCCTATGTGAGGCCTAAGGAGAGCTTTAAGACATAAAAGCCTTTTTCTCTCTCATTTTCTCTCATCTCTTACTCTCAAACTCTCTCATTCTCTCAATTTCTCTTCAAACCACAAAGAGTGTAGCAAGATTTCACGCTTTAATCCTTTGTTCATGTGTTGAGAAAGGTAGATCTCTCAAAGGTTTGGCTCAAGAGTCTCACATTCTCTCCTCTTCCCCTAAATTTCAGAATTCAGAACTCCTAAAGGTAAAGGGAGCTTACTTTCGTTGAATATATGTCGTATGAAAGTGGTAGTGTATGCATGTTGTTGCGATTTGTGTTAGAACGCATGATTTGGATGAGTTTATGGCAATGTTACTAGAAATGGGTTTCTAGATTTTCGTGGATGATTTCTGTTGGAATGTTATATGGATTGTTGTATGTGTTGAATATGTTGTTGTGGGCTGTTGCATGGTCATATTAAACCTCTATGGGATCAATTTGGGGTATAAATGAGTAAAAAGTTTAGGTTTTCGGGGTTTTTCGAAGAGAGTTCTATTGCTGCTATTTGATAGTTGTTGAACGACTATGGGCCTCGTTGAGCGAGAGTGCCTTGAGACTGATGTGAGACTATTAGGTTGGAAATTCGCTGAGCTACCCATCACGTCGCTAAACGAGTGTTCTTGAGTGGTGGAAATAGCTATAGTGTAAAAGGGATTTGTTGAGCGAAATGTAGTTCGGTAAGCAAGTGTTCATAGAAATCTAGAAATTTTCCAAAAGAGAGGTCGATGAGTAAGTGTGTGGCTCGCTGAGCGAGTGTGAGTATTCCAGAACACCTGGGAGCGATTCGCTGAGCGAATTGGAGGCCCTAGAGAGTGGTGCTCTCTGTTGTAATTGAGTCACTAGGTGAACAATAGGTTTGTTGAGTGAGGAATGTGTGTGCAGATTATGGGGGTTCTCTAGAATGGCTATTCGTTGAGCGAATAGGTGACTCGCTGAGTGAAATGTGGTCGAGAGAAATTTAGAGAAAATCCCTGAAACAAATTTACTGAAAGACTTTAGTTGTTGCTGAGCGAGTGACCCTAATTCGCTGAGCGAAGCTCATGGTCGCTGAGCCAAAAGCCTTCTCAAGGGAAGTTGGTCCTCTGTAAGGAAGGTCTTCGCTGAGCGAACATGTGGGTCGTTAAGCGAATGCAGTGTTCTGTTGTTGATCAATGATGAAAGTGTAGTTGTATGAACTACGGTTGAGAAGACTCCCAGTGCGAGTCTATAGTTGAAAATGTGGGAAGGAGTGGTAGGTTGCTTGGATAGGACCTCCACTTGTCGTTATTGTTATTGCCTGGGATTATACCCATGGAATGTGGGCTGCTTGGATAGGGCCCTGAATGGCAGGTTGTTTGGATAGGATCTCCATTGGTTGTGAATGAATTGTTAAGTGAGGTTTCTCATAAGGTATAAGCTGCTTGGATAGGGCCTTACCTGTTGACTATGCTTGAGGTTGGATTGGGCCTGCATGGCGTTGGTAGTGGTTGTGGACCACGTGTGGTGCCAGTCGGGCCCACGTGGTGTTGT
The DNA here is from genome assembly GCA_004329165.1 of Spatholobus suberectus. NCBI lineage: Eukaryota > Viridiplantae > Streptophyta > Magnoliopsida > Fabales > Fabaceae > Spatholobus > Spatholobus suberectus. Next base: position 86,223,323 of record CM014730.1, on the reverse strand, counting down.
GTTGCTATTGTTATGTTGTTACACAAATATATGTTGTTTGGTTGTTGTTGAATGGATATGATATTGTGATACATGTATTTCATGCATATATTGTTAGCTGAGGTTGTGTAATAGGCCTCATGTCGTTGTGCGGGCAAGCACGTAAGTTGGATGGTTGAAAAGAGTTACAGTTCAGACGAGCCTCGAACCTAGTGCCTGAATAAGACGTGGGGTCTTAAAGATGGGCCTATGGGGATGCGTGGATGGGTGATTTCGCAGAGGGTCAAGGCAGTGCAGGCCTTGTGTCGCGGTGAGCTACTACCCACATACACTTATCCTGACACACCACTAAGCTTATCCGCGGATTAGAGTTTTGGCAATTCCTAAATGGTGCTTGGATAGCCATGGTAGAGGGTGAGACCTAGTTGATTGCCCAAGGTGTTGTGAATCTCTCGAGAGTCGTGTCATCATGCATTGACATAGCTGTGACAGATTAGTTGTGATATGGAGTTCTGGACTGAGAACTCTTGCCATATGAATGAATGTTATTTATACGTATGCATGAGTACGAATGTTTAGAATATGTTGATGGTTTCAGGATTCACATGCTATGTTGTTGTTTTGGTAAGCTTACCCTTGCCTTATTTTGTTGTTGTTAGATATCTTGTTGCTATTGTTGTGCTGGTGTGATTGTGATGATCACGTCCTATGGCATGGAAGCAGATGACAATGCTTTAGTGGATCTAGCTTCTCAGAGTTGAGGATAGAGCTGTGAGTTAGAGACGTTTGGCTTTAAGAGCCAAGCTTTTGTTTCTTTTGTTGTATATTTAGTTTCATGCTTTTTGATAGAGTTGTATAGTGTGACCAGCTATAGGGAGTGAGTTTTGTATCATTCTCCCCTGTTGATGGTTGTATATTGGATTATCATTGATATGGCTCGGTGTTATTCCCTTTTTGTTTGATGTTGATAATGGTATAGATATGAATGTATGGTGAGCAAGAGAGATGGATGGATCTTTCAGCTTATGTATGAATTCGTATATATATATATATATAACAAAAAGAGTAGGATTAGTGGGATTATTTAATAGCGACAGTTGGGTCGTTACATAAATGATAGTGAAACCATTGTATAACTCTGTATGCAACAATGAGCATTAATGAGTTGCATATCTAATTTGTGGTTTTGTTAAATAAAATAAAAAAGATACTAGTGTTTAGTCACAAGCTTGCAATTATAGAAGGACAAAACAAAAAACAAAAAGGTATTAAATAATTATATATATATATAGGTGCGGGTATGGGGCGGGATGGGTACTATAGTACCCATACCCGCACCCATTTCTATTGAATTTGGCAAGTAAATACTTGCCCCCGGACCCATACCCATTAAGTAGGTATTTATCCTACCCATTGCGGATATTTTTGTGGGTACCTATAGGGTCTGGGTCTATTTGTCATCCCTAATTGTAACATTTGTTATTATTTTTACCTAATAAAATTATTTTACACATTGGCCCTCATTAGTGTTTTTGTCTATCCCAACTTAAGGCTATTGCAAGAGAATTTCCAACTGTTCTTTTAGGCATGGCAACATGGTGAGTTGGAGGCGGGTTTCGCTCTCTCCATCCCCGTCTCTGCCCCACAAAAAGTGCAATAGGATCGGGATCGGACTTATAAAAGATAGAGATAAAAATGTTAAACTCATCCATATCTTCGTGAAAGTTTTATCGGACTTGTGGAATCCACTTTATATTTTTTAAAATATTAATTTACTTATATAGTTTTAAATAAATCATATATTAATATATTAATTATGTTTTAATCAAACAATATATAAAAATTAATAAATGACAAAAAAACATCAAATTAAAAAATTTAAGAATGAAATTATATCTTTAGCTAAATGTATAATTTTTTAAATTTTTATTTAATTGTTATTATAATTGTAATTACTTAACTATTAAAATAATTAATTTGTGTTTTTAATATTTATGAAAAATAAAGTATAAAACTAAAACATATATATATATATATATATATATATAGTGGGGTGGGTTCAGGGGCTTACATCTTTGACCCTGACCTCGCTTTCACAAGTTGGAAAAAACTAGAACTTGAATCCGAACTCGATCAAAGAGGGCTTTTTCCTATCAAAGTTGGGACGAGGTCAAACAAGTATCTGTGCAGGCGGATTTTATTGCCATGTTTATCTTTTTCTCCTAACAAGCAGCAACATAGCCCATCCACCTTTGTACTTGTTATGGAAACAAAAATCCATCCTCTGTTTGGCTCTTCCTTTTGATCTAATCGAACCAAGCCCCCAACAAAAAAAAAACTTAAAACTAAAAAATGAAACCATTTTCCTATTTTATCTTAGCTAAAAGCCCTAACAAATCTCCCTTTGAAATCAACCACAACAATTGACGATCCTTTATAAGTTGTGTTTTACGAAATATCATGAACAAAAATCCTTAAGCAGAACAAAGCCACAACATCAAAACCTAAAAGCAATTCATTCATATGAGTCCAATTGATAATAATGCAAGTTTCAAGTAGCCCTAACATTTATGATAAAGGCATTCAGATCCTATAAAGTCAACCCCTTCAGAAACACCTTTCTAATCTCCATTCCTAAGCACCCATTATTGGAACTACAATCTCACAAGACCCAAAATAATGTAGATCCACTGGGAGAAAAAAACTCAACCAATTTTTTTTTTTTTAAAATGAACAAATAAAATGTGCCTAAGTGGAAAGTTTTGATTTTTATTAAAGTAAAAGTAAAAATAAAAATAAAAAAAGAAAAGAGTTATGAGATCGATGGTGAGTAGTGGGACCTCGTTTGTTGTGAGCAGTGGAGATGATGATGTCGATGTTGTTGCTAATAAGGCACTTTGGGAGCATTGTTTTGGAGTTGCTAGAGGCCAAGAGTTGGAAATTGCAACGAGAGCTCATAATCGCAGGCTCGTAGATGTAGAGAAGCGAATGGTGTCGATGTTCAAGGGCTTAATTAAAATGCCAATGAACTTTAAATGTATTATGCTATTTTCAAAAAAGATGGTGACGATGCGTCTAGAACAAGCAACTTGTTATAACTAGTCAAAATTATCAATCCACCATAGACCACTTGATTGGTTGGTCCACCAAAGAATCCGTTAAAAAGGCAATGTGAAAGAATTATGACTAGTACTTTGACTCGTGTGATGCAGGGGTTAATTACATGGAAGGAATTATATTTTTTAAAATTTTAAATTATTTATTATATTTAAATTTAAAATAATAATAATAATATATTTTTATGAATTCATTTCTATGGGTAAAAAAAAGGTAGTAAATAAATTAACAATTATATGAAGATGATATCTCTTATATAATATTGAAAGTCGTTTATATGAATTAGGTACAACATCATTTTGATGACAATAATCTGTACAATAACTCATATGGACAAGGAATTTCTAATCTCTAATTAAGGTTTTCTATTGAAAATATTGTACGTAAAAATAGGATGATTATGACTCCCAAAGCAACAAAAAATGAAAGTTAACTCTAAGTTTAATGTATTTATATCCTCTTTGCAGATCAACAAAATTAAGATTTGAATTTACTTGTCTTGCCAAAGAAGTGTGATTTCTTGTAGCCTTATTTTTTGTTAATGACTAGTATGTTGACCCATGACCTTGCACGGGTCACATGGATCATGTTTATCTTTAAATATGTATTAAAATAGTATATAAATATAATAAGTTAATAAATTTGTCTATATAATTTATGATTATCTATTTATCTATATATTAAAACCATGTCTTCATAAAAATAATTTTTGTTATTGTATTTTTCACTAATATTTTGGAATAACAATATAGGAAACTTATTTTTTTTAAATTATTAAAATATTTATCCTCTAGACAAAAATATAAAATAAATGTAGATTAAAGTGCATAAAGTGTCTTGTTTTTTGCATCTTTAAATAAAAATTGTAATTCAATTGGAAATTATCTAATATTTTTATTCCATATGTCTTTCAGCCCTAACTAGTTTTTAGTTGTTGTATTTATCCAATCAAATGTCTATTATCCACAAATGTCAAAATTCCAATTTTACTTTTGTCTTCGCCAAATGCATGGCATGTTAGGCTATTCTATTTCATTTCACTCTAAGATATATTGCCAACCTTTGGAAGATGCTTTTAGGTGAGAAATAAGAAGTGGAAGGAGGCGACACATGTCAAAAAGCACATTATTTTAATGTATAGTAAATAGGTAAATAGATAATATTTCATTTCTAAAAAGATTGTTATTAAAATAGTTGAATAAAGGTGATTTTATGTTCTTGTCACCTATAAATATTTTAATAGAAATAAAGCTTAAATTTATTTTTAATTTTATAATTTATTTTAATTTTTATTTTGAATTTAATTTCGATCTACTGTCAGCGTAAAATAGTAGTAAGTGTAAAATACTTCAATTAATTAAAAATCACATTAGATATAATTTTAAAGTAATTATTACAAAAATTAACAATTTTCAATTATATGACAATTTATATATGATTGAAGGAATATAAAATTTTTTCACAAAGTTAATATATTATAATTAAATCTTTTATTTTTTAAAAATTTAATCTTTAATCTTCTTAATATTATTTTGTTTAAGTTTTATTTCTAATAATAATAATAATTTTAGTGTTTGGCGTGGTAAAATTAAAAGTAAAAAGAAGTGTTGGAGTTGGACTTGAAGATGAAGATGTAGTAAGAATAGGAGGTTACATGGACTAGAAGATGTAGTGCAAAAACATAAATTTAAAATAGAAGTATGTGAAATTAGTGTTATCAAAACAAAAATAGTCATTGACTCAATAAAACAACTAGATCAATGAATCATTGGTTGAACCAGTGAATTATTGGTTATATTGCATGAATAGGCATATATTGTAGGAACATAAATAAATAAATATATAAAGAAATAAAATAATAAATATATAAATATATAAATAAATAAATTTATAAGTTTATAAATAAATAAACATATAAAGATATAAAATATAAATAATAAATATATAAATAAATACACACACACAATATATATATATATAGATATACTACACAATATATATATATATATATATATATATATATATATATATATATATATATTAACAAACTTGGAACGTTTCTTAATGGTAAGATAAGTTGTTATAAGTGAAGGAGGTCCAATGCTTGATCCCTGCTTTTATCAATTTGTATTTTCGGAGCACTATGAACTTCACTGAGCGTGTAGGGAAGAGTGTTTTGAGCGGGAAACTGATGAACCAAACTATGACCAGTGTCTAGTCCAAGACATTATTTGAGTATATATATATATATATTTCATAGTTAGTCAAATTACATATTCAATAACTTTTTGTAAAATGCAAATTTAACCAATTCAATTGTTGAATTATGTGATATTATCTTCATGATCATATATATCAAATTTCATATCATTTGAACTTTTTTAGATATGTTATCTATAATTGAATATTTACATATATTTTAATATCATATTATACGTTAAAATAAAGAGATGTGATGAACTATTAAATAATTTTGGAATTATATGAAATTTTGTATACTTAATCTAACTAATAAGAATATCAAATTTAACGGTTAGATTGGTTAAATTTACATTCTACAAAAAGTTATTGAAGGTATAATTTGATTAATTTGGCATTTGGTGTCAACTGATCATGACTCATATATATAAAGAGGTCCAATGCTCGATCCTTGCTTTAATCAATTTGTATTTTCGGAGCATTGTGAACTTCATTGAGCTTTAATCATTAGAGCGTGAGACGTGTCTTGTCCAATATATTATTTTAATATATAATAATAGATTGCTATTATCTAAACTATTTTTTGCTACTCCTTGGCACACAATAGACTTAATTGTAGCTCTTACAATTGTGTACATAGATCTGATTTGCTTAATATTAAAAAGCTATACATATTGGATCAATCAATATTTATGAAAATAGTATAAATATTTGTATAAGGAAAAAAAGCTAATGTTGTCATACTTTATATACATTATAGTCCTAACAAAAGGCAAAAAATTTAGTCTATACTAAGGAAGAAACACACGATGAAAAAGTACCAAAAGTTATACCCTAATATGCCAAAAATAAAGACACAGTAATATGTATCCATAAGCACAACAATCAATGATTAGGCAAAAATCAAGAACTTCTTATTAAGTCTTTAAAGTTTGAAATAACAAGGTATGCGAAGAAGATTTTTTTGCTATTGAACGCCATGAATCCACTTTTACCTACCAATGTGGTAAAAAAATAGGCTCTGTTGATCATATCCACACTTTACAAAGCATCTGAAAAAATAAATTATCAATTACAAAAGACAATTAATTAATAAGATTTAAATATCATAAGCTTAAATCCATTTTTGGTCCCCTTAGTTTCACAATTGTGCAATTTTGGTCCCCCTTTAAATTTTATTGCAATTTTTATCTCCCACATTTTTTAAATTAAGCAATTTTGGTCCACCGTTAGTTTGCTATCAATCTTTTAACAAAAATTGTTGACGTGGCACATTAATGATGACATGGTGGTCCGACACATATGCTGACGTGGCACTAGGGGACCAAAATTGCTCAATCGTGATACTTTAGGGACCAAAATTACACAATTGTGCTACTTTAGGGACTAAATTTGCATACTTAATTTTGTCTCAATTTTTTTTATTTTTGTTTATTTTATTTTATTTTCTTTATTTTTTATAAAACAAGATAAAAATGAAAAAAAAATGCAAGAAAAGAAAATGTTGATACTGTTGTTTTTCAATATGTAAAAAGATCAAGTCGTTGAATGTTCCGTTGGCATCAGTGAGTTCTACCAACAGAAGTAATATTGTTGATTAGGCTAATAAGCTTTAAAGGCAGTCAATTAGTGCAGTGATGACTGGTGTCAAAAATCTTTTATTTGATGTGTCACATGTCCTCTTATCTTATTATGCATGATATGTTCTCTCATATCTTATTATATGTGTCATAAATTTCCACAATGTTGATTTTTTTTCTTAATTTATTTGAATAAAGGAAATTTCTACTTTCTAATCAAATGTTTAAGCTTCTTTGATCAATATTAAATATAATTAAATATTTATAAATCAATTGATTTACAATTAAGGGTAATTACCTTAATTGTAAATATTTATTAATTACATAAATTACTTTAATTATATATTTTAAAGTAACATATTTATTTTTATTTAAAATAATCTTTCTTTCCTTTTTTTAAAAAAATATATCATATAATTATCTTAATAAATTCAAATTAAAATATGTACTGGTTGTAATTACCTTAATTATTATAATTATTTTATTGGATATGGATGTTAATTTCGTGGTGGATTTGAAGGAAAAATCAATTTATTTTCATTTAAAATATTATTTATAAGGAGAAATGAATGTAAAATTTTTGTCCATTTCAATTTTTAAAAAATGAATATTTCATATTTAGTTCAAATTAATCGTATATTATTATTTAATTGTCCATTTTAAATTTTAGTCAGTGAAAAATTCAAAATACTATTAAATTATTTCAAATTGACGACATATGTAATAATTAAATAAACAGTGCAATAATAAATAAACAACTTAATATAGAAATAATTTAAATAGAGATTCTATATTTAGGTCAGAATTAATGGTCCATTATAAATTAATTGTTCATTTTAAAGTTTGGTCTATCAAAATGTTATTAAATTATTTTTGAATTAAAAATATGTGTAATAATTAAATAAATAGTGTGATAATAAATGAACAAATTAATATGAAAAATAATTTAAATGGACATTACATGTCAAATGAAAAATCCATATTAAACTGATTAGAAATTTAAGGCATTTTGATTATTTCCCTAAATAAATAATAATTCCATACTTAATTCCATATTTTATTCAATATTTAATTTCATTACAATTATTTCCAATTTAAAATAAATTTTTTCCAAAAATAAATTTCATATTAATTTATTTCCATAAATAAATAAATACTTCATTTTAATTCAAAATTAATCATCTATTTTAAATTGATCATCTATCAAAATACTATTAAATTATTTCAGATTATCAATATTTGAAATGAATATTGATTATAGATTAATAAAAGTTGACACCATTTATGGACCAAATAAGAATTTGATATCATTTTTTTTACCTTTCACAAAGTTAATAATTAAATTTAAATTTATATTAATTAATTTAATTATGTACTTTAAAATAATCTAATTACCTTTGTTTAAAATAATTTTTATTACCTTAATTAAAATATATATTGGTCATAACTCATAAGTACCTTAATTAATTTATCACAATATACATTAGTCATAATTGCCACGATTAATATAATTATGTATTTCTACATATAAAATTAGTACTTTTTTAGCAATATTTAATATTCATATTTAATGAAGAATAAATAATATATAGCCATTTCATGTAATTATCTTAATTATATATATTTAATAAATACATTAACTACTTTAATTACATTAATAAAAATTTACGGCATAACATTAATTTTTTTTCTTAATTTATTATTGAAATAATGAATATTTCCACTTTCGATTCAAATGTTTAAGTTTCTTCAATTAATACTAAATATAATTAAATATTTATAATTCAACTGATTTGTAATTAAGGTCAATTACATTAATTATATATTTATTAAATTAATTACTTTAATTATAAATTTTAAAATGATATATTTACCTTAATTTAAAATAATCTTACTTTCTTTTTTAAAAAAATAGATGTCATAATTATCTTAATTAATTCAAATTAGAATATATTTTGGTTCTAATTACCGGAATTATTATAATTATTTTATTAGACGAAAACATTAATTTCTTAATTAATTTCGTTTTTTCAAAAAATATGTATGTCATAATTTTCTTAATTCAAATTAAAATATATTCCAGTTGTAATTATGTTAATTATCATAATTATTTAATTGGACAAAGACGTTAATTTTGTGCGAATTTGAAGAAAAAAATCAATTTATTTCTATTTAAAATACTATTTATAAAGAAAGGTTAACAAAAAATTTTGGTCTATTTCAATTTAAATAAATAAACATTTTATATTTAGGTCAAATAGGGCTTCGATATCATTTTCTAACAACATTATTCAACACATAAAAATACAACATTATTATACTTCAACGAAATTGTTTCAAAAGAAACTTCTATGCAATGATTAACTCCTCACCGTGCAACCTTGTAATGTGAATAGTGCTAATTGAAAAGGAAGTTGTGTATAACATTATCTTGATAGGGCCACACATGGAAGTATTGGTAGCATTGGTCATATTGAATACGTAGCTTCTTGATCGTAGTATTGGTAACATTGGATAGTAATGAACATAGCAAATAATTGTTGTTAACAGTTCTCTTTGAAGCCAACTATTTGATAACAATTCAACTATTTTAGATACATCAAGACACTTAATTCCCCACGTTTCCATTTTATACTAACTGCAAGTACATGTTTGAATCAAGACGTGGGCTAGGGTGGGAAACCCCTCCATATCTCCCACGGTGGGAAATTAATTTTCCACCCTTAGATCTATTAATTTTTAAATCAATGGTTGCGATTTTTTATTTTCCTTTTTTCTTTTTTCTTTTTCCCCCTTGTCTTTCCTAATTTACCCAACCTTCTGCAACCCAACCACCACCGACGCGATGAACTCTCACCCAACCACCACCGACACATGACCACGACTAACCCAACCACCACCAACGCATGACCGAGTGTGAGGAGGTGCGCAAAATTAGTCATTGAAGGTAGACTGCCGAGGACATTGAAAAGCTTTCGTTGTTTCAAGTCTCAACACCTCCATCACCCACAAGTGTCTAAAAGCAACACAACAATAATGGAAGAAACAGTAAAGGAAGTGGTCTCACAAATCCCCAAATGGAACCCAACAACCTTTGCCAAATCAAAACCACGAAACCCACACAAAAACACAACCTTTATCAAAAGCAGATCTTGCTTGGTGTCTAAATTGATGGTTTCTTGCAGGGGTTCACGAGTTGATGCTGCTAGATTTTGCCATTCTGGTTTTGTGCGTGGGTTGTAGGTTATTGGGTTGCTGGGATTTAGGTTTGGACTGTGGGTGAATGAGTAGAATTTTTAAATCTGGAGAAGGAAAAAGAAAAAGAAAAAATTTCAATGTTTCAGGTGAAGAAAAAATTTCACTGGTCTAATTTCATTATTCAAATACGAAAATTAGAAAGGGGGGCAGTGTATTCATAAACATTGGTTAAATACTTAAGACAATTTCAACGTGTTACACAACTAAAAACATTTGAAGGCCGTTCGGTGGTGAGGCTTGGTGACCTCTAGCAGCAACTCATAGTGGTACTTAAGCTCACTGTGTATTGCTAGTTTGAAGGTGTGACTGGGTTTCAAATGGAGAAGGAGAAGGAGAAGGGCAGAGGGGCAAATTGGGAAAAAGAGAAAAAAATAAAAGAACAGAAAAAATAAATCAAAGAAACAATCTTGACCTTTGGTTAATAAAATAGTATATCTAACGGTCATGGTTTTCTTTCCCACGATGGGAGAGATGTCAGCCTCTCCCACCCTAGCCTGCACCTTGAATCAAAGCTGACGTGAGGAATGTCATCAGTCAAGATTAACCAAACTAAAGGCAATGAAAAGACTCGAAGAATAAAGTGATAAAGCCAAATCTCAAAAAGAACCATTTACTGCCACCAGAAATTTAAGGAGCTTCCTATTTTATATCATGACAATTGAGCTTCCACCACCAAGACCCAATCTAAAAAATAAAAACAAAAACAAATCGTCATTGTGATAAAAAAAAAAAAAAAAAGAGGATGGAAGACAATAAGCAACTACACAGAACACAACTTGCAAATTTGAGTCAAAAGATAAATACACATTACACAACTTGCAAATTCGAGCCCAAATATAGATACACATACACATCCCAAAATATTTTTTGAAAAATAGTGATTATGAAATAAAATTAAAATTTTAAAAAATATTGACTTTTTGTACCAAAAACAATTAACCAATCTTCAACCCCTGATGAACAATAGATCATTCATTCCACCCAAAGTCAAACCAACAAAAGCAACCTTCAACAATAATAGGCCATCAAGAGCACTACCTCATCAAAAACCCAGAAAGATAAGAAAAAACAATAAGTGAGCAAACACAAAAATCCAACATAATCAGAAAGAATGATTGAAAATGTTATATAAATAAAAAATAAAAATCAGAAAGGAAAAACAACATTAGATAAATAAAGGGATAATACATCAGTAGGTCCCTGAACATTTAGGTAATTTTTATTTAGGTCTTTATACTATAAAAATTTGTGATTGAGTCCTTACTCTTTTAATTTTTTTTAATTGGGTTCATGGCGTTAAATTGTTGTAAATATTCCACTAACTTGGACATAATATTTTCGGGTAAGGACTCAATTAAAAAAAATAGTATAGGGACCTAATTAAAAATTATCTTAAAGTTTATGGACCTACTCAATAGTTTAATCTTATTTTTATTTTTATTTTATCTTGATTTGGCCTTTGTTCTATTTTAGGAAAAAAGAAAAAATTATAGAAAAGGGAAGAAAGCATGTTCCAATATTCAAATGTTATTGCATTATTATTATTATGTGACTAAATTACATTTTTGGTTCTCCTATAATTCTCAATCCGCGATTTTGGTCTCCTTATTTTTAATTCTTCAATTTTAGTCCTCCAATTTTTAAAAATTCTAAATTTTAGATCCCTTATTTTTAATTATACAATTTTAGTTCTCCAAATTTTAAAAATCTTCAGTTTTGGTTCAACCGTTAAATGTTCATCTATTGATTATTAATGTCTTAACGTTGACTATGACGTGACATTAGTCTGTTAAATATTATCTATCATGTATTCAGTCCAATGCCACATCATAGTTAACATTGAGACATTAACAGTCAACAGATGAACATTTAATGGTTAGACTAAAATTGAAGATTTTTAAAATTTGGGAGACTAAAATTACAGAATTAAAAATAACTGCGAAGTACTTACTAGTTTTGTCGATAACTAATCTCTGCCAGAAATTTGGCTAACTACTTTTAATGAAGTATTTTCTCCCAACTACCTTTTTTTCATCCACAAAACTCAAACCCAAGACCTTATTAGATTAACATAATGTTAGTAAATTAAAGGTTAAACTATTGAATAGGTCCCTAAACTTTTAGACAATTTTTTATTAGATCCTTGTACTATTTTTTTTAATCAAGTCCTTAATCTTTTTAATTTTTTTAATTTGGTCCCTGGGGCAAACGACAACCAAACGGAAGTTAACCCTAAGGACCCAATTAAAAAAAATTAAAAGATTAAGGATTTAATTACAAATTTTTATAGTATAGGGACTTAATTAAAAATTGCCTAAAAATTCAGGGACCTACTGATGTATTATCCTATAAATAAAGTATCATCATGAAGTAAACCCCTCCACAAAAACAATCACAAACAAAGAAGACGTAGAGTCACAATGATATTAGGCAAAAACATGGTTGAAAAAAAATAAAGAAATCGTGGCTACAAATAAAATTATCAGGAAAAATTGTATGTTCAAAAAGTTTCAAAATATAAACTATTATTAACAATTTTTGACATTGCTTCACTTTTTTAGGTCAAAACACGGTTGCACATCAAGGAAAAATAAATAGTTTAGAATTAAGAAAATGTAGGACAGTAGATTTGTAAATTTAAAAGGATTTTCAAAGAAAGATGAAGAAAAATGGTATTTAGAGGATGTTCAATTCATCAAAATGGTGTCTTTGCTCACCTAAAGGATTGTTGTATGCTTGCATGGTTTGCTCTAAAGGCAGAGAATGATTGTTTTTCTTTCTTTAAAGAAATAGAAAGGTTTGCCTTTGATTGAAAAAAAAGTGATTGATCAATTGGTGGGTGACAAGCAATCAACCCTTCAATTCTTGATATTGTTGAAGTTATTTTCCAAAATGTGTAGCAGTAATGGTGCAACATTTAATTCCCTCAATGAATGCGCAAAAATAATTGTGCAATCACTTATTTAAATTAGGGGTGGCAAAATAATTCATTTATTCATCATCTATCCAATCCATCTACAAGTAAATCCATTCAATCCATCCATTATACAAAAAAATAATAATGGATTGGATCCAATCCATCCATTTAATTTTATGGATGGTTAGTGATCAATCTACTATTTTTTCAAAATCCATCAGATTACATTAAATAAAAAATAAAATCCATTGGATAAAAAAAATAAAAAGACATGTCTAATCATTTTTTTTTCAAAATAATTTGTTTTTTGGTCTTATAATTAGATTTCCATTAAAAAATAGAGTAGCCATTAAAAAAATAAAAAATTTCTAATTAGGTTTAAAAAATAATTGCTTAAACCTAAACATTTATGATATAGCTAGTTGGTGATTCAAATCTACATCCTGGCTATTATGTGCATTGCTAAGAAATTACATTTAATTTTTGTCGATTCTCCCTCCACAAAATTAGAGTTATTGAAATATGTTTTTATTTCGAATTATGATAAAAAAATTTCAAGTTTCTACATTTTGAAGATTCCTTGGTAGTTGTTTTCCATTTTTCCTTAAACATAACATCTGTGGTAACTTGAAAGAATATTATTTTAACACGATAGAATTGGAGAGAGAGAGTGGGAGAGAGGAGAGAGAAAGAGAAAAGAGAGAAAGGGGGAGAGAATATTTTAAAAATAAAAATTATTTAATTTTTAAAATATAATATTTTTGTGGATAGATTGGATATTCATCCATCAAAAAAATGTTAATGGATGGATTGGATTAGATTTTATCAGATGGATCATGGATGGATTGGATTTTTTAAATGAACTTTTAATAGATCAAAATGGATTAATGAATTATTTTTATCCAACTCATTATAATCTGACTAAGAATTTATCCAATCCATTCGCTTGTCACTCCTAGTTTAAATTACTAACAAAAAAATAAATGGGATCAATTAATGACACAGTAATTGCACCATGTTTCCTCCTACTCACTCGTTTCTTTCCATATATGAAAGTTGGGTTACCCCTATTTTGAGCAGGAAAGAACTATGCTAGTATACATTACTTTTATATACTGCTTTTTTTTTTACATGTCACAAACATTATTAATTTTTTTAAAATAAATTTAAATATTCAGTTTTTAATAAAAGTGTTTTTAAGATTTATTTTATTATTATCAAATTACTTAAATTTTTATATTAGGTGTTTTATTTTTATTTTTATTTTAAAATTTTATTCCTTTTCAAGCCTATTACTTAAATTAACGTTAATTTAAAATTAATTTTTAAATCTTGACACATAATATCAAATTGAAGATATTTTTATACCAAAAAATTAAATATTTTTTTAAATAAAATAAAATTTGAAATTATTATAATTATAGTCAATCTCATTTTAAATTTAATTTTCAAAATTTGACATATCATATTAAATTATTTTTATAATTTTCCCCCTAATATTAAAATTGACATCTCTTTAATTTAGTCAAATCTAATAAAATAAAATATTCATTATTAATAATAAAGAGATAAATTAAATCTTTTAAATTTTGTATTATCAAGTCAGTCTTTTAAATATTAAAAAAAAAGTTGTAATATCAAGTCAGTCTATAAGCAATGTGTTTTTTTCTGTACCAAAAAATATTAAAAAACTCAAAATGTTAGACATTAAAATTGTTTCTATTAATATAAAATATATCTAATATAAATTAGATTGTTACTATATTATAAGTCTACATGAACAATATAACATATTATATTAATATTTAATGAACTGATAGTATATATCAAATTTTTATGCCGATGAAATTGGCTATTGTAAACTTACAATGTTTAAATTAATAATGTAATTTTCGTGAGATAAAAACTATATTAACAATATATTAATTTTGGTACACTGATAGTACAAATATTTTTACATTGTTAACTAATTTACATATATATGATTTTTAAAATAATTATTACAAAAGTGATCAATTTTCAATTATATAACAATAAATGACTAGATAATGGTGTAAAAACTTTTTACAGTCATGATATTTTCCAATTAAATTCTATTAACAAAAGCTAATCCAACATTAAATTTTCAGGATATGACAATTTTTTGTGTAGCCTGAGAAGTGAGAACCTGTACATTGCTCCAACTAGACCTTATATGACAGGAAATAGAAATTTTGTTTCTTCCCAAGGTCCGAAAGCTGATCCAGATTTTGGGTTCATTTTGATAATGTTAGAAATATCTCTAGGAGTTTCTTTTCATTTTGATAAAAGTTTATTAGAGATTGACATGCTTGTATATTAGGAAATTGTAAATTTAGTGTGTATCCCTAATTATGTGCCACCATATCATGTATATCCCTAATTATGTGTCATTCCTATAATTATGGGATTATATTAGGGTGCTTATTTTAGGAAGGATATGAGGTTGATCTTCGCTAGGCTGTGTATATATACACTGCATGTACAACAAAGATAAGACAAGAAATATAGTTTCTCCAATTCTTACATGGTATCAGAGCAGGTTCATTAAGGACCTGACTAAAACATATTTATCCAGCCATCATGGGGGATAAATCAGATTCAGATGCCTCAATTTAGAATACTGTTGATAGAAGAGGCCCTTCATCACCTTATTATCTCAACCCATCGGACAACCCAGGGAATGTCTTGGTATCCTGTCCTCTTAATGGTGAGAATTACCCAACATGGGGTAGAGCCATGATCAATGCCCTTCGTGCCAAAAACAAGGATGGGTTCATTGACGGCACCCTTGTCCAACCAGAATCAAATGTCAATGTGCAAGATTGGATTGGATGCAACTCAATGGTAGTCGCATGGATTTTTAACTCATTGAAGAGCAACCTTCATGATAGCGTTGCCTTTTATGAGAATGCTATTGATATGTGGAAAGATATAGAGGAAAGGTTTTCGCAAGGAAATACCCATCGTGTTCATGAGTTGAAACGAGAAATTACTCTGTCACAGCAAGGAGATCTTTCTGTTTTAGCCTATTACACCAAGCTAACAAGATTGTAGGATGAACTTAATACCTATTCAAAGGTTCCTCAATGTATCTGTGGAGTTGATCAGTGAGCATTAAATGGAAAGGTTGCATCATTTTTATAGGACTCAATGATTGTTATAGAGTAGTTAAATCACAAATTTTGACCATGGAGCCACTCCCAGCCTGTCCAAGGCATATACAATAGTTTCTAGAGAGGAAAAACAATTGTTGATCACCTCTAATAAAAGTCCAAATATTTAAGGCCCTTGTATTTGCTACTTGGAACACAAAGAATCTCGAACAGAGGAAGGATCACTCATAAGAAAAAATAGGAAATAGACTGAAATGTGAACATTGTAAGAAATTAGGACATGTGAAGGAAAAATGCTTTGAGTTGATTGGCTATCCATAAGTTTGGAATGTATGGAGGAGACCATTCAGAGGAAGAACTAATGCTTCTACAGCTAATCAGACTACTTCTTATACAAAGGGTTCCCACTAGCCAATGTCCTCATCCATTGTTGGTCTTACTCGTAAGCAATATGACCACTAATGACCTTGCTTGGTGACAAAAAAGAAAAAGAAAAAGAAATAATGTAGCTAAATTTTTTGGTAAGATCTCTTAATTTTCAAACCATTGCACATAATGGATATTGGATACTAGTGCATCAAACCACATGACATCTTGTTCATCTACACTTGAAAATTCATCCCACCTACAACATATGTCACTAGTATATCTTCCAAGCCATCTTTCAGTCAATGCACATGGCAATGTCACCCTGACTAATAAAATCACCCTTGACAAAGTCTTTTATGTGCCTCAATTCACCTACAACCTGTTATCGGTTAGCAAATTAACAAAGGCTTTAAAATGTGCTTCCATTTTCTTTCCTAACTTTTGTGTTTTACATTACCTTGTCATGAGGAGGGTGATTGGGGATGGGTGAATTAAAGGATGGATTATAGTACTTCAAGGATATTTGTACTCAAAGAGTGGTAGCAACAATATTGGGATCTAATCCAAGCTTGCAATTATGGCACCAACGTTTAGGTCATCTCTTTTTTGATCGCTTGTCTCACATTTCCATTATAGCAAAACAACCTTGCCAACATGTTGACAAGTGTTATGATATTTGTCATCGCACTAAGCAAACACGTGTTGTTTTTCCTTTAGGCTTCAATAAATTATTGTTTTCTTTTGATCCCATACAAATTGACATTTGGGGTCCTTATAAGACTGCTTCATTCAATGGTGTCCATTATTTCCTTACCATTGAGGATGACTATAGTAGATGCACACGGGTCTATTTACTTCGTTATAAATCTAATGCGTACTTTAACCTTGTTCATTTTCATACTACGATTAAAACTCAATTCAATTGAAACATAAAGCAAGTCCGAAGTGACAATCCATTAGAATTTACCTCAGGAGTGATGTAAATTTTTTTTACAGAACAAGGCATCATTTACCAGTCTTCATGTGCCTACACACCCCAACAAAATGGAGTGGTTGAAAGGAAACATCACCATCTCTTAAAAGTTGCTAGAGCCTTTCGCTTTCAATCGAGGTTGCCTATACACTTTTGGGGTGAGTGTGTTCTTAGTACAACTTATCTCATCAATCACATGCCTACAACAAAGTTGGATAGGAAGACTCCTTTTGAATCCTTATTTGGAACCTTCCCCTCATATTTATATTTGCATGTATTTGGGTGTCTTTGTTATGCTCACAATCCCATTAAGCATAAGGATAAATTTTCACCACATTCACAAGCATGTGTCTTCATGGGTTGTCCCATGGGAAAGAAAGGTTATCGAGTATATGATCTTGAAACAAAACAAATTTACACTTCTGGAGATGTCATTTTTTATGAAGACCACTTTCCGTTTATGACCTCTAGTATGACAAGTCCATCACCTTAAAAGACAGTGATTGCTTTACCTATTTAAGAAGGAAACATTGACTATATTCAACCTACCCCTAACACACAAATCGTGGCAACTGACACTCTTCCTCTTGAACCAGAGCTTGAGCATAATGATCCATCACCAAAACCCAATATTGTTGCAAGACCACATCGAGATAGACAAATCCCAAGGCATCTTAATGATTATGAATACAATCTTCTTGGAGTAGTATCCTCTATTACATATGCATCTAATTCAGCATCCTTAGGTACACCATACCCTTATCTTGTCACCTTTCTTATTCACGTTTTTGCCATTCACACCAAGTTTTCCTCTTAGCCATCTCCACTCAAGATGAGCCTAAAACTTTTTCTTAAGCACAAACAGATCCCAAATGGCGTGAAGCCATGGATACCGAGCTCATGGCATTGCAAAACAATAATTCTTGGTCCCTAATGTCATTCCTGATTGGCAAGAAGCCTGTTGGTTCAAAATGGGTGTACAAAATTAAGCGCCATACAGATGGCAGTATTGAACGCTATAAAGCTCACCTTGTTGCCAAAGGTTATACACAGGTTGAAGGTGTTGATTTTATAGAGACATTTGCCTTAGTTGCCAAGCTCACTACTGTTAGATGTCTTATAACTGTAGTTGTAGTTAAATAGTGGAACCTATCTCAGTTGGATTGATTGGACAAATGCCTTTTTACATGAAGATTTGAATGAAGAAGTTTATATGCTTCCACCCACAGGTATGCTCAAGACAAGTGACAAACGAGTCTGCAAGTTAAATAAATCAATTTATGGACTTAAACAAGCATCTCGTCAGTGGTTTGCCAAGTTATCCATTACATTAATCAAGTATTCTAAGGTAGACCACTCTCTATTCACCAAGAAACTAGAAAGTTCCTTCACAGTAGTGCTTGTATTTGTTGATGACTTGATTCTTGCAAAAAATGATCACACTCAATGTACTAATGTAAAAGCATATCTAAGGGAATGTTTTCGCATTAAAGACATTGGCAAATTAAAATATTTTCTTGGTTTGGAAATGGCTTTCTTACCTACTGGCATCTCCCTATGTCAATGAGAGTATACAATTGACATCCTAGAAGAATCAGGAATGAGAGGTTGCAATCAATCTCCATTTCCCATGCTCCAGCAACAACATCTTCTGTTAGATTCTAGTCCTATTCTTAATGATCCTAGTCAATATCGTTGCCTTGTTAAAAAGCTTATCTATCTAACCATTATTAGGCCAAACATTACATTTGATGTCCACACTTTCAGTCAATGCATGCGGTAACCTAGACAAGCTTATCTTGATGCTATGATGCATGTTTTGCGCTACTTAAAGGTTGCACCTGGTCAAGGCCTATTTTTCCCATCTTGTAATGATCTACATCTTCGTGCTTTTTGCGATTCATATTAGGTTGGTTGTCCATTAACACGAAGGTCCACTACTGGCTACTTTTTACAACTAGGAAATGCTCCAATATCTTTAGTTTGAAAATGAATAATTTAGAGTGTTTTTTAGGAAGTTGTTATTTAGACTAGTGTTTTAGCATGCGTAATATATAGGATAAATATTTATTTTATATAACTAAAATTTATAATTAATAAATACTTTTGAATATATAAATTATATGATAATTAATTTTATAATAAATAAATATTTTTAAACATATAAATTATATTTTAGATTTACAATAAATAATTTATATTGTGATACAAGATCATTTTAACTATTAATTTTTTTGTAAATATTAAAATCTAATTTAAAAATAAAAATAAAAACAATAGATTAAAAGAGGTAAAGGGTTAAGAAAAACCCCTAAAAACGCTTCCGTTGAAGGAAAAGTATACAAAAACACTCTTGTTGAAAAATAACTCCTCAAAATACTCTCGTTTAAGATAACTATTCTAATTTATATAGAAAGAGAATTTAAAATATTTAGGATGTGGTTTAAATTTAAAGATATTATTAATTTGTTTTTAAGATTAAGATGTTGTTAGTATTTGAATTTTGTATTACACTTTAACTCTATATATAGAGTCCTGGAATAAAAGTTTAATAAACTTCTTCAAAACATACATTTTTGTGCTCTTCTTTTGATTCTGGCCTTTTTTTTTTTTTGGTCTTCTTCATCT
Organism: Spatholobus suberectus; assembly: GCA_004329165.1. Classification (NCBI taxonomy): domain Eukaryota; kingdom Viridiplantae; phylum Streptophyta; class Magnoliopsida; order Fabales; family Fabaceae; genus Spatholobus; species Spatholobus suberectus. The sequence goes on along the minus strand of CM014730.1, from coordinate 86,203,169 downwards.
ATAGTCTGTTAGTCCTTCATCAAATTTAGGACAAAGCTTTTGTTTTACAGTTGAACTTTGATCACTTCTATATTAATCATTTATTTAATCACACAATATTTATGTTCAAATAACACCTTACAGTCTTTCTCCAATAGTTGAGAAACACTTAAAATTGAAATTAATTTTTGATGTTTTATATGTTTATGAAATTAATTAAAAAAATTTAAGTGTTGCCAAACTATTGGAGAAAGACTGTAAAGTGTTGTTCAAACGTAAAAATTGTGTGATTAAAAATACAAATAATATAGAAGTGATCAAAGTTCAAATGAAAGGCAAAAGATTTGCCTTAGATTTAATGAGAGAGAAGCAGACTATAGATGACGAAGATGAAAAAAATTATTAGAATAAAAAAAAAGAGCATAGAGATGGATGTGTTTTGAAGAACCTTGATGTTCAAAAAGAGAATGAAGATGTAGATAAATAACCACCTTCTAATATCTATCAAAGTGCAATGTTGCTACCATGAAGACCATAGAATACAAAGAAGTTGAAACTGACTAAAAATAAATAAATTCAATGAAAAAGAAACTCAAGTTAAATGTAGAGGTAATCCCACCCAAAAAAGATAATGATAAAAATTATACGCAAAATAAAAAGAAGAAAGCAAAACAAGCATCAATTAGAAGAAAGCCAAATTTCAAACTTGAAATTCAAATTGGATTTCCACATATACTAAGGGAAGGAGAAATATTAAAAATATGTCTGAATATCTTTAGTTTGAAAAAGAATAATTTAGTTTGTTTATGAATTTATTATTTATGTTTTAAATTTGGAGAATATTTTTTAGATTTAAAGATATTATCAAATTTTTTAAGATTATGATTTAATTTGTTAATATTTGAATTTTGTATTATACTTTAGCTTTCTCTCTATATAGTTTAAAAAAATTTAATAACCTCGTCTACATTTAATTTTATTTTTTTTTACAAAAATCCCAACAAAAGGTGGATATTGTATTGCTTAGAAGAGTAAAAAAAGAAAAGGCTTTTGCTGTTCATACCTACCTATTTACTAAACACACCTCTTTTTTTATATATTTTTTTATTATCAAATATACTTTTTTAAATCACATTTTCCCCCTCCCATGTTTATTATTCTTTAAACCCTATTTTTGCATCTCATCTTTATTATTCTTCAAACTCTAATTTTGAACCCTCATCTTCACCCAATATTCATTATTCTTTAAACCCTGATTACGTAATATCACGTTTTTCATTAAAGTGATACATGTGTTTTCCATCAAATTTGTACATAATATTATACATTTTCATCTATGTGACACTGCGTTTGAAGGTGTGTCCAACGTCGACTTCGTCTATTATACGTTTCAAAGTTCATGACACTTCGTTTTATCACAACTTTCAATTTACAAAATCGTGCATTCATTAATTTATTAACCTCTATTTCTCAATGTCCCGAAAGTGAGCGTATGCGTACGATATCAACCTCTCAACTTTCAAATTTTTTTTACGAAAGACAATTAATCGCGTGCATTCAAGGTAATCTTTTTTATCATAAAATTGTGTGCGTTCAGTAACAGGTACGCTCCCTTAAATTTGTTTTTGTTGTTACTATCGTAAATCACTTTCCAAAACATCTTCCAATCCTGGAAAGTAATTTCTGGAATTATATTTTTCGTGAAAAAATGTAGCTTTGAAAATTAGTTTCTAGAATTAAAAGATGCTGTTCCAGGGAGTTGTTTTCAGAACAATAAAGGATTCTACGAAAGTCATAAACAAAGAATTATTTGAAAGAAGAATAAGTGAGAAGGGTATTTAAGTAAATTCAGATACTAAAAAGAGAGGTGTTAATATAGAGAGGTGTAAATAGCAAAATCCAAAAGAAAAATAAGAGGAAAAATAGAGTTTAAGAATTTTGGTGGGTTCAGCCCACAATTGTTTTCCTCCTTCTTCTTTTTTTTTTTGAGAAGTGACTTTGGCTTTAATTCAAATCTGAGAAATTTTTGTACATCAGAAACCAAAAGTGAGGAGACCTGTATTGGATGCTCCTCAACCCAAATACACTCATGAAAATCAAAAGCTAATTGTGCCAACCTATCTGCTACTCTATTAGCTGTACGCGGTGCAAACAACAGTTGAGTTTTACTGTTTGCCACACAAAAACATTCACTCAAAATAGAATGGAAATAGGAGGATGTTGAAACCTCTGTTCTACACCTCTACAATGACAACTATTTACAGTCAGTATCAAAAATCACCTCCCGTAAACAAAGATTAGCTGCTAAACGAAGCCCCTATCTCAAAGCCATAGCCTCTGCAACTCTTAGTTCGAAACATTGCTCAGTGAAATACGTCCCAACTGCAACAGGTTAGCCTTCATGATCTCTAAAGATAATACCCAATCCTATTCCTATATTTTTCTGCACTGAAGCATCTATGTTAGCTTTGAAGAAGTTCTACAGAGGAGGAAACCAAATTTGGTTGGCTATATCTGTGGTATGATGAGCAGGAAGTTGTTGTTTTAGACACGTTGCTATTAGCCCTTTGCCAGAACCTGATCCCAATCCTGTTTTTTTGCCTTCAAAAAGCCATAGATTTCTCCTATTCTAGATAGCCCACATAATGCCAAGCACCATGCTAAGTGATTCCTTATCCATCGTATCAACGCACCAATGAACCCATTGATAAATGTTCATACTAGCTTGGGAGTCAGATCGCAGGGATAACAGAGAGGCAAACCAAATTTTCTTTGCCTCAGGACATTGCAGGAAAACATGAGAGGTAGTCTCCGTTTTCTCACCACAACACAGGCAAATTACATCTGTTGTTATCTTCTTTTCCACAAGTCTAGCTCTCACTGGGAGAATGTCTCTGACAGCCCTCCAAACCAGGTGTTTGCATCTTGCCAAAGAATTAGTTGACCGAATTTATTTCCAGAAAGATCTGTTTACCTGACTACTGGAACCCACAGGAGGAAAATTAGCTGCAAGTGCAGATTGGTAACCTGATTTCACAGAATATTTGCCATTTTCAGTTTGTTTTCAGGCTAAAACATTGTTGTCTGCTTGTTGCTTTAGAGGAATGGACAAGATACAGGAGCATATAAAGTTTGGAAAGAGATCTCAAATTTTCCCCACATTCCAACTTCGGGTATCTTCATAGAATAGGTTTGCTACTACCATGTCATTTCCCTCCCCTTGAACCAGTTCATCTAGTCCTAGGAGTTTACCATAGTCGGGTATCCAACAGTCCCACCACACTTGTGTATTCAGTCCATTCCCAATCTGCCATTGAACCCCTTTCTTCACAACCTCCTTTGCTGATAGAATACTATTCTAAGCAAAGCTAGAGTTGTAGCCTTTCCCTACTTCCAAAGGATGCTTCCTAAGAAAGTATTTAGCTCTCAGGATCTTTGTCAAAAGTGCATTCTCCTTATCAAGAATTCTCCACCACTACCTTGCTGACAGAGCAGTATTGAAAGATCTAACCATTTTAAACCCCAATCCTCCTTCTAGCTTAGATTTAGATAACTTCTTCCAACTTAACCAATGTTGCTTCCTTGCATCAATCTCCCCACCCCAAAAGAATTGTGTGCAGAGTCTTTCTATGTAATTACACAAAGACAAAGGTAACTGAAAACACCCCATGACATAAGTTGGGATTGACTGTACAACTGCCTTTATAAGAGTTTCTCTTCCTGCTCTTGATAAGGATTTCTCCTTCCACCCCTTTAGCTTTTTCCATACTCTCTCTTCTACAAAATTAAACACTTGGGTTTTTGACTTGTCAATGATTGTAGGCAAACCCAAGTATTTATGGTGTCTTTCTACTGCCTTAATTCCAAGTATATTTTCAAGCTCCATAATTCTGGGAGTAGGCACATTTCGGCGAAAAGAAAGCTCCAATTTGTCAAGATTGATTCTCTGTCTTGAGGCTAGTTCATATGTTTTGAGAATACTTGAGAGTTCTATAGCTTCTTTAGTTGTTGCCCGAGTGAAGATAATGCTATCATCTGCAAAAAATAAATGTGAGATTATAGGAGCTCTTGGACATATTCTTACCCCATGCAAACTGTTTACTTCTATGGCTCTAAGGATCAATTCAGAAAGTGTTTCAGCACATAAGATAAACAGATATGGTGATAGTGGGTCCCCCTACGGGAGACCTTTGTGGGGTTTAAAGCATTTCTGGGGTTGGCCATTTAGCATCACAGAGAAAGAGACTGTATTGACACATTTCATCACCAAGTTAACCCACTTTTCGGGAAAGTCCATTTGTTGGAGAACACATTCAAGGAAACTCCACTCCACTCAGTCATATGCCTTTGACATGTCTAATTTCACTACCATGTATCCCTTCTTTCCTTTCCCCTTTTGTTTCATATAATGAAAACAGTCATGAGCAATTAAAGCATTATCAGTTATCAACCTTTGAGGCACAAAATCACTTTGGAATTCGCCCACCAGAAGAAGGAGAAAAATCTTTAGCCTGTTTGCTATAGTTTGTCACTATTTTGAGCAGAACATTGCATAGGCTAATTGGGCAATACTCACTGGCATGGTTGGGCTTCGTCACTTTTGGAATGAGAACAAGCAAAGTTGTATTTATGGTAGCAGGATCCCCATCACCATTTAGAATGTTCAGTGCATTCGTACTCACATCCTCCCCTACAATACTCCAAAAGTGTTGGTAAAAAAGAGCCGACATTCCATCAAGGCCTGGAGCCTTTGTCGGATGCATTTGGAACAAAGCTTGTTTGACTTCCTCTACAGTAAATTCCTCACATAACGCTTGTGCATGTTCTTCTATTAAACGTCCCTTTACAAGACCCGCCACACTTAACAAATCTTGGGGGTTTGAAGATTTAAAAAGTGTATCAAAATAATCTATTAATACCTGTGAAATTTCCTCCTCTTCTTCAAACTTCCTTCCCTCATCATCTCGGATGCTATCAATATTATCTTTCTTTTTCCTCTATGATGCTTTCCTATGAAAGAAACGAGTATTTTGGTCACCAAATTTCAGCCAATCTGCACGTGACCATTGGGCCCATCTGATTTCCTCCTGCAAGCACAGCTCATCCAACTCTTTCTTAGTGGCAAAACTCGCCCTTACTGTTTCATCATTTTGTGCAGCTTTTTGTAATAAATCCGACTTCTTCTTTGTAGTTTTAATCTTCCTGGCTATATCTTTGAATCGTTCTTGACCCCATTCTTCAAGATTTGTACTTGTGTATTTCAAATTGCTTAGCACATCAGTTCCATTTCTCCATGTTCGCTTTACAACTTCCTCACATTCATCAGATTCGAGCCAAAGCTATTTTTTCCTCTGTCTTTTTACCCTTGCTGAACCAGATCACAATTGGGTTATGACATGCTTTGTGCCGAGGTAAGTTTGATACATCAAAATTTTTCCACATATCCCTCCATATGTTATTCGCTAGAGATCGATCAAGCCTTTCCTCCACACATTCAGGTCCTCGTCTCTTGTTTGACCACGTAAAGCGATATCCAGAGAAACCCCAGATCCTGCAAGTCACAAAACTTAACAACTTCTTGAAATCTACTCATAGAGTTGAGATCTGGTGGAATACCCCCTCTTTTATCTTCTGGTGAAAGGATTTCATTGAAATCATTGACACACAGCCAGGCCAAGTTATGTTGTGGCTTTAGTTGGCGAATCAACTACCAAGTTAGGTGCTTACTCGGATGATTAGGGTATCCATATACCCCAGTCAATTGAAAAGCAGTTTATACATCATTTGGTTTACTGAGCATGTTAATATGGTTAAGAGACCAAGATGTGATCTCTACCTGTATTTGCTCCTTCCATCAAGCTGCTATACCTCTAGCCCTATTCCTCCTAAAACCTTTGCAATCAATCGCAAAGAGACCTGTCATCCCAACACAATTCCTACATTGTAATTCTGACATAAATTTCCTGATTTCTAATAGAAAAACTAGGTCGGGACCTTCCATTATCAAGAGCTTACGCAAAGCTCTAACTGCTGGTGGGTTCCCAAGCCCACGACAGTTCCAGCTTATCACCTTCATTGCTCTTGGCGGGGCTGGTTTCCAGCCTCCGCTAATATAAGATTATCCTGATACTTTTGTTGCTTCCTAGCTTCAACCATCATTTCATCCTCCACACAATTCACCTGCTCTTTCCTTTTATGGGATACCACTTCTGTTATCGATTCCTCATCCTTCTTTTCTCTAGCGATTCTCTTCCATTTCTCCCAGTATTTGGTGATGATATATTTGTTGGCTTGACAGGACTAATGAGGGCAGAGTTTTCATCCTTGGAATCTATTGTTTTGACTTCATGTGTACCATTTCCTGTATTGATTGAATCTGTGACCTTTTCCTTCTGAACATAGTGGTCCTTTTCTTTCATTTGGGTTGGCTCACTGACTGCTCCTTCCAATATATTCCTACTGCCTTTGTCAATATTTGCAGAATTTGCTTTTCCACGTGATAGATGACAAGTAGAGAGAGATGCTACCATTGCATCTACCCCCATTTGCTGTGTTATGCAAATTCTTTAGAATAGTAGTCAACTCTTCTACATCTTCAGTCGCAGCCACCTTGTTAATGTTATTTCCCCCTGCTCTTCGTCAAGGTACAATTTCTTCTTCATGCCTCCATAAGTGACCTCTCTATTGATACCCGACTTGATAGTATTTTTTGTGGGCGATGCTCATAACCACGGGCCAAAAGGTAGATTACCCCGTAAACTCCTCATTATGATTCTCACAATCTTTCATCATGTGATCAAGACCCCCACAAATATAATAGTAATTCTCGAGCCATTCATATTTAAAGTAAACATGTGAGGCTTGGTGTTCTCCAAATTGAACCCGCATCCCCCTCCTTATTGGTTTAGATACATCCAACCATGCATCCTTGGTTATGTATTGCCCCACCGTGAGCATACACAAGGTAAGTATTTCCCTACTAACATGATTTATTTTATACTCAAGGTCAAAATTCGAACCCTAAACAACTTGGTTAAGGACACAAACAGCTACCACTTGTGCCAACCAGTTTTAGTATCAGCGTTAACTATCTATCACAATTGTTTTCCTCCTTAACCAAAGAGAAATTAGACAAAATTGATTAAAACACGTACGCCCCTTTCTCCATTTCAAACTTAAATTTATTATGTTGTCAATCCATTTATGCATTTCTTTTTTCATTTTTTACTAAAGGAAATTAGAGAAGTTTTTTTTTTCTTTTCATATTTCTCAAACGTATTTTTTTTTAAAATAAAAGGAAATAATAAAAATTATCCCATAACATTCGTTAAGAAAATATTTTTGGGAGAAAATCCAACTAAAACTAAAAGTACAGCTTTGTGGTCCTTCGCTTCTTGCTGGCTTGCTCTTGCATACTGATCTATGGACCCAAACACCATGTCGCACGAGGACTTTTTTCAGTGGTAAGTCCTTATCGATGGTTCTCAAGTTTTCGTTCTCTCACTTTCTTGTCAATTTAAGGTCAATGGGCAATAGTGTACTTTTAACCCACTCCGGTATATATGCATATAATATAATGCATTTATACCTTCTTTTTTTTTTATATTAGCATTTATACTTTATTTTATTCTTCGATATTCTGAACCTCATAAATTTCCGTTTCTTTCCTATCAATTGTTCTAGGATAACTTTCATCTAGTAACATAGTATCTTCAAAGATTATATACTGTATCTCTTGCTCTGCACACTTTAGCACTTTAACACACGCACTTTTCTGAAAAACAATTTGCAAGAACACGTTTGAACAACACTGTTTTTAGGAGTTAGGACACTCTCTGTTGAGCTTCATTTTTTCACAATGCCAGTGCAATTCATTTAATTTGAAAGAATCTCAAAGGACTTGAACCGTATTATGATAAGAGGAGTATTAGAAACACAGTCTTTGACATTTTTTTTTCTATTGATTATATTTTATTGAAAACTACAAAATTATTAGTGGGGTTCATTAGATAAGGGTGAAATTTATGTAATTTTGTAATTTTCAATATATTTCAACTAATAATAAAGAGCATGCTAGAAATAGTGTATTAGAGAGTACTCTCTCTATTCTTTTTTACTATTTTGTTTTTATTTATCAGTCATTTTTGAAATTTAAGATAACATTAATTATTTATTTATCAATTATATCCTTACTTCTCACTTAATTTTTAATTAATTTACACATTTAAAACTAGTATGCATTTATTATAGAGTAGAAATGAGAAATGGTACAATAGAAAACTTCAAAATCATTTTATGGAAAGCAAAAAAAATTATTGCATTTCTTAATTTGTGTATAAAAACCTTAAACGGCACTTAAAAAGAGACGGAAGTAGTATATTGCTAGCACTTTGCTTATGACAAAGTAATCAAGCACTGCTCTAAACTCGTGGAGTTTGCCAATCTTATATATATCTATGAGAAGTGCTAGCTATACATTCTTTATTATAAGTTAAAATTTATTAAAAATTACATAATCATAAGAGATTTATTAAATAAAAAGAAAGATCCACAAAAATTTATAATTTTCAATAAATTTTAGTTAATACTAAAAAATATGTTCAAAAGAATATGTTATAGAATGTTATTGACATTTCTCATGTATCCATTTTGTATGCATAGTGAGCAACCTTGAATTGCCCTTCGCTTGTCCATAGGAATACCCTGATGGGTAGAAGATAGGATAAGAATCAAATATGCCATTCTTATGGAGCCTAAAATGGATATGACTGGTCCACCATAGCTGTGATCGAATACAGCTCAATAACAATGTTTCTTTATTTATTACAGGAGTATTAATGATTCTTTTCATCTCAGTCACTTAATATTTTGAAATTATATATTTTGAGTTTGATTATTTTGGATTAAGTTGAGTAGATCCTTTGGGAAGTACCACTAAGCGCATAGATTAACTGGCACAAAATTGTTTTAACATAACTAGTGATCTTGAATTTAAATATTGAGTATGCAGATGCGTTAAATACTCACAGGAAGAGCTTGCCGTCCATAATAGTCTTACTTGACTCAATGAGGATTGTTTTTTATAGAAGATACCTGTGGTTTGTATCCCAAAAAAAATCCTTTAAAGAAGTAAATTTTCACATCATTTATATTTTTTTAATCATAAGACTCAAATTTAATATTTTATTAAAGAAAAATCAAAACCTTACTACTTAAATTAGTAAACATTGGTTAATAATAATAATAATATATTTATTAATTACTTTTTGTTTTAAAACTTGTTAGTGTTTAATTTATTTCTTAAAAATTTAAGAATATATCCTTAATTTTTAATTTTATTTTATCTTTTAGTAAATTTAAAAATTATTAAATAGGATGATAGATTATTAATAAAAATAAAAATAAATAAATTTATAGTTTTTACATTAAAGACATCAATGATGTTTTAGTTTATGTAAAATTTTAAACAAAATATTTTGAAAAGAAAAAAGTTAATAGCCGAAGAGAAAATGACTCTTCAAAGCTTGGCAATCCACGTAAAAAAAAAGTAAATTACTTCTCTTTTAAGAAATACTTAAATTATATTGTCCTTTTATTTTAAGACTCCTATTTTTTAAGAAATTAATATGTATTACATGTAATCTATTTCAATATGAACGAGTCTCTTAAAAAGCATTCTTAAATTTATTTTTGTTTCTCTTTAACTTTTAAGATTATTAGTTTTCAAAGATAAAATAATTTTATGAATACTTGTATTGTCGACTTCAAAACCTTAATTTTTATCTTATTTTATGTAACTCCAAAGTCGATCGTGTATATTCAAAATTAATTACTAATAATGTTAAGAGTTACCCATAAAAGAAATTGATCCTAATAAAATCATTCACATCAAAATAAATTAAAACATAATACACATTAATCTTTATTTTTTTGGTGACTAATACACATTAATCTTTCAACATCAAAGAAAATAATTTTTAAAATAAAAAGATAACGTAATTTAAACTTTTTTTTAAAAAAAAGAAAGAGATTGGAATTTACTCTAACGCAAAATGACTGAGGAACGGGACCACAATTTTAGACTAAGCGACCCATGGTTTTTATTTCTCATATTGTACCACCTAATTAGTAACTCTGAGGGAGAGTGGATAGGTTGTATTAGCATCCCTCTCGTGTTTGCACTGTATTTACACGAAGGAAATGTTTAAGGTGGTCCATTGCTGGTTCAGTATTGATAGTCCTCAGAGACGTGATAATGTAAACTTTTAAAATTATTAAATAAATACTAAAATAATTTACTAATCAATTAAAATTTGTGGATTATGGGTAATATAAAATATAGATGAAAGCTTGAGAGAGGAATTCAGAGAGGTAGGACCTAGGTTCCTTTGTTAGTATAGGTCAAATAAGATTTTATTTAAGAGTTTAATGGTCATGTACTACCAATGTAAAAAGTTTTACACTGTCAACTAATCAAAAATTACAATTGATATAACTTTTAAAGTATTTATTATAAAAGTTAACAAACTTACCATAAATAGTGATTTGTGATTGGATGACAGTGTAAAATACTTTTCACTGTCAGTGTATGACCTGTTTCTCATATAAATAAGTTTGACATGTTTAAAAAGTTTAAAGTCAAAGCTTGACTTGTTATTTGTCATAAGTTTTTCTTTTAAGTTTGAACTAACTTTTTTGAAATTTGACTTGTTCTCTTAGTTTATTTTAAAATTTATTTTATATTGAAATTTTTATATAAGTTTGACTTATATATGCTAATCATATAATAAGCTAACAAGAAAAAAATTCTACATAAAACAAAATATAAAATTAAAATAATTGTTACTCAAAGCATGAGATTGGGGTCGAAATAAATATGCTAAACTTTATAAGTGACGAGTCTAACTTGTTTATATGATTTAAGCTATTTTTAAGATCTAATTCGACCTTCATGATAATTTATTTAAACACATATTTTGCAATAAAGCTTCAAAATAGGACATAAATTTATCATTCAACAAGCTTATATACTTGACTCTCAACATACTAATATTTTAAAAAGTAAATATGCATATAATTTTAATACATTATAACAAATTTAATATCATTATACTAACAAAACTTATTATTTATATTTCTTAAATAAGTCGACCTGTTAAGCTTAAAAAACTTTTTAAATGACCTAAAGTCATACCTTTTTGACTAAATAAGCTTTTATAAAAATCTTGACCTAATTTTCTCAAAACAGTCTGCCCTAAACCTAATAATAAGCTCCTGTCGAACATTTTAACCTATTTCCACACCTATTTGTTAGGGGTTAAGATTGATATCAAGGTGGAAGTGACAATAGGACCAAGAACCGGTGAATACTCTTAGGGAGGTGTATTGGATTGAGATTTTAAAGAGTTTTAAAAGATTTTTTAGTAATAAAGAAGTCTTGTGGTATTTAATCAAGACTTTTTAATAATAATAATAATAAGTCTTGTGGCAGTCAGTCAAGACTCTTAAGATTTTTTTAAGAGGCTGACAAAATCTAGTGGCATTCAATTGAGATTTTTTATGACTTACAAAAAGTCTTTTGGTATTTAAAAAACATACAAATTTCGATGAATTGTTTTGTAAGGTGGATTTCGTGTGACTTTTTAGTAAGATGTATAAATACCACACCCATCTAACAATCCTACGCAAACCCTTAAGACTTTTCTATTTTCTCATTCCTTATTTTTCTATCGTTGTTAGACTTTTCTTTCTCCCATTACACACAATTACTTTTCTTTTTGTTGAAGGTGGTATGGACGTTTATATTATAATTGGTCATCTCTTTTTTCTAATCCTACACACCTTCTCTGCAGTTCGGAAAAAGACCTTTCTATTTGTCTTTGTCAACTTGTTTGGACGAATTCAATGTGTACATCGCCAAAGAGACAATGTCAAAAATGCATAAAAAACATCATGCATGACTAATGTCAATCACACACTCGTACACTAATCCCAATATAGGACTTAGTTTCAGCTTCAAATAAAATAGTGTGCTGTGCAACATAGGTTATGTGGATTTCATGTTCCCTAATATTTTAGGAATTTTTTCCCCATAAAATTATTAGGAAGTTCCTGATGGTGAAGTGCTTTATCTATTTGTTCTTGGACAATCCCTATTGTTTAGATAACAATGACATGTGTTTATGAATCAACAGTTCTTCAATACTAAGCAAACACTATGAATTGTGACTAGTTATGTGATTGAGGTATTAAAAGGAATCTCAGATGGTAATGAAATGGTTAGGCATAGGTAATAATTTGTTCTATGTATTAAGAAATAAATGTTTTTATTTTGACAAAATTAGTAGGACACGAAGTTAGAATCAATTAGCTATTAAAAGATGAGTTTAATGGTCAGTGCACTGTCAGTGTAAAAAAGTTTTACACTGTTAACCAATCAGAAATCACTATTAATATGACTTTTAATGTATTTATTTTAAAAGTCAACAAACTTACAATAAATATAGGTTTGTGATTGGATGATAGTGTAAAACTACTTTACACTGTCAGTGCATGACCTGTTTTCTCTTAAAAGATTAGAAAAATTACATTAGTTTTACCTTTTTTTTTATATCCAAACCTTATCATTTTTTTGTTTTGTTTTTCATTGACTATTGTAATTGTGAATGTTTTCTAAAAATTCATGAAATTCTTTCAAATCTTATAAATATATAAAGTTCCTTTCAAATGTTATAAATTCTTATGAAATAAATCTATTAAAATTCAAACTACAAAATCTTGATTATAAAAGTTTTTTTTAAAAATCTTATAAGTCATTACATTTTTATGTAATTTTTTAAAATCCACAAGAATTTTTTTATACCAAAATAGTCTTTTAAAATCTCAATACAATACATCTCTCTTAAAATTAATGTTATGTCAAAACCTTACTCATTTTCTTTCACACAAGCGGTCAATAGAATCACCACCCAGATATAGAGGGAAAGTAGTAAATGAAACTATAAAATTTTATTTTACATGTCAAAAGATAAGGCAAATGAAGGTGAAAACAACTGTGCTTTTATCCTTACCATAAGTCCATGTCATCTTTTCTTAGAACATTATTTTTCTTCAAATGTCCTCATCTATGTGCTATTAGTCTATCTCTTTTTCTCTCTCTTCACTTAGGAGTTGGGACACCATTCAATTTAATTTCGTTTCTGGTGAGAGGGCTTCAACTCTTCTCTTCTTCTGTGCTCCTTCCCTGTTGTTTCATGCATAGCTTCCTAGGGGGAGAAAGCTTGTCATTTGACTGTTACAGTTATCCTGTTCGCAAATTTATTTGCTCTCACCCTCCGCTTCACAGGTTTCTCCCTCACTCTGTTTCTTGGTATTAATGCCAAATTAGAATTCATTGTCCATTCCTTTTTTTGCCATCATCATTTCATGTGCATCACTTTTTCCTCCTTTTAAATCTTTCAATTTTTTTTTTCCAGGATTTGTTCAAATGGGAGAAAGAGTTTTATTCTCTACGTAGGGTTTGGTAGATAAAGATAATATTTTGAGATAATGCCAGTTCCACTTGCCCCCTATCCGACACCCCCTCCACCAGCTCCATATACGCCTCCACCAAATGGTATCTTGCTTACTCTTTCATTCTTTGCTTATTCATGTTGGTGATGGAATGATAGCACACTTGAATTTTTATTTCTGTTCCATCGTTTGGAAAAATCCAATGTCCAATTTTGAAGATGCGTGCATTGGAGGGAACAAGTTATTGTTTTGAAGACCAAGTCCTTTAGAATGTCTCACTGATATAAAATGGAAATGCCCAATTCACCTAAAGGGAAGGGAGAATGGAAAATTTTCGTTTCCCAAATGGTGGGTTGAATACAAAAATGTGTTCAGTGGAATTCCTCTGAGACTTTTGATTTGTCTGGAATGTGTGGATTAAAGATAATTGGTTAGAATTTAGATCTCTTTTTCAAATACAATTCTCTATTGTAGTCCAATTTCTCTTCTGGCCTGGCTTGCCATTTGAAAATTGGACCTGTATTAATGATAGGATGAATGCTAGAACCTTTATTTATACATTATCAAAGAGAGAAGGGAGAAGAAATGATCATTTTTTTGAAACTTGCGAATAACGTATGTCAAAACCTTCCTTGGTAACCAGGTGCGCAGAGTCAACTTGTCTGCTCTGGGTGCAGAAACCTTCTGCTCTATCCAGTTGGAGCCACCTCTGTATGCTGCGCTATTTGCAATGCAGTCACAGCAGTGCCACCTCCTGGTACGGTGCAGTTTCTCTCTCTCTCTCTAATTATTGACTTGTGGAGCTTGTTACCTATTCCTTTATTTTCAATCAACCAAATATAAGGAAAATGAAATCGTAAGCATTGATGTGCATAGGCACAGAAATGGCCCAGTTAGTTTGTGGAGGCTGTCACACTTTCCTCATGTACATCCGTGGAGCTACAAGTGTGCAATGCTCTTGTTGTCACACGGTCAATCTAGCTTTGGAAGGTATTGAACCACTGATGAAGTTGTTGGTGTGTGTTGTCTATAGTGTATACATGTACATGGAGTTATGTACAGAGTTTCTCTGGTGAGCTAAATTGCTATTATTTGAGTCATCACTTTGTATGTATGAACATTGCAACAGCAAATCAGGTGGCACATGTCAGCTGTGGGAACTGTAAGATGCTACTCATGTACCAATATGGAGCAAGATCCGTGAAATGTGCGGTTTGCAGTTTTGTAACATCAGTTGGGGTCAGTAAAATCCCTTGTTTACGTACTCTGTAGATTTCTGTTAACATGTGTCCCAACTTGATAGTGAAAGGATCCTTCCAAATGTTTGTTTTAGAAGAGAACATTGTTTGGAAAGATAGGGATAGATTTGGTGGAAGAGAAATTAACTTTTAATCTTTGGTAAATATGATATTCTTCTAGTCTGTTAATAAATAGAAGGAATGAAACAAGAGTAAAAAAGGTATTAAATGTTTTTATATGATTAAGATATTAAATCTATTTACTTCTTTAGTTAATATTTTATAAAGTATTGGGAGGATTAGTAAGAGTAAAATAATATAAACATTATTCTTAAGTTGTACAAGTTAATATGATTGATTGAATGTTTGTAATAGTTGTGTGATACTTTCAACAGTACTTTTTATTTGAGCTACCATGTCCAGTTATTCATTCTTTCTTAGCTAATTTCGTACGAAGTTTTCTTGTACTAAATAAATATTATACATGGGGATAAGAATAATTTGAACTGTATTCTAATATGCACATTTTTTACACTGGTGTTACTGAATGAAACAGGCCTCAACAAGCACCACTGAGCAGAAATTCAGCACCTAAATCTTTACTGTAAAATTCGTTACAGACACCACGACGACCTTGGTTTTAAAAGTCAAATATGGAATAACTAGTGCATATGAGGAGGCAGAGAAATGTCTCTTCACATGTATAGAGCTATTTTTCCCTCGAGTGAAATAATTGAATAATTTTGGTATTATTGGTGTACTATGTAGTGCTTTGTTTGTAAGTAGTGTAAGCCTCTAAAGGAATCGGTATTTTGCCCCTACAGTGTTGGTGGCAGTTGGAATAACTATTTATGATAAGATTATTGATTCTGAGTGCTTTTGAAAATTGGCGTCTTTAGATAAGGTTTATTATCCCTTGCTGATATTTTGTTTGTGAAGCTTGAAGCAGAACCAAAGACATCATTTATTTCTTTCAGTTAATTTTCTGCCTCTTGAATCAACCAAAGGTCCAAGTACGGCAACCGAATCTACGCGTTCAAATGAAACATTAAATGGGTTGATAAATTCAACAAGATAACATCCGAATATGAAATCCCAATAGATATTTTAGAAATGAAATTGATGTAAGCTAGGATGGTTCTGCAGAGGTTGTCCATTATTCTGTGGTAACTAATTCCTGATTCTGACTAGCAAGACTAGCTCCACTGAGGTAGACAAACCTTGCTCGTTGTTAATCAACAATTAGAAATTGCGACTATTATAAAAGAATCTTACTTCACACTACCTTACGCGTAAACTTTCAAATAGGTGTTATATCTCTTTTTCTAACAAGAATTATCCTTTATCAGCATGGCCAAAAAATTGGGTGGAACTTGGAAGGAATAGCAAGATGCCTATAAAAAGAGAAGGTTAAAAAGAAAATAAAAGAATGGTAAAATTTTGATATGTGCTATGAGCTCATATCTGCCAGCAGCATGTAACATGTTGCAGACAGGTTTTCTGGGGCAATATCTTTTTCTCTGAATCACAACATAAGCACCCTTTTGGTAGACCAACTCAACTAACGTCCTTTTCATAGTGAGGTAGCAAAAACCAATCAATGTGAATACTGATCTGGACATCTCTTCTTACGTTAATCATCCTGGCCGTTTCTTTGATATTGCCCCGTGCTCTCCAACAGCCTTGATTATGTCACAGTTCACGTATGGTTATGAGCACTCCGCTGAATATGTGTTCCACCCATTTTAAAATGTCACGTTCAACATAATTTGAGGTTAAGACTTAAGATACTTGGCAGTCGTTGTCTCTTGACTATTCCATCCCCCGTGTCTTGCTACATACTAATATTTCAGCGAAAAGCAAGTCATATAACAATAAGTGGCTCTGGCTGTGGCTGCAAAGCAGTATCTTCTGAATTAGATTAGATATGAGAGTACGCTCAGCTTTATCATTGAGGAATAAAGTATTTTTCAAACCCAAAGGTAAAAGTCCCACCCAATTAATCTGTTTAATTGGTTACAGGGTATAACTAATGGGAGTAAAGTATTAAACAATTGAAATTGTTATTTAGTTTAGTGAACCACAATGCTTCCAGTTAAAATTGGCTCCTTCATATGATCATATCATTGCCTCACCCAAACTTGTTGAATTAAAAAAACAGGTTGGAAAAGACAAATTCACCGATATTTATATTTTAAGAGATTAATCTTTTTACTATCCATTTAAAGATATCCTTTATTCACACTAAGAAAACAAAAAGCTTCGTAATCCCCTAATCCACTTGGAGTATGTTTGACAAACATTTCTCCGTTACTTTCTGACTTTTTTTACTAATTGAAAAACTTATTTGATTGTATTGATAGTGTTTGGTAAATAAGATTTTTTTAAAAAATTTATAACATTTTTTAAAATGTCACTTCAAGCAGTGTTTTAACTTTTAACTTCTTATATTTTTGTTCCTTTATATTTTTTAAATATTTATTAAACTTACTCTTTACTCTTTTTAAATTAATTATGTCTTGCCCTTTTTCAATTTTAATTTTCTTTTTATTGTGTTTTATTATATATATATATATATATATATATATATATATATATATATATATATGATTTATTATTATTATTATACTTTTTTTAAATAAATAACTATGAAAGACAAAAAAGAATTACCCAAAAAATATGGAATATAGAATCGTAATAACAAAAAAGAAAATAGTTCAAAAAATGATGATGATTGAAATGTAAATAATTAAAACATTAAATTCATATTTACTAGGAATATTTATTCATATAATTAATATTCACAAGTAATTAAACTAAAATGAATTAAACATGTTTTTAGTCCTTACTAATTTAGAAATGTTTGTTTTTAGTTTAAAAAAATTATTTCTTTTGTTTTTTCTTTTGATGCAAGCTAAGGTGGTCAAGTAGTTCATATAGTTTATGGTGGACAACTATATAATAACCATTAGATTTATTAATAAAATATTAAACGGTTTAGATGAGTTATCGGCAACTTGTTTAATCATTTATGAGCAATTACAATTATTTTTCACCCTTTACAGTTTACACCACAAAAGTATGAAAGACCAAGAGCAAGTGCAAAGGACAGTGTGAGCGCGGTGGTGCGAGAGCTTCGGTCTAAGATAACACGGTTGCATGGAGAGGGAGGCGTGAGAGCGAGAAACAAAAGGGAGAAGAGAAAAGGGAAGGAAGGGGTGATGGCGGCTGCTGCTGCAGGGCCACCGCAGGCTGTGAGAGAAAGGGGAAAAGCGAAAGAGAGACAAAGGGAGAAGGGGGAGGAAAGAAAGAAGAAAAGGGAGAAAATAAAGAAGGGGTAGCTGCCAGAAATCGCTCCGACAGCAAAGCACACAACAAATTTGTTTTTCATTTTTTAATGCGACATTATTGTGGGCGTACAGTGTTAGTGTTAATGTTAATGTTAGTAAGGGAGACAAGATCTGAGAAGAGAAACTGTGATTTAACACTTGAATAATTGTTGATGAGGAAGAAGGTAATGGCTGGTTGCCATAGAAGCTATAAAGTTTGCTTCTTCTTCTTTTCTTCATTTGTTTTATCTTTGGTTCTGGTTGTGCTTTTTATCCTATTTGCATTTAATTTTTGGGTATTATAGTGAGGTGAGGAAGAAGAGAAGGAAAATGTTGAGCACAGAGGGGGAGGGGATGCGGGATTTCAATTCAAAGAAACGTGGGTTTTGAGGAATCGATAGTCTAAGAAGGGGGAGTAGTCACGATTTCAGGCGAGATGGCCATCGGAGGTGCAAGGCTATGGCTGCCGGAGGTGCAAGCCTAACGAAAGTGCATTGTGCTATTTTTAAAAAAAATGTAATTATATGTATAAAATATTGCAACTAGTGTCAAAAAATAAAAAAACCGGTTCACCTGGAGTACCCAATCAAAATTTACTGGTTCACTATAAACCACTTTAATGAGTGGTCCACTGGAGAACTCATCTTTTCTTTTATAAAAATGTGTGAAATGTAATTTTTGTTCTTTAAAGAAATTATTTTCTTTTAATTTCTTATTTATGAAAATAAAAATCACACATTAACATATTTTCATAAATAAATATTAAAATGAATGGGTTTTTTAAACTAAAAAAACATTATGCTATTCATAAGAATTAAAATTTATTTAACCTAACTTATAAATTAAAATAATAATTGCGAGTGACCGTTTACATATGTAGGTATCCTATGTAAGATAGGGCAGGCATTTTATGAAATATTAAATATTAAATTAAAAATATTTAAAAAATCATTTTAAATATAACAAATTATTTTGATGTCATTATATTTTATAATTAATGTAATTTTATTTTTTTTCCCATAATTTTAAAGTTTTAAAAAATATTTTATTTGATGGGACGTAGGCAGGTAATCCGTAGTAGGCTTGTTTTTTTTTCTTCCCAAAGCACGCAAAGTGGCACTGCATCCTCCCTCAGTCACCCTTCACTCTTGTGTGCTTCAATGGAAATTCTTGAACTAGTTTTGGTATTCTTGACGTTGTCCCTAGTTGGATCGATAACATCCACCCCTCTTTTTCTTCTTCGAAAACTGAGTCTGACACTCTATGTCGAACAACTCGCTCTTCCTGTTTCCGTTCCCGCGGAAGCCATGCGAGTGACGCTCACGACTCTGCCGGCGATCCATTCCCCCACTCGCCTCCACACCTCACGTGGAACTTGCTACAGTGCAGAGGCTTATGGTATATTCTCCGCCGTCCCGAGACACTTCATCAGCTTTGCTTTTGTTTATTTGTAATGCTGTTCGTCGCTGGATTATATTTTTGCATGATCAACACAACTTCCTGCTTTATCTCTAGGAATAGAATTATAACTAGGGATTATCTATCTAACTTACCTCAAGTAAAAATAAGGTTAAATAATCTAATCAATAATGATTAGTATAATTTTTTATATATTTAAATATGATTGATACAATATAAAAAATTACACTAATCATTTTTTATAGGGTTATTTAATTTCATTTTTTCTTGGGATAAATTAGACAACCCTTATAACACTATGTGTGAGCTGTGGAACTTTGCCATATATGTAATAACTATGATGCACAGATACTATATGTATATGTGTATAGGATGTGATACGTATTTAATACGGTGATACGATTATTTTAAAACTATTTAAGATACAATACGTGTAAGATATATATCTAAACATGTATAAAAATTTATAAAACATAGTAAATATATGATTACAATTCTTCAAATTCTAATTAAGAACATACTTCGTGAACATTATTAAAAACAAAAAAGGAATTATAAATCATGTAATCATAAATTACTTCCTGTTGTCTACAAATAAGAATAGTACTATCAATCTCACTTCTTTCTTAAAATCTTCCATAAAAAAGACAATTTTCATTTTTGGTTCACCAAGGGACAATGCTTCTATGTCTCACATAGCTGTATTAGATTTTCATAACTTATTTTAAGTATCAGTGAAGTATCTAAGAGTATCGGAAACATATATGGATACGTGATACAAATTAAAGTATTAGTGCTTCATAGTGTAATAATAATAAGTAGTGACTCATATGAGTTGATATAAGATGAACAATCTTGGAATGTGCCATGTTGCAATGATAGTCTATTATAACTTTATTTGGATAAACTTCTCTTTAAGCACTTATAAAAAAAAAAAATTAAACTTTTCTAATAAATTAAAATCAATTTATGTATCTTAGTCTTTCAAGAAGCTCTAACTTTTCCAAAAACTGATATGCATAAATTAATTTTAACTTATGAAAGAAATTTAATTTATTTTTGTTTAGTGTTTATGTAGAAGTTATCTAAATAAAGTCTAACCGTTTTGGTGGTTGCATGAGACATGTAGACCTTCTACCTGAGGTGGACTCCTCTTCTTGAGCAAGAGGACTGAGGACCAGAAGGGGCAGTTTCACAATCAGCTAGCATTTCATTTGTCGAGGCAGTATCATAAATAGGACGTGTCAAACTTGATTCGGGTGTTTGTTGGTAAAAGGGAATGTTTGGTCCTTGTATATGAAAGCCTACATGCCTGGACACCATCATCTCTCGGGAATTAAGAATTTAAGATCAAGTGTTATAAATCTATTGGCACTAAATTTGTATTCCAAGAAGATGCATTTCTTGGCTCTGGTGTCAAATTTTGATTTGTGTGAAGCAAGTGTTGACACATAACAAAGGCATTCAAAGACTTTGAAATCGTTTAAAACAGGTAGCCTTCAATACAGCAGCTGATATGGACACTTCACAGCAAGTAATCTGCTGGTGCTGGGTACTCTATTAGTCAAGTATACAGCATGTGCAACTGCATAGCTGCAGTAGGCCTTTGGTAAGCGACATTGTAATAACAAAGCACAAACCACATTGAGTATGTGCTGGTGCTTTCTCTCCACACGCCTCTCAACACAACTTGTTTGGTTTTGAATTCCCTAGGCAGCATAGAACTAGGCTCAAATTCTGGTCCATTGTCCGATCTCACCACACCTTTATTGAACTGTCAAATTGTTTTTCTGCCCATGAAGCTAAGTATGGCAATCTGGCACATGCTCCTGCTGTGCGTACTTGCATTCAGACTTTACTTTCAGAACTTGCCGTGAAGAATTCAGTTCCTCAAATTTTCAACAATAACATGAACACTCTCTCTTTTGCTGTGAATCTCTGAAGTTCAACATTGTAACTTGTATTTACTATGCTTACTCCTTAAGTTCCAATAAAGCTTCAGCAAATAAAGTATATACTTTTTAATAGAATAATGGCAACTAAGAGGAAAATTTTCTACTGAAAAATTTTCCGCAGAAATTACAACAAAAATGCAATTTTTCAACATTAGGGCACCCTATTGCTGTCATAGTCAGAAAAACATTTGAATCATGTAATATTCCCTTTTGGCATAGTCCATCGTCTTGCTTTTTCTCACACAAAAACATGCCTCTGTGAAGTGCCTATTTTCTAACCAAAAACTGAAACTAAACCATTCTATGCATTTAATATAAGAATTAAAAAAGAAAAAAAGAAAAAAGAATCAACCTTGAGTTTCAGTGTCACCACCCACACTCATTAGATTTAGGCATGATTGTAGCAAAAACTAAAAATGAAAGGGCAACAGAAAACCAATATGCAGAGAGAGAAGCCTTAACACAGATTTAGCGTCCAATGCGATGTTGCCGGCGAGAGAACAGTGAGAAGAGAACAGTTCTTGGCTTTCAGTCATAACGAACAGGAGAAAGGTTATTAGGGCTTGATATCGAAAGAGTGAGGGGGCTCAAAGGTGACTGAATAAAATCAACATTCTTAAATAAATCTCATCAAGTCTGACATACAGACATAGAAAGCATTTGAGCCACTGTTAAGAAATGTTTGAGATTATGTACAGAACTTATGGAGTAAGGTCCCCATATGTCCATGTGCAAGACTTCAAAGCAACATGAAGCTTTATGCAAACTTAAAATGAAACACTTTTTCTACTTTGCAAAATGACATATTATATATCACATACTGTATGTTCAGTAGTTTGTATGGAAGGAAACTGTCCAGTAGTTTGCATGTTCAGTAGTTTCTGTAGCAAAGCTCAAATTAAGCCCTAATACCATCAAAGTTTTACAGGAAAAAGGATGACTTAACGGAAGAAAATGAAAATTCGAGAGACAAGCATGATCTCTATATTGTGATTCTGAAACCAATTATATGAAATGTTACACAACTACCTTATATAGTAAAGCCAGCTGGCATCAGTTAGTTACAAGAAAAGCTAACTAATCATAATTACTCTAACCGAATGTAACTACCACTAACTAGTAACTACTACTTATTATTACAAATTTGTCAACAATTAGTTTTAGTTTCATATTTTTCTTCTCTCTGTGTTTCTATCAACTTGGCTGTTATGCACCAAGTCATCGGAAATCAATTCCAACTTCTGCACCACCCACTTATAATACAGAAAATCTAGCTAGAGTACCTGGAGACTTTATTTTTGGAGAAGAGTTTTCATTTGGAAAATATCCAGATGAATTATTCAACATTGGAACTATCCTGTGATTCACTAGTGAGGATTGATGTTCATGTCATGGCTTACACTTTTCCTCTCAGTTTTACCCTCTCAAATGTTATAACAATATGGCACCTACTTGGATATTTCATTTTAACTGCACTTATATTCAATCTTGATATGTGAAATTTGAATTACTCGAGGTCGAGGTTATCCTTA
Organism: Spatholobus suberectus; assembly: GCA_004329165.1. Lineage (NCBI taxonomy): Eukaryota > Viridiplantae > Streptophyta > Magnoliopsida > Fabales > Fabaceae > Spatholobus > Spatholobus suberectus. Next base: position 86,180,205 of record CM014730.1, on the reverse strand, counting down.
TTATATGCTATATCTAGTAAGTTTACCTATGAGACAATAGGGCTGAAGTCACCACTATTGTTTTATAATTTTCTTTACCTTTGTACTCACAGCTCACTAGAATAAAAATCTCATTAAAATGGTGCTTTCAGATTTGTAGACCTAGTATAGGACTCCTAGCTTATGGCAGTGCAAAGAGACAGTTGGATCCTTATGATCTCTATTGTGATTTGGTGAGGATCTTATTCCCCTTTTTGATGTATATCTTGCTTCTGTGAATCGGTGTTGTATTTATGATGTTATGATATGCATAATTATGACCTTTATTTTGGTAGCAAGATAGTGTAACTATAGGTAATGATTAATTTGGTCCTATAGTTCTTTTATCTGTTTTGTATTTTGATCATGCTCCAGTAAAACGTTTGTTTTGTAATGTGCTTAGCCAATGTACTTGAACAGTTTTAATTTGTGTTTACTTGGTGGATGAAATTACCCTCCTAGGTTATTTTGGTAGTGGAGAATTCATTCTACGGGAGATGATATTTTTGAGATGTTAGAATTAGCTAGGGAAGACCTGGTCAAAGATTCCCTAATGATCATTTAGTATTATTATATATAGAATATTATTTTAATATATAATAAGTTTTATTAATATATTGTTGTATATAAATTATATTTTAAATATATTACCATTTTAAAATAATGTTTTAAATATTGAAAATTATTAAAAAGATTATTTTAAATATAGGGTGTATCAAGTGAAAATTATTGGACATCGTAAGAAATAAGAATTGTAAATTTGGGTTATATAACTAGTTAACTATATATGAATGATTAAGATTAAATGTTATTTAACGATCACATGACTATTTTAAAAATCATGTAAATTTATCTTTTAATTTTAACCATTTAAATTTAGTTTAATAGTTTATATGTATTATTCTCATTTCTTATATATATATATATGTGTGGCCGACATCAATATTACTGTTTACTTTCAGTTCAACGTTATAATGCCTTGCAGTCAATCTCAGCAGCCATGGAGTTGGACATGGACAAGGAACGTGGCCTGCAGTGGGCGTCATTTTAAGTTTTAATTATTTTAAAAAATATATCTAAACGAACCTTTGGGCTTACGAGCTTTCAATCCGTGATTTTTGAAGCATTTTGAAACCCATATTTTATATTAGACTAAATGACTAATCGCTCCAGCCCATTTTAATACCACTACAATGCGCAATGTATACTAATTCTTCAGCCGGACCAAACCATACATTTGTACCATGACCTCCCAAGAATAGGTCATTATCATTCAAAATTTCGCCATGGTTTTTAGTAGCAAGCACATTTCATTTTTCACGTAAATTCTGTATAATTTCATATTTTACACTGTTTATTGCAATTCAACTCCATATGAAGTACCTCCTTGAACAACCTTTTCTTATTCTCCATCAAGTAGACATATTCGGGTAGCATACATGTAACATTAACATCCCCTTCCCTATCAAGCCAAGTTGACATCATTTCCTATTCTTTTATCCTGTTTTCAGATCTCCCTTATAATAAACTAAAAAAAAAATTTATATCGTTCTTTTTGACCAGTAATAGTATAGGACGGAATTTTCCGAGCTAGCTTCCCATGGAAACTGCATCGAGAACCTTACCACCTTAAGCTTAAGAACTGCGAATTCAGTAATCTTACAGCGTTCAGACGGTACAGCGTGCCATCATTATTGATGATCCAATTTTTTACTCCAAATTTCACTTCATTAATTTAATAAGTATAGCAAATAGTTTAAGCAATTGCTAGAAAGGAGAAGGAAAGTGCAAACTGTCACAACTAGTTAGCAAAATCATACGTCCAACATTTCAATACTTACAGGAGACTACCATAATTAACAAGGAACTACACTTCAAATGCGTCTACTTATTAAAGTTCAGAGCTTCTTCGTAGATATCACACGTGATCCTTTCACTCAGATAACTTCTACATTATTCAATGCCTGTAGCAAAAAATTTTCAACCGCTAGACCTAAAAACCTGACAGCCTCTGTCATATAGCTTGGACATGAGATTTGGTAGTCAAATTTGTTGGGGCAACCGGTAACATTACCCGGACTTCCTTAAATTTTACATTTAACTCCCACACATTTTCATCAAATGCAGCAATTCCCTGACATATTCATAGCTAGTGAAAGACAAAGCCAAAGAGCAAAAAGGAACCATCAAGTAAAGCTCAGTTAAAATATTAAGTGTTTTAACTGCAGGTTCCACTGTACGCACAACTAAACAGATAAAGCCCAACGAATCAATAGCCAGACCAATTTTTACTGCAATCTGCCCTGGTGTTCCGCAAACTGCTGAATAATTTTCCCATCTAATAGGATCTGTTTCTTCACTTTGACTGGCTTGGTATCATACTTCAGTTTAAAACTTGCCGTTGTTTTATGAGGATTTACTGCAAGTGCTTCTGGCATCTGTGATGAAACCTCATCAAGGAATTCATCTGCCACATCTCCATCTTCATCCATCCTAAGACGCTTTACATACCACCCCAGACCCTGATGAAGAGAAAAACAAAAACCCAGAAATATGATACACCTACTGGCAGTAAATTACTTGACAAAGGAAAATTTATCTGACCATGCAGCTCCAAACTTAATTAAGATAACTAAATAAATGTACACATAAGATTCAGAGGCAACAGTGCAAAAAGAGTCATTGCAAATTGTATAAACGAAAAAGGGTTATTGTCATCCACTGCAGTTAATACAAAAGGTTAGCAATGGAGACAAAAAAAATGTAGAAGGCAAAACTGTAAGGTCATGAATGCCCCATAACTCTAGTTAGCAACTATGTTTCCCCTCCCCTATTTCATCTATCATTGATTGGAGTCTTGTGCCTTAACTTCAAATTGTTTGATTTTCCTAACTCGTACATACATAATACTGAAGGTCATGACAGTACAAACAAAACCTATCCACTAAGAGTTCGGCATAAAAAAAAACTATAATGAGAATTCTTGATCATCAAACGAGGACAAGGGCCACTGATTATGAACAGAACAGACTTGAGAACTATTTTGGAACAAGATATGGTACAAAGCAAACCGTCTGAAAGTTTACCATTACCAATTCAAGTTTTAAATAATCCCCTTCTCATACTCCTCATTGCATTTTGGGTTGAGGAATTTTAAGTTCATCCATTCGTATATTCTAAGCAAGGGAAATAGACAGTAAAATATGATAAGTGTGCACATCGGCGCGCCACCCCCCCCCAAAAAAAAAGTTAGGAGAATTCCAACCTGATTTTGTGATGTTAAAGTCAGTACAAATAAAAAGTCAAATGTTGCCAATTTCATTCATGTGCTTGCAAAAAAGTTCACTAAAGCATCCCTCAAGCAGCTAGAAACAAAAGAGTTACTAGTTCAGTTACTTGTGCAGAATGAAGTAAGAAAATAAAGACAAAAACGGTTATCCACATTGGCATTGCAACATTCCAATATGTCATACCTATCTACTATTTTCGTGATGAAAGATAACTGAAAAAATATATGATACAACACCTGGAAGTCAAGAGCATGTTTCAGCTCTAGACGCAGGAACTTCAAGAGAAAACAATGGAAAATGATCTTCAAACACTAACATTGGAAGGCACTATTTTCAAAGGATGGTTGGAGTTCCAAACGAAAATATTTACAACTGTAGTGTACGAGCATACACAAGGACAACACAGGAACTACAGACTCATGTTATATACACGCCTAATAATAGAATTAGAAACTATAACAAAAGATATTATGAGCCTCTGCTCAGTCTCAACCATTCACAAGGATCTCGATGTCCCAAAAGCACAAAAGTAAGCACACATGTTTTTCTTTTCCTTTATCATATCCGTGCATTCACGCTAGATTCAATCCATTTTCTGTAAAGTTAAATTATGTATTAAAAAAGCCAAAAATCACAAATGGCATACAAGATCCAAGCAATTATTCTGTCGCTAACATGAAATGAATGAGTACTGAATTTTTGGTTTCACAAATTAGATTCAACGCTTACAAAACCCAAACTGATTCGAAGGGAGAAAAAAGTGAATGTGGAGAATTGTAAATTACGAGGAAGGGGGAAATGATGAGAGCGGCAGAACCTGAAGTCCGCCGTCGCCGGATGTAGAGGGAGTGAGAACGGGACCGAGCTGGGGGCGATCAACGACGACCTGGGCAGGGACACCGAAGCCTTTACGAGGAAGACCGGTCCCTCTGCCCCGATACGGTGTCGTACGAGGTTGACCGGCGTGTTCGTCGTCGGCGTCATCCTTGGAATCGTGGTCGTGGTTTGCAAACCCTAGAAGTCCGGCTATCTTTCTCAAAAACCTCATGACTCAAAGAGGGAAACAGAAAACGACGTCGTCGTCGTCGTCGTCGCAGCAGCACTGAGCAGGTCAAGGATCCCTTTGGTTTGCTGCTGCTGTTGTTGCACGGAAACTCAGAAACCAACCAAGCGAAGGAACGTATGTATATATAATCAACCCACCGATCGACTCATAAGACTTTCCACGTCCCCCTTCCACTGCATCCCTCCATTTTGTATTCTATTTTTATATTTTTTATTCTCTACTAATAATTATTACTATAATTATAAAGCACGGGTTACTTATTAATTAAAAATTTTAAAGAGACAATAATCATAATTATTTTATGTAAATAATACTAATATTTATTATAATAATGAATTGAGAGACTTCATTTTTCACATTCTGATTTTATTTAAAAACTTTATATTATTTTTTTAATTTCATATTACTATTTTATGATTCTTAATTGTTTTTATTTTAACTCATTTTTATCACTTCGTTATTTTTATAATATTTTTTTATTTTATAACAATTTTATTACTTCTTCATTTTTTTTAAATATTATTAATTTTAATTTTTGTAATATTTCTTTTTAATTTTTATTTCAATTTAACTTTTATAATATTTCACTATTATTTTTTTACAATTTACTCTTTTATTATTATATTTTTTTTACTAAAATAAAATTTTGGTCCCTCGTCTTATTTATTTGTTTTAGTTTGGTCTCTTGAATTTAAAAATTTTCACTTTGATCTCTCAAAATATATGTTAGATTAAGTTGGTCCTTTCGTCAATTTATTACGCTAATTTGGTCAACTTGATGACATGTGACAATTTGTAAAAAATATCGCATTAGATGAGTGTTTGTCACGTCAGTGAAAATTAACACATTTAGTGTAAAAAAACTGATGAGAGAACCAATTTAGTTTAACAGTAACACTTTAAGGAACTAAGTGAAAAAATTTTAAGTTACGGGACCAAACTACAAAGAAAATAAGATGAGAAACCAAAAATGAATTTTAGTCTTATTTTTTCATTATTAGTGTTTAATTATTATGTTATTGTTACCTTGTGAATTTTATATTATTTTGTCAGTATTTTTTATTTTTTATTATTATAATATTTATTTTTACTTATAAATAATATTATTTGACTATTATATTAGATTGTAACATTATTTATGCGTATATGTATGATCTCATTCCTTCAATGTATATTATGTATATGTATATTGAATGGAACGGAACGGGACGTTGGGATTTGGGAGAATAATTTTTCACAGAAATATGCCTAATGACATAAGAATATTTTATAAATCTAATCCTTATATAAAAGAAAATATTAGTATGAACATTCACTTCCTTGCATGCATAGTTGCATCAATATTCATAGAAATGTGTAATGACGGGAAATATTTTAAACTTACCATGCATGTGAAAGCATATTTAGTTTTGTTACATTAATATTGAAGGTGAACGTTTTTAATATTGGAAATTTGTTAGGCAAGGTAATTTTAAATTTTAAGGAGGAAATAGCTCTAGTATGTATCCCGAAACTATTTTGTCAAAAAGAAAAAAAAATGTATCCCACAACTTTGTTTTCTTATCTTAAAGAGGAGTTCTTCCCTCGACGCAACGAATCCATCACCGAAGACTAGTGTTTGAGTAACCATATAAACAGTAGTCTCCCACATTTATCTTTTCAAGGAGGAGATTCGGTATAGATCAACGATAACATGAAGTGTGACAAAAAAAATTACAGAATGCACCACTCAATAAAAATTATCATTAAAATAAAATACAATGTGTACAAGGGAGATAGACTCAATTAAAAGTTTCCATTAACAAGCTGGCCTTGGAATAAAAAATACTCAACTGATTTTTCACGACCACAATCATTTTGACATCACACTATATGATGAGGGACGCCTCAACCTTAACAAGAAACTCAGCTATAATTGGATAACTACATAGAACAGGGCCTTTAAGTATTTGGGATTGCTTCAATTTCCACCCGCTAATCCTGACGTTTCCCCATGTGTCGCCTAGCACCTTATCTCGTATGATCCCGCTTTTGTAATATAACGAACCCACTCAACAGTGTTGTATCCACTCTTCTCCCACACCTTCAAGAGAGTAAATTAGATAAATCACTGAGTTCTAAGGAAAAAAAAAAAAGAGCCTAGAAAGTCAGGATGGATACCTTTAGAAAACGGACACGTAAACCAGATGCCGTGAACATGGGAACCTGCATCAAGAAATATAAGACTATTACATCAAGTTACTACACAGGAAGCGAGAGTTTGGAGAGAGAATCTCGACAGGAGAATGATATATCATATATTACATCAGAAGTATTGCCCGTAGCGGAGGGCCAATTTCCACCAAACTTACCCAAAAAGAAGGAAAGCTCAAAAACAATATTTTGTCGAGAGAGAGAAAACGAAAAGACCGTGTCATTGCCCTAGATCGACTACTGAATATATATTAATATGATTAATATAATAATGACTATACAGGCCCTAACTCCTAATTTCCTTAATTCACATATATAAAATAAAGCTGGATCAATTACATATCCAACCATTTTCATGATTAAGCTTTCACAAATACTTTCAAGGCAATCAAGATGTTCCAGCCATTTTCATGGAATTTGTTAAAGCCACCGATAACAAACCTGAAACTCCATCTGAATTGGCGGTCTAGTCCAAGATTTCTTCTCTGTCATCGTGGAAATAAGTTCAACTTCTGCACTCAAGGTTGGCTCAGTTTGCCCTGGAAATTTTCTTATTCTGCAAATTAAGAACAGAGTTGGATGTTAGAACCGAAAACCACATTAAACGGTACCCTAACAACTTAAAATTTAGAAAAATAAAAATAAAAAAGGGGAATCCTACCATACAATAACAATGTAAAACAACATATTTCACACATGATTATCAAAATATAAAATTACAAAGTAAAAGCATACAGATTTATGTTTTCACTTGGGTCACTTTATATGTTACTCAAGATGCTGAGTTAGGATCTGAAAACCACTTTCAATAACCTTTATTTCACATAGTAATCATAATAAAGTGAGACTCATACTTCCAAACCAAACAATCAATAGCTGCATTATATTTTGCTCGGCCAGACGTGACTGTGAAACTCGTTTTCGCTGTTTGTTTCGGAACAGGAATTTTGACAACAACCCCTAGTGCAAACATCTTTGCACCAAAGACACTCTTTACCTGAAAAACATGTTAATAAATAAATAAATAAAACGAATGGGGGATAGATGACCTTCAATAGATTTGGCCTTCAACATGAAAATTTTCAAACCTTAACATTTACTTCCATCCGTGTTCGACCAAGTTCCTTAATGGTTGGCAAAACTTTGAAGGGAAGATTAACACCCTCAGTGATACGATATCTACCAATATAAAATAATGTTAGCAGATAGTAGACAAAATCAATTGCCATTCTAGCACCGTTAAGAATTCACATGATCCTATATCACTTGTGATTTTATAATACCAAGTGATGCAAAATGGTAAAATATGCTTCTTCGATCTACTAAATATCCTTTGAATTTCATGATGAGCTAATGCCATGCAGAAGATGAGAATCACTTCAATGCCGCAAACATTATGAAAGGAAGAAATTAATCTAACAACTAAGAGAGCATAACCACCTTTCTAAATAAGTGAAACTAGGATAATAGGAAACTGCAAATGGCATGAACATATAATACATTTCCATAACAATATTAGGTAATAGCAAACGAGTTAAATTTGTAGGAAAGGCAAGGAAAACTTAATAAACTGAAGAAATGGATGCTCGTAAGAAAGATTTCAGATGCACCCCTTGACTTAGCTCCTTGGTAATAAACAGAACTGAATTTATGAAATTTGGGAAGTTGTAAGCAATTAGTAACATGAATCTAAGCACAATTAGCTTTCAATGTTGCTTTTGGTGGCCTATTGGGGTGTTGTAGAAGGAATAAAGCTCCTTCCTAGAAAGCTTAAATCATAACATAGAGATGCCAATAATCCATTTTCCCAATCAAAGTTTGATGATGAAGATCTACCAAGAAATAGATTATCAAGTGCCTAGTAGAAAAACCAACAAAGAGTGATTTTGAAATAGTTAATCAAGAACAATAAGGGCAAAGAGAAGGAATCGCAAACCCATCTACCCACCTGCCCCTTTTTCCCACCAAAGCATGCATGCAATATGTTTGCTGTAGGTTCAGAAAATTTTATATAACATGAGATATAATGAAAAGGTAAGAGCTTACTTCATTAGTTCAAATTCACCATCAGGTGGCACAAAACTAACTGTCTTCTCTGAGTTGAACCTTGTCAAATTTACACATTGATGGAAAGTGACATCATCAAGCTCAATAGTTTTACCACTGCAAAATAGAGTTTGTTGACAATAGAAAACAATATTACTATTATAGCAGAGCAAATAAAACATAAGGATCCATTATCCTCCCAGTACAACACACAAAACGGACTAAATTTTAGAAAGAAAAAAAAAAGTTAACACAATTCTCTATGATAATGTAACAGGACAAACACAAGTTTCAAATGACAATATCAAAGGAAAATGCGGGGAACCATGTCCAAATGAAAACTACCTTTTACTAGGACGAGATTTAAGTTCTGACTCTTTCTCAAGGCCAATCTTGTCATTCAAACCCAACTTCAAATCAGGCATTCCAGAAAGAAAGCACTTCATAAGAATCTTCCCCGTAACATCACAGCGTAGAACAACGCCTAAAATCATAACAATTAGCAAGCAATCAAGCAAACATCAATGTGGAGACAATGAAAATTCATGACCTACCTTTTGAAGACATAAGAAGATTCACACTCTCGACAATATCCAAGAAGACCTGCAATGGATCAATGATGTAAACTTGCAATAGTAAGACAAAATGATAAAGAATGGAAGTAGGATAGTACACAACCCACCTCATTCTTTTTGTATACAAGGCCTTCTCTCCGCCAACCAACAGCACCAGTAACTTGTAAAGTCGCATTTGGAACAGGTCTATCTGACGACTGTAACAACCCCCCCCCCAAAAAAAAAAAATCATTGGCACAAGAAGAATTAAAGGATTTAGTGAAATATTCAAACAACACTATCTTAAGAAATGTAAACTCAAAACAAAAAACAAATGGACAGACAGATAACACATGCCCACACAGAGCCACCAACTTGTGAAGTCACATTTTGAACAGCTCTATCTGTGGGCTGTTCCCCCTCTACTACCTCCCACAAAATGATATTTGGTGTTTTCATATATTCATGCAATTATATATATTCTATTCTCCAAGATTCCTTTTTCTAATTTTTTTCAGGTCAATGTGATCCATGTTTGTGTTCTATCGAGTACGCGCCCATGTACTTACTTCAATGTATTTACAATAGCATGTGCAGACTAACCTTGGATGAAAATGGGGAACGCACTCCTTCCTGAGTGATATAAAGCTTTAAGATCTCCGGTGAAAGATTTTGAGGATAACCAAAGTCCATGATTTCTGCAAATATGTGTAAATATTTATCATAAACCCATTCAAATTCAAATGATAAATATTTTTCTGTCATGAGAATACTATTTGGTCTTTTATTATTACACAAAATTTGACTTGGCAAAACATATTTGTTTCAACCTGTTGACAAAATAGATAGATGCACAACATTTATCAAGCAAATGCACTGTTGCAGTTTCACATATGCATGCAGAAGAAACCAGCCACTTCTGTTACATTTCACTAGCAAAGCCCTAGTTTACTACCTATTATAACCATGGTAGTTCCTTCAAATTCTGAAGGGCATATGGAATTATAACTAGTTGGCCAGCTACTTTTACCCCTATAATATAGAGTTTGCAAAAGGCATAAAAATTGCAACAAAGAAAAAGTATCCTTCCCCTTGTCAGCCTAAAGGTTTTGTAACCATAAATAAATGTATTAGTTTAGAAGAAGATTCTTTATGTTTTTTTTTTTCCAGCAAAAACCCAGTTACATAAATTATGTCATGACCTGTGTATTTGTATTTAATATTTCGAGAAAAATGAAAATCATATAAATATTTCGTTTTGTACATAGTAATGCTCTTGCATCTCCTAGGTACCCACTTTCACATGTAACTCCCTCACTTAAACTTTGGACAGATATATGAACTCATCCAAAAAATATTCTTCTAACTAATGACAGTTTTTAAAATTATAGGAAACTAAAACCCTTGCAGTGACTTTCAGCATTAGCATGCATTACAGACCAACATCAAAATTGAACTGGTATGGAATTTAATTCATCACCACATAATTACTTACATACCATCTAGGAGTTCATAAATGAGCACAAAATTATTGCGAATTGCATCCTCGTCAAAGGCACCACCAAAATATGATTTGAATAGTGCAACAGCCTGCAAAGAGGACATATTATCAATCATGATCATTTATATAACCATTTGTAAATGTTAACTACTTTAACTATAATCAAATATCAAGAATTGGAAGACAGAAAGCAATGCACAAGCAACAAAGACAGCAAAGCCTTCATCTCAGAGTTGAGGAAGGATGGAATAGAATAAAACTAAAGCCCACATCATGAATCATAATTTAACTGACCAAGCCAAACATCATCAGATAAGTGGCAGTGACAGCAAGAGGTTAAATACCTCAACAACAAACTTGAACGCGCAAGCTACATTAGCATTGCTGCTGACAACAATCACGATGTAAACATTGCTTATCCTCGTGTAAAAGAAAGAGCAGCCACCAATCTGCCTCACAGGACAGGTACCAAGTTCTTTTGTTTGCATTATATGTGTCCGAAAAGCATCGACCATATTTCCCCTGTAAAGCTACGAATTAGAAGACACAACATTGCTCCCCATGAAATCATAAATAAACTTCCAACAGCTCAATCAACGAGTTCCAGGGTTTCAATAAGTTGCACTCCAAAAGGCAAAAGCTCACTATCACTAGCCCTAGCCGCATTACAAGGAAATGTTCGGCGCATAGCATAAAATTGTTTGAAAATCGAAACCGTTATGCCACTACACATAGGCTTCGATTGAAACATGCTTAACTGTTTTCCTACAAGCAACCAGGACATACCTAACACGTAAAAGACGAACAAGAACAGCTTCTTTTCCACAATCCGAGTTCGTTAAATACAACAGATGATGAAAATTAGGTCATGGAACGTTCGAGAGTGCAAACAACAGAAACGGCTCGTTTTCATTTCATTTCATGGCTAAAGATCTCCACAAAGCGGCAACGTAGAGATGAATAGGAGAAAGAGAGAGAGAAAAGGAAGAGATGTTACCCAACATCGTCCCGATAGAGGCGATTGATGAGAACGTCCCCGCGGAGGTTCAAGAAGTATATAGCGGAAGCAGCCACCGGCATCTCCGATCCAGTGTATCGACTTCCAGATTCTCCGACGAAGAGCCTCCTGAAGAAGAAGAGCAATCAGATACGGTGGCTCCGCCGCAGATCTGTGGCTTGGAGGAGGAGCAGGAAACAAACGTCGTCGATGGAGAGAAGAAGGAGCGCAACAAAATCAGAAATGTTCGAGAGTTACGACTTACGAGTCAGCGCATTTGGCACACCAGCCCGGCGACACCCCAACCCCGTTCAGCAGTGCACTTTGACGGCACGTGCGTCTCCCGTGAGTTTTTAAGTGAACTATTTTTTTAAAATTAATTAGAAATAAATATACACCACATTATAAAGGTTTTTTCGCAGTGTCATATAATCATAAGGTAAAATTTTATAACAATTGATTTAAAGGATTTAATTTAAATGTACAAATAATGTTCTCATTCAATTATAGATTACCTTTTATGATAAGATTATAAACTTTTATAATAACTATTTAAAAATTATATCCAGAGTTATCTGTACTTGGTTGATAATATAAGAATATTTATATTGCAATATATAAAAATTAAATTCAAATTTAAAGTTATATGTAAATTATTTTTTTATCGATTGATAGAATAAAAAATTTTATATTAATAATGTATCAAAATTAAACTTTTTTTTTACCAATTAATCAAATAACTGTCATAATGTGAAAGGAAAAAATATATAAAAATTTAATTAAAATATATTGATAATGTAAATTTTTTATATGAGTTTAATAGTCATATATTGTTAGTGTAAAAAAATTTACAACCATTTTTAAGGTATTTATTATAAAAGTTAACAAACTTACCATAAATGATAGTTTGTGATTAAATGACAGTGTAAAACTGCTTTACACTGTCAGTGCATAACATATTTTCTCTTTTTATATTATCATCCAATCATGAATTATCATATAGTTAGAAAATCATTTGTAATAATTAATTTAAAGTTATATCTAAGATAATTTTTAATTAATTTACAATATAAAAATCTTTACACATATATCAAAATTAAACTCTAAAAGTAATTAAGTAGTAATTAAGTTTACTTTTACCTTTAAAGTCTTTAACTTTGATTGTGTTTGATTTAAGTCTTTTTAAATTTATTAATCAATTATGTTCTTCTATTTTTAAAATTAAACATATTTAGTTTGTTTATCAATTTTCTTTAACTTAAAATTCTCATATTTTTTAGTCAAATAGTTAAGGATTTATGCTGAATTAAAAATGAAAATAATTTTAAAAAATTAGAAGTCAAAATTTTAATAAATTTTTGATAAAATTTGAATGATTTAGTTGAACGTAAGATTAGATTTGTAAATTCTTCAAAAAAAAAAAAAAGATTAAGTATTACAGCACTTGGAAAACTCGGCAACATGCTGAAAACGTTAAAAGGGTTGTATGATAATTGAACAAATTGTGGTTTGTGAGTCAATTATCCTCCTCGTATACAGGAGCAAGATTTTTAATTTTTTTTTATTTTTTAATTCAGCCAACGTTCAGTGCTTAAGGTCCGTCGGGTCACTTTTAGGACGATCATCACTAGTGTGTTTGTTTTTGAATTACTTTCTGGGAAAATTCACCAACATGCACACATTTGTTGGCGGAGTTAGATAATAGGCTGAGACTATCAAATATCAATAACTTCTAGGGTTTTCTCTAGGGCTACAAAGATCTAAGCTACGCTACCAAATCTAAGGAAATTTAAGAGCAAAATTCATCATATCATTAAAAGGGAAATCTCAGTGCATAAATAGGCAGTGAGTCCTAACAGTAAAGGAATCAGAGTCCTCCACCTAACAGTAAAGAAAACAAAACTAATACAAGCACAACTGAAAATTATTTAAAAACTTTAGTAAAAGTCCTTTACCATTAGATCTTAAGAAACACCGTTAAAGGGGATTGTTATGCTTCCCTTAATGGTACTGTACTCGACGTGAGATAAAATATTTATTAGTTGTTAGTTACGTAGTTTCATTATAAATAAATTTTATCATATGTAATCAACAAATAATACGGAATTAGATTGCCTTGTATAAGTAGCCAAATTTTGAAGGAAAGAAGATAAAAGAAAAAAAAAATTCAAATAGTCTTACAAAAATGTAAAGGAACCAAGTTACACTGCCCTCACTCTCATCCCTTCAAAGACCAAAATGAACTTTGAGTCCATTCCCATATTTATTTCCAATTCTCAGCATTTGAATTTACTTGGCAAAGACCTGAAAATTCATAACTCTTTGAGGGCTACAAAAAATTTTATATTTTTGATGATATTGAAAATCCACGGAAGTTGGAACGACGGGACCACCAAGAAAAGTGAATGGGAGCATTCGGACAAAGAACGATGCATTCCCTAAGTTGGAATCCTACCTGAAAAGTGAAAATTATGGCAATAAGGTTGTGGATTTGTTAGGTTTCCTTATAAAAAGGTTATCAAGGAGCCCTATGACAAGATATCAAATTGCTTAAAAGATATAACTAACCTCAATTGAAGCTTCATCCTCTTCGTGGTTGCTTGCTTACTTCGGCTTTCCACATGATGTAATTTGGTCAATCAAAACATTATTTGCGGGCAATTTTGTCCTCGAATTATTTGGACATACATACTTACTTATATTGCAGGATATATAGCTTCTATGTTTTACTGGCATGAACAAAATTGCCTCACCCATATTAAGTGCTAGATGTAGGCTATGTTTGGCAAAACTAGCTGAAAAGCTAGCTGGAAGCTGCAAAGCTAGTTGAAAGCTGAAAAACTAGCTAGTAGCTAACAGTTGATAGCTAAAAACTATTAAGCTAACTTATTAAATTATAAGTATTTGATAAAATTATATGTTGAAGTAGTTGATAAATATAAAATGACAAAAATGGACATGTTTGTATGACATTTTTATATAAATATTAATTTATTTTTAAAAAAAATATTTTGGGATATTTATAATTTTAGTTTTTAATTAATTTTAAAATCTTGTAATTTTTTATTTATAGATCAATTATTTTAATTATATTTTTTAGTTTCAATTGTTATATTTTTTTCATATTATGTATTCTATTATTAATCTTAAAATATTTTCAATCAAGTTTAAAATAAAGTAAAAATAACATATACTTATGTAGACATTATACTTTCATTATGTTAATTAGTGTCATCGTTAAAACATCTTGAAGTATAATGTTAAAAATAATAAAATAAATAATTTAAATAGTGTAATGGTTAAAATAAATAGTATAATAGGAAAAAAAATTAAAAAAATAATAGAAAAAATAAAATAAACCTATCATTTATCAAAGAAATAAACCAAATAAATAATAAAATCTTACCTTATTTAAAAAGGATAAAAAAGAAACTTAATAAATATTTTAAGGGTAAAAAGGGAATAAATATAAAAAGTTAGAAGTGACTTAAAAAATGTTATTTGAAGTAGCGTCTTAACTACAAGTTACTAAAAAAATCTTGCTTACCAAACACTACTTAATAAGATCAAACAAGTTTTTTAACTAGTAAAAAAAGTTAGAACAAGTTGAAATGCCTTGTCAAACATAGCCTTAATATTTATTTTATCAGTAGGAAACATAGAAACATACTACAAACGAAAAAAAATACCCCTATAGCATCCGCTTAGACAACTAAAGCTAGAGTTATAGGACAACCATAAAAAATAACAATATGATTTCCAGTAGAAGAACCTCTCTAAACAAGCCAATCTACACACATGTCACCTTCACGTAGGGTATGCTAAAATCGGCTTGTCCTTACTCAACACCACAATCGACTTGTAAGGTGAGGCTTGCCCCTCACTTATATACTCTATTTTGGCCTCATCATTAGTCGATGTAGGATCTCTAACACACACCTCTCATGGCAAGGACTGGACATCTCAAGTATGAAAATGACAGAATTGGACATTTGTAAGTGGTCCAATAACAACCTGATGACGGGTGGCCCGATGGCCCAACAACAGTCGCTAGGATAGACTCAGATACCATTTTAGAATGTTGGGTTTGGGCCTAACTCAACTCCACAAAACCAACTTGTAAGGTGAGGGTCAGCCCCACTTATATACTTTATTTTGGCATCATCACTAGTCGATATAGGATCTCCAATACTTGTAATCTACATTCCAGGCCAATTGAAAACCTTTATAAATTGCCAATAGTTCATTCATATTGGTAGTTATCCCACAAGCACCTGAAAAACTGGTGATCCAATGACCTAGAGAATTTCTAATTAAACCTCCAAAGCCAAGAAGAATTGGATTGCCCTTTGAGTTGCCATCAGTATTCAACTTGAGGAAAGACTCTATTGGAGGAATCCACTTAATTTCTTTCGGCTCCTTTCCATTGCTATGATTTAAGAATAAAGATTGAATGGTGTTGAAGGG
Source organism: Spatholobus suberectus (assembly GCA_004329165.1). Lineage (NCBI taxonomy): Eukaryota > Viridiplantae > Streptophyta > Magnoliopsida > Fabales > Fabaceae > Spatholobus > Spatholobus suberectus. Next base: position 86,164,073 of record CM014730.1, on the reverse strand, counting down.
AACTCCAATTTGATTCAATATGTGCTAGATAGACCACTGTTTATCTTGAAAAATGCTTTGATTTTGTGCTTTTCATATCATCCAACAAGTGACACCAAAAAGTTGGCCTTGATTACTAGTAACATACTTGCGAATCCAATAGGCCCCCATCCATGTTGAAGAAAGTATTAGGATCATTAATAACTAGTTGATTTAGTGCATGGACAATCTCTAAGAGTATTTAGCCAGCTTTCTTCTTTTGCTCCACACTTGTGGCAAGAAAATCAGAAGAAATATGTCACAAGAAGCGACACAAGTTAGTAGATGACAAGATGTAATATCCTTCCATAAGTTTATTGGAATATGAAAGAAATATAATTTAAATACGTAAAGATATGTTCAGAAATATAATTTTTATTAATTGATATATTAATAAACACCCTAACCTTTTGGGGGCTTAAAGTTATTATAAGGCCTTTCTGTTAGATAAAAGAAACAAATTTTCATAATCAGCAAAATCTAATAAAAGGAATGGTCATTCCACCCTAATAGCTTTAGATATATCTAATTTTAATTCCATGAATCCTTTTTTTCCTTGGTATTTTTCTTCATATGATTAAAACATTTAATTGCAATTAATGCATTATCAATGATTAATTGTTTACAAAAGCACTTTTAGTTTTACATACAATTTTTGGGAGGATACACTTAAGTCTATTAGAGATAATTTTTTTGACTAACTTGAAGAGCACATAACATAAACTAATAAGCCTAAATTCTCTAGCATGCATGGGTTTTTTAATTTTTGGGATGAAGACTATAGAGGTATGGTAATAGTTAATAGAACCAGGATCCTCTTCCCCATTGAGTATGTTCAAGACCTTTTTAGTATGTTTGATAAAATAGTGTCAGTGTTCCATCAATGCTATGTCTTTGTGGTATGTGTATGTTTTAGGTGGAGTTGAAATGGACAAGAAATGGAAGGGAGAGAGAAGAAATGGATAGGAAATATAAAAGTAGGGTTGTTAGGTGAAACAAAAACAAGAAAGTGGAGAATAGGGGTGGGAAAGCGGGCAGGTCTGCCGCTTTGGCCCACCTCGTCTGTTGATGGTGGGCTGAGTTTTATGGCACGCCCTGCCTAGAGGTGGGCTGGCGGGTTGGCGAGTTGGCCTGCCAAAACTAAAAAAATTAAGAAACAAAAATAGAAAAAAATTAAAAATAAAAAACTAATATTCCATTAATCCTTCAATAACACAAAATCACAAAATACCAAATTATTAATAGTTCTTCAACAATAAAAAATACTAATAGTCTTAGTCTTTCAAGAATTAAGACAAAGTCCTTTATGATTCATCAATAACAATCAATAAAAAATAATAATATTCTAGTTCTTTAATAATAAAAAGTCACAAATTACCAATTATCATTCAACAATACAAAATACTAATAATTGTTTAAAACAAAATCACAATTAAGTAACATATAATATTTTTTTTTAAAAAAGATGGCCCGGCAAGCTAACCCGCCTAGCCAATGGCCCGTCGAGTTGACAGGTTGGGCAGGGCAGGTTAGGCGGGCTGGTGGGTTGAAATTTGTAACCCACCTCGCCATTTTGTGGTGGTTGACGAGCCGGCCCACCGGGCCCAACCCGTTTTACCACCCCTAGTGGAGAAATAAAAAGGTGTGGGTCCACCTTTTTATTTCTCCATTGACATGAGTGGAAACGAACAGTGTTTAGCTGTGGCTTTAACATTTTTGTGACGGAAAGTTGACATTTTGTGGGAATTTTTTTTGTAAGAAAAATCATAATTGATTACCAGATTCAATAGTCATTTATCAAAAACCACAATGAAACACCTCTATTTCATTAGGTACAATAGTCGATAAAAATTTAATTATTTATTCATTTATTTATTTTTCTGTTTCTTATTTCTCATTTATTTCTCTTAAACCAAACACATTTATTCTCACTATATTTTTTATCCATTTCTCTCTTCTCTATTTTCATTCACTTTATTTCTCACATATTTCTTTCTTTTTAACACACCGTTAAAGCTTGAATTACTTTCTTCTCTGCAAAAAGGAAAACCGTTATTCAATCTAGTTTAGTTTAGGTTTTTTTATCTGCAAAAAGGAATGTTAATCTTCTAATATTTTAGAAGGTTCAAGCTTTTAAAAAATCTTTTCTAAGAGCAAAATATTCCTTTTTGCATGTGTGTGTGTGAATAAGAGCAAAATATTCTAAATGCGTTGTGTGATTATTCAAAAATTTTCAAGTCTTGTGTTTTGGTTGACGAGTCAACGCGGGAAGAAGACAAAACATAGTATGTAATTAAATATATGGTGTGTGATTGATTTGACGAATATTAATTGTTTTAATCATTTTTTGAAAAACAAAAGGTGGTTATTTCTTTTAAAATAATAAAATCCGAACATGCAAGTAATTTAAGTTATCAAAAAAAAAAAATGCATGTGATTACAGGATTAAGGTAGTCTACTAAAAGCTTTTATATGATTGTGTGGCTGATGCATCTTATTTTAAAAAAATAATTAGTTTTGTTTATCAACTTTTCTAAATTTAAATTTTCCCAAATAAACTTTGAATTTATAATGCTTGCTTGAAAGAGAGTAGAAACAGTGATGGCAAATAAATACTAGGGTTAGAATAAAGAATAACATGCTAACATGAGTTTTTTTCCTTAAGCCGTGGAGTAAGCAAAATGAGGGTGGTCGTAATTAAAGACACTGTCACTGGTTCACTCTATGTTTACTATTAAGTATTGATGGATAACATTGATCATGTAACACAAATGCCTGTTGACATTGCTAGCCATTAATTTAACATTGATCTCTTGAAAGACCTTCGGGTAATTTGAGGTAAAATATGTTCTTGTATAGGACAGAGCGATAAAATGTTATCTTTAGCTTATTTATTTTAAAAGTTACAATAATCATCAATTAAAAGTTTGTGGATATTTTTTAAAATAACATGATTCTAGCTTTGCATTAAAGTGTGTGTACTGACGAAAAATGTAAGTAGGTCATCCGAGTTTTTTCTTTTTTTCTTTTTTGGTGTACGATGACAGCAATAGGAATAGAACCTAAGATCTCATGCAAATTACCCAAAACCTCCACCACTAGGTTAATCCTGATGGGTATTTCATCCAAGCTTATATATTAATCAGGTATGCCCAACACTTAGATATTCAAATATATACTTATATGTGTATGTGTGTGTGTGTTAGCCAATAATCTATTTGGCTGGGTCCAACGACAAGGCCGAGTATTCACCTTGGTCAGACATCACATCTTGTTTAATTAAGTTAACAACTAAGAGATAAGTTGTTTATTCCTTAACCCCCCCCCCCCCCCCCCCCCTTGCATGGGGCTGGACATGCACTTGTATGGTCTAGAAAAGCTTACTTATGTTATAGTTTAGGTGCTTTATTTGTTTTTGGTTTTATTGCTTGTTGCTTTGTTTGGTTTAATATTATTGCTTATCCTAGTGTGTTGTACAAACCCACTAGACTAGAAGCTTCTCAAGCTTAAGCATTTGCTTTTCTAATTAGAGATCAACTTCTTGGGCCAACATAGGATCGAGATCAAGTAGGACAGAAATAAAGCATTAGGTTGAACTCTTCTTTAATGTCAAAGTAATATTTATGAATAGTCATCGACTTCCATTAAAGGGCAAAAGAGTACAACCTATTATAAGACATACAATGCAATACAAACGTATGATCATTACACTTCAACTGGGTTATTCTATTCAATTTCTTAGAAAGAAAAAAAACTTAAATCATGGAACAGAAGGGAGTATGGATAAAGGCTATAACGATCCCATCTCTTGAAAAGGGGGGAAAGATCATTGCATCACATCTTATTTAATTAAGCTAACAGCTAAGAGATAAGTTGTTAATCCCTTAACCCAAAAAACACAGAACATAAGGGAGTACGAATAAAGGCTATATATAATAGCCTCATCTCCTGAAAAGGAGAATAGATCATTGCATTAACCAAAAACTTAAACAACTTATCCTTAAGTAGTTACGGTCATAATATATATACGGAATACGCTGCACAAGTAACTTCTCTTTTGACTCTTAAACACTCTTGATCACTTTTTGACTTAGTGTTGGAGTATCTTTAAAAGTACCACCTCCTGCCATGTCAAGGAAGCTGGTCACTAGAACAGAAGAGTGGACATTAGCAATCCCTACAAAATCCGGTCAAGACATCTTGGTTTTGGACGGTACAGTATGGTAATGACATTTAAAAAAATAAAATCCTAATACCTTCTAGAAGAGAGAATTTTATTTGAGTTGTAAATATTCATAATATGGTGCACTTAGCTCTCTCAACAATATTTTTTTTCATTTGTATACAATATCCAATATCAAATATGAAGCTTCCTAAAAAAAAAAATCAAATATGAAGCACTCATTGGTAAGTGGCATACTTTGATAAGTCATACCAACATGGAGTTGGTCTGAGTGAAACCGAGTTTGAATCTTTTAAGTAAGGTCTTGAGTTCAAATCTTGTAAATAGAAAAAATATAGTTGAAATGGATACTCCACTAAAGATGGTTAGTCAGATTTTCTAACAGAAATTAATCATTGATAAAAGTTAGTGAATATTTCGCACTTATAATATGATTAAAAAAAATAAAATACTTTGATTAGTCATTGGTCTGCGCTTGGTGGATACGTATGAAAAACTTGAGCACTTAATGTGGCCGAGATCACGTTGGTTGGTGGTCTGCAGTTAGGTATTGATTGATTCGGGAATGGATTAGAAGTTAAATTGAGTTCCAAGTGCACAACTTATGAACTGATAACGACAAAGAACGTTTAGATACGTTTTTGAATATATTTTTATGATTAATTATTTTACATTTGTTAAAATTTGTTTTTAAAATTCATAAAATAGCTATTTTTTAGTTTTAACATTTTAAAACAACTTATCCGTCAAATGTATTTTTAAATTATTCCATTGATAAAAGTGCCAGTAAACGGGCCATTATTCAATGTGAATGGCTTCAAACAAAACATTGATTGATGGCGAACTACCTGTTGAGCTGGATGGAAGGCGCTAATACGCGCAATTGACACATACACATTGACAAAATTTTATCACCGACAAACTAAATGGTAACCATACTCTAAAACGCATCTACCTAATTTCGTAACTACTTCTAAATAAAATCACTTGAAATATTCGTTTTCATCCACTAATTAATAATTACGGGGTGTGTGTACAATGCACATGCCTATGCGTTGTTTTTCTAGGGAGTGTAATTTCAAATCTAGTCTAGTATGGTAATAGTAATTTTATATATTTCCTTTAACGATAGGAACAATATACATTACCATCACTTACCAAAATAGAACAACATTTAGTTTTTTGAAAGAACAGGGTCAACAACCCAAAAAAAATAACCGACAAAAACATTATCATTACGATTAGCCTACCATGCATTTTTTTTAATTTGTGAATTAATTGTTGTAATGAATGTGTTTGATAATCTCTTATGCTGTGTGCCGATAACTAGATTTAATCTTAAATAATTGAGTTCATTATGTTCAAGGATTATTATTATATCATTATTGTTGTTGTTATAAAATTATGATATTTCCACAAAAGTTCTGTAAAATTTAACCTTGTAGAATTATTTCAAGCAGTTAAAATTGCTTACATAAAAAGTGTTATTAAATATAATTTCATAATTTATTGTCTTGTTGACTATTTCGTTATTGTGCTATATTTTAGGTAATAATATATTTTAAACGATTAAATTAATTTTTCAAATAAAAACTATTTTTTTTTTAAAAGCTACCTATATAATTCTCCACTGTCTGTGTGGTTATTCGGATGCATGAAACGACAAATAGCTCGATTTTAATTTTTATACATTCGGATTTTAAATGCTCAAAATCGAAATTTCGCTTTATTAGCGTTTACATATGCACTTGTCACAACATAAAAGCCGTCCACCTACCGATGGGAACATTCAGATACCTGGAACTTGCGTGTCCGAGTAGAGCGCAATCCAATGTCTTGTTGACCAAAGTCGGCAAACCCAACTTGAGCCACGCGCCACTTGTAACTCAAAGGTGAGCTCGGTCAAAAACTTTCTCTAATTTATCTCAAAGACAAATAAAGTTAAACAATCTAATTAAAGGTTATTGATATAATTTTTTATGTATTTAAAAATAATTGGTACAACATAAAAAAATACATTAATCATTTTTGATAAAATTGTTTAACTTTCTTTTTACTTAAAATAAGTTATACAACTCCAAAACTTAAAATGTATTTTATGCAAAAAACTTATGATAAATTATTTTAAAATTTTAATTTAGCCACGCAAAGGTTGACAGTTCAGGAAACTCTTGACCTAACAATCTTGCACGCGCCCACGCGCATCCTCATGAGCGTAGCCGTACCACTGTCCTCTTGCAGTCCAAGGGATCCTTTCTCCAACGGCTACTTCCCAATTGCATATGCGGGACGTCACCGAAATATGCATCCAAAAGTAACCCTTTCTTTTCTCTATGGTCACCTAAATAATAATAATTTTAAAAAGAATCTATTTTCTGTTGTTACATTACAGCCCCTTACACCAAAACTTTATTACATAATATGCTGTTATTATATGGTCGTTGCAGGTTCTAGAGCCACAAGTCACAAATTAACATAAATTCATCGACCTTCTTCTTCACCTTAAACCGCGTCCCTTGCATCTATGGATTGTTTGGTGATGCCAGTTTCACTGATCCGGAGGCGCTCCACGGGTTCTCGGATGGGTTATATGCCTCTACCTAAAGATGGGTTGGATCAAGAATCCGACAGTCCCGTAACGGTGGTGGTTGGAAAAGAGAAGAGGGTGTTTCTCGTGGACCCTTTCATATTACAAGAGAACCCGTTTCGGGTTTTGATGGATATCTCTATGAAGAAGGATTCAGCGGAGAAGGACCACTTCCATTTCACGTCGACTCAGCGGAGAGTCATCTTTGTGGATGTGGATGACATTTTGTTCGAACACATGTTGTGGCTCATGCACAATGATGCCTCTTCTTTGTTCCAGCTCAATCTGAAGGAAATTATTGACTTCTATACTCAGGATGTGTAATCGTCATCTAAATTAGAGCATACCTTTCACCACACCACAGGTACTCTGTTTTATAAATCTCGGAACACTTACTATTATATTATATATTATTATACACACACGATGGTTGATTTTACGAAACCTCATACATTCAGTTTCATTTAATTAGTATTTGTTAATTTCTCATGCCTCACTTTCCCTACGAAGCAACCCGTGGACCTAATTATAAGCGTTAATTATAATATGCCTAAGCCGAATTTATCTCTCATCTTTAACTAACTTTAGAAAATTATTGTTACTGACGTCTTCAAGGGAAAACGTAAAGCTTGGTTAGTTTGGAAAATGTGAATGGAATAAACGGACAACGGTACTTCGTCTATGTCCCACGTTTCTTATCTAATCTACGTTGAAGTAATCTAAACTGCACAATAAGGGGCAGCTGGATTCGATGGTTAATTGTTCCCCACCCCACCATTTTGTTTATCTTGAGTGGCACTAATTTACCAATTTATATACACATCAAGTGGCTGGGGCTTAGACTTCAGAGAATCAGAACGTTCAATCTCACATAACCCCATGTTGTCAAAATCAAAGAGTTGATACTTCATTCTGGCTCTAGGTGTAGGTGTGTTCTGCCAAGTTCCAAGTTTAAAGTTTCCTAGCTTCTATCCTTCTTTATACAGGTGGATTTTGTTAGTTGCAATGTGGCTATCGACTTCCCAGACTTGCTGACATGTTTAATAAACAACTCTAGTTCCTATATTCGTTAATTAATTTATAGCCTAATATATTTCCTGTATTCGTTAATTAATTTCAATTTTAGTTGCTGACTTGCAAAGGCTTTTCCTCGGGGGCGTCTAGGGTGAAGTACTTCGATGAGTCCCTCACCGGTGAGGCGTAGGAGGTTTTTTACTGGAAAAAAAAATTATAATAAATTTAAAACTTAATTGAATGATATATTTAAATTAGTGCAAAACGACGTAGTCCCCACTCGCTTGAACGGACTCAAACAGAACACCACGCTCGTGAGTTCTTTGCTGTCATCAGGATCCAACCGCGATCGTCGACTTGCCGCCGGCGTCGAAAGCTACTTCCATGGTGAAGATTCCGACGAACATCCAAATCCGATTGATCCTTCGCCTCCAATTGGTGTGCCGACGTGCGGGGAGGATTGACGAGAACCACGACGGAGATGAAGACGCCGATGAGGACAGTTCCTTGCACGATTAGCGAGGCAAGGTTGTCTGTATACTACTAGGATAAGCTAGGGGAAAAAGATGAAATGCATCCCCTGCAGAGAAGGTTGTCTGTGCTTAGGAAGAAGTATAAGCAGATGGTTAATTACTAAGGAGTATTATGATATGATTATGATGTTGTGATCTTTATCCTTCCTTCAGGCTTCAAGTATTTCTCCAAATGTTTCCATGCGTTGCTTTACAGTGAGGAGAACATCTGCCTCAGTGCTATTTCTTTTCGAAGCTTAAGCGATGCTCATAAGGCTCCCGTTGGGGTTGCGGGTGCCATTTAAACTCCCCTAGTTAAAAGATCAAAAACCCAAATTTTAAGTGACACTTATTGCTCGGGACTTAAAGGCAGCAATGGCTAATTAAAAGACAATTGATCTATATTAATACCTTAGATATGTTATAGATAATATTAAAATTTGGATGGTCATCTCCAAAATTAAGAACGCATGAATAAGTTTCTTCTTTAAAATGAGTTTCCTAAAATATCAATGATAATGATAATTGCCGAATTCACAGAGATTGTAAGACAACGATTAGGATAACGACTCAACGTATCATCAATTACTTATCCTTTAACTAACAAGTATCTATATCGGTTGCCTAAAAAGCCTTCCATTCATAATCTCGGATTCTTATCATTCATTTGAAAATATACAAGCTTGAGTTAATCTTTGAAATTACAAGATTAACAACTTCATAATTTGACTATCTCAGCTTTTCGTCACATCATTATGCATTCAACGTTCTTATGCTATCTTATTCAAGAACTACTATTATTCTATATACAATCTACTCCTGTTTCATATCCTGCCCCCAAATTGATGCTTGCTACTTTCGAACTGCATGTCACAACTTTATACAGCATCAGCATCACATTATATCACAGGACTACTGAAATATTTTGGGTATACAAGCAAGAGATTTAGTCGAATTCATCTATACAGCCCCTAAGTCTCGTGGAATACTAATTTTCCAAAAAAAATAGTTTTCCTCATGAATATACATTTCGAAATTCAATTCCTGATGCTAATATACATTTTGAAAAAATACCCTCTAACAATTCCAACACTTGTTGTAATACCCTCTAATCTCTTATGGAATTACAAATTCAATTTTCTTGTCAAGTATGTCCTTGAAAATCTAAAAACTTGAGAAATCACGTCCCAAACATGCACTTCCACTCCAAATGGCTCTAATCAGGTTGGCTTGGTCATGACAGCAGAAGGGATGGTAAACAAGTTATCAAAGATGAGATTAGCATAATTTGGACTGGCGTGGCAGAACATGGGTTCAGTGCCGCTTCTGCCTAGTTGGTCAAAGCCTACAACCATCAACAAAATCAACATCAGGAAAAATGAAATACTGAAGTTTATACAACTTAAAATTAGCTATGCAATAGTTAGGACTCCTAGAGCCCATTTATTATGGTTAAGAACAAGTATTTTACTTCTTCCAAATTGCCCCCAGGGCTCTCCAGAGTAAGAATCATCTAGTTGACAAATGCATATATTCAATTCGATTGGGAGGAATGTTCTTGGGTGGCAATGGCATGCAGAGAGAAATAATATGTTGCCAAGCAATCAACCTTTCCATTTTCAAAGCCTAAACCATCTGTGCAAAATTTCCATTTTAAGCCCTTTAGAAGATCTTCTACTTTAGGAATTTCTCCAATCTTTGCCAAAATCCACACTATCAATTCATCAAAGAGCCACTCTATATATACCAGTTTACATTAACATTTAATATACATCCATGAAATGCACAAGGAACATATAGAGTGAATATCCTTAAACTGCACAAATAAGTAAGTTTTTCCAACATGATGGCATTCGGTTTTCGAAAATCTCTAACAACGCACAAAGGTACAAGCAAGACAAATCCAAAATCAATTTTGTCATGGACCAAATACTCCATTTTCCCCTCTCACAAACTGATAGCTCAAACATCTTTCACAAATTTACCAAATATTATGGACAAAATCATGTAAGCAGAGACAAGGAGATGCAAACCTACCAAAACCATGTAAGAGTGTGGGATGGCGAATAAAGCTTTGAGCACGTCCTTGATCATGCACGGAGGTGACCAGACGTGAGCCCACGCGTTCACTGTGAATGTGCGGTCTCCACGATGGTGTTTGTGATGTCTATTACTGTTGCTGCCCGTTGAATCTTTGTTTTCGCCTACTATTTTGCATGTCTGAAATCAACCGTCATTGATTATTCTTCCTATGCGAAGTGCAACCAAAGCAAAGAAAAATCAAATCGGCCATCAATGACTCTATTACTGTTGTTGTTCTACTTTTTTGCTCATTTTCTTTTTGGATTGTGTCGCCATCGCATGAGTATTACAGTTCCAATTTGCCAAATTGTTTCCCTGGTCATTTGCGTAGCAATATCCCATCGCATCTCCCAAAAACATCAACATTAATGGGTAGATTGTCTTAGTGTCGAATTGTTGCTCTGTTAGGGTTTTCGGTTTTGTAGATATCTCGACTTAAATTTTCCCACTATTTCAAATTAATAGTGTTTTATAGAAATTACATTATAAAAGGCTTACATAATTATTATCCAGTAACAAGTAAAAAATCTCATCCATCGATTTTTTTATTAATATATCTAATGGTGATTTTGAGTGACTCACCTGTGTACCACCTAACAAGGTACTTCACCTTAGACTTGACCTTTTCTCAAATACAAACAAGCAACAGATGAGGATAGGATGCTGGAATAAACAACTCTAGTTCCTAGTTGGTTTTGTATTAATATCCTTCTCTCGTCAGCGCATCTCCCTTAGCATTATTATTTACATGATTACATATGCCATCGATTTTGTCAAATTAATGTTCTAATGAAGGATGTACTTCCTCTGAATTTATGCGGCTCATTGACCAAAGTAGTGTACTTTTAAAAACTATTTACCAATCTGATATTGTTTTGAAACGTATTACTAAAATGGGGTGGTCAATGCTGGAAAACGTTAGTCAAACTAGCGTTTTCCAGTCCACGCCAACATTTTTAATTATTTTTTTAATTTAATTGCCAAAAATGCCACATTGGACACCACGCGGGATATGCTAGTACTACTAATGTTTTCAGAAAACGCTATTAGCACTAACGTATCCCGCGTGGCACCCAATGTGGAAAAAAAGGCGAAGGAAGACGACGAACACATGTATATAACGTTATTACTATTAGCGTTTTCAATTTTTTTTTTAAAATGAAAAAAAAAGTATTTAAATTTTTAATTAATAAAATGTGGAAAACGCTATTAGAAATAGCGTTTTCGGTTTATTTTATTTTTTAAATGCGGAAAAAAATATATTTAATTTTTAATTAATAAAATAAGGAAAATGCTATTTCTAATAGCGTTTTCATTTTTAATTTTATTTTCAGTTTAATTTTTTTTTAAAATTGAAAAAAAAGTATTTAATTTTTAATTAATAAAATATAAAAAATGCTATTAGAAATAGCGTTTTCATTTTTTTTTCAGTTTAAATTTTTTTAAAACGGAAAAAAAAATATTTAATTTTTAATTAATAAAATATAGAAAATGTTATTAGAAATAGCGTTTTCATTTTTCAATTTCTTTCTCAGTTTAATTTTATTTTTTAAAAAGGAAAAAAAATTTAATTAATAAAATATATAAAACACTGTTTCTAATAATGTTTTCATTTTTTAATTATTTTATTTTTCAGTTTAAATTTTTTTAAAAACAAAAAAAGGATTTAATTTTTAATTAATAAAATAAGGAAAATGCTATTAGAAATAGCGTTTTCATTTTTCAATTTTTTAGTTTAATTTTATTTTTTAAGAAGGATTTTTTTTTTAATTTTTAATTAATAAGATGTAGAAAACGCTATTTCTAATAGCGTTTTCATTTTTTAATTATTTTTTTAGTTTAATTTTATTTTTTATAGACAGAAAAAATTATTTAATTTTTACTTAATAAAATGTAAAAAACGCTATTTCTAATAGTATTCAGCTTTTAATTATTTTATTTTCAGTTTAATTTTATTTTTAAAAACAGAAAAAAATATTTAATTTTAAATTATTAAAATATAGCATTTTTAACAATTAAATTATCTTATTAAAAATTAAAACTGTGTAATAGCGTTTATATTTTTAATATATTTAAATTTAAAATCATTATATTTATTATATTTTTTAATAAATGAAAAAATCAGTGTTATATTTATTTTTTAGATTATAAAAATTATAACTGCTATTATTTATTTTTATTAATAGCGTTTCTCTGTTTTCTTAAAAAAATTTTAATAGAAAATGCTATTATTAATAGCATTTTTAATATTTTAATAATTACAACTTTTAAAATAAAATAATACAGAAAACACTATTATTAATAGCGTTTTCTATATTTTAAGACATAAATTTTTAATAAAAAATAAAATTTGTAATATTTTAGTAATTAAAATATTTTAATAGAAATTAAAAATATAGAAAACTCTATTCCTAATAGCATTTTCTGTATTTTAATAATTATAAATTAAATTATGTTTTCCATTTTTTTTAAAAATAAACCGAAAAAAATTAATTAAAAAATGAAAACACTATTAAAAATAGCCTTTTCCTTATTTATTAATTAAAAATTAAATACTTTTTTTAAAAAATAAACTGAAAAAAAATTAATTAAAAAATGAAAACGCTATTAGAAATAGCGTTTTCTTTATTTTATTAATTAAAAATTAAATACTGTTTAAAAAAAGTAAACTGAAATAAAAATATTTAAAAAATGAAAACGGTATTATAAATAGCATTTTCTCCATTTTATTAATTAAAAATTAAATACTTTTTATTTTTGTTTTTTGTTAAAAATTAATCTAAAAAAATAAGTATTTTTTTTAAAAAAGGAAAACACTATTAGAAATAGCGTTTTTTTAATTTTATTAATAAAAAATTAAATATTTTTTTTTCCGTTTTAAAAAATTTAAACTGAAAGAAAAAATTAAAAAATGAAAACGCTATTTCTAATAGCGTTTTTTATATTTTATTAATTAAAATTAAATTTTTTTTTCAGTTTTAAATAAATTTAAACTGAAAAAAAATTAAAAAATGAAAATGCTATTAGAAATAGTGTTTTCCTAATTTTATTAATTAAAAATTAAATAATTTTTTTCTGCATTTAAAAAGTAAAATAAACCGAAAACGTTATTTCTAATAGTGTTTTCCACATTTTATTAATTAAAAATTTAAATACTTCTTTTGTTTCCATTTAAAAAAAAAAACTTGAAAACACTAATGGTATAATCGTTTTGTACACGTGTCCGTTGCCTTCCTTTGCCTTTTTTTCACACTAGGTGCCACGCGAGATACGCTATTGCTAATAGCGTGTTCTAAAAACACTGGTAGTACTAGCGTATCTCGTGTGGCGCCCAGCATGGCATTTTTGGCAATTAAATTAAAAAAATAATTAAAAATGCTGACGTAGACTGAAAAACATTAGTTGTTGACCATCCCATTTGAGTAATATGTTTCAAAACAATCCCAGATTGATAAATAGTGTTTAAAAGTACGTCACTTTAGTCAATAAGCCGAATTTATGCACTATTGTGAGTGCGCACCACTCATCGTCGACTTCTTTAAATTCACAAAACCATCATAGTAGCTCAAGTGGATTGAGAACAACTACATCCTTCATCAACACTTTTTCTGCCAAAAGAAGTTTCTACTTGACTCTGCTATAGCATCATTACTTAGTAGCTAAATTTTCTGTCGTGTCCAAAAGAAACTTAAAAGGCATCTTAAATTGTAGGTCACAAGTCAATAATCAATTGGCCTCTACTTGCCTTGAAAAGAACCTGTGTTTTTTTTATCTTTTCTTTTTCCCTACAAAGGCTATAGCTTCCTTTTTTTTTTTGGGTTGAGGGGATGGCGTTGGCCCAATACTGTACTTGCAGATTTGGGTGATTGGGCTCTGCAGGCTGTTCTTTCTTGCCCACCTGCCCAGATTTTTTAACTCCAAAATTCTCATAAGGCCATCATGACTCCTTCCCCCCAAAATCAATACTAACAAAAAGGAGAAAACGCGAAAATAATATTTGAGTTGCAACACCATATTGCAATTGCTTTCTTTTTTTTAATTGACTAAAAATTGCTTTACCTAAATTTCAATTTATTTATTTTCTTCTTTAATGGAGCATATTATTAAATTCCACCGGCTGAAAAAATCACTACATTAACATTCCTCTTCGGAAGTGGTCTCTTCCACCCTAGTATGCGAATGAAAATCAAAAGCTAAGAGTTCAAATGAACTTTCAAAACAAAATGTGTTTAGCTAAAATGGAGTTGAAATAGTTTTTAACTCAATTTTAAAACACTTTTACATTCATTTTCAAAACTAAGAAAAAAGAATTTGTGAATTTGGTTTAGTTTTTTAAAAAATACATACAAGTGGTCTTTCTCGCTGCCACCATTATCACTGTCGTCATCACTTCCACTACTATTATCACTATTGCTCTACCATACAAATATATCCCTAAACTAATTTTAACAGAATAAGAAATTTTAAAATAAGTTTATTTTGAAACCAAAAACTAGAAAAAATAACTAAAATTAAATTTTAAAAACTAAAAACTAGTTGTAATTTTTAAAAATTTCAAAACTCACAACTAAAAACTATCCTAAAGGACCCTAAGCTAGTTAAGCAATGAACTGCCGTAGAAATTGTGAATTTGGGTGATTTTGAGTGGACGAGAGGAGAAGGGAAATTGAAAAATGTCCAAGCAAGCACAAAATCAGCTTTAACTGAAATTTCGTTATTTAATGCATCCATTATTGTTCTAACAATTTCGGTTAGTCAATGTTGAACAGTATTATATATGACCGAAATTTGAATATTTCAACAACACCTGTTTCAAAGTGGCCCAACATGGGATAAGTCCAAGAAAGTCTTGGCTGCTGTTGAGCTGGATTTCATATTGTGCAAGTGGATCGGCCCCATGTGAAAAGACTTATTTCCTGAAAGTCCCCTATGTCACTTTCCCGAATATTCCAGCCCAACATCAGCCGTGCCTAAGTCAGAGTTTGTTAGAGTAGTTCATTCAAGTATATATATATGTATTTTTTTTGGTAAAAAAATAGTGACAAAGTGTGCAATCACTCCGAACCAGGGAAGAACTGCATAGGACGACAAAGTTCTCCCAACAAATGCAACTGTATTCCCAAGCCTCGAATCGAGAACCTTGGTTAAGTTAGAACAGTCTCTTGTCACTGATCTACGGATTTGTTGGTTCATTCAAGTATATATTTTAATCATTATTGTTACTTTACCGAAATATACATTGATTTGAGTGTTAAAGTATGTTTTATAAATATTTTGCCATCACAGGTCACTAAAAGGAAGCAATACTTTTATTGAAAAAAGAGAAGGAAGCAGCACTCCGAAGTCCGAATAAAAACTAAATCTGATGTGTTCAATTTCGGTACGATAAACATCTTTCAACGTATTTTACATTCAAATATTATCTTCCGTGGACAGGGTGAATGGGAAAAGAAAAGTTCTCTCCACAAACTATCCGCAATTCCTTGTGAAATATATAAACTCTAAAAAAGTTAAGTCACTTATAAACATCCCCAACGGACACGTATATTATCTTGGACATGTCATGCCTACTTTTACTTTGGAACTTGATTCAGATTTAAAGTTTATTTTTCATATATTCACAGTATAATTTATATTATTAATCAATTAAAAATTATTTTAGATATAACTTTTAAGATAAATACTATAAAAACTAATTATTTTACCATGCATATAATTTATAATTAGATAAAAATTAATAATTTTACCATATATTCTAATTAAATTTAAAATTTATATTGATACACATGTACAAAAAACAATATCATTACTCACGTTTTCCCTTACGGAAAAACTCTTTGTTATCGATATTTTATGAATAAATAGTGTAAAAGATTTTTATACTGTTACTCAATCGCAAACTGTTATTTATGATAAGTTTGTTAACTTTTATAATAATTATATTAAAAATCATATTAATTATAATTTTTGATTGGTTGATAATATAATTTTTTTTACACAAATAGTGTATAAAAATTAAACTCATATTTTATCTAAAGACTCATTATTTACCTACGTAAATAGAGTCATAAGCTTGAGATCGACTTAAACATTTTTTGAGATTTATTATTATTATTATTAATTTTAAGTCTTTTTAAACATTTAAAACATTAATTACTTTTAAATTTATGTTTATGTTAAAATTCTAGATTTTTCTCTAAATCTCAATTGTTTATGTTCTTTTTTTTAAAATTTTATTTTTACATCAAAATTTACATTCTCTTTTCAAATCCCAACTACTAATAGTAAGATCTGGTTTCATATTTATTAAATTATATGTTGGATCTCTCACTTGCGCCCTTTAAATGAAATGAATGAAAGTCCTTCATAAAAATTCTTTGGGTTTGGAAGCATTTTTATCTTACAGTACGTCTTACACACGAGCATTATATCCTTTCCCTAAAAATTATTTTAACACAAAAAAAATAATAATCCAACTTCTCATTTATTTGCTAAAATGACATGATTCAATGATATTCACAACATAATCAACAAGATTAAATCAATTTTTTAATAATTAAAAATGAGAATTGGCGGTCAATGTATTAGTAATAAATTAGCTAGTAACAACAATAACAATATTTGTAATGATTTTGTGGAGTACGTGGAGGAAAAGAACATTAAGCTATGGGAGGACAAAGAAGAAGCTACTGCACAGGTTGTGAATAGAGCCAACCATGTGCTTGAGGAATGGGCAAATGCTAGGAAGATTTATGATAAGATGCAAAGGGTGAAGACGGATTCACAGCGCATCTCTTGGACCAAACTACCTACAACACTGATCTTGCTTTTTTTAGTGAACAAAATTTGTCAGGATTTGGAATGTGCTTGAGGAATGATCAAGGCCAATTTGTCTCGGCAAAAATTGAAGTGTATGTGCCTCAATTACTTGTTCACGAGGGGGAGGCTATGACGTTGTTGAGAGCAGTCCAATGGGACCAAGTGATATTTGAGCTGAATTGCAAATTAGTGGCTGACAACATCCTTTACCCCAAGCAAGATGCTTCTGAATTTGGTGACATCATTACTCACCGCAGACTGCAGAGGTCTTAAAATTGAGTTTGTAAGCTAGCAAGGGTGGCTACTATTCTACCTAATCTTCATATCTTTAATACAATTCCAACTTGTATTGCTCTAACTATTTTTATGAAAATGAAATAAGTTCCTTCCCGTCAAAAAAAAAAAAACTATAACAATATTTTTAAAGTAAAAATATATGCAATATAATGTCCACACATTTGTGTTAAAGGAATTGAATTAGGAAAAATTGATAGAGCAAACAGTTTTTTCTTTCTTTTTTTTCTCTTTCCGCGGAGGAGATGCTAAGATAGGAAAAAAGAAGAAGAAGAAAGAATAACAATGAATTAATATTTTACTTTTATATAATGTTAAGTAAGCATTGATTAAGAAATTAATAAATAATTCTTTTTATAAAAATCATAATGAGATTATATATATTTATATATTAAAAATTTAAAATGCATTAATAATACCTTTTCGTTTTATTTTTTTATTATATTTTAACTAATGCTCTTAAGAGACTCGTTTCTTATATAATAAAAGATCTAGTTAGCAAGTAGCTTCTATCATTCTTTTTTTTTTTTTTTTTAAAGAGCCTAAAAGCCAACACAAATAGAAAAGATAATGCCTATAGAGGATTAACTATACTTTATGAAATACTTTTAATTATTTGAAAAAACACTAAATTACTTTTATATCTTCAATACAATAAATAATTACCAACAAGTGATTAGTCTGAGTGATGATGAATTCAAGTTTCTTAAGTAAATGATTAGGAATTTGAATCTTGATTTTTATATATTGTATTTTTTTTTTTACAACTTACCTATGGCTATGAGCATCTTTAGATTTTTGAAAGAGATTAGTCTCGATGAATGACCAAAGATACTCTTTACAATCATATGCGTAAAAAAAATAAAATGAACAAGTCTTTTTCTAATGAGAACTATTTCATGCACCATATCCTGATTAACGTGTATAATGAATTAGATTGTTCATTTTTCAAAGTAAAATAATATCTTTATTCTTTACATACCTTTTTTTAAAAAATCAAACACGTGAATTTTTTTTTTACTTCAATTTTTAATTATTTCCATTCACTTTCAATTTTCTTATTTATTCTTATTAGTTACAAAAGAAATATGCTTACCTAACTTTCATATTTGTTTAATCAATTTATTATTTATTTACTTATTTTTTTATTAATTTTGTGAAATATTAATTTCTTACAAATAAAATTTTATAATATTGATTATAACTTTCAAGTGTCTTCAAGCAAATTATCTTTATACATTAAATTACAATACATTTTATTAAAGGCGACTCAATATTCCTTTTTCTTAAAAAAAATAGTATGTTATTCTATATTTTTTTTTATTAAAATTTAAATTCTTCTTTAATAATTATACATATTTTTTATATAAAACATTATCAAACGTATATGAATTATATTAAAAACATGTCCAAAGTAAATGTGTCTCATATTTTTTTTATTATGTGTATGATTATAAGAAGTATCCTTGGTCATTCATCGAGACTAATCTCTTTGAAGGAATTTGAATGAAGACACTTAGGTGGGTTGCTCCTTCCAACTAAGTTTTTTCTATTCACAAAAGGACTTGAATTCCTAACAACTTGCTTAAGAGACCGGAGTTCATTGCCACTTAAACTAACAACTCGTTGGTAATGTGTCTGTATATAATGATGATGATGGTGATGAATAATCAACCATTTTTCCACATTGTTTCCTTTAATTTGCTAATGAAAAATGCTAGCAACACACTCTTTTAAATATATTTTATTTATTTATCGTAATTTATTGGAAATCACAAATTATTGTGAGTCTCATTTCTCTTATTTAATGAGACTCACATATAATTTTGTAATTTTCAATAAAATTTAACAAATAGTATAGTGTGTTAAAGATGTGTTGTTAGCATTAAGAGTAGCTGGTCATGGGTTCGGGTAGACTCAATGACTTGATCAAGTTGAACCAAACTAAAACAAAAAATTTGAGTTGGTTCAAACCATCAATTTGATTTAAATTTTAAAAATGTAAATCTAATGATATCAGTTCAGTTAGGGGATCTGAGTACATAGAACCTAATCCGAACCAACCTAAACCTATACCATTTTAGATAATTTTTAATTGTTTGTGTTGTGTAATTTTGTAATTCTATAATTTTTATGTTGTATAATTTTATAATTCTAACTTTTGAGACCATTAATCAGTTTTCTTTCATTTTATTATTTTATTATTTTTCAATTTCCTTTTTTAATATTTTATTAATAGACTCAATCACCTAACTCGACCCAATCAAATATGATCAAATTGGTTCAATTTGGATTATTAAAAACATTTCGAAACACTCAAACCAATCTAAATTAATTAATATTGTTCAATTTAGATCTAAATATCTCTAAATCCAACTCAACTTGGCTCGCGCCCAGCACTCTTTTTTACTAATATGTTCTACAAAATTTCTATCACTACCTTAATCAAACATCAATTATTTTTTCTACATTATGGGTATCCACCTGAAACTATCGACAAACTAGGTCCACATATAAAACATGAAATCTTAAGTCGTCTTAACAAACTACTATTTATTAACAAATCACGAAAAAATCCTAATATCAAGAATTACACGATTTTTTGTTTAAATAATTTCATTTATTTGCTAATCTTCCTAAAACTATGGATTACTATATTATTATTTCGTATATACTTATGAGTACCTCCAACTATAATATTTTTTGTGGATATTATAAACAAGTTAATCAACTTAATCTGTAGCACCTTTTGGAGCTACGACAGCATCATTACCAAAATATTATAACATAAAATCATGAAGTTTCATGCTTATGTTGCTACATAAATAGCAATAAACATAAATGTTCATCATGACTTAAATTTAATATTACTCTCATGCCATTTTTAATTTGATGCTTGATCAATAGACTCAAAGCTACTTCGTAGTACTTTGACATCATTATCATTTCGGCCTCATCCATCATAGCCGCTATACGACAACACCAAATTTATATAAATTAACAATCCTCGAAACGTGGTTATGTTCAATCACTACTATATATATAATTAAATACAAACACAAAACTATTATTTGTTTAGGAAATATAAAATTCAACTGCTCTTAATGGTATTATTATATGGAAATATATAAAAGAAGTTGACAGCTTAGAAACAAATGGGTGTAAGCATTAGAATTAAGTATTATATTGCACATACGACTTAGTCAGTCTGATTACTTTATTTAAACCTTATTATCTATTTTCTCACTTAATTATTAGTCATACTAGCGCCAACTTGTTTATGTTAATTGACAAGAAACTGGAATCTTTCTTCCCAACTACCCTTCAGGTGTCGTATACCTCTTCTATATATTCTCGAATTCGTCGTTAACCTTTATTATAATATTTTAATTAAGATTTTCATAAAACTGGAATATGTTCCCTGGAGATAAAGCCATTAGTTTTTGTGGGATTATTTCCGGATACTTATGCGATTTAATAACTTTCTCATTTCATTCGTTTAAAAGAAAAATACAAATCTGAACAGCCGTCATTGGATAACTTAAAATATAATTCAAATATCCATCAATGTAAATTATCTCCCTGATAAATTTCTGTATGTCAATCAATATAAATGGTATTTATTTCATCAGTACGACTTAAAATCACTTGCTCAGAGGAGACTGGATTTTCTACTCTATGACAGACTTTGAAAAATAAGGAAATTAAAGTTTGACTTATAAGAAATACAGATCAAGCTAGCCAAAAGAAGGAGATGCAAACTCGTCTTTCATACTTGCTTAAAGTCAACAAGGAGGCATAATGAAATGTATGCATTGCAAATTGGTGATGTTAATTGGGTGGAGAGATGTTAAATAAGAAATAAGAAAATATTATTCTTCTGATCTATTCAGAACCTAATTGGAAGAGGCCTGAACTGGATGGGGTTGAATTCCGTACTCAAAGTGAAAAGTTAACTTTCCCTTTCAGCCTTGACAAAATTGAAGCAGTTATTACAAGTTGTGGCGGCTATAGAAGTTCGGATCAAGACAGGTTTAATTTTAATTTTGAAAAAAAATGGGAATTGATAAAAAGAAGTTCTTAGTATGTTTCAAGAATTAATGTCGGAATTTTGCTGAAATTGCTATATACTTTTCATCCTATTCCAAAAATTGATAGTCCTCACAGAATTGGAGATTTCCTATCTCACTTTTAGGATATCTATATAGTAATTTAAGGTGGTCACAACCAAGGTTGTTAAACTCGAGAGTTTACGTAAACTCATGGGGAGTCTGTAAACTCGAATCGTAAACTTGTAAGAGTTTATCTATTATAAAAAAATATTAAAATACCAATAGATAACATAATAATTCAACATTTAAACCCCATAAATAAAGCAAAATAGTAAACCACAATAATAAAATAACTAAGTCAAGTAGTACATTACTATATGATAAGTTCAAACTTCACAAAATAAAACATAAGTTCATACAAAACATAAGTTCTTAAAATGATAATATTTAAAAACAAAAAAAGACAAATGTCTTCAAATGTCTATGTCCAATCCTCTAATACCATCATCTCCAATATCATCATCACCATCATCTCCATCATCATCTCCATCACCACTAAGCTCTTCCTCAGATAAAAAATGTTCAACAACATTGTCATCAAAAGCCAAATTATCAAGATCCAATGCATCTAAAGTTGGATTACTAGAACTTCCTCCAACTAATTCAACATTGCTACCACCTTCACCTTGAGGTTGCTCAAGCTCAACATTTTCTTCATCAACATCATCCCTCTCTTCCGTTATCCACTCATCATCAGATTGAATATTATCAAATGGAAGAGCAACAGTTTTTCTAATTTGTCTACTTTTCAATTTCAAGTTGTACATGACATAAACCAAGTCATTCATCTTCTTTTGATGCAAGCGGTTTCTTCTTTTTGTATGAACCTAGAATTAGAAAATAACACAAAATAGAATTTCATGATTATCTAAACTAAACATAGAAAATCAAAAATCATAAACAAAGTGTAAACTTCAATTACCATTTCAAATGAGCTCCAATTACGCTCACACCCAGAAGAGCTACAAGTCAAGCTCAAAACACGGATAGCAAACTTTTTCAACTCTGGGCATCCATCCCCAAACATCTCCCACCATTCTGCAGGAAGCATAGCCTTCCTACAGGCCTTTGCATTATCCGTAGAAAATAGCCCTCTAGCATAATGAAACTCAATAAGCTGCATACTAATTTTATTCCTTTCAGCAACCTCCTTGACCAATCTTTTCATACACAAATACAGCCCTTCTTTTACCTCAGAATCATCATTTCTAAAGTTAGGCTCATAATGCAAGTGGGGATTAAGATAATATGCAGCTGCATGCAAAGGCCTGTGAAGCTGATTATCCCACATCTCATCAATAATTTTCCAAATAGGTTCATAACTACATAAGTATCAAATATGCTATATTAGAAATAATTACACAAAGTCACAAACAATTAAATTTTAATGAGACAGTTTAAAAATTTTACCTTTTCTTAATATTATTGAAGTTTCATTTAATCTTTTCTTTTGCACAATCCATCTCCTCATATATGAAACCCATGGCAGGTTTTATATCCGAATCCACCAAACGAAGGACCACCATAAGAGGGGCAGCAGCTTTGAGGCATATGCTTACATTCTTCCAAAATTGACTATCTAAAACCACATTTTCTACTTTTTTCCCCTCTTGTGAAGTTCCAAACTTGCTTATCTTCCATTCTTCAGAGCTAAACATGCTCATCAATGATGCTTTCATTTCATGCAGACAAGCTAAACTCAAATAAGCCGTGGCAAATCTAGTTATGCCAAGCCTAATCAAGTCTCTCCCTTTTGTGAACTTCTTTAACATGCTAATAAGCATTGTTCTGCCATATATATAGGTGGTTATCCTTCTTCCTTTCTTTATAGTAACTTGATGAACCTTCAAGTGCTTCTCAAAATCTTCAAATATCAAATCAATACAATGAGCAGCACATGGGGTCCAATACAAATGCTCCCATTTCTGCATCAACAATTCTCCTGCTGCTTTGAAATTTGCAGCATTATCAGTAACCACCTGCACAACATTCTCCTCTCCAACAAATGTGACTGCATCATCTAACATCTTAAAAACTTTGTCAGTTGTTTTTGAGATGTCAGAGGTATCTAATGAATACAAAAACACTGTCCCCTTTGGGCTATTCACCAAGAAGTTACAAATTGAACGCCTTTTTTTGTCTGTCCATCCATCAGACATGATAGAACAACCCGTTCTCTTCCACTCCTCCCTATACTCTTCAAGCAATGCATCAGTTTTCCCCACTGCTTGATTCAAAAGCTTCTTTCTAACATCATCATAAGATGGGGGTTTATAGCCAACTCCATATTTCCCAATCATCTCACACATTTTTGCAAATGCTGGATTTTTAATAGCATTGAATGGAATGGCACTTGTGTAGAAAAACTCAGCCACTTGAGCATCAACTTCCTCTTTATAACTTTTTTTCATCAATTGATTTATAGTTGCTTGAGCGCCCCCACCACTAGCAACTTTTCCTTTTCCTCTTGAAAAGGATATGTCATGTCTTTGAGAACTATAAGTTTCCACCCCTTGACTTTGTTCATCCCCTTCTTCAGCAATACTATTTAATTTTCTTTTCTTCAATGAAGCTTCTTTTGCCTCAGCAACAACTTTTATCATTAGCATTTTAACTTCTTCTGGCACCGTAGCACAAGGTTCTGAATCTTCTCTAGTTCCAACAAGATGATGCTTGAATCTAAAAATCCCTCCACTCACAATCTTTGAGCAATAATTACACTTGACTTTCCTAGCATTGCCTTGAACATTTGTCCCATGTTTCCAACCAATATCTAACCGATTTCCCGAAGCATTCTTCCTATTTCTAGCAGAAGAGACAACTGCATTGCTGTCAAAGGGGTTTGATCCAGTCCCGGACATTATGATTTGGTATACTGATATCAAACACAATCACACAATAAAATAAGCAAATGACAGTGCAACACACATCTAACAAAATAATTTTTTTTAAATAACAATTTGCAATCTGAAATGCATTTGGGAACACAAGGCAGTGAAGGCACAAAACAACAATATGAGAGACAGTGATACGATGATACCCTTCAATTGGTGAAGCAGGAATCGTGAAGAATCACACACGAAGAATCAGTATTCACGTTTAATCGCAGAGGAGGAGCTGCGACGCACACACTGCGACGCAGACCACGAGCTGCGACGTGCACCGGAGCAGAGGTCGACGTCAAGAATAGCAGAGGAGAAGAACAGAAGGTCCGTCTGAGCTCAACAGGTCGCAGAGAAGATGAGGAATCAACACTCAACAGAGGACAATGAAAACCCTAGCAGCTGTGGAGAAGAGACTCGAAATCGGGCTTCCAAGGGGGTAATCGCAAAACGCAACCCTCTTTCATCAAACTGTAACCACGACGTCGTCGTTTTGGAGCAAATTTGCTTTGCAAAAGTGAACTTGCGAACTCGATGATGAACTCGCGATTTTGAGTGAGTTCATCCAAGTTTATGCGAGTTTATCTGATCCCAACTGCAAACGATTTCAGTTGCGAGTTGGCCAGCTCCGGCAATGTAAAATCGTAAACTCGTACGAGTTTACGAGTCGGAACTCGAGTTTAACAACCATGGTCACAACAAGGTTTAAAACGGACCTGAAATATTTTGTCAGCCATAACCAAGACTTGAATTTAGTCAGCTCTAGCACTTGCTGATAGTTAGGTTCGTCCCCCTAAAAAAGAATGTTATTTCTATGTAGCCATAGAGACCAAATAAAGGCAAACCAAACGAACATCCAGGCTCTTCTCCCTCTCTTGTTGAACATGCCGCAATTGTGTTGTAAGAAAAGGTTTATGGTGTCCTCGGGTAGTACCATTTGGACCCCAATCCAGCTATAACAATTTTGCCAGAACACATAAGAGAATCTGTAGGATAGCATGATGTGTATTGTTGTTTCTTCCTGTAGATGACAAAAAGGGCATGAGAAATCTTGGCTCTGTATCTGTATATTCCTTTTTCTCAAGTTGCCTTTTATCTGTATTCTATCAAGAGCCATTTTCCAAGCGAAGGCTGAAATATTTGAGGGGACAGGTATACTCCAAAGAAGCTGAAAAAAGAGTGGATTAGTAGATGCATTCTATTGTTGCAATATCCTGTAAGCAGATTTTACTGAGTAACTTCCTGAAATCCCACCTTTCCAGAACCTTCTATCCTCACAATCTTTCCTTAGCTGTATATTCTGAATATCTTGCATGAAGCCTTCCAGCAAGGGTTTTTCCCATTCAAACCACTGTCTCCTCCACTTAAAGTCCCATTCCCACACCTCATTGCACCACGTCCCAACCTCCCCAACGTATTTAGTTTGCTGTTTTGAGTTCAAGAACACTCTATTATATTTTATTAAGAGACTCTCATTTCCTATCCATTTATCATACCAGAACTTTGCCTTCATTCCATCCCCCACCCTCCATGAAGTATTTTTCTGAAACCAACCTTTTTGGTTTCCAATTCCCCTAATTTTCCCTAGGTCCCTCCACCACGTAGACCCCTTATTAAATATTCTCTCCTCCCCCACGTCATTAATCTCCCCATATGAAATTAATGACTTCAGCACCCTGTACCATATTTGGTTTTTTTCATTCAGCAACCTCCGTTTCCATTTTCCTAAGAGTGCCATGTTGAAGAATTTTACATCTTTAATCCTTAACCCCCTGCTTCTTTTGAGCAACAAACCTTGTCCCATTTGACCCAAGCTATTTTCCTCTCGCCTTCTTCCCTACCCCATAGAAAATTCCT
This sequence comes from Spatholobus suberectus, assembly GCA_004329165.1. Taxonomy (NCBI): domain Eukaryota; kingdom Viridiplantae; phylum Streptophyta; class Magnoliopsida; order Fabales; family Fabaceae; genus Spatholobus; species Spatholobus suberectus. The sequence goes on along the minus strand of CM014730.1, from coordinate 86,137,713 downwards.
TTGAATATTCCTTATTTTATTTATCACACATACAGGAGCCTTATAAAAAGACATGAAGAAAAGTGGTAAAGATAGGACAGAGTTAATAAGGCATACCCTTCCACCAAAGGAGAGATTTATGTGCTTCCACACGGACAATTTCCTACATATCTTTTGTAGAACTGGATTCTAAGTTGCTACCTTCCTTGGATTGGCCCTTATCGGGATCCCCAAATACTTAAATGGCAATGACATCATTCTGCAATTTAATATGGATGCATATCTGTCCAGCTTGTTCTGTTGGACTTGTACACCTGCCAAACCGCTCTTGTGGAAATTAACTTTCAAGCCAGAGACAAGCTCAAAACATCTTAAGATACATTTCATGGTCACCACACTATTAGTTGAATCTTTTGCAAAGAATAACGTGTCATCTGCAAACTGCATGAGAGATGCTTCAATGTCTTCCTCACCTACCTTGACTCCCGAGAGCATTTTTTTGTGACAGCTTGCGTCATTAGCCCTGCCAATCCTTCTACTACAATTAAGAATAGGAAGGGTGCCAAAGGATCTCCCAGCCTTAGACCTCGTTGTACTTTAAATTCCTCAGTTGGACTTTCGTTGACCAACACCAACATTGTTGCCAACTCCATGCAGCCTTTGATCCATTTAATCCATTTTTGACAGAAACCAAGTCTAAACAACATGTAGTACATAAAATCTAGCATACTGAGTCATATGCCTTTTCGTAATCAACCTTAAAAATAAGGCACGACTTCTTCTTCGTTTTAACTTCATGAACTACTTTATTTGCAATGAGGACTCCATCAAATAAATTCCTTCCCCCAATGAATGCACATTGTCTATTGTCAATTACACTTTCCAGCACTTGTTTTAACCTTTTAGACAGCACTTTTGCAATTATTTTGTACATGCTTCCAATTAAAGATATTGGCCTAAAACCCCCTAGATCTTGTGGGTTTTTCGTTTTAGGAATAAAGGTGATGAAAGATGAATTCCCTCCTCTAGGCAACACCCCATTTTCATGAAATTCGTCTAAAACCCTCTGCACATCACCCTTTATTAGTGGCCAGAAAGATTTAAAGAATTTGAAATTATACCCGTCTGGTCTTGGGCTTTTGCTCCCATCACAGTCCCACACTATTGCCTTGATTTCTTCTTCTTCAAACCTTGCCATCAGTCTTCTATTTTCTTCTTCCTCAATAGATCTGAAAGGTGCCCCATCTAACTTTGGTCTTTGCTATTCCTTTTCTGTAAACTTATTTTCAAAACATTTTTTTACTTCTCTTTTAACTCTCGCCGAATCCTCCTCCCACTTACATTCCATAAGCATTCCCCTCACTGTGTTTGTTCTTCTTCGCCAATTCAGTAGAGAGTGAAAAAATTTTGTATTATAGTCCCCTTCTTTAATCCACTTGCATCTCGACTTTTGATACAGTAGTGACTCATGCCTCCTTGATATCTTCCAGAACTCAGCTATCAACATGCTTCTGTTATGGATCTCTTCAATGCTTAAACTACTTATCTCATCCTTCAAATCTAATTCATTTATTTTTCCCGTCAGCTCTCTGCTTATTTTTTCCAGGTCCCCAAAGCTCTCCTTATTCCATCTCTTCAACTCATATTTTAAAGTCTTCAATTTTTCCTTAAAAACATATGTTGCCCATCCTTACACCTGAGTATCCTTCCATGATCTCTCCACAAATTTTGTAAACCCGACATCCAAGAACCAACAATTAAGGACCCTAAAAGGCTTTGGTCCCCAATCATTGTTTATGTTTTTTAGAACAATTGGGCAGTGATTAGATACATTTCTATTTAGCATGTACTAAGCACATCCTGGCCATGAATTTATCCAATCTGTGGATACAAGAAATTTGTCAAGTCTGCTTTTGGCCTGACCATTAAACCTGTACCACATGAATCATCTGCCAATCAAGGGTATATCCTCCAGCTCCATGTTATTTATGAACTGATTGAATTCAACGTTTTCCCTACTTCTAGTATATGCATTATTCGCTTCTCCCCTTCTTTCTTCTAACTTCCTTACTGCATTAAAGTCCCCCGCTAAGCACCACATTGTTTCACTATAATTTGTTCTCAGTTGCTGTAACTCCTCCCACAGTCTCCTTTTCTCACCCAAATCACATGCTGAGTATATATTTACTATAATGCATGTTGTATTTGACTCCTTCTATACCCTTTTTATACCAAGAAAACCTTCTCCACTAAAAGAGTCCGTCAACTCAAATGCACCTTTTTTCCACAAGCAAATTAGCCCCCCTGCTTTGTTTATAGCAGGTCTAATCTTCCATTCGACATCATTGAACCCCCAAAACATACCACACAACTTTCTATTCACATTTTCTAATTTGGTTTCTTGCAGGCACACTAATTCCACGTCCTTTGTAACCACCAATTTTTTAATTTCCCTCCATTTTACCTTCCCCCCCAGCCCTCTAATGTTGTATACACCTAAGAAATTTTCATTAATGTTAAGAATTAATGTTTTTCTAAGACCATGTATATCTTCCACGGACATTGTAAGTATAGTATGCGAAAAAGACGATAGTTTCTAGCCATTAATTCTTAGAGTAAAAAATATATTACTATCATTTTGGTTATAGGTCATCACGCTTTCTCACTTTAACCATATTTTTAATATTATAATAAAGGTAATACACAAGGCAAGGTATACATGTGTAGCAGTAGTTCTCTAACTATCTAGAGATTGGTTGGGCGGGGCAAACTAATATATTAGAAGCATATACTTGAAGCAAAGTGCTCGATGGAATCAAATGCAATTTTGGAGGACAACTAACAAAGCACCGTTACAATGGTTGATTAACCAATGTAGGTCATTTTTACAAAGTATTTACCAATTGGGGGTTGTTTTGAAACATAATATCAAAGTGAAGTAGCCAATAGTGAAAAGCGCTAGTCAAACTAAAGTATTCAGTGCCACGTCAGTGGTCATTGGTGAAAAATGCTAGTCAAATTAGAGTATTCAGTGCCACGTCAACTTCTTTATTTTTATTTTTTTAAAAAGCCAAAAATGCCACGTGAGATACTCTAGTGACAGTAGCATTTTCAGAAGATGCTATTGTCATTGGGGTATCCCATATGGACAACACGTGGCATCCATAATTGACACATGTGCAAAACGCAATCGCTAATATCGTTTTCAATTTTATTTTTTTAATAACTGACGAAACCTGGAGTGATTGGATGCATATAATGTACAAAACCTTATCACCAATAGCATTTTTATTTTAATTTTTTTAAAAAAAACTAACGAAATGCTATCACCCTTGACAAGTCATGGTGTACGCATGTTGGCTCGAGACACACTTATACTTTCTTTCTTGTGTTTTTGCTATTCTTTTTCTTTAGCTTCCATGGCAAATTATGCCCTCTTTTATAATGCTGCAAATTCTAATCTCTTTGTAACCCTTTCTAACAAATCTGACAAACGAACCGGTTTATTGCCAAAAGGGTCAATGGAGTCAAGGCTATCACTTCTGCCTCAAGGTTTGAACTGAAACCAAGTAAAAAAAATTTAAATCAACACGATTCAATTATAAAACAACATATGTAGGTTTCATCATTTTTTTAAAATTTAAAATGAAAAAGCTAATGGTGATAATGTTTTGTACACTTTGCACGTCCAATTACTTTAGGTTTCATCAATTTAAAAAAAAAATTCTATTGGTGATAGTATTTTATACACTGTGACATCTACTATCATTCGGGTATCCCACGTGAATGTATTTTATACACTGTGGCATTTTTGGCCAAAAATTAAAAAAAAAAAAAAAACTGACGTGACACTAAATACTCTAGTTTGACTATTGTTTTTCATCGTTAACCGCTGACGTGCACTAAATATTCTAATTTGACTAGCGTTTTCCACCATTAACCACCCACTTTGGTATTATATATTTCAAAACAACCCTAAATTAGTAAATACTTTGTAAAAATGACCTACATTGATGAATTAACCAAGTTACAACTTGTTTGAACAAACCGTGGTATGGCTTCAGTCTGTGAGCGCAAAGCCAGCACTTTCTCCATCGGAAACGCAAGAAGGCATTATATTAAGTGGAGAATAATTAAAGCGATCAGTTGACATAACATCTTTGCAATATTTAAGTCATGAGCGCCGGAAACCTAGCTACCTTATCCAACCTACACTCATAGTTTTCTGATCTACAGATAAATATAATTAAATAGCTCGGACTTGTATTTAACCCCTTCAAGCTACTAAAAAATAAGGTCATATATTGTAAGATCAGAGTGATTCCGGCCGGAAAAAAGGGCTTAGAATGCAATCAATCCCACAATTTAATTATAATTATCTTGACAACTAGCATGCGTTTCTAACAATTTCAAATTATAATTAAGTAAATGAATTAATCAAATGGATCATTGGGGTACCCGCTTCAATATGCGGAGGACAATATAATGTTATATTTACTATCCCTCAAGCATTGTCGTCTGGTTAAAACACTGCTCCGTTGCCCTCCTAAAAGATAGCAGATTGATACTGTTTGCGATGTGATTTCATCACCATAAGATCAACAATCCAAGTTTTAGGTTAGGGTAAATGCCAGCAGGCGGAAATGACTCATTTTTCCTTAGCCAGATTAAATGTTTTACCAAAAGATTAATACTAGTAACCAGCAGAGAACTGGCTCTCCAATTAATTTATCACTTACTCTAACATGTTTCATTGTATAATCGACAAGAAAAATTGAAGGTTCATCTGATACATTATAGAAATGAATCAAGGAGAAAAAGTAAATCAAACTTCTTGCATAAATTAAAATCAATTTTTATACTGTACCTTTTCTAAAGCTTATTCATCTCTATAAATACCTATAAACTTAGTAGAACTCCGCATTATTGCCTTAAACAAAATTTAACATTAAGGTTTTACAATTGTAAGTTCTCATAAGTTACAAGCTAACACTTAATACAATTAAGTTAAATCGTATTGAAATTTGATCACATTGAAGGAAACCCATTTTGGCTTCCACAGCCAGACAAAAATAACTGGGAGGCATGATACATGCATATAATTACGATAGAGCTAGCCACGACAAACATACATTATAATCAGAAATTGAATTTATCAAGACTTAAGACTGATAGATGCAGACGAAAACTTATCAAGACTGAGTTCACCCCAAGCAAATATTAGAGAAGTAATCATATGCTTAAAGATTCGTTGAAGCAAAACTGTTTTAATTCATGTATATGTATGACTGTTGAGCAGTAGTAGCTAGAAATTATTCTAGACTGCGAAGAAAACCCTTTCCTCTTATATATATATATATATATATGGGAAGCTAGTTATCCCGATATCCACCGTTAATCAATCAATAATTTCTATGTAGAAAATGGCCCACCCTTACTTTCTTTAAAAATCCCTAGCAATCCCTACACATAAAAAATACAAATTAATATATTTAATTATCATATGACATAATTTGTAACTCGTTAAACCAACGACTTGTGTTGACGAGATGGTATTTAAAACAGAAGCCAACTAGCAATTAAGTTGATGACCATACGAAATATAGCGGGGGCAAATGGCTGCTTAACGAGTTGGAAGTTATTGCTTCGTGTTTAACATATAAGTTGCTCGAAACAAGAGGCTAGTACGTGAAAAACTGCAAGTGCTTGTTTAAAAGCTGAATCACTCAAATGTCTCATCCGAAAAAGGAAACAACAAATTAGTCGTGTCATATACATACATAGCTCCATAATAAAGAAAAAAATCTCAAAAGAGAAAATCAAAACTACACTAATTAAATAGAACAAGCACAACAACACATCCTTCTTAACATGAAAGGAAGAGAACAAACAAGGAGAGAAGAAGCAAATCATATATATTTATAAATGAAAACTCCATGAATTGGCTGACCTGAATTGAAGAAAGGCCTACTTGCGATCATCAACATCTTCATTGATTGGCAAGTACATCCAATGATATATCAACCAATCAAATTAGATTAAGATTTAAGAGACGTTTAAGACTCATCCAAAACGGCTCCGTTTAAGAGTCAGTCATCAAAATGGTGAACGCGTAGCTGAGTTTCCCGCCCACCCATCCAAAGGCAACTGAACATTCATGGGCAAATTGAAGAAAGGAAGTCCCGAGGAAGGGTCAGGAAAGGCGTTGTTATTATTATTATTATTATCGTTCCCGCCACCAGGTGTTTGTATCTGAACCTGTTCTTCTCCTTCTTCCAAAGGCAACCGCTCGTAAGCCACGTTGGTGAACGACGCCACGATCACAATCACGGGGCCCACAGCGGTCAACTCCCCCACCACACTCCCACCCACCACCTGCCCCTGCCCGCCGGCCAGGTATATGCTCAGGCTCGTCGCCCCCGGCGGCGCCGGCGGGGGGAGAAAAGATCCCGCCAGCGACAGTATCTCGAACCTTCCGTGGAGTGTCACCACCGCCCCCGCCGACGCCGGCTGCCGCAGGCTCACGTTCGTCACGGTGCCGCTGCCGCTCAGGATACAGATCCCGCGCTGGCGCCGCCGTGCGTAGGTCGCCACGCTGTCGAACACGTTGCAGCCCGTGCCCACTTCGAGGATGTGCGCGCGGAGGGTGTTCGGGCTCTCCCGCGTTATGATCACCGGCGGCTTCGACTTGTTCTTCGACCCCGGCGGACGGCCGCGCGGCCGACGCCCCACCAAGTCGCGGTGGGGTCCGTCTTCGGCGGGAAACGATTCCGATTGCTTCGCCCCTTCCTCGGATTCGTGTTGCTGATGGTTGAAGTCTGGTCTGTGGAGACTTTGAACGAAGCGTGAAGCCGTGCCTAAATCCAAACCAGCCATAGACACATCAAAGGAAGAGAGAGATATTCAATTTTTATTCAAAGAAAACAGAAAAAAAAAAAACGAATATAGTAGTTTATTTTTTGGTGGGGGGTTGATATTGATAAATAGTAATATATACTACGAGCGAGTTCGCTTTTAAAACTGTTCTTTTTCCCTTGCTTTTGTTTACGGTTATTTTAAGGGAAGTGGTGTGTGTCTCTGTGTGTGTGTGTATATATATATATTGGGAAATTGATAAAAAAGATATGGATGGAAAAGTGAAAAGAGGTAGAGAGACGTTGAGGGAAGGAAGAAGGTAGCGTGTGTTGGGAGTAGTTGAATTGATAAACAAATATGGGATGAAGTTAAGAGAATATGGGGAGAATACGAAGACAAAGGGAGCGGCGGTGGATGGAGTGCAGGGAAAGAAAAGGAAGTAGAAGGAGAAGAAAGAGAGAGAGAGAAGAAGAAGAAGAAGAACCTATGCAAGGTATAGAGAAAGAGAGAGAGAGAGAGAAGGAAACAAAGACCTAAAGTGCAGTCATTTACTTGGGCAACCAAAAGTTTAAATAATGGACATAAAATAATTATTGGTTGAGAAAATCAATCTTTAATACGCATTCTTATTCGAAAGGACGATGCGGGATAGGAAGATTTGGTTGCAAGTGGTCGTCACCCTGTTCCCGGAGCGTGCGTGCTACGCGATCCGAAATTCATTATTGGATATTAATGTCATCAACTTACTAATTACAAATTCCACAAAACTTAAATATACCTCTGTTCTTTTTTAACTGTATTTTTATATTATAAAATAGTTTTAAAATTTTTTATTATACCTTTTTTAATTTATACTCTACAATAAATGTATATTAGTTATGAAAGTGTAAATTAATTAAAAATTAGGTGAAAAGTAAGGGTATAATAATAATAAAAAAGTAATTAATGTTATTTTAAACTTTGAAAATGATAGATAAATAACAACAAAAATTTTCTAAAAAATTAACAATTAAAAAAAGAATGGAGGGAGTAGTATCTTAAGTGCTGTTAATTTTGTTCTCCAATTAAAATTTTACCTTAATAATTTGCACAATTTTTAGCACTAACAACACTTGAAGTACTATATTTAAGTTTTGTCTTTACAAATATTCAAGTGATAGATTTGGATTGACAAATAAATATAGACTATGTTTGGATAATTGTTGAAAAAGATCTTTTACAAATTTCAATGCACAAAACCGAATTTCAATACACTAAATGAAAAAAGAAAAAATTGTTACTATAAGAACAAAGTACTTATAAACTCTCCCAACAGAAATCCAAACATATATATAGATTTTCTCAATTGAAATTTTCATTTAAATTCTCTCTAGCGAAATTTTCTATCATCATAATTAATTTTATGTTTCTTTTTTCTTATTATTTAAATTTTTTTCTGTTATTTTTAATTAAGAGCTAAAATTTTACCAGACAAAAATCATGAGGGATTCAAACCGGATAGATACCCAATACCCAAGTATTGAATTCCAAGGTTACTAACGAGGTATTTTGAGTTTTCTTTGTGCTAAAAACACATAGTACAGTAACAAATAGTAGTACTAACAAGGATTTATAGTATTTGTATCCAAGTCGTTAAATATACTTACTTTTTATTTAATTTTTTATAAAATATTAAGAAAATTTATAATATATATATATATATATATATAACATGACTCTTATTGATAATAGTAACTTTGATCATGTTATTTTTTTCATACATTAATTAATGAAAAGTGATGTAGATTTGACTTTCACTACAGTGAGAGGTACATTTAAACTAATAAAATATGATGTATTATGTTAATAAATTAATTTTAATATAATATATTATTATTAGTGTACTTATAATATTTATATTAATAATTTAATTTTTATTTATAAAATTTATACTGATAAAAATAAATCAAATGACTAATTATTAATATGTCAATTTTTTTAATGAGGTGCAAATTACCATTTTTTTCAAAAATATTAATAAGCAGAATTTTATATTTTAATTATTAAATAAAATATTATTTTGCCTCACTGATTAACATTTTTCTCAATATTTTTATTATTGAATGAATTTATGTGTTACCTTACTAAATAATCTTAGCTTATTCTTTAATAATAATAGATCTGAGATAAAAATTCACTTAGTAATAATAAAGAAAACATAAAAAAGAGTATATATATTAAACTCATTTTTTTTTGTTTCTCACATATATCTTTTTTCAAAAACAATCTTGTTCGAAGCACGGTCGGGCATTAAATATGGGCAATCTTATTCATTATTTATAATACTGATTAAATAATATGTATAAAAAAAATAGTGATTAAATAATCTACTATCAGCGTCTACTTATTTTTCTTTTAGATACACAGAGATGAAATAATGTTATAACCTTTTGATAATTACTTCAACATTTTATAAAAAGTTAATTAAAAATTTAAATATATATTTTTAAATTTATAATACAAGAATTATATAATATTTTAAAAGATTATAAAAAATATTAAAAGGATAGAACTTTTCTGCTTGAGAAATGCCACCACTTAAAAAAGTCTTAAGTTCCGTTTGGTAGCGTTCAAATAGGGGAGATGAGGATGGAAGAGAAGGGAAGAGTGTAATTTCTTCTTGTTTGGTATAACGAAAAGTCGAAGAAATTTTTGAAAAAAATTGTGGGACCTACAGCTAAAACTTTTCCCGCAAAACTGGGCAGATTAGTGAAGAAACCGTACACTTTCGCTACTCTTTTCCATAAGGAGCCCCTTCGAAAATCGATTTTGTGCTAGTGGCAAATTGATTTGTGTGAGTTAAAACAAGCCACAAAATCTGTTTTCTCATTAGCAAAATCGATTTCGTGTATATGTAGGTAAGTATTGGTTTCTCAAAACATATTTTAATGTGATAAAAATCGATTTTTATGACCTCAAATTGATTTAACCGAAAAACATTGAGAAAACATATGTTGTAAGGATATAATGATAATAATTCAATTCTTTTTTCTTTTCTTTCAAACTAAACAAGCACATACATTTATTTTTACTTTATTTTTTTTTTATTTCTCTTCAATCAAATAATTTTAATTTTAATTTTATTTCTTATTTATTTCTCTTTTCTTCTCTTCCTCTCATGTCTCTCTAATTTTTTTTCTCTCTACGAACCACACGTTTTTACGTATATGGATGTATACTCAACTAACACAACGCCTGTATGGATAAGCCCTGTTAGTTATTTTGTTGACAATTCACTACAGAAAATCCTTTTGGCAAACTCGTAAATATATTTGCCTTTTTTTCTCATGAGACAAGATAGCGCATGATTATAATCACAAAACGTCAAACCTTGCAATAATATACGGATGATAGCTATTAGCTAAAAAAAGGTTGCTAATAAATCAAATAGAGACACACATGTCTGTATTCGACCTGGTCTATTGGTTTGCTTATTGCATTACCGTCATTATGTCCAGGCTCGAGACAAGACCGTGCCATATCTCTTCCCAAACCCAACAACAACAGCAAATAGAGACATATATCATGTCACAGAGCATGCCATAATCTTACTATTCACTTGCAATACGAATAGAATAAACAAACTTAATTCATCAGGTAGACTTTTTACCCAAATTCATCAGGTAGACTAGAAAATTAAATCCGAATAGAATTTCGTCAGGAGGGGAAGTAGTCATATGCGTAGTCAAAGAATATGCATGACATATCGTTATATATATATATATATATATATATATATATATATAAGGATTCGTTGATATCAAGTATCAAAGTTAATCAAATTATATTTTCAATAATTTTTTATAAAATATAAATTTAACTAATCCAACTATTGAATTTGATGTTCTTATTAATTAGATTAAGTATACAAAATTTCATATAATTCTAAAATTCTTTAATAATTCATTACATCACTTTATTTTAACGTACAATATGATATTAAAATATACGTAAATATTTAATGTTAGATAACATATCTAACAAAGTCCAAATGATGTAAAATTTGATATACATATTCATGAAGATAATATCACATAATTCAACGGTTGGATTAGTTAGATTTGCATTCAACAAAAAGTTATTAAAGGTGTAATTTGATTAACTTTGACACCTGATGCTAACGGATCTTGACCCTATATAGGTCAGGATCCATTGACACCAGGTGTCAAAGTTAGTCAAATTACACATTCAATAACTTTTTGTATGATGCAAATTTAACCGATCTAACCGTTGAATTTAATGTTCTTATTCATTAGATTAAGTATACAAAATTTCACACAATTTCAAAATTATTTAGCAGTTCATTGCATCACTTTATTTTAACGTATAATAAAAAATTAAAATATATGTAAATATTCAATGTTAGATGACATATCTAGAAAGGTCCAAATTATTTGAAATTTGATATACATGATGATGAAGATAATATTACATAATTCAACGGTTGGATTGATTAAATTTGCATTCTACAAAAAGTTATTGAAGGTGTAATTTGACTAATTTTGACACTTGATGTCAACGGATCTTGACCTTGTATATATATATATATGACATAGGATCCATTGACACTAGGTGTAAATATTTAGACTTACACCAAATCTAAGTCATTAATACAGCCTAATCTTATGGTTTATAATTTATTTATATATATGGTAAATCCAATATATTTTGTGAAAATCAATTAATTAATTTTAACCAATCAATTAAATTATTTTATTTGATTGTTTGATTGATTTGACTTTCTCTTTTAATCATGTACGAAAATTATTAACTGATTATTTTTTATATAAATTTCTTCCATAATAAATAATAAAAAATATAATTATGTTAATTTTGACATGTCTTATTGTAATATATACAATTTTTTTTAAATTGTAATATATAATTAAAGAAAGATATATTTTAAATTGTAATATATAGATTATATATTTATATATTGTATTGTAAAATATAATTAACGTAATACATAATTTAAATTGTAATATAATTAATTCAATTAATGTAATATACAAATTAAAATGTAATATATAATTATATATTATAATATATAATTACAAAAAAATTATTAACAAATTAATTTATTTTTACAAATATTTTTGTTGATAAATAGTAAAAAAATATATAGTTATACTAATTTTTAATTTTAATCAATCAATTAAATTATTTGAGTTAATTTCTTGTTAGATTGATTAGAATTTTTTTGCATCAATTATTTATAGAAATTATTAAGTGATTAATTTTCTTTACAATTTTTTTCAGTAACAAATAATAAATAATTATTACTAATTTATTATGTAAATTATAAATAATTATAACAAATTAATCTATAAATAATTTATGTAAATAATTACTGCAAAAAAATTAATCAATCAAATAATTAAATAACTCAAATGATTTAATTATTTAATTTAAGTTAAAAATAATAAAATAAAATATGTCAAAATTAATGCAATTATATATTTTTTACTATTTATTTAAAAATTGTAAAAACTTAATCAGTTAATAATTTTCATAAATGATTAAAGGAGAAAGTTAAATTAATCAAACAATCTATTAAATCAAATAAAATGATTTAATTGATTGATTAAAGTTAATTAATTAATTGTCACAAAATATGTTGGAATTACCATATTTATAAATATATTATAAATCGTAAGATCAATCTATATTAACAGCTTAGATTTGATGTAAGTCTAAAGACATACACCTGATGTCAACAGATCCTATCCCTGTATGACATAGGATCCATTGACACTAGGTGTAAATATTTAGACTTACACCAAATCTAAGTCATTAATACAGCTTAATTATATGGTTTATAATTTATTTATATATATGATAACTCCAATATATTTTGTGACAATCAATTAATTAATTTTAACCAATCAATTAAATTATTTTACATATATATATATACGGTCAAGATTATGTGATATTATCTTTATGAACATGTATATCAAATTTCACATCATTTAGACTTTTCTAGATATGTTATCTAATAATGAATATTTACATATATTTCAATATTATATTATACGTTAAAATAAAGTGATATGATGAACTACTAAATAATTTTGGAATTATATGAAATTTTGTATACTTAATCTAATTAATAAGAACATTAAATTTAATGGTTGGATTGGTTAAATTTGCATTCTACAAAGAGTTATTGAAGGTGTAATTTGACTAACTTTGACACCTGATGTCAACGGATCCTGACCTATATATATATATATATATAAGGTGGAGATCAAGTTACTCTAAGAGTAACTCTTGATAGAGTTACTCTACTCAATAACTTTTAGTATATATTAAATTTCAACAATCCAACGGTTGAATTAAAAGATTATATTGAGTAAATCAAATCGACAAATTTTTATAAAATTTGAAAACTATTTGATACTTCATGAAATTGATTCAAATTGACGTATAATATAATTTTCTAAAATATAAGTAAATGTCAATAGTAAGATTAACTAGCAACAAATATCTGATTTATTTAAAATTTGATGTGCATGATCATCGACATAATATCAAAATATTCAATAATTAGATCATTAAAATTTAATATATATATAATAGGATCTCCCATCTTCCATGTATGTAACATTTAATTATTGTTTTGAAACACATCCTAACTTAAATATTGGTGTTTTTTTTATGTGGCTACCATCATCGTGACACTGACAATGACTCAGAACCTCAGAAGCTTCCAACGTCTAATCACTAGCTTCAACATGCACCTTTAGCACTTGATTCCATTTCAGTTCAGATGAACAACATTATCATTAAATTGCGAAAAAAGAGAAGGAAAAAAGTAATTTTTAATCCAATGAAAATATTTGTTTTGTTTAAGATCACAAGTACCCTTTGTAATACACAATCTTGTTCAAGCCAAGTTGGAATACTATAAGTGACAAAGTTCTTTCTTTGAGTATTTAACGCAGTTGCATATGCAATGTTCGAATTCAAGATTATTGATTAAACTGAAACAATCTCACACCAATTAATTGATGTGCTTGGTGGAATCCAATGAAAATGTTTAAAATACAAATCTTATATAAAAACTATAGGTTAACAAATTCTAATTTACAAATGGATTCAGTAAACATGTGGGAAAACAAATTATATGACAGCCAAACCAACATTAATTATTTGATGCAATTGAATTAAGAAATGAATGAATATTTAATTAAATTTTCAAACGATTTTTATAGGATACTGATTTGAAAAAAAAATGATAAATTAAAAAAGTATTTGTTGTATTAAAAACCTAAAACTATTTAACATTTTTTATGTAATTAAATATTCACTGGTAAATGTTAAATATTTATTGGTTATTTTTAACACATTTGTTAACAAAACTGTATTCAACTAATTCCAAAAATTTGGTCGAATAAAGTAATATAGAATTTCACATCTGTTAGGTTATAGATTTGAGTCTTTGCTCATCTTTTTAAAGTGGGATAAATATAAATTTCTTTATAAATACTCTTTGAACCTAAAAACTTTCCCTTTCTTAGAGTGAAGAATCATCTCCTCTCCTAAGACTGTATTCAACTAATTAGTTTGTATTCTAGAACTGCTCAAAACTCTTAAGCTGACGATGCTTCTTTCAAGCATCACTAGATTGGGCACAATTGTTCTGGAGGTTACTCGGACACTCAACCCTAAGTCGGCTTACTTGCCGCCTATCTCGACTAACATAATCACATATATTCCAGGCGATATGACCTTGCTCATCTTGGTCAGAGTTTTATGCCTACCTTGACACTAGTATGAAAAACTGCCTAACAGCAAAGAAAACGTGTAATGGGGCACCCAAACGCACGCTGCCACGTGGCACCTAACCTTAACGATATTTCCCTCCAAAACATTCTATATAAAGGGCTTCGCACTCATCAGGTACACACGTTCTCTCTCATTCTCACTCACTCTTACGCCCTTACTGACTTAAGCATCGGAGTCCTTGTAGGTGCCACCACCGAAGATGTCTACGACCACCGTAGGAGCTCACCAGAGACCTTCTCTTGTGTTCACCACATAACAGTTTGTCATGCTTTTAAATAAAAGAGATAGGTTTGATTTTCTTTTTAGGCAACTGATGGTATCGACTATGGAGAGAGTAGAACATGGGGAGACACTCAGGGCGCGTGGTATATGTAGCCAAAAGTGTTATATACTTATATCAACACGGTCTTGGAAAATAATCATGTCAAAGTTAGATAAAAAGATTAAATTTAATACATAGATTAATTCACACATACACATATAATTTCTTATAATTTTTTTAATATTTATAAAAAATACTTAAATAAAATGCAAACAAATAAGAACATGTATTTTATAGTAGTATATTAAAGAAATGTTCAAAATTAAATGGTCGTTGATTATGTTCAACTAACCACCCGATGTCACACTTTTATGAATTAAACCTACGTGTTCTATAAGAAAAATATCAAAGCTCGCATTTATCTTATTTTGTTCAGCACTTCTAAACACTAGAAAATAAATTTACCCACTAATTAATTTTTATCTTAAAAGTAATTAATTATCAATTTCATATAATCTATTTTTTAAGGAATAACCTTAAACTAATAAAAATAATGGGTTAAATATGTTTTTAATCCTCTAAAAATATGATAGAATTAGTTTTAGTTCCAAAAAAATTTCTTGAATAAAGTCCCTCAAATATTAAAAATACTCTAATTATATCCATGTGCTAAACTCTATTTAACTTTATTGTTAAATGATGGCCACATCAGCATCACAATCACCATTAATTTGCTGATGTGGTTATCTATGTTAACTGTTGTGTTTAGGTTAAATTAGTAACATAATTTTTAAAAAAAATTATTACATGTTTAACCTTAAACCATAGATTTTTTTTAATCTTAAAGCAAAAGTAATTACATGATTTTTTATTAAAAATTATTACTGGGTACTTTAGGTAATAAAATATTTTACTTGAAAGCTGATGTGGCTATCATTTAACAGAAAAATTAAATAAAGTTTAGCACAAGGATCTACTTAGGTATTTTTAATATTAAAGGAACTTTATTCAAAGAAAACATTTTTTGGGAACTAAAACTAATTCTGTCATATTTTTGGAGGACTAAAAACATATTTAATCCAAAAATAATTAATAAAATTAACTGATAAATACCAATAAGTATTTTTATGGCCCTTAATAATAATTTAACTACTAAAATATTAAAAATTTAAAATTTCAATGTTTTTACCTACTAAATGTTATTGTTATTAAATAATTTTCATTTTAATTTCTTAGTAAATATCTTAAAATATTCATTAATAAGATATTGATTACTTTAATTAATAGGTAAAATAAATATAATGTTTATATAAGTGTAAGATTCAGAGGGAAACAAAATAAATTGACTCCAAACTAGCACTCATTTATGGTGTAGGATGGGTTTTAAAAGGCTTGAGGGTTGGCCCGCAACCTACCTTTTTCTTTTTTTTAATCAACTTATAGTCATATTAAAAATATAATAATATATATATATACACACACACACAAAATTATCACTTATTATATTTTAACATAATGATATTTTTTCACTAACACATTATTCTTAATATTTGATATTTAATATATTTATATTTTAATGAAATTTATTATGAGTGCTTTTTATTATGAAGCGTTTTCATTACTTGTTAATATATAATTTTAGCTTAATATGAAATTTTCGTCTAAGTTAATAAGAAAAATTTATAAAGATAAAGGGTAAGCAAGATAATTCAACTCATTGTCAGCTAGCACATGAATTAAATAAACATCTTTTAAGCCGAATTAGGTTAAAATTATATGAAACCTAACTCATATATCAAATTATTTGGCTTAGTATATTATATTTGACACCCTTAATGTAAATTTAACCTCGTAAAATAAAAGGTAAAGTGGGATAAATATTTGCTTATAAAAATAAAGACTTGTTTATTTTGAGATAATATTATTTATTTTTTGTTTGTTGTTTTTATTGTAATTGTAAAAATATTATATTATTTTTATTTTCAAATATTTTTAAAAAACAGTGAAAATGATAAAACTTGTCTTTATTATTTCCTGTAAAAATATTTAAAATAAAAATAAAAATAATGTGATATTTTTATAATTGAAAATGAAAACTAAAACTAAAAATAGAAAATAAATTTTTAAACCAAATAAACTCTGAGATTGTAACTTTGTAAGTCTACTTAAATGGCACCACGTGCTTTTGAAAAAAAAAAATTCCTATAATTGAATCCAATTAAGATCAAATCGAGTTTGTTTTAGTTTTTCCTTTATTTTCTCCTTATATCAATTGTAAATTGTTGAGTGTTAAAATTCGGTAAGCATCACAAGACTCGAACTTAAATAAGATAAATTAAATTTTAAAATAGTAAACTATTGTCGAAAAAAGAAAAATACTATTAGACGAATAGAATGTGTGGAAGAGGTGTGGATGGGGTTAGCCGATGTAATATGGAAGCTTAGACACTTTTGCTTGAAATTGGGGATCTTGTCATTGGGTGGTTGACATTAGCCATGGTTTATGTAATTTAAGTTGACCTTATTAGATTGAGTTGGGTTTACCATTTACATGGAAACTTGAAGCGCAGCGAAGGAAGTTACTACCTCCACCATAAAATTCTAATTTAATTGTTACTATAATTACAATTATTAATAATTAAAAATAAGAGCGAGGATGGAATCAACCAAGTGGGAGTGTTGTGTAGGGGTGTACAAGACCCGGTCTGGCCCGACAACCCGTACTGGACCGAAGGCTTCGGGCCGGGTTTGACTTGGTCTCCAAAAGGAAAAAGGGACAAGAAAGTCAAGACAGTCCAAAACTCGGTTTCGGGTTGGGACGGGTTTGGGTTGAATCTCGGGTCACCCGGTCCGGCCCGATTATTATTATTATTATTATTTATTATTATTATTATCATTACATTTTGGTAAATACTTTGTCGTTTTGCTATCAATTTTCCAAGATTTACAAAGGGATAATTTAGAATAATATAATCCACTTACTGTTGATGGCATTTCCATTACTTTGGCGTAATAGAAACAAAAATAGATTATTTGCTTACTTAAAGTTTAATATTGCTATCGCAACTCACTAAAGTTAAGCTCAAAATGGATGATTTGCTTTTCTAGATTTTAGAATTACCCCTACGACTTTCCCTTATAGCCCAAGGTGCACAGAAAGTTAGTAGGTTTGAAAAAACAAAAAAAAAGTGATATGCGATGTTAAAAAAAATTTCTATAAGAGATAACCCCTTAACACCCCCTTCAAAAAAAATCTACGAGATATTTCCTCTTTAGAATGTCTAATACTCTCACTCTTTATGAACTGAATTTTTTATAAAGCAAAACATGAATGTAATTTCATTTTCTTTGGAGTTTATACATTTTTTTGTTATATAGAATAATATAATCTACGCAAAGAAAAAACTTTATCACGTGCAGTGTGGATTTCTAATAATGTAATGTGTCCTTCCTCTTCCCTCCACTCCTCGACTATGAAATTTGATTTTCTAATAATGTGTAATGTGTATTAAGTTTATGTCTTGAACTTCTCATCATGGTTAATGAGCACTATATAAACTTTTAGTTCACACTTCAGGTCAACCCGATGTTGTCTTACTTAGGCCCAGTCTTCGTTAAACTTGTGTGTTATCGGGTTTCTTCGGGTTGAGGATCGGGTTCGGGTCTACAAAATTGGCCCGGTTAAAATTTAGGGACGGGTTAGGGACATATATAACCCGTCCTAACCCATCCCATGAACACCCCTAATGCTGTGGTTGTCGGTACCAACAGTCTTTCCCTCCTACGTCAAGGATGGCCCTCTCATAGTTTCATGCCTCCGACCAATTTCTCCACCTTTTAACTATAGTTGTCAAAATTGACTTGGCTCGACAGGTTAGACTCTTAAATTTAAGGCTAAAAAAATTTGGGCCAATTTGACTTGACTTACAAAATGCAGGTCTGAAAACTACCAAACCTATTTGGTCCAGTATTTTTTTTTTCTTTATAAAATTTAAATAAAGTTAAGCAAAAGAATAGAATGGGCCAATTTTGGCCTTGCCTGATGAGCTAATGAAAAGGTGGCCTATAAGAAATTTGGGCATGGCTAGGTTGACCCTTTCCTATCCCTTGGCAAGCCAGGTCGGGTGACCCATTTTGCCATCTTTACTTTTAATAATGCTATAAATGAGTTAAGAAAGGGTAAAATGGGTTAAATATGGTGACTAAACTCTTTTAACACATTAAAATGGTTTGGGTGTGTGGGTGTGTTAAGAAAGGGTAAAATAGGTTAAACATTGTGGATAAATTCTTTTAACCTATAAAAATGGTGTTTGTGTATGTGTGTGGGTTAATGTTGGAGTGCAAATGTGAACAAGAAATGTTATATTGGATGGAGATGGATATGTTAAGCAACATATAAGTGAGAAAGACCTATAAACTTGATGTCTTAAGGTTTTCGGTTCAATGTGGAGTCAAGTTTATTTATGTGGTTGACTTATGGTCCATTGATGTAGTTCTCTTTGGTGTTTTTCCCCCTCGAATTCCAACAATTAAGAAAGGGCAAAAATGAGTTAAACATGGTGGCTAAACTATTTTAACCCATAAAAATGGTTTTTGTGTTGTGTTGTGTGTGTGTGTGTGTGTTAAGAAAGGGAAAAATGGGTTAAACATGGTGGCTAATGTAACACCCTTAACTGTCAACTTTTCTGTAACTCAAATTCGAGCTCTAATAGCTCAATAGTAGAAATTAAGGTAGATTTTTTTTTTTAAATCCTTTAAAACCGAAATTATAGCATAATATAAAATGTGAAATCTTTTTCCATGTAAAACGAAATAAGAGTTTTATTACCAAACCATTAATAAAATACTATGATAACAAATACCAATAAAAATCAAATACAATTTAAAATTACAAAAATGTAGCTACATATTCTTGATACGAAAAGAGTTTACATTACATTCTAATGACGTTATAGCATGGTCTACTACACAACTAGATACTCCTTCAAATTAGAGCATTACCATTCTAATCCCAAAAGAATACCAGTTTTGACACCACACCAGCTTATTTTGACATCTGGTATTATAGAATCAAACCATGAACTCGTTGTTCCATAGGAACAGGTCTTTTACATCTTCAACCACGCTTCTGCCATGCAACTCTAATACCATCTTAGTTGGGGCTTGTAAGCCTTATGATCCATGTAGTGCCTGGAACCAATGTGACTCTTTTGTCAATACCACGCAATCCTAAGCCAAGTACCTTCTCATGTATAAATCAAAAGGCAATTTGTTCCCTATTTCCGTTCCAAACATCAGCAGATGAAGGAAGGGACAGATTAATTAGGGGCAAGAACCAGACAACTTAAAACTAAGAAATCAAATAAACCAAGAGACCTACCCAAACCATAGTTCATATCATAGAATTAGTGTGACAAACATTAACAAAACCATATCATACAATAAACTATAAAATCGCGTATTAAACATTACAGCATTTAGTAAAGAGCACATTCACTGTTCATAATATATTATCATAGCATATTTTCGTCGTCCAGTCGTGACCCTGGTTGTGACAACTGGTCGCAACCAGGGTCACGACCCATATGTAAATATCATAGTCATTATGCACACATAATGCATCCCATTCCCATGCTACACACAAACAAAGATTTGATGCATGACCTATTGTCTTTCTTTTAAATCCATCAATCATTTTTATTGAGTTACTCAATAAATCCAAATGATCGCACTACAAGTCCATCTGTACTACTACCATCCGCAATTGATGCGTCCCATACCACATTAATTCAGGATTTTATTGAGACACTCGTTAATGCAATGCACGTAGGCTCATAATCTCCTAAGTGTTCATCAATATCCATGGAAAATGATTGGGAGAACATATACCTCTCTCACACTAAGGTACAATTCTCCTCATCATCGAGGGAATGAGCAATCTTTCAACTCAGGACATTCATAGTCCAAACAAAGGTATACTCTCACACCAATCCTAGAATGCTGAGCAGTTGTTGAGGTTATCAAGCTTGGTCAGGCGAATATCCCAGCTTAAGGGCGTTCTCCTAGCCATTGGGACCTTCACCGCTCGATACCTTACCCCCAAGACCTCCGCAAGTGGGTCTCTGCCTTTCATTCCTCAGCATACCAAACTGTGGCTTCCTCATCCATAACACATGCCATCAGTGCATGGTTCACAACATCAATATATATGCATATAATGTATGAACGTCCACAAGAACAATATATTCAATTATAAACATTCATACTTTTCTATAAAATTTAGCAAAACCTCCTTCATTTTGGTACATTCCATCACACCTCTCATTAGGCATGGACAATAAATCAACAGAGGAAAACCATGGCCAACATATCCATTCCACAAATTTCATTCATTTTGTTAAAATTGTCATCACAATCAATTGGCCATTTATAGGTATCATTCACATTACATCTTTCATCAATTCAATTGCATTTCATTTTTAATGCTACCATCATAGACTAAATCAATCATTTAGTCAATTTGATTCACTCAAATATATTTTCGTTGATCATTAACCATTCATGCTATTAATTGCCAATTAACAAAAGGATCTCATTTCTTGGTTTAAGAACTCGCATCTCATTAACAAATCAATGCTTATTATAATTAAAAGACACTAATTAATCTACACTTGTTCTATCCCAAATTATCTTTTGATTACCAATTTGATGATTCTAATTATCTACCCATACTATAAAACACAAAGCTAAGCTTTAGGAATATCAATTACATCACAGACAATTTTTTTGTTTTCTATCATATTGTGATACCCTGTTTTTGTTGATTGTTTTGGCATAACAAATGAATTTTTGTTCCAACCATATATTTTCAGTATTAACCTTCAATGTATCTAATTTTTACATATAATTTTTTCTAATTTTTATAAAATCATTTAAGGGTCCAATTGATCACTTTTTTCGTGGCTAGTTGCTGTTAGAATTTGACAGAACAACAGTCAATCAAAAATTTGCCAAAATATTTATCACAAGGAATTAGATTACAAAATTTTACAGGGATATTTTAGACATACAGAGGCATCTCTATACCAAAAATCATGCAAAAATTCCAACCACACAGGAAATTATACATGAAAAACAGAGGTTGTTCTAATGTAGTAAAAATTCAGCAACTTGTAATTTAATCTTTAAGCATTGAAATCAAACAATTGACATATATTTCAAGCAATTTCATTATCAAGAACATCATACAAGGCCCAACTAAGCTCTATGTGGCCAATCATGCAAGTACATCACACTTAGAATCCCTAAGAGTCATACAAATGAAATTGACAACATACAATTTAACAAAACCACCATCTAGGCCATCATCATTCTTGAAATCAAATTAGTCTAGTTTCTATCCCATTACCCCTTGATGACCGTGGTTGCCATGAGAGGAGGAGGAGGAGAGGGTTTTGCTCATCTGTGCTCTAATCAACCTCCAATCTTCATGAACAAAACAAATCAAGCACTAATTTAAGTTCTAGACCAAAAGCCCTATGAATAATTGATGAAATTTCAAGAGGGTACAAAGAGAAATTGGTGGAGGATAGTGGGTGATAATGATGGCCATGTGATGTAGAGAAGGAGAAGGGAAGAAAATGAGTTCTCTTACCTTGGATTAATCACAATTGGCATGGGAAGACCTCGAAGACCTAAGAGATTTTGAGAGAATTAGAGAACCCTTTGGAGAGAAATTGAAGAAATGAAGGAGAATGGTGGTGTCCAGAGAGGACTATGGTTTTAAGACTAAGGGAAAAGAAAAATATAAGTTTCCATCACTTAAGTGTTGACACTTGTTGCTAAAATGTCCGGTTATTAAAATTTCAACTACATTCATTTTAATTTCAACTCTGGCTTACAGGGAGTTGGAATTAATGACATTAGATTTAATCTGGTCTCTCTTTGGTCACACATCTGAGGTATTTTTGCAAACAAAACTAAAAATAACTAGTTTATTTTATAAGTAATTTTGTGAGCTATTTACAAACTTATTTTTAGAAAACTATTATAGAGATCTTAGTTTGAGTTCTCCTTGTTCAGGTAAGGTTTAGATACACTGAGAAACCTCCTATAATTTTTCTGTAATTTTTAAAGCTCATTTAATATTTCTAACTGTGTTCTATAAATGTCTGTGAACACTTTTTACTCATATATGCTAAATTATAAAAATTCTTGAAAATTTTCTAAAAATTCATGATAAATTTTTAATCATTTTTCTAAGCTTATTTTTCTTAAATTTTTTGACTACTCTACAATTTATCTCTTAATTATCTTTTTTTATTCTAATTTATTAATTGCAATAAATCTAATTTTATTTATAAAATTATCAAAAATTATTTTTATTTCTTAGATACCTTTCTAATATTATTCTGAGGCTAGAATATATTTTTCACAACTTTAGAAATGTCTCTGCTATTTATTTAGACATTTCTATATAATTCCAATTATTACCTTTAGAATTATTGTTATTATTAAGTCTAGATGTTATTTATTCATTGAAGCTAAATCAAAGCTTTCAAAATTTATAAATCTCAATCTAGACTTTTGATTAATTTCACAAGACAATTAAACAAATAAAAATTATTAGACAATTATTTAAGTAATATTTTGAGGATGTTACAGCTAAACTCTTATAAACTGTAAAAATGGTTTGTGTTTGGGGTGTATGGGGGGTGTTATGGTGTGTTAAGAAAGGACAAAATGGGTTAAACATGGTGGCTAAACTCTTTTAACTCATAAAAATGGTTTTTGTGTGTGTTATAGGTGTGTTAAGAAAGGGGGTGTGTGTTTTAAGAGAGGGTAAAGTAGGTTAAACATAGTGGCTAAATTCTTTTAACCAATAAAAATGATTGATGTATGTGTGTGTGCATTTGTGCCATTTATTACAATAACATTCTTATGATTATGTTTAGTTTTGGATAATTTATAAATATTTTATGAGAAAATGGTACATGTACTATAAGTGTAAAACTTATTTTACACTGTCATCCAATTAAATTCAATCATTTAGCCATGTTAGCATAATCATTAAAAAAAATACATTTTAAATTAAAAAACTTAAAAAAAAAAAAGCAAGCTTGTAATTTTTTTTTAGTCATCCTCCTCCTGCCCCTATTTTTTCTAACCACCTCCTTCTTCCCCTTATTTTGTTCGACTACCCTCCTCTTTCCCCTCCTCATTCACATCTTAAAACTCTAACCCAACTACACTACAATTCCACCGATTCCATTCTCCCCCTCATCCTCTTCTCCTACCAAGTTGTTATAACCCTTTTCGCCCCTCACAAATGCAAACACGAATCCAAAAACCTCGTCATAAACATCTACCTTGCCACTAGCTTTGACTACCCCCAAAATCTCCGCTTGATTCAGCATTTCCATTTTTGTCGCAAAATTTTGTGTTAAACACTTTTCAGGGTTACTGAATTGTTATGGTGTGTCGTCATGTGTTGTCGTGCAAATAGTCATCGATTCCTCATTTCCTCTTCCTTGGCTTGTGGTTCCCTTTGTGGATCAATTTCTTGATTCTGTTGAAGAGATAGGGTTAAGGTTTCTCAAATAGGGAGGGAGGCAAAGGTTTCTCAGATGGAGAAGGAGATGAAGGCTTTTCATTTTGGTTATCTTTTTTATTTTAATTTTTAAATTTAAAAAATTAATAATGTGGCTAAATGGTTGAATTTGATAAGATGTTAGTGTAAAATGATTTTTCATTAACAATGCATATTCATTAAACCTTTTCTTTTTATTTGGTATGTCAATTTATGAGTCACCCATTTATTATTATTATTTTCTTTTCTTATTTCTATTGAATTTTAACAATCTAACCCAACCAAACCTACAATCCATCAAATTTGGATTGGGTTGAGATTTTCAACACATTTGTAAAATGGATCTAACCTAGCTCGACCCATTTTTTAATAGTTTGAGGACGAATTGGGTTGGATTAACCTATTTTACAATTCTTAAGGGTGTTCATAAAGCAATAAAACAAAAATTAAATAAAAATTAAAAATTTAATCATATCAATATTTTAATTGGATTAAAATAAATTTTTTAGTATGTGCTAAGGTATCTACAGCCAACAAGAAAGATTAAACTTTTTCCAAATCTAACTTTGATAACCATACTTACGACTTATACAAAGAATGAAAAAAGAGAGAAAAAAGAAAAAAAATTAAGAGGAGTGAAAATAAAAGAATAAAATAAAAAAAAGTGTTAGTTTAGATGAATAAAATAAAAAAAAATGAAAAAAAAATCTCCTTATTTAGATGAGTGGAAAGAGGAAAAAATAATGAAAGAAATTGTATAAAAAATATTATATTAATTAAAACAAATTAAGAAATTAACCCATAATAAGAGGGGTAAAAATAAAAGAAAAATAAAGTTTAAAAATTTGTTAGTTTGAATAAATTAAAAAAAAAATTACTTGTTCAGTTGGGTTGAAAGAGAATAAAAATAAATAAATAAATTATTATATCAATTAAAATAAATTAAATTTAACCTTAGAGTTTAAAATTTTACTCCATTTTTTTCAACATAAAATTATTTTTCATATTTTAATGTTATAATAATTATTTAATTTTTATAAAAAACCTAAAATAATTCAACTTCTCCCCTTTTATTGCAAGTCACTTCAGAGAGGAGAGTTTTCTTTTTGAACTTTTTTTATTTGCCCTCTCAAATAAATACGAAAAATTTAATATTCTTTTATTTACTTCCCTTCTTAGTAATCAAAATAAATTGTAGATTTGACTTTAAAAGCAATTTATTAAAAATAACTTAACTATTAATATAATCAACTTATTTAATATTTAAATAAATATGTGTATTTATGAATATTAGTTTATTTTTATCATGGCATACTTTTTAAATTTCATTTAATTATTTTCATAGATTTATAAATTTATTATTTTTAATATGGGTGCAAGCAAGTATAGGTCAACTTGCAAACCCAATCGACCCAACCCGACTTAAACCAATTTTAATAGTTTTGTTTAGACCATTTTAGTTGGTTCAATTTTAGTGTACTCAACTTGAGCTTAATCAGTTCATGTTTTGGGTTCACTGTTTCCAAATTTGAAGATGGCAAATGATGGAGGAGAGTGGAGATGGTGTGGTGCCTTAATTGTCAATGTCATGGCAAATCTCTAGTTTTAGAACGTTGGGGTTTAGCATTGGTTCCTCTTCTCCTTCAGGTTTTGCGTAAGTACTTCAAGACCAATCTCTATCTTTGGTTCTAGAACTTTGTTGTGGCAGTATCCAATAAGCTACGAAGGCTTACACACTACCATTCATGCCAAGCGCTCCATTCAGTGGTAGCTTCCCACCACAGAGGCCTAAACATCACCAAGCACACCAAGGCCTACCCACAATGAAGGTTACCTTTGTATTGAGCCATTCACAAGTTACCTCTAATGAAAGGTGGAGATGCATTGAGCTATAAAAACGACATTGTTGAGATAATGAATCTTGTGTTACACTGTAACACCATAGATCTCACTGAAGGCCATGCACAAAAGACGTACTTAAAGCCCTAGAGATTATTCACAACAACTCAACCACTTTACCATCACCACTCTAATATGGCAAAATTTGAAGATGGGCATCTGAAAGGGGTTGGCAAGTGCAAAAGTAGTGGTTTGATTAATTGTTTTGATTTTTGAACACTTGAGGTTCTAAACATAAAAAAAAGGCAGGTGGCAAAGTGCAAAAATACTCCTTGAAAATAAAAAAAAATCAATATTTATTATTATTTCATTGCATGACCCAATTACCCGATCGAACCAACCCCGATAGAGATTGAGATCAGGTTAGTTTAAATTGGATTGCCTACCAAAAAATCAAATTACTCGAACCAACCTAACCCAACATTATTCTATTGGTTTGGATTTCTAAACACCCTAAACCTAACTTGACCCAACTCAACCTTATTACACCCCTAATTTTTAAATTTAAAATTTATCCTTGTGTTAGATATAATTTTTGTTGCATACTTTTTATATTTTATATTAAAAATAAAATTTTAATAAAAAATATTTAGAAGAAATAAAATAATTTAAAATTTAAAATTGACTATTGTTGAAATGGAGGCATGTTGTATTACATTGATAATTCATATAAAAGCATAACAAATTGCAAAATTTGTGGTGTAGATCAATACAAGACAACCAATGGGAAAGGGATCAAAAAGAAGATTTTTGTTCAAAAAATGTAGTACTTTTCACTCATTTCAACACTAAAAAGATTGTATTCTTCAATGGTTACTACATGTCACATGAGATAGCATCGTGAGAATCAAAGGAACTTCACCATCTTGTATCATCCATTTGATGGAGAAGCTTGGAAGCATTTTGATAGGGTGCATTTGTAGATTAGTCAGGACCCTAGGAACATCCTATTAGGGTTGTGTGCGAATGAGTTTAATCCTTTTGGTCAATACAGAAAAACTTATTCATATTAGCTAATTATCTTAGCTCTATACAAACTTCCCTCTAGTATGTGCTTGAAGAAGGAATTTATGTTCTTGACAGTCATAACTTATGTTCTTCAAAACTAAAAAACAAGATTGATGTGTACTTGCAACCATTCATAGATGAGTTGTGCACCTTGTAAAATGATGCCATACTAACTTATGATGTATCATTGAGGCATAATTTCATGATGAAGGATACTTTGATGTGGACAATTAACGACTTTTTGACTTATGGAATATCAGGTTGGACGACTACTGAGAGACTTGGTTGCCCTATATGTATGGGACGATCGAATACATTCACACTTAAAAGCAGTCACAAGGTCTCTTATTTTGATTGTCACCACCATATTCTTTCGCTCAATCATCCATATAGGAGAAATAGAAATGCATTGAAAAGTAGAGTGATGAGACCTCACCCAATCCTCCACATTTGTCTTGCCTCAATATCTAGAACAAAGTTGCATAGTCATAGCTCATCTATGAGTCGCTAGGACAAAAACTTCTTAATTATGGTGTTTGTCATAATTAGACAAAATAAAGTACACTTTAGAGGTTGTCGTATTGGAGAATGCACCTTCTATGTCATAACATTGATTTCTTGCACATAGAGAGAAATTTGTTTCGGAATGTGTTTGACATTGTGATGGACATCAATAGGAGGACAAAGGATACCAATAAAGCTCGATTAGATTTAGTAGAAATATGCAATTAGATGGAGCTTAAGTTGAAAGATGGCGATGACAATCTTATCAAACTAAAGGCAACATATGCATTGACCAAATCCCTAAAAGTAGTTGTTTGTAAGTGGATCAAAGAACTAAAGTGCCAAATGGGTATGCTTCCAATTTGGGTAGATGTCTCAACTTTAGTGAGGGAAAGTTACATGGTGGTCTAATCTAATATTGCTAAATGTATCCTTTTTAGAGGTATAAAACTTGTAATCCTTTATTCTAATTTTATTATTTCTTTCTTCATTTCTTTTAAATATAACTCATATTCCTTTTTAGGTTCTGACACTCCCTAAAAAACAAAGTCAAGAAAAGGATAGAGTAAAAGGTTCCATTTTTGAAGCCTACTTAGTGGAAGTAAAATTTGAATTGTGGTTTAATTTTAATTTTGATTTTGTTGTATTATATTTGTTGCCTAATAAATTTTTCATGCAAAAAGAGTTTATGTAAGATCGACAACACCACCAAGCCATCAAGGTTAATTTTGAGCACAAAGGTTCTTGCCTTGTGAAAAATGTAATGAACAAAATTATAAAGGGTCAGGATAAGGCGAAGTGGATTCCTCCATGTCTAGAAAGCCTTTAATTGGATGATAAGTTTATTTTATGTTAGTTTCTATTTAATTCATTTTAAGTCAATATAATTGATTGGATGTATTAAAATTTTAACTTGTATTCAAAAATTTTGTAGGCTCACTAATCTCACCGACCTTTAAGTGCTTGGAGGTTGTGGGAAAGACAAAGAAATTGAAGTCTGGAGCATGGGTCAATGACAAGACTCACAAATATATATATATATGGGTGGGATCAAGTTATTCCAAGAGAAATTAATTCTTAATATATATTGAATTTCAATGATACAACCATTAAATTAATGTATTTTATTGAGTATATTAGATATACACATTTTTATAAAGTTTGAAAACTATTTGATACATCATTAGATAAATTCAAATTAACATATATATAATATATTTTTCTAAATTATAAGTAAATGTCACCTAAAAAATTAACTAGCTACAAATGTCTAATTACCTAAAATTTGGTATGCATGATTGTTGACATAATATTAAAATATTTAACGGTTAAATCATTAAAATTCAATATATGTTAAGAGTTATTGAATGAAGTCACTCTACCAAAAGTTACTCTTAGAGTAACTTGATCCATGCCCCACCCCACCCCCCTAAACACACACACACACACACATACATACATATATATATTCTTGTCGTTGAAAATATGACTTTTATTAAATTTATTTTTACTTAAATTTTATTCGTTTTTACTTCTTAAGATCTATGAAAATTATGCACTTTAAATCCTAATGATAGACTAAAAATATACTGGTTTATTAAATACCGTAAATCAGTAATAATCTAATCAAATAAACAACGACCCAGGAAATGAAATATACACTACCAGAAAAAGGTTCTCTAATTGCTGTTTCCATTTCCTGAAACGACAATTTACCAACGAAGAAATTAAGTATCAACCAATCAACATACATCAATTAATTGGAATCGTTCAAACTGTTCTTGGACATTTTCCCTTATGTTTTACGTGGTTACACTACTAATATATAGGGGACAAAAATTTAGCCATCGTCTGTAAAGATCCTTCTAGAAAAGAAATGATAACTGAAATGAAAATTTTACTTCTATAAAAGAAACAGCTTGCTTACTTTAATTAGTGAAACACTGATGATTTGATATAGTATTTAACTTAATTAAATATAATTTAATATGCTTAAAAGTGATGAAAACCTGTGAAAGGTAGAATCTAACATGGAGTGTTCAAAAAAGTTTTTATGTAACTTCTTAAAATTTGGGAAAATTAATAATTTTTGAGTAAATGGTATATATACTGACAATGTAAGAGATTTTTATATTGTCAATCAATCAAAAAACTTCATGTATGTTAAATTTATTAATTTTTACAATAATTACTTTAAAAGTCATAGTTAGCATAATTTCTAATTAGTTGATAATATAAAATTTTTATATTGACAATACATAAAAATTAACCTCATAATTTTTGTTACCTTTTACTTATTTCAATAAGTTATGTAAACAAATTTATAATATATACTCTCTTGGTCTCATATAATAAAAACTTAGTAATAAACACTTGATTAATTAAGTTGGTTGTTCGAAAAAACAAATTTTGTCGTTTAGCAAAGCATATCCTTATTGCTGTTTCGCGAGTGTATATTACAATTTACATATAGCTGCTGGACGTTGGATTGTCTAAGTATAAGAATACTTTTATCTTGATAAGATGTAACGAACAAAGTAGGCAGAACATCCGAAAACATGCGTGCATTTTTGGTACTTCTAAGAGGGCTTCGCGCTTCCTAGTAGTTGGCTAAAAATAAACATGAGAAACGGAGATGGGGAGAGAGAGAGCAATTAAAGGCTTAAATAATTGATTCATTAAATTTAAATTTCAAAACAAAGAAGCGATAATAGAAGGCGGGGCTTCATTGAGTCCACACTCACTTTTATTCTTTGGCATATTTGACAAGCAATCAACCACTGCATTACATAAGCTGATAAGCATTATAATAAGCTTTGTTGTTAGACTTTTCTATCTGTGTAAATCTTATTCAGTTCTATTCAATATATTCTCTTTTGATTATAAAAAAAAATAAAAAATTGAATAGTCATATATAAAGCCAAACATAACCGCATGAAATATAAAGTTTAATGATCCCTGAAATTCATCTGCTGGAAAGTCTTCCTTCCCGTCATCCAAGCTTTCTGACAACCGTTAACAAAAGCTAAAAAACCCAACTAGCTATTTGAATAACAAGCTTGAGGAAGTATATTTTCAATTGAAAAAAAATAAATGAAATGCGATAACGAAATAGCTATTTGTGAAAGGCTTGATATTTGATAATATTTTATATAAATTAATTTTACATTATATAAAATGTGTAAAATATCATTTGAATAAAGTCTTTTAGAATATTTGGCTGAATCAATTGATTCAAGCAAAATCTTTGGCTGATAGATTAATCTTTCTCTTTCATGTATCTACTATACCTAGCCACCATTATATTGAAAGAATAT
The DNA here is from genome assembly GCA_004329165.1 of Spatholobus suberectus. NCBI lineage: Eukaryota > Viridiplantae > Streptophyta > Magnoliopsida > Fabales > Fabaceae > Spatholobus > Spatholobus suberectus. The sequence continues at coordinate 86,106,470 of CM014730.1, read as the reverse complement.
AAAAATTAATTAATGTAATCATATTTTTTTTTATTTTTCCTTATTATAAAAATAATCACTTTCTTTTATCTTCGTTGAAATAATTTAAAAAAAAAATATTTTTTGTTAATAGACAAAACTTAAATACAATTCTTTTAAATGCTGTTAGTGTTATTTTCTAATCATCAAAATTAGAATTTCACATCAATAATCTCCACAGTAAAAGTTTACATTAAGTAATAACATATATTACTGAGATGAAACTCCATTTTTTATTGGAGTACAACACTAACGACACTTAAGAATGTGTCTAAGTCCTTTTCTATTTCTTTCTCGTTTCTGTCAACATCTAAACAAAGCATCACTGATTGTGTGTACCAGCAAAAATTCTTTGCGTCTGTGTGCGCGGAAACTCTGACACTAATTAGACCCTTTAATCATGGGGGTTAAAAATCCTTTAATTAGTAGATGTGTGTTTATTCCTCGTATATACCTAATCTTTCCCTCTCACCGCCGGGGCTCATAATTAGTTCGAATACTACTATCTTTGGTGCCGCGTATCATCCAAACTAGGATTCCAATCTATTTTCGTTCTTGCTTAGATTGATGTTACCTGAGTGGAGGCTTTTGCTTACTCGGTTGTTGAGAAAGTGTTTTTCTTTCCTTTTATAACTTGTTAATAGTAACATCTTTAGTAATGTTGGTATCTAAAAGTTATTTTTAGATATTAGAGCATGTCTAATCGTGTAATTATGGTGAAGTTGTTTAATTTGTTTTTGATAAATTCTCCAATGTCATATATCCCCTCTAGTCTTGAATATAAATAGAAAAATCCTTATGTGTCGGTTTCAAATTTAAGTAAATCTTAACTAATTTTACCTTATTTAATGAGACCATCTCTAAAATACCCTTCATTTAAGTGAGATTTTATTTCCAATGATCATTTTTTATTCTTAGTATTAAGTTCTAATAAAAGACAATTTAGGAAAAAAAGTTATTTTCTTAAATGGGATTAATAAAATTAAATAATATTAACTAACTTTCTTCATTAGCGTAAGTTATTTTTTTTTTTACTTTTATTCGAGACTAGGGAGAGTAGAATTTAAAAATTTTAACAAGTTTTCTCTCAAATTGTGTAATTTTTAAAAATTTAAAATGAATTCTACAATTGTTTCCAAATTAATGCTTCATATATAAAAATTGGCTTATGCTAAGGGCATTGGTTAAAGAATTCAAAATAGAAAATTTTCATTAAAAAATGTTATTAATGCACCATTATTGTGATTTCCAACGCATTCTCAACATGAATTCCAACAAAAATTTTCTATTTTGAATTCCTTAACCAGTATCCTAAGAGTCCATTTGTTTTGCTAAATTTCTGAAAACTAGACAGCACAAAGACATTTGTCCTGTATTTGTTTAAAATAATGGTCAAATGACAACACAAAATAAGGGGAACAAGACTGGACAAAAGTCTAAAATTTTGTTACTCAACAGACTGTGGGACAGCTTTTTGTCTTAAGTACAAAATACTTCAAAGACAAAAATACTCCACCATCGTCGTTGCCATCACTATCATTGTTACTACCACCGTCACTATTGCTGCCATCACCATTGTTGTCGATGCCGCCACCACCATTATCACCACCACCACCGATGTCGTTGCCTCCACCATCACCGTTGTCATCACCTGCCACCGTTGTCATCCCTGCAGTTGCCACTCCTATCTCCACCACCACTATCATCATATTAAGATAATTAATATTAAAAAAGGTATTGTAATAAATCTCATACTATTTTGTTTGTGTTGTCCATTGTCTATCAAACAATGTACAGGATAAAAAGTTGTTTAGTAACTTATATATTTATCCTATGTCTTTCTCCTGTGTTGTACCTTAGTGCATATCAAACGCACCCTAAGAACACTGGTTAGCAAGATCCATAAAAATTATCTCGTAAACAACTTTTATTAGAGATGCTCTTAGATTAATTTGAAATTAAATTAGGTGGATCATTAAGGGATTATCCACTCTTAATAATCAATTTTTATTATTGAAACTAATCAAATTCCTTATTTAAGAAAACATCAACTTATCTATCCAATCATCAATAAATAAGAAATAATATTGATCTGGCCTGACTTCAGCGAGTAAGGTAGCATCGAAAGGTGAGTTAGACCTGGACTACTATGTTTTGTTTACACTTTGGTGGCTATAATTTTGTTTTTTCACACATTTTTGAGCGGAAGAGACTTTTCTCCTTCCGCCAAACTACCGTTTGCAACATGGGATATAGTTGTGTGTATGTTTAACGTATAAATTGGAAGTGGTTGGGATTCCTCTGATGCATGAACTGTGCTTGCTTAATGCAAGGTCGGTGTGGTTGGGCTTGTCTGAAGATAAAGATTCAGACGAATAACGTAGAAAGAGGTGAATTTGAGAAATCGGAAAGTAAAGGAAAAGCTCCCTGAATTTTAGGCTTTCCATATTTTGATGCGGTCACGCTCAATTGTGACCTACCAACGATGACGACAAAAAATAGGACGTGGAAGAGGATTCGGTCCTCTTAAGGCTCTCACTCTTTTATACCTGTATCAGAAAGGGAAAAAAAAGAGGAAATTAAACAACCACCACCCTTGACATGATGATTGGGTTGGACGTGTCTAATCCATATTCGGAAGGTCCACTGCCACCAACTCCAACACCATAAATCCCCTCACTCAACTCTTCCTATTTTGTCATATCAGCCATTGTCAAACCCATACGTAGTTGAATTGTTCACATTACGAACGGAAATGTAGACGAAACACCTTTTGAGGACACACCATATATCCCTGATCATATTGCTGTTTGTATACTCTCTGACATATGCAAGTGAGGGCTGCTGTATATATGTATTAATTGATCATAGCCTCTCTGAATTATAACATAACAGCATGAACATTGTGAATACAAGCTTCAGGATTTTTTTTCCCCCAATTTCCAAAGGTCGTTATCCATAGTAATTAAATTTGGCTAGTGCTATTCTCATCTGGCGTATCCATAGTTTTTGTAGGCCAATCAAAATATTTACCCCCATTTAAAAAAACTCAAAGCTAGCAGGGAAACTTCAGCAATGTGTACGGTAACGAGGAACTCAACCGTACTGGCACCGGGATTTACAGCCTCAGCTCTTTCCCAAGGAGAGGAGGTCGAAGAGGCAAGAAATAAATGCATGGAATATTTGCGATTGATTGTATGATATCTCATGAATAGAAGTTAAAGGAGAGTTTGTCATTAGGACAAAACTTAATCCAAGTTATTTAGATGTTTTTGGTGCTGTTATGTAGGTCGAGTTTTCAAGGTGAAATTTATATTCTCATGGGAAAACAACATTTAAAACATTTAAAAAACTGCATATAAATTTGTCCTTGCAATTATGGTTTGAAATTTGTCAAGCTGTGGAGCATTAAAACTAGGGGTATAAATGAGTTGAATTATTCGAAATCGACTCGCTAAATATTCGATCAAACTCATTTGTTTAATTAAATAAATAAACTCAAGCTTGAGATTGAGCTTAATTATTTAAATGAGCTAAGCCCAAGCTTTACAAACTCGACATTAATGACTCGTGAATAAGTTGTTTATTTAAATTGATGATAAAATTGTTACTAGATTTTATTATTTATATATTTATTACAAAAATACGTAGAACTTTGTAGAGAGTGTTAAAATTAATTTTAAAGTTTTTTTTGTAGCAATTAAAAACTTATAAATTTTTTTATTTACTGGATTATGAAAATATAATAGTCTAAAATGTTTGAAATTAAATTCTACATATCGCATGTTAAGCACATATTTTTATATGTAAATTATTGTCTAGTATTAAAATATTTATTAAATATTAAATTGATAAAGTTAAAAAATAGGTTAAGATAATTCATAAAAGTAAAATAATTAAATTATAAATAAGCTAAGCAAGCCAAGCTCAAGCTTTATTGTTTTTAAACAAGTCAAGCTCAAGCTTTCAGTTAAACTCATTTAAATAAATGAGCTAAGCTTGAGCCACCTATTTTTTTAACAAACCAAACCTAAACTTCAAGTGCTCGGCTCGGCTTGACTCAACTCATTTATACCCCTAATTAAAACAAATAGAATCACAAAGAGCTGTGTTATTTATACAATCACTCATTCAACTTTTCATACTCTTTTCGTTTCATAATAAGTATCATCCTATGTTTTTTTACATAGACCAAGAAAAGTTAGTAAATAAATAAATAAAGTATAGTAATTTTACAAAATTAACTTTATTATTATTTTCTTTTTTAATTCCTATAAATTCATTTCTCTTCATTTCTACGTCTCATCATCATTAATTCATTTATAGAAGGAGCCAATAGTCACTCCAATGGTTCATTTCTAAGGAAATTAATCTTCTTTGTTGGAAACAATGCAGCAAAATAACAATATTCTAAAAAATATATTAAGAGTATAAATGGGAAAAAAAGAGTTATTAATATTACATTGAAAAGCTAAAATGACACTTATTTTTAAGAATTATTTTTTTCTTCTAATGACACTTATTATGAGATGGACAATATTTTTTGTGTCTATTTCTTTTCATCATGTCATTTATTACATCTTATATTTTTTTCTCTCTTCTTTCCTTTTCTCTCTCTTAGTTATATAATTTATTATATGAGTTATTGTACAAATAACATTTCTCAATTACAAACCAAAGAGATTAAAAGTATAAGATTGAAGGAAGAAAATAGATGACAAAACACAAATCATGCTTAATGTTTTTATTTATATATTTAGAACCATTTTAAGTAGAACAAGTGTCTGATACGAACACGAAAATAAATATGGATTGCCTTGAAAAGTTTAGGTTTAGGAAATAGTTTTCTTTTTTATTTTTTTATAGAGAAGAATATTGATGCCACACTTGAGATATATGTAAGAAGGTGAGTGATAAGTCATGAGATTTTGATTCTCACAAGTTGTCTTTATAAGCTCATATTTAGTTCTTTGCCCCATAACCAAAGTAAAACTCTCATATTTAGTTCTTTCTAAATTACACAGCTTATGAAGTATGGTAGAAAAACAATTAATAGTAAAAAAATCTTAATAATAGAAAATAGATCCTAATAATAACAAATTCTAATAAATGAAAGTATCCCCATCTTAATTAATAGAGGAAATAAATCCCTAAAATAAATTAAAACAAATTCAATCCTAATAAAATTAGTCATAAATATTGATGAAATCAATTTCAAAATCCTCATTAGATGAACAAATAATAACTTAAAATCCAAGACAATAAAATCAATGATTTTGCACTTTTTTTTAATACATCAGAATGTAAAAGAACAGAGGCAAGAACTAAGAACCACACAGGACAGACACCCCTAGCGCATCAAAAAGAAGAGACAACGAAGGGCTTAATGACAGTGATCCCAAACCAGAAAAAAGTTATCAGACATGGATCCATGTTTGGCTAACCAATCCGCACAAGAGTTGGCTTCGCGGATGGTGTGATTGAAGGAGAGTTGCCAATCAAGATGCATAAAGCTTCTAATATTTCCCACAAAAGGATGATACTGGTGAATGAAACCCACACCCTTCTAAATGAAGGAAAGGGCATTCTGAGAATCAGTCTCACAAATAATATTATGAATGCCATTGTTCCAGGCAAGCGTTAAACCATGATGAATGGCTTGAAGTTCAATGTTTAGATTTGTTGTCACTCTATACTTGCCCTAGTAGCCAACAACCCAATGACCATACATATCCCTAATGAGACCACCAACACCAAATTGCCTCGGATTACCCATAGAGCTCCCATCCATGTTGCGTTCAGATTTTGCATTTTATTTTAAGTCTTCATTTCCTACATTTTATTTTGGGTCTTCATGTCCTTAAATTTAGTCATGCATTATATTATTTTGGTTCATCTCAATGTCGTTTCAATTTTGGGGGTAAGAAGAAATATGAAATGAGAAGATGAATCAGGGAAAGGTTTAGTAAATGAAAGGAGAAAAAGAGAATTTCATCATAAACCTATGTGCGAAAATTTAAGGCTAACATAACTTTAAAAGCATTTTTAATTAACTAAATTAGATTTAAAATTTCATCATAATAAGTGTGGTCCTAAATTTTTTTATTTTTTTATATAAACCAAGAAAAATTAATAAATAGATGAAAGAGTGTAGCAATTTTATGAAATTAATCTTATTATTATTTTCTCTAATTTCTATAAAATTATTTCTCTTAGTTTCTACTACCCATCATTATTAATCCATTTACAGAAAGACTCAATAGGCACTCCAATTGTTTATTTCCAAGGAAATTAATCTTTTTTGTTGGAAACGATGGAGCATAACAACAACATTCTACAAAATATTATTAGGGTTATAAATGCAAAAAAGTAATTAATATTACATTAAAAAACTAAAATGACACTTATTTTAGAATTTATTTTTTCTACTAATACAACATAATAAAGTACTAGTATGAGAATTTATTCAAAAAAGGAAAAAATAAACAAAATATGTGATTGGTTAAGGGCTGAAGTTTTGGAAAGAAATAAAATATTCTCTCCAACTCAAATATAAGCAAAATTAACTAATTTTTACATTAATTAAGAAATTTAATATCATTTAATTATACTAATCACATTTAAAATTTTTTTTCTTATATGTCCTTTGTTGGAACTTGATATAAAGAATAAAAAAGAGTTAATGAAAATAGAATTTTAATTAATTGAAGGGTATTTTTGAGGATGATATCATTAAATAGGATGAAAGTAGTTAAAATTTACTTATATTTGAGGGACAAAACTTAAGTGTAGTTCCTTAAGTTCTTTTGGTGTTGCTCTCCAATCAAAATTAGAGTTTCACCTCGATAATCTGCAATGATCTTTAATGCATGCAAATTACCAAGGTGAAACTCCAATTTTAATTGGAGAACAACACTAAAAGCACTTAAGGAATTGCACCAAAGTTTTGGCCATATTTGAGTCCACTAAACTTTTTTGTTGTTGTTGCTTATAATTGAGTCCGGAGTGAAGGGAGTACACCAGGAAAAGACCCATGTATTTTTTTACTATTATAGAAAGTATTTAAAAATGATTGATTTTAAATCTTCTATAAACTTTCATGGTTTTCTTTAATAATTTATCGTAAATTATAAATTTTATAAAAGTTCCCCCTCCAATCCTTTAACTATTTTTTTTCTCATTTTTTTCCCAGGAGCATAGATAGTCCAATGGGAGTTGGAGTATATTGTAGATGCACACCGAGCACGCACTGCTTGCTCATAGCTCCCTCTTAATTATCTTGCACATTCTCCTCATTTTCGATAGCTATCAGGATCTTCAGTCTTCATCACCCTGCCATGCATGCTTCAGTCCTCATTTTCGATAGGTGAAGTTGATGAGAAAGGAACATTTTTGCGATCATTGCTGAAAAAAAATAAAAATCCAAGTAGTAATATTTATGTAAAATGATTCATTTTCGTATGTTAGCTTCACTCAAGTGGTAAAAGAAAAACAAAGTAAAGGTCAATATATATATGATCCTTTCAAACATTTAAAAGTGCTATCAATAGTTAATTGTATGCTTAGCCTGTATGTCTTGTTCATTGTTATCCTATTTCTTTTATTTTGACTAATGAAGATTACGACTAGGGGTGTACACGGGTTGGGTCGGGTTTGGCTAAACCCATTACCCAACCTAATCAAAATAATATGGGTTGAGTTGGGTCAGGTTTATGTTTTTTTTTTTTGTCAAACCCGAACCAAACCAATCCGGTCATTAACATGTTGGTTCAGGTCGGATTATCGGGTCCGTGTGTTTAAAATTTTGTTGAATTTTTTAAAATTTATATTTTTTTTCTTATGAATTTTAACACATTATAAATATATTGTATTTAGTGTTACGGTCATTTTTGTTTCTTTTAACAAATTTGCATACAATTTAACATTTTGGTGTGTATATTTTTAGTAGCTTGGCCTTTACAAATGGCTTTTGAAGAAACATAAAGTAAGGATGAGAAACTAGAAAAAGTGTCATTTTTATAATTTATCAAAATTACATATTTTTCCACACTGCAATATACGTTTTAATGTAAAAGTTATATATAACAATAATTATTTGTATATAAAAATAATAAATTTAATAAAATGCCATGTTAGCGGGTTCACGGGTTTGAAAATCAAAACCCATTACCCGACTTGAACTTGAACGGGTCGGGTCGGGTATGACCCGAACACTAAAAAAAAACCAAACCGAAATAATTGGGTTGGTTTGGGTTCACGGGTTATCCGTACCTATGAACACCCCTAATTACAACAGTGGTTACAACTCAATACGTACGTTGAGGGTCGTGGCTATCGTCCTCTTTAATTAACAATATAAATGATTCATTAAACTAATCCTTTTCGGTTTTTTCAAAGCAAATGCTATCTATAATGCGAATTCACACACAAAATTGTCGTATTTTAGAATAATTTAAATTAAACATCGTTATTATAATTGCAAAGGTTAACATCAGTTTCGTCATCAGCATTCGGAAGCCAAAGATGTAATTAACTTGACCTTAAAACACATTTAAATCCGAGTGGGTTCCATACGCTTTCATTCTTTTTTATTATTAAAAAAATTAACATAAGAGAAATGATACTAGAATTCAAGATAAAGAAAACTTTAAAATACATGAAGTGAAAATTTACATTTATCTCATACACCTTAAAAAAGTGAATACAAACTTAAATATGCAATTTATAAAATGCGAAATTCTCTTATTTCACTCAACTACTTAAAGTTCCACCATCTCTCACGTTAAAAATAACATGTTTTAATAATGTTAATCTACACCTAGATTATACAAAATTTAAATAATATTTTGCAATCAAGTTAACCTCTTACCGTCCATGACTCGTCCAAGAAAGTAAACTTTTTAAAAAAATTCGTATTTCACCTTAATTAAATACAATCGATATGTAATTATATATTATAGAGTTAAGAAAATATGTATACAACATATAATTAATATGCTAATTACATTTTTTGTTGATATAAAAGAATTAGTATGCTTGAAGGCAGTTATAAGTCTTTCAGAGAAAACTTTATATATAAAAAGACATATAAGAATAAGCGGCTGCTTTTTTTATTATGTGTTCGAAAAATGATAATCGTTCGTTCCATTTTAGGGTGGATTGAATTGGAGTGGAGAGAAGAAAGAGATAAAGAAAAAAAGAAAAAATAGTAAAAGAAAGTAATAAAAGTAATATATAATGTGATGAAAAAAAAATTAAAAAAGATAAAAAAAAATAAAGTGGAAGTAAATTGTAAGATAGTGAAATGTAGGGTAATAAGAACACCGTGTCTTTCCTGTCTTGATCTTAAAAGATTGCGGGAATGATAGAAATGAATGCCTACCTAGGATATTTTCCTCTTTCGGGTCACTCATTATAAAATGAGCATGTCCTGTCAAATTGCCTAAGTATCCAATGTTGTATTATAATATAGAGAGAGAAAGAGGAAAAAAAGAAAAAGAAAAAGCTGTGAGCTGACTACTTGGATCTTTCTATGGCAAAAGTAACATTTAAAATTCATTTTGCCTTCTATCATAAAAAATTATTTACCAATATAATCAGTAATTTAGTTGCGTGTACATAACATTAAAAAAATTAAATAATTGATTTTTAAAAAAAATCCTTTTCCTCCTTTTAACTTATGCAAAAAAGAACTAAAATATATGTTTTTTGTTTAAATTTTTTAATATTTACTAATTATATTAGAATATTACAATTTTTAATTAAAAACATATTTTTTACTTAAAAAGCACAGATAGCTAAATAGGTCCTTAATAGTTATTCTATTAGTCATATAAATTTCGTTAAACTGAGATTATTATATTAGAAATACTATTCGTACAACAAATTTTACAAGTAAAAGAGAGAAAGAGAAAAAGGAGAGAAAATAGTGGAATATAATATATGTTATGATAAAGAGAGATAAATGCAAAAAATGATATTGTATAAATTGTTATACAAATTGTTGTATAAATAGTATATCTCTTGTTATATTTATGCCAGCCATCATACCAAGGAAAACTTTACGTTATTACTGGACTAAATTTTGATATATCAATTGATTTTTGAAATTTACAGGTCAAATACTAAACAATGAAACGGGTTTGGCAAAAAGCATAAATTTGCTTATAAATTGGTTTATATATATATAAATCAATAAAAAAAATAATTAAAATATTATTACAACTAAATTAAAAATTCAATTTTAAATAATCTAACACATAACATTAAATCAACCAAACATAACATTAAAATCATCCTTTATAATTGATTTATAGTTTGTACCAAGTGATTTAGCATAACAAAGAAGGATGTGCAAATTCTCTTTTTGATGCTTGAAATTATAGGCACTTGTTATTTTAATTCTTAACTTTTTTAAAATGTAATTCATTTAATTTTTTTTAATGTAAAATTATAGTAGATAAAAAAGTAAGATAGATAAAAATATATGGTTTTTATATAATTAAAGGAAAAAAATGTAAAATTAAAATTAAAGTGATTGAGATTTATAACTTTATTAATCAAATTAATAATTTATAATATATATAATTATATACAAATAAAAGATTTTATGTAAATAGTTATATATAAAGAGATGCAAATCTAAGACATAATGGATACTATAGTACTCATATACGCATCCATTATTATTGAATTTTATGGATAAATTTCTGTCCCCATTCTCATTATGTAATTTTTTATTCTTTCTATTAAAAATATTTTTTGTAAGTACTCATGAGATTCAGGTACAATTGTCATTTCCAATATTAATACACTGATGCTTATCATTGTCACTGTACACGTACTCGTAGTTACAGTATCTGACAAGCATATATACTTAATTGGTAAAAGCACAAGTGAGATATTCTAATATTTTTTTATTGTTGGAGTTTCCGCCCGATTCCGGCATTATATGTCCTTAATTTGTGCAAGACATGATCCATCTTTATGTTATAATACACCTTCAAGCATAAATCTTAAACTGTAATTTCATGTTATAAATTTGAACCTTTATTTTTTAAAAATAAGACGATTTTTTATATAATAACGTATTTTCTTTAATTTTTAAAGAAACAAAATAATATTATTAAAACAAGACCAGATCGAAGCACAAGCACTGCCAGACCCGGCCCATATGAAGTAGCAGCATCAAAAACTTTGATACAGCATTACAAGACCAGAAATGTACCAAAAACACTCCCCTGCACTATCTACATAAGAGCAGCAAAAACAACACAATACATACGGATTTGCATGTAACTACTATCCAACGAATATTGCAGCCAAAACCAAAATTATAAAACTCCCATGCATATCTATCGGCGCAATTGGAATTTCCAGAACCCCGAGAAAGCCAATGGATTGGTTAAGGCGGTAGGCCTAAAGAGATAAATGGCAGCCAGGTATACATAAAAGGTGCCATCCGCGTCAGCAAAGAAACCGCACAATTAGTAAATTAACATTTTTATTTTCTTCATTTAGTTATTTGTATTTTGTGAGTTTTAATATTAAATTAAATTAAATTTTGTATTTTTAATTAGTTACTCAAACAAATAAAATTTTAAAATTTTTAATTATTCTCTCCATTCCAAAACTATTAATGTTTAAGGCTAGTACTCACACATTAAAAAACATTTAAGAAGTGTAAAATATTAATGTATTTAGTCTCAAACCCTTATTTAGTATTAGATATAAATGTAGTTTGTTGTTTGTTAAAGTGCTTTGTAAATAAGTTGCAAGTGTAGTATTCCTTATAAAGATTAAATCTACTTATTTTAAACAAGGATAAACAAAATAGTTAATGAGATTTAAAATTTGTAAAACATCAATAGTTTTGGAATGACTTAATTGTATTTTTGGTCTTCTAAAATATCACAATTGTGCAATATTAGTTCCTCGGGTTCTAATTGAGTGAATTTGATCCCTCCAAGTATCACAATTGTATGAATTTGGTTCTGCCGTCAAATTTTCATTAAAAACTTAACAATTTTTGGTTAACATGACAAATGATGTGACACTAATAGATGATGTGGCAGCTGACATAATGGTCCAACACATATATTGATATGTCATTAACATGCTGACATGGTGGGCAACATGACATGTTGACATGACATGTAAAAATTAAAAAAAAAATTATAAAATGTTGGTAGTGGAATTTGAACCCCTATCTCTTTACCGTAACACTACCACCATTACTATTAAGCAAAAGTGTTAATTTGACATGTAAATGAAAATTATGTTATATGTAACTTAAATGTGAGATTAAAATTGCACATATATTTATTACTATTAAAGAAATTGTTTGAACTATATATAACTCATTTTATATTTATTATTATTAATTATTATCATGTAATAATAATAAGGAATATTAATAAATTAAATAATAAACACTAATAAATTATAAATTAAAATTTATTAAATACTACTAATTCTGTTCCTTTTTAAGTGTTGTTTAAGGTTTTTATACATAAATTAAGAAATGCAATAAATTTTCTTGTTTTTCATAAAATAGTTTTGAAGTTTCTTATTGTACCTTTTTTTATTTTTACTTCACAATAAATGCATACTAGTTATAAATGTGTAAATTAATTAAAAATTAGGTGAGAAGTAAGGGTATAATTGATAAAGAAGTACTTAATATTATCTTGAACTTTAAAGACGACAAATAAATAGAATCAATTTAAAAAAAAACCGATAATTAAAAAGAAACGGAGTGAGAAATACATTAATAAATATATGATAATAATATTAAATGTTAATGCATATAATAAATAGGCATTTTGTTTTCCCTAACTTTCACGACCTTCCAAAACCATCAGGATTACTACTTAGTAGTTTAAATCCCTCTTCCTTTCAATCCTCGATTAAACTTCATTTGTATTTCTCCCATCGTTGATTGTTCAAGGCGTATCTGTAATTATATTTATTGATTTAACTGTAGACTACAAACACTCTTACAGTGCAAACTACATTTGTTTTTTCTTTCCCTTCCCTAATTTGGGTTGGTTAACTATATCGTTATTGTAGTTCTAGCCATAGCTCCCCATCACGCACGCACATAATGCAGAGACATATGTGCAGTGACCAAAGAATGGTAGTGGAAAACATATAGATGCCTGCAGGCATTGCAGACAGCATACTCATTATTTGTGGTTAATTTGGTTTGTTCTTTGATGTAGTCTATATTCTATAGAATTAAATTGCCTTCAAACTCTGAAGAGGTGGCCTTTTGAAAATGTGAAAGAGATTAATGACTTCAAAGTTGAAAGGGAAAACAAGATTAATCCTAAAGCGAAAAGGCAATGATATTATTGTGAGGGCATGGAAAACAACTCAGGCAAACAACCCCGCGCACTTAATTATATAGCTGTACAAACTTGCAAAAAAAAAATAAAAAATCCAAATACAGATCCTATTAAATTGTCAAACACAGCCCAGTCTAGGCCATCATTTCGAATAAAAGCCTGCTTCATTGTAACACCGATTAATGGCCAACTTGTTAACAACATAAAATTGATAATCTAATGTTCCTTGTTCTTTCCAAGAAAGGGTCTACACTTTAAAAATTGATCTGTCGTAGTACCACGGTCTGTTACAAGCATAGGTTCCCAGTGGTTTATTAAAAAATTGTTAAGCCCAATAAAAAAAAAGTTAAAGGAAAACCATGGCTACATTAATAGTGGACCACGTGGTGATAATGATGCCACATTGTCGTTTTACAATCATAATTCATATGGGTAGCTTGGGTGGTCTTTATCTTCTCAACTTGCGGATTCTTTACATTGCTTTTCTGTTGGCACACACAACAATATATTTATATTTAATTTGAAATAGTTAATTAATTCGGCTCAAGAAACAGAATTCATTTTGTGTTTACTTTATGACAGAAACATAAAGATATAAGAAATATTATTTATACAATAACTCATACAACAATTTGTATAACAATACTTTTTTGTGTCTATTTTTTTTCTGCACATCATTTATTACATCTCATAATGATAGAGAAAGATAAACATAAAAAATGTTATTGTATGAGTTGTTATATATATAACATATCTCTAAAGATATTAGGTGCCTATGTGAAAACACATAAAAATGAAATGTCTTCCCAACAAGTATCTTAAGAATATTAGTTAAAGAAATAAAAATGAAAAGTTATAATTAAAAAAGTATGAACTAATAATACATGTATATAGACACTTTTATTCAATCACAAACTATTATATATGATAAGTTTGTTGACATTTTATAACAATAATCTTAAAAATCATATTAATAGTATAAAAAATTTTACATTCACAATACATTTCTATTAGACTCAAAAAGTATTTATTACGTCTAAAATATATGTGTTGTTTAACATACGTAAACGTCATTTATTATGATTGAGGAAGATCATATATCATTAATAAGTGGATTACACGGGTATGAACTGAGAAATTATTGGGTAGTTTATAACGATCAAGTGTTCACGATTCCAATCAATATTTATATAACACATATTTTAAATTTTACAATTTGCGAAAAAGAATTAATTTTTAATTACATGTCATGTAAAGATTAATGAAAAATACAGTGATCCAAAACCATCTAATAATTTCTCGGTATGAACTTCAAGCTGAATTTTATTTTATTTTTGGGTAGACTTGTGCGTAGACTAGAGATCCTTGTAGACAAATTTGGAAATATTTTTATTTTTATTTTGATTGATGGTGCTGCTTGTGGGGTACGTTTGGAAAGATATTGTATGCAGTTAGTAGCTTGTCAGTGATCACCCTGCTGAGGAACACAGTATCGTTGTAAGAGAAGAGAGGTCCCAACTAAGGGTCAGATTGTTACATATTATTTTTTTAAAAAAAACTGTGATTATAATGTAAAATAATTTAGTGATTATTTTATAGAGATTTTTAAAAAGGCATAAACTACATTATGTTTGTTTATAATCATAAGAAACACTTTTTTTCAAAAGAAACAACTGGTTTTATGAGAAGCAATTTAAAATAATTTATGATTTTAATTAAATTTTAGATTTTTTTTAGTTTCTAATTATTTTAAAAACTGAAACAAACACATGAAAAACTTTTAAAATAATTACTATTTTTAAAAAATTATTCTTTTACGGAAAAACGTGACAAATGGACCCCAAAAGACACAGTTAATGAGGTGCAGTGCTTTTGGAGTTTGGAATATAAAATAAATTATACAAGACAGGAAATACTTCCGGGCCTTCCCATGCATTTGGTTCTGGTAATTTCAAATTCATGTAAGAAATGCTAATGAATTTACCTGATAGAACCTAGTGTGTCCAGTGACACACTTGAATCCTCATTAACTTGTTCTCCAACCAAATTCGGTCAGGTAGCTGCTATTCCTACCCTATTTTTTGCTTTTTTCGCTCCAACTTCTATTTGGTCATTTTTTTCAAAAATACTTTTTGACAGAATCGCATTTCCATTGTGTTGTGGGGGGTCCAGCCTTAACACATAACGGAAACACATTTCTGTTATGTGTTAAGGGCGCACCCTCCCACTAATAGAACGAAAATGTATTTTTGTTGTGTATTGTGATTCAATACATAACGGAAACATGATTTCATTATGTATTGAATCACAATACACAACAAAAACATGTTTTCATTGAGTATGTTGACAGATCGCAGATTGAATATTACACACATATCGCATATCACATATCAAAGACAACTAGATAGAAAGCAGGACTAAAATCAGTATCAATTGATATGAAATATAAATTAATACCATTACATTAATCATTATAAAATAAATTTGTGTAACAAAATAAATGATATACTACACATTCATCTGATTACAATGAGTCTCTAGTAATATCTACTCCATATTCATCTCCTCTAGATACAAATAAAGAATTGAAATGTGGTATGCAGTGCAAGTATGGATTTTGACTGTCAGCAAAATCTGACTAGGTTTCACCATGTTTTTGGTCATTTCATCAAGTAGAGATTTTTCTTCATTACTCAACTTACCCGCATGTGCATGGCTCAACATTGTCTCAGCTACATTGTGGTTATGAAATCCACACATAACAAAAAGTTTTCATTTGATGCCTTTCACAAACTTCTCTTTCAGTCTAAAGGGACAATCACATTTTTTGGTTTTGGTGGACTTGTTGGTTAACACGTCTTTGTATTGTTTATACTTTCCTCCCTTTTCACAATACAATAAGACAAATGTCTTTCTTGGTCCTGTCTCTGACCATTCTACGACAATAACAAATTCGCACATTTTTTCAATTTGTTGAACCCACCTCAACAAATCATCACGTTCTACAAAAACTTGTATCCAATAATCCTTTATCAGTTCAACAACATAATAAATATCAACCAAATTTCAATCTTGAACAGTTAATTATTCAATATACCTCTATAGTAATAAAAAATTTACTATAATTGAGAAACATATCTTGTTGGTTCATATTCAACCTCTTTAGAACATACTTCTCGTTTGCCTCTATAGAATTTTCCAAACCATTATCACTTACATGTAACAGATGCTGAAAAGCATCATCGTTTGCTTCAATTACATTCTCCCAAACACTTGGCATATTAATTTCATTGGAAAAAAAAATGTATTCTAACTTTGCTCCATCACACAAATCCTGTAGTCAGTCAACAATTAATAAACATATTATTTAAATCAATTAAATAATTAGAGGGGGGAAAAATTAAAAGTTACAAGATACACAATGGAATCACATTTTTATTATGTACCTAGGCAAGATACACAATTGAATCGTAATTTCGTTGTGTATCAATACATAACAAAATTGCGATTCCGTTAAATCTTGAAGTAAAAAAAGAAGAAGGAAAAACTTACCTACAACGACGGAGATTGTAGTGACGAAGCGTAGGGACTCTGACAAAGTGTGGCAACGACAAAGCAGTGGGTGGGGACTCCAGGGATAGCAAGAGCGACATGTAAGTGAAATCACTTACGTTGGGAGAAGACAAGGGAAATGAATCGAAGTGTGGTGGGAAGATGGGTGGAGAAAGGATAAATATCGGTAAGGTTAAAAAAGTAATTTCACTAATTTTTAAAAAAGTAGGAGGCAAAAATAGCAACAACAACAAAAAAAGGTGGAAATCTCATTCGATCCCGGATTGGATTTCTATAAAGATTCAAACAACCGGCCTATATATACAAGCAGGTTTGTATTCTTGTTTTTTTTTGTTTTTGGTTCCAATGATTTTTTTTTTGTCAACATTTTTGGTTCCATGTTGAGAAATAGTTTTGAAATGTTCATTGTTTGATATTAAAAAAGGCCCAAAGGCTAAAGCCCAAAAGCTGAGAAATAAAGGAGGGCAGAGAAGACATCCCAGAACTAAAAAAGCTTTGCAGTACAACTCAGATATTAGATCCAGTAGAAAATTGGTCCAAATCATTTTTTGTTCATGAATAGGCCCAAATGTTAAAGCTGCCTTAGTTGGGTATAGACACTTCTAATTGGTGGCCATTTAACAAATGAATATGGACCTGCCCAAATTACTTCAGGCCACTCAGCTCACACGTTTAGTTACAAAATCACTTTTGGGACAACAAATGTTTTTCTAAGCCTACAAATTTACGTCAAACCAGGTTGAGTCAGCACCTACCCAAAATTTAGTACATGTATGAAAGCAAAATATTAAAGAAAAATAAAGAGGGTAATTTTTTATTTTTAAATAAAAAATTATATAATATTTATAAATATAAATAAAGGATTAAGATATTAAGTTTATGTTAATATATTTTTCTTTTATTTTAAAAATACTATTAAATTATAAAACATTCATTGAAAATTAAAATTTTAACTCTCCTTTTTATATTTTTTAAAACTTCATTCTCAAACACATTCTAATTGGGCTAAAGTGACAGAACCATTTAACTCTAAAAGCCAGTAACTAAATTCTAGGAGAAACTAGTAATATATGAGCATTTTTAACGGTTAAAATATGAAAAATATAAAATATTTAAAATTAAAATATATGCATAGTTAATTTAAAAAAAAATAATTTTAAAAATTAAAAAGATAAGAATGACAAGTTTCATTCTTTAATATAAACAACATTAAGATATTTAATAACTCTCGAGAATAAATATCTATCTTGTTTTATTACTTTCTATACGACTTTGTATAAGTTTATACAAAAAGTAAAGGGGATGCATGTAAAATTTTAATAGAAAAATTATTATGAAACAGGAACAATACATAAGTTAAAAGGAAAAAAAAAACTATTATCTTTCAAACGAATGGACATCAGCATAATTAACATTAACCTTAAGTAAAATTAGTGATGGAATTTGCTTTTGTGTTTTTTAACTATTTCTAATGTGATATGTATATAAACCAATGTTTTTAAAATCAGACCGGTCATTTAACTGGTTAAGGCACTGATTTAAGGTTTAATGGTTCAACCGTGGTTGAACTGTAGTCGAACCGTTATTAACAAAATAATAATAATAATTAAATAATACATAAAAAAATATTAAAAAAATATAATATCATAATTTTATAATACTAAAAATTAAAAATAAAACATAATTTTATAAGTTCTTTACATTTACAATACTTACAAAATTGCAAATCAAATATGTCATGATACTTAAGTATAATTTTTAACTATACACATTAACATTTATTAATAAAAAAAAGTTTATATTTAAAATAAAAAAGAAAATGATAAATACTTTAGGTTGTTTTTTATTTTAAAAAAAAATTAAAATAATGTTGTAGTAAGTATTTTTCTTTAACCCGATGTGAAGCCAGTTTTTGGTCGGTTCTTGATCGATTTTACCAGTTTTTAACTGGTTTTTCAGTTCTTTGACCCGTTTTTCTTTAGATCGGTTTTGTTGTTTATTTGAATTGGTCAGGTGATCGATTCACCGTTTTTTTGGTCTGACCGATTGGTCCAGCCCGATTTTCAAAACACAGATATAAACCAATAAGCCTATTGACTTATTTAATAGTAGGGTCATTAGTCCGTAAATTTATTAGTCTTGTCAGTGCTAAGCCCATTAGTTTGTAAGTCTATTAAAATATTTAAGGATAGACCAATTGATTTATTTAAAGTCTTAATATAAAAAAAGTTTTTAAATAGGTTAACAAGTCAAGTTAGACACTATATAGGTCATGTAAGACTAAAAGGATAAGCTTGAACCAAGATATTATAAAGAAAGTCACATTAAAACAAGAAAGACATTGTGTTTATTTCAATTTTTTCCTGTCGCAATTGCACTTTTGTACAAATTCCAATGCAATGTAATATATTCTTTTCCTTCCTCTCAAACTTGGTTTGAGTTAGGGAAAAGATAAAAACATTATGTAAATTAGTATTTTAGATTGTATAGTGTACATGGTAAATGTTTATTTTTATGTAATTAAAATTTATAATAAATAAATATTTTTAATATATAAATTATATTAAATTAAAATTTGTAATAAATGAATATTTTTAAACATATATATAATATTTTGAATTTATGATAAATAATTTATATTGGGATACAATATTTTTTTTATTTATTGACAATTTTTTTAAAAAAGAAAAATGCTAACTAGTGACCTAAGAGTACTAGTTAAGGAATCAAAAGTAAAAAAAAAATTATTAGAAGTGTTAGGGTAGTCCCCCATAATTTCCAATGCAACCTCAATGTAATTTTCAATAAAACTTTCAATGTATTGATTCCTTTTGTAGTGCCCTTAAGGCACTGGTAAGTAAGATCCTTTAAAAAATTATTGAAATTCAAGTTAGAAATAAAGATGAAAATGGTAGAATGAAAAAGATAAACAATTAAGAAAATCAAGTACACAGGTAAAGATAAAATAAGAGTGATTTGAGGCGATTGAGAAAGAATTTTTTTGGCTGCTTGTGTGTAACACCATAAATATTTTAATAATAATATTATATAATGTTTCCTATGCTCAAAAATTACGAAGTGATTTTGATTTTTTTTTCATTATTACATCACGAATAGTAGATATATAAAAATTTAAAATATAATATTACAATTTCCTAAAGCTGGCCATACTAAAAATAAACTTTACTCATACAAAATTAAAATGGTCGAGAGCTGCCATCGAAAATGTGAGAAAAATCTCGCTGAGCTTTTGCTGCGCTATATCGATGTCCACTACTGCCATCTAACGGGGTGGGGAAAACACACAATGAACAACAAAAAGGAAAAACAACACACAAATAAATGAAGAGGGAGTGAGGTTCTAACTTAAAGGCATCAATACAGTAATAAACATCCATGGGACCTAATCTAACATACAATCACAACGAAACATAATAAATCAGAGAATTCTTATTATACCACAAATAGTAATCAATCAAATGCAATGCGTGAATGTATAAATGTTGACTCTTGATTAAACACAATGGATAAATGTATAGGTATTGACTCACCTCCATGGAAAACTATTCAACAACAAAGTAGCATGATCAGGAGCTCATATTCCTCCGACCAAAGCATGCCAACTCAATATCAATATTCACCTAATCTAGAATGGGAATAGCATTAGGTGATTCATCGACCAAAACTAGAATACGAATAACCTTTGGTAGTAACAGGTACGCAATAGTACTCTCCACTGATCATGGATAAGTTGTAGTGACTCACCAGGAATGTTAGTGTGCAAATTGCCTAAACCACGACACAGAGTCGCGACCTTCCACCCCCCTGTGAGATGACATGCACCAAACATACTCAAGGTCTCCCTGGCCTCCACTATAAGATTTGCATCCCATCACAGGGTGTAGCTACTCTAAAACCTTGGGTTCGATTATGGTGATGTGATCAAAATTTGTCTTATTATAGTTGATATTAGTTTAAATATTTCAAAAGAAGGTCTCAACTTCCCCCATTACGAATTTTCAATTCGCCAACAATAGGCTACACAACAAATCCTCACATCTAAAGGTAACAATTCAATAATTTAACTCAATATCAATTCTAATATAAAAGACCAGTCACTATGCGCATGACAGAATATTTAGTATTCATTCAGTGAAATTAGTCATACTCTAAATCGACCATAAAAATAACAAAGAATTAAATCTAATTAATGGTAAATTTCACGCTATCTTGTCTTTCCTCCTTACTTTTACTCACTCTCTTAAAATTAGAGTTTATAATTTCATCCTCACTTTTACTAAATTTTATAGCAAGATTATCATCACTAACTAGTTTTAAAATCTAGAACACTTAATAGTATTAATCCCAATGCCTTCTTAAATTAATAATATATTGCAAACCTTTTAGTAAATAACGTATTATCAGGTCCCACTGATAATTAACCTTTGGGTATTAAAATAAATTTGGATCTAAGTTAAAATTTGGTTGATTAAAACCTACAAAAATTATAAACAGCTAAATATTGGATCATGTTTGATATTTGGGCTTGTCTCGCGTGTTTATAAGTTTATTATTATTATAGTGATAATTCGTTTACTGATTTATGTTTTCATATAACCTTACATGGAACTTGTTCTTATTACTCTTTAGTTAATCTTTCTTTTTGATAGGTTATATTCATAAAAATGTCACTGTACCTAAATTTTATAATCTATTAGTGTATGAAAGTTAAATCTTCTGGGAGGCTTTTTAGTAAGTTTAATCCATGGCCATAAAAATTTTCCCAACTACGTACCCATCCTATTCTTCTAATCTAATTCCGTGTTTCTTACAGAAACAAACTTTGTTTGAAGATAAATTACACGACCCAACACATGACCAAATTAAGAAGCACTTCTCTTTGTCCATACCAATAAACGCAGAGGAAGAAAAAGAATTTTTCAAATGCAGGTTCCATATATCACCATTCCAAACTTAACTATCACAGTTCAATAATCAAATTAATTCAATAGAATCTATCACCACAGTGAGCTGTCTACCCACGGCATAGTCAGGATAACATTAAGAAAACAGAAATAAACTTCAACTCAAGCAAATTTAAGGAAACTCCAGCAATCAAGGGTTTCAAACAACAATTGAGCACGTAAAATTTACCACATGAGCAACTCCCTCCCCACGTAACCACAATTTTTTTTATTTTTTTTTCACTCAACTCCTCCCTCAATCATTTCAACTAATCAACAATTAATAAAAATAAAAAAATTTGAAGCACAAACAGAAAAGAAACTAAACCAATCACAATTTCCAACAACTCATAATTATTTAATAGTTAAAAATTACCAATTGAGGCCTAAACCTCCTCTCCCACCTAAATTTTCCAGAACTTGAGTTGCAAACAGATGCTTCCTCCCATGCTCCAAGCTCAAACTTAGTGCACAATTCCACTCTTGGACCGCCGTTGCAAAGAAAGAGAGAAAGGGTTCAAAGGGTTTGAAAGATTTTAAGTGAGAGATTAAAATCTTTTTGAAATGTAAACCTCCTCTTCTCTCTCTGGTCACCCTCCCCCTGTTTTCTCACGCGTTAACCAACTATAGAAGAAGAAAGCTTCTTCATTACGTTAAAATGAGGGAGAAGGAGGTTCTCTAATTAATTGATCCAACGATTAGAATCGTTCAACAAATCTGGGCCTACAGCCCAACGAGAAAAGAGAGCAACAGCCAAGCTTTGGGCCCTGCTATTTTCACCCCAATTTTTGTTTGTTAATTTTTTTTTCAAAAATATCCCTTGACGGAAATGTATTTCTGTTGTGTATTTAGACAAGATCTTTTCAAGATATACAACAAAAAGGTGTATCTCGACAAAATCTTGTCCAAATACACAACTGAAACGTATTTATCGTTGTATATCTTAATAAGATTTTGTCTTGTATATCTCAACAAAATCTTGTTAAGATATACAACGAAATCACGATTTCGTTGTGTATCTCAAAAAAATCGTGTCGAGATACACAATAGAATCACAATTTTGTTATATATCTTGATAAGGTCTTGTCTAGATATACAACAGAATCACAATTCCGTTATTTTGTCCAGATATACAACGGAATCGATTCCATCGTATATCTAGACAATATCTTGTCGAGATACACCACGGAATCGCGATTCCGTTAATAAAAAAGGGGTGGGGTGAGAAGAAGAGAGATAATAAAAGAAAAGTGAAGACAAAATAGTTTTTTTACTCTTTTTTGAAAAAGTTAGGGGTGAAAATAGCAAAAAAAGGGTGGAAAAAGCTAGACCCCAAGCTTTTTGGGCTTCAGTGTATGTATGTGTTTTGGGCCTAGTCAATGAGAAAAGAAAAATAAATAACACACACATCCTCACTCATGTGGGCTTGCGATTTGGCAAGCCAGGAAGAAGAAAAGTAACCCAACTAATTATTTTACTAACCCAATTCTAATTATTTATTTACACACTTATTTAATTATTTAATTTAACCTTTCACTATTTATTTATTTAATCAATTTATTCTTACACTTTCATAGTTAACTTAACTACCAACTAATTATTTACCTAATTTTAGTTAATTATTTTCTCACATACTAAAATTCTTAATCTTCTCATTAAACTTCCTATTCATATTTAAAGCTTCACAAATTTTACTTTGATCTATACACAAATTCTTAATATTTTTCTAACTAATTTTCTATGACTCAATGTTAATTTTATTTAATGTAGCACAAATATAATAATAATACTGTTATTGAAACCAATAATCAATAACAATGACAAACAATTAAAATAAGATATTATTTTATACACAAACAATAACTCTTGTAACTCCCTTTTTTTTAATAACCCTTTTTAATATTAAAACTTTATTTTAATTTACACACAAATTTTTAATTTATTTAAACTCATAATATTTTTTCCAAAACTAATTAATATAATTTCTTTTAATTATCTTAATTTAATTCAAATATGATTGCAAACACAATTATTAGAACTATTAATTAAAATAGTGACAAGCAAAAATAAGGTAAAATACTAATTTTATTTATATATTTATTTTATAAAATAAATTGGGAAAAAAGGATGTCATATTGTGAGGGTAGTGTGTAAAATGCATATCAAAAATAGAAAAGATAAATAATATTGAGAATGTCAAATTAAGAGAATGAAGAT
Source organism: Spatholobus suberectus (assembly GCA_004329165.1). Classification (NCBI taxonomy): domain Eukaryota; kingdom Viridiplantae; phylum Streptophyta; class Magnoliopsida; order Fabales; family Fabaceae; genus Spatholobus; species Spatholobus suberectus. The sequence goes on along the minus strand of CM014730.1, from coordinate 86,082,349 downwards.
TGGAGAGGATGAAAGTTACACTCTTCAAGTTGTGTATTCTTATATATAATATAAGTATAGGTGTATATTAAGATTGAAAAAAACTACAATAATCTTAAAATTCATTTATCTAAACAATGGAAATATCTTCAATTTGATACAATGTATTAAGATTTAAAATTTAAATCAAATTAAATTTGAAATTAAAATTATGAAATATATTTGAAAGGAATAAAATTAAAAAAATAAAATAAAATGCTCAATATATAGGATTAGGATAAAATATGTGGCTCAATAAGAGTGAGAATATAATTCTTAAAAATGCTCTCATTCAATAATAGCTACTAAAAATACTCTGATTCAAGGACGAGGATTCAGATTTATAATATAGGGATACATGTATTAAGATTTAAAATTTAAATCAAATTGAAATTGAGAAATATATTTGAAAAGAATAAAAATTAAAACAAAATGTTCAATATATAGGATTAGGATAAGATCTAGACATGTGGTTCAATGGGAGTGTAAAATGTTCTCATTCAAGAACATCTCTTAAAATTATTCTCATTTAAGGATAAAGATTCACATTTATAATATAGGGTAGATTAACAAGATAAAATAAAGTTTCATTTTAATGTAATTAAGTTTGCTAAGTTGGCTAATATAAGTGTATACATAGAAGTATCTGCTATGTATCCAAATAACAAAAAAAAAGAGTATATTCATTAATCAATAACATGCCGGTGCAAGCCACTAAACAAAATGGAATTAACTCATTACCATATAATTATATGGAGAAAATAGTGTTGAAATATAAAGAGTTGTAGTTTGGTTAAGTCAATTTCATGACAACCTAGTTCAAGCTCCAAAAGGAATCCCCTTTTAGCATTTAGCATTGTAATCCTACAAAAAGATAAAGGCGTCTATTGCTAAGTTGTCCAAATTTAATTAGAAAAATTATCAATATATACATAGACAAAAGGAAAATTTAATAGGTATGTGATAAATTTATTATAGATCAATTTCAGTTAAAAGTATGATAAATAATTTAGAATTAAGTTAAGAGCCTATTATGTAGTTGAGATAGTTATAGTTAGTTAACTTGAGTTGGAAGAGTTGAAAGTAGTAAGGTAAAAATCAATTTTTGTAAGTTATCTTTAGTACTGATAATCAAGATCAATTCATTTCAATTATCTAGGTGTTAATAAATTGTGGCTGGTTGTGAAATGTTACCCTCCAACTAAATGTTGTATCCATGATTCAAAAAAGATGAAATATGGCCACTGTGAAAATAAATTCCTAATTCCAACCATAGATGAACTATTGGATGAACAATTAGGCTATTCTTAATTGATTTTCAAAATTTACTTCACTCTCTAGATTCCACCAAATTCAAACAATACATTTATATTCATAAAACTACCTTGAAAACACTTAATGGTCACTTTGAAAAAAATTTATGCTTTTTGGATTGTGCAACACCCTTTCAAGCTATAATGAATAATTTATTTCTTCCACGTGTTTAAAAATTCATTTTTTTTTTCTATGACATCTTAATGTACATCTTGTTTATGGATTCACACTTTTATTTGGAAACTCATCTCCAATTATTGCTTGAAGGTGTCCAAATACATCATCAATCAACAATCCATTCATTATTTAGGACACATTGTGTCCCATGAAGGAGTGCAATCAGATTCATCAAAGGTTGAGGCAAAAATGGATTGGTCTTTCACTTATAATTTAATTTTTCTTTGAGCTTCCTTGGGCTTACCATTTTTTACCGTTACTTTATCCTAGATTATGCCTCATTAGCTAGTGCTTTCACAAATCTCTGAAAAACAATTTTATATGAATGAACCAAGACACATTAGCCTTTAAAAATATCAAGGAAACAATTGCTTAATCCTTTGCATTAGACATTCTTAAGTTTGATTGCATTTTTACAATACAAACCAACACACCCAACTGTTGATGGTGGAAATTTGTTTAAGAAATCAAAGTTGTTTTGATTCTCGATAGATAACTTCTCACAGAGATTCTAATCAACAAATAAATATTTTTAAACGATACTTATAATCTAAAGTGTTAATATGGATTCTTTTATTAGAACTAGCATTTAAAACTTTCAACTTAAGAATAATTTGGTTGGTGTTTTGTAATTTATCAGTAATTTCATATAATACTCGAATTTATTATGTTCGCAGTACAAATTGAATTAGTGTCAAATTCATTTGTAATACATGTAAATATATGATTTCGAGATATTATAAAGCAATTGAATAAGAACATAAACATAAAACTAGATTGTGAAGGAGTTATAGAAAGAAGAGATAGTCATCGAAAGGAGAAAGAGTTATAAACAGAAATTGCAAACAATTGTAATGCATTGAAATAAAAGATGGGTTAAAACATACACGTTTTCCTTAGGACCAGTAGCCATGTCTGCGGCGTGTGTGATGTACAAGTTTTTGTGTAAATGGTCAAAACCAAAGAAAAATGACTACACGGTCACATATTTATAGATGCTTTTGTCTAACAGTAAAATAATTACAACAAGACACATATATAATCTACAGATAACTTCCAAATAATATGTTGACACCTATATGCAGCCGTTTTCTAATGGTAATTGCTTCCAACGTCATTATGCTCTTCTTTATACGCCTCTCTGATTTGTCTAAGATCTTTTGTCGAATGTCACTTGAATGTTTCCTCGAACATGATTTGACTTCTTTCTCGAATGAGGAATTTTTACTCAAATTCCTTGAAGGATTCTTTAGGTAAAACACTTTCGAGCAAATTGCTTGCATACTAACTCTAATTGTGTCGAATAGGGTATTTCAATAAAATCTAAGTCTTATCAAAGAAAGTGCATGTTTGATAACTTACCCTCGTGTATATCTTTTCGACAAATTTCATAAAGACCCTAACACCAACATAAGAATGAGAGTGATTCTTTCCCAAAATGGGTTTCCCAATTACCTATTTAGCAAATGATTTTGTCTCAAATTAGAACACTCCTTAACTTACATCATAGAATTATGTGTCGTTACTACTATGATACATAAATGGTGACAATATTAATTGCGATTCCATTTTATCATACAAACTAATCAAATGGTCATTTGTGAGCTTTTCATACTAAACCAATAGAATTTTCACATCCATTTATTAGACTTTGATTTTGGAATTCAAAATCAGCCAAATACAAGTAACATTGTAGTACATCACTTGTCCAACTTGGATCTATGAGCCCAATCTAAGTTCAACTCAGTTGATCAATCAAAACAATTAAGTTGAACCTTTTGCTCCTTAATTGATTCCAGTCTAACCTTTTTTTTCAATCTAATCAACTCCTTAATTGGACTTTCTCTCAGATCTTAAAAGTCGTGTGCTATCAACACTAATTTTTAAGCTTTGAAATATAATGTCTGCAACAAACCTAAAAACCATTCATAATTTTCCTTCCAATAAGACCTCATTCTATAGAATATCATTCCCCGTTGCTATCTAGGCATAAGGGTATCTTAAAGACCATATACAAACTACAAGCCAATTTTTATTAGGACAGTGTGTGCAAGGACGTTTGAACTTTTGTTGTCCAATGTCTCACTTGCAACAAACCAAGATTCTCACTTAGAAATAATTAAATCTTCTTTAATCGATTGTACCACCATTCTAATGTTAAGAAGATTAATCATTACATTTGATTGTGGGTTTGTCATTTTGTTAGGCACATACTTCAACTTTAGAAGCCACTAATTGTTTCTCTAAGGTGGCTCATTTTGACATGCTACCCAAGCATTTTATAATTACAAAGGTTACTTAATTATTTGTCAATATTATGTACAACCATCATAGGTTATCGAGAAGTATCATCTTTGATCACAATTTATATTCTTGAGTCATTCTAATGTGAATAGTTTCGTCTTAGTAGCATTGAGCTTCAAACATCAATGACATAGCACCCCCAAATAGATAGACAAACAAGGATTGCAAACAAAATTCTGCAACAATACTTGTGTTTTGTTTACCGTTGTCCTTCATTATGGGGTAAATTTTCACCATGGGTAGAATGGTGTTTTAATACAAAGTCAGATGCTTTCATTGGCTTCATCCCTTTTCAAAAAAGTGTTTGGCCTATTACTCTCTTCAATTTGATATTTTGTTGCATTGGATGCCTTTAATGCAGTAGTGCAATATGAGTTATGTACTAGGGCAAAGGTCATTCATAAATTGGAATTCAATCTCATAAAAGCTCAAATGGCTATGAAAAAAATAGGCCAAGACTCATCATCATTGGGTTTATGTTCAATTAAGACTTCACCATCAAGCATATGTTTCCAACAGTGATTCTATCAAGCTATAAAAAGGTTTTTTGGACCATTCAATACGATGAAGAGCATATATAGTCCAAGTTGCATACAAATTAGAACTACAGTCAAAATTCACATTATTTTTCATGTGAGTTTTCTTTGGCCCTATGTCGAACCTCTGCTTTTGAATCCTTTAAGCCTAGGAATGGACATTAAAGACAATCAACCCATTTTAGAATTGATGATTATTATAGGATGGAAATGGAACACTCTTGACCCAGAACATCCTAAAATGGTGCTTATTTAGTTGAAGGGCTTACCCATCAAAGAGTCTACATAGGAATTTTAAGATAACATTCAAACCCAATTTCACCTTTGAGAGCAAGGTGCTTTTGGAGAACAAAGGGAATCTTAGGAATATAGCACCTAACTATTGGGTTTGACTGTAATCTTGAGATTGAAAAAACACTAGAGTGCTTAATGTTGTGAACTTGAAGAACACCAAGAGTGGAATGAACTAAGACACAGGTATACCTATTTGATGTCTTGAAAAACTATCTAGAAGCCAAAATATCTCAAGGATTATGTTTGAAATATGACATGTCAGGATCCCTCCAAAACCTAGGAATTTTATTGCAAGTTTGTTATTTTAATACAATTTCCCCATCTTACTTTTTCTTGGACTTTGATTTTAACCACCTAATGTGGTAAATCCATAACATATGCAAATTTATAGAGCATTTTTACATGTTTTAATGCATTAACTTAATGGATTATTGTGAAAATATAAACCAATTATATACACTTTCATGTGATTCATGTTTTGAGATTGTTAAATGAAAAATATCATTGTTACACTAAATTTCTTCGTTTTAGAGTATGTTTGGCCAACCTGTTTTTGAGTTTATCTTCTCCTTAAAAGGAGAAGTTAGGTCAAACACTTTTAATGAAAAGCTCTTAAAAAAATAATAAACAACTTATTTTCATAGAACAAAATTTGAAAAAAAGTAGTTTATAATTGAGTTGGTAGGAGAGCTTTTTTATAGCTTACATGGAATTTATTTACATAGTCTCCTCTTTGAATTCCAACACAACAGAAAAATCTATATTTTTTATTTTTCCATTGATTTCCCAATTTGAGTGCTTCATCAACTTTCCCATTAAATAATACTTACATATATTAGATTATTTTAAATTATGCTTATTTATTGTAAGGTCATAATTTGTTTTTGAATTATTTATTTTAGAAGATTAAAAAATATTAATTGATTTTTAATTTTTAAAATTTTCTTTACATGAAATAAAAGAACGTTACTAAAATGAGTAAATAATATAGTTAAATAAAAATTTTGATATTTTAAAACTTTTATTCTTTAAATTTAATTTAAATTTCAGATTTAAAAAAAAAATTAATTTGTAGTTAAGTTTTTAAATTCTTAATTACAACAATATATTTGCTAAATACTTCTTAGATTATTTATTAAATACTTTTTAATATATATTGACATTATTAAATTCTATTTAAATTAATTACTTTTTATCTTCTAAAAATATTATTGAACAATAATATAGATGCTTTTAAATATTTTATCTTTTGAAATTAATACTTAAATTTTATTTAATTAATATTACATATTATAAAATATTTTTAAATCATGTTTAAAATTAATTTTTATTAAAGAAAATAATTTTTGATGTTTTCAAAATTAAAAATTTTAAATGTATTCATTACATGAAATAAAAGAATGTTACTAAAATGAGTAAATAATATAGTTAAATAAGAATTTGATATTTAAAATATTTATTCTTTAAATTTAATTTAAATTTTCAGATTTTTTTAATTTTTAATTTCTAGTTAGGTTTTTTAACTTTTAATTACAATAGTATATTTATTAGATACATTTTGGATTATTTATCAAATACTATTTAATATATATTGAAATTATTGAATTCTGTTTAAATAAATTATTTTTTTATCTTCTAAAAATATTTTTTTTAAATATTTTATCTTTTGTAACTAATATTTAAAATTATGTAATTAATTTTATAAATAATAAAATATTTTTTAAATCATCTTTAAAATTAATTTTTATTAATTAAAATAATTTTTGACAATTTTAAAATAAAAAATTTTAAATGTACATATTTTAATACTTTTATGTAATTTTGTTCTCATTAAAATAAATTTGTGTTGACTAAATTAATTTTATATAATTGTAACCAAAAATTAATTTTACATATTTTTTTATGAAAAATAGGTTATGCATTGACAGTGTATAACAATTTTACACTGTCACCCAATTATAAATCACCATGAATGGTAAGTTTGTTAACTTTTACAATAACTACCTTAAAAGTCATACTAACAGTAATTTTTTATTGGTTGACATTGCAAAAATTTTTACATTGATAGTGCATAACCATTAAACTCTTTTTTTTTTAATTTTATCAATATATTATTTTATTAAGTGAGACAATTAGTTTTAAATAAATTTAAAATGTTAAATATTTTTTACCAAATAGATTTTAGCTTAAAAGGTGCTTTAAAACTTAAAAAAAAAGTAAAAAATACTAAATAACTTTTACGTTATTTTTAAAGCTCTTATTTTAAACTTTAACTTTAAAGTAGCTTTTAAGCCAGAAAAAAATCTAGGTCAAACATAACCTTATTGTAGGAAAAACAAGCAATATTGAGAACCTTCAAATTTCATATTTTAATGTACTTTAACCTTTGCTTCTTGTTTTGGTCATAACTTAGACTTCAATAATATGATTAAGGTAATCTTTGTGTCTATAAAAAATAATATTTTTAAAACAAACATTATATAAATTAAAATGATATAAGCAGGCAATATGTGAATATAAAATTATTGGAATATATATCAATACTCATAATTATGTTAATATATTTTTTAAATATTTATATAGATATATACTTATATAAAATTTAATAATGATTGAGAAAAATATTAAAAAATTATAATGATGCAAAAACATATAGATCGGAAATTTAACACCCTAAACACTGATTATTACATTAGTCTATCATATATAAGAATACCAAATTCCCAAAAATAATACTCTCGGATCATATGTAGTTTGAGGACACTTCATCCGTTTCATTTTATCTGACTATTTAAAAGAGAAATTAACTTTTATTTATTTGTGTATTTATAAATTCAATAAAATATTAATTATTTTCTTTACAATTTTACACACTCATAAAAAATGAGAGAAAATTATCAGTAGAGATCATATTAGGAAGGAAATTTTTTTAATATAAATGAAGATAGAGTCAATTACACTTATACTCCTTGAAGTTTCGTCAATTTTTTTTTGATACTCCTCTTTTTTGTACCCTTATAACTAACTCTCTTAATTATTTGAAAAACATTACACTGACATTCCTTATATATTACATTAACTCTTTTGATTGTTTGAAAAACATTGTACTATATATTTTTATAAGAAAGGTTATTGTAAACGTCAAAAAAATATAGAAGTCTTGTACAATTTCAAAAAATCTTAAGGAGTGTCAGTGTAATTTATTCATACCGATGGCAATTGCATTTATTAATCTATATATGTGTTATCCTCCTAAGTGGACAAATAAAAGAATAAAAATATTTCATAGTTATAATTTAAATGGAACATAAATATATAGGAACAAAGTAATAATATGAATTGAGATAAATTGGACAAAATAGGTTTAAAGATGAAAGTCGGATGTTAACTGAATATTTCAGAATAGATCGAATGAGTTATTTAGTTTCAAAGTATTCTTTACGAAAGATTAGTTAATTAAATTGATAAAGACATATGCAAGATTTGTTGTCATGCAACTTTCCAAGAATTGTTTTCTTTCTTCTGCTTTTGTCTTCTTTCTGAGCGACCTTTATCATTGTATTTATTGGATTAAGTATATGATATCACAGACTCATCGAAGTGCAAAACAAGCGAGAGCTGGGAATTAGTGACACCAGTCACGAGGAATATACTTTGGAGTGATAAGGTTAATTATCCGATAATGACAGTGACAAAGTTTAACTTAATCAATTTTATTATCATTCCACTCCAAACTATTCGTTACTCACTAGACTTGAGACAATGAAAGGAATTGAACCTTGCTTTGAAATTAAATCCGTGCATTATAAAAGTAGAGTTATACTTCTTCAATAAGTAGGATATGCAATTATTTATTTAATTAATGAACGTAACATATTGAGTGCTGCAAGCGAAGTACTCCCTTTTTAATTGTCGGCTTTTTTTAAAAAATTGTTTCTATTTATCTGTCATTTTTAAAATTCAAAATAATATTAATTACTTTTTTTTGTTAATTATATCTTTACTTTTCAACTAATTTTTAATTAATTTACACATTTATAACTAATATGTATTTATTGTAGAGTAAAAATAAAAAAAAGTATAATAAAAAACTTCAAAACTATTTTATGAAAAATAAGAAAATTTATTCCAGTTCTTGGTTTGTATTTACAAACCTTAAAAACTGTAATTAAGAGCTTCCATGTCTGGGCATTTGGTGGCAGGGACTAGTGGGACGACACAAACAATGATATGAGAACGGAAGGAGGGTGTTTTCTTGGTTTGTTCGTAGGCGTAGAAAGCTATGTCTTCCAGGAAATGTTTCTTCATGAGTTATCTTTCATTAATTGTCCTATATACGCATTAAAGTGAGGTGAAAATGTCCAACGGATGGTCGTAATTTAATAGTAGTAGTACTTTTGAATCCTTAAACGCGCATAAAGGTTTTCTCCTGGGGAGTTGCGTGTTGACAAGAAGAAACCTACAAAAGAGAGCATTATACAGCTGCCCAATGTTTTTTTGGGATTCAAAGCTGTAGCTCTTTATTTTTTTTTTATATATATTTAAATCCCATGTCTTTTAAATATCAATATTTTTTCTTAATCGGCAGTTTTTTATTGTGTTGAGTAAGAAATAGAATGACAAAAGAGTACAGGTAGTTTTTATGCTTATCATTAATTCTCCGATAATAATAATAATAATAATAATAATAATAATATATCATATACAATATACAATATAAAATTTGCTCATTTATACATCCAAATTATTTTAAAGGCCGTCAAGTATGACTACTGCGTTTTGTGAGTCAGTGATAGCGGCATAGCATATAGTTTCCCGAGCAAAACTTGCATGAGGACACAGTATATATAAGTAAAACTAATAAAAGTTGAAGATGTATTAAAATAATAATAAAATCTTCAGTAAATGTATGTTAAAATTGTTTTTTTTTTTAATAATTTTATGTTAAAATTATTTTCATCGAATTTTTGATTAGTTGTGTTTCTAAGCGTTGTGTTATGAAAGAATTACTCTCTTGAGCTAGCTTCTTAATGGCATTAAGTATTTTCAAAATGCATTATCATAATAAAACAAAATCTTCACGAATTATTTTATTTGCCTTTTTAACTCTAAACAAATTATTTGTTCACAGATTTAGGCCAATTACAGGTGAGAGGGGGTTGTATAGTAGATTGGGTGAAAAAATCAATTATGAAGATCATCGTGAGTGATGGTAAAGAGATATTATTGGTGAAAATGTTTTGAACATTAGATTTCACAGACTTACAACATAGCATCAATTAAGGGATTGCGCGCGGTTGTTGATTCAAGTGAGTGGAGGGACCGACTGTGACATTGGAAGTGGGAAAAGAGAAGAATTTTCTTTTCATTGAAAATTGAATTTCTACGGTTTTATACTTAATTTGTTTCCTTGAAGGAGGTGGAATACGGATCCTTCAGGCAAATACAGAGTGAGATAAGCATGCATACAGGGCAATATCTCTCGGTGATAGTCAACAAGACAGAAGCATCTTCAATTTGTTTTGGAAAAAGCTGGTACCTTTGAATGTTAACGTTTTCATTTGGAAGGTATCATTGGACCACATCCCTCAAATGTCGACCTGCCAAGGAGAGAACTACATCAGCAAAATCTTATGTATATGTCACAGTTGCGGCATGGCGGAGAAAAAGTTCAGCTCGTATCTCTTTTCAATGCAGGATATATATTTTGTAAGATTTGGATGGAATGTCTAAGGTGGTTATCTGTCACAAATGGTTAAGGGTCTGCTACAAATTTCCACCTTTTTTATGGGTGTGGATTCCAATTTTCTTAATATCATTTTTGCGGTTCGGGCCTGTGTAATAACAGGAATCTTCAATTTTTACATTTTCTGGGCTTACTTACATGCAACAAGGAAAAGCGACTCTCTTCACTATTTAACTATTTATTTATTTATTTGTTTGTTTTTCGATAAGCTCCCTTGACAAATTATATAATTCTTATTAATTAATAATTTAGTCTATCTGGCCAGTAAGAAATCAAGTAATGTTTAATTCTAACTCGTGGTTTAGGGATTTGTTAGAAGTTTTGGATCTAATCAAATTAAGTTCTTAGATGTAATTGAAAGCAAAGTTACCTAGTTTTAGTCACTCCTAATATAATAGGCTTTACATTAATCCTGTAGCTTGTTTGGGATTTTATTGAGAATATAGTACATTGTATTCTTGTTTGGCAAAGGAGAAAAGCTATTTGCATATTGGAACACTCGAGCATTCTCGTAATGATATTGTTAACATCGATGTAATATTTGACAGATCATGGATCATTTAAAAGCTCTTTATAAAATGATTTTGGACACCTATGAATTAATATCGTGTGATTTAATTTACAATTCAAATTTAAAAATTTAAACAAAAAAAAGTAATGAAGTGATATTTTTAACAGTAAATAGTGTATGCACTAATAGTATTATAAATGATTTTTATACTGTCATTCAATCACAAATTATCATATATGGTAAGTTTATTAACTTTTATTATAATTATCTTAAAAATTATATCAACGATGATTTTTGATTATTAGTTGACAATATAATTTTTTTTACTGATAGTACATAAAAATTAAATTCTATTTTTCATTTGTTTAGAAATTTTTTATATTAAAATATTTTTTAATTTTAATGCATTATTAAAATAAAAATAATTTTTTAATTAAATTGAAATTATATTTACTAATGATAATTTAATTTAGTGATCATCCTCTGAAATTTTATTTATTGGTATAAAATTAATTTAAAGTTGGATTAACCACATGTTTGTACCAACTAAAATAGCATGAAACATCATTTGAATCCTTTAAAATAATTATGATCGTTATATTAGGTTTTGAAAGATGAAAATCACTGTTTTCATTTCTGAAAGATGAAAATTTTGATTAATTTAAACATTTTTATAGATTAAATTGATTAAAAGAAAGCCTAAATTGATCAATTTTTATTTTTCAAAGATAAAAATGGTAATTTTACTTTTATTTTAGGGACTAATATGACCAACCAAAAATCTTTCAAGATTAAATTGGTATTTTTTTTATTCTGGTTTAATTTCCGTGGTAGTTGTATGTATTTGTAATATCCTTTTCACTTCAGCATTTCAAGGATTTGACGTTATGACAAATATATATATATATATATAGGGTCAAGATCCATTGATACCAGGTGTCAAAGTTAGTCAAATTACATCTTTAATAACTTTTTGTAAAATACAAATTTAACCAATCTAACCGTTAAATTGTGTGATATTATCTTCATGATCATGTATATCAAATTTCAAATAATTTGGACTTTTCTAAATATCTTATCTAACATATATTTTAATATCATATTGTATGTTAATTAAAATAAAGTGATGTGATGAAGTATTAAATAATTTTGAAATTATATGAAATTTTGTATACTTAATCTAATTAATAAGAACATCAAATTCAATGGTTAGATTGGTTAAATTTGTATTTTACAAAAAGTTATTAAATGTGTAATTTAACTAACTTTGACATCTAGTGTTAATGGATCTAACCTATATATATATAAGAATAAAACAGTGGGAGGGAGGATGATTAAAGATTAAATAGAAACAATTGGAGTACATACTGCCTGAGATATTTTTATGGCGTAGAAGCCAAAGGAAAGAAATTGTCCCATAGCAAACGAGGTAAACAAGTTGTGTGGACTAGTAATTAATTAATTCACTACTATAATGTCAATCTCACTATGTTCCAACCGCTTTACTTCAAATATTGGTGATACATTCGATTTGATGTTTTAAAGCTTCATTTTGTCCTGACCCCGCTGCTTAATTACCCCATCCCCCTGTTTAAGCAATTTAATTTTCCTCCAATTTCATCCCCATCGACCCCTATCCTCCTATCTATCTTAAATGTCAGTGACAGTACCATGGCTGCAGAGATTGGCCTTGTGTCCATGACCCAGATCCAAAAACTATCAGAACCCCAACACCACAAAAACCAACCTCAACCAAACCCTAACTCCAGCTCCACCGCCTCATCGACTTGGATGTGGAACCCTAGGGAGCAGCAGCAGGAAGATGACGATGACTCGTGGGAGGTCAGAGCTTTTGCAGAAGACACAAGGAACATAATGGGCACCACATGGCCTCCCAGGTCCTATACCTGCACCTTCTGCAGAAGGGAGTTCCGCTCGGCCCAAGCCCTCGGCGGCCACATGAACGTCCACCGCCGCGACCGTGCCCGCCTCCACCAGGCTCGGCCCTCCAACCCCACCTCTTCTCTTCCCACTTCACCCTTCATAAATATCCCACCTCAAGAGCTTGTTGCAAATGCCGGATTGTGCCTCCTCTACCACTTGCCAACAAGCCCTAGTGCACCCTTTCCAAACCCCACTACCAATGGGGCTTCTCCCTCCACTCTTCTCTCAATCTCATCATCCTATCCTCAAAACAACTTTGTGATGCAAACTTCCTTTAATTTTCCCCGTGCAGCCGCAACTGGGATCAATACTGTTTCTTCTTTGTGCTGTAACTCAAACAAAGTGGAACAACCCGCCACTTCCTCTATTGATAATAATAATAATAATAATGGCCACCTCGAAGAGCTTGATCTAGAGCTCCGCCTCGGGCACAAGCCAACACCAACCTCATAAAGCTATCTTGAGAAACTCAGAAATAAATATTATATATATATGTAGTGTGAACCATAGTGGTATTAGCGTGTGAGAAAAATTAAAAGTCCCACGAGTTTTGTTATTTGCTCTCTTTTGCAGCTCTGCGGTGTGTGGAAGAGATCGAGATTGTTGTTATTTGAAGATGTTTGTGATACCATGTCCAGCTTTCGATCGTATAGCTGCGTACACCTGATAGGCTTGTGGGTTTTCGGTTTGGGTTCGATTTTCTTATTTCTTGGTTGATTGATTTTGTCTCTCTGTGACTATTTTGTGACTGAAGGTGCACATGGAGGAGCAAGCTGGGGATGGGGATAGGAAAGAAGGAGAGAGACACCACATGTAAGTAAATTTTTCAAAGAAAAAGAAAACTGTATGTTGGTATTAATTTTTGCAGAAATTGGCAGTAATTAATAATGGGAGGAGATTAGGGTTTGGAGTAAGACACTGAAAAAGGTTGCAGTGAAGTGTCATTTTCTAGTTTAGAGTTGTCTAAGTACATACATGTCTGTCTGGGCATACATTTCCGTGGGGATTATTTTCTACCCATCTAAGCAAACGAAGCAATATTATTATCTTCACTGTTCACACCTTTTTGTTTACAGAAAACTGCAAATATTTAATATTAATTTCTTTTGGTTTATTATTGATATATTTATTTGTGCATGCATGCCTGTATATATTTATAAACTAGATGGTAGAAATTAAAAGTCATTAGATTTAATTAGTTCTTCTAAAAGCTCATATCATAGACATAATCATGTTAGTAAAATTAATCTTTAGTAATAAACTGTACGTATTGAAATTTTAAAATTCCAAATGATTCGATTTCTAAGGGATGAACTGCAACAAATTATTTATGATGGAATATGGAGGCTAAAGTTTAGGAAGAGGTACAAGAATACGCTTGCCTTGGTGTAATGTGTTATATATAATTAAGAGCATGCTAATTTTACATGGGTTTTGAGAAATCACCCAAGAAACAAGATGTGACTTTCATGTAAACACACTTTTTTTTTTAAGTTATCCGACAATTTAAAAATCAAAATAAAAATATCCTTAATGCATTTCAGGCCTTCCTAACGATTCTACAAAATTACTCGTAGAATGGAACATTTTCATATATATATATATATATGGGGAATGTTTCAAATGAGAAACTTTTTCAAAAAAAAAATGAGAACTTTCAATGATAACCATTGGATCATAATTAAAACAAATTTGTGGCTAAGATTAAAACTCAATTAATCATCTTTTATGAGACTACCATTGTCACTCTGCTTTCACCACCACTGCCACCACCACCATAGCCAGAGGTGGTGGCGGCAATGGCAGTGGCTATGATGGCGACGGCAGTGGTGGCCACAACAGTTGCGGAAAGATAACAGTGGTGGTGGAGGCGGCAATGACATCAGTGGCGATGATGGTAGCAATAGTGGTGGCAACAACGGTAGTAGTATTGGCGGTAGCGACAATGATGGTCTCATAAGAGTTGTTTAATTAAGTTTTAATCTCAACTGTTTATTGTTTTTAATTGTAATCTAATGACTAGTATTAATAGTTTTCATTTTTAATTTTAAGAAGTTTTTCATTTGAAACATTCCCTATATATATATATATATATATATATATATTCTTACAATCCTCCTACAAAACTTCTTAATATTTTTATGAAAAAAGTATCAAATAAAAAAATTAATATATTTAATGTTATAAAAAAAACTTTAAAAAATTCAATACTTTCTCTATCCAAATAACCAGTTTGGTTTCTTTTCGGCTTACAAGATACATCGATGGTAATTAAGATTTTTCCGCTCCAATTCCATTTCACTGTTATATTACTACGTTCATTTCTATATAATTACTCGACTATCTCTATTTTAATTTAATTTTTGGCTGCCTTTATTTTTAATTTATTTTATCAACAACTTGAAATGAAATGACTGTTTTGCATTAGTGTGCAGGATTCTACTTCTAATTCGCGCACTCACTTATTAAAAATGTCAATTTTGACATAAAACCCATTACCTTTTTATGATTGAATTGTAACAAAATAATTGATATAATATATAGCTGCATAAGCTTGCTTTCCAATTCACGTTTTTGATTGGTTCATAATGTTATTGTTGAGAAATAGCATTATATATATATATATATATATATATATATATATATATATATATATATATATATATATATATATATAGGGTTTTTTTTTAATTTGACAACTATTTTAATTTTTCATAATTTTTTATTGTATGAAAAGTTAATTTCAAAACTAAAAATGAATTTGTCCTACATATCTGATTAGTTTAAGAATGTGTGTCGTGTGTGTAATTTTAAGACAACGGAAACAAAATCCAAACAACTTTAATTGTGGTGACCCCCATGTGTATCAAATAAACGCCAATGTTTAAGTGTGTATTTGATTAAAAGTTAGAATGGTACAAAGGACGTTCAACGTCAATGACACAAAATCTTGTTTCTTAATCTCATGCTTTAGAAAGTGTGAACTCTCATATGTAATGATGCAACTGCAAACAGATTCCCAAACACATCTTAAGAATGCATGGATTAATGCTTCTCCATTGAAGGGTTACTCTCTTTTTTGAAAAAAAACAAAAAACAAAAAACATGCCAATTACCATTAAGGCGTTATATATACTTAATTTTAAAGGATGAAAATTCAAATTTTAGTTAGACATAGAGTTATCATTAATTTATCTTGAAAAATGTTATTTGTATAATAATTAATTTGTACAATATATTAATTTTAAAATAAAGAGAGAGAAGGAGAGAGAAATATGAGATGTAATTAATAATGTGATGGGGAGAGATAGTAAAAAAAAAAAAAAAAGTTGTATGAGTTACTGTATAAATAACACAACTCATTTATCTTGTTATTCTAAATGAAACACCAATCCTCTATCTTTTGTTTAATTAAAGAAAATCACGTTCCTTTCTCTCATCTCCCTTTTATTCTTATATTGTTTTTCTTCACATTCCTTATTTTTTATTTTGGAAATTTCTTCTTAAGATTGTTTAGCCCAATTTTTTGGTTTATCCAAAAGTAAATAATAATAATAATAATAATGAGCACTCCCAAGTTTATATTAAGTAAATAAATTTGACAATTGATATATACATGAGTATTTATTATGAACGACCGTCAGTGGTTATTTTATCGATCAATAATAGCTAATGGATGGCCATCGTCTCACTCATTTTTTTTTTCAATAGTACCAGCATTGGTCATTGAAAGGGTCAATGGTATGTTGTTTGTTGTTAACAGTGATCACCGGTATCCATACATGGATAGTCACGCAATGACACTCACGTTAGAGGTTATTACTTAGCGTTTGATCGATAGATAAGCACAGGATAAAACTTAAAATATAAATTTTATATTTGGTGTATTTTATAAATAGAGTAAAACAGTTACAAAATGTTAATTTTATGATATATGAGCAAGACAAGTTTTAAAAATAGTATATGTTAATTCTATTAAAAGGACAGACGCGATTGACTAAATAGAATAGAATAAACTGTTTCATTTTCTTCTATCAGTGTACTAAATGTTATCCTATTTTGGTGTACATCTTATATTTGTATTCGAGTGGCCAACAGCAATGAATAAATGACTCTGGCACAATAACTTACGAGGATCAGCCTAGTAGTGAATAGTATGTACAAAGTTTTAGATTCTAATCTTATTGTCGCTATTATATACATAAAAAAATATTATTGCAATTAATATGCATCTAACAAATAATTAAGCAGAACATCCCTATAATTTATAATGAAATGGATAAAAAAGAATTGAATCTTATTACCATTAAAATTGGCCACACATGCAACCTCAGTCACGGGAAAGAGTGCAATTTACGGATGTATAATATTATTCATATAATATTTTTTATTATAATATTATATATTTCTCTTCATCGTATTAATTATTTTATTTCACAATTTTCTCTCTTATCTTTATATCTCATTTTATTATATAAAAAATTATAAAAATATAATTTCTCTTTACAGATAATATTAACGAATAAAGTATTTGATCCAGCAATTGGCGTTGTGTAGTTAAGAAAGGGTTTGAGAAAAGTATAGAAAAAAGAAACAAGAAAAAAATTAAGAAAAGAAATAGAAATTTGAAATTTCTTTAACAGTTTTTTTTTGGTGAACAAAAATTTAGGGGAAAGGGATGACAAACAGTATTTTTTAATATTATTATTAAGTGAAATTAAATTATTCTTCTCTTTAATTGCAATTTAATTTATTCTTCCTAGTTAAATCTTTTGTCTCTTATAAACAGAAAAGACTACGTAATGTTTCTTCGCATTAATTTTCCCACACTTTTGTCCGTACGTTTTATCAAATGATTTCAATCATGGCAGTGTTGGTAGATTTTGTTCTATTTAGCTTATTTTTATACTATTTTTTATTTTTTTTAAAGCGCTTAGGAAAGTTTTGAATATTCTAAAATAGTTGTAAAGAACTTTCTTAATTATGGTCTGATAAAGATGACACTCATACAATTGTATGTGTTGAGAGAAAATTTGTAAATTAAAATTTTGTTGAGATTTAGGAATGAAGGATTTGAAACTCTTTAACATGAGCTTATTAACTAAATGGAGGCGGCGATTTCTTGTAGATTCTGACATTGTTTGGTCTCCACTTTTATCATATAAGTACGATAATATAAGATGTATACCCATAGATACTGTATGGACAATTTCTTCTACTTCAATTTGGTGGGGGAATATGTGCTTGATAGAGAATGTTAATTGTGTGTCATAACTGCTTTGGCTTACTCATTGTGTTACTAAAAGGATAAAAAATGGGAAACATGTTTGTTTTTTGCACAATGTTTGGATTGGTAATGCTAGCTTGGGACATTTTTCCCCTCGTTTGTACCAACTCTTACTTAATAGGGATGTGTGACTAAAATAGGAGAAGGGGTTGATGATAATTGGTGTTGGGTATGGAGGTCAGGGAGAGGTGTTTTGAGTGGGAAGAGGACCTATTGGTATGTAAAGCTAATAAATGTCTTGGGCTATATTTCTTTGTGTAGGGGTTCGTCGAATTTATAGGGGGTGGAAAGAGGATTTCTCTGGTATCTTTACAATTAAATCAACTTTTAGTTTTCTATAGTCTTGGCTATTGTCAAGGATTATGCATTGTTCTCTTGTTGTTATGTTTTTTTAAAAAAAAATTGGTAGAAAACTTTGGTCCTCTCAAAGTCTTGGTATTGTCTTGGCGGGTCATTTTGAATAGGTTGTCAATTCGAGTTAATTTGTGTAAAAGAATATTATTTCAAGTGCAGGACATATCTTGTGTGTTATGTTTCTATTTTAAGAAAAATAATCATCACTTAATTAATTATTTCTATCTTGCATAGTTACAAACATAAACATGATGATAATAAATAGATTTCAAAAAATTTTATATAATATAAAATTTAATCCCTTTTCAACTACCACTTTCAAAAAAATTTAGTTTTACTTATTCAATAAATAGATTTATGTTAAATCAAGTTTAATACAAGTCAAAATATGGGTCTCAATAGGCTATTTGACCTATTCTCATCCTTAAGGATGATCCACAAGTATAAATTAAGACCTCAAATTTTAAAAAAAGAAAAAAAATATGATAAAGAACAACTTTAACTTCTTGAAATGAAATATATGAATATGAATTTTAAGAAAATAAATAAATCTAATTATCATTATATGTTGAAAAATTATAAATATTCACTCATTTTCTCTTCCATCTCATTTACCTTCCATTTTCTTCTTATCACTCTGTTCCTTTTTAATTATATTACTTATTACATCTATTACTTTCTTTTTTCTACATTTTCTCTTTTCTTCTTATCTTTTTCCTCTAATCTCCCCAATTCATCCCATTTTGAGGTGGATATTAATCAAAATTCTTATGTTAGTGAGTTAAAGTTACATTATAATTTAATAAAACAAATAAATTCATGCTTAATTATTCACTTTAATAAAATCTTGTCCCTAGGTAAGATTACAGAATCCAAAATGATGTGATCCCAACGGCTACTTGGAGACCAAATATTGAAGAACATATAACCATGTGATCAAACTTAAAAGGGAGGAAAGCTGCAAAAGTAGAGGCTATGTACTTTCTGCCCCAGTCTGTGAAAAAATCAAGACAACAGTTGCGTAACTCGTTTAGTGAATGTAATGTCTAAGTGTCCTCTATAACTGCAGCTAGACATGCTCTAGTCTATAGATTTGCACCTGTCTAGTAGCCTCTAAAATATAATTATAAACGCATAATATAAGATTCACCAGAAAATAAACTCCAATGTGAGCAGTGACCCATGACCATGGACAAACCAACTTGTGGTGAATTTGCTAGACTACCATATAACACAAAGTTGCAAAGATTTAACAAACATAAGTAGCTTTCTAGCATCAAATATCAGTAATGCCGTAACTTCCATCGTTAATCGTGTGAAACTTTACAATGAAGCCTATATAAATTAATCATGTCCGGAGAGTTTTAATATTTTAAAATTAGACTTGTCGTTAAATCAAATAAAATATATTGAATAATATATATTTTAATATCATTTAATAAACTAAATAATAAATTAAATCAGTATATATTATAAAATAGTTTTATATTACTTGAATTTAAAATAAATAGTTTCACCTGGGTGTAAGTTTTTTTTTGGGTGTAAGTTAATATAACAAGCTTATTGAATTAATTTATTACCAAGCATGTAGATTAGTTAGTAGAAGTTTATTTTAATTTAATTAAGGTTTGAATTTGAATTCTTCAAAATATAATTATGTTAAAAAATTAAAGAGAGATTTTTGTCACCTATAATAGTGTTACTCTATTTAAATTTCGAATTAGTTGAATATCTAATATAATTAATCTTCGGATATTGATGGCTTAAGCCTAAAAAAAGGATTTATTAAACTTTTTATTAAATTATTTGATCCAATTTCTTTTTTTAGGCTTAAATATCTTGTTGGTCTATGTAAAATAAATATATTTTTTTTGTTTCGGTCTCTGCAAAAAAAAAAATTGTCTTGCAGCCCTACAAATTTCAAATTGATTATCTTGTCTTTGTTGCTAGTCTCTGTTACAAAAATGATGGCGTGGCTAACGGCTTCCACGTAGATAATGTCATATCATCAACCTTGATGACATTGATCATGCCATGTTATCAAGGTTAACACATGTATAATGTCACGTCTTCAATAATTTACAGGAACTAAGAAAAAAAATGATACATTTGCAGGAACAAAAAAAATATTTAAGTTTTAAATTAAATATTAAAATAAATTAAAGGCTTAAATATTAAAATATTTCCCCTCCCTATCTTCACACACCCAATACATACTCAACATCCTTAAGTTTCTGCAAATTCTTCGCATAAAATCTAACCCACATAACTATCAATACTCTCTCACATTCAACAATTTTGTGGGGAATATTAGATTGAGATGCACCTGTAACATCCCAGGCGCTGACGAGGGCGGGGAGTGATCACCGGTGCAAAAGAGATGAGGCACGGACAATGAGCGGCTCCTGGCAGGCTTCCAGCGGGAGGGGTACATGAATGAATCGAATACACACCCGAACGAGAGGGATCCAGAGGCTGTGCAGGTATGGGACTGTACAGTTGAGGATAACTTAAAGGAATTAATAAGTGCTACCTATACCAACAAGATGCATCTACTTTTCAGTAGCCTATTACTTAAAAACTCCACAGTTAAGCGTGCTTGACTTGGAGCGATTTAGGGATGGGTGATCTCCTGGGAAGTTTTCCAGGAAGCGTGTAAGTAAGGACAAAGCATGCTAAAAAGTCTTGTGTTGATTTGTGGGGAGAGTCACTCATCCTGAAAGCAGCCGGACGTTACAGCACCAACCTTTTTTCATTTAAATTACCATGAAAATTATGGCATCAAACTTTTGTAAATTTCCACCATTAACCTGACTCATGTACCACGCTTGAACATGGCATTAGTGAAACCTAAAATCCACCCACAATGACACACCTCATCATAGTTAGAGCCACACGCACCACAAGCCACTATCCATCAAACTCGAGAGTTGATGAGGAGGATGCAACGCATGTAGATGTTAGTGGAAGAGGAGAAGTGAGCCACGACAGTAGTGTCAAGGGGAAGTGACCCAAAAAAAATTGTTGAGAATTTTTTTTTTCCAAATAGAGTGATATATGTGTGGTTGGATTGCACAGTTAGACACAACCTGACATTAATTATCTTTTTGGAAGCATAAACTCCAATAGGGATCTTATAATGACCAGCGATCGAAATGGAAAAGGGGAAGGAGGAAAAGATGTGGGAGAGGCAATGAATGGTGGAGGAAGGAAGGGTGTGAAAGAGGAGAGGAGTTAAGTGTTTCTTAACTAAGGGGTTTAGGAGAAAAAGATGTAGCTTGGAGGAGGAGAGAAGAGGAGGGAAGGAGGAGAAGAAGGGTTTGAAGACAAAGGGGGTGTTGAGATAGAGAGCGAGAATATTCTAATATTTAAGTCTTTATTTTATTTTAATATTTAATTTAAGTCTTAAATATCTTTTTTATCCCTACAAACTTGTCACTTTTACTTTTAGTTCTTGTAAATTATTTTTTTTAATGTTTAGTCCTTGTAGCTTATCGATGATGTGACCTTATAAGTGCTACACCTAAATGAAGTGGCATTGTAAATGTCACAACCTTGATGACATAACATTATTCACATAGAATGCTATTAGTCACATCACTATTTTTGTAACGGAGACAAATTGATAGTAGAAACTAAAAACAAATTATTTAGAATTTATAAAGATAGAAGATAAAAAAAATATAGAGACTAAAAATGAAAAAGTGTATATTTGTAAGGTCCAACAAGATATTTAAGCCTATTTTTTTTAAAAAAAAATACTGAGAAATAATGTGCAAATGCTTTATAAAGTCCTACTCGACTTGAACAAAATTCTCTTCTATAAAAGATATTTTTAGTCTCTAACAAAAAAAAAATTATGTGGAATGACTATTATAGGGTGAGTATCAATTCTAAAATTAACCACTATGACAATTTTGTGTTTCTTTAAAAATTATTATCCTTTCTTAATAGTTTTACACAGAAAGTTATTAAAGTGCTACAATGAAATATTAATTAATTTTTAATAAGTAATATTAATTATTTTTTAAATTATATGAAATTTATAAATTTGATATTAAATTAATAAAATTTATTTTAAAGATATAATTTTACTAAGTTTTATAACTAACATTAATTGATCATATTTCATAAAAAAATATGTAGTTTTATTTAAAAAAGTATTTTCAACCTCTCATACTTAATTTTTGAATCTACCCCTAGTGTCGAGGATGGATGATGTGAGAAAAATTATTATAAACGACTATCACAACATGTCTAATGGGACTGTGCGAGTGAAGAGGAGGCTTGGGAAAGTGCTGCTACTCAAACCTTTGAGGGCCTAATTGTTTTAGCGTTGGAGTTAACCGAAACTACGTTTTATTGAAAGAAAAGAATTGAGAAAATTTGTCCTAAAATGTACATTTTTTTTCGTAGTAGAAAAAAAAACATTAAAATGTATAAATTAACATTAAATCATTAAATGGATAAACTGAGTCCAAACAAACAATCATTCGGCGAGCCTATAAAAAGGGGGAGCAGGGTGTGACGTGTGGACGTGTGTTTCTCTGTTAAGCTTCATTTTCATTAAAATGGTGCATTTAGTTCCATATTTTGTACGGTGTCATAACTGAGAATCTTGCGCGGCTTGATCAAGCAACACAGAAGAATGCATAAAGTAACGACATTTCTTTCCCGTTGCTCAGTACAATAAATCTGTAGTAGTCCGCAGATGGGTGACCTTTTTCTTCGACTAAGTTGGCCTGGCCTGCTTGTAAAGATCAACCTCCTTCCTCAAAAGCTAAATTCTTTCCCATAAAGTAGATAAAACCTGTCCATAGCAAGCTAATAAGAGTTAAGGGTACGGTAACTTAAAATCCATATTCTTTCTGCAACTAATTTGCTCATTACACTATCCTGTACTTTGCACTGCTAGTGTGAAGTTTACAGAAATTTAATATTTGGACAATAAATTCTGATAGCAAATAGCATGTTAAAAATAGATTGAGCCTGATTCCAAGATAAATTACCCATCCTTTTTTCCTTATTTGTCTCCCACTAAAAAGACGAGAACAGATGATTTAGAGACATAGTTTTATGGGGGAGAATTATTTTTCTTTTATTTATTTATTTGTGTTGTTTGTTGGGGGGGGGGGGGGGGGGGAGGAATTAAGTCTTATAATAAAGACTAATTTTTTGACAATATTCATGTGAGATCTTACAAATATTCAAGTTTTTAAATTTTCTGATTTATATTTTCTTTGGGGGAAAAAAGGGCCTAAGCCCAACGAAAATTTTCTGATATTTAACTCCATAGCATTGCCTGATTAGTTCAATAAATATGTTCATTTTTTGATACTCAAATAGTGCAAACACATCCAATTCATACTCATAATTCTCTTTATATTTTTTTCTTATCACTTCACATCACTTATCAAAACTAGACTTTTTTCTCTTTTATCTCTTTCTCTGTCTGGGTGTAGACACCAGTGCATATCCACCAAACATTTTCCTCAAACAAGCTTAATATATGGGACAATAAATGTGAGTCAGTGGACTACAACTATACAGGGGACCCGTGGTACATGTGCATGTGTTCTTGCTAGTTATTAAGCAGCGGCATTGGCGTGCAATCTTTGTTGAGAAAGGCTAGAGCAGAAATCGTACATTTATATAGCTTTCCAGTTTTGTTGCATATTTAATATGTCTTCGTGCATGTGGTCCAAACTCCAACCCAAATATCCTAAATTTGAATGACTTTTATGTGAGTAATCATATGATCTTTGTTGGGTTGATGATGTCGTTTTATTACAGTTATTATAACAACACATGGCCCAGTAGGCCATTCCAACTTCAATTAATTCTTCAGCAATCAGCACTAACTAGTTGTCATAATATCAAACGCTGAATGTAAGTCGAGTTATATGTATCGATCATAAACGCCTGGCGAATATCTCACACTTGCGTCATTTTGGACAACATTCCAGGAGAATTCCATAATGTGATTGCTTGATTAGTAATTAAGAAGCCTCCAACTTTCAATAGAATTAATGCATGACAGTTGGTTAGTAGGATCGACTGCGCGTGAATATATAGCTGCATGTGATTTCAATTAACCTTGACTGCCGCTGCTACATCCACAGTCAAATTTACTGTAACCTCACATCCTATTAATTCAAGACATGCTATATATGTCCATAGTAACAACAGAGATGATGATTCCGATATTCAGTTCTTTCTACGAGCTTTCTGCATATTACATTACTCCGTTCTCATCTTCAATTATATATGGATTGCCTATTTTACATTCTTATACCAATGATTAATGTCACAGATCTACGGCAGTCACAATTTCACATGTATGCCCTGACTTGATGGCTAACCCCATACACGTATAAATACCCGTATTGGTGTTTTATCCTCGTTATCCTCTCATCAAGAATTGAATTTGTCGTGTATCGTATGCGTACGTAGAGAGGGTAGTTTAGATAATGTTCTGAAAATTGATTTTACCATATGTATAAGTTAATTTAGCTTATGCAAAATTATTTATTTTTTTCTATAAATACTTATGGATAAATTTATCTAAATAGGATCAATGTCAAATCACAAATCTAGGATATCAAAATGAAAATAACCAGATTTTTTTGTTAATTGCCAAAATTTTATCAGAAAGGAGTAATCGTTGTTATTTTTAGATGAGTAATCTTTATTGATCATTTTAACTTATTCACCAATAATTTTCAAATTTTAATAAATTTGTATTGAATTTTGGAAAACCTTTTTGGTTTCTAAGCATTAGTCTCTAATATAATTTTGAAAATCAGACCAAACCAGGCTTCGACCCAAAAGCCAATAAAGAACTATTTTATTTTATTTTTATACCAGTAAAGAACCAATTTGATGTTTGGTCTATATGACCTTACAAATCGATCGTTAAAAAAAATAGGTTCTACTAGCTAGTAAAAATTTGGTGAAAACTTGTTGACTTCTTCGATGTTTTTTAAAAAAGAAATATAACTTAAAAATTGGCCGCCTGTACAATGCGAATATCACTTTGAGATCTATTTTTGTAAGGACTAGACGAAATCATTTTTTACATTATATCATGTTTAAATTTACTTTTAAATGTAATTTTCGATGTTATAAACATATAAATATTATGTCTGTAATTAAACTTGAAATTTTTTTTCGTGAAATAAACTTGAGTATGTTGTTATATTGCTTTAGTATGAACGTATATTATTTTATGAGTATGTCGAGTTATATATTTCATAAATGATACAAATCAAAAAAATGTATTTAATTATGAGAAAATAAGCCATACATTGACAATGTAAAGTAGTTTTACACTATCATTCAATCACAAACCACCATTTATTGTAAGTTTGACTTATTGACTTTTATAATAAATACGTTAAAAATCATATCAATGGTGATTTTTGATTGGTTGACAGTATAAAACTTTTTACATTGACAGTGCATGACCATTAAACTTTTTAATTATTATTAGTTTAATAATAATTAAACTAATAAATCATAAATTATTGTTATCACTAATTTAATCATTGTCATTGGTATATATAATTGTAAAAACATTCCACTTAATTACAGCCTAAGCTAAGATTAAGACAAGTCAATGCACGAAATTGTTATTTAGGAGTAAAAATTGGCTAGTACGTAGGCCTATGCCCTAGCTTATATTGTAATGCCTGGCTGCTTTCAGGATTGAAGACTGTCCCCACAAACCAACAAAAGACTTTTCAGCATGCTTTGTCCTCACTCACACACTTCTTAGGGAGTCACCCATCCCAGAATTGCTTCAAGTCAAGCATGCTTAACTATGGAGTTCTTAAGCGATAGACTACCAAAAAGTAAATGCATCTTGTTGGTATAGGTAGCACTTATTAATTCATTTAAACTATCTTTAACTGTACAATCCCATACATGCACAGCCTCTAAATCCCTCTCATTTCGGTCTGTATTCGATTCATTCATGTGCCCCTCCTGCTAGGAGCCGCTCTTTGTCCGTGCCTCATTTCTTCTGCACCAGCGATCACTCCTCGTCCTCGTTAGCGCTCGGGATGTTACATGCCCACCAACTTTCGCTTGGTTCGTCCTCGAACCACACCATACTAGGAGAGAGGCTCTGCTCTGATACCACTTTGTAACGCTTGGCCGCTTTCAGCATCATAGACTATCCCCACAAACCAACACAAGACTTTTCAGTCTGCTTTGTCCTCACTCACACGCTTCCTAGGAAACTTCACAGGGGGTCACCCATCTCAAAATTGCTCCAAGTTAAGCACACTTAACTGTGGAGTTCTTAAGCAATAGGCTACCGAAAAGTAAATGCATCTTGTTGGTATAGGTAGCATTTATTAATTCTTTT
This sequence comes from Spatholobus suberectus, assembly GCA_004329165.1. Taxonomy (NCBI): domain Eukaryota; kingdom Viridiplantae; phylum Streptophyta; class Magnoliopsida; order Fabales; family Fabaceae; genus Spatholobus; species Spatholobus suberectus. The sequence goes on along the minus strand of CM014730.1, from coordinate 86,055,493 downwards.
AAACTATCTTCAACTGTACAGTCTCATACCTACACAACCTCTAGATCTCTCTCATTTCGGCGTATATTCAATTTATTCATGTGTCCCTCCCGCTGAAAGCCTGCCAAGAGTCGCTCCTTATCCATGTCTCATCTCTTCTGCACCGGCGATCACTCTCCACCCTCGTCAGCGCTCAGGATGTTACATATATCATTAGGCCAGGCTTTTTTAAAAAATTAACTAAATCAAAGTTTTATAAAAACCTATTTAATTAGTTTAAAAGGTCAAGTTTTATGTTATTCAAAAAGTTTTCTAAACCTAATAGACTGGGTATTTAAGTAAACATAAATATTATTTTTTTGTTGGTATTATTATCATTATTATATTAATTTTTATAATGTATTAAAATCATATATTTATTTGCCTTTTTAAATATTAAGCATGCTGACATACATAAAAAATTAAAATTTATAAGCTTATTGTAAAATAGACTTTTAAATAAGTTATCATGAAAGTCATATTAGACTTTAAAAATAAACTTATATCATATAAACAAGTTAAACTAAACTCTTATAAAGTCTAACCTACTTATTTTTGTCCTCGTCCCATGCCTTTAGAAATAGTGATTTTAGTTTATAGTTTGTTTAAGATAGGGATTTTTCATTGGCCTATTAGTCAATTAGTCTATTTAAGGATAATTCATAATATAAAATAGGTCCTTTAAGTAGGTTAACAAGTCAAGTCAGGCTTTTAAAGAGACTAGGTCAAACCTAAAAAAAACCTATGACAAGTAACAAGTTAAGTTTGAGCCTTAAATTTTTTAATTAAGTTAGATGTGTTTAAGTAAAGACAGCTTGTTCAACCCAACTTACTTCCAACCCTACTGTTATTGAAGGCTAGCTTAATTGAGTATTCTAGATGTTTTTCATACAATTTGGACATTCATATAACTTCAACTTGAGTGAAACTTCTAGAGAGCTTACCCTATATTTGGTATACGGTGGAGTTGTGGAGATTGAGACAAAAATATAAAATTTAAATAGCAGAAAGAATAGAAAGAAGAAAATAATTTTTTATTTCTAAAAATAATTTTTTTCTTTTCAACTTTTTCTTTAATCAAACAAAATAACATTATTATTTGTATTTTTTCTTTTCTATTTTCTTTTCTTTTCTCATTTAGATATATCATAAGAATTTGAGAAATTACTATACTTCGGTCATTGAAATAAAATATATATTATATATTAAAATATTATTTTATTGACTTTGTTATTTAAACTTTAGTTTTATCATGTGTACAAAAAATTGCCTTTAGTTAATTAATAGATGAAAATAATTATATCCTTTGTGTAAATATTTTTTTGGTCCTACTCGGCTCGAGCAAGATTGTCTCTAGTAAAATATACATGTAGTCTATACAAAAAAAAAAAAAAACTTTTTTGGAGAAGTCACTTTATCATTAATTAATAATAATTACTTTGCAATAACGTCATGCCTTGAAGATAACCAATTTATATTAATGTATTAATGTCAAATTTGATATTAAAATTTTAAAATTATATTTAATATAGTCTTTGAAATATTAATAAAATTACAATGATTTAATTTTTTATTTGCTTTAACATGACTACTATTAATAGAGTGGTCATATAATTTTATTATATTTTAATGTTTTAAATCTTTAAATATAAAATTTAAATTTTTAGATGTAAAAATATATTATTCAATTATTACATAACACAAGAACACTTACAATTTTATAGTATTATATATTTTATATTAATGAAGTCACGTACAAATATAACATCATGTGATTTGTATTTATATTTAACATTTCAAATATTTTCTATTTAAAAAATAATTTTACTTTATTTTTCATCACTTTTACTCTATTTTTATTTTATTGAGTCTACTTTATTTTATTTCTTTTTCTTATGATACATTATCTCATCTCTAATGGTAATTATTTACATTTCCTTGTCATGTGGCTTTTATAATTTACAATTATGAGATTTTCTATGTTTTTTTTATAAATCCTTTTATCAATCTAATTTACTAAAGTTTTGTATTTTTTTTATTTGTTTTGGTCTCATTTTCAAACAATTTTATTGATAAGAAAACTCTAAAAGATAATCTAAAATCAAATAAAAAATAATAGCAATCTGATCCTAATAATTGTGACCAGTCAATAATACCAAAGTTATCAATATCAAGTGAAGTATGACTAACCCATTAGGGTCGGCCTAGTGGTGGGGGTGGGGGTAGCTTGCATAAGATTTTAGGTTCAAACTTCAATGCCCTCATTGTATACACACAAAAAAAGTGAATTATGACTTTAACTACGACCAACCAATAGAACCAATACTATAAATTTAGTTCTTTTAAGTTTCATCCCTCTTAATTCCATAGCATAAAAGAAATTACAATGGTAACATGGTGGGAGCAATAATGGGGGCAGCAATGTATTGGCGACTGTGGTGGGTTGTAGTACTTGTCATAATGATGTGATGGGTGTTGGTGGTAAAAATGGAGGTGACAAGGTAATGGCAATAACAATACAACAATGATAGTGGCTGACAATAATAATAACAATAGTGACAAAAACGGTGGTTGTGAGAGTGGTAACAACAATGGTGGTTAACTAGTGGAGGTGATAACAATGACAATAGTAATTAATTGGTGACAATGACACTAATAATGGTAGAACTTAGGTGTTTTAAAAGAAATGAAACAATTAAATAATTTGACTTTACAAATGAAAACTAAAAATCAAAAAGATTATTTTTTTATTATAAAAATTAAATTAAAAGTATTTCAAAATCAAGTGATAAACCAGTTTAGTGCAAATTTAGTCAAACATATTTTATTTTGAGTTTTACATTTAGAAATAAAAATAAAAACTAAGAACTATACTTATAACTACTTGAAAATCTAAATAAGTGTTATTTTTTTCTTTTTTATTTCTTTTCTTTTACTTTCAATCTAAATATCTTAAAAATTAACTTTTTTCACATTGTAAAAGTCTTGGTTATAGTGACATTGTAGTATGAGATATCTAACTTTGACTGAGTTTTGAGATGCGTATAACTGAGTTTTGATGGAGATAGGTTAAGGTAATTGCAACGACACTTCAACACAGCAAGGATTTTGGCAAAATAATGGCATAAGACATAAATGCATATCTATCTAACACTACTAAGGATGATTATATTTATACAGGTGACCTGATATGGTATGGAAAACATGGCACAGGGGCCAAGGCCTTATGGGGAGTTTTTACTTGTTTGAGAGTAAAACTCTATTAGTTTATTCCAAGCTAATGTACACTCCCTTACTCTAAGGCTGCATCAAATTTGCCATGCAAGTTGCACTTGGGGCAACTGTAATGATTCAATCCAAACATCCTTTTGCCACTTGGGATCTAATTAGCATTTGAGCCGAAGTAATCCCTATTAGTGAGTTGGGCTTCTAGAGTCTAATACGAAACTGGTAACTTTAAAATTGTGGTGATCATTTGTTGCGAGTTTTTGTATGATTCAAGGACTAATAATAGTGACAAAATTCTTATAATTTGGGTTTGGGCTAACTCAACCCCACAAAACTGGCTTGTAAGGTTGAGTTAGGCCTAAACCCAAATTTTAATATGGTATTAGAGTCTATCCTAGCAATTGTTGTTGGGCTTATCGATTGGAACACCTATAGATGTTCAACTCTATAAATTTCACACTCGAGATGTTCAGTCTAAGACGTGAAGGTGTTGGAGATTCCACATCATTTAGTGGTATGGTCAAAATAAAGTATATAACTAGGGGTAACCCTCACCTCTTAAGCTAAGCTTTTGGGGTTGAGTTTTAAAGGTTGTCTCCAATTAACTTATATATTCTATTTTGACCATACCACAAGTCGATGTGAAATCTCCAACAATAATCTAATGAATATTTAAATAGGAAAAAATTACTTATTAAATAAGTTTAAGCTTAATTATAAGTAGTTATTCATAAAAATTTAAGGACTGATAATTTCCTATTTTCTTTTTTCATTAAGTCACCTAACTTCTTTTACATTAAGTAATTAATTTTATTTTTCATTTATAATTTTTAATTTAAACATTATTACTTAAATTTAATTTTAACTTAATTTAATTTAAATTTAAATTTTGAATATTAATACGTTATATGAAATTAAAGATATATATAGATATATATATATATATATATATTAAATAAACTAAAATTTAAAATTATTTACTTCTATATTATAAATTTGAGTCCTCACTCTTAAATTTATACTAGTACATGTACTCGTGTGATGCACGGGTAAAATATGGGTAAAGTTAAAATAATTTGTATTAATTTAAAATATATAAATATGAAAAATTTAAACATGATAAGTATATACTACTATCAGAAGGAAAATAAAGAAATAAATAGAAATAGAATATTAAAAAATAAAAAAAATGCATCATTAGATGTCACCAAATTTGGGAAAAGATATTATAAAGAAATTAAAAAAATACAATAAAGAAATTAACAGCAACTATAATTTTGAATCTACCAAATGTCACCATATGCATAAGTATAAAAGATAAAAACATATTACCAAAATGTTACTAATACTTTTTTAAAAGATAAAAACATATTACTAAATGTTACCAATATTTTTTCTAATCTAATATTACTAATATTTTATCTAATTTAATATTTCTAATATCTTATCTAATCTAATATTTTGATAAAAAAAAGTAATAAAATATTCTATTTAATATTCTAATGCACATAAAAGAAAGATTACTTTAATAAAATATTAATTTGTTTAAGTAATTAATAAAAGAAAGATTACTTTAACTAACAAAATATAAAAAATATAAAAAGATATGCAAGAAGAAGATAAGAAAATATAAGAAGAAAATATAAAATTTTGATCACCCATGTTTATTTAATAAAATATTAATTTTTTTAAGTAATTAATGAAAGAAAGATTATTTTAACTAATAAAATATAAAAAGATATATAAGAAGAAGATAAGAAAAGGTAATCTAATATTCTGATACAAAAAAGTAATAAATTACTTTATTTAATATTCAAATGCACGTAAAAAAAGATAATTTTAATAAAATATTAATCTGTTTAAGTAATTAATAAAAGAAAGACTTCTTTAACTAATAAACTATAAAACATGTGTAAGAAGAAGATAAGAAAATATAAAATTATGATCACCCATAATTATTTAATAAAATATTAATTTGTTTAAGGAATTAATAAAATAAATATTACTTTAACTAATAAAATATATAAAATGTAAAAAGATATTTAAGAAGAAGATAAGAAAATATAAAAAGATATTACTAAAATGTTACTAATATTTTATCTAGTCTAATATTACTAATATTTTATGTAATCTAATATTACTAATATCTTATTTAATCTAATATTCAGATAAAAAAATAATAAAATATTTTATTTAATATTCTGATGAAAAATATCAAAATTTTTATCTAACATTTTCATAGGATAAAAGAAGTAATTAAAATTATGAATTACCATTTTTTTAAAAGATAAAACATATTACTAAATTGTTACCAATATTTTTTCCAATCTAATATTGCTAATATTTTATCTAATATAATATTTCTAATATTTTATCTAATCTAATATTTTGATAAAAAAAAGTAATAAAATATTTGATTTAATATTCTGATAAAAAATATGAAAAGTAAATATAACTTTTACAACGTAAATGTACCACTGTAAATATTAAAAATAAAGTAATAAGTACAAAAATATTAAAAAAAGTGATATTTTAATTATATTTTTTTATTATTGTTATGCCCTACATAAACATAATTTTGTAAATATCTTTATTTGTGGTCAATTTTACATTGATATCTTTTAAAATTTATATACCACGTAAATGTATACGATTATACATTGATATATTGTAATTTCCTATTTATTTTGTAAATATCTAATTTTTTTGGGTCTTATCCAAATTTTTATAACTGATAAAAATATAAATTTTATATTAAAGATACGTATTACGAAAATCACAAAAAAAATCCTCAGCATATCTTTTAAATTTGTTTCCATTTAATATCAATTTGTTTTCATTTAATTCAATCCTTAATTTAGTGTGATTTCAATATTTTTAATTTGAATTACTTACCTTTAATTATTAAATGCTAATAATTTACGCTTATTTCAAAATTTAATTTTCGAAACTTTCTACCTAAAAATCAAATTACAGCATTACTCCTAATTTTGAGTTAGATTTTTTAGTTTTATTAGACTCTTTGGGAGAGAAATTTTTCCAATATCTTTTACTTTAAATAATAGAAGAAAGATAAAATAAATATAAATAAGCATAATGTTTTCATCCGTAATTACTGTAAATCATAAAAACTTTAACGTTGTTGTTCTAAATAAAGTAATTAGTGATCTAAACATGTTAGTAATGTCAGTAATCTAATATTCGGATTAAAAAAAGTAAAAAAAAATATTTATTTAATATTCTGATAAAAAATAGCAAAAATTTTATCTAACATTTTCATAATATAAAAGAAGTAACTAAAATTGTGAATTATCATTTTTTTAAAGATAAAAACATATTACTAAAATGCTACAAATATTTTATTTAATCTAATATTACTAATATATTATCTTATCTAATATTTCTAATATCTTATTTAATCTAATATATGTTAAAAAAAAGTAAAAAAAATCTTTTATTTAATATTCAAATAAAAAAAATCAAAAACAAAGTATATCTTTTAAACAATACACAATGATATTTTAATTATATTCTTATTATTTTTACTGCACCATAGTAAATATAATTTTGTAAATATATTTATTTAGTGGTCAATTTTACATTGATATATTTTAAAAAATTTGCACTACGTAAATGTATCAAATTATACATTGATATATTGTTATCCCATTTATTTTGTAAATGTCTATTTTTTTTGTTCTTATATGGATTCTTATAACGATACGAATATGAATTTTATATTAAAAGTAACTATTATGAAAATTAGAAAAAAATTCCATCATATCTTTTAAATTTGTTTTCATTTAATATCAATTTGTTTCTATTTAATTATATCCTTATTAAGTTGTAATTTCCCAGCAATTCTTTTCAATTTGTTTCCATGTAATATCAATTTGTTTCTATTTAAAGTATTTATCCATCCTTAACTTTAACATAGTTGCTCTAAATAACATAATTATATAAAATCGCTAATTTCAACGTAATTATAACCAAATCTTTAATTACTCTAAATAATAATGATAATAATAGTAATAATATAATAATAATAATATAATAATAAGAAGAAGAAGAAGAAGAAGAGAAGAAGAAGAAGAAGAACAATAATAAATTAGTATTTTAATCTATTATGTAAATAATTATAATTATTTAATAGGGTCATGTAATTATAATGTTATTGCTATTTAGCATAATTTTTTCTCTCATTAATATTATTAATAATTAGTAAACATAAAATAATAATTATTAAACATATTGTAAATAATTATTTAATTAACGATACTTAAAGATTATTAAATTGAAATTTTAATATTTATTTAATCTATATTATTTGAATATTTGTAATTGTAGAATAAATTAATAAAATATAGACATTTTATTCTAATTTATAAACATAATCCAAAAGACAACAACTTAATTTTGATAGTGTTACATGTGATAATCAATATTACATCCAAATAACATCACTCTATTAGAAATTTTTCTAATTGCTAAAATACCAATTAAAAGTAACTCATGATTATTCAAATTACGCAACTTCATCAATTGACCCTTATGTCATCCTTTTTCCATTATAATTTGTTCTCAACCATCACCTGAGAGAATGTTTTGCCCTTCTGTAGGCAAATAAATAATAAGAAGAAAAAGAAGTAAAAATGAGACAAATAAAAATAAATAAAGCACAAACGTTGAATAAGAAGAAGTAGAAGTAAGAGGAACTAGAGAAAAAATATCAGATGAATACTCCATTGCAAATAAATAAATAATAAGAAGTAAGAATAACAAAAACAAAAACTGTAAAACACTTATGTATTTTAGGACAATTAAGACAATGCAAAAGAGTAGAAAAGAGAAAAAAGTAATCGATATAGAAAATACTGTAGTATATATAGGATATATGAGGGTATATGGATAATCTTTGTGCACAATTGTCGTTTTTCAATAGTTAATACATTTAATAACATTTTGAAAGAGTAAATGTAGTAATTATAAAATAAATTGTTATAATTGTCCTTACTTTGGGTGGAAAAAAGTTTCTCTTTCTGACAATAACTTTATAAATATTAATAGATATTTTTAAGAGTTATTTTCTTCTTCATTAAATAATGTGACTTCTCCCTATATTGAATATTTAATTTTATTTTTAATTTATAATTTGTTATTCACTTCAAACACTTACTTAAATCTAATTTTAATGTAAATGTGATTTAAGTTTAAACTTTGAATATTAATACTCTATACGATATTAAAGATATATTTTTTTAGATTAGTTAAAATTTAAAATTATTGTAATTTTAATTATTTATAATATGAATTTGTTTTTTAATTTGTTGTATTTTAACCTGTTAAATCAACAAAGATGATTTGTCTTTTGAATCAAGTAATTTATGTGCATAATTTTCTCCTTAATTTTAAAAATATTATCTATTTAATTTATTTTTATCTAATAAAAAAGAATATTTTTTATTGATAATAAAAATATTTACTAAACTTTTAATTTTATTTATTTATAAGTTTTACTTAAAATTAAAAGTACATATGCAATACACCGAAAATTTGCTAGTTTAAATATCAAATAATTCCTTTGTTTTACTATATAATAATTTGTCAAAAAATATATATGTTAGAAAAAAATACCTGTTTAGTAATATATTTGAATATAGGTATATAAGTATAATGATTAATGAGATAGAAGATGATGCTAAAGTTATATAATATTTAATTTAGGTGAGTATAAATATGGGAATGGATATTTTTTAACGACACAAGTATAAAGATGAATACAACACTACCTTACACAAATTTTATCCCTTCTGATTCCAACTCCATGACTTAAAAAAAAATAAAAAAATAAACTGCTTCATGTTAGGTCAATGTTTAAGCACACGAATCAGTCCAGTGATCTTACAAATAAAACAAAAATGTTCTGTACAATAAAGGTAGGCTGTTCTTCAGTATCCGTGTAAGCAAATATTTTCATCGTTTGTGCTTTTTAAGATGCGGATTATCTTTGTTACAACAACGGATTCACTAATATATCGTTGGTCCGAGTGATACTGAATTTGATTTCTGTAGTAAGTTTTCAAGTTCGAATCATGTAGATGAAAAAAATATAGTTGAAAGAGAATATCTCACTAAAATTAGTCAGTCAAGTTCCCTAGCAGAGACTAATTATTAAAAAAATGATAAATACATCACATCTATAACATAATTAAAAAAAAAAAAACAATAACGGATTCTTTTTAGTCTTCAATGCTAATTCTTAATTTGGACATTCAAGTGATGATAATAATTCATAACATGATATAATAATAAAAGTAAAACGGGGATAAGTTTAACACACCACTGTTGATTTTTAAATTTATTATCAAGTTAATATTTAACAAATTTATAAGAAAATAATAAAAAGTAAATTATATTTTACTTTTATATAAAAAATAAAAAGCAAAAAATATAATTATTTATTAAAAAAATAATTAGACTTAAGTACATTTTTAGTCCATCTCCAATGATTGATATGATTTTAGTCTACTAATAATTTTTTGCTCAAATTTATTCCTCCTATTTTTATCAATTATTTCAATTAAATTCTTCCACTAATTTTCCTCAACATAAAACCCTCAATTCCAGGGATGGAGTGCGTTTAGCAATATAATGGCACATGCCCACACTCAAATTTAATTAAATTTCTTTAATACTATTATCATATTGTCTTTAAAAATTAGAGAAAATGGGTTATGCACTAACAGTATAAAACAATTTTATACTATTATCTAGTTACAATCTATCATATATGATAAGTTTGTTGACTTTGATAATAATCACCTTAAAAATCACACTAAAGTTGATTTTTGATTGGTTGACAGTGTAACAAATTTTACATTAACAGTGTATAGTAATTAAACTGTAAAAGCTAACTCCCAACATGTTAATTTTGTCATACTTTTTTCATATAAAATAAGAGATATTATATTGTCTCTATTATCTAAAATTTGCTTTGTCACGCTGCTCAAATCCTGGAAGGTTTATGACATATTTTTGGGGATTGAAAATGATTTGAAAATTCAAAAGTCAAATAATATTTGAAGATTAGGAACGCAACGAAGATTTAGAGCTAAAGAGGCTTTTTTTTTTTTTTTTACAATGGTGCCAACTATATTTGAATTTAAGACTTTGTGTAAATTACTTGAATTTTCTATTACCTAGGTCAACCCTAGTAGGTTAGCTAAAGAGAGTTTAAAATATTTTAGTTATTTCATTTAGTAGAAATTTGAAAAGTAAGTGAAAAATTAAGAGCTTTGAAAAAGGAAAATTAACGAAAAAAAATTAATTATAATAATTGAAAAATTAAAAACCTAAGTTTAAACAAAAATTTTAAAAAATTAAAATTATACATTAATCATAATATTTTTTTAAAATAAGACAACTAAAAAAGATTCTTTCTTACTACCAAGCACATGAGTCAACTTACACAAGATTGTTTCAGCTTAATTATAATTTTAAGTTCAAGTTTTGAGTATACAGTTATATTTAATACTCAAAAAAGAAGTGTGTCACTCGTACAGTAATTCTATTTGACTCGAGCATATTACCTCCCATAAAAAATACTTGTAAATTCATACCAAAAAATAAAATACTTTCTTAATTCTTATAGTGGTTTAAAAATTAGTTCGGACTAGCCGGTTGGGTTGGGAGCAAGTGGTGCAACTTGTCCAAGTCAGTGATTGGACTGGAAATGTCATCAACTGGGTATGAACTAATTTGACTCGGTGGGTTTTGTGGTTGAATTGGTGAATTAGTAGGTTGACCCGAACCCGCTCAAAGAAAAAAAAATTAAGCATGAAACGACATCGTTTTAGTTACAATTATTAAAAAAAAACAAAAACCCCAACTTATAATATAATTTACATATTTAAAAATATTTATTTACTATGAATTTTAATTATAAAAAAATAAATATTCATATGTGAAATGATAATAATTACCAAAATCATAAATTCAAATACACATATGCGTATGACATAAATGTCTCTTGTGTTGACTTGAATGTGTAACCTTCATTCACTTGCTTTTGTTTGTTTAATCTGAATACGTAACTTTGAGTTCTTCCTTCCTTCACTTTTATCTCAAATACCATTGTTGATTTTTTATTTATTTTTGAACTACGTATCACCGTTGAAATATAATTTAATATATTTACAGATATGAAATTTATATGTCATGAATATTTTCAAATTTTTAATAGAGACCGGGTCATGCAGTTCAATTAGTAACCCTGCGATTCAACTATTGACCCAGTGACCCTATATCCTGATTTAGTCGATGACCGGTCCGAGTTTTAACACATTGCTTTATTAAACTAATCAAATCATTATATTGTCCAGTTAAATTTTTCGACAAATATTAATTATTAACAAAACCAGTAAATATTTCACACATATAATATGGTTACAAATATATATATATATATATATATATATACGCGCTGGTAAATAGTAATACACAATGCGTGTTTGGTTTACTTTGACGATGTATTTCACACATACGACAGATGGTCTTAATAAACGTTACCCTGTCGCGGTCCCCGCGAAAACCATAGGAGCGCAGGACAGCCAGCTAAGAGGAGCACATATATTTATGGGCTCTGCATGACTACTTCAACTTTCATTTGGCAGCACGCTAATGATCTTCCTCTACGTGCCCTGCCCTGTCCTTGGTCCCCCTCTTCTACTTATAGCCATAGCTTTATTACCGCAAACAAACACCATTCCATGACCATACCTCCCTCTCCGTCTCTCTTATTATGTATTTACGCTGATTCTGAACACTGCTCTTCGATCCCCCCCTTTCTCTCTCTTCTGTGTCTGATATAGATGTTCAGATATCTCACAACCATGAATTCAGTGTCCAGTACTTCTTACATCTCCGTGTGTCCGTCTGTGCCCCTTTGCATTCATATATATATATGGGCAGAAGAACATTTTATAACCAGAGCCAGGTTACGTTTTAGGAAAAATGGAAAATAAACTTAACCTACTCTAAATATCGATAGTTTTAATGGTTCTGATAAAATAAATGAAGGCTAGGTTTCATTTCTTCTCTGAATTTAATGTACTGTGCATGCATGCTGTTGTTAATAATTAATTATTAATTATTTACGATCAGAGAGGGCACGAATAATATGAATAATTAATTCCATTCATTTATCTCCTGCAACAGAATCATTCTCTTATCAAGACTAAAATTTAGAATTTAATTATACAAAGCTTTCTCTCACCCGTGTTCTAGTAGCTAGAATAACCTTAATATATTGCACTGAGTAATTGTAAATATGGAGCATGATTAGGGAGAAAAACAATATTAATTAGTGTTTAAAGGCATTAGTTAAATAATTAATAATTATTTTTATAAAAAATTATACTAAAAATCATTAAAATTATAATAAATGTACATTAATAATATTTTTTCGATAAATTTTTATTTTAATTTTTTTAATTAATGTATTTAAAACACTTGAATATTTTTATTATATGATTTACAAATCAATTCTTGAGAATGTAAACATGCATGTTTGTTATGAATTTTAAAAAATCATTCTTAAATATATTGTTTATTTTCAAGAAAATAATATTACTTTATTTTTAATTAATTTTTATTCTTATAACAAGAATGAAAAAATATATTTTCATAAAAATATGATAAATTATTTTTAACTCAATTGTATTTCCTATTTTTACTTTTATTTAATTTTTAATTATTTAAAATTTAAATAATATTTATAAAAGTATTAAAATCTATTCAAATTTATTTTTAAATTTACTCAAAAATAACCTTGCTAATTAATTATAATAATTTGAAAAATGTCTTCATAAAAATATGTAGTGATATTGTAGCTTAAAATAAAGGTTATTCCTAGCTTCCTTATCAAAATAAGTGTCATGTAAGAAGAAAACATAAATATTATTTTAGTTTTTCAATGTAGTATTAATTATTGTTTTCATCTGTACTCCTCATAATATAAGTAAAATACTGTTGTTGTATTGCATTGTTTTCAACAACAAAAAATAAGATTAACTTTGTAAAATTATTACTCTCTTATATCTATTTATTAGTTTTTTTGACCTGTGTAAAAAAAAGTCTAAAATGACACTTATTTTAGGACAAAGAGAGTACTTAATGATAAAGATCTTGCTAACCAGTATCCTAAAATTACTAGTTAAAAAATCAAGAAGTAACAAGGTTTTTATTTAAGATTATGTTACAATTACATTAAAAATCAACACTGTTATATTTTTAATAAAAACTTTTCACATTTAATTCTTTAACTATTCCCTACATTTTCTTTTGGTAATTGCTTCGGTAACCTTCTATTTAAGAGGGTACCAGTACCTTTTCAAATTTTATAATTGCAAAAAATTCCATCAATCAAGATTCATTTCAATTTTTTTAAAATTCAATATTAAACATGAAAAATATGCGAGTATAAATAGAATGAACAACAAAAGTAATCTTATAAGTAATTTAACAATTAAAAAATAACAAGATCTTAAACAATAAGTTATATTATCAATTCTATGTGATTATGTATTTATTATTTATTATTCTACTCGTTAAAAATACTAATATTCATCAAAATATGAACAAAAACTTAGATACAATTTCATATACGTTGTTGGTACTATTTTCTAATCATAATTAGAATTTCATCTCAATAATTTACGTAATAAAAAATTTCATTAAATATCAATATAGAATGCCAAGGTAAAATTCTAAGTCTGACTAAAAAATAACACCAACAATACATATAAAACTGCATCTAAGTTTTGCCCTTAAAATATACATGAACATGGAATTTACCTTTTCGTAATGGTAATTAGATGGAGGGTGTGTGGACAGCGGTACTGGGTACTGATCTGATGTTAAAAGCGAAGCGTGTGGGAAGTGGGATTGAGGTTTAGTCGTGGTCAGTGTGTGTGGGCTCGGATTCCCAGTCATTCACAAATCAGTAATCATTGCCTTTCTCTTATCCTTATCTGCATGGAACCCTGTCTCTTCTCCTTTTCCCTTCCTTCTAAACAATTGACTGTTCTTAACAGTGACACTTCCCGCACAGAAATAGACGTATACATACATTGAGATTTTTGCTCGCATTCAGAATATGACAATTCCCACTTGGTCTTTTTCAATTTTCGTAATCACATTGGTTCTGCTTATTTATAACTCCTCTTGATCAAATTCAAATTTTTATGTCACCAATTTGGGCGTACACAGATATACATAAATTTTTGTAATGTGACCAACAGGGGAAAGTTATTGTAATTATTAAATTTTATTAAAAATAATTATAGAATGAGAGTTTTAAAATAGAATTATAAGATAGCTATTATTTATGCTTTTTTAAAAATGATATAATCAAATAAGACATTTTTTGTATATAATATATGTGTATATATAAACTAAATTATTTTAGGTTTAAATATATTTTTGATATTGTAATATAGTGTCTTTTTGGTTTTGGTCCTTATAAAATTATCTTTTTTAAAATGGTCCTTGTAAATTTTTTTTTAATTTTGTCTTTGTTACTTTTTTTCTAGTCTTGTAAAATACTTATTTTTTTATTTTTGTCTTTGTAATATATGAATAATTTGTTTTTAGTCCCTACTATTTTTTTCAAAGGGACTAATTGAAAATTAACAAAATATTAAAGGGACTAAAACAAAAAAATAGATATATTACAAAGACTAAAACAAGACAACAATGACCAAATATAAAAAATAAATTTTATAAGGACCATTTTTAAAAAAAATACGATTACCAAAACAAAAAAAGCAAAAACATATTTAAACTATTATTTTATTAATATAACAAAAATTTATATCCCCTGAAAATTTGAAAGTTGTATTTGCATATTGGTGCATACTTAAGCTAAAAGGAATGTGTTATCTAGGCAATGTGAACTTGTTTTGGAAATTCTTGATAAGGACATGAGAGAAATTTACTATCCCTATTTTGATTTGCATGATGGAGGGTGGATGAGAATGTCTTGTCTAGGCAATGGTGTATTTGTTTTGGAAATTCTTGACAAGGACATTAGAGTATCCCTATTTTGATCCCCAATATCTTAGTTACCTGAGGAGATCATTGATGTGGAAACTATAGACGAAGATAAACTTGATAACTTCTACATTCATTGTGACAAAAAGTTGGCAAAATATCAAGCCACGATTATTTTTGTAAGTTGTTAATGTAATAGATATTAAATTATTAATATTCACATTTTCATTAATTTAAATAGAGTTTAATGATTATGCACTGACAGTGTAAAGTAGTTTTATACTGTCATCCAAACACAAATAATCATTTATTGTAAATTTGTTGACTTTTATAATAAATATTTTAAAAATCATATTAATGGTGATTTCTGATTGGATGACAGTGTAAAATTTTTATATTAACAGTGCATGACCATTAAACTCATTTAAATATCTCTATTTGGTCATTTTGGTTATTGAATGTCTCATTATTTTTTATTGTGACTAAGGTATGCCACAAAAATTGTGTTGTTGCCTTATTAAATAAGCCACTGTTGTATTTTGCGGGGAAAAAAAAAAGTTCTCAATATATAATGGACATTAATTGGGCTGCGCGTAGGCCATTTCAAGGGCACTTGACGGGTAGAAGACATGGATTTTCAAGAGTGAATGGATTGAAGTGAAAACCATACTTGACGGGAAATTGTGTGCATTTTGTTTTTCTCCTAAAGTATTCTTCAAGGGATTAATATTTAGGAATATAGTCACTTGTTAGAGTAAAAGACTTTTTCCTACTGAACTTTTTATAGTACATGTGAGAGCAAATACAATACCTTATGCTTAAAGAATATGAATACTTCCCCTTATATTAATTGAAGGGACACACTACTCATACCATCCTGATACTAATATCATATATTTAGAGTAATTATTTAATTTCATTAATACAAGGTTAATTAACTTGAAAAAAAGAAAATATATAAATTTTATTAGGAGTGGTCATGAGACTGGTTAAACAAGTTTATTTTAGTCTTTATTTAGTTATTTTTTTTATAAGATCATTTATTTAGATCTAAACCAGCCGATCTAATCAAAATTTTATAATATTAATACGTGAGATGAAATTGAGTTAACTTGATATGTTGATATAATAATTAATATTAATGTTATATATTGCTAAATCATAGAATAAAAGAAGCGTAAAATTAAAATTGAAATATAACATAAGACACTGAGTCAAGTTGAGACAACTTAAAATATGACTCAAAATAATTCTTAAAATATCCTAGATTTAATTTATAAAACCCAGATTCATTAAAATTAACTTCAAGTCGGAATGATTAGTGAGATGGAATATATCTTCAATATATCTAATTTGATAAAAAAGATAATCACAATATATATGTTAGTAAAATTCAACAGTTATATTAATATTAAAGATTCCGCACTGACAAGATTCTAAATAGGTCAGATCTACTAGAATGAAGCTTTCTATTTTATTTTTTTTAATCTACCAAATTTGGAAACATGAATAAGTAGATCCATTATGCAGCTTCTTCTTTTTTGTCGGAACACAATTTGTGGGTGGGCACAGTTATTTTCACACCCTTCATATTTAAGTTCATATTCTTATTTTTTTTACGAAAATATCTATGATGGAAACATATTTTCATTGTGAGCATTACACAATGAAAAGTGTTTTTGCTATGTAATTATGAGAAATAGGAGTGTGACTTTGCAATGCATAATGCAAACATGTTTTTATTATATATTTCGAGTTATTTTTTATTTTTGATTAAAAGTTTAATACATTTTTAAAAAAAATGTTTTTTAATGTTAAATTAAATTACTTTTTTAATTAAAATTAAATTAATTACAGATATAAGTTATCATTTTTAATATTAATTAAATTAATTATGATACAAATTAAGGCATATGGCAGACAAGTATGAAGCAATAGAAGTGGCTTAAATCAACCTTTAAAAGAGGCGGGATGGTTTAGTAGCTTGGTATACGCTGCATACTGCTCGTGGCAGGCTTGTTTTTTGAGTTAGGAGTGTGCAAAAAATCCAAATTGATCTGAACTGCTCCAAAACTTGAATCGATCCAAATTTAAAAAATTGATCCATTTTTTGAAAAAAAAAAAAAACCAAACTGAACCGCTTTTTTAAAAATGGTTCGGTTACCCAATCCATTTTTCATGAAACGAATCGGTTCAGGCCGATTCGGTTCTTTAAAAAACCAATCTATATACAAGTATAAAATGGATAACCGAACCGATCCGGTCCGAATCCAAAAAACCAAACTATTTTAAAAGAAATCCAAACCGAACCACTTTTTAAAAAACGGTTCGGTTAACCAAACCGTTTTTTACAAAGCAGTTCAGTTCGATTCAGATTAGTTTTTTCAAGTATCCATTTTTGCACACCCCTATTTTGAGTGCCATGCCCATCAGTAAATGAGATATCTAGCTTTATGTTGCTAGGGTAGGAATTTTGTTTCGCAAGAATTCATTTCATGGGGATGGGATCTTTATATGTATTGATTGGGTAATGCTTTTTGGCTTGTCTTTTTAGACTTAACAATTTAGAGGTGTCAAACTGGGTCAGTCGAGTTCGACTTGACGGGTCAAGCATGAAAAGTGAGTTGGGCTGGACAAACTCAAATTTGTAACGAGTTGTGTTTTTCCTGGCTCGGCGAGTTCAGTTGGGGCAGGCCAAAATAGTCCATGACTCTCTTTTTTTAACATTTTTATATATTTGGCAAAGAAGAAAAACAATATATATATATATATATAAATACTGAGCCAAATAGGCCTAGTACCATGCAAGCCAATTTTTTCTAGACCCAGCCATTTTGGCTCGATTTTTTTTAGTCCAAATTTGTTATGGCCTAGCCTGACTTGGCCCGTCGGTTGGGCCAATTTTGTCAGTTCTACCTGGTATTTGTATTGTTTTGTGCCATTGGTTAGTGGCTTACATGCTAACCTTTGGCCTCACTTTTAATGAAATCTTTTTTGGCTTTTAAAAAAAAATTATGATACAAATTATCTTTTTTAATTAAAATTAAATTAATTACGATACAATTGATCTTTTTAATAGTAATTGGATTAATTATGATACAAATATATTTTTTAATTAAAATTAATTTTATTACGATACAAGTTACTATTTATAATAGTAATCAAATTAATTATAATGCAAATTATTCATTTTAATAGTAATTGAATTAATTATAATGCTAATAACCCTTTTTAGTAATGCTGAAATTAATTATGATATACTTTTGAAAAAAGTATGATAGAAAGTTACCATTTTTAATAGTAATCGAATTAATTATGATACTACTAAAAAAGGGTAATTTGCATCATAATTAATTCAATTACTATTAAAATGGTAACTTGTATCATAATTAATTCAATTTCAATTGAAAAAAATAATCTATATCATAATTAATTTGATATTAAAAGGTAAATTTTTTAAAAATATATTAAATTTTTTAATTAAAAATAAAAAAATAACTCAAAATGCACAAACATAAACGTACTTCCATTGTGTAGTTGGGTCTAGATACACAACAAAAAATGTTTTCGTTGTGTATTTTAAAGTCACACCCCTATTTCGCATAATTACACAATGGAAATACATTTTTTTTCCTTCAAAAAACGTGTTTCTGTCAAAAATATTTTTTAAAAAAGAAAGTAAAGGCACATAAAAGGTGTAGATAACAGCGCCCTTTATGGGCTGGAATAGATCGTCATTTTACAGGCCCAGTTTAAAGTCAGTCTGGTTGACCTGGTTGAATATGGGCTACCCGGTGAGCCCAAGAGAGAAAGTGTGAACTGAAACACTAGCGTTAGTAGTAAGCAGTAACGGGTAGAGGAAGAGGAAAAGCGGGAGAGGAAGAGCAGAAGAGGAAGGATTTCGAATTTCTTTGCATGGCTACGACGACGAACCTGTTAGCAACATTAGGGGATCTGGAGAGGGACTCGTTCGTGTCCCTCCTCTCTAAGCTGATTGGGGAATCGAAACACGTGCAGAACAACCCGCCGGAGCTGATTCCCGAAGAGGACAGAGTGGTCAAGCACGTGTTGGACGCCCTCTTACCCTTCAGCACCGCCACCGGCGGTGGCCCCTTGCTCCTCAACCACGTCACCTATTTACCCCGCCGAGGGAACCTCATCGTCGAGTACCCTGGCACCGTTCCCGGCAAAATCCTCTCCTTCGTCGGCTGCCACATGGACGTCGTCACCGCCAATCCCAACGATTGGGTGCGTATCCGTCTATCTATTCATTCTTTTTCGTGCCTTTTACCTTTTCACATTTATGCTTTATCGGTTTCGCTGTTAATGCAGGATTTTGATCCGTTTTCGTTGAGCATCGATGGGGATAAGCTTCGGGGTCGTGGAACTACTGATTGTTTGGGACACGTGGCACTTGTCACGCAACTCATGAGGAGGCTCGGGGAAACCAAGCCGAATTTGAAATCAACCGTTGTTGCTGTTTTTATAGCCAATGAAGAGAATTCGGCAATAACTGGAGTTGGTGTGGATGCACTTGTCAAAGATGGCCTCCTCAATAAGCTAAAGGAAGGCCCTCTGTAAGTCTTTCATGTATCTCTTGCATTTGTAAAATTAAAAATGAAAGAAATCTGTAAGTGACTCTGAATTTGTCTCTTTGAAAAACCTTAATTCTATTTATCTTAGTAGCAATTTCAGTTCCAATTGCAATGTTTCTCCAAGTTTTAAATTTGTGCAGTTTCTGCTCAGGTTTTGGATTGACACGGCGGATAAACAACCGTGCGTGGGGACTGGTGGTATGATACCCTGGAAACTTCATGTCACTGGGAAGCTCTTTCACAGTGGATTAGCTCATAAAGTATGCCTTTACATTATTGTCTACATTTATATTCTTATTTTTTGAGCAATCATGTTTTCTCTATGATAAAGACTTAACATAATATTGGCAAAGTTCTCCGTGCTGGTTCTCTGAGAGACTATAGCATGTGAGTGAACCAAGCCAATTGCTTCTCTCCGACTCTGCATTTGTTTATGATTGTGTCCATGCAAGCTTTTTGGGAATGGATGAAACTCGTGAAAGATGTTCTTCTCAACCTCCTGCCTGAAATTGGTTTACGATGAAATATCTGTCAACATTTGAAATAAAAAGAAGAATGTCATGTGAATGTGACCATTTAAGGGAAGTTGCATTAACATTGGAACCTGTGAAAAGAATGCGCTGCTTTAATTCAGAAGGCAAGCAAATATCAAGTATAATAAGTGTTTCCCTCTACAGAGGCAAGTAAAATGTTGAGCAATCATAGCAAACTAGAGGCTAGTAAAATATATGGGAATGGTTTGAGTAATTAGATAATGATTCAGTTATGCAAATGCTACAAGTCAAATTAATTTCAGCTTCACATTTATGCTTACTAATAATTTTCACTTGATTAACTTGAAGGACCTGTCTATGATCTGTCCCTTGGAAACTGGTAGCTATGGTAGTTAACTGCAGTATACTAATTTGTTATATTGCTATTTTAATATTAAGTTGAGTCATCTGCCCATGAAAAGGCCAAACTGGCATCAGATATGTTGCAGTAGTTATTTTGGTCTGTAGTAGTAGATATTTTAATGTGAGTTTTTACTTCAACGAATTAGAGGAATTTGACCAGTACTAGGTTGGGAGAGAAGCTAATAAATAATAATCTATTCTATTTCATCATGTCTATTTATTATGCATTAGAGTAATAATATGCCTTTATTGGTAGTTAAGCAAAACTTTTTAGTTAAATTTATGTGCAAATTTTTAACATACATTAAAATTTAGAATGCTGGGAAAGTAATGGAATAAATAGCTAGGGATTTTAAATTTTAATATCTAGATTGTATAATTGTTTTGGGTAGCAAGGTATCCACTATCCAGGCTAGTCTATGATGTGTAGCTTGTTTAGGCTATGAACTGCACAATAGGAGCAAAAGTATTGGTTAGTTTGTAAGACATCCAGGCTAGTTTATGATGCGATTGATTTGGACTTAAAAGGTAGGGTGATTAACATGTGACAGAGTTAAACAAAGGTTTGATGAAGACTATACTTTGGTTTTATTTGCAGAAATATAGGGTATGCTTAGTTGAGCTGAAAATAGGCAGACAGGGGAAAGTTGGGAGGTAAAAAATAGCTATAATATTTTATTTGTGGTATAACAAAAATGTGGGACCATTGCAAGTGGATTGCAGCTCTATGGCACTCCACCCCAATAATATTTGGTAGGTACTACATATTTTCTACTTTACCTTGAAACAGTCAGTAAAAATTTAAATATTTCCATCGTACTACAATTTCATCCCTGGTTATACACCTTCTCTTCCAAGCATATCCTTGACAAAATTAAGGAGAAGAAAATAGCTTAGTCTGCATCCTGTGCTTGATTGTGTGTATATCAAAGATTATAATTGGTGGGTATTCATTCTTTCAGATATAAAAGAAATGCCAATTTTCTATTTGTATTTTTCTTCGGCCATACCCCTGCTGCTTGAGAACTGGACCAAGTATCCAAATTCCAAACAGATAACTGTATTAATGGTGTCAGCAAAAACAATTTATCCTTAAGTTTATAGAGACGAGGAGTAATATTGTGAGGTACAAGTTGCAATCAAGTCACATTTGTTGTAAGTATCACAGTTGTAAACTTATCTTCCATTTGGTTACTTGTAGGCTATAAATCCGCTGGAGCTAGCCATGGATGCTTTAAAGGAAATCCAGTTGCGATTTTACCGAGACTTTCCTCCTCACCCTCAGGAACAGGTTTATGGGTTTGCAACCCCTTCAACCATGAAACCAACCCAATGGAGTTGTAAGTTATGGGCTCCAAGTAAATGTTTTCATGCTTCTTTTTTAATGAAGAACAAAACCTACTAATTTCATAATTATTATATATTTACTGCAGATCCAGGAGGTGGAATCAACCAAATTCCTGGAGAATGTACTATTTCAGGAGATGTCAGGTTTATTCTCCTCCTTAGAATTACTGGAGGCATTTGTTAGGAATGGTGAATGGTGTGGTGGCATTACAGATATTTTTCTCTTGTTTTCTGTTGCAGGTTAACTCCATTCTACAAGTAAGCTTCATCTTACAGTATGGCCAAATTTTAGTTGTTTGGAAGTTATGGGTTCAATTTTTTTTCTTTGTTTTACTAGCTTATTGCAATTGCAAATTAGTTATTCATAGCGTGAGAGATTTCTGTTATTTTATGAATATTCATATGATCCAATGCCCTAATACTTTGATCAGTGTGAAGGATGTAATAAAGAAGCTGCAGGAATATGTGGACGATATTAATGAGAATGTACAAAAGCTAGAAACAAGGGGTCCAGTTTCAAAATATGTCCTACCTGATGAAAACATAAGAGGAAGGTGAGACTTGTCTATCCCTGAATTAACAAACTCAACTCTAAATTCTCATCCTTTTTACTTTTAAATATTTAATGACTGGATATTTTCTTTTGATCCGTTGATTGGGTCATTTTCTTTAACTATTGATTATCTGTAACTAATTAGGGTTCCCTTGCTCTTCTTTACAGCCTTACTTTAACTTTTGACGAGGCAATGTCTGGAGTTGCTTGTGATCTTAATTCTAGAGGTTTCCATGTTTTATGCAAAGCAACTGAAGAAGTAGTTGGGCATGTAAAGCCTTACTCAATTACTGGGAGTTTGCCTCTCATTCGGGAGCTACAGGTGAAAATATATTCTCATTGTTTCATGAAAAGCTTTTGTATTACTCACATTCCTTACTGAAGCCCCCTCTTTCTGTCACAGGAGGAAGGTTTTGATGTTCAAACTTCTGGCTATGGTATGACCTGCCAAAGAACAAATTTATGCCTATTTAGGCCTTATTTGGATAAACTTATCCATAACTCATAAGCACTTATATAAGAAGAAAATAAGTAAAATAAATTAAGCTTCTTTCATAAGTTAAAATTAACTTATGCACTTAACTTTTATAGAAATTCTTTTATTTTAACTTTTCCAAAAGCTAAGATACGAAAGTTGATTTTAGCTTATGAGAAAAAATTAATTTATTTTGTTTTTTATTTTCTTCTCTTATAAATGCTTATAGAATAAATTATATTGATACTTTTTGAAGTTTCATCAAATTTCTTCTAATATCTCTTTTTTTTTTTTACTTACACTGATTCTCTTAATTGTTTGAAAAATATTATACTAACACTTCTATACGTTACATTAACTCTTTTAATTGTTTGAAAGTATTACATCATGTATCCGTATAATAGAGGTTGTTGTAAATCTTAAAAAAGCAAGGGAGTTATGTACAATCTCAAAAAATTTCAAAAAGTGTTAATACTTAGATTTATATGGAGAAGTTTATTTAAACAGTATTTGAAAATAATTAAAGTACCTTACTGTATTTCACGTTATGTCCAGGCCTAATGGCTACTTACCATGCCAAGAATGAGTACTGCCTTTTTACGGATATGTCCCAAGGATACCGGGTCTTCACGAGGATCATCTCTCAATTGGAAGATTGAGAATAGCAGCGGAACAAATAATACTGTCTCGTGGGCTATGAAGATGTACTTATTGAGATATCAACATAATTTAACTGTTAAATTTTATAGAGGATTAGTTCGGTGTTACTGACTTTTCTTCAGCATGATATCGATAGGCCAAACAAGTTTATTCCCCAATTTATTTCTCCGGCGAAAAGTACCTTTTAATCCGATGAAAACATAACGTTGCTTTCACTTTATTTGGCAAATTCTATGTGTCTGCATATTTCAAAGGCTACTAGTACCTTCTTTAAGTAGACTAATAAATAATAAGCACATAAACTTGTAACATTTATCTTATGGGTAACATAAAACTGATAATATGGCTTATTGTATTATGATATTTCTATGTTCTGTGCAAACTTGCACAAGTTAAGGTGTATTAATTATTCACTCAACCAATTTTGATTACCTAATTAATTATGATTCTTTGGAAAAAAAAACAATTATCTCACTCTTATTTATTTTATACACCTACCTCTGTGTAATCTCTCTTTCCACCAAAAATAAATTATTTTATCCTTCTCTCTTCCCAAAAAAATTTAAATCCTATTTTTAATCTAAAGTTTTAGATTAAAATTTTGGAATTATATCTTGAAACTAAATTGTTTATTTAACTATGAATTTCAGTTGCTTTTTGTTTCTTTCGGAATATTAGATATCACTATTGTTATGTTTTTATTTCTTCTTATCTTTATAGTATTGGATTGTGGCCCTGGACATCATCTCTTGGCTGAATTCAAGGCATTGCGGGAGGGATTGGAACATGCGTGGCTGCTGGGTTATAAACATGTAGTTCATGAGATGGATTGCCTTAAGGTTTTTCATGCTACCACAAGTTGGATGTTTTTTTACGTGACCTTATGTCCTATCATAGTTTTTCTTAGCCTCAGTTTGTTTTCTCTTCCAAATGTGCCAAAAAAAAAAAAAAGATAATACTATTGTTTAGGAGGTGCATAGGATTGGAAAAGTGAGAATGAAATAGTTATTGTTTTTGGTGAGAAGAGAAAGATTATAGGAAATAAATTCATTTTTTAAATAAGAGTGAGATAAATTTTTTTTCAAAGAATCATAATTAATTAGGGAATCAAAATTGGTTGAGTGGATAATTAATACACCTTAACTTGTGTAAGTTTGCACAGGATAGAAAAATTGATTATATTATTTAGGATCTTATTATTTTTTATTGCTACATGAACCCTATATTACTTTTGTTGTCTTTTCAATTTATATTTAGGATCTTATTATTTAGAAAAATCGATTATATGACTTTTGTTGTCTTTTCCATTTATATTTACATATTTTATTATGTTTAATATTGAATTTTTAAAAAAAATTGAAACTTTGATAGAATTTTCTGTAATTATAAAATTTAAATCACTATTAAAATTAAATTTTATGTATTTATGATGTAATTTTAATGTATAAATGGTTGTTTTTTATTAGTACAAGTATCTGTACCTTCTTAAAATTTAAGATCCCGAAGTGATCATTAATTCATTTTTCTTTTAACATCATTTGACTTTCGACTTACACGTACTTACTGTAGTTCGGTCCGGTTGAAGGATGTCAAACTTGAGTTTTAATTTTAACTCGTAAAATTTCATGAGTTTACGATCCTAGGTGCCTCAGCCGAAACACTTGTCCATTACACGTGTTTAG
Source organism: Spatholobus suberectus (assembly GCA_004329165.1). NCBI lineage: Eukaryota > Viridiplantae > Streptophyta > Magnoliopsida > Fabales > Fabaceae > Spatholobus > Spatholobus suberectus. Next base: position 86,029,988 of record CM014730.1, on the reverse strand, counting down.
TGTGGTTCGGTCCGGTTCAAGGTTGTCTTCTTTACGATCTTGTGTTGGATGACCCATTAGTTGTGTCAGCGTCTCTCTGTATATGCCTGTGATTTTGTGGCTGTGATATGATATTATTCCGTGGCACTCATTCTCTGTTATTTTTATGATTTGATATGATATTATTGATTATATATGATATTCTGCAACTAGACTCATGCCTAATATATATTGTGATTTTTGTGATTTTATATGATATTATTGATATGTGTGTTGACATTGTTGTGTCTGATATTTGTTACTTTTTTATATTATTTTTGTGGTTTGTTATTTTTCTTTATTATGGAGTTAAAATATGAAACTATTATTGTGTTCGAAGTATTATGTTTCATACATATATGTCATTTATAAGTTTTTTAATATTATTTTATATTAGATAAATTCTTACGAATTTACGAATTAAGTTACTTTCAAGTTTGACAACCTTAATCCAGTTAAATATTTAAACACAGCCTAAAATTGGGCTGAGAACATAGATGGAACAGCTGGTACATGCTATCAAGCTCACATTATTGACCAAAAATCCCGCTTTTGGATTATCCCATTTTATTAGGGAAAAAAACAGTTACAACTCTTATTTCGAAATTTCTATAATCAAAACCTGCGTATTCTGTATGTACGAGACCAAAAAGTAACATAAGTGTACATATCTTCTCCTTATACAACAACTCTAATATACAATTTTTTTTTACCAAAATCAGTCATGGGGGATATATCAAAATCTAGTTGGAGGTTTTTCTTCTAATTTTAGCTGTTGGATTCTTTGACGTAGTCTACGCCGGTGGTCGTGTATCTTCCAAAGGCCATGTCCCAATATCACAGTGGAGTATATGCCGTGTGTGATAATGGGAGCAAGAATATTACCAGCCTGTCATGTAGGCATTCCAAACAAAAAGACAAATTAGTTTCTGCCTTTGAAACCCAAGACAAATAACCAAATAATTTTTAAATAAATAAAATGTAAAGTTAAGGATTACTTGGATCCACTCGAAACCTAGGTAGAGGGCCAGCAGTCCTTCCAGAAGCGGGGAATAGATTTTTTTCATTTGCCGTTTCTCATACCAGGCTGCAAACCAAAAATAGAGTGGTTGAGACTAAGACATCATATGTAGAAAATGCACAAAGTCAGCCTCTTCCATTTTTTTAAAGACCGTCAAAAACCTACTAATTAATGACAGATAGATATTGGAATGAAATTTTATTGGTTTATTCCATCATTTTTTGAATCAAATGGCAATTGATGTTGTTCAAAGACATTTTCTTGATCGAATGCACCATCATTAGTAAATTAACTCAAAATTTTCCCCAAATCTTCTGCTTAGACTTTAGAGAAAGATGAAAAATTATGTTCATGAAAACAACAATAAACATCACAAATGTTAGCACTTGCAACTTTATTATAAGAATAATATAAATCTACTGATGAAGAATTATAACTCGTCTAGAATGTTTACAAATAAGAAAGATGTGAATTGATTCTAATATCCAGCTATAGGTGGAGAAAAGAATTGAACCTTCAAATAGCTTTTTTAAATCTTGACGACCAGAGCGAGATTGTAAAACAGGTGCAACAACATAAGTAGGATCTGAAAGAGAGAGAAAAAAAAAGAGAACGATTAGGATAGGCCATCATTATTCAGGCTAAGAACAAAAAGGGAAAATGTAAAAATGGCAATAGAAAAGGTAACCTTTAGGAGAGGCAGCCATGTAATAGAGAGAACCAGTAAGGACAGCTGTAAGTACCGCTGCAAATGCCTGAGCAAATGGAACAAATGGAGGCAACACCCCGGTCTACATTTTTCCATACAAATCATAAGTTAGTCCCTGGAATGAAACTTTTAGCTTTGAATACTTGTAACACAAAAAGGAAAAGGAATAATGGGTTGTCAAGTGGATGAGGCTCCCACCATTGTGGGGCTTCTTGTTTCTGCGACTAGAAACCATGACTACCATGTTATAAGGCAGCAAACGTATCATTGCACTAAGGCTTACCCTTATAACATAAGAAAGGACAACTAAAAAGATGGTACATGTACATACCAACGATGCCATTCCTTGAACATCTGTAATGAGATTACTGCCTCGTAAAAATATATCAGCCAATGCCCCCTGTAGAATTGCAACAACAAATTATTACGCTCAGATATAGCGTTCCATGCAGAAAACAAGATAATGAAGCCTACAAATTTTTTCTTTTATTTTCACAATGAAGATGTCTTCGTCATAAAACTCTAGTTATTCATCCACTGAAGCATAAGTGTGATTCTTTCATCAATCTCGAGATACAGATAATGGGAGAGAAATGAAAAGGGAAAAGCCAGGTTTTTCTCCATTCTGAATAATCATTAAAAAGAAGATCAAAGCAACACAAGCAAAGTATTTCGATACTTTTCTTCAAAGAATTAGGCGAGTCATATGGTGTGAAATATGATCAGTCAATATAGCTAATTTTTCAAATCGAAATTTCTGAAAACCCAGTGAACTATGGAATGAATTTAGTGATGGACGATTTTATAGAACTGTTATACTACAGTGTTCAAATATAGAATCCACCTACACTTGGTGAACTGTGAAGCTTATTTTTAACAGCTATCAACCATTCAGGTTAGACAGTACAACATCTAATTCATCTGAATTGAACCAACATTTATTCAGAATTATTCATTATAGATGGATCAAACCCAAAATATATAGTTCATTATTACCAATTTAAAGGTTATCCAAAAATTATTTTTCAGACTTCTCGTGGCATATACAATCAAAACCAGAGACAGAAGCTCCTAAACAAACCTGAACAGCAGCCCTGTAGAAGAGCTCCTCTCCAACTGAACTTGCAGCAACCATCAGTATAAACTGTAAAATAAAATCAATTAGATCCTTCTTCATCATTGCACTAGACCGCAAACAATTCAGTATGTCAAAGCAAGCAAGTTCTATCAAATTACCTGCCACGGGGACATCCCATAGAAAAAGCTCCACAGTTCTTCATCCTCTACATCTCTGATGGCCCGGGCATAGGGTGATAGCTTGACAACTTCATCCTATTAATAACCATGTCAGCTCATCAATTTGAAGCTTAACAAAAGAGGAAAGTTTATTTTGACTAAGGCTCAATTCATGTGAACAAAGAAAACTAACAAGTTTCCCCTTTATTAGATATTTTCCCAACAACATATGGGGTTTCAAAAAAGTAGAAACACAAATAAAAAGAACACAACTTTATCATTATCACAGTATAAATGAATGAACAAACTTACATCGAGTATAAACAAAAGTGCCATAATTGGAGGAGCTGCATATCCAAGCCCTTCCAAAATGGCATCTAAGGATAGATGGAAACCCCCGAGAGAGTCAATTCCCGTGATTGAACATATAAAACTCCCCGCAACAGCCATGGCACCGTAAATCCCTGAAACAAGAAATTCATCACATGCCATGCTAGGAAAAGCAAACTGCAACTAACAAAAAATAAAATCCAAATTTCCATTTTCCCGAGTGAAAATTTCATTGATTTGATTCTTTTTGGTACTGCAGTGCCTAGAGCAGACTATTTTACTACACAAGAAAGCAATTGTTATTCTCCATTTCAGTTAAGGAAAGAAAAAGGGAAGCGGAAAAGTTTGACAGTTTAGCTCTGATTAGATTTGAATAGTTTGTGTGCTGTCATAACTCAAATAATCAAACGCACCGATGCCATAACTGAGTCTGACGACAGCACCAATCTTTTCCCAAACGGGAAAGTCAGCGTCGTTTAAACTGCTGCGATTGAATGTGGTCACCTCCATGGCAGGTGTGGTGAACCCGCTCCGAGTCTCCCCATCATCGATACTATCGCCGGTTCGCTCCGCCGAAGCCTTAACGCAACGCACCGAAAGTCTCGGCGCGTCGAAGCACGACAGCTTCTTCTTCTTCCGTGGCTGAAATTCGCATAGCTTGGAGCAGTGAGCAAGTGCAGCCGGAAGCGATGAAGTGGAAGTGGAAGGGGAAGGGGTGAGTCTTAGAGACAGCTCCATTAACGGCTGGTTCAGAAGGAGTGAAGAGAAACAGAACAAGTAGTTTCAGATTTGGCGTTGTTCATTGGTTGCCACCGAGGTTGGTACATGTGACATCTCTTATAATATATCTTTGTGTCTGTCTTTCCCTCACTCTGTGGGCGTATGTGGTGTGGTGAGTCGTGGTGCGTATGAACCGTGAAGAGAGGTTGAGGTAAGCATTCGAAGGTAGAGTGGTCAACTAGGACAGGATTGATGAGAATATCCCAACAACCATTCATTGTCTGCCATGTGGAGATAACGCTGGCAACTATCCAGTTACGTGAAATTCCATGATTTTTTGGTTTTCTATTTAAGGTAAGAGAAAATAAGTCATGAATTAATAGTATAAAACAGTTTTATATTATTATTTAATTATAAATTATTATATATTATAAATTTATTGGCTTTTATAATAATTGTCTTAAAAATTATACCAATTATAAATTTTAATTGATTGACTAATAATACATAACATTTAAACTCAAAGCCCAGAAATAATTTTCGTCTTTCATTTGCGTAGTGGTAAGTGAAAACCTTATTTAAGTTAATACAATTTACCAATTTTACAATCTATGTTGATACGTGAAGCTTTCTCCCAACTCATAAAACTTACCTAATTTCACAATTCACCTGATCGATCGGGATAAGATATTCCAAGATTTCGTGATAAACACATTTTTTTATTGAAATGTTAGAATTGCACTAGTATATAATAATTTTTTTATTTGCCATTGTTGCCACCAGGATCACGGTGGGATGGCAAAGAAATAAAGAATAAAAATAGCAAAGTCACCACTATCGTTTATTAAGGAAAAAAACATATAAAAAAACTCAAAAAAACGGTCTCGAATCAAAAATATGATTCAGATGTCGTGTACGTGTAGGAAAGGTGTTAGCATCTTACAACGTTCGTCATAAAAACGGTTACCCCTAATTAAATACGCAAAATTATATAGCTTTTAAAATACTTATTTTGTCCCTAAAAACATTATTTATTTACAAATTTATTATTTATGTATCAAAAGAAATTTATTTAAGAAGAGAATATTTTATTTTAAAGAAGAGATTAATTTTTATTATTTTTTCAGATCGACAAGAGTGGATCCCTGCTCTTACGTATCCTCCAATACAATGAAGAATCAGATTCACGTAATTCTTTGTAAAAAAAAAATTGAATTAATAATTGAATTATTAATTATTAAACTTAACATCACCAAATTGTCCAACTCAGATGTGTCAAGTTAAACGAATGACCAAATAAGAAGTACTTTCAAAGTGATCATTTTAAATTTTATTACTTATGTATTTCATACTTTTTATAAATGCTATTTTATGTTTTTATTTAAAGATAAGCTCGATTTAAAAATGACGGAAACATAGCCTACACTAATCACTAGGCCCATCACCCAAAATAAAGAAAGGCAACGAAACCGGAAAGAAGTGGGCCAAGTACCCAACCAGCCCATCAATGAAAAAGAGGGTTAAAAGAAAGCAGAAGACGAAAAGGGGCTCCAGCTCCCCACTCTATTCATTCGAAGAACATCTTCGCGCTCACAAGGATGCCAGGGTTATTGTGATAATTTCGTGGAGGGACAATTTTGGCTTTGTGGCAAGATTTGGATTTGGGCGTGAGGATTAGAATGGATATCTAGTGTGGTGCGTACTGGATTTTGCGCTTATTGATTATTATAAATTTATTTATTTATTTTTGCGTGTGGATTGAAACACTGTTGGGAAAATTTTTAGTGAAGTGTGTGCAGAATTTGTGGAATGAAATGAAATGCTATGAGTGAATGTGAACATGAAATGCGAATGCTGGTGTATATTGAGTGATGTGCGGATGTTCTGTTTATATGATTAAATGAATTTGTTACATTGAAAGGGTGTTATAATGCTCAAACCAGTGTATGTAACTGTGTATGTGAGACAGAAAATGTCAAATGCAAATGATGTGGATGTGTGTGCTGTGGGTGCAAAGAAAAGTGTGAGAAGAAAATATGTGTTACTGCATGTGATTGAAAGTGTGCGAGTGTGTGAAGTGCAGTGGTTGAATGCATAAGTGTGTGTGCAAAAGTGTGATATTATGCAGGTGTGTATAGATTGTGAAAAGAAATATGATGCTATACATGATACGTGTGCTATATGTATTGAATGGGTGATGGAATGTGCACTTGTGGCTGTGAGGACGTATGGATGGCATATGCAGGAGATGTATTTGTGCTCGTGACATTAGAATGCAGATATGTGTGTGAAGGGTGACAACCCGTTTTAGTGTGTATGTTGGGTATCTTGCTGTATGTGAGAGTATGAAGTCATGTGAGTGAATGGAGAATGAATGCGTGATTGATCAAAGGTGAGGTCAAAATGTAAAGTAAAAATGTTGTTGGTGTTTATGTGCAAAAGAATAGTGAAAACATGCTGTGTGTTGAGATTCCAACATGTGGAATGCTCCATGGATATGGTTAGTACCCATCACAGTGAATTTAAGACATAAGAAATGCAAACAGCACAAGAACCGAGAACAGAGTATCAAAAACGCGTAGGTATTAGTAAGCTAAAAAGCTTCAATCTCCTTGGCATACATGAAACTTATGAATCTGAAGACAAGAGACAGGCACCAACGCTCGTAAACGAGACTTAGGCACTGAAACAAACAATTGGTTTCTTATTCATTCATTTTATTTTAAAGCAAAAGAAAGAAACAGCAACCAAAATTATAAAAGAAAGAACCCAAACATGCTTTATTACAAGACGCAAGAGGCACAAACTGAATAATAAAAACTACATTGTAATAGCAAAAGAAAAGAATAAGGAGTTATACTTTCACGTTTTCACTGATGTATAGTGACAGTAGCTTTTCTGAGTTTTTTTTAGCAGCGTAACAGTATGCCCAAGAGACAAAAAAGTGTGTAAAAGAGACACCCTAAACATCTATTTATAGGACAGGAGGGAATTTTGACAGAAGAAAAAGATGTCACCTTTAGAGGGACACGTTGCCCTAAAGGTTTCACCTTTGATTCAGATTTCAACCTTCCAAATTTTTAATTTTTTATTATTATTTTTTTTTAAACCTTGGATAAAAATGCTCCCAATCCTTCTAGAAGATTATTCTTTCTCTCCACGTTCCAGCACTTTCTTTTGCCCTTTATCATTTTTTTCAACACATGGGCTCCTCTTTTTTGTTGGATGTGGGCCATTTCCTGCAAGCCCAAAAAGCTTCCTTTTATTGACTTATCCTTCTTTATCTTTTTTCCTCTTTTTATTATGGTTGATAAAATTCAATTTTGTTATTTTCATGTATCGGATAAAATTTGGTGTTCACAACCATATTATAAATGTAAAGTATTTACTGACTTTGTCGATGACTGATATTTATCGATAAACCTGGTTAACCACCTTTTGGTGAAGACTTTTCTCTTAACCATATTTTCTCCATCTACAAAACTCAAATTCGAGATTTTTTTTAAGGATTTCAAGTTCAATTTCATTCGAAACAACATAATGTTGATATTAAAAAATATAATTAAAATGAGACATACTAATAATTGACATAGCTAAGAAATTTACATTTAATGAGGAAAAATCTAGAAAAAAAAATCTTTAAAAGCAAAGCAAAATAAATTCCTATTTTTGTACCGTTATTGGGTGTGTATTACTTCAAATCTTCAGTTGTTTTTTTAATAGGCAAGAAATAGATCGAAAAGAAATATGTAAGAAATAAGTTAAGAAGTGAAAAATAAATAAGAAATAATTTGAAATTTTAGGTTGTTTGGTATGAGAGAAATAGATGAGAAATAGATAAGAAATAGGAGAGAGATAGATAAGTGAATGAAAGTAAGTGAGAAATAGAGTGAAAATAAGTAGTGGGAGCCACAAAAAAATTTAAAAACTTCTCATTTATTTCTACTCAACCAAACCACCTAAATTTTTAAAAATTCAAAATTTCTTCTCCTCTCCACTCAACCAAACAAAGCATTAGTTACATTTTTAATAGCAACAATGAGGTAATTCATACGTAATAGTTCATAATATTAATAGATAAATTTAAGAGTTTAATGGGTATGAATTATCAGTGTAAAAGTTTTTACACTATCAACTACTTAAAAATCATTATTATTATAACTTTTAAGGTAATTATTATTAAAATCAACAAACTTATCATATATAATGGTTAATGATTGGATGATAGTATAAAAAAATTTACACTATTAATTCATATCCTATTTTCTTTATATTTAATTCCGTGCTCACCTAATAATTTTTCTATAAATATATTCATCAATCATTCCATCTTGTCTTTTTCTTATTTGGGCTTACTACCACAAACCATAAAAGTTAGAACATGTGTTCGAACTTCAACATGACAAGTTGTTTGGCTCAACTATTAACCAGGTATGTTTTAGATTTTTTTGGTTAAATACGTTTTTAGCTCATGTAAATGGAGTAATGTTTGTTTTTGGTCTTTGAAAAATAAGTTTTCTTCTGGTCCCTTATTTATAAAAATATGTTATATGTAGTCTTTATTTTCATAAATAAGATATTAAAAGATGATAATTTTTTTTGTAAAAGGCAAGGACTACATCTAACATATTTCTATAAATGAGTTGTCAAAAAGAGATCATTTATTTTTAAAAAATAAAAATGAATATTTTTCTAATTACATAAACTAAAAACATATTTAATCCTTACTTTTTCTAAGTTGTAGGAAAAAATATTTGTGAGGTTTGCAAATTATATGTTAGGTGTATTTAAAAAAAAAACAAAGCTTTTGTTGAGATGAAAGAAAACTTTCAATTTCTTTTTAGAATACACCTAAATTATAACGGATTCTATAGTGGACCAGCATGATAGATAGTCCACCATGCACCACACTTTTTAGTTCTTGGATTAATCCATATGTATGTATATATACATATGTATATGTGTATGTATGTATATTTACATATATGTATGTGTATATACACACACATATGTCTGTGTGTTAGGGGTATTCATAGGTTCGGATCAACCCAACGATCCAAACTGAACCAATTAAATTGGTTCGGGTTTTTTAAGTTAATCGAATCTAACCTAAACCGAACCAATGAAACCCAAACCAAACCGAACTAGTTTTTTTTTAATATTTTACGTTTTTGCCCTTCTAAACTTCACTTGTTTTTACTCTTAATATGTTGTTTAAACTCTTAATGATAGGATTATGTGTCAAAATTTTTTTTGACAAAATCATATATATATATATATATTTAAAAACAAATCTTTGCACATTTTTTATAGGATGGACCCGAATTGAACCTACCTGTTCTTAATTGGGTTGATTTGGTTCAGGTTGTGCAAAAAAGATAGAAAAAACTGAACTAATAAAAAATTAGTGGTTTGAATTTTACTTTCTGCCAAACCTGACTTGTGAACAACCCTTGTGTGGAGGAGGGGGGGGGAGGGATCAAGTTACTGTAAGTGTAACTCTTGATTGAGTTACTTCACTCAATAACTCTTGATATATACATTAAATTTCAACGATTCAACTGTTAAATTAAAAGATTTTACTAAGTAGATCAAGTATACAAATTTTTATAAAGTTTGAGAATTACTTAATACTTCATTAACTAAATTCAAATTAATGTATAATATAATTTTCTAAATTATAAGTAAATGTCGACAATAAAATTAACTAGTTACAAATTATAAGTAAATGTTGATTACAAGATCACATATATAATATATTGAAAAGATAAATATTGGTGATTATTATAATATTGAAGATCTTAATTTATTTTTAAAAAGAAAGATATTGTAAAAAGTACAAACAAAAGATAAGAGTTCAATTTATATGTATTGTTAGTGTAAAATATTTTTACATATATATCCAATAAGAATTTAACATATCGCAACATCATGTTAATGAATAGCATAATCAAATTTTATGAGACATCTATGCAAAAAAGTTTTGTACTAACATTATATATAAATTAAATTTTAAAAATAATTCATACTCCAATAAAAATATTAAATTATATAAAGATTATATTCTTTTTCAAATGCATGCATTGCTTCTAACACCTTATTGGCAACGCTTATACTTATTGTTATTGCTTAATGTAATTTTTTTAATTCAGATTTTACTTGATTTAACTATATTAAAGAATAGAGATCGAATGAATTTGTCTTTTTATTTATTGATAGTGAAATGTTAGAAATACTTAATTATCAAACTTTGGTCAATATTTCATGGTTGATAAAAATATAAAATGAGTTTTGATAAATTATATTAAATTACATATTCAATATAAATTTCACTTAAAATCTTAGAATTTTTTTGCCACGACTTAACACTTAATGAAGGTGCGGATACGGGTATATAGGTACCCAATAAGTACGGAAATGAGGATTAAAGTTGTTACTCACACGAGTTTGGGACTGGATACTGATTTTTTTTCAAACACAAGTATGCTGGAAAGATAAACTCCAATCCAATGTAGAGAAATGACGAATGCGATTCATAATGGTTATTCTAATTTATATAAAGAGAGAAAATTTGTAATAATTACTTTTTATAATAATATATTTTTTCTATTCCCCAAAAAACAACTTTTTAAATATATTTATTATTAGGAAAATTTTTATATATAAAAACATGTTATAATTAACAATTATAACATTCAGTAGTATTATTTAAGTTAATAATATATTACATTTAATATTAACTAATTTTAAAGATGAATTTTATTTTATCTTTTTGGGTGTCTAAATCCAATAATTCATTCAATGACTTGTGACCAATTTCAAAGTCAAATCTTTTATTAATTGAGAATGATTGACTCATTTATTTTAACTTAAATTTTGAAAAATAATCACTTTTTTTTTCATTTAAATTTGTTCTTAAAAAAATTAGAAAGTGTGATTATTCCTCCAAATAATCTGAATTAAAAATGCATATATTTTTTTGAAAACATGTTATCTTTAAAAATATTTAATAAAAATTATAATTTATTATAAATTATTTTCATTACAAGAGAGTAGTGATAATATAAAAAATATAATCGTAAATAAAAATACGTTGGAAGCAATAGATATAAAGTATAACCATGTTAATATTATTATAATTAAAAATATAAAAATTCACTTTTCATTTATTTCAATATTTTTCACACATAAATTTTAAAATAAATTTATAATATCATGCCATTTGAATTTTATAATTATTCTATTTTTTAGTGGCACATGTAATAATTGTTAATTAATTATTTTCAAACCATATTGTTTTTTGGTAGAGAACATAGATATCTTTTGTGGGAAGTAATCTTGCTTGAATTTAGTAAGACCATTATATGTGACAAAATTCTTCTTTAAAGTTTTTAATGTAACTATATACTTAGGGCTCGAATTCAAAATCATTGATTAAGTTGAAATAAATATGTATCAGTTGATCCATGCAATCAGTGGTATGTTGTTTTATTTATTATATATAATAATAATATGACTTAATTTACTTAATATATAAAAGGGTTTTTTAAGTTTATAATATTTATTATTTTGATTTTTCATTTAAATATTTGAAGTAAATAAAATTTAATTTACTACAAATAAATGCATAAAATAAAAGTGAAGTAAATAAATAATGTTTAGAATAAATTATTAATATGCAATAAAAGTTTAAATAATTTTAAAGTTATATTAAATGCATTTGGATTTTGTTACCTTAAAGGTTTTAGGAAATTTAATAATTAAAAATAAGAACATTTTTAAGATATATTTATTTTTTAAAAATATTTTATAATAGTTATTTTAAATAATAAATAAAATTCTAAAATCACATGTGTTAAAATAATACATATTTGATGTTTTTATTTTAAAACATTCTAATAATTTTTTATTATAAATAATAATAAAATTAATAAATTTTTAATATATATTTTTAGATATGAAATTTGTAATAATCACTTTTTATAATAATAAATACTTAAATATATTTCTTAACATGAAAATTCATTCATCTATAAAATACATTATAATGAAAGAATGGAATATTTAATATTAATATTTAGGTTAATTATATTAATAATTATAACATTTGGTAGTATTATTTAAGTTAATAATATACTACATTTAATATAAATGTAAAATCAATTTTACACATACATGCTTACATGCACATGCATACACATATATAAATAAATAGATAGATAGATATTAAAAAATAATAATATATTTAAATAACTTTTATGTCCACATATTGCCAGCTTATTATCCACTTATTTTTTCTCATCTTTGTACATCTAATATGATTTAGTTTAGCTTATTATCGTTATATTTAAGTTCTCTATCTTAACAAACACCTTCAAAGTTATTATATCATATATGAATGGATATTGACTTAATTGTACTTTTTTTTCTCTAAAATTACACAAGTTTTGCAAATTTTGTTCCTAATTAACAAAATATCGTGAATTTTGTCCCGACATATTTAAATCATCACAATTAAAACAATTTTGTAGTGATTATTCCTTTAATCCGCAACAATTAAAACAATTCGCAACATTTTGTAAATGGGGGACAAAATTTGCAATAAAATAAAATAAACAATGGACAAACAAAATTTGCAAGATTGTGTAACTTTAAATTGATATCAACATTATATTATTTTTAAATTGATAAACCTTTGTAAAAAATAGATTTTAAAAAATATGATATGTACAATATAATGTATGATTTATTTTAGTTTAATGGAGAATTTTGTAATTAATTTCACTAATTAATTAATTAATTTTATGATTAATTTAGTTAATTATTTAATTAAGTTTCTGTTTATAAAAACTAAATTCATTAAAAATTATAATTAAATCATTTTAAATTGCATTAAAATGCATTTGCATTCTGTTACTTGAAAATGTTTTCAATTATAATAATTAAAAATATGAATATTTTCAATATTACTATTTAAATTTAAAATACTTTAGAATAGTTTATTTCCAATAATAATTAAAATTATGAATTTAGAAATAAAATATTATTTATTAATTTATATGTATTACAATGTTATGTATTTGAAATTTTATTTAAAAATATGCTTGTAAATTTAATTTATTCTAAATAACAATTAAAGTAATAACACTTTTAGTATATATTTTAGGGTATGAAAATTGTAATGATTCTTTTTTTATAATAATAAGCTTTTAAATATGTATTGATTAACATGAAAATTCATATATTTATGAAATATATTATAATTAATGATGCAATATTTAATAATATTATTTAAATCAATTATGTATTATATTTGTGAGGGTAGAATCTTTTTTCTTTTATTAAAACTTCATTTCCTAACTTCACGGTAAAACAAATAAATTGAAAATCTACTTTAGATTTTCCCTACATAATAAAAAATTAGTGAATCACCAATTTAGTCATTGAAATTATAATATTCAATCATATTGGTGCCTAAAATTAATAACGTGGTTAAATGGTCATTGAAATTGTACATTATCAATCAATTTAATCACCAAAATTGTAATGAACGGTCAAATTGGTTCCTAAAAGAATAAAATGGTAAAATGGTCCCAGAAAATTTAAATTATCAATCAAATTTAATTCTTAATTGTAATGATCAGTCAAATTGTCCCTAAAATTAAAAAGACTTACACTTTTTGCCCAACTTTCAAAATTTTGCAAATTATGCCCTTAAGGTTTTTTTTCTTTTCACATATTCACCTTAAACTTACATAATTTCGTGAATTTTATCCTTAGTTAACTATCCAAAATTTTGCTCTCTACTTTTTAAATTTTTGCACATTTTGCCTCTAAAGTACAATTAAACATTTAGAAAATGGTAAAAATGTTAAAAGTAAAATTTGAACCCTTGACCTCTTCCTTCTCCATTGCCACCAAAGCTACTAAATTATTTGACTTATTTAGTTTATGTTAAAAAATATATTATATATAACATTACTGGATTTGTTAATTGCATTTTTTTATCTCCTAAGTGTATGTTTATATTCGTATAAGAAATATTAAAAGTTAAAATGATAATTTTATTTATTAAATATTTTTATTTTAATTATACAAATTTATTTATTTAATTATATTAAATTATTTATTACTTATAAGTTATTTATACGTCTTTCATCCTTTTATTTGTAGGGTAGTCATTCAGAAATAAAAATATTTAATAAATAAATTTATGAGACACTGTATAATTTAACTAATAAATACTTTTATATATTCAATAAATAAATTTGTATAATTAAAAAATATTTAATAAATAAATTTATCATGTTAACTTTTAATATTTTTCCTACAATAAATATAAACATGTAGTTGGGAAATTAAGAATGTAATTAACAAGTGCAGTAAATGGTATATATAATATATTGTTTACATATAAACTAAAAAAGTTAAATGAGTTAGTTATTTTGGTGGTTGTAAAGAAAGAAGGGGTCAAGATTCAAATCTCACCTTTAATACTTTTACTATTTTTTAATGCTTTAATTGCATTGTCACATCAAAGTCAACTAATGATAACGGATGGTCAACTAACATTAAGACAAAATTATGTAAATTTAGGGTCAAAATATTAAAAAAAAACCTTTAGGGGCATAATTTGCAAAATTTTAAAAGTTAGACAAAAAATACAATTAAATCCTTTTAATTCGATGGACTAATTTGACCATTCATTACAATTTAAGAAACTAAATTAATTGACAATGCACAATTTTAGGACTATATATTTTTTCATTTTATTAATTTTTGAGACCAATTTGACTATCTATTACAATTTTAGTGACTAAATTGATTAATAAGTTATAATTCAAGGATCATTTTTCCACTTTATTAATTTTAAGGAACCAATTTGATCATCTATTACAATTTCAGAGACTAAATTGATTATTCACTCAATAAAAAATTGTAAAGAGAATGTTGAGAAGATCGATACTAGCATTTATTTGTACTTATTTTAGTTTATTCATAAAACAGAACAAAATTTTATATTTATATAATTAAAATTCATAACAAATAATTTAAAATATATTAATTATATTTTAAATTTACAATAAATAATATAAATTATGATATATTTTTTTTAATTATTCAAAAATTCTTTTACAAAATTCTGAATTTCAATTTAAAAATAGAGATAAAAGAGGTTGGATTAAAAGGAATGGTAGGTTAACAAGATTAAATATGTAGATAAAGATAAAATAATGATAAATTGAGATGGTTGAGTGATTTTTTTTTGGCTAATTACAAGAATAGTGTGCAAAATACACACTCAAAAGACAGAATAAAAATATTAGAATGTCTAATTGGGATAAAGAGAGTGAGAGTCTCGTTTTACAAATTGTATATTTTAATTTATAATAGAAGAGTAGATATGCTCAAACAAATAACGTATTTTTTTTAATGAGAATACACAATTTGAGAGTAAGACTCACTTTTTGTACTCTCTCAAATAGACTTTCTTAATATTTTTTTTCCTTTGCATATGCATTTTACACACTATTTTGACAACTAGCCAATTTTTTTTTCAAACATCTCAAATTATTATCTTGTTTATCTTTGTCTGTATACTTGATTTTCATAATCGCTTATCTCTTTCATTCTATATTTGTTTATCTCCATCTCTAGATTGAATTAAAAAAAAAAATTAAAATGATTTTTAATAGTTAAAAATGACCTTATATCATAATAATTAAAATTGTTGATTGTAAATATATAATATAATTTATGTGTTCAAATATATTTATTTATTATAAATTTCAATTATAATATAATTTATATACTCAAATATTTATTTGTTATAAATTTTCATTATATAAAAATAAACACTTATCTTATGAAAATTATAGATTGAAAAACTAGTTATAAAAAGTAGTGAAAATAATAATAAAAATATCATAAGTCTTTTTATATTTTTAAAAAAATATAAAATAAGGTGATATTTTTATAATTAAAAAATAAAAACATTTTCCTTAAAATAAATAGGTATAAAATTAAACAAAAAGAATAAACATCAATTTCAATTCTTAAAAAAAATTTAACCTATTTTATTTTTTTAGAAAAAAAAACCAAGTAATTTTTCAACGTCATAAATGTGAGATACTTTAATATTTAGTAACATTTTTTAAAAATTTTTAGAGCATGCTTTTTTTTTTCCCATAAAAATTCTTTTTATGGGGCAATTCTATTCAAGATACACAGAGAATATATAAACAACTCTCTTAATAGAGATTTGATTTTTAGTACATGATTAGTTTCTAAAAAAATAAATCATGTATTAATTTAGTCCTTTGAGAAAATGATTAGAAACCTGAATTAATCTGTTAAAATACCACTCAGTTTAATTTTTTTTTTTTTTTCAGAAATCAAAGTTCAGTGGAGTAATCTTTTCTAATGCAGAGAATTGCCACGTGGGAGAAAGGAATCCACATGTCCAAGGCTTAAAAGGGAATTAAACTGAGTGTGGGTGGTGTAAATATGGAAAGTATAGCCAAGGCATAGGTTTTGTGCTTAAGCTCATCCACTATGATGCCGTGTGATTGTGAGTATGACTATGTCTCTCACAGCGCAATGTGCTCCGCTTCGTGTCTTCCTGTTGTTGATCTGTTAATGTCACTGGGAATGGGGAAGAAGGAAAGGTTTAGGAATTTGAAAGACCTCTATGATACTAGTCAGCAGTTGCAACCAACCCAGGCATGCACTTCCATTCTTGTTCTCTTTCCATTTTATTATGTTGCTTTTGCGTCATCCGTGTCTTAATTTTATAATTCTTTATTATGCTACTTAATCATTGCTCTGCGTTTCAGTATTGTTCTTTTCCCTGAAATTTTTGGTTTTGTGGTATTGAAGTTTTTTCCCCCTTTGTTTTCTTTCTATTATTAATTTCATTTTTGAAGGAAAAAAAGAGAGAAAGAAATGTTGCAATGTCGAGTTGTTTTTGTGGGGGGAGGGGTTTACAATTTAATCATATGATCATGACATTGCTTCACCTTTAATCATATGGTTGTTAAGGGAAGCGCAATTCTCAAATATACAGGAAGGTGCATCTTTACATTTTAAGGTTTGGGCGTACATAGAAGTTCTCTGTCTACTATAATACATCAGTGTTTTTTATCTGCTCATCTATATCATGATAGTAGAACTTTCATACCTTTTTCCTTCTAGTGTTCCTCATTAACCATTTAGTTTAATTAAATTACCCTGAATTACTTACACTCTTACATAAAATTTTCACTCATTTATTTGCAATTCAAGTTGAAATTTGAAATTAAATTATATATGTTGTGCTATATTTGTGCTTTGCATCAATGTATCTGCATAGCACCTATTTGATACTTTTTGCCAAATGTTTATTTATTATTTGTTTGGTTTCAATGGAATAATGAGAGGTTTTCCAAACACAGTACTGAAAATCAAGGAGATGGATCTTTTTCCTTAAGTATGGCGACTAGAAACTGTGTTTAGTTTGAATATGAGAAGTCCAAGGAAGCTTTTTTGTTCTAGCAAACAATGCATCTACCTGTTTAATAATTTCAAACTTGTCAAAACCACTATATTGTTTTATTATTTCAACAATGGAATTTGGTGGTTGGGAATAAGAAGAACAACTTCCCTGCCACTTTAAGTTAGAAACAGCTAATTGTTATTGAATTTATTTATTTATTTATTTTTTAAAAAACACATTTTGCAATTGTTTAGACCCCCCTCCTTGGTATCATTAATATTTTTCAAGCTTTGCTGCAATATCGGTTTAAGATAAATCTATGAAACTAGAAAATAAGGTATTGTATCATTAAATATAACTCACATATGTTACAACAACAACAAAACTAAATATAACTCACATATGTTAAATACAACAACAAACCTTATCGTTAAATAAGATTTTGGATCATACAATGCCATTGGGTTTGGTTAATACTACATACATAGGGATATTATTCATGATAAGATCTTTCTTAACTATTTCTTTCAATGTCTTTTTTGGTCTCCCTTTACCTCTTTTCTTAGGACTAAAAGCTAATAACTTGCATATGTTGGTTTCCAAAAAATGTTTAATTTTTTTTTCGTTTATACAAATTTGGAATACGTAGTAGGAGGTGTCCTATTCCTTTCCATTATGATATAACTGCTCTTCCTTCTAATAGTGAGATTTTTGGCCTTGGATCAACAGGATGAAGCATACATCATGCTCTTTTCAACCATTGGGTTTCAGTAGAGCTGTCAAATTGAGCGGGCCGGGGACCCACCCAGGCCATTACTCTTTAGCAGGCTAGACTGATTTGTGTCCGGGCCTCTCTTTTTTTTCCCAACCCAGCCCTATGTGAGCCACCGGGCCAATTTGGCCTGAATTTTTTTCGGACCTATTAACGTTGTTATCTATTTTAATTATTATTTTTTTTGCTAAAAATTATATAAAATTAAATTATTTAAATCATTTAAATATTTAAAATTAAATTCTACATACTTTCTAGCATAAACAAATATTTTTATTCATATATAATTAACTTAATTACTCAATATTCTCATTAAAAATATATTTTTAAGCAGATTTTATTTACAAAATGAAATACCCATGTTAGTCTTTTTTTTTTATAAACGTGTGTGATCCTTTCTTTTTTAATTTTTTAAGTATATTAATATTTTTTATTTAATATATATATATAAACGTTGCAGACCCTCACGGTGGAGACCCTTTCTCCCACGGTTATATATATATATCGGGCCAGCCTGGCTAGGGTCCAGTTGGCCCGTGGGGCCAGACAGGTCGGGCCGAAACGGCCAATTTCTTTTGGACTGTCTTTTTTTGAGCCCAACTCATCCCTTTTTGCAGGCTAAGCGGGCCGGCCCATCAGGCCAAGCCCATTTTGACAGCTCTAGGTTTCAGCAATTTATGCATTTTCAATTATATTGTGCATATGAACTTTGAAATAAATAATTGGAGCGTATTTTTATATAGCGTTCTTAATCACATTGCATTGTTGCAATTAATATAATCTTGAACCTGCATTGATTTCTGAACTAATGATATGCTTAAAAGAATTTATTTTAGATTCTAAATGATATTTTACTTTTGAAGGTCTCAACTGTTTTATTTACTTATATTACAAATGATAATGATATCCGCATCGCTATTGGTTATATTTTAGTCGTGTACTTTCTGCTCCTATATATACATTGAATATACGATTTCATTGCTGGCTCCAACAAGGATTTGTTTTGTTGTTTTTTTTTTGGTAATTTTTCTAATTTTTCTTATTTTCTTTACTCAATTACGGTTTCCCTTCTTTGCAGCCTTTTAATTTTGGAATGAAAGAAACGTCCATTGCATGTAGTCATCGCATCACACGTTGCTCATTAGACGCGTATTTTCACCGAGTGCCAGCAATATCGAGTGTAGGGATTGGTCACTTTACTAATAAAACCCCTAAGGAGAAGAGAGTCAGTCGGTGCCCTTCTAATGACGGCGTTCTGGTCTTTCCTTCGTTGAGTAGTGCAGGTGACTGTAGGCAGCACACAAGCAGTAAGGCAAGTAATATCTTTATTTTTTCTTGCAGTCACGACTGATCCTCAGAAAATCCATCAAGTCAAGCTGCTTTTAGGGATTCAAGTCCTTGCAAGGTCAATGAATTGTTTTTGAACATCAGAAAGATCCAGCCTGCCAGATATTCTTGAATCAGCAGGAGAAGCACAAAGAAGTAGAAATCCTAGGTGATAACATTGCATCCATCAGAAGATTAGACAGCAGAAACGTGGCATTAAGTAATCATAATGGTGGCCTTGATAGGTAGAATTCATCTTGCACTTTGCCTTCAAATATTTTTTCATTAATAGATTTTCTACAGTTATGCTATCTCAGCAAAGGTGCATAATTTATAATTTTTTTACTGTAATAGATTTCCTTTTGCAATTTTTTGATATTTTGTTGTTGAACCCCCTCCCCCTCTTTTTCAGGGAGACCATTTTGAGTACTCGAGTGAACAAGTGGAGTCAACACGAGCAAGAGCACCAATATCTGGGTTAGATAGTTGGTTAGATGGTATTTACAGCTATGCTACATTTTGGGGAGGTGATACTCATTTAAATTGTTTCAAAATTGAAACTCATTTACCACACAAGAATCATCTCCTGGAGTCTATTGCTGTGATTAAGAACACCAATATGCAAGAATCTCAGCAATTGCAGTTAGGAAACCAAAGGGATGTCTCAGACTTGATGGATGATGAGGTATCAAGTTTTTCCTTTTCAATACATTTTGAGTTTTATGCTAGTAATTGTAAATTTTTGGATTAGGCTTATCTATGTTGTCAATCTGCTAAAACTAAAAGTATTGTCCAAATTAAAATCACATAAAGAGATTTAAGGAACCACAAATTATAATGGTAATTTTGCTTGAATCATAAAATTTAGCTTTCATAGTGCTATATTTTTGCAAATTTGCATACATTAAATGCCTAATCGGCCGTAAAAATATGGTCAATTGAAAGGCATTCTTGATGAAAAAAGGATAAAATGTGTTATAGGTCCCTTAATTTTTGGTCAAAGTTGGTCTTAATCCCTATACTTTAAAAACTATGAGTTTTGTCCTCGTATTTTTAATAATTTGGGAATTTCATCCCTCTTTCTAAAACTTAGAATATTAGGGTGAGACATAAAATTAAGCAACCATAAAAAATATGAGGATGAAAATAATCGTTTTTAAAGTACAGGGACTAAGACCAATATCGACCAAAAATTGAGGGATCTAAAACACATTTTACCAAAAAAAAAATGGATAAAATCACCTTAATTTGCCTGCAATATCTCTTTGTTGATTGACGTCCTCCAATGATTTCCTAAAAGTGTTACACATTAACATGAAGATTCTAGGTAACCCGATCTGGTCTAAGTGATTGTAAAAATCAATTAAAAACAAGGATGACTCATTTTAAGACTTTGATCACTGAAACCCAACAAATCTATGTTGACAGAAAATATAATAAGAAGAGCATGAAATGATATTATCCACCAAGTTGCTTTGTGAAAGAGTTAGTGAGGAGGGCCTTAAGTAATCTATTTTCATATAACTAGTTAAAACCTACACTAATATTTGGGTCCCATATTGTCGTTCGTTTCCAGATTCAGGACAAATCTAAATCTTATTTTGCATGTGGCTACCATGTATTTTTTGCTATTTCTTTTAATTGAATGTTGGAAAAGAAACTGGGTTAATTTCAACATTTCCAATCTTTTGATGCTTTGCATCAAGAAACTTCTTTATGTGGATTGTAAGCTAATAATAGTTAGATTTTGAAGTTTTTAAAGATAAAAGGACTATATCCAAAATGAGTGGGGTGGGTTGGGTGGTGCTTGGAGAAATAGATTGATTGATGCATTTTGAAGGAAAAAAGGGGAAGTAAAATGAGATATACCAGAGCCATATTTTCGTGGTTTACTAAATATGTTTGGTACTAGATAACCAAGTGTTTCAATTATAGACATCTCTTATGGTTTTAAAACCTATTTTTATGTTCCCACTGAAGAATCATAAGTATAAAAAGTTTGGAATAAACTTGCAATGTATTTTGAACTATTTTGCTATTTTTTTTCGCTTAAGTAGAAATAAGATGGAATATATGTCTAGCAAGAAGAGCAACAACCCTAGTGTAGGGGTAAAACATGAATAACATACTTTACCACAAGTCATATGTAGAAAAACTAGAGTTAGATGGAGACCAAGAAAAACTATAGATGAAACAATTGAGAAGGTTAATGCGTTGTTTATAAACACTATTCATGACAGAACCTTATGGCATCGTTTAATACATCATATACATGTAATAGACCCACCTAGTGGGTAAAGGCTTGATTGTTGCTGTTGCTGTTGCTGTCTGCTACTTTTAATAATCAGATTTAGTTGTTCTGTTGCAATTTTTTCTCTTTAGACACACCCCTCCACAAAAAATAAATAAATAAATAAATAATGCAAGCCTGCTTTGCTATTTTTTGTGTTTTAAATGCTATCCTATTGGGCATTCTTTGGATCTTTTGATTTTCCACCGATCTATCTCCCTCTCTATCTATAGAATTCAGGACTCAGATTGCATGTTCCCATACAATTCACGTTAATATTATCAATGGTTCTTTATTTTTCTTCTGCATTTCTCTACTTTTAGTCCCCCCTCACCCCCTTCAAAAAAAAGAAAAAATCAGTTCTATCTAACATCTTGTTTCTGGATATTTTATTTCTCTCTTGGCTTCTATGTGATAACAGGTTAGAGTTTGTGATACGTGTGGGAGTGTAGGGTTGGACTCCAAACTCATTGTTTGTCACAAGTGCCATGATGGTGCAGAGCACATGTAAATATTTCAATCTCTTATGTGTTCTTATAATTTTTTTTTAATGATTTGCATGTCTATGTAGTCCTTTTTTTCTTGTTTTCTGAGGAAGTAAAATTATTATGTTCTGTTTCTCATTCATCAACCAGTTATTGTATGCGTGTTGATGAGATGTCAGAACTAACAGCAAATAAAGAACTTCGTAAAGATTGGATATGTCAAGAGTGCATGTTGAGGGAAGGTACTAACAAATTAGTGCAAGATGAAGTTGAAGTGGCTGCAAGCAGAAAGAAGGGGCATCTCTCTGAAAGTTCAACAAATTGTGAATCTAGTAAAGGTTCAAAATTAAAATCTAGATCTTCTTGTCCTGGAACAAGTGGGGAAATTGGTGCTCAGTTATCAGTAAAGAGAGACAGAGTCTCTATTAAAAAGCTTAAAATAAAATCAGTAAATGAAATTGTTTATTCTGTCCCTGAAAGATCTAGTGGTGAAACATTACTTTCTGGACCCAGTTTTTGTAATATTGATGCTGTTGAAAGTTCTGGACAATTGGATTATAGATTACAAGCAAGCAATCACAACACTCATGAAGACCCAAACTGTTCAAATGGAAAGATGAAAAATGAGAGCCAGCAAGGTGAACAACCCACAAAAGCTGCTACAGCCAGGAGCATGTATCAATTATGCACCGATCTTGCTTATGATGAAAGGACCCACTTGAGAGACTTGGTCCAGGTTGAGGCAGCAATTCTTTCAGAGAGAGTTATCGTCCCAGAGGCTAATCACACATGGCTGTATGACTCATTTTCTTTGTTTACAGTTTAACTGTTCAACTTGTTTTGCTTTAAGGGTGTACAAATTTGAAATTTCTTGTGTGTTTGTGATTATTCCTGCAGAGGCAAGTTTCAGATACACAGCAATGAGGGGATTGGAAGGACTTGGGATGGGATTCAAGCTCACTTATCAAATTGTACATCACATAAAGTTCTTGAAGTGGTGGATAGGCTTCCTAAGATTATTATACTGGAGGAACTACCTCGCTTGAGGATTTGGCCACCTCAATTTATGGGAAGTCAAGTCACTGAAGAAAATATTGCTCTCTACTTTTTCGCTCATGAACAAGATAGGTTTGTTAGGCATTTCTTTTGTAACTAACAAGCTTGGTTTTATACTGTCTACTCATATGCATGTCTTTTCGCAGCTATAGATGTTATGAACAATTGGTGGATTACATGATCGAGCATGATTTGGCTCTGAAAGGAAATTTGGATGGGGTTGAGCTTTTAATTTTTCCATCTACCATTCTGCCTGAGAAATCCTGGCGTAAGAAAGTCTTTTACTCATATATGTTTTGGTTTTAGCTACATTAACATTTTTTTATGTTTATGTTTGTCTCTCTATTACTATTATTATTCCCTGTTACTTCTTAGATTTTAACTATGTTAGCAGTTATTTTTGAATTCATTTTTCTAATTTTTTTTCCTTTCTACTTGTTTGTGCTTGCAGGTTGGAATCAGATGCTCTTCATCTGGGGTGTATTCAGAGGACGAAAGGTGAATAACTCCACAACCACACCAACGTTAAATTCTCTCAAGGTATTAACATGCGTGGAATATCTTTTCTTTCTGTCTTTGACCAACAAAGATATATCTCTTTTCCATCTCTTAAATATTGATTGACATGGGATAATACTTGAAAATACTAGAGGATTATAGTTTGCTATTATTTTGTTTATATTATTATATTTATATGTTGATTGTTTATGACATTTGTCTCTTATTACCTCTCCACTGAGTGTACTCCTTTTCTATATTTCTTTGTGAAACAATTGATACTGTTGCATCATAAAATTGCATATTCAGTCACTTATCGCAGTCAAAAAAATGGTCCTACTTTAAGAGTGACATAATAAACTATGATAATAATTTGGATATACATATACATGGGTGTGGGTACACTTAGGATAATGGATAAGGTATGCAGATGTAAGCAGAGCTAATGCATACTTACTGTCTTGCAGCTAGGAAATGGAGATGCTGCAAAAAGTTTGCCATTTGATCTCAATGCTTATCCTCAAGATGGAGATGACATGGCAATAGTTGATAAAATTCCTGAATTTGATTCCGGGCCTTCAGGAGACAGAGTTTTGGTGGTTGGAGAGAATTCCAATAGTAAAGGAGGAGAGGCAAATGCAGAGCGTGCGGACGCGATTATAGATGTTAATGTTTCACTGTGGCCTGAAAGTGAAACACCAGAAAATGGTTCTATTGGGATTGAGGACAGTAGTGTTGAGGCGCCATCAACATCACTCTCTCTTGCACCACCTTTGGATCCAACCGATTGGAAACTTGTGGATGCTTTGATTTTTCTATCTAAGTCTTGAGTGCCACATTTGAAGAACACCTCTTATTTGTAGTTACCCTTTTATATTGAGTGTCACTGGATCAAAGTGAAATCAATAATTCATTCGTGTTTTGTGGGGATAAATCTGGACCCGAACGATTAGCAACTTGTGGATACTTCGATTCTTCTCTCTAAGGATAAGTCTTGAATGTCTCCTGTGAAGAACGCCTTTTATTTATAGTTACCCTTTTGTGGTGTGTCACTGGATCACAGTGATTTTAATCATCCATTCGTAAACATTAGAACCTAGAATGGAACATGGAACATGACTTGTTTTCGTTTTCCCGTCTTTGTGTTGGTGTCGATGTATGGCACTTGGTTTACTTCTCAAGTTTTTGTCCTTTTCTTGATTCTTTTCTTTTTTATGGCCCATAGCTTTTAGTACATGTGGAGTGGCCTGTGAAATCTTTGATCTTGGGCCCAAAAGAACTTTTGATCTGGGTTATTTTTCTTTCAAAAATACGGGCCTTGTCCAATTTAAAAATGTGATTGGTCTGAATCAGAGATTTTTTTATGTGAGGTCTGAATGAGATCTTGTCAACAGTTATTCCATCATAAAAAGGCCTGGTCAAGCTTGTTTGGATTTATAGGCCAAAAAACCTTATTTGATTTTAAGGGTGAACTTGGAGTTATACTTGACCGAAAAGAAAAAGACTCGGGAGTAGTTATAGAGACATGAAGTTTAATCGCCATATGTTTTCGATCTCATTAGAATTTAGATTTCTTAATTAAATCAAGGAATATTTTATTTTATTTTTTAAAAAATTTAAGTTACACAAGGTTATTAGTTTTCTATTTCTTTTACCATACAATTAACATAAAGGAGTTGACTCTTTATTTTCCTCAAAGGGCCCAAATGAGACAAAAATAAATAATAATTATTGATCAAAGACTTCTCCACGGATATGATGTAGTAGTCATAATTGTACATAGTTTTCAAAAATGTTGCATCTATTGCAAGGCTAGATCACAAGTCTTTTTGTTTTTATTAAACATTACAAAAAATGACATTTTATTTTGCAAAATTACATTCATTACATATTATCTTTGAAAAAAATTGATGTACAATTGTGATAATAAAGTTTGAACTTTATGTTTTATGCAAACTACCCAACTCCCCATCACTTTTTTTTTGGTGGACAAAAGACCAACTTTCCATCACTAGACCGACCTTAATGAGCTTTTAAAAAAAAAAATCCAAAGGACTAAAAGGTAAGAATAAAAAATTAACAATATGTGCTATATTTAACTCATTTAATTGCAACTCAAGTTGAAATTTGAAATTGAATTATACACGTTGTTCTATATTTGTGGTTTGCGTCAATGTGTGTGTGAAGTTACGATCACTTGTTTGATACTTGTTGCCAGATGTTTATTTATTATTTGTTTGGTTTCAATGGAATTATGAAAGATTTTTCAAACATAATACTAAAAATCAAAGAGATAGATCTTATTTGTTAAGTATGGCGACTAGAAACTGTGGCTAGTTTGAACATGAGAAGTCTAAGGCAGCTTGTTTGTTTTAATAAACAATGCATGTGCATGTTTAATAATTTCAAATTTGTCAAAACAACTATGTTGTTTTATTATTTCAAAAATGAAATTTGGTGGTCGGGAGAATGGAAAGAATAATTTTTCTGCCACTTTAAGTTAGAAGCAGCTAATTGTTATTGAAGTTTTTTCTTTTTAAAATTCATTTTGTAATTGTTTAGGCCCCACCCCTAATGTGTCATTAATATTTTTCAAGCTTTGCTACAATCTTGGGTTAAGATAAATTTATTGAACTAGATAATAAGATATTGTGTGGTTAAATTTAACTCACCCATGTTACAACAATGAATCGACGATATAAACCTTATCCTACTAGTTAAGGTTGACTATATCGATCATACAACATTATTGGACTCGATTAAAACTAAATTTTTTAGAAATATTATTTATTATGAAATCTTTCTTAACAATTTTTTTCAATATCCTTTTTGTCCCCCTTTACCCTTTTTCATAAGGCTAAAAACTAATAACTTGCACATGTTAGTTTCTATTTTTTTAATTTGTTATTTTTTTATTTATACAGATTTAGAATACATATAAGTAGGTGTATGTGAACACCTAAATTTATCCGAGTTAAAAGTTTTTTTTTAATTGAATTAAATAAAGGTTTTTAATAAAAAGAGAAAACAAAAATCTTAAGAGAAAAAAACGATTGGGCTCAAGGTCCATGATTTAAAACAAAAAAGAAGAGAGAAAAGAAGAAGAAAGAGAGA
Organism: Spatholobus suberectus; assembly: GCA_004329165.1. Lineage (NCBI taxonomy): Eukaryota > Viridiplantae > Streptophyta > Magnoliopsida > Fabales > Fabaceae > Spatholobus > Spatholobus suberectus. The sequence continues at coordinate 86,002,939 of CM014730.1, read as the reverse complement.
AATATTAAAAACATTTGGTTGGACCCAAAAAGGTTTGTTGAGGCCCAAACGGTTTTGTTATTGAATATGACAGATAAAATAAAAGAATGTTCTGGATTCAGGTGGTTACAACTGTCTTTTTTTTTTTTTTTTTAAATTTGATTAATTTTTTTTTGAAATCAATAACTAATTTGGAGGGAAAGTGCCTATAAAATGATGGATCTAAGAGAGAAAAAAGGAAGAAAAGGCTGTCAGTGGGGATGCTGCTAAATTGAGGGAGAGGAAAAGAGCAGAGTTGAAGAGGAATCTGGGGAAGAAATTAGAGGGTGATCATGCTGCCACAGTGAAGAACAAATAGTGGAAGCTATGGCAAGCCTCTGAGGCACAGAGCCCAGTCTCTCTCACGCCATTCTGCACCAACTTTCTTTCTCCATCTACAGAGAGAGATTCGGGAGCACTCATCCATCTCACATCTGGAGTTGCTGATTTTTAAAGTGAAGGTACTATTCCTCATTTTCCTTTTGTTGTTTCCTCTCCTTTGCTATCACTCTGTCAATTGAATATCTCATTGATCCACCTCACACTCTCGCAATAACACACTAAATTTTCTGTCTCATACGTATTACTCATTCGCGCACCACATCACATTTACCTTCTAGCATCCTACTGCATTTTGTCCTGCATAACACACCGATTCACTCTTCCCCCATATTTTCATTCATACACACAAAAATCAGAAAAGGAAATAATCTTCATTGCCTGCTCTCATCAAATTAAAACATACAGAGTTCACACGTAGATTTCATTGCCTTGATCATCAATTTATATATTCCAGCATTTACTACACATTACATATCCAGTATAATCACATTCACATATCAAAACAGAGCCAGTCTGTACACAAGCACACGACATAAACACTATTGGACAATTTATCTTTCTCAATTTCACACAACATCTCAAGTTCATGCACATTCCTCTCCACATTACAGTGCGTCAATACATAGGCTCTGCAAATGTCCACACTCGTACTCATTCAATTCCAGAATTACCACACACATTCATCAAGGATTAAAAATAAATCAAAAAAATAAAATTATAACAAAAAATATAAAATAAAAGAAAAAAGCTGAAACAGCTTTGTCTCCCCTTTTCGCTGTCCCCTTTGCGGATCTCCGGAACACTCAATCATCACCGCCGCACCACCAACCACCAACCACCGCACCAATAACCACCTCGCGTTTACCACCGCGAACCTGCGACTCGAAGTCGCCGCATCGTCGATGGCTGAGACGACGTAGCGCCGCCGTGATGAGAGCCGCTGTCGATCTGCACCATCTCCGTCTCCTCCCCTATCTGTCACCACCACCGGCGTGGATTCGTTCAAGCTACCTTCGCGAGGGTTTCCATCACCACCGCGACACCGTTACGCGCCGCACCGCCCGTCACCGCCGCACCATTCCTGCGCGAACTCCGCCATCTGTAGCCGTGCCATCGTTGTCTCCACGAAATCTCCGTCCGCCGGTGTACCCTTGACAAACCCCGAACTTCTCCTTTCTCCTTGCAGCGGCGGCATCTCACCCATTAAGGCTCTGAGTTGCGTTTTGGAAAAGTGGGATCTGCCCAACATCTCCCCAAAACCCCTTCTGCAAATAGAGAAATGGGCTTAGGCCCAACGTTTTGTTCCTATTCTTTCTTTCAGGAGTCTTAAGAAATATGGGCTTGGCCCCATTCCTTTTTTGCAAGCCTCCTTTTTCAGGTTGTAGTACGTTTTGGGCTAAGGGATGTCAGGTTTTCAACCCCTTTTGTTTTTTGTATCCAGCCCCCTGCTGTTTCTGTAATAAAATAAAATAAAAGTATTAATAAATTTAAAGCATAATAAATATCCGCTTATAATAATTTAATTGTAACCTTCCCAACCCTATAAAGTTTTTATGTAGAAAATAAATAAGGAATAAATAAATAAGTAAAATAAATAAATAAACTTAATAATAGCCATTTTGGATCCACTTCTTATTTGGATATTATTAAAGTTTTAAAACATTAATGGTAATTATTTTAGATGCACTTCTTATTTAGTTATCATTTTTTTTATGTATAGTACAAATATTTTAATAAAAGCATATAACAAAGGTTTTAATGATAGTCATTTTAGATGCACTTCCTATTTGATTATTATGAAAATCTTAAAAGGTGAAACAATAATTATTTTGGATGCACTGCCTAGTTGGTTATTGTAAAAGCTTTTTAAATGTAAATAATAAAAATTGAAACAAACTTTTTTTTTTAAAAAAATAAAAAAAAAGTTTTAGTAATATTCACTTTGGATACACTTCTTATTTGGGTATTGCAAAAATCTTAAAAAATATATTGATAACCATTTTGGATGCATTTTCTATTTGGTTATTGAATAAGCCTTTTAAAAAATAAAAAATAAAAAATAACCAACCAACAAATGATTTTTTTACCAGAGAACTACGTGAGTCTAATTTTTCATTGCACTTGAGGATACGTAGGAGCAAGAGCCCACCCCTGTTGATCTCAAAAAATAAAAATTTTAATTCTTTTCAAAATAAATATTTTCTAAAATTCTTTTGGTAAATAAAGACATTTTCTTTCTTTAGGGGTAAAATAAATATTTTTGAAGTTATCTAGTTTTGTATGTTTAATTAGGGGTAATCGTCTTTATAACGGACGTCATAGGGTGCTAATATCTTCTTTACACGTAACTGACTCCCGAACCTATATTTGGTTTTATAGACTACGTTCTTTTTCATAAGATTTTTCCAAGATTTTTTTAATAAACTTTGGTGGCGACTCTTTTGATTTTATTTCTTTTTCGCTATTCCATTGTGACTCCGGTTGCGACAGTGTCTCGCTCCCTTCCCTTATAATATAATTACCCACCCTTCTATCACTGAGATTTTGGCCTTAGATAAGTAGGATGAAGTATACTATCCTCTTCTTAACCATTGGATTTCAACAATTTATGCATTTTCAATTATACTATACATAGGAACTTTGAAATAAATTATTTAATGATGGAGTTTTTAAATAACACCGTTAATCACATTGCATTGTTGTGGTTAATATGATCTTGAACCCGCATTAATCACAAATAATTCATTTTAGATTCTAAGCAATATTTTACTTTTGAAGTTCACATTTAATACTAATGTTTAATTAATTTTAATTATGTAATATGTTTATACATTTAACTTATTCTAAATAATAATAAACTTTCTTATTATATGTTTGGTTAAATTACCCAATTGGTCCCTAAACTATTTAAGAATTTTTACGTAGGTTCCTAAACTAAAAAATAATAATTGGGTTCTTGGTCATGTAATTTTTTTTTTTAATCTTAAAACTTCATAAGTTATCATTTTCTGGCGGCTTCAAGCTGCTATAAACTAATCTCAAGTACTTACATTTTTAGTTTAGGGACCAATTAAAAAAAAATAGTTTAGGAACCTACTTAAAAATTTTCAAATAGTTAAAGGACCAACTAAGTAATTTAACCTCTATGTTTTTACGTACTACATCTATAATAATTGTTTTTATAATTATAACTTTTTAAATATATTTAATATTATGAAAAATCATAGATTTGAGAAATATGTTATAATTAATAATTATAATATTCAATAGTGTTATTTAAGTTAATAATATATTACATTTAATATTAGCTTATTCTAAAGATGAATTTTCTTTCTTTTTTGGTCTATATCAAATAATTCATTCAATGACTTATGACCAATTTCAAAGTCAAATTTTTTATTAATTGAGCAAGTTTGACTCATTTGGTTTAACTTAAATTTTGAAAAATAATAATTTATTTTTTTAAAATTATAAAATATGATTATTTCTTCAAATAATCTGACCTAAAAATGCATATGTTTATTTGAAAACATGTTATTTAAAAAAAATTAATAATATTTAGGATTTACTATAATCTATTTTCATTATAGGAGAAGTGACAATATAAAAGATCTAATCATAAGAAAAAATATGTTGGAAGTAATATATATATATATATATATATATATATATATATATATATATATATATATATATATATAAAGTGTAACCATGTCAATATTATTGTAATAACATAATTAAAAATGTAAAATTCCGTTTAATACTTTTTTCACACATAAATTTAAAGATAAATTTGTAATATCATACCATTTGAATTTTATATTTATTATATTTTCCAGGGGTACGTTCAATAATTGTAAATTAATTATTTTCAACCATGTTGTTTTATTTATATATAATAGTAGTAATAATAATATTGAAATAAATTTATTTAATTTATAAAATATTTTTTAAGTTGTATAATATGTATGATTTTGATTTTTTTTAAATTATTTGAAGTAATTAAAATTATTTTCTACAACTAAATACATAAAATAAAAGTGAAATAAATGCAGAATGTTTAGAATAAATTGTTACCATGTAATAAAAGTTTAAATAATTTCAAAATTATATTAAATGCATTTGGATTTTGTTACCTTAAAATGTTTTAGGAATTATAATAATTAAAAATATGAATATTTTCATGATATATTTATGTTTAGAGTATTGTATAATATTTTTTTAATTAATAATCAAAATTATAAATTAGGAAATACATATTATGTTTATATATTTTTTAATTTATATGCATTATAATAATACATATTTGATTTTTAATTTTAAAATAATCATTTAAATTTAAGTTATTCTGTATAATAATAAAATTAATAAACTTTTTAGTATATATGTTTAGATATGAAATTTGTAACAATAAATATATGTAATAATCAATATTAAATATATTTCTTAACATGAAAATTCATTCATCTATAAAAATACTTTATAATTAAAAAATGTATATTTAATAATATTATTTAAGTTAATTATATTAATGAATATAACATTTTATACTATTTTTTGAGTTAACAATATATTATATTTAATATTAGTGTAGAATCACCAAATGTTTGGTGCGAGTGGTTTGATGCTTTTATTTCTTAACTAAGGTCACACTTTACCCCTTAGTGGGTCAATTCGGTGCAAAGGGAGATTAGTCAGACCTATGGGTCTAGATACCACTTGGTTATACCAGAAAAAATATTAGTGTAGAATTAATTTTATACACACACCCTCGCGTACACACAGAGACACACACATAAATAAAGACATATAGATAGATATGAAAAAAAAATATATCAAAATAGTTTGTATGCCTTCACCTCTTTTTTTGTACAATAGTCTCATTGAGGTTAAAACCTACGACTTTATGCATACTATCCCAACCCCTTACTGTAACACTCCTTTAGTTTTAAATATAATTCATATTAATTTAATTATTATTTTAAGTTGATGAAAATGTGAGTAAATTTTTTTTTTCTTTGATACTAGCAATAGAAAAACAGAATTTAGAAATAGAAGTGAAATGATAAAAACTGCTTATGTATATATATATATCCAACTGTACATCATGGTTTGAGTAGTACATAATAGTCGAAGAGAAAACAAAATACATCAAAAGACATATACTACCTAACCCAATATATACATAAAAAAAAAGATCCTATACAGAGCAGTATTTATCTACCCTATCCCTTAAGAAAATATTATAAACTAGGTCTTCAAATCTGGAGAAGTATCCTCTGGCTCCTCCTCAGCATCATCAGGCATTGTTATCATCTTCAATAATCACGATTCAACATGCATAACAAAAATAATGGAGTGAGGTGATTGTTCTAAATCACTTTCACATGTATGGTAGAAATTTAAATACAATTAATGAAGGGAACTTAGGGTTTATTCTAAGTTATACTACACTATCCTTGACTTGGTATGGATCCATACTTCCCATCAGTGAGTAATAGTTCTTAACAGAACCTGGGAAGTGACTGGGAGTACATATACTTCATCAACATCATCACATGGTACAGTCCTCATCATCAATGAGGAACAAATATCAGTCAGGACGTCCATTTATAGAGGCATACTCTCAAACCAATCCTGGAATGCTGAGCAGTTGTCGGGGTTATCGAGTTTGGTCAGGTGAATATCCCAGCTCACGGGCGCTACCCTGGCTATTAGGACTTTCACCACTCGATGCCTACCCCCGAGACCTCCCAAATGGGTCCCTGCCTTTCATTCCTCAGCGTACCAAACTGTAGCTTCCCTAACAGGGTGTCATGCCACTGCATGTCCCTTGCTTTACATTACTCACTAATATATTAATTTCTAAAGGTTCATTCTGGTCTCAAGTATTTGAGCACCAGTATAATTTCTACTAATATCTCTGCCTTATATTACAGAGATTTGATCCATACATATCATTCACATAAGTCATAATTCAAATTAAAGCACATAAGCAATAATTCAATAAAAATAAAGATATACAAATTAAAATAAAGACTGATAATTAAGAAATAAATCATAGAATGGTCAAAAAATTCCATAAAATAATTTTTAAACTTAGAAAAATAATTAGAATTTTATCATGAATTTTTAGAATTTTTTTGAAAATTTTGAAATTTAGTATTTCTAAGAAAAATGTGTCCACAGGCACTTATAGAGCACAATTAGAAGTACTAAATAAGCTTTAAAATTTATGAAATTTTAGAGATGGTCTATTAGTGTGTCTAGACCTTACCTGAACGATAAGAACTTAAAGTGAAATTTCTATAGTAGTTTTCTAAAAATAAATTCATAATTAGCTCATAAAATAATTTCTATCTTTAGTTTCATATTATGATATTTATGGTTTATTTCTTCTACTATTTTTGCTAAACTAATTGAGTATTACTAAATTTGATAATTTAATAATTTAATTATTTATCATAATAGTTAAAATTATTTTTTCTAAATTTGGGCAGTATAACAGTTTAGTAATTCTACTGTAATTGTTTAAATTCGAGCAGTATAACAACTTAATAATTATACTATGGTTGTCTAAATTTGAGCAGCATAACTACTTAATAAGAGTATTTTAATTATCTAAAATTGAGCAGAGTAACATCTTAGTAAATGCATTTTAATTTTCTAAAAATGAGCGGAGTAACAGCTTAGCAAGTGCATTTTAATTTTCTAAAATTGAGCAGAGTAACAGCTTGGTATAATTTAATAATTTAAATTTGAGCAAAATAATAACTTAGCAAAATTTAAAGTTTAACATCAAACAATATAACAATAATATTAACAATAAAACAAAAGCCTAAACGGGTTTAGGGGAAAACCCTTCCTACCAACATGCAAAGTAATTGAAAATTAGAACCAACCTCACTCCCCCCATTACCTCAAAGAGTTGGTGAAGTTGTTGGTACAGAGCTCCTAGGAAGAGGATTTTTACTAGTTATCGGAAAACTAGTAGAATTTTAGCATAAAAACAAAGTAAAAGAAAATTTTCTAAAGAGAGAAAATTTCTCTATGGAAGCTTACGGTGGTGAAAGGAGGAATGGGATGAAGAATTCAGTTCTAAGTGATGGCTATTTATAGGAAAAAAATGAACCTAGGTGTCCATTGATGAGATCATCCATGATGTCAAAAATACAATTTTTGATTTATGTTTAATTGAAAATTAGGGACACATATATAAGTAGGTGGTGAATCACCTCTTGGTAGATCAGAAACGTGGGATAGCAGCTGTCCCAAAGAATCTCAGTATAAATTTTGACTATTAATTAATTATTCGGTACCGATAAAATCGCCTAAACTTGAAAAAATTAACTTTTAATACCAAAATAATTAATTTAAATATAAATCTGAACAAATGTAATATTTTCATCAAAAATAATTTCTAAAAATAAATTTTAATTTTTTTCGAATTATAAATATATATATTATATATTTAAGCTTAGAAAATTCATATTAAATTCATTTTAATTCAATAAATGCTCAAATTTTTATGAAAATTCTAAAATTACATATTTTACCTATAAATGTATTAAAATATCATTTTCATCATTTTTGGATGTCAAACCAATACTGAGTTGGTTATTTGACAACTAGGGGTATTTTGGTCATGTTGTACAGGAATTTCAGAAAATTCCCAAAAAATTCCCAAAATTATATTTTAATACATATGACATGATTTTAAACTCAATTTGACATTTTAATATCAATTTAATCTTTTTCTCATGTCAGCCCTTAATATTGACAAATAAGGACAAAATCGTCATTTTCGAATTTCTCCGGGCTTCAACTTGGAAAAATTATTGAAAATCACGATTAGATAGTTTTCAATATTCTGAGTTTAACTGTGGGGATCAGAATTTTTAGATTCCTTCCCGATTTTTCAGAATTAAATATAGAATAAATAAATAAATAAATTAAATAAAAGTGAGGGTGTTACACTTACTACTAGGTCCTCCCTTCACCTATTGCTAGTTTAATATATACTTTATTTTTTCTCATCTTAGCAAGGATGGATCCAAGGGGGACAAATAAGGGCCTTGGCCCCCCTCTCCTTTCATTCCTGAGAACTATATATGTAATGTTTTGAGATTAATTTTTTATATTTCAATTATTATAATTGAGCTATCATTTTTAATTATGAAGATGATGAAAAATAGACTTAAAAAGAACAATATTTACAACTCAAATAATAATATGATGTATTTAATTATTATAATTTAATATTTATTATTATTATATTATTAATTTGGCCCCTTAATAGGTTCCTGGATTAGTCCCTACATCTTAATACATCTAATATTTTGATTTTAACTTATTATATTTGTATTTAAGTTCTCAAGCTTTACCAATTCCATTCAAAGTTATAATATCATGTATGGATCAATATTTAAAATAATACATTTTTAATTTAAGAACATGCAATTAAATTTTTATGAAATTTATCTTGTATTATTTAGTATACTTTTTTTTTTTGGCCATATCTTATGATATTAAAATTAAATTTCCTTTAGATTAATAAACTAATATAAAAATAAATTTTAAAAAATTATGATATGTATGATATAATTTACGATTACTTTTAGTTTAATGGAGAATTTTGAAATTAATTTTAATAATTTAATTTATGCTTGTGATTACTTTAGTTAGTTATTTAATTAAGTTTCTCTTTAATAAAAACTAAATTCATTGAAATTCAATAATTAAATTCATTTTAAAATTACATTAAAATGCTTTTATATTTTGTTACTTTAAAATGTTTTATGAACTATAATAATTAAAAGGCTAAATTGCACTTTTAGTCCCTTATTTTTCTAAATCTGCAATTTTGGTTTCCCTATTTTTTAGAGACATTTGATCCCCATTTTTAAAAATATGCAAATTAGGTCCTACCGTTAAATGTGCGGCGTTGATCGTTAGTTGACTAACGTTTATGAGGTAGTCTGTAGGAATCAACCACGAATTTTTCTAGTTCCTCAAACAAAATAAAAAAAGAAAGACTAAGGCTAAAACGTTGTTCAGCGCGACCAATTCGTTGTTCTAAGCTCCTAGGTCTTCTGTCGGGATCGAGAAAGCTAACCATGTGTCCCTCCTCGGAAAGGCTCATCTAGAGGAACGGGGTTTTGGTGGCTCCATAGGTGACTGATCTAAAGGGGAAACCCTAGAGGCTAAAATGAAGGATGGGCCCCACTTAAAGAAGAGCAACAAAGGGGTTCGGGTTCTGAAGCTGATTCGGCACCAGAAGCCTAGGAGGTTTTCTTCCCAACAGTGGAGGGTGTTGTAGAGGTGCTTGTAGGAGATTATTCCCTTGCCTTTCCCCCATTTAGTGATGCGGTCTTGGAGCCCCACCTGCGCTTGCACATACTCAACCACAGCTTGGAGTCGCTAGCACACAGAGGGCCCAATCGCTTCGATGTGTAGGCCAGGGTTGCGATCTCGAGTGGGCCCAAGAACGAGAGGATGCACACCTAAATGTCCTCTGGGAAATTAGTGAAGGAATAAGCATCGTTTTCGTTATTCGCCATTTTGCTTTTTTTTTTTTTTCCTTTTAAAAGAAGAAATGTTATTAAGTGTGAGAACAAAAAGAGTCAAGTGCGAGATGGATAGATAGGTGTATATATGGATGGAGTTGGGTGTTTAGTTTGGTAGATTCTTCCACGTTATGGAATCATTCTTATCGTCTCCTAACCTACATTACTATGTGTGTTGGGAGCCGATAAGGAATGATTCCATAAGCGTGACGTCTTTAGTAACTTGCCTGTGTTTTGTGGTTCATTCCTTCTTCTTTTTTTTTTTATTTTGTTTGAGAACTAGGAAAAATTCGTGGTTGATTCCTACAGACGACCTCATTAACTTTAGTCAACTGACTAGTCAACATCGCACATTTAACGGAGGGACCTAATTTGCAAATTTTTAAAAATGGGGGGATCAGTTGTCTCTAAAAAAAAATGAGGGGACCAAAATTGTGGATGTAGAAAAATAGGGAGACTAAAAGTGCAATTTAGCCTAATTAAAATATAAATATCTTCAAATTTAAAATATATTTAAATAATTTATTTTCAGCTTAAATATGTTTTTAGTCTCTCAAATTTGGCCTAAGTTTATTTTTGGTCCCCTAAATTTAAAAATAATTTTTTTAGTTCTTGTAATTTTAAAAAAAGAGTCTATTTTAGTCCCTTAGAACCACTTGCAGCATCATTGACACTGTACAACATCAGCTGAGTTTGAATTGATTTTTTACTAATAGGAACACTAGTAGGTGAGTTTTGTATCGTAAATTCACTAACGGCATTTGGGTAGAGAGACTAAAACATGTTTTTTTTAAAATTACAGAGACTAAAAAGATTAATTTTAAATTTGGGAGACCAAAAACAAACTTATTCCAAATTTAATGGACTAAAAACATATTTAAACTTTTATTTTAAATAATAATAAAAATTATAAATTAAGAAATAAATTATTATTTATTAATTTATATATATTATAATGTTATGTATTTGGAATTTTATTTTAAAGTATGCTCATAAATTTAAATGATTCTAAATAATAATGAAAATAATAACATTTTTAGTATATTTTTTCAGGTATGAAAACTGTAGTAATTATTTTCTTATATTAATAAGCTTTTAAATATATTTTGATTAACATGAAATTTGATATATTTACGAAATATAGAATAATTAATGAATGTAATTTTTAATAATATCATTTAAATTAATCATGTGTTATATTTAATAAATATGGTGTTAAATATTAATGCGTATTTAATTATAATCATATAATGCGCTTATAAATTTAACTTATTCTAAATAATAATAAAAATAAGAAATTTTTTTAGTGTATACTTTTAGATATTAAATTATAATAATTAAATTTTTATAATAATATTTTTCTGAATATATTTATTATTCATGAAAATTCATATATCAAAAAAATATTATAATTAATAATTATAACATTCAATAGTATTATTTAAGTTAATTATATAATACATTTAATAAATATATCATTTAACATTAATGTAGAGTTAGAGAAAAGTTATTAAGTATATATATATATATATATATAAAGAGAGAGAGAGAGAGAGAGGTTTACTAATTTATGTGTATTCTAATTATATGTATCTTACTTTTATTTTAAAATATGATTATAAAATTGTCTAGAGAGAGAGGTTTATTAATTTATGTGTATTATAATTATATGTATCTTACTTTTGTTTTAAAATATGATTATAAAATTGTTTAGTCTATATTTTTAGATATGAAATTTTTAGAGTAAATTATACTGAGACCTCCTAAGATTTGTTAGATTGTACATAATCTCTTTGTTTTTTTAACGTTTACAACAACCTCTTTTGTAGGGTACACAAAATAATGTTTTTCGAATAATTAAGGGAGGTTAGTATAATATATAAGAGATGTTAATATAATATTTTTCAAACAATGAAGGGAGTTAGTGTAGGGATAAAAAAAAGATAGGTATCGTGTACAATCTAAAAAAATTTCAGGGAATGTTAGTATAATTTACTCATTTTTAATAATTACTTTCCATAATAATAAATTTTTGTATATTTGATTAACATGTAAATTCATATATCTACGAGTTATATTATAAATAATGAATATAATATTTAATAATATTATTTGAGTTAATTATGCATTATAGTTAATAAATATAGTATTTAGTATTAAATTATTGTTAATGTTAATTACATAATACTCTTACAAATTTAACTTATTGTGAAGAATAATATATATATATATATAGGGTGGGGATCAAGTTACTCTAAAAGTAACTCTTGATGGAGTTACTTTACTTAGTAACTCTTGACATGTATTAAATTTTAATGATTCAACCATTGAATGAAAAGATTATATTGAGTAGATCAAGCTTATAAATTTTATAAAGTTTGAAAACTATTTAATACTTCATTAAATAGATTTAAATTGACGTATAATATATTTTTCTAAATTATAAGTAAATGTCGATCATAAGGTTAATAGCTACAAATGTTCGATTTACCCAAAATTTGGTGTGTATGATCATTGACATAATATTAAAATATTTAACGATTGGATCGTTGAAATTTAATACATATCAAGAGCTATTGAGTAAAGTAACTCTATCAAGAATTACTTTAGGAGTAACTTGATTCCTACATACATACATACATATATATATATATATATATATATATATATATATATATATATATATATATATTATTGGTGTACAAAAGTGATTGACACATGGAGCACCTCCAAAATACTATTGGACAGGACATTAATGACATGTTGGGACTACCAGCAAAGATTCACCTAAAGGATTACTGCATAGGCCTAAACTATGTTTTCCCTAGTTGCAACTACTCAACTAGCCATCTAGTCCCTAGGTGATAGGGGAATCTCCTCGTGAAAGATTGTCCACCAAGTAAAAAAGATGTGTTAGAAAGATTCAAACCCACACCCATGAGGAAGGTGGGTGTTCATAAAATGTCACTTCTTTTTTACTTTTATCTCATTTTAAAATTTTGTATCAGTAGTGAAAATAATAATAAAAATATAGCTCTTTTTATATTTTGTTAAAAATAAAAAAATAAAATAAAAACAAGGTGATATTTTTATAATTAAAAATGAAAATATTTTTCTTAAAGTAAATAGGTATAAAAAAAAGAAAAAGAATAAACATCAATTTCAATTCTTAAAAAAAAAGTACTTAATCTATTTTAGTTTTTTTTTCCGAAAAAAAAAACACTAAATAATCTTTCAACATTATAAATGTAAGACACTTAAATATTTAGTAACATTTTTTTAATCTTTAGTACATGATTTTTTTTTCTCACAGATATCTTCCTTAAAAATTAAGAAATAATTGTGAAACACTGTCGAGCACAAAATATAATACCTCTCGAGCAAAGATATGATATTTAGTACTCGATTACTTTCTAAAAAGATAAATCATGTATTAATTTAGTCCTTTGAGAAAATTATTAGAAATCCAAATTAATTTGTAAAAAACAGTTCTAATCAACAAAAGAACTAGAGGGTCTTTTTTTTTTTACCATGTCATTGGTCTAAAATATCACTGATTTTATTGATAATTAATCTCTATTGAAAAGTTTGGCTGGTCAACCATTTTTAGTAGAGTTTTTTCTCTTAACCATATATATATTTTTACTCGCAAAACTCAAACACAAGACTTTACTTAAAGAGTTTAAACTCAAATTCCACTCAAATGATAGGATCTAAAGGGTCTACCATCTATGGTCTACCCTTATAATCTAGAGTTACTATTTATAAATTTTGGGGGGAGGGAATCAAAGTTTGGTTGAATAATCTTTTTTTAGTAAACCATTAATTTTGTCTTTAAAGTATCACTTTTTCTTCTAAATAGTCTTTAAACTAATAAAATTATATAAATAGTGTCTAAAGTATTAGAAATTATGCTACATAGTTCTTTAAGTATTGAAAATTCTTCAAATTAGTCCCTCATTAGGGATTAAATTGATGGATATTCAATATTTTAAAAATTACTTATGTAATTTCATTAGTTCAAAGACTATTTAAGAGAGAAATGACTAAATTAATTGTTTATTCAATCTTTTTTACATGCAGAGTTCACTATTAAAACAAAATTGCCAAGTGGGAGAAAAAACTCTACGTGTCCAAAAGGGAATTAAACTGAGTATGGGTGGTGTAAAATAATGGACGAAATAGGCAAAAGCAAGTTGAGGCACAGGTTGTGCTTAAGCTCATCCATTATGTCATGTGATTGTGAGTATGACTATGTCTCTCACAACGCAATGTGTTCCCCTTCATGTCTTTCTATTGTTGATTCATTGGTGTCACTGGGAATGGGGAAGAAGAAACTGTTTAGGAATTTGAAAGACCTCTATGATACTACTCAACAGTTGCAACCAACCCAGGCATGCACTTCCATTCTTGCTCTCTTTCCATTTTATTGTGCTGCCTTTGGGTCATCTGTGTCTTAGTTTTATAATTTTTTATTATGCTACTTAACCATTGCTCTCGATTTCAGTATTTGTTCTTTTCCCTGGAATTTATGGTTTGTGGTATTGAAGTTTTTTCCCCCTTCGTTTTCCTTTCAATTATTAATTTCATTTTTGAAGGACACAAAAAAAAGAAAGAAATGTTGCAATGTCAGTTTGGGGGGGTGGTTTACAATTTAATCATATGATCATGACATTGCTTCACCTTTAATCATATGGTTGTTAAGGGAAACGCAGTTCTCAAACAAACGGGAAGGTGCTTCTTTACATTTTAAGGTTTGGACGTACATAGAAGTTCTTTGTCTACTCTAATACATTAGTGTTTTTGATCTGCTCATCTATATTATAATAGTAGAACTTTCATACCTTTTTCCTTCTGGTGTTCCTCATTAATCATTTAGTTTAATTAAATTACCCTGAATTACTTACACTCTTACATAAAATTTTTCACTCATTTATTTGCAATTCAAGTTGAAATTTAAAATTGAATTATATATGTTGTGCTATATTTGTGCTTCGCATCAATGTATCTGCATAAGTTACTAGCACCTGTTTTTTACTTTTTGCCAAATGTTTACTTATTATTTGTTTGGTTTCAATGGAATTATGAGAGGTTTTCTAGACACACAGTACTGAAAATCAAGGAGATGGATCTTCTTCCTTAAGTATGGCGATTAGAAACTGTGGTTAGTTTGAATATGAGAAGTCCAAGGTAGCTTGTTTGTTCTAGTAAATAATGCATGTACCTATTTAATAATTTCAAACTTGTCAAAACGACTATATTGTTTTATTATTTCAAAAATGGAATTTGGTGGTTGGGAGAATAGGAAGAAGAGCTTTTCTGCCACTTTAAGTTAGAAAGAGCTAATTGTTATTGAAGATTTTTTTTCAAACACATTCTGTAATTGTTTAGACCCCACCTCCTTGGTGTCATTAATATTTTTCAAGCTTTGTTGCAATCTTGGTTTAAGAAAAATTTCTAGAACCAGAAAAT
The DNA here is from genome assembly GCA_004329165.1 of Spatholobus suberectus. Taxonomy (NCBI): domain Eukaryota; kingdom Viridiplantae; phylum Streptophyta; class Magnoliopsida; order Fabales; family Fabaceae; genus Spatholobus; species Spatholobus suberectus. The sequence goes on along the minus strand of CM014730.1, from coordinate 85,987,541 downwards.
AAGGTATTGTATTGTTATACATAGCTCACATATGTTACAACAACAACAAAATCCTTATCCCACTAGACGAGGGCTGTTATATGGATCATACAACACCATTGGGCTTGGTTAAAACTAAATTTTTAGAGATATTGCTCTCCATGAGATCTTTCTAAACAATTTCTTTCACTGTCCTTTTTGGTCTCCCTTTACCTCTTTTCATAAACAAGTTCTAGGGTGCACCACATTGATAGGTGGTTTATGGTGTACTACTTTTATTTATCATCACATTCATCTAATCTTACTACTCTTATCCTATATCTTCCACACCAGATTTCTCCTCCCTCTCTAGATCTGCTCCACCAGCCACTACGAGCCGCCGTCGGAGGAAATTTCCAGCAACACCACCACCGTAGTGCCACCGTGTCCCCTTCTTCCTCATCCTCTCAGATCTGCCATCATTCGTCACCGACGACACCACCACCATGGTGCCACCGCATCCCCCTCTTCCTCATCCTCTCACATTTGCCATCATTCGTCACTGACAACACCACTGCCGCCAGGGCTTCCTCATCTCTGACGAGACCATAGGTCGGGCCAGCAACAAGGGCTTCCTCTTGCTCATAGGCTAATACACCCCTTGCAACTTTGTCCTCTCCCTCTAGCGCCCTAGATCTGTCATCACCTTGTCAAGGCCATGCGACTTCGTCCTCTCCCTCCAGCGCCCCAGATTCGTCGACCACATGATTGTTTCCCTCTTTGACCACCTTGAGCTCGGTGATTACTTCATCAACGACGGCAACAAGTGGTACGAAAACACATAACGTCGCGTGGCTTATGTCATCGAGAACGAAGACGACCCCACACTAGATCCACACATCCAAACCCTGTAAATAAAAAACCAGACCCAAAGAAGAAGAGGGAGAGAGGAGCAAAAAAGAGGGAAAAAAAAGTGGTGCCGTTGTCGTCAAAAATCGCTGCACAGAGGAGGGTCGTTGGCATTGACAAAAGGATGAATCTAGTGTGGAGGGATGTAAATAGGATCGTGTTAGAGTAAATTAATCTAACGGTAAATAAAGATAGATCACCATAAACCACTTGTAATAATGGTTCACCTTAGCTGTGGTCCTTTTCATAAGGCCAAAAACTAATAACTCCCATATGTTGGTTTCCAAACAATTGTTTTTAATTTTTTTTATATTTATACAAATTTGGAATAAGTAACAGGAGGTGTCCTATTCCCTTTCCTTATAATATAACTACTCTTCCTTCTAATAGTGAGATTTTGGCCTTGGATCAGCTGGATGAAGTATACATCATCCTCTTCTTAACCATTGGGTTTCAGCAGATTATGCATTTTCAATTATATTGTGCATAGGAACTTTGAAATAAATAATTGGAATTATTTTAGATTCTAAGCGATATTTTGCTTTTGAAGTTCTCAATTGTTTTACTTATTTATATTACAAATGGTTATGATATCGGCATCCCTATTAACTATTTGTTAGTTATGTACTGCTTTTTGTTCCTATTTATACATTGATTATACGATTTCATTGTTGGCTCTAACAAGGATTTTTTTTGTTGGTAATTTTCTAATTTATTATTATTTTATTTACTCAATTACGATTTCCCTTCTTTGGAGCCTTTTAATTTTGGAATGAAAGAAACGTCCATTGCATGTAGTATTTGCATCGCACGTTGCTCATTAAACGCGTATTTTCATCGAGTGCCAGCAATATCGAGTGTAGGGATTGGCTGCTTTGCTAATAAAACCCTTAAGGAGAAGAGAGCCCGTCGGTTCCCTTCTAATGACAGCGTTCTGAACTCTCCTTTGTTGAGTAGCGCGCATAACTGTAGGCAGCACACAAGCAACGAGGCAAGTAACATCTTTATTTTTTCTGCCAGTCAAGACTCATCCTCAGAAAATCCAGCAAGTCAAGCTACTTTTAGGGATTCAAATCCTTGCAAGGTCAATGAATTGCTTTTGAACATCAGAAGCAGTCCAGAGAATTTGGTAACACTTCCAAAGGTTTGGCCAATTTCAATAGTCAGAGATTATCAAATCAGCTTGAGAAGCACAAAGAATTAGAAATCCTCGATGATAACATTGCATCCATCAAAAGATCAAACAGCACAAACGTGGCACTAGGTAATCATAATGGTGGCCCTGATTAGGGCTGTTCAAAAAAATAAATAAACTGAACTGAACTATTGAACTAGACTAAACTAAACTAATTAAACTTGAACTATTTGCACAAAACCCGAACTGAATTGTATTTTAAGTTCAGTTTTATAAAAAGTAAATTATTTTAATTAGTAGTTCAGTTTTAAAAAAAACTGAGATAAAATAAAACTAACTTAGACACTTAGTCACTCACGCACGCGAGTCAAAACACGATGCAAAGTGATTTTAGTGGTTTAATTTGTTAGTTGTAGATATTTAAATTGTATGGAGACATGTATTACAACGGCTAGGTTAGATTCATAATTACATGTAGTTGTTTAAATGTAAGCTTTACTCAACTGCATAATTCCAATGGCTAGGTTAGAATCGTTAATTTGAAAATATATATAAAGATTAATAGGAGAATTAGTTTAAAATTATTTAGTTAATATGAATTGGTGTGTTTCTTTGGTTTTAGCTAGTAATTAGTTGTTTCTAGCAAACAAAAATTCAGAATTGGACACAAATGATCATTAGTATGCTGAAAAGTTCACTGAATAGTTCAGTAACAATTCAGTTGTGTGCGTTAAACGATTCAATACACTGAACTTAAAAAAAAAAAGTTTAAAAATTAATAATAGTCCAGTTCAATTTTTTAACACACAAACAATTCACTGAACTTATAACTAGTTAGTCAATTCAGTTCACTATTAAAACTAAACTAGTTTGGTTCAATTCTTTAGAACTATTTTTAAGTTTAGTTCAGTTCAGTTAAGTTTTCTCTCCTGAACTGAACTGTGAACAGCCTTAGCCTGATAGGTAGAATTCATCTTGCACTTTGCCTTCAGATATTTCTTCATTAATAGATTTTCTTTAGTTATGCTATCTCAACAGACGTGCATAATTTATAATTTTTTAGCTATAATATATTTTCTTTTGCAATTTTTTGATATTTTGTTTTTGACCCCTCAACCACTACCCCTTTCTTTTTAGGGAGAACATTTTGAGTGTTCAAGTGAACAAGTGGAGTCAATACTATCAAGAGCACCAATATCTAGGTTAGATAGTTGGGTAGATGGTATTTACAGCTATGTTACATTTGGGGGAGGTGATGCTTATTTGAGTTGTTTTGAAATTGGAAGTCATTTACCCCACAAGAATTATCTCCTGGAGTCTATTGCTGTGATTAAGAACACCAGTATGCAAGCATCTCAGCAATTGCTAGCTAAGAAACCGTAAGGATGTCTTGGACTTGATGGATGATGAGGTATTGAGTTTTTCCTTTTCAATACATTTTGAGTTATGTGGTAGTAATTGTAAATTAGTGGATTAGGCTTATCTATGTTTTCAATCTGCTAAAACTAAAAGTATTGTCCAAATTAAAATCACATAAAGAGGTTTAAGGAGCTTCAAATTATAACGGCAATTTTACATGTACCATAAAATTTAGCTTTTATAGTGCTATATTATTTGCAAATTCGCATACATTCAATGCCTAATTGGCAATAAAAATATGGTCAATTGAAAGGCATCCTTGATGAAAAAAGGGTAAAATGTATTATAGGTCCCTTAATTTTTTGTCAAAATTAGTCTTAGTCTCTATACTTTAAAAATGAGAATTTTGGTCCTCGTATTTTTGATAATTTGTGAATTTCATCCCTCTTTATAAAACTTAGGATACAAGGTTGACACACAAAATTCACCAATTATAAAAAATATGAGGATCAAAATAATCGTTTTTAAAGTACAGAGACTAAAATCAATTTTGACCAAAAATTAAGGGACCTAAAACATATTTTACCCAAAAAATTGGATAAAATCACCCTAATCTGCGTGCAATATCTCTTTGTTGATTGATGTCCTTCGATGATTTCCTAAAAGTATTACGCATTAACATGAAGATTCTAGGTAGCCCAAATCTGGTCTAAGTGATTGTAAAAATAAATTAAAAACAAGGATGACTCATTTTGAGACTTTGATCACTGAAACCCAACAAATCTAGGTTGACAAAAAATATAATAAGAAGAGCATGAAATGATATTAACCACCAAGTTGTCTTTGCGAAAAGAGTTAGCGAGGGCCTCGAGTAATCAAGTTAGTTTCAAATAACTAGTTTAAAGCTACACTAATATTTGGGTCCCCCATGTTGTGATTCATTTCCAGATTCAGGATAAATCTAAATCTTGTTTTGCATGTGGTTGCCACGTATTTTTTGCAGTTTCTTTTAATTGAATGTTGGAAAGAAAATGGGTTAATTATAACCTTTCCAATCCTTTGATGCTTTACATCAAGAAACTTCTTTATGTGGATTGTAAGCTAAGGAAAAATATTGTAATTGCTAGATAATAGTTAGATTTTGAAGTTTTTAAAGATAAAAGGACTATATCCAAAATGGGTGGGTTGGGTGGTGCTTGAAGAAATAGATTGATTGATGCATTTTGAAGAGAAAAAGGGAAAGTAAAATGAGATATAGTACAAAAAACAATTAAGTGTGTTTTACTTACGTACCAGGGTCATATTTTTGTTGTTTACTAAATATGTTTGGTACTAGATAACCAAGTGTTTCAATTATAGACATCTTTCATGGTTTTAAAACCTATTTTTATGTTCCCACTGAAGAATCATAAGCATAAAAAGTTTGGAATAAACTTGCAATGTATTTTGAACTATTTTGCTCTTTTTTTTCGCTTAAGTATCAGTAAGATGGAATATCAGTTTAGCAAGAAGGGCAACAACCCTAGTGTAGAGGTTAAACATGGATAACATACTTTATCACAAGTCACATGGTTAAGTATTTAGGGTCTATTACACAAAACGACGAAAAAAATGGAGAGAGATGTAAACCATAGGATTCAAGTGGGATGGATGAAATAGAGAAGTGATTGGGGTGTTATTTAGAACAAAATGATATTGTAACACTCCTTTAATTTTAAATATAATTTATATTAATTTAATTATTAATTTAAGTTGATGAAAATGTGAGTAATTTTTTTTTAATTTTATAATAGAAAATTTCTAAATTTAACAGAATTTAGAAATAAAAGTGAAATGATAAAAACTACTTATGTGTGTATATATATATCAAACTGTATATCATGGTTTGAGTAATACATAATAGTCAAAAAGAAAACAAAAGCATATCAAAAGACATATATTACCTAACCCAATATATATATTAAAAAGATCATATACAGAGCAATATTTATCTATCTTATCCCTTAAAGAAAATATTATAAACTATGTATACAAATCTGGAGGAGTATCCTCTGACTCGTCCTTAGCATCATCAAACATTACCGTTATCTTCAATAATTACGATCAATTATACAAGAAAAAAAACAATGGAATGAGGTGATTTATTCTAAATCACTTTTACATGTATGGTAGGAATTAAAACACAATTAACGAAGGGAACCTAGGGTTTATTCTAAGTTATATTACATTACCCTTAATTTGGTATGGATCCATACTTTTCGCTAGTGAGTAATAGCTTTCAACAGAACTTGGAAAATGACTAAGAGTACATATACTTCATCAACATCATCATATGGTACAGTTCTCATCATCAATGAAGAACAAATATCAGTCAGGACAGTCATTTATAGAGGTATATTCTTAAACCAATCCCGAAATGCTGAACAGTTTTCGGGGTTATCAAGCTTGGTTAGGTGAATATCCTAGCTCACGGGCACTACCCTTGGCCATTAGGACTTTCATCACTTAATTCCTATCCCCAAGACCTCCTTAAATGGGTTTCTGCCTTTCATTTCTCAGCATACCAAATTGTAGCTTCCTTAATAGTGTGTCATGCCACTGCATGTCCTTTGCTTTACATTACTCACTAATTTACTAATATCTAAAGGTTCATTCAAGTCTAAAAAATTTGAGTACTAGTACAATTTCTACTAATATCTCTGTCTTATATTATAGAGATTTGATCCAGTACATACCATTCTCATAATTCATAACTTATATTAAAACACATAATCATTAATTCAATAAAAATAAATACATAAAAATTAAAATAAAGACTGATAATTAAGAAATAAATCATATAATGGTCAAAATTTTACACAAAAATAATTTTTAAGCTTAGAAAAATTATTAGAATTTTATTATGAATTTTTAGAAATTTAGTGTTTTTAAGTAAAATGTGGCCACAGTCACTTATAGAGTACAATTAAAAGTATTAAATAAGCTTTAAAAATTATGAAATGTTTATAGATGGTCTATTAGTGTGTCTAGACCTTACCTGAATGATAAGAATTTAAATTAAAATTTCTACAGTAGTTTTCTAAAAATAAATTCATAAATCACTCATAAAATAATTTTCGTACTTAGTTTCATATTATGAGATTTATAGTTTATTTTTTCTACTATTTTTACTAAACTAATTGAGTATTACTAAAATTTGGCAATAGAACAATTTAATTATCTATTATAACAGTTAAAAATATTTTATCTAAATTTAGACAGTATAACAATTTAGTAATTCTACTATAGTTGTTTGAATTTGAGTAGTATAACAACTTAATAATTATACTATAGTTGTCTAAATTTGAACAACATAACTACTTAATAAATGTATTTTAATTATCTAAAATTGAGTAGCATAACAATGTAGTAAAAGTTTAAATTTAATACTAAACATTATAACATTTATAAAACTTATAAACTAATAACTTAAACATTGAAAGGTTTAGGGAAAAATCTTTCCTTCCAACATGCAAAGTAATTAAAATTTAGAATCAACCCCACTCCCCCATTACCTCAAAGAGTTGGTGAAGTTGTTGGTGCAAAGCTCCTAGGAAGAGGATTTTTACTAGTTAATAAAACTAGTAGAATTTTGGTGTAAGAAAAAAAAATTATGGAGGAAGGTGGCTATGGAGGAGATTTTGGCTATCTAAATGGAGGAAGAGGATGAAGAATTCAGCTTCCATGGAGGGGTGTTTATAGGAAATGGAAGGTGCATATGTGTCTCCAAATGACATAATCCATGATGTATTAATTCCAATTTTAATTTATTTGTAAATGCAATTTAGGGATACATATCCAAATTAGGTGATGAATCACCTATTTTTTGGAATGAAACTTGCTGGTTGAGTTGTCCCAAAGCTCTCCAATATAATTTTTGACTGTTAATTAATTAGCCGATACTAATAAAATCGCCTAAACTTTAAAAAATAACTTTTAATATCAAAATAATTAATTTAAATATAAATCTGAACAAATGTATTACTTTTCATCAAAAAAAAATTTCTAAAAATAAATTTTAATTTTTTATTAATTTTTTCAAATTATATATGTATATTTTGTATATTTTTAACTTAAAAAATTCATATTAAATCTATTTTAATTCAATGAATGCTCAAATTTTTATGAAAATTCTAAAATTATACACTTTACCTAGAAATGTACTAAAAATATTGTTTTCACAATTTCTAGATGCCAAAACAATATTGGTTTGGTTTATGTGACAGCTAGGAGTATTTTGGTTACTTTACACAAGAATTTTAGAAAATTCCCAGAAAATTTTCTAAATTATATTTTAATACATATAACATGATTTTAAACTCAAATTGACATTTTAATATCAATTGAATCTTTTTTTCATGTCAGTCCTTAATATTGAAAAATAAAGACAAAATCATTATTTTCTAATATTTTTGGGTTTCTACTCAAAAAAATTATTAAAAATCACGATTAGATTGTTTTTGATATTTTGAGTTTAACCGTGGAAATCAAAGTTTTTAGATTCATTCCCGATTTTTCAAAATTAAATATAAAATAAATAGAAAAATAATTAATTAAGTAAAAGTGAGGGTGTTACACCACTCAAGCTTGAAGAAAAATTTATAGCATATCTATAAGAGCTGCAGAATGATGTATGAAACTAAATGTTAGCACTAAAAAAGTAAGAAATTAAACTCAATGTAGCATAGATAAGAATGTTGCATTGGATGAGTGAATATACTAGACAAGATAGGAATAAGAATGAATTCATTAGAGAATAAGTTAGAGCATTACTTATTGTAGAAAAGATGGTATAAACTCGTCTTAGGTGGTTTTAGCATGTGTAGAAAAGACTTGTAGAAACTCCAATAAGGAGAGTAAATCAGATATATTCAGATGAAGAGTACGCCAATCACTAGTTAGACAGAGACCAAGAGAAAACTATAGATGAAACAATTAAGAAGGTCAATACTTTGTTTATAAACATGATTTATGAGAGAACATTATGGCGCTGTTTAATACATGTAACAGACCCACCTAGTGGGTAAAGGCTTGATTGTTGTTGTTGTTGTCTGCTATTTTTAATAATCAGATTTAGTTGTCATGTTGCAATTTTTCTTTTTAGACACACCCCTTCACAAAAAAAAAAAAAAAAAAAAGTTCAAGCCTGCTTTGCTATTTTTTGTGTTTTAAATGCTATCCTATGGGGCATTCTTTACCTGTGGGGATGTAGGGTTGGACTCTAATCTCGTTGTTTGTCACAAGTGCCATGATGGCACACAACACATGTAAATATCTCAATATATTGCATGTTCTTATCATTTTTTTCTTTTCTTGCTTTCTGAGGAAGTAAAATTGTTGTGTTCTGTTTCTCATTCATCAACTAGTTATTGTATGCGTGTTGATGAGACGTCAGAACTAACAGCAAATAAAGAACTTCGTAAAGATTGGACATGTCAAGAGTGCATGCTGAGGGAATGTACTAACAAATTAGTGCAAGATGAAGTTGAAGTCGCTGCCAGAAGAAAGAAGGGGCATCTCTCTGAAAGTTCAACAAATTGTGAATCTAGTAAAGGTTCAAAATTAAATTCTAGATCTTGTCCTTGGACAAGGGGGAAATGGTGCTCAGTTATCGGTTAAAAGACATCAAGTCTCTGTTAAAAAGCTTAAAATAAAATCAGTAAATGAAATTGTTTATTTCATCCCAGAAAGATCTAGTGGTGAAACATTGTTTTTTGGGCCCAGTTTTTGTAATATTGATGCCATTGAAACCTCTGGACAATTGGATCATAGATTACGGACAAGCAATCACAACACTCCTGAAGACCCAAATTGTCCAAATGGAAAGAAGAAAAATGAGAGCCAGCCAGGTGAACCGCCTACAAAAGCTGCTACAGCCAGGAGCATGTATCAATTATGCACCGATCCTGCTTCTGATGAAAGGACCCACTTGAGAGACTTGGTCTAGGTTGAGCTTTCACAGGATGTTTTCGTCCCAAAGGCTTTTCACAAATGGCTATATGACCTATTTTCTTTGTCTTCACTTTAACTATTCAGTTTGTTTTGCTTAAGGGTGTACAAATTTGAAATTTCTTGTGTGTTTGTGATTATTCATGCAAAGGCAAGTTTCAAATACACAGCAGTGAGGGGATTGCAAGGAGTTGGGATGGGATTCAAGCTCACTTATCAAATCGTGCATCATATAGTTCTTGAAGTGGTGGATAGGCTTCCTAAGATTATTATACTAGAGGAACTACCTCGCTTGAGGATTTGGCCATCTCAATTTATGGCAAGTCAAGTCACTGACGAAAATATTGCTCTCTACTTTTTCGCATGTGATGATGATAGGTTTGTTAGGCCTTTCTTTTGTAACTAACAAGCTTGGTTTTATACTGTCTAGTCTAGTTATATGTATGTCTTTTCGCAGCTATAGATGTTATGAACAATTAGTGAATAACACTGATCAAGAATGATTTGGCTTTGAAAGGAAATTTGGATGGAGTTGAGCTTTTAATTTTTCCATCTAACATTCTGCCTGAGAAATCCTGGCGTAAGAAAGTCTTTTACCCATATATGCTTTGGTTTTAACCACATTAACATTTTATTTTTATGTTTGTCTCTCTTTTACTATTACTATTACTACTCCCATTTACTTCTTTAGATTTTAACTATGTTAGTAATTATTTTTGTATTCATTTTTCTAATTTTTTTTCCTTGCAACTTGTTTGTGCTTACAGGTTGGAATCAGATGCTCTTCATCTGGGGTGTATTCAGAGGACGAAAGGTGAATAACTCCATAACCACACCAGTGTCAAATTCTCTCAAGGTATTGACATGCGTAGAATTTCTTTACTTGCTGTCTTTGACCAACAAAGATATATCTCTTTTCCATCACTTAAATATTGATTGACACAGGATAATACTTGAAAATACTAGGAGGATCATAGTTTGCTATTATTTTGTTTATATTATTATATTTATATGTTGATTGTTTATGACATTTGTCTCTTATAACCTCTCCACCGAGTATACTCCTATTTATATTTCTTTGGGAAACAATTGATAATGTTGGATCATAAAATTGCATATTCAGTCACTTATCGTAGTCAAGTGAAAAAAAAATGTCCTACTTTAAGAGTGACATAATAAACTATGACAATAATTTGGATATAAATATACATGGGCGTGGGTGCACTTACGATAACGGATAAGGTATGCAGATGTAAGCAGAGCTAATGCATACTTACTGTCTTGCAGCTAGAAAATGGAGATGCTGTGAAAAGTTTGCCATTTGATCTCAATGGTTATCCTCAAATGGAGATGACATGGCAATAGTTGATGAAATTCCTGAATTTGATTCTGGGCCTTCAAGAGACAGAGTTTTGGTGGTTGGAGAGAATTCCAATAGTAAAGGAGAAGAAGCAAATGCAGAGCCTACGGACGCAGTTATAGATGTTAATGTTTCACCGTGGCCTGAAAGTGAAACACCAGAAAATGGTTCTGTTGGGATTGAGGACAGTAATGTTGAGGCGCCATCAACATCACTCTTTCTTACACCACCTTTGGATCCAACCGATTGGAAACTTGTGGATGCTTTGATTTTTCTCTCTAAGTCTTGAGTGCCGCATTTGAAGAACACCTCTTATTTGTAGTTACCTTTTTATACTGGGTGTCACTATATCACAGTGATATCAATAATTCATTCGTGTTTCGTGGGGATAAATCTGGACCCGAACAATTGGCAACTTGCGGTTGCGATACTCCGATTCTTCTCTGTATGGACATGTCTTGAATGCCGCATGTGAAGAACACCTTTTATTAATCCATTCATAAATATTAAAACCTAGAATGGAACATGGAACATTTGTTTTCGTTATCCTAGGTTTTTGTGCTAGTGCTAATGTATGGCATTTTTTTTTCATTCATTGAAAATACAAAGGGCATTTATAAAAGCACGGAATGCTAAAATAAAAGCATTACAACAGTGCATATCATATAAACAACAGTAACTCAAACAGGCACACTTAAAACTAGACAAATTAGTAATTCTAAAACTACTTTCTAACATGACAAAACATGGTATTCACATCTTTCTATTACAAAGAAATTGTCCTTTCTTGGTTTGTTTTATTTTTGGCCCATAACTGTTAGTACATGTGGAGTGGCCTGTGAAATCTTTTTATTTGGGCCAAAAAGAACTTTTGATTTGGGTTGTTTTTTCTTTGAAAAACTTGGGCCTGGCCCAATTTTAAAATGTTATTGGTCTAAATCAGATCTGGTCAACAACTATTCCACCAAAAAAAAGGTCTGGTCAAGCTTGTTTGGATTTCTAGACCAAAAAAGCTTATCAATTTTAAAGGTCTCAAATAGACTGAGTTATAGTTACAGGTGTGTAGGGTGGACCATAAGTTTTAATCGTTAGATTAATCTTATTATCGTAAGTTTTCCCACACCAGATCCTATTTCTGTTTTTTTTTTTTTTTGTCATTTCTCCATTGTCACTGCCCTTTCCCTTACTTCAACTATTGACCTTCGTTGCCGACCATCGTACACATGCCGCCAAAAGTGATTTTCGATAGCTGTGTTTTTTTTTTCTCCTCTTTTCTTGCCAAATTTGGCGAAAGAATAGAAATACTCACTAAAGCCCACTCTTGCCCCCTAAAATTTGAGTGTTTAAGTGCAATGACGTCGTCAGAGGTTGCATAGCCAACGTGATGGTGGCGAGTGAGACCTTCGAAGCTAGAGCCTCCATTCTGCATCCCAAGAACCTGCACACAATGGATTACACCAAGATGTTGAACCTCAAGGTCAAAGAGCCTTGTTCGGATTCCCTTTCTCTGGGCATTTAGGATGGGACCAAGTTCGTTTTCAACAACAACACACCAGATCTCAACAACCAGATCCACATAACCAATCCTAATAACCATGCACCATATCCCAGTAACCATGCACCAAATCTGAAGATTCCATGGTCTAAAAGGTGAAAAAGCGGCATGGAAGGTCGCGACAATCATGGCCACATGACTTGACAGTGCAGAGGCCTTTGTCTTCATAGATATGAAGGTGGTCCACAATGCTTTTAAACGGTTAGGAGTTTGAACAGTGGTAGCGCGCCGGTGAGATTGAGGTTGACGAAGAATATCTATATGCGGTTCGTGAATAAGGAGAGCTTTTTCTTGAGGAAGATGGCGGAGAACAATTGGATGTTGACGACAATGTTTGCAACATCACTATCCTCAAAGGGGAGGGAGAACGATTAGATGTTGAGGGAGAGAAAGAATTTTTTTTTGACAATGGAGAAAGGGATCTGATAAGAGAGGGTGTAGAATAAGATTGTTCATATAGATTAGTTTGAGGGTTATTATTCATGGTGCATGATGGACCATCTATGTTGGTGGTCCACCCTAGAATCAGTCTTATGATGAAAGCAATTTTTTTTTACTTTTGAAAAAATTGCTTTGGAAAGTGTGGTTCTTCTTTATTAAGTGTGCAAATACTGTTGAGTTAAAAAAATATCTTCATGTTTAACTAAGGATCATGATCACTTGGTAGTTTAAAAAGAACTGTAGGTGGTACAAGAACTAGTTATGGCAATTGCAATTGTGTTCGTAGGTACCCGCTCGAACTCGTCCTAACTTTGACAGATTTTTCTTGTTTTAATTGGATTGGCATCAACTTTTCCTTGAGTGTCAAAGTCAGGAACGAGGACGGGTGTGGAGATCTTGATACTTGCCTTTGCCTTGCCCCCAAGCCCGAACTCGCCTTGGTGAAATTTTGCTAAACTGTATAAATTCTTTTACACTTTCATTAGTTTTTATTCAATTGTAAGTAATGATTAAAAATTAAGTTTATTAAAAATTAATTCTACGTTTAGCAAGATGAAGTAAGCACCGATAGATAAAATGAGCTGAGAGTGTAGTGGGAAGCCGTTCACATCGCATAAAACATTGGCCTCGCCATTGTGGGAAGCCATCATGGACTTAGCCGTATGAACTTTTCTGTAACCACTCTTTTTAATTTTTGTGCCTACACCTCCCTACTTGCTTCTTCAATTTTTGGGGATAAATGGGGATGGGAGAAAGGGGAGAGGAGCAACGATAGAGGCAACACTTTGGGGAGGAAAGTGTTGCATCTATGGGGGTGAGGGTGAGAAAAATCGGTCCCCATCAGGGAAGGAATGGATACTCATTTCTTACCCTTAGCAAGGATCGGGGATTTTTTAAGGAGTTAAGGTAGGGGATGAGGGAGGCAAAACCAACCCCGCCCTACCCCATTGCCAAGCCTAATAGGAACATCTTCACCTTCCAAAAAATTAAGACTTATTTTTTTCATAGTTATTTAAAGTGTAAAAGTTTGTTTTAAATGATAAAGATTTGTGCGGTTAAATTTTTAACTACCTAGAGCTAAATCCTGTCAACTATTTAATTAGGTTCGGTTGGTGAGCAAGCTATGATAGGCTATCATATGATTCTGTTACAACGAAATATGATATGATTGTTTTATCCTACTGCCTATCCTATCTTGTTGGTGCAATGTATTTCTTATGTTGAGCAAAGGATAGGATTGTCTCTCTCTCTCACACACACATATATATATGACTTTTGTGAGAACACTTGATTAATGTGAGAAATGAGAACTATAAATATAGAGTATTAGATCATATTTGAATAGTCAATATTAAAAGAAAAATACATATGACTTTTAAGTGATCATGTAACTGTTAATTAATTTAAAATCTTGACCATCCATATATGGTTGTATAATCTAGATTATAGTTTTCATTTCTCACAATAACCAAGTATCAAATACATATACACACACATACATACATATATCTTACATGATTTGTATTCAGCATATTATTTTATATATTTATAGTAACTTTGAAACATAAATTTAAAATATATTATTAATTAAAATATTAAAAAATAAATAATTATTATTCAAATATTTTTAAGAAAAATATTTTAACAATAATAATAATTTAAAAATCTTATATAATTTTGTTTTACATTTTTAAGAAAATTAACTACATAAATAAAAATTAATTTTGTATAATTTACTCTTATATTATAAATCTAAATCCTCATCTTAAATGAAAGTGTTTTTATGAGTTATTCTTCAACGAAAATGTTTTTACAAGTTTTTCTTCAACAAAAGTCTTTTTATAAGTTTCCCTTAAGACAAATTCTACGGTACCTACATATTTTGGGGCACCAACACCTTCCTTGAGTAAATAATAGATAATAAGCACATACATTTGGAACATTCATCTTATGGGTAACATGAAATTGATAATATTGCTTATTGTTTAGGATTTTTTTAAATTGTTAAATGATCCTTAGGGTTGCTTTTGTTGCTCATTCCATTTACACTTACATATTTTTCATGTTTAATGTTAAATTATAAAAAATTGAAATAAATCTAATTTTTTGCAATTATAAAATTTAAAACACCATTAAATTAAATTCTAACTCATTTATAACGTGCATGTGATTGTTTTTTTTATTGATTCAAGGTGAAAATGTACCAATACTCTCTTAAAATATAAGGTACCATAGTAATCACCTTTTCTTAATCTTTTATCTCTTTCAATTTATCATTTTCATTTTTATTTATAAATTAAATTTTAATATTTTTTAAAGGGTTAAATATGTTTTTGGTCCTCCAAAAATTGACTCATTTTGGTTTTAGTCCACAAAAAAAAATTCTTGAATAAAGTCTTTCAAATATTAAAAATATCCTAATTAGATCCTTATACTAAACTCTATTTAACTTTTCTGTTAAATGATGGTCACATCAGCATCATAATCACCATTAATTTGCTGATGTGGTCATCCATGTCAACTGTTATGTTCAGGTTAGATTAGTAGCATACTTTTTAAATAAAATTATTACATGTTTAATCCTAAACCACAAATTTTTTTTAACCCTAAAGCAAAAGTAATTACACGATTTTTTATTAAAAATTATCATTGGGTAATTTAGGTAATAAAATACTTTACTTAGAAGCTGATGTGTCCATCATTTAACAGAAAAGTTAAGCAAAGTTTAGCACATGGATCTAATTAGGGTATTTTTAATATTTGATGGACTTTATTCAAGGAATTTTTTTTTCTAAGGACTAAAACCAAAACAGGTCAATTTTTTGGAGGACTAAAAGCATATTTAACCATTTTTTAAATATCAATAGTTAAAAATAACATTGTATCACAATATAAATTGTTTATCGTAAATCTAATATATAATTATATGTTAAAAATATTCATTTATTAGGAATTCTAATTATAATATAATTTATTTATTCAAAAGTATTTTTTATTATAAATTTTGTTATATAAAAGACACATTTATCATGTGCATTACAACGCTAAAATAATAGTTTACTTAAAATTATAATTTTTTGTAATTTGTAAAAATTACAAATTAAATTAAAAGGTACTTTGTCAAAAAATTGTATGTAATTTGGACGAAAGAATATTTTTGTCATTTGAACATAATTTATATATCCTATCATATTATCATGTAGTCCATGTCGAATACAAGATAGGATGATACAATGATGTTATATGGTTTGTTATATCTCCATCTTTTCACTTTATTCTCTCCCTTTTCGCTTTATGCTTTTGTTTAGATTTGTGATTCGTCATGTGCTGTTATTTGCATTTTCATATTTTTTGCTTTGTGGAACTAATGTGTATTAATTGGGTTAGGGTTTGTGCTTCTCTTGTTCATTTCGTTTTAGAGTATGTAAAGCACTGGCCTATTAAAAAAGAAAAATGATAAAAAAGCATTGAATAAAAGGGGTAAAATCAATACTCTCATTTTATCCATTTTTTTATGCATGTATGAGTTTTGCAGTGGGATTGGAGTTTTAATATTTTGTTTATGAGTCCTGTTACTTGAGCCGATTTGTGCTTGCTCATTCATTACTCTTGGTAGCAATATTTCTATACTTATGATTTCATTTTTGTCAAAAAAAAATTAGGATTTGTTTTATTCTCTTCGATCTTTTTAGATCCAGGTCTCGTGTGAGCTTTGATTAATAATGAAATAAGGAGTTAAGTAATTTAATACCTATAAAAGTTCAACTAAATTCAATTTAAAGAAAAAAAGCATCCATGTAAGAATAAAAAAAAAAGCATCGTTTCTTTTATTTTGTTATGCTGACAATGAAATTGATTCAAAAAAATATTTCTTTTTATGAGAATAATAATAATAAAATTTGCATTTCCTTTAATATTTTTTAGCCAATAAAAAAATTAATTGAGAATTTAATTTCCAAATCAAAATTGCAAC
Source organism: Spatholobus suberectus (assembly GCA_004329165.1). Lineage (NCBI taxonomy): Eukaryota > Viridiplantae > Streptophyta > Magnoliopsida > Fabales > Fabaceae > Spatholobus > Spatholobus suberectus. Next base: position 85,970,863 of record CM014730.1, on the reverse strand, counting down.
TCATTTTTCTAAAATAAATAAATAAGTAAAATTAAAAATAATCATAAAATTTAAATAATAACCACTTTGGAAGTACTACTTGTTTGGTCATTGAGTAAATATGACACATTTGAGTTGTATAACTTGGTGATGTCAAGTTTAACAATAAAAAAAATCAAAATTAAAAACATCAACCAACAAAATCTTTTTTATCAAAAAATTACGTGAGTCTGATTCCTCATTACACTAAAGAATATGCAGGATTTGTAAATAAATTTAATTTTTTTAAAATAAAATATTTAAAATTATTTTAATAAATAAAAATAATAAAAATTGTAAATAAAAACATTTTCTTTTTAGGGGTAAAATAAATATTTTAAAAGCTATCTAATTTCGCATATCTAATTAGGGATAACCGTCTTTATGACAGACGTCGTAAGATGCTAACACCTTTTTACATGTAATTGACTCCTGAATCCTTTTTTGGTTCAAGACCATTTTCTTTTGGGTTTTTCATATGTTTTTCTATAATAAACTATGGTGACAACTCCTCTATTTTTATCTTTATTATTCATCGTCCGGTCGTGACCCTGGTTGCCACAATATCAAAAGATTATATTCTTTTTTAAATACATGTATTGCATTTAAAACATTATTAACAATACTTGTAATTGTTACTATTGCTTAAAAGTAGTTTTTAAAATTAAAATTACTTAAATCTATATGAGAGTAACTATATTAAAGGATAGATTGAATAAATTTGTTATTTATATATTGACAATAAAATGTTAAAAATACTTGATTATAAAACTTGAATCAATAATTTTGTAGTTAATAAGAAAAAAATAAAATGAGAATTGATGAGTTATATTAAATTATATTTTGAATATAAATTTCACCTAGTGTTTCAAAATTTCTAGATATTGCCCTGCATTAACATAAAATAAAACAGTTTTTATCATATAAATACAAATATAAATTACATTAATTAGAGAATAAGAATAAACTTTTCACAAACTATAAAAAAGTGAACAAATTAAATTACATTTCTTGTAAATTCGTGAATTAGTGTTGAGAAGTCTCAACCTTTGTATTTTTGTAAAATAATCTAATAAATGTGTTTGGTAAGTTATTTCAATTACTTTATAACTTATTTGATCAGCCTATAAGCTTGTTTTATTTAAAATAAAAATATTTGGTAAACAAATTTATCTCACTACTTTACTTTTAACGTGCTACTTAAAGACGTGCTTGAGCTTGTAACTCATTATATATATATATATATATATATATATATTGGATTAATTATGTTTTTACTCCTCCAAATTTGAGAAATGTATTTTTTTTAGTCTCCCAAATTAAAAATTATTCTTTTTAGTCTCTCAAAATTTAAAAATTTCGATTTTGGTCCTTTTGCCCAAATATAGTTAGTAAATCTGTCACACAAAACCTATCCAGTAATGTTTCTATCAGTGAAAACATCACACTGAACTCAATTGATGCTACACAGTTGATTCAATATGCCCTATAAATGATACTGTAGGTGGTCCTAAAGGACTAAAACAATATTTTTCAAAATTTGAGGGATAAAAAAGATTAATTTTTAATTTGGAGAGCTAAAAAAATACATTTCTCAAATTTGGGAGACTAAAAACATAATTAAGCCTTTTTTTTTTTCATTCTAATCCTTAGTATTTGAATAAGATTCCTATTTACCATCTCCTTTAATATTGCACTATTTTATTCTATTTATTTTAATTATTGTACTATTTTATACTATTTTTTAATTTTTGATAAAATAAATGATCTTTAAAAATAAGAGCTAAAAATTAACTAAAAAATTAAACCAATAATTATCTAAAAATAATGTTTATCTAAAAAATAAAAAAATAAAAAATAATATTATAAACATGTTTTTCTATGTTGGTTTATATTTATTAATTAATTAAACATCTAATTTAGTAAATAATTTTAATTTAATAAACAAAATAAATAACTTTTAGCTAAAATTTAGCTTTTCAATTTTCAAATAACTTATTAGTTATTTTGTGAAAGTATAGTCAATAACTCTATGCAGGAAGAAAAACTAATAGTGATCCAGATGTGTGAAGACGAACTTTTTAATGTTTTTCATCGATTATTAATTATTCATTTATTTTACTTTGTAAAATAAATTTTAATTTTTAAATACACATGAACCAATATAGGTGAAGCTATAGAGGATTCTCACCTACTTTATTGCTTTCGTATCTTGTTTGAAACCAGCAAACTAAGTCATTTGAAGAGAAATATTTTATTTTTTTTTCACACGAAGAGAAACTATTTTAGGGCATGTTTGTAATCAGAATTATTTTTCAAGCAATCGAAATAAAAAATAAAAATATCGAATTTATTCTACCGTTTGGTATTGCTCGTCAATGCAGTAAAAGATTGTTCATTAAACTCAGCAGGAGGCTGCTAGAAATAAAATAAAGGTTTAATTAATTTCACTTTTAGCCTCTCTACTTTTGCGATTTTACAACTTTTGTTCTTAAAATTTTTTTTGCACACTTAGTTTCAAACTAATTTAATTTAGCAAATTTAGTCCGAACGTTAAATCTCCATTAGATTATAAACGGTGTGATGACACGACCTATTACCTGACTTATCATATTGGTTTGTTTGGTAGAGAAGAGATAAATAGATAGGAAAAAAAATAAGTAAGAAATAAGTTAGGATGCGAGAAATAGATAGGAAATAATTTAAAATTTTAAGTTGTTTAGTTTGAGAAAAATAGATGAGAAATAAGAGAGAGAGAGATAGGTGAATGAAAGTATTTGAGAAATAGAGTAAAAATAAGTAGTAGGACCTACCCAAAAATTTAAAAATTTCCATACTATTTCTATTGTACCAAACAATGGAAGTTTTTAAAATTTCTACCATTTTTTAATGATTTATATTTAAGAGTTTAATGGATATGAATTGTTAGTGTAAAAGAATTTTCACTTTCAAGTAATTAGAAATTAGTTTTAGTGTAATTTTTAGAGTAATTATTATCAAAATTAATAAACTTATCATACGTGAAAATTTGTGATGAGATAACAATGTAAAAAAATTTAACACTATCAGCATATATACGTTGAGTTTAATTGATATGCATAGTGTAAAAATTTTACATTATCAATCAATTGAAAATCAGCTTTAGTGTGATTTTTAGACTAATTATTATCAAAGTTAACAAACTTACCATACATGATAGGTTATAATTAAATGAGAATATAAAACTATTTTATACTGTTAACCTATTTTCTCATATGCTTTTAGTGTAACAAGCCCTAATAGAAGAAAGAAGATGTAAAGAAAATTGATAGTCCACAACATCGTTTAGCTTAGTTTTCAGTCTTTCATTGAATTTTATTTTATTTTTTAAATTCAGCTACATCACTTAAAAATAAACCATTAAAAATGCCACGTAATGCAAAAATTACACATTATAAGTCATGTAATAGTCCACGGAATGTTTGGATCAAATTCGTTAAATTAAATTAGTTTGGAAACTAAATGTGAGAAAAAAAAAAAGGTAAAATTTGTGAAATCGTAGAAGTAAAGAAACTAAAAATACAATTAAACCTAAGAGTTTAATGGTTATATACTGTTAATGTAAAAAAATTTACACTGTTAATCAATTAAAAATCATTGTTGATATAACTTTTAAAATATTTATTATAAAAATTAACAAATTTATAATAAATAGTGATTTGTAATTGAATAACATTACCGTTTTTCTCTAAGCCTAAAATAAATCAAGATAAAAATTATCGTCTCTACCCAAATCAGGTCCCAGGCTATATTGTCAGTTCTATCTGAAAGGTCAATTGCACCCTTCATTGTTTATCGTATGTAATGTGTGAAAGATGTTTGAGAGATAAAAAGAAAGTGACGATGCTGTGAGATAAAAAGAAAATGATAGATTTTTAAAAGAGTTTTTATTTTTTATTTTTTGAAAAAACAATCTATAAATTGCACATTTAACTTCTACTAATTTACTTTGTATGTGATCGTTGTAAAAATAACTTTTTAATTGTAACGCTGTTTTTAAAATTAAAATAAAAACAATAAGCATGTATTTAATATATATATATATATATGTGTGTGTGTGTGTGTGTGTGTGTGCGCGCGCGCACGTGTTAAATTATTAATTTAGTCTTTTAATTTATTTATTTTATTCAATTGAATTATTCTATTATTAAAAAATTTAATTTAATTTCATAATTTTTAAAAATATTGTCCTTTTCGTTTAAAACGACTTCAATGAAAAATGACTTAGTTTTAGATAAAAAGAATAACATTAAAATATTTTTAAAAATTATGAAACTTAACTAAATTTTTTATTAATAAAAAACTCAATTAAATAAAATAAATTAATTAAAAGACTAAATTAATATATATATAAGTTGATTGTTTTTATTTTTAATAAAAAATGAGAAAAAAGATGATATACTGACATTATAAAATAATTTTACATTATCAGTATATCACAAATTATTATTTATTGTAAGTTTATTGATTTTTATAATAAATACTTTAAAATTATATGAATAATAATTTTTGATTGATTAATAATATAAAAAAAATTATACTAATACTACATGATTATTAAATTCATAAAAAATTAGCCTCGCTTGGTCCTTGTGCAGGAAACGAGGCATAAAGGCATTGACATCCAAAAATATGCTCATGGACAATATTGGGAATAAGGCCACATAGAATAGCCCATACAGTCATCGTTCACAAAGTATTTCCACGTGTGATAACTCGTACAGTTTGAGATAAAGCCTGCTGCTATTTTTTCGGTGACGACACACATGAATGAAGAATAGAGAGAGCATTTGTCATGTCGTGGGTGCTAAATGTGACATCTTTCCTCAATTGCCACACTTTGAAAAAATATATTCCCTGCCGCACTTTGAAAAAATATATTCCCTAATTGCCACGCTTTGAGAAGATAATTCCGAAAATGCCACAATTTTAATTGCAGGTGGAATTCCGGGTTTTCTAAACCCGATTTTTCAACGTTGTTTTATTTTTTTCTTTGAAATCCAGTTAGGTTATGTTTAGATTAAAGTTATAAAAGTACTTTTAAAAATTTTAATACATATTCTCAAATTCTAAGATACAAAATGAGAAGAAAAAAATTGTTGCTTTAAAAATAAAAGTATTTTGAATCTCTCTAACTGTAATCCAAACATACACTTAGAAATTCAGGTTTACAAAACCTGATTTCTAATTTTTTTTAAAAATAAAAATTGGTTGCTTTATTAATTTTAAAAAATAGATTTAATTAATTTGTTGATTTTAAGTGTTATTTGTGATTTAATTGTTAAAAAAATCTACTTTATAATTATAAAAATATACAATGTTATTAATTTCAATTTACACTGTAAAAAAATTAAGCAAATTATTAAATAATTAAGGTAATTGATTCAAATTAATAAATTGAAAAACCTGACAATTGTGATAAAAATAAATTTAAAATTATTATTAATTGAACTAATTAAATACAAATGAGATTAAAAAAATAAATGTAATTAATTTATTCTAGTTGCCTTGAACTTTTACCACAGTAATGACAATTTTTTCTTAAATTACCATGATTTCTACACAGATTACACCTCTTCAGTTGACCTTTTTCTCTTAAGTCCATCTCCACACCAGCTTCAACCCATGCTTATCTACAAAACATGTACTCATCTAATGTTTCATCATTTCACCAAGATGAGACTGACGATTCTTCTTTCCTGTACATTAATGGTTTTACACATTATTAGTCACTGTTTCCACCAAACATAAATTTAAATTTAGACGAGGCAATGCAAGAAAATTAGCCAAATGTTGATGATTAACAATAACAAATACAACAATAGGGGCAACCCTATCAAAACCCTCCAAGAAATTCATCAAGGCTTCGTTCGGTAGTGACAAAGTAGCCGAGAAGAGAAGAGAAATGCAATGATTGTACTATTTTCCATTTGTTTGGTAACAAAGAAAAGCGACGAAATATTTGAAAAAATACGTGGGACTCACCATTAAAATTTTTTTTGCAAAATAACAAGAATTGCACAGAAATGCAACTAAAGTATAACAAAATTGATTTTGTTTCCTATTATTTGCAAATAGAAAAATCGATTTTGCAATAGGGGAAATCAATTTTATAGATTCAAAAGAAGCAAAATCAATTTTACAAATAGCAAAGTCGATTCTCTGCAAATCGAAAGCTCCCCCCTATTCTTAATACGCCCCTCTCCCTCCCACCTGTTTTATATTATAATAATAATAATAAATAAATAAATAAATAAAAGTAATATTAATAATAAAAATAAATAATAATAATAAAAATAATCTCAAAAGGTTAATTTTCCTTCCATTTCTCTTTTATTTCTCTTTAACCAAACAACATTAACTTCTATTCTATTTCTCACCTATTTCTTTTCTCTTCTCTTCCGTTTTTCTATTTTTTTCCTCTTTACCAAACACACCCTAAATGAGACTAGACACCACTTACAAGATTAATCGGTCTTAGTTATTTTGTAATTTGTTAAATTTTATTAAATTTATTTTTATCACAATTGTCAGTTTTTTCAATTTATTGATTTTAATTAATTACCATAAATATATAATAATTTGCTTAAATTTTTATATAATGTAAATTAGAATTAACAACATTGTATTTTTTATAATTACAAAGTAATATTTTTAACAATTAGATCGCATATAACACTTAAAATTAACAAATTAATTAAATTTGTTTTTTAAAATTAATAAAACAACCGATTTTTAATTAAAAAAACTGTTTAAAAATCAGGTTTTTTAAACTCGAATTTCTAATTAGATTTCTAAAAATATATATATGTATATAATAAAACAGTAACGTTGAGAAATCGGGTTTACGAAACCCGGAACTCCTCCTGCGTTTAAAAGTGTGGCATTCCCGAATTTTTTTTTTCTCAGTGTGGCAATCAGGGAATATTTTTGTCGAAGTGTGGCAATTGGGAAAAAATCCAGCTAGGTGTGGCCCTCTTCTTGTCGTGTGTGACGAATGGCGAAGTTTCAAGATGCCCAAACGAAGTCCACGTATCTTTGGAGAAATTATATTGTAAATCAAAAGGGCAAAATATTTGTCCATAACTTGATAAGTATACTTTGTCACGTTGCATTTTCTGGGGCACAAGGTATTTTATTTTTAATAATTCGAGGAAGGAAAAGAATTAAAAAAGAGAGAACATTTTTTCTTACTTAATTGGGGAGAAGGAAGAGCGAGTCAGTTAGGATATGCAAGTTGAAATCTTCCCATCAAGTTGAGGAGATTTTGGAGAGGAGGGACTCATTTTTTTTATAGTTATTTTAGAATTTTATATTTTTAAATATTACAAATTTTAAAAAGACTATTAAAAATGTTATAACAAAAGTTTTTTTTTTATTAAATTAAAAATTTATTATTATTGTATATATATATTTTTTAAAAATTATTACAAAAATTAATAATTTTAATTATAGGATAATTCTTGATTAAATGACAATATAATTGAAAATTATTATTTTTTAATAATTATTTTAAATATATTCCAATTAACTTAAAATAAAAAATAAGGTATGAAGTAATATAAAAAATGAAAAGTTATAAAAAGTTCTATTTAGAACATTTTTGACAATAGTTCTTATCAGTTCTTAAGCACAAAAATGAATTCTTATCTAAGATTTGGAAGAGATTGAGTTGAAAGTTATATTGTAAGAATATTTTTATATAAGAATTAGTTCTTAATATTAAAATATTATTTATTTAGCACAAAATATAAAAAATGAGATAATATGTGAGACTTATTTTAAATTCTTAAATAATTTCACTATTGTAATAAAAAAATTACTAAATTCTTAAATTATAGGATTCAAAAAATGAATTAACAAAAAAAAAAAGGGTGTACCAATATAAATGCTCTTATATTTGTATTTTGCTTTCTTTTCTTCCTTAAACTGGCATTTACATTTGAAAACTCTACTTGTTTTTATACAATTTTTTTTTTATGGGACTTGTTTTTCTACAATAATGCTCAATAGTTATGACTTCTGACTCTCGGTTGTCGTTTCTATTCATTATGATCATACTTTTTCGAGATTCTGCGTGAACCGATGAAGATTATTTTGTGAACACCACAGAACGGACAACGGAGATTGGATTTACATAAAAAAAGTTAATAAAAGTGGTCCAATAATCCACGACCACGATAAAGAATGAAGTAGATATTCAATACATTACTTATTTTAAATATTCGCAAAGTGTTTCTGACCAGCAATCACATACTACCTAATTTTAAATTTTAAATTTTTATTTAAAAAAGCAATAAATAATCATGTTTTAGGTTTGTTAATGTTATTTTATTTCCTATAAGCGGACTTGTTAATTTAAAATTTAATATATTCATCCTATATATTAAATAAGAATAGTTATCTTGAACGAGAACGTTTTAAGCTGCTATTCTTTAACAAGAGCGTTTTTAATTATCATTCTTCTATGAGAGCATTTTCAGGAATTTTTTAACCTTTTATCCTTTTCAATCTATTAGTTTTAATATTTTTAGTTTTAAATTAAATTTTAATATTTTTTAAAAGAAAATATCAATAATTAAAAATTAATATTTTATTACAATAATTATTTATTATAAATTTAAAATATAATCTATATGTTCAAAAATATTTTATTTATTACAAATTTTAATTATAATATAATTTATATATTTAGAAGTATTTATTTATTATAAATTTGAGTTATATAAAATAAATATTTATTTTGTATAATGTACAATTTAAAATACTAGTTATAAATTATAAATATAAAAAGGGATCAAATTACATCGATATTAACGTATTATTGTTCAGCAATTTTTATTCATTCAATTTCTTATTGAACATGATCTTTAGCGAGATTATTTACAATATCTGATTGAGTAATGCTACTACCTTCCCGAGAAAGTGGCAACTTTTTTATTTTTATTTTGTAGATATGTTTGTCATCGGCAGTAGTTTCTAGCATTTGTGATATTATATGACAAGGGAAGAGAAACACTTTTTATTTTTCTGCATTTTTTTAAATAAAACATAAAATAAAAGAGAGCAGGTAGAAGTTAAATAAAAAATGAAAGTGTGCAGTTGAAAGGTAAAACTTCAATTATGACATGAGTAGAGTGAATTAGTTATCATATACAGTTGAGAGATAAATATGTCTAAAAAATATGAAAACCAAAAGAATTATTGTAATTATGTATATTGTTATAGACTAGGAAAAGATAACAAAAAACAATATAAAAATTTAATCTATTAATTTATCTATAACAAGAAATTGGAAGACACAAATACTTCCTTTTTTATTATTGTCATTTGACTAAAAAAACAATATTTCTTATTTTTTGTTATGGATTGGACTTGGAGTCCAATATGCTTAGCATGTTACCTCGACCCAAAGTTATGGACCAATCCAATTTCCTAAGTGTTGACTAAGGTCAACACTATTCAAACTTAGGGTTTCTACAATTGTGAACAATGAATTATACCCTAGCTTAGAATAAAGTTATCCTATTGCTACACAAAAATCGAATAATATTACTTCTAAGATGCCTTGGGCCTCGTGTAAGGTAATTTAGCCTATCTTAAATCCTTATAAATATAATCAATGTCATTGTGTTAGGTGGGCGTTTATCACACACTATCACTTTCGTAAAATTACTACTGAATTAAGCGATGGAATGTTGAGCATTGAAATGCCTTTTTTCAGGTACCCACCCCTTGCCCATGACAACTCAATAGTGTGGAAGTGTGTCCTCATTCGTACACATTAGACCTCAGTCCACTTAACGCACGCCTTGGTCAAGGCAAGTCCATAATTTGATCATAGTCCACAATCCAACCTCAGACACAACATTAGCATTGTTTGTGGGAAATTGGTAAAGCCAAATGCCCACCTAGTATGCTGAAAACCAAACGTCAGACTACTCGAACTAAGACCATTTTGGATAGCTATGTGGAGGAAGCAAACTCACCTCACTACCTTCATGTTAGCCTAGCCCCATCTTGGCCTTTATCACCTATGCTGCATTCAGCTTGTGAAGGCATAGTCAAGTATGGCCTTGATGTGGTTAGCCTCAGAGATGAATTAACTCTTCAGCTTTAAGAGTAGGTAGCCAAGTTGTGACATCATCTAAAGCCACCTCAACCACTAACAAATGACCTCGAGTAATGTATAAGGCGATTAAACATAAACTATCTCAAAATCAGATATCTTATTAGCAAGGTTGACCCCATTATGAGGAACCTTGGTATAATGCTACAATTCCCAACCAACACATGTCGAGGCCTATAAGCAAAAAATCAACCAAGATCAGACAAGGTAATCAAGCAAAACCAGGTGGAGCTAATCAAACAGGATCAAATGGAACCAATTAAGTAGGACCACAAGGAGTGACTGTCATAACTCCAAAGGATATACTGAATAGACTGAGCTAACAAATTTCAAAGGACACTACAATAATAAAGACGGGACCTTGACTTAGGATGGATTGAAATTTGGTTTAGGGAACTTCTTTAATGATGGACTGTAATTTAATGTAGGGGGCATGATGCAAGAGTCTACCAATACTCTTAATTGCAAAGACACTAATAATAATTTATTTTTTAGGAACTACAACAAGCAATGTCATTTATGACAACATAGCAAAACAATGTCAATATCTACATGTTAGCTATGGAGGGAGTTAAAACATCAACAAATGTTCACCAAAAATTTGAACCTTGCATGTTAGCTATGGAGAAAATGCAGGAACCTAAAAACCTCAAGGAAAGTATAGACTTATGCATCTCAGCAATGAATTCAATGCAATCAAAATTAGCAACCAACAAAGCAAATGTAACAGCAAAGCCAAAAGGACTAGTGACAACAAAGGTAAAGGGAAATGTAACAATAAGGGCAAAGGGACAAGTGACAGTAAAGGCAAAAGGAAATATGACAATAAAGTCAAAGACAAATGTGACAGCTAAGGCAAAGGACTTCATTTTATATGAATTTGGTATTTTTTGGAGGGGTGGACAATGTGTATGAATTTGGTGTTTGAACATTTTTTTTTTTTGGAGGGGACAATGTGTTTGGTTATTTTGTGACCACTGAATTTGATGATAGTATTTGGTTAAGATTTAATTATTTAGTCAAGAGTTTAACATTATGTTTAGCTGTTGTGTGGGGTTGATGATGTTCACCCTAGACAATTAATTGTGGTTATTATTTATGGTTATGTATATCAATTTAGTTGTCTTGACTGGTAATGGAAAAACTGACTTTGGTTCATCTAGTGTTTAATGATATGTTGTTTTGTCTAATTATGGATACATACATGTTATTCTATTTTATTTAATCATGTCAATATTCAAAAATTGAAATTCAAGAACCATAATTACATTAGCCAAAAAACAAGTCATTGTTTCATATGTCACTTAAAACTTACATTTCATTAGCAATACGTTACCAAAACTTACATATACATTTACGTTTACAATGTACCAAAAATTCCTTTGAAATTACCAATCTTCATTTTTAAACCAATTAGCTATTATTAACACAACATTACCATCATTTCCCTAATTTAAATTACCATCATTAAACCAACTTGGGAATATTTAGATAAAATGAAATCATGCAATCAACTATAGATATGGACAAAACAATACAATGTGTCATTAAATTGTTCAATCAACTATAGGTATGGATAGAATTGTGCAATCAATATGAACTAGATAAAGTGTGCAAGCTTTGCCATTAAAGTCAAACAATATGGGCAAAATAGAGCCTTTCATTCATCATTGTTATAATATAGCTTATTTCACTAGATACGTAGATTAATGTCAGTCATAAAACATAGCCTTTTCACCATGTAAAAACCAATAAAATATTTCATTCCCTAAATTCCCTAAGAATTGGCTTTTTCATTCCTAATTCATTACCCATAACTAAGATACCACCAAGAAAATAGACCATTGCATTTTACATTTTTACTATTCTCAAATAAAAAGGAAAAAAGAGAGAGAGTGACCCACTACAATACCATGTTTTTCACTTTTTTTCTCTCATTCTCCAACTTCATCTTCAACTTCCTTATATTAGACCCTAGATTCATCGAGATGCTTGAATATGCACAACCATTTGGAGTAACACTTGAACAACCTTCACCCCCACCTTGTTAGCCCAAACAAAAATCTTACAACTTCATTTCCTCTACACAAAGACACCAAGTTTAGAAATTAGAAGAATGCATAAATGAATAATCACAGCCAAAATTTAATACCCACATTCTAATTCGTGCATCACCAAAACCTATACCTTGGGTTTTCTTCAATGTTCAACATGTATCACACGTTATCACCAAAGCATGCCTAGATGTTCCAAAACACAATAATTGGGTTGCAATAATTACAACCTCCACACACTACTCTCCTCTCAGCAATGTCAAAGGGAAGCTAATGTGGAAATACACACATGGCATTAATTAGCCTATGGGGCATTACCAAGTATGTCACCATTAACATCTCAATGTTTTTGTAACGAGATTGGTTGGTAGGGACTAAAAAAGGAACATTTGGAACTTACAGAGACGAATAAAAAACTTACAAGATTAAAAGTTAAAAACCTAAATTTATAGAGACAAAACATATATTTAAGCCTAATAATTATGAATAAAGATGAATAATAATAATGATTACAATTATTATTATTAATACTTATCAAAAATAACTTTTTTATAAATGTAAATAAAGATAATGTATCCTATATTTATTTTTAGAGGTTTACTAACAACACATTCATTCTCTAACACACTCTTTATTAGGGATAAAGATCCTCTCTTACACACTTTGTCTCCAACCCATCTCTAGCTTATTGTAAACCCTTGGATTAGCTTAATTGTTGAGATTACAAAGCTCTTAAAGTTGCTTTTTTTATGACAAATTTGCAAGTTTGGATCGACATACTTCTTTTTTTTCTCATTCCCTTTACATCATTTGATTTTCTTCAAACTCCAAGTTCCATTTATGTTGAACTCCAAACTCATTACAAGTGCAAGAACAATTTGGACATTTAATTCTAACTATTATACTTAATATTAGGTGCAATAAACACTCACTCTTTCTAATTATTCTCTATTCCCTCGGTTAAAAAGTATCAACAACACTATCTGGCCAAATTGAGACCATGAAAGCTCGCCCCAACTTAACTTTAGTAATTGAACCCTCCCCAAGCTTATACGAGAAAGCCATAATGAAGTTCCCTACCGCGTCTATGAGAATCCCACCGCAACCAGCTTGACGATTTATTCTAGCTACAACTGCGTCAACATTGATATTGAGCCAACCTGGATGGGAGGTCGCCAAGTGAAGGATGAATAATTGCTATCCTGTTGCATGCGCCTATAAATAGGGGATTTTTCTTTTTTGGAAAAGGATCACATAGGACATAGCCTAAAACACAAAATTTATAACTTGTATTACCCAATAATCATGAATAATGAATGATTCAACACAATAGGTAAAAAAGCTTGTTCCACACCTACAATCTTGCACAACAAAATGACAATTCCTAAGAACATGTAATATGGTCTCTTTTTGTCAAGACATGCTACATAACAGCACAAAGTGAAGTTAAAATTTATGCTCAAAATAACAAGTGTTATTGTACGTTTTAATTGAGATAAAGATATTTGAAGGAGAATGTGTGTTTAGTGCACCTAATATTAAGTATAATGTTTAGAATTTAATGTTCAAATTGTTCTTGCACTTATATGGAGTTTGAAGTTCAATGAAACTGGAATATTGTAAAGGGAGGAAGGGAGGGAGGAAGAAGCTTATTCATACTTGTTAGTCCACCCAAAATGGAATTCCCAATTTTGTTCTCAAAAACATGATTTTGTTAGCTTTTTAATCTCAACACTTAGATTAACCTAAGGGTCTACAAATGGGCTAGAGAGGGGGCTAGAGACAATGTTTGCGAGAAAGGATCCGTATCCCTTTACTATTAGTCAAAATTTTTGAAAACTATAAAATTACGAGAGGGGCTCATTAAATAAGAAGTGATTCCCATGAAAATGTTTCGTTTCTAATAAATTTCAACCATTAGTAAATAGTGTATCTAAAAAAATGTGTTAGAGAGTATGCTACTAACATTTCTCTTATTTTTAATTTCATAATTTGAGATTGAGCTAAAAGCAAGCATTAGAAATTGAGTTTGAGTAAATGAAAAAAAAAAGCGTTTGAGTATAAACTTGAAAGGAGAATTTTGTCACCTCTACATGACTTAGATCGGTAGGATGTTGAATGTGATATTCGAATATTTGTAATCGTAAAAATTAAGAAGTAAATTAACGAAAAAATATGTGATGGAAAACCAATAGGTATATATGCATCCTCACATGCTAACAAAAAATCATCCAGTTAATACTTAAGCTTGTTGACTAGAAAAAGTCTAATTAGGAAAAGTTATACTCATTTCAACTATCTTTTTGTTTAGAAAATAATTTGTTTTTGACTATTAATTATTTCAATGGAAATTTTCAAAAAAATCCACTTGGTATAGCATACTTCATACGCATCTTCCTAGTTTGTAGAAAATTATATAGACTAGCTTTTATCATACAATCCAAAGCATTTGAAGTTTCAGGCATTCAAATTAAAACTAGTCCTTTCATCTTCGTTCCTAATTTTCCATTCAATGAGAAAGCAAAAATGGTACATACTAAAAAGGCCCGCAGGCTATGCACTGACAATATAAAGCTATTTTACATTATCATCCAATCACAAACTACCATGTATGGTAAGTTTGTTGACTTTTACAATAATTATCTTAAAAATCATAACAACGGTGATTTGTGATTGGTTGACAATGTAAAACTTTTTACACTGATAGTGAATAGCCATTAAACTCATGAATATATATATATATATATATATATATATATATATATATATATATATATATATATATATATATATATATATATCATCACCTATTTAAATATCTAGATTGCTTGGAGTAAGTGAAAACTTACAATAGATAAATAAATGTTAAATAATGATAAAATTATATGTTGTAAAGAGAATAAAAGTATAGAAAAAATATTTTTATATTAAAATTAAAGACTTAAATTTATAATATAAAAGTGGATAAATATTGTTGAGATGTCGTAGAAAATATTGTTGAGGTATTTGGTATAATTAGGAAAATATTATCTATTTATGTAATTAGAAAAATATTGTTCTTCTTCTATTATTTTTATAAGTAAATTAATTATAATCCTTAATTCTAATTTCTAAATTTATGAGATTGATTCTTCCAGCCTTATATATAAACTAGTATTTCAGCATGTGCATTGCATAGGACAAAAGTTTATTTTTATATAATTAAAATTGATAATAATAAATATTTTTAATATATAAATTATGTTGTAACTAAATTTTACAATAAATAAATTATATTTTGAATTTACATTAAATAATTTAAATTGTGATAAAAAGGTTATTTTTAAATATTGATATTTTTAAAAAATATTAAAATTTAATTTAGAGATTAATGTAAAAGATGGTAAATTGCAAGGGATAGACAATTAAGAAGATCAAATATACAAATAAAAATAATATGATGGTAGTTTGAAATGATTGGGAAAGAATTTTTTGGCTTGTTCGAAGTAGTCTATAAAATGTACATTCAAAAGAGATAAGAGAGAGAATATCGAGAATGTTTATTTTAAAGAGTAGGGAGAGTAAATGACTTACTCTCTAGCTTGTGTATTCTAAATAACAATATATGTAGATATGATACTATCATTATGAAATATGTAAAATTTAATGATTATAATTATTTATTATAAAAATAAAAAATTATTCATATTATATTATTAAAATAAACATATATGAAATGACCTCGACAAAATTTAATAAAGTTATTTACATGAGAACATTAAATATATCTAAATATAATAATTGTCAACATAATAAATTGAAATAATTAAATTTCATTAATAATTCAATATTTTAATATGTTTCAAGACAATATCAATGTGATCAGGATTATGAAATATATTAAAAATAAATTAGGTAAGAGATAAAAGAATTTAAATCATGTAAGAGATGAAGGAATTTAAGTAAATATGCAAGTTAAAAGAGATAAGAATAGTAATTAATAGAGACAAGGATAATTTATCCTTAAGAAATCAGAAAAAAAAAATCCCTATAAAATAAGAGATGAGAGGGGCAAATTAGTTTAAATAAGAAAAGGGATTAAGGAATCAAGAAAGAGATGAAGGAATTTAAATCAAGAGATAAGAGAAGAAGAGAAGAAATCTTATGAGAGAATTTTGTTGTTATGTTCCTAAAAGTATGACTTGTTTGTTTGGCGTGTTTTCTCCAACAATATATTTTCGTATTTGTTATGTCCATGACACCCATTGTTTTTGGTACATGCCTCTTGTTGTTTGGTAATTACTTTTGGTTTGTTGCGTCATTCTTCTTTTTTGGTGGTTGTGTTAGTTTAAATAAGAAAAGAATTAAGGAATCAAGAAAGAGACAAAGGCATTTAAATCAAGCGATAAGAGAAGAAGAAGAGAAGAAATCTTATGAGAGAAATTTTTTAGAATGAAGAACGTGAGAGTATGGAGAGAGTAAAGCTCTCACGAGCGAGATAATTATTCTAATTTATTGATATAGATGGTTCTTTAGTTTCAACAAAGTATAAGAGCGATATCATCCTACATGATCTTTGGGTCATAATTTTGTTGTTATGTTCCTAAACATATGGATTTGTTTGTTTGGCGTGTTTTCTCCAACAATATATTTTCGTATTTGTTTATCTCCATGACACCCATTGTTTTTGGTTACATGCCTCTTATTGTTTTGTGATTGCTTTTGATTTGTTGCATCATTCTTCTTGTTTGGCGGTTGTGGTTGGTTAATTATGCCTTTGTTCTAGTTTGTTTATTGCTATCTCTCTTCTTGTTGGCAGCTACACTTGGTTTGTTGCATCTTTTTTTTTTGGCGATTATTTTTTTATATGTTTACCTTTTTACTTGTTTAGTAATTATGCTAAGTTCTTGAATTGTTCTTGCCTTAACCTTTATGTTTAAGGTTTGTTTGTTTTATTAAAAGAAAAAATACTTTAATTGTAACAAGTTTAAAGCTTAGTAGGCTTTAGTTTGAAGGAGATTGTTGAAATATTGTGTGAAATATCATTAAGATATTTAGTATAATTAGGAAAGTATGTTCCATCTATGTAATTAGGGAAATTATGTTCTCTTTCCATAATTTTTATAAGTATATTGATTGTAATTATTGATTCTAATTCCTAAATTTGATATTGATGATTCTCTTAACCTTACATATATTCATCACACCAAAAAAGCATAATAGTGCCTAACAAAAGTTGATGCTAAGCATGAAAAGCTTATGCTAATTGCTACTTTAACGCCAACCATAAGATCATCATTACTAGATTTGATGTTGATGCAATGCACTTGCATTGGCCAAGTCGACGCTAGTTTTTTTTTTTTTTTACTTCTTCTTCCTCATTCACCCACCTTGTCCTTGTTAGTATGCCCCAACATTGATTTCCTTCAACGCCCAAGCCTTTTCACGGTTAGCCATCACTCAATAGCCCTAAAACAACTTGTATATCACCTTTACCTAAACTAAAACTTCTCTTGTTGGTAAAGGACCCTAAACCACCACAAAGCAACATTAAAGATCCTTCTCCCACTGCAAACTAGTTCATTCAAAGTCTGCAACAACAAAAATAGCAGAAGCAAATGGGGATGGAGAATAATAGAGAAAAGATAAAGAAAAGAAGAGGAACGACAACCACTTGCTAGAAGGAATTTGTTGCTGTTGCGAACAACCTCATTGATTGCCAGAGGTGATTTCTGGCTACATCATTTTTCTTTTCCACTTCTCTCCCTCCTGATGACTTGTATTGAACCTTGTATTCCCCTTCCCCATTCATTCTTATTTTAGGATTTGAGTTTTGAATTTTGAGAGTTTGGCACAAGGAGGAGGTGGAAAAGTTTGACTATTGGAAGCCAATGTAAGTTGAAAATGATAAAAAAAAAAATTGATAAAAATAAATGTAGTTTCGACGTAGTGTCAACTTGATTGATGCTAATTGTGTCAATATTAAAGCTAACACTATAATAGACCAACTATTTTGCAAAAATATTATAGTGATTCTTTAATTTAAACAAAAATAATATAAAAAATTAATTATGCTTAAAAAGTCGTGCAATCCATCCAAAAAAATTTGTGGTTCCCAAAATTTCCTTATTAACAATCTACTCATCACTTATCATAAGTGACAATAATAAAAATTTTAAGGGAACCTTGTCTATAAGTGACAAGCACTTATATATTGTGATTACCTAAAATTAATGTTCCTCTATTTAAAAAAATATATTTTAAAATTTTAATTGTATCAATTAATTATTTGTTACTTTAAAAATTATTTTTAACTTATGATTTTAATATATTCTCAAGATTTATATATTGTGAACATGGACCACAATATTCATCAATTAATAATTGTTAAATATATTTTTAAAATATATTTATTTTTTTAAGATTATTTATTTTATTTCTTTTTTTTCCTTCTTATATTTCTATTAAAAAAATGCTAACCAATGTTCTTGGGTACTAATTAAGAAATCAAAAGTAAAAAAAAAAAAATTATTGAAAAATGTAACAGTCATTTTCTTATAATTTTCAAAGTAACCCAATGTAATCTTCGATAAAAATTTCTATTTATTGATTCCTTAATCAATGTTCTTAGAGCACTAGTTAGCCGAACCCTTTTCTTAATATTAAAAATTATTTATAAAATTACAATTTCTCAATATCAATTGTTGACACAAGTATACCTTATTTTGAGTGTATCGAGTGGACCCAGATCCTCTCCCATCGAGAAATGCTGGAGAGTGTCTAGTTTGATAAATGTGAACCATGGATTGAAATGAATGGCTGAGATCTATTTATCGAAACTCTCCGTTTTATTTAACTTACCTAATACATCCCTAATTTTGATTTCTTTTCCCCTTTTCCCCAACCAGTCCTGTAAAACTTGGTTCTATTCCCTTTGGACCTTCAGAACACTCCAACTTGGTTGGTACAATATTTTTGACTTCGATCCTCATGTTCACGCCGTCGCTGTCCTTATGCTCAAGCGAATCCAGCTTGGTCGGTATAGTATTTTTCGACTTCGATTCTCATCTTAAATCCAATGCTACCTTAACGCCAACACTATCTTGATGAACCCTTACGATACGAAGAGCTTCATAGTGATGCGGAGACCTTCAGTCAAATTATTGGTTTTTACATTGCAATGTTCTCAAAACATGCTTGAAAGTGATATTGAGTATGCTATTATTTGATATCTTAAGACAGTGACATTGATTTATGACACCTACAAGTTGTTTTGGTGAATATAAATTGTCTTTTGCTAGCTCCACTACCAGACAAGCATACCTAAATAACGTCATATAAAGGCTAACGTTTCACCTTTTTTTGATATAAGAGGCTAACATTTCACTGAAGAATGCAAATTTGTAATGATAAATTGCTGAGATTTTGATTCGGATACTCTTTAACATTAACAAGCTTGACACATGACTAATTGATGCACTATTGTCGTGGTTGCATATCTATTGTCATATTGTGGTGTATAACTCATAAATAGGTGAACACAAGAAAGGTTCTCTCATATCATGTTGCATCAGAGTTTTTTTTTTTTTTTTTAAGTTCATAAATTTGATAACAATAATATACATAAGCTTGCAAAGTAAGAGCAAATTTACCTATCTTATAGATGTCACTACTATTCTTTTTCCCATCCCTATTTCTCACTTCTTTGCCCAAGATTGCCTTGTTTCCACTCTTGTGAATATTATATTATACCTAATTGTCGTAGATGTTATGGATGATCACTTTTGAGAAAGTTTTGGCATAGATTTTCAATTAATATATGTGATATTTTTTAATAGGCAATGACTTAAAGATGTCCACAACCCTATTTATCATGTTAAAAGTTAACAAAGCATATTTTCCAAAATTAAAAAAAAAACCTTGTTCATAGGGCATCTGAATCCTAAGGAAAAAGTTGAAGAATGGTTATATTGTTTTTTGATATGGCTGTTGTATTTTATTTCAGGGAATAGTTTTATTTCAACTGATAACGAGAATGAAGGTTGGGATCATAATAGCGAAAGGACGTGGCTTTCATGGTCTTGACAATAAGTGATTATTGTAATTCTGGTGATTCCTTTGTTGGTGTTCTATTGTCCAATATTGTCAATGATCATTCCATATTTAAAATGAGTGCCTAGCTATCACACCCCTTAATGAAAATTCCAATTAGCTACCATAATGGAAAGATCCTTTCAAATTGATGATTGATTTATTTAACTTACTAATTACAGGATGAACCAAGGTTAAGAGAAGTACTCAAGTTTGCAAATGCATGTGGAGTAATTACAACTACTAAAGGAGTGATTTCCGCCCTTCCCAAAGAAGATGATGCGCTAAAATTGATCAAAGGGGCATAGAATCTTTTGGCACAATATACCCAAAAACAGAATTTGATGGCAGAGATCATTTTGTGCTTGATCATCTTAAAAGAGGAATAGAAAAGTGTAAAGAACATGGGATCATTTTGACAAATAGTGAAGAAGCAACATTATGGCTGCAGTCTAGGGGTTCAACAGGGGCACTTCCCCAATGATATTGTTGTTGTTTACTTTTAGACAGCCTTGTACTGTGTAGACTTTATGCAATTTCCTTTACAATAGGAGAAATTTTTTGTATAAGTAGTTTTTGAAAAGTTGTTTTATTTCGCATGTCTCACATTGTGAATGAAGGCTTGATACTAATATTTAGAATCAGGAATAGAATCTGCAACTGCTAAGTGATAGAACAAGAATAGAATCAATATTAGCTATACAAGAAGCTACTACTTCTTGGGAGAAAATGATCAGCAAATCAAAGAATGATGGAAGAACAATTCAAGTATCGGAGATGGATGGAAACTTTTGCAGTCTTGTAATCTTTGGCTAGAATTAGTATTGAAGTCAGATTTGTGATCTTATAATCTTGTAACTTTTGTACTTGTCAATGATATTTGCAATGTGAATGAGAAAACTTCTGTCTTAACATTTCTTTTAAATTGCAAATCTGCATTCCTTTATCTTTATTTATTTGCAATGATTTCTTGTTTACATTAAATGAAAATAGTAGCTGAAAATAAAAATTGACAGTAGTTGAAATTAAAAGACACTGTTGATATTATATATATTTCAGCCAATAAAAAACTCATCAGTTAATATAATCACATATACATTTCATCCTAAAATGATCATATATACATTTCACCCAAAAAATGCTACATAAATCCACCAAACTTGAAACAAACAAAACATCAAGCTAGAATCAAGTCAAGGCTAATCAAATATTGTTAAAGTGCATGTCATCTAATGTTGAACTGTCTCCATCACCAAAGGGTGCCTACATCATAACAAGATAAAATACCCAACATTACAAGGTGAAAAAGAAATGGAAAAAAATATAAGTTAAATGATTTTACTGTCAAGAATGCGGTGAAACTAAATTGATTCTCAAATGTTTGAGGGGGATCAACACATGGAGGTGCTGAAGAATGGACTTCACATGGTTCACAATTTCTTGAATTATAATCCTAAAGTATTCACAATAAATGGACATATGATTATAGCAAGGAAGAAGGAATAAGAAAATATTGCTATATGCATAAACATATATACCTGGGATGTTTGACTTTGTGAATGACCTCTATTTAAAGCTTTTCTTTTCTTCTTTGATTGCTACTCAACTCAACTTTTAGGTCATGTTTGCTTGTACCTCTTTATGCCAAGTCGTTGCTTGAACCCTTTAGGTTGTGTACCTTCGTCAACCACCAATGTAGAGGCATTATCATTGTGATTATCAATGCTTTGTGCTTATAAGCGAAGCTCCTTTATTTTCTTGCACACAGCATCTATACTTTTATCTACTAGTTCATAGTATTCTTCACATAGAGATACCTCAAATACCACCCTAATCATTTTAGATGCCAATTGTCGATACCTTCGTGTGCTAGAAAGTTTAGGATCCTTTTCAACCTCTTTCCCTTGACATCATGTATAGTGCCACAATGACCTTCTTGTCACCTCTTGAGAATGTATTTTTTGGGAACAACCTTTACATCATTTGCTTCAAACACTTTCAATGCATGGGAACAAATTATGCCAGTTGTCTCAAACTTTCTACAACTACAAGATATAGAGGTTGAAGCACGATCAAATAATACTTTTCAAGATCTGTCATGGTCAATCCTTGTGATGGTATATTCAAACAAAGGGGGAGATTCATTTCTTTGTGATATGCAAGAGGCTAAGAATAATGCAAACTCTTGTTGGAATAAATCAAACACAGTGTGTGTGTAAACTTCTCCCATTTGTATCAATATTGGAGACATCTCATATCGCAACATTACTAGCTTGTGGCAAGAGTCATACTCACAAACTAGCTCATTATAACACTTCTCCTCAACAACTCGTTCAAAGTATCTAAAAAATTGCTTTATATCGACATCTGGCTTCATACATGCTTTGAAATGAGAATTTAAGCTCTCACTTAGTTGGGTACTTCGCATCCCAAGTGTGAATGCTTCCTTCATGTAACAAGAGGCCCATTTTGCTTTTATAGCATAAAGTGATTTAATCCAATCATTTTCTTGAACATTGTAGTTTGCAATCAACTTGGTCCAAACCTCCTCAAACTTAGCTTCAATGTCAAATTCATACATGTATTTCTTGAAATCTTTTAAAAAATGACTCCCTCCTTTCATCAAATTGCCAAGGTGTTTAATTCCATTCTACATCAAATGCCATGTACACAAACCATGGTGTGTCTCAAGCATTACTTCAACAAGTGTCTTAGCCATTGCTTAGTCTTGATCAATAAAAATAGTCTGAGGCTTTTTTTGACTATGTGCTTCCAAGAAAGCATCAAATAGCCATTTGAAAGATTCCATTGTTTCATTATATAACAAAGCTGCACCAAAGATCGCTGAACCCTTGTAATGGTTAAAACTAGAAAACAAAGCATGTGGCTTTTTTGCTCAATTAGTAGAATAGGTAGTATCTAAAGAGACAACATCACCAAAATACCCGTAATCCAACACCATTTTTGCATTTGCCCAAAATATAGTTGTTATTTGCTCATCGACGTCCATTTGGTATGCGTCAAAAAAAGAAGGATTCTTTAATAACTGCTGCTGGAAATATTGCATTAGACAACCAACTGCCCTATACACCATACTTCTTTGTCTTTTTGCTTTGAGGTAATTCTTTTGTATCTAACCGAGTATATCCAACATTAGTTCTATGCCCCACATAAGTGCTCATAAGCTGAAATGATGCCTTTTGACGTAGTCTAGAGTCCTCAGCTAAATCGATCTCGTAAGCTTGGACTTTTGTTACTTTATGGTGTGAAGCAAGCATATACGTGGTCTCCGGAAGTTGTAATGTGTGGTTTTGCTCTTCTACAAATTCATGTACTACATATTTTCCATTCTTCCCCAATGACACTCCAATTCTTGCATAACAATTAGTTCTAGTCTCAACTCTATGCTTGGTAACTTGTCCATCTCTTTTATCTAGCTTTTGAAGTCCCTCCTTACAACAAACATATCTACAAGAGGTTATAACGTTATCTTCCTTTCGCTTGTTTTTGAATTGCCTTCTATTTTCAAAACCTACTTTCATACCCTGTTCCTTCCAAATTCCCATGCTTCTTCTAGATCTTCAAACTCTAAACCAATTCTCGGCTTCCAATCAAGATCGCTTGATGTCATGTTTAGAATCCTAATTTAAAATAAAAAATAAAAAAACTCAGTATTATATTAATAATCAATAAGATTGGTGATCCCTATTAAGATGCACAAACTCAATACAATACATACATGACCACCTTGACCTTCCTTTTGGGTCGTAGTCCCCTTCCTTTGCATTTCATTCCAGCACCTTTGTTTTAGTGCTTCATTGGTTTAGTGTGAAAGAAAGGAAGGAGAAACAACCTTGTGGGAGGAAGGAGAAACAACTTAAGAAGAAAGGATATGTACCCCTCACTTTTGTAACTCACTGGCCACAAGATGTTGGCGGGAGAAAGTTGCGAAAACAAGTGTTCCTACTCGCGACAGAAAAGAAAACACGTTTTTAATTTTATTTTTTTTGGTTACAAAACACGTTTATGAACTATGTGGAAAAAAAAAATAAGCAGAGACACATGGCAAGATCGTAGCCATTTATGTGATCCAACGGTACTCCTTTACAAAAACTGGACACTCCAGTTTTCTTAAATTGAGAGGATCTGTGTTTGTATCGGGTGAAAGGAAAAATAAAAGAAAAGAAATACAGTGGTATACGTGGTAAATAATATAATAAAAAAAGTAAAAAAGTATGAAAAAAAGTAATACATATAAATTCCAATATTATATACACTTATTTGATATATATTTTTTATTTTTTTCTATTTTTTTGTCACACTATATCATCTATTAATTATTATTTTTTCTATCTATCACTTTTCTTTAATCCATTTCTTTTTCTTTTTAGATATAAATGAATATTGGAGTGTCCATAAAATATTATTCCAAAAAAATGAAATGAAAAAGAAAAAGAAATATATGTTTATAAAAATTCTGCACAAAATTACAAATCCTTGTTTCACCACGTGCATTTGTATTCAATATTATTTTATAAACCTCTTTTATGGGTCATGGCCACGGGGTACGCAAGTAGCGGCAGGGAAAGAATTGACAAGAGCGCTATAAAGAGGGCACGAAGGCAAGTCTGGTTGCGTGCCCAATTGGAAAAGCCATTCTCTGAAATGTAAACAAAGGTGTTAATCATCCATACATCCGCGAATACGGAGAAATTTAAAACACATCGATGGACGCATCAGCAAGCAGCTGGCTATCTGATTTTGTAACAAATCGTTTGTCATTATTCCTATCTTTAATGCACAAAGGAACCGAATTTCAGTGGATGATCTACCATTTTTATTATTACTTATTTTATTTTATTTTATTTCAGCTGTTGCAGGAAACGGAGGATTGCAGCTTGTTCCGACAATGCCACCTGAACTTGCTTGACGATGATGAAGAGTTACTTTCGCATGAGATAGCAAGTGCCCTAAACGGTGAGAACTTGCAGCAACCTTTGTCTTCGGAGAGCTCATCCAGTTTTGAGAGGCCCACCAAGCAGCCCAAAACGAATACCTGTAGTTGGAATTCATCCACCTCCCCTTCTTCTCCAATCGATAACTCAAACTCGTCCCCTGCCAACAATACCCAGTTTTACGGGCTTGTTTCTACCTTATGCCCAAAACAGAACAAGGGTGTTTCAGTTTCACCCCCACAAACCCGAAAAGGATCATCACAGAACCAAAACTTTGAAACTGAAAGCCCCAAAGACCGAGGAAGCACTCACACTCGGGATCACATCATCGCCGAGAGGAAACGAAGAGAGAAGCTCAGCCAGAGCTTAATTGCTCTAGCAGCTCTTATTCCGGGCTTAAAAAAGGTGCTATTGCTTTGCAAAATTGATTCAAGTAACTTATTTTTAAATATTTTTATTTAAAAATAAGTTAATAAAAAAATCATAAAATATATTCTAGTCAAAGCGAAGGAGGCTACTAAAGTTGTTTTAAATCAAACAGCATGCTTTCACATTTCGGCTGAACGGATCCACATTCAACAGAAGTTACAAGAAGTAGTTTTTGTGTATAATGTTTTATCCGCATTAAGAAATTGGTTCCAAATACGTACGAAATCAATAGTAGACTCAAAATTAATTTTTTAACCTGAGACAAATGTAAATATTTATCTAACATGATAGTTGATATTTTAACATAATTTTGGATGAAAAAACCAAATAGTACTTCGATCACAAATTAATCATTGTGAGTTGGTACAAAGCAAACAGCTAGTTAATTAACTGTGGTGAATCAACAGATGGACAAGGCTTCAGTGCTAGGAGACGCAATCAAGTACGTGAAAGAGCTCCAAGAGCGTTTGAGAATGCTTGAAGAACAGAACAAGAATAGAGATGTTGAGTCTATGGTGATCGTCAACAAACCACAGCTCAGCTGCGACGATCATTCACCTTCACGTGATGATGATGGCTTTGACGATGGCAGTGGTAGGGAAACCCTCCCCCGCGTGGAAGCAACAGTGTCAGACATGGACGTGCTCCTTCGCATCCACTGCCAAAAGCAAAAGGGGCTTTTACTCAAAATACTTGTCGAGATTCAAAACCTTCATCTCTTTGTTGTTAATAGCAGTGTCCTACCTTTTGGGGATTCTATACTTGCTATAACCATTGTTGCTCAGGTAAAGAAAAAGAAAAATATCTATCCCATTATCGGGAAATTTTTTTTAAAAAATAGACTATAAATTAACAATATATAATATGAAATTTATTAATTTTATAATAATTATATTAAAAGTCATACTAATATTCACAGTATAAAATTTTTTATAAAAAAAATACATAATTATTAAATTCTTTTTATTATTCTTTTGCTTTCATGATCTATTTATTTTGAGAGATTATTGCTCTTGTATTATTTAAGAAACTTACTCAAATAAGTTGTCACGATTTTGCAGATGGGCACAGGGTACAACTTGACCATAAATGATCTTGTGAAAAACGTACGCGTGGCGACATTGAAATCGATGTCATAACACGAACATGGTCCCAGCCTGGTCTGGTGGGTGGTAATATTAATAATGATATTAGGGTGATATATCTGTATCCTTGCACGGATACGTAAAATCTGAAAGTAGTAGTTTTGCTATTAGACGATTGATAATTCGATATCTCCAGCCGCCACATATTTGACTCCAGTGGAAGAGCATCATGATCCATCGTATGTGAATTCTCTCACGTTTGTCTCGTTGGCTGTGTGTTAATGTAGTTGTGCCCTCGAATTGGTCTCATGTTTGTCTCCTCGGCTTGTCGATGAATAAGGCTATACTATAATTCTGGTCTCTTTAATTATAGTTATTTATATTTAGTTTTTATAATTTTTAATGATTAAAATTAAGCTTTTCATTCAAAATTTTATTCAATAATTAATAAATTATCACAAAAGTATAATATATCATTATTTTGTATAAATGTACAAAAAATATATATAATTTAAATAAAAATAGAAAATAAAATGCATAAAATGTAGAGGAGTTTGCAAATTGGATTAAATTAGTTTTAAAGAAAAAAATCATTTGATTCAATTATTTTGGTTTTCTTAATTTATTATTCAATTGATTTTGCTTACATTTTAAATTCAATCCAATCAAAAGCAATGTGGATTGGATCAATTTTTGGTTTTTGTTTATACTTTTATTTTTTTTGGAAAAATTTTAATCAAATGATAAGATATATAACAAATAGAATAAAAAATAATTTAAATTTTAAAATATTTGTAAGTTATTATATTACTAATAATAGTATAATTCTTCAAATGTATACTATTAAAAATAAATTTACAAAGCTTGATAAGTATATTTATGTACCTTACATAGTTACTAAAGAATTATCTTTAATAAAATATAATTTTCATAAATAAGTATAAGTTATGTGATAATTTTACAAATATTAAAAAAATAAAAATAAAAACATGAGAAATATCATAAATATATAAATAAAAATATTTACATATGTATAAATTTGAATTGGATTGGATTGGATCAGTTTTCAAAATCTAATCCAATATTCAATCCAATAAAATATTTTACTTTTTTTTTTCCAGTTTTTGATTTGTTCGATTTTTGGTTTATTCTATTTTCGATTTTTAGATCATTTTTTTTTGTTTTTATTAGATTGAATCAGTTTATGAACACCCTAATAAAGTGTAATAAAAACCATTTTTTATGGAAATATTTTATATATTTTTTCCTTCCAAATGAATACAAATCAATAATATACTAATACTTTAACTTATGCATTGCACAGAATAAATATTTATTTTATATAATTTAAATTTATAATAAATAAATACTTCTAAATATATAAATTATATTATAATTAAATTTTGTAATAAATAAATATTTTTGAACATATAGATTATATTTTAAATTTATAACAAACAATTATTATAATAGTGTTAATTTTTAATTATTGATAATTTTTAAAAAAATATATTGAAATTCAATTTAGAATTAAAGATATTAAAAATAATAGATTGAAAGAGATAAAAGGTTAAAAAAATTCTAAAAATACTTTCATTGAAGAATGACAACAAAAACGCTTTCGTTAAAGAATAGCAGCTAATAACATTCTTGTTCAAAATAGCTGTTGTCATTTAATATATAGGGTGGATTACAATTTTCTTACATTTATGTTAGTTATTAAACAAAATTTAATGTGAGAAATTTAATTTAAATAAGTGAGCTACTGTGAAGATTAAATAATAGTGTTGTCGCTTGAAAAAATTAGTTGAAAGATAAGCTAATCGCTCACAGTGATTTCCAAAAAATCAAACAATTAATGCCAAGAAAAAAGCTTTATTTTTAAGCTATGAGTCCCTAAGCTACTCCAACAAGCACTTAGTGTTGAAAGTTGAACAAAAACTAAACTTGGTAAAGGTAAAAGGCAATAAAAGCACTAAAGGCAATAAAGATAAACTACAAAGATAATAGGAAATGTTTATTTGATTGATTGTGTTGGAAATATTGTTAAAAAAATATAAAGAGGAAAGAAGTACTGTGTTGTGGCAATAGCCATTGCCGTGAAAGCAAATTCCGGTAGACCTCCGGTGCAACCCAAAATCTAATTTGCTTTCCAAGGTTTACATAGTAGCGTGTTTGAACCCGTGCACTCGAGGCCAAAACACGTTGGAGCCTCATGAACAATGCTCAGAAAAATACAAAGGGGAAGAAAGAAAGAGAGAAAGATTGAGAAGTAGAGAATTGCTCTCTTTGTTTCAAGACTCTTGTTACAACTTCTTTATATAGTGTCTAAGAAATTAGACCGTTGGAAAAAAGTTAAATAGCTTTTACTACAAAAACAAAACCGATAGGTATGAATTAATGGCTAATTAAAATAATTAATATGCCAACGGTAACGAAGTAATTAATATACCAACGATAACGAAGAAATAATTAGCACTTAGATGTCGTTATTTTCACAATCCCCCACTAATGACAGATAAGTGAAAGAGAGAAAAAAAAAATCTAGGCAAGGAAAGGTTTTTGTGCTTAAGTGTTAATGTCCTAAGGATTGAATTAACACATAGTGAAGTGAGGCAACACCTTATGTCCAAGAAGTGAATTACTCTTAAACTTAATGGACTTAAGATGAGACCCTCACAACACACACTTTTACCTTTAAAATCGTGATGAAGCAAATTATTTTGACTATGTTGTTCTAATGGATTTGTTTCTCAATAAGAATGTCTTGTTTGATATGTCAAAACTTGAACTACCATAATGGAACCAACAACAAAATGGTTATGAAGGCTGCTCATCATCTTTGAGCAACTCAAGGTTGGCTATGTTTCAAAGAAGCAACAATCTAAAAGCAATTAATATGCCAACGGTAACGAAGCAATTAATATACCAACGGTAACGAAAAAATAATTAGCACTTATATGTCATTATTTCCACAGATTGAACATGTTTAAAAAATATTTACAAGTCCTATTTATACCGCTAAGCACTAAACTACCCCTGTCTATCTTGTTTTCAATTGTTTCGAACATGGTTTACATTGAGTCAACTGGTTGACAGTTATGTCAATTAATTTTACAAGGAATTTGCTTATTCTTGATAACTATCAAAATATTCTCCTCCTAAATTTTTGCCTGATCTCCCTTTTTCAACACATTGTATGCCTTCAGTTGCCACTATCATCTATATGTTTAAAAACAACTAACTCTTATTTTCAAAGGAAAATAACTTTCCATTAATTTTAATAACTCCTCATATCTGACTTCTATAAAGTTTCTTGAACATGATAAATTCCCTTTTTCCCTT
Organism: Spatholobus suberectus; assembly: GCA_004329165.1. NCBI lineage: Eukaryota > Viridiplantae > Streptophyta > Magnoliopsida > Fabales > Fabaceae > Spatholobus > Spatholobus suberectus. The sequence goes on along the minus strand of CM014730.1, from coordinate 85,940,739 downwards.
CAAACTAGCTCTGCCCATCTTCAGCTAATGTTCTCATCGACTATTTTGTTAATGTTTCAAACAATTGATGCTTCTAATAGCTGAAGCTTCGATACTGATGCTTCAACAGTTGATTTCTTGGTTGTTTCTTTGTTCCTTTTAATAGCTAATTTGTTTTATTAGTAGTAACCAACAAATTTATTTCGAGTGTTAACAAATATTAATTAAAATTACTAGGATCAAAAATAGAGGTGGCAAAACAAACCGTTTGGCCTGGCCTGGCGAGCCAAGGGGTGGGAAGCAGGTTGGGCTGGCCTGGCCCAGATTTCATATAGGCCATTTTTGTTGACCTAGGCTGGCCCACTGGGTCAGGCCAAAATTGGCCCATTCTATTTTTTTTACGTAATTTTATTTACATTTTACAAAAGAAAAAACAAATAATACTAAGCTAAATATGTCAATAGTTTTTGGGCTTGCATTTTTTGGGCCTAGTCTAACTCGCTTGCCCGTCGAGAATGGGTCAAATTGGCCAAGTCCTTTTCAAGCTTTAAATTTGGGAGCCCAACTTAGCCTAGCCCACCAAGCCAACCCATTGGTCTTGGTCAATTTTGACAACTTTAATGAAGATCGCACATAAATAAGAATTTAAAACACAATTAAGTCTTTTATATAATTTGCTTTGCTGAGGAAGCAAAAACCACTAGAATAAGAATATTTCCTCATGACTTAAAAAGAAGTTTTATACAATGAAAGTTTAAATCGTTTTTAACGCAAAGCAAAGATGTTGTATTCATGTTTTGTCTTCATACTGCACATTTTTTTTTTATCATTATTATTTCAAAATTCACACAAAATTACGCTATTTTAAAAGAAATATTACAGTTATTCACACAAATGAACCATTAGTTCATAAATTATCTTACAATTAAATGTTACTCCATTTAGGATTTAGTCCTTTAAGTTATGTTTGAATAGATGGAATAGATGAGATAGAATGAAATGTATCAAAATAAAATGGAATGGAATGGAATATAATAGAATAAAATCTCTATTGTATTGTTTGGACGTGTTATATTGGAATAAAATAAAATTTCCATTTTATCTCTTTTCTCTCAAATTATGGAAAAAGAGAAATCAAGATAAATTATAGAATATGATAGAAAAGGTTTACTTGTTTCCATTACATTTCATTTTCATCTTACTAATCTAAATAACAGAACAAGATATTATTATATACATATTCCATTCCTCTTCGTTCGGCATTTTCTATCAATCTATACACAGTAAATAATTAAATTTTTTTATATAATTATTTTAAGGTTTACTTTTTTCACATTACATTGGTTCGAATGAAACTGAGTTTGAATCCGTTAAACAACATCTCTGATTCAATTCTTGTAAATAATAATAAAAAAAAACCATAGTTAAGAAGGGAGACCCCAATAAAAGTGGCTAATCAAGTTTTCTAACAAAGATGATTTATCAGCAAAGCAAGTAAACACTTTGCACCTACAACATGGTAAAAAAAATCAATTTTATTTTTAATTTTTAATTTTTTAAACACTTAAATCCATTAACAAATGAAATGAATCGCTTTGCTCTCAATCACCTACTCCAACTAAAGTAAGGCCTTATTTAAGTTCATTACCATACACCGTGAATCAACCTCGTAATGATAATTTCGATATCATTTATTGAATTGAGCGTGTCATTAAGATAAACATTATACTCCAATTATTACTTATTATTAATATTCTTAAAATTAAATCGACGAAGATACTAGTTCAAACAAAGTTTAACGATTTAATTATGGTTAAATCGTAGTTGAATCAATATTAATAATAATAACAATAATTAAATATTGCATAAAATAATTTTAAAAAGCATAATATTTGCGAATCTTTAATTGATAAAACTTTATTAAATTAATCTAGGAAATTAAATACTAAAAATAATAAGAAATCACATATAAATAATAAAAAAATTAGTATAGTTTAGTAAATATTAGAAATTAGAAATATAGTTAAAAAGTACATATTGTATAAATACTTACAAAAATAACTAAAAGATTGTAAGATGTTAAATTTAAGATGATTCAACCCATAATTTTTATGATAACAAACAAAGCATAACAATAATTATTCTATGATAAAGTCTAATAATCTTTTTGTACTACAGATTGTCCTAACAGTTCGTCTTATGAAAGGAGGATCTATGTGTTGAACCAACTAAGTTTCGTCTGTCAACTTTCTTCAATTTTTGTCTGAAGGTATTTCGTCTCATAAGAAGAGCATAAGTACTCAATGAAATTTACTAAAGTATAAGTCAAATGGTGTATACTAGAAGATTGAGCATTTTTCTTAATAGTTAAAAAAAAAAGAACTTACACACTTTGGTACCTAAAAAGACATGAAGGGTACATAAATAGAGTGAAAAGGCATTTCAAAAAAAAAATGAGCAACATAAAGATAGACACTTCTACCTGCTATGCAGTAAAAGTATAAAAGAGAAATAAGAAAAATGTTTTATTAGAATATACATGTCAAAATAAGCAAGGCAGACCTTGAGCCTAGTTTGGAGGGGCAATGGCTTAGGGCCCAAGGCTAGAAGGGGCCTAAAAAATTAAAAAAAGTCTATATAGTTGTGTAGTAACTTTTTAATATTGCTTTATGTTGTTTCTATAGATAGATTGAAATTATTGTCTAGTTTCATATCTCCTTTTATCTAAATTAAAATGTGACATGTGATTCAAAAGCATCACTCTTTCTTGGTTGTTAGTTTTTTTTTTCCTAATGTATTACTAAAAGAGAAAGAATCGCATAAGAAGGGGGGTTGAATTGTGTGTTAAAAAAAACTTTTCAACTTAAAAGTACGTTCGTAAGCGTTTTAAGCAAAGGATAAGGAAGAACAAGAACACAAGGAATTTATACTAGTTCACTCAACCTTGAGCTACGTCCAGTCCCTTCACCTAGAAGGTATTCACTAACCAACCTTAAGTTACAAGTATTCTTTACAGCCTCTTCAGGCTTTACAATGCAATCACCCCAAATTGTGTAACAACTTAAGTATTCTTTCTCACTAAGCCTCTCCAAGCTTTCGCAACAGGTAAAGTTGTTTTACAATAAAGGAAATCAACTCACAAAGGGAGGATTTAAAAGCTTAAGCACATGACAGTATTGTATCAGAGAATTTTTAACTATCGTCTAGTGGACGCATAAACTAGCAAGTTCACAACCAACGTCTGTAAGAATTTTGCTTGATTCGTTACACATACTTCTTCTTCTTTGGTATATATACAGTCTTTAATGAGAAAGAGCTGTTGAAGATGACTAAACTTTAATCTTCAAGAAGGAGGTGCGCTTATCAAGTTTCTAGACAGGTTAGAAAAAGCAACTTTTGAGCTTACACTAAAATGGAAGGTGCAGGACTGTGTTAGCTTATTACCTTTCTGATCATACTTCTTTTGGCTTGATAGCTTGATAAGTTGACTTCCTTTTTCTGTGTAGCTGAGCTTTTGTACTAGAATGTTTCTGTTTATTATTTAATGCTTGAAATATTTGAATGTTAGATCTTAGAAAGGTAAGGCATTAGTTTCAAAGCTTGCATATATATATATATATATATATATATATATAAGACATATAGATTGGACGATAGTTTAAGAAAAACTTAGTCGTTTACAGGAGCTTACGCCTAGATGCATTTAGTCTAAGTGTCTAATGCTTGAGACACACAATCCATAAAAGAGACTTACTCTTGGATGGTCTCTATATGCAAGTATATCAGACGCTTATCGAGATTGGCACGTTGGACTCCACGAGTTTGGACACTGTAAATTCGTTAATTTTAACAGAGACTTGAACATTAATAAGTTTATTATCTTCAAAACTTTGAGGGACTAGATTCTTCAATGTCTTTGGTTCCAACAATTACATTCAAAAATCCATGTTAAATAAATTTGTTTGCTCACTGTAACATATCAACATGTAATGAATAAATGATAATAGACTTAAAGTGTTTCTTTTTTAACAATATAAGAAGCACAAACCAAAATTCAAATTATAAAGGAATTAAAACTAAAAGTTAAGATATTAATAAAGAACAAAAATGTGTAAGTTTTAATATGAAATGATGATATTTTGTTGATGATAGATGATAGGGATGGAGCTAGAACATTTTCTGAGGGAGCCAAATATAAAAATTATATTAAATTATAATTTTAAAATCAATATATTAAATTTAACAAACCACTAAAAAATTTATAATAATTGACCACATATCATGAAATCAAAATTATATAAATTAAACAAAAGATACAAGACTACAATGTTACATAGTGGGACAAAAGAGATTTAGTTTTAAAATTTATGGTAGCAATTCTAATGATAGAAATTTTTTATTATATTTAGATATCATCTTTAAAGTTTTAAAAGCATAATTGGCCCTCAAATTTTGTTCAAGCAAAATTTAATTTTTAACTTGAGAATAATAATAATAATAATATATTCTCTCTTCCAAACAATGAAATAATATTCCTTTAATTTCTTTTTTATTAAGAAAAATTTAGGAAAAAAATACAGAGGCCTTAAAATATTATTGGAAATGATAGTTGTATATTTGTTGGGAGGTGTATACATCTTGAGTGGTAAGAGAGATAGGAAAAGGAAATTGAGAAAATGTGAGATGTAATAGGAGATGTAATGAGAAAGGAAAAGAGAAATAGAAAGAAAAAGAAAATGGAGAAGCTATAAAAAATAAAGTTGTATAAAATCATTATTAAAAAAAATTATATATACATATTGTGTGCATATTTTTATTTTTTTTTAGGAAATGACCTTATATATAGTGTGTAATTTTTTGGGGAGTGTAAATTGAATGATAGATGATAACATAAGAGTAAATTGAATTAAAAATGTGATACATCTTTTGAGATTTGTCAAAATTATGTTATTCACTTAATGTAATAAAACATATATTTTTTAATGAAATTACATGTCTATTTCTTATGCAAACTTGAGAACACCACATATAATTCTTTTAGGTGCTTGTGTGGGTTCTCATTTTCTAACTCGTGGAATTTGGGCAATAGGAGAATCAATCCAAACTTGAGCTTTAAATCTGTCGCCAGATCTTTGTACTTTATACACAACGATTGTTGTGTAAGATTTGGAGTCAACCATTCTCTCATGGTCTTCTCCAAAATTGCCATGACTTATTCTTCAACTTCTAACTCACTGAAAAAGAAATGAGACAAGTTAGGGGTCAAGTCTAAATCGGAAGATTAGGAGAAGGCTCCTAGCTTAGCTTGTTTAGCTTGTGTGGCTCAACATTTCACTTCCTTCCCTAACCTTTTAGCAAATTTCTTGATCTTAGGATTATACTGTAAATTACTTACAAAAGAAAAATGAGGCATAAAAGAAGTAACTACTTAGACATTAGTCCCTACACCAAAATTTTGATGACTAGTCAAACCAACAAATTTTAAAAACCTACTATTTTCAGAAAATAATTTCCAATAAAATGGAGAGTAGGGTTAAATTTGCAAGGACTAGTTAAGCTTTACTTCTTTTACAAAATTAAAACCAGAAAATAACAAATAAAAATGAAAGGGGAGGTTGAGTAGGCAATGGTATTAGGAGGAAATTGGAATTAAATAAAAATAAGAATTGAGGTAAAGATAGATCGGAATGCAATGATAAAAAACTTTAGCCTAACATATAATCTCTGTTATAATTTTCTAGGTCGCTCATTGGTTAAAAAATGCATTTTTCCTTTTTCCTAGATAAATTAGTTATAATTGTTGATAAGCCCTAACAACCAATCCCTCTTTACGTTTTAAGACAATCAAGAAAAGCTCACTGACTACTTTTTTCATTGTTATATAAGGATAAACAAGCTCTTAGAAGTTTAACCTACCAATAGCCTTAAGTTTTAGAGGGACCTAATTCTAACCAGTAAACTTGCAAGATCGTTTTATTTAAATAAGATTATACTTCTACACAAAGGTAATTGTTTCTAATTATTATAATTATAGAGAATTACGAATCTAAAATCCTAATTGTTTCACACGATTTTATCAATTGAAGAGTTGACTGTTTTGCGCAATTAATAAAATAATGCATGGTGTGAAGAATGGTAGAAATATAAATATATAAAAATTAGGAAGAAAATAATTAAGAGCCATGAAAATTATGCATTGATTAGCCTCAGACTAGAAAAAGGAGTTTAACTCTTCATGAGAGTCAAGGAAGTATAAAGAAAAATAGGAGAAAGCTAAAGGAAGAAGGAGAACCTAACCTAGCTGTCATAATAGAGCCATCAGAAAGGCAAAAGTCCTCTCTAAGAGTTTTTAAATTCTTTTTAGTCTCAAGGTTTAAAAACTGGGCCCAATCTATTAAAGTAAGAAGGGTCTTTTTTGAAGCCTATAAAATAAAATAAATTAAGATATTCTCAATTGAAATCTAAAAATAAAATAAACTAAAATAAAATATAAAAAAATAGAATATCCTAAAAATCCTAATTAATGCTTCTTGATGCTCCATTAATATTGCACAATCTTCAACTTCCTTTTAAACTTCTTGTTATTTTCCTTTAATTAATCCAATCAGCTCCAAAATGAAAATTTCCTTTCCTACAAAGTGAAATAAATGCAAAATATTGAAATAGTCTCAAAAGGTAAAAATAAATAAAAGTTTGTAATTTTCTTAAAAAACATTCCTAAATATCTCAAAAATAATTATAAAAAGAATAATAAAATATTACTAATATGCAATGCATAAAAAAGCATAAAGTTTTAAGGTCTGATAATGGTCGAGCTATAGAGGAAGCTCACCCACCTCCTAGGAGAGAGAAAAAAAGGAGAAAAAATTAGTGTGAGGTCTAATAAATTCTTTCTCTCATCACGCAAAGTAAAAGAATAGAAAAAGAATGAAACTAAATTTTGTAAATACTAAGGGTTTGTTTAGTAATCAGGATATAATAAGATAACAGCGTATCCTATTGTAATCAATTGTTGGGTGTTCCAAGGGAATATGATTTGCTTATCCTACTGCCTATCATATTCTGTTGGTGAATGCAATTCTTATTTAAGGGGGGAACTGAGTTAGAAAATAAAAAGATAGGATATTATATCTCCCTCTCACCCAACTGCTGCTATCACCACCATTATTGTTGCCATTGCCACCACTACTCTTACCATCACCCTAGCCACCTCCATTGCCACCACTATCCCACCGTCGTTGTCTACATCACCACTATCACCACCACTGTCACCGCCATCATTGTTGTTACCATCACCACCACCACTACCATCATTGCCATAACAACTACCACCACCACCATTGTTGCTACCGCCACCACCACCATTCGTCATTGTCACACTGCTACCATTGTCACCATTGCTATCATCATTGCCACCACCCACCTCGCCATTGCCATTGCCACTACTACCACCACTGCCGTCGCCACCACTATTACCATTGTAGTTATCGTCGCCGCCTCAACCATCACCGTTGTTGCCGTTGTCACTATTGCCGCCACCACCACCATATCAAATACTAGACAGAATAGCATAATAATGTTCTTTGGTGTGTACCAAATATTAGATAGGATTAAAGCTCATCCTGCTCTCATCCTATCACATTCTTATATCTTATCTTATCTTATCATATCTTGACTACCTAAATTTACCTTTTATATAGTGCTTCTTCTAGTCTCAAATACAAGAAAAAAAATAATTCATGCTAATTAAGAAAGTTAGTTACCATCATTTAATTTTACTAATCCTATATAGAAAATAAACTTTTTTCCTAAAGTGCCTTTCATTGGAACTTGATATAAAAAATAAAAATGGTCATTGGAAATAAAACCTTTATTAAATGAAGGGTATTTTAGAGATGGTATCATTAAGTAGGGAAAATTAGTTGAGATTTACTTATATTTAAGACCAATGTACATAGTTTTTTACCCTTATATTCGAGACTTTTTTTTCTTCCTTATATTCAATACCATAAGGAGTATACATTTTCAAAAATAACACAAATTATATATTATTTTATTTTAAAATAAATATATTTATATTAATTTATTTTTATTTAATCAAATAAGGAAAATAAAAAATTGACATTTAAAAAAAATTTAAAGTACTTAAAACATACTTATTTCTTTTTTATTTTCTATTCTCACTCTTTTTTTTCTTTGTTACTTCTTTGCACAATCGCATCGAAGCATGAATCATTTATGGTGTGTTTGGTAAGAAGGAAAGAAATAGGTGAAAAATATGGTAGATAAAAATAGAAAATAGAGAAATATGTGAGAGAGAGTGTAGATTTAGAGGTGTTTGGTTTAAGAAAAATAGAGAGAAAATAAGGAATAGAGAATTAGAAAAAAGAATAAAAAATTGTATTTTAATTGATTGTTTTTGTATTCCAATTGATTGCTTTTGCATTTCAATCGATTGTCTTTTTTGTGGTGGTTTTAAATTGTTGTTGATGCTAAAAATTGCCACGAAATGCTTAATTGTGCATTTCAATCGAACTGCGACAAATAAAAATCACCAATAAATTCACATTTTTTAACAATTTCAAACTACTAGAAAAAAAACTGCCACAAAATATGCGACATGCATCTTCTCATTCCATTTTCACACAATTCAGTAAAAAAATAAAAGAGTAAACTACATTGACACTCCTTAAAATTTTTTTAGATTGCACATAATCCCCTTGCTTTTTTTAACGTTTATAACAACCTCCTTTATAACGATACACAATGTAATATTTTTCAAATAATTAAAGAAGATTAGTGTAATATATAAGGGATGCTAGTATAATATTTTTCAAACAATTAAGAGAGTTGGTATAGAGATAAAAAAAGGAAGGTATCATATACAATCTAAAAAAATATAAAAAAATGTCAATGTAATTTACTCAAAATAAAAATATATAGACCCCACACTTTTCTATTTTCCTTCTCACCTATATCCACACAACCAAACAACCTCACTTTTTTATTTTTTATCTATTTCTTTACCCAACCACTCTATCAAAAGCATTAATCTTGCTTACAAGCCGGACCGTTCCCATGAGAAACGACACGGATTTGGATCCTCTCCATCACTCTTCTCTCCATCTTCTTTATCTCTCTCTAATTTTTCTTTCTCTCTCTATCATTTACCCACTTTTTAAATATTTTTTTTGCTTTAATACACTCCTTTTTTGTGCTGGAAAGGCTGAGGGTTGGAGAGGATCCAGTTTCGTTCCATATATACTGCAAAACTGCAAATCGCAACGGGGTTGGGACTCCAATTTTAGGAATATGCCAAGATAAGTCAAATTGCATTGATTATGTACGCCACAAATGGCTTGAAATACGAGACTTTGATTTATGATGCCATAAATAATTATCCTCCCAGTTTTGCCACTTTCCTCATTTGGTGAACAACTTTTTTTAGAAAGATATTTTGGTATTTAGGGTTAATTGAGTAGTTAAAATGGAATGAAATTGCTTGTAGTTCGAATCTATTCAGTAACTTTTTAGGTAGACCTCTATTTATAATCTTAACATGTTATTAGCACCCTATCTAATAGTATTGGAGATCTTTTTCCATTCTACCACTTTAGTTAAAAAAAAAAATACTAATAGTGGTGCGTGTACTAATAATTTCAAATAGTAAAGTTAAATACCATTTTATAAAGATTGAAATTTAATTATTAATATCTTAATTGATTATTATTTAAATTATAAATTAAAGTGAAAGAATCATTTTTATTATATATATAAAAATCTACAGTGAATACTTTATACAAAAATAGTAAAAATAAGTTAAATATCATTTTTATGAAAATTAAAATACTAATTTAAAATTTAATTACTAATCTTTCAGCTCTATTATTATTTGAATTGCAAAATAAAATGAAAGAATAATTTATTATAGAAAAAATACATTAAGAGTTAAAGACATCACGTCAAAATAAAAACTTTTACAGTACAATAATTATGATGAAAACTTAATATGTCAAAAGTATTAGAATTGTTGTAATTGAAGATCGATTCCTTAATTCAATACTTTTTTTTTCCAATTAAAAACCTTATTTCATAATTGTCGATGTCTATTATTAGAGTTTTTCAATCATGTTGGTTCATCTCAAATTCAATCTTTATTCCGATTTCCTAATTCTCAATAAAAATCTAAGATGAATTATAAGTGCACAATTTATAGAGACATTAAATATAGGGACAAGCAATCAATTTAAAAGAAATTAACTTGAATTAGAGATAAGAATTCAGGATACATTAAGTTAAGGTTGAAATTCGTCATCTCTTAACTACAAAAAAATTGATACAAATAATAAAAAAAAGAAAGCAAGAAAAAGAGAAAAAAACTTAGATGATGAATCTTGCATTTTAATGTCTCAAATCCACGTACCCACCACTTCAAGGATTGCAAGAAAGAGAACTTGAGAGAATGTTCAATTTTCTAACTGTCAAAAGTTCATACGAGTATAAATGCTATATATATAGCTTCTCCATATTGCGTTTGCATTAATAATGCTTAAATGAATGTTATAATGCTTGGTAGACCATAGGAGATCTAGAGACATCATTTTGACTTTTTGGCGTCATGATAAATGTTAGTAACACACTCTTTAACATATTTTTCTAAGAGTTTAATGGTCATACACTATCAGTGTAAAGTAGTTTTACACTGACATTCAATTACAAATTACTATTTATTGTAAGTTTATTGACTTTTATAATAAATATTTTAAAAGTCATATTAATGGTGATTTCTAATTGGATGACAATATAAAACTTTTTAAACTGATAGTGTATGATCATTAAACTCTTTTTCTAATGTACTCTTTATTACTAATTAAAATTTGTTAAAAATAACAAAATTGTAATTAATGAACCTTACTCATGAAAGTTGAGTATGCATGGCATCGATGACATTAGCAATGTCTCTTCCAAATTTTCAATTAAATCTTTTCTAACAGTCATAATTATACAAAATGAATCTCAAGTACTAAAATAATAAAGAATTAATACAATCTAATCGATAAATCTACACTATATTTCAATCATAATGGAACATAAAAATCCACTAAATTAATACCAAATATTCTTAATTACAATATTATAAAAACACTAAATCTCCTCCTAAATCTTAGAATTAAACATATTTGATGGCACTTCTCAATTTTCTCTGTCTTACAATTTATACCAAAGACAACGACTACTTCTATCTCCTTAGGCCAAAGAAAACACAATGATTTGCTCTAATTAATTATAGCAATTATAATACTGATATGGCATTTACAGGAATATAAATAATATATTAATATATAACCACGTTAAAAGATATTTATTTTCAAAATTAAAGTACCTCTGCAAAGGTACGTGAAGATTCGAGCAAGGTATATTTTATGGATATTATAGCAGTTGAGCAGCTCGTGATCCCTTTTCGAGGCATTATTTTATGTAAAGGAAAAGTCCTCGTACTCCATGCCACTAGCCATAAATTTATTGAGATTATGTTAAATTTGATATCTTACACACTAGCTACAGTTGATCTAGTGTTATGGGCCTTTTTTTTTAATTAATTTGCGGGCACCCAACCACTCCCTCTTGCTTTCAATATTTTTAGTTAATGATATTACGAAACATGTTTATATTCTCTTTCTTTACTTTTTTTATACATGAAAAGTTTAACTCAAGATCTTATACTTTCCAATATCAAAGTTTACTTGCAGCAAAATCAGTTTTTGCAGACGGCCTTCATCGTCAGCCACCAATCCATCAATAAATTATGCATTGTTAACGATCTTGATCTAAATGATATACTGATACTAGAGATATTCATAAAATGAATTTATCTTGATCTTTTTAAAAATAAATAATAAATAATATCAATATGTTAATGGGGGTTGAGTTTAACAGAAGACTAATCTCTTATAACTTAGTGAACTGCGGTTCAATTTCTTATTAGAAGAGATATTCATATTTAGTATCCAACCATTGTCTATATAAAGAAATATACTTGTGAGAATTAAAAAAATAATATTTATTTAAATATTATTATATTATGTCACATGTTATTTGTTAATAAGTTAAAAAGTTGTATTATTAATATATAATTATATAAAAATATAAATTGTAAAATAAAATAAGATATTAAGCTAAGTTAGAAGAATGCCCTAATATATAATTTAAATTTGTTCTAAAAACACACTGAATAAAAAAAAATTGAAAATTACTGATAGACAAGTAATCAATAATTTCATTTTAAAACAATTGTTAATAACAAGAAGCGTTATTCCTAACATCATTATCATCGACAAGCTAATGATTTACTCGAAAAATAAGAAAAAATGACATCATAAAATGTTATTACCGACATTTGGTCGTCTGTTATCACTTAGTCATTGAAGATGGTTGTGAGTAGGTTTCAGATTAATTCCCCTAGTAGCCCTTCAAGCTTCTCTCAATCTCATTTTGAGTTTTTCTTTTTACTTTCTCGCCTTCATTTCACGTGCTTTAGTTGTTCCTTTTGTTTTTTGTTTAAAACCATTTTTTTTTCTACATCACATATATTCTCCATATAAAGCAATCTATCCCAACAGCTTAGAAGCCTGTTTCTTTTACTTATGAAATGACATTTTCACACTTGACACGATGCGAGTTATAAAAATTTTTGGTGTGGGGGCAAACTCTGTTTACTGTTGGACCAGATGTGAAATTTGTTAGTAGAAATAAAGAGAGTTTTGCCTGGTTTAAGGGAATTTATCAACAATAGCGATATTATCAATCTAGTGACGAGGAATCCATATCAGTCAAAGACAAAGACACCAAGAAGTTGTAGAAGCACCAACAATTACTAAAAGAAAATATGTATCTATCTGAACATGTGCTCATTTCTGGAAAATGTTGGCTGTTTCAGACAAATTCCTAAGTGTAGTGGGCAAATATTGAGACAGATGGTAACAACTTAGTTTCTTAGGTGGTTACGCTTATGTACCCTATAAAACTACTTTCTTGTAATTAATCAAGGTTGGCAATTTTAAAAAATACCCGAAATCCTACACTTCAATATCTTTTTAGTCACAAAAATATCCTCTCTCTTTTTTGGTGTTAAGTCACAAAAATATCTAATCACTTTTTGACAAAAACTTTTCAATTTTTCAATATTTTGTCATTTGACTGCACATTGTTTTAGTCATAAATATCAGAATAACAAAATTATAATCTATGACTTTATGCATACTACCTAACCTTCTACTAGGCCAACCGTAGCGGATTTAATCATAAATATCCAATCACTTAGTTTTGTTGACAAAGGTTTTCACTATATAACCTAACAATCCATAACTATTTAGATTGATGAAAAAAGATGCAAAGGAATGAAATGAATTAAAATGGAGAGAAGATAATAGAATAAAGAATTTAATTTAAATACACTTATGTCAATATTCTTTGTACTGTTATTCAATCATATATTGTTATATATAATAAATTTGTTGACTTATTTAATAATTACCTTAAAAATCATATCTAAAATAATTTTTGATTAGTTGATAATATAAAATTTTTTACATTGATAATACATAAAAATAAAACCTTCATACTATTATTTAGATATGTTATGATAAAATGAAACTAAATTTTCACTCCATCTCATTCTTCCTAACTTAAAAATAAAGAAAAATGAAGGTATAATAAAATATGATAAAATAAAATTTAAGTTTAATTGCACTTTTAATTTTTTTACTATCATTATTTCATGAATTTGTTCCCTTCAATTTTTTTGCAAATTTGATCTTGTATTATTTAATTTGTGCAATTTTGGTTTATTTGTTAATTTGACATTCAATTCAATTTTAATATGGACCAAAATTGCATGATTAAAATAATGAAAGATCAAATTCGCCAAAATAAATAAATAAAAGAGATAAATTCGTGAAATAATAATAAGAGTCAAAAATGCGATTAAACTTAAAATCTGTTAATTTTAATTATATTCCATCATCATTTTATCGACACAAACAAATAACATAATACCATTATGTTCCACTCACCTTCTTCCACTAATCCAAAGATAGCTGTAATACTCTAACGGTTGATGTATATAATTGAGAAATAATTTTTCACAGCAAACAACTGTGTTACACAAACAAGCACTAACTGTCGATGATCTAACGGAGATATACTGTAGCCAGTATTAATTTGTCAAATAAGATTGACTAGTATAACAAACCAAATTTGCGCACTTGATATCGTAGTATAACAAATTGATAAATCTATGCATGCCTGTGGTACTCTTACGGTTCAGTACTCAGTTTATTAAGAACTAGTATTTTAGTCTCTGTATTGTACAGAATAAATATTTATTTTATATAATTTAAATTTATAATAAATATAAACTTTTGAATGTATAAATTACATTATAATTAAAATTTATAATAAATAAATATTTTTAAAGATATAAATTATATTTTAAATTTATAATAACAATTATTATAATACAATGTTAATTTTTAATTGTTGATAATTTCTTTTAAAAAATATTAAAATTTAATTTAAAACTAAAGATATTGAAAATGATATATTGAAAGAGATAAGAGGTAAAAAGAAAATTATAAAAAAGCTCTCAATGAAGAATGACAGTTAAAAACGCTCTCGTTAAATAATAGCAACTAAAAACACTCTCGTTCTCAATAGCTATTCTAATTTATAAATATATAGAGGATATAATAAGGGACAATACATTTGTAGGTCCCTGAACTTTTTGGATTTTTTTAAATAGATCTCTAAACTATAAAAATTTGCAATTGAGTTCCTAATCTTTTCTAATTTTTATAATCAGGTCTCTGGGGTTTACAAATTGTTAACTTTGACAAAATATTCTTTATTCCTTCCTGACCCCAGGCACCTAATTACAAAAATTGGAAAAGATTAAAGACTCAATTACAAATTTTATAGTTTAGGGACCTATTTAAAAAAAAATCCAAAAACTTCAAGAACCTGTAGATGTATTATCCCTAAATAAAACTTAGTAACAAGAGACATGTACTGTAATTTGCGCATCCTATAAATTTGTTTTCAGGATTCTTCTTTGTCCTAGAATTTAAAAGAATCACTGAGTCGCCCTATATAATAACGCATATATATAACAAATTATATAAGAAAGATTAATTGACATTCAAGGACAGAGTTGTGATTTTAGTAGAGTTGTCAAAATAAGTCCCTTGACCTGAATGACTTGACAGGCCAAATTTTTAAAAGTAGGCCAGGTCGGGTTGATTTTCATATGGGCCACAGATTTTTTGGCCTATGTGGCCTGATAGACCGAGCCAAATTAGCTCCTTTTTTTTTGCATAAATTTATATATTTTTTATAAGAAAAAATTAAAAAAAATATGGGTCAAATAGGCTCGATAATGTTTGGGTTAACATTTTTATAGCCTAACCCAACCGTTTGGCCCATTAAGCTAGGCCAAATTGGCTCTATTCTTTTCGGATCTCAAAATAAAGAGTCCAGCCCAGCCTAACCTGGCCCACCAAGCCATCAGGTCAGGCAAATTTTGACAACTCGAGTTTTTAGAAGAGGTTATAATGTTTCTTTTTTTATTTTTATATATGTAATTATTTTAAAAAATATTATTCCATACATTTCAAAATAAAAAAGTTTTAACACAAAATTTTCTTATTAAATATTTTTTGAGTTTTTTTAATTAGGTCCCTAATCTTTTTTAATTTTTGTAATTAAGTCCTTGAGCGTAATTTAATAGTTTGTAAACGGACCATTAACTCCAGGGATCTGATGACAAATTTTTAGAGTTTAGGAACCTATTAAAAAAAGAGTTTAATGGTCATGCACTGTCAGTATAAAAACTTTTACACTATCAACTAATTAGAAATCACTGTTGGTATAACTTTTAAGATAATTATTATAAAAGTTAACAAACTTATCATATATGATAGTTTGTGATTAGATGAGAATATGAAGTGCATAGCCTATTTTCTCTTAAAAACTCAAAAAGTTTAGGGATCTAGGATGTATTATCCCATATAATAATAAACTGTGTGTGCTGCTTAATAAAATTAAGACCCGTTAAGCATATTATTGAGGAAGTACCGGTTACTCTTCTTTATAAAGGATAAAGAAGGCAACTTCTCTCAGACACACTGAGGAATCCCGCTGTCGTTGAAGGGTACGGCATTGATGTCATTTTCACTCTGGAGAATATTCAATAGAATATTGGTTGTTAATTTCAAACCATATATATGCCTGATTTTTCTTTTCTTTCAGGAACATTGATCCTAAACTTTCTTGCAAGTAACTGAAATAGAGATTGCAGCAAAATGACAACAGCGGAAGAATCATGGACAAGTTGGTTGTGCGATTTGGTAAAACACAGCATATATGTTTGCAAAGATTTTGTGAATAATTAAACACTTGCTGATGCTTGCCTTGTTTTCCCAGCAACCAGAGGATTACAACAATTTCGTCAATCAATCCGACTCAAATGGGGTTGATGGAAGTTTCCCAGCTCGTGATGATACAGTCCCTCCGCCACAAGAGAACTTGCAAGGATCTTTCTCTAGGAACGGCGAAGACTCTTCTTCCATTTTCCAAACGGAACACTCTAGCACCATGAGCAATTCCTCAGGAGATGATAAAATCTTTGGTGAGAGTCCAGCCAAGACACTCAACACTGGCACTTCAAACTCTGCTAACATCTCGTACCTCTCACAAATGGAGGATTCTTCTCTCTCCTACATTCTTGCCTTTGACAATGTGAATCCAGCACCAATACTGTACAATGACTCAACCTTGAAGCCAAAAGCCAAGGTTGCGTGTCACGGGAGAAAGGGGCCCTTGGAAAATCAAAAGAAGGAACCTAGACACAATATTCAGGAGAACAACAACTCTGGCTCTGCGTCCAGATCTCCACACCACGCTAAAGATCACATAATTACTGAGAGAAAGAGGAGAGAAAAGATTAGCCAGCAGTTCATAGCTCTTTCAGCCCTTATTCCAGGCCTGAAAAAGGTTTAGTTTCTTTTTTTCAACAATTGTTAAAAACACAGATTGTTTTCACAGCTGACTAGTTAAGTGGATTCATGTTACTAATTATTTAAGGGGTGCTCATTGAGGTGTAGATGGACAAGGCCTCGGTGCTTGGGGACGCAATAAAACACGTGAAACAGCTCCAAGAGCAAGTGAAGCTACAGGAAGAGCAGAACAAAAGGAAGAGGGTAGAATCCGTGGTATATGTTGAGAAATCTAAGTTCTCTTCAGATGAAGATGTCTCAGACACCTCGTCAAATTCTGGTGACGGAAACTCCTATGACCCCTCAAAAACAAATGTTTCACTTCCCGAAGTTGAGGCAAGGGTGTTAGAGAAGCACGTGCTGATTCGAATCCACTGCAAGAAACAAAAGGGACTGTTCATGAACGCACTCAAAGTGGTAGAGAATCTTCACCTATCCGTGATCAATAGCAGTATGTTGCTTTTCGGGACATCCAAATTGGACATAACCATCGTAGCAGAGGTATAGTGTTACATTACTGTCATTAATTATTTATTATTTATTTTACCACTACTAGCTTACTTAAACAAGGTCAGAATAATAATGTGTGTAAGAGAATTTTCCATTTTGATTTGTTGCATTATGTTCACGGTGGCTCTGATTTGGGGCGCATTTGCACAATGTGTTATTGTGTTTGTCCTGTTGCAAATGCAGATGGATGATGAGTTCAGCCTGAGCGTGAAGGAGCTGGCTAGAAACCTTCGAGTGGGACTCGTGCAATTTATGTAGCTTACAGGTGTATGGTGTTATTAGTCCTCACTTTAATGTCCTCACTTTAATGCATTACATTATGGTGTCAATAAATGTCCATCTTCTCAGCAGAGCCACATGGAAACATAAAATAAAAAGAAAAAAGAAAAAATTTAAATATAATATTTTAGGTATTGTTAATATTATTTTTTAATTAAAATTAAAGATTTATTTTGATAATTTACATAATAAAAATATATATTAAGAGATTTCATTGATTATTGAAACCAATCTTCAATTTCGATTGAAAAACAATATTAATCATATCTAAAGTACTATATTTAAATTTTGTCAAAAAAAATAAAAATTGTTTCGAGGTGGATGGATATGCGTTAGGGTTGGTGAGGTAATCAGCACGAATTAAAAGAGGTGACGTTCATTGGAAAGTGAGATTTGACTGATCTTAAAATGCATTTATTTTAAGACACGTTATGTCCTAACTAAGATGATTAAGAAAAGATATACCTGCTCTTAAATTATTTGATTTTATAATTAGTGCTCATTAGTACGAGTTAAAAAGTATTTAATTAAATATTTTTAATTATTTACAAAGTAAATATGAAATAATTTTTATTTTTTATATAATAAGAAATGTTTTTTATTTTAATATATTTTTTTATCTTTTTAATATGTGTTTATGAACATATATTAAAAATATCATTAAATTATTTAAAGAGTTAAAATAACAATAAATTTTAGACATATAATACATGTACAATAATTTGTATAACAACACTCTTTGTGTTTGTCTTTATTCATTATATGAGATGTAATAAATGATATGCAAGAAAAAGATAGACATAAAAAATATTGTTGTATAAATTGTTGTATGAATTATTATACAAATAACATTTCTCTAAATCGTAATATTAAATTAATTTTTGAATCCCTGTTGGCATAATTAATGTATGGTATCTCAAGTTTCCATGCCTGACTTGCTAATTGTATATTTGGGTTTTGTTGAGCCTTTCCGAAAGAGTTTTCTTTCCCTTATTCTAGGATTTTCTTTTTTTAAATCACTACGATTTTTTCTTTACAATTCGTAACAATATATAATATAATTTAGACAAAGGTTTGCGTGGTTTAGTTTTTGGTAGAGGCAATTGCATCCCATCCCAAATTAAAATGACCTTAAAAGATAAATTTTACTTATACAAAAGTTTTATACAACTTTTTTGATTTTAAGAGAGAAATAGAAACAAAAGAGAGATATAAGATGAATAATGTTATAAAAAGATAGAAGAAAAATGTTGTATAAATTGTCATATAATTATGTTATATGATAATAATATTTCTTTTTAGATAGGGGTTGCAAGATAATCATAGCCACTTTCCACCATCATTCATCATTAATCAAAATAGGCAAGTCACTGGTAAAGAATTAAAAATAAAAAATTATTAACAAATATTATTAATATACTCAGTATAATTTATAATGTATCTTATCGTATATTTTCATTAGTTATTTCTTACTTAATAATTTAATATCCTCCAAGCCCATATTAACAAGACCCGTCATAATATGAATTTTGTACATTCAATTTGTGGTTTAGTTTGTGTCTTCTGGGGGATGACATTCAACGAGTCCAACACTCCTATACAACCATGTCCAGCCTAGATAATCCAACAGGCTCAGCCCAATTAACTCAGCTGATCATAGATTTTAAATTTTTAATGCTCTAACAAAAACAATAGTGCTAAAAAAACCATTGTCTTTTCAAAACAATGGATTTTATTTGAGAATTAAGAACATTTCCAACATCGATGGACAGAACCAAACAAAAAGTTGGTAAAAGGACAGTATGCATACTGGTACAAAATTTACAAATTAACAACACACAAGAATAGAAGACAGTAGAAAGCATGCAGGCTATCACGATGTACAACTCAAAGTTCAGACCACACCCAAAAAATTGCAGAGATGTTTTATTCGTTACTCCGATTCAGAAGCATAAAAGAAGCGCATTTGAGATATAATGACATACATCATCAACAAAGAAATTCAAAGCTATAATCACTTTCCTCATAGGAGACATTATTAGGTAATCCTAAACTACCAAGTGGTTATGATCCCAATCAATGTTTATATAACACATATTCAACTTTTACAATTTTTAAGAAAGAATTAATAATATTTGATTGCATGTCATGTAGAAATTAATGGAGACCATGGTAATCCAAGACCACCTAATAATTACTCTCCTCATAAAATGTTTTATTCATTGTCCTCTGAATTCAACATCACTGGCTCGATATCAAAAATCACAAGCAATAAAGTAAATGAAAGCTTTATCACCTTTAAGGCTTGATTGGCGATAAGCATGGAATAAGATAAGACTAAGGAAGGATACGAGAAGCATAATCTTTTACCGTATATTTAATGCACAAGAGATAATAATTTAGCAGACATTAATATAAATTATATACAAATAATAAAATTATTCTTACAAAAATGGTGGTAATGGTAGAGATGGTGCTAACAGTAGCAATAATAGTCGAAGTTGTGGTCGCAACGGTAACAGCAATGATAACAATAGTAGTAGCAACAATAATTATAAATTTGTAATAGTGGTAGAGATCATAATGATGGTATAGTGACAATGGTAAAGTAGTAATGTTCGTAGTGATGACAATGACAATAATGATGGAAATGATGTGATGATTCTAGTAGTGATAGTAGAGAGGGTAGTAGCAATGATAATGGTGTGGTGATAATAGGGGTGGAGGAGGTGGTGATCGTAGATAGCAATCGTGACAACAATGGTGGTGATAATAGTGACGATGATTGCAACATGTACAAACGGTAGCAATAGTGATGAGTAGTAACAATAGGAGTTATGGTAGTGTTGACAACAACAATGATAGTAGCAAGGATGGACAACAATAGATGTGATGGTGATAGTGATTGTAAAACAAAGAAATTAATTAAGTAAGTAATATTTTTTTTAAGTATTATGTGTGGGTTGGCTGTGTTTATTTATATTTCAAGCCCATATTGGCGTGTGGCATTAGCACTTGTACGATATGAAAAATTCGATATAGATCATTACTCCATTTTAACCTTGTCTAATAAGCGATCGATAGAAATCTTAGAATTATGTTAATTTTAATATCTAATGATGGATAGAAAAAGATAAAATAAACTAATTATGTCATTATTTGAATATTTATTGTAAAAGTATGAAATAGATCAGAATAGATTTGTTGTATTATTGTTTAAAAAGTGGATGAAATGACAGAAGTAATAAATAGTAAGTTGGTTATATCTTATTTCATGTCATAACTTCAAATTGAGGAGAAAAAAAAAATAAGGATATTAGCTCAATAGAATGAAATATTTTTATTGTAACCACGGGAATTGGATCTAGTAAAGGGATTAGTCTCCCACAATATATTGAACTAAGGTTTGAATTTCTATTAAAAAAAGTGTTCACATTTAGTGTCCAAACATACCTCAAACTGAATTGCCTCTAAAAAGAATACTTGTGAAAAATCAAAAAATATTTTTATCATATTCCATCATAATTTAATAAACAATTTAAATAATAACCACTAATTAATTTTATTTTTGTTCATTACAATTTTTTCATTAACTCAAACACAACCCAAAAAATACATTAATTTTGATTTGGAAAAGGCTGAATTGATGGAGCAAGTATATATTTGCTTCACAAGTATATATTGATATAGTTATGTATTAGTGTTTCATATTGACAAGTTAGAAATAAAAAATTATATTAAAAATAATTAGAGATTAGATTACAAAAAATTAAGAGTAATAAAAATAAAGTATTTTACTGAATCAATCAATCTTTTTCTTTTTGTTAAATGTAGGTGTCTTTCCTATTTTGTGACACGTATCGTATAGGTTTTTCCCTTTTTATATCAAATTATTTTTTCCTTGTTAATTAATTATCAAAGTAAATAAATTTTTTAATACCTTTTAATCATTTTAAAATAATATTTATTACCTTTCAATCAACGTTAACTATAATAAAATATTTATAAATCTCCACTCAAACAATTAAATAATTTTTAAAATATTTTTAATTTTATTTTTAACGTTTCACATATAATTACATATAGAGTCACAGAGTGCATCAAACACTTGTTAGTTTCTACAATTTCTTTTATACACATAATATTTCATAGGTAATGCAAAATATATTGACATTGTTTGGCAAGAAAATAGGAATTAGATTATAAGAAATTTAGAAGTAATAAAGAGAGTATCTTACTAATTAATGAATATGCCACATAATTCAATTCTTTCCACTAATTTATGCAATAATCTCAAAGTGAATATGACTATGCATCACTCTATTAAGAGAGTACGTATGAAATACACACTCAAATGTTGTTAAAAAAAAGAATAAATTTCATGTAAAAAAACTGACATAATTTTGTATACGAGAGAGTAATTTTACTAAATGACTCACTTTTAAGAAATCGAACTGTTTTATATGCTATATCCTTAAGCAGACAAGCACGGATTGAGTATTGCTATAGCATATGCATTCTAAATGTAAGCACAATCCATCCCCATTTCCAAATATAGAGTTTTCTTCTAGTTTTCCATATTTAAGAATCACCTGAAATTATTGTTAAAAAAAAAAAAAGAATCACCTGAAATCTTGATGTAGATATTTCTAAGCTTTCCCACCTAATAACTATGAATTTTATATGATCTGGAAGGATTCTTCAACTGCACATTTTTATTAATTTTCAATGAGCACGTATTTCATTATAGTTCCAAATTGTTAAAACCTAGTCCTAGTTGCGTTCGTGTGGCTTCATTTCCTCTTTCTTCAGATATTCTATGATTGAAACAAGATCTGATCAAAGATTTGCAGTTAAGACAGACAAACGGAGACTAAATATAAAATTTTCATTGCACGATGTTTGAAACTCTCATAAAGAAAAAAGGATACATGTGGACTTAAGATAAATATTCCTTCAGATGCGAGAGAGAAGTTTCCCACACAGAAGCTTAATTGGATCTATAATGCAATATCTAATGTTGCCAGTCTGCGAAAACAGTTGGGTTGAAGCAATTAATTTATATAAAAAGCATAAAATAGTTGTATGTTTAATTATAAATTTAAGACTATGCTAATAAGTAGTTGGGAAACAAATCTTTTTACACACAACAATGAGGAATGGGTACACACAACACCACAAATATAAAAATAATGAAAGACACAATTTTAACATGGTTGGATAACTCATGTCTACGTTCACAAGAACATTTCAACACTCATTCATTCTTTTAAATAAAATTACATCTTATTATAAGTCTTTTGGACAAACTTGTAAAGTCCTCCCTTCATATGACCCACCTCTCCAAGTTGAGGTAACCCTTTTTATAGGCCGGATAGTTCTTCTCACATCAAGAACTCTTATTTATATAAATTACATTCTAATATTAAAAGAAGAAATAAATCTCTAAAATAAAAATAATGTTTTTAATTCTAAACAATATCTTGAAGATTTTAAATTAGAAATTTGAATTGTTTTTCAACACAAGAGTCTTGAGAATATTAGTTAAAATTTTGATAAATAATTTTTTATTAAAAATTATGAATAAATTGTTTAGGTAACGTTAAAAAATTTTTATATAAAAAATTTCCACATTAGTTAGGATACTGATTATAACCTTCTTCTAAATTTAACTCTAAATAAAATATTCATACTATATTGTGCAAAGTCATCGATAATGAGGGAAGCTTCGCTTGCATATACTGTAATCCCAAAATGTCGCAATAAGCATTTCAAGATGGTCAAATTGTTAAATAATATAGAATTAAAATGTAAATAACCTCAATTTCCACATGATAACAGGAGAGGGAGGAGAGGTAATGTAGAAAGAGAATGACGAGGCAACCCCGGTGAATGTCTGCGTTGATCGCTATACGTTTTACGTTCCAACTGGAATGCCAACGAAAATAAAATCCATCTCGTATGCCTGGTTTTAGTTACAAAGATTTATGCAAAATGCTTGTCAGAATTTATAAAATTAACACACATGCACACACAAAAAAGAAATAAATATTTCGTATTTGAGAGTTTAGATCAATCGGATCGCTGTCTAACGCAAAGTAAAAAGTTTCTATTGGACTGAATCAAACAACGTGAAAATGAAGTTGGAATTTGCTTTGTTTGATTTAAGAAAGAAAGAGAAAGTAAAAAAAAAAAAAAGAGAATAAAACAAAAAAAATGAACAGAAAATGCAATGATTTAGTAGGTTATTTAGTATAAAAGAACATGAAAAGAAAGAATATTAATTTTTTTTCTTTCTTTTGTTTAGTTGTGTAGAAAGTAAAAAGAGAGAGAGAGAGAGAAAATTATATATATTAAATGACATAATGTTTTTAATAAAAAAAATATAAAAGTAAAACTATTTTAGTCTTTTCAATGCATCAAAATTTCTTTCTCCTTTTCTCAAATTGGAGAAAAAACAAAATGCATGAACTTCACATAAATTTTATTCTTTCCTTTTATATTATAAGGAAACCATCAAATCCACCACTCTCTGTTCCTTCATCCCTTTTCACCACTTCCAAACATACCACAAGAGGTAAAGAGGAGGGCTAGTCAACATTAGTGTAAGCTAAAATTATTTTTACACCCTTTAATAAATTTTTTTACTGAATAAATTTTAGAATAACTCAAATTATTCATATATCATTAAAATATATCAAAATTAATCTAATATATATGAGTTTAATTTTGATACACTATCAACATAAAGCTTTTTAAAATATTAATTAAAAATTACTATAGATATGACTTTTAAAATAATTATTATAAAATCAATAATTTTAATTATATAATAATTCATAATTAAATGATAATATAAATTTTTTTTGTTAATACATTCCAATTAAATTCAATGTATATAAGTTAAAAATATATAAAAAATAAGAACCTTTATATTTTAATTGTTACTTAATTTTTATGAGATTTGAGTAGATAATCAAGATAGTGTGTAATGATAATTCAACTGTTAAATTGATAAAAAAAATCACATTTTATATAAAATTAATAAATGATATTTGAATATTAAGTCTTTATTAATCTAAACAGATCTCCATTATTATTATTAGGTTTAATTGTGTTTTTGGTGCCTGTAATTTATCAAACCAGTGATTTTAGTCCTTCTAGTTTCCATTGCTCAAATCAAGTTCTCATACTTTTAAAATTAATGAGATTCAATCAACACTTAATTTATCATCAAATTTCTAACGATGTTAGGTGACATAGATTTCTTTTAAACATGGATTAGAGATTATGTGTCATGTGGCACTCAAAAATGAGGTTTGAAAATTGAAAAAAAAAATGTTTAATGTGGGGTTTGAACCCATTACCTCATGTTTTAACACCAAGCACATGACCATTAAGAAACTAATTAACTTAGTATATATGAAAAATATATTATATAACTTAAATGTATAAGGAACTAAAAATATACACATATTTACTACTAGTAAATAAATAATATAAATTTTCAAACTAAATAAACAATAACTTATATTTTTAATACTATTTATCTTAATTATAACTTAATCAATAAAACAACGCAATTTTATAAAAGAAAAGATTATTTAATACAAAGTGATTAAGTTATAATTAAGAAAAATAGTATTAAAAAGTATAAGTTTTTGTTTATTTAATTTTAAAATATTATATTATTTATTTATTGGTAGTAAATATGTGTATTTTTAGTTTCCTACAAATTTAAGTTGTATATAATATATTTTTCATACATATACCGAGCTGATTAGTGTCTTAATGGTCATGTGCTTGGTGTTAAAACATGGGGTAGTAGATTCAAATCCTACATTAAATCTTTTTTTCAATTTTCAAACGTCATTTTTGAGCGCCGTTAGAAATTAAATTAAGTGTTGGACTAAATTTCATTTATTTTAAAAGTATGAGGACTTGATTGAGCAATTGAAACTAGAGAGACAAAAATCACATAAACTATTGAGATCAAAAACATAATTAAGCCTTATTATTATTATTGATGTCATCATTGTTATTTGATATTCAAGAGAATAATGTATTATTATTAATTATTTTACATTATTTATTACTAGTATTTGATTTAATTAGCTTCGTTAAAATTTATGTATATTTCCACTCTGATTGTTTCACTTCAATAACGTGAGAAATATGAAAACAAAAATTAGGATATAAATATATGTAATTACAATATACTTTTTACAAAATTTAAAAAAAAATCACGGTTAATCAATTACTCAAAGCATGCACCACCAGGTGACTGTTGCAAGATGATTTCAACTTAACCAGTAATTTCGAATTTAGGTTCTAAGTATGTAACTACATTAAATACTAAGACAGGACTCAAGCTAGGGTGGGAGAGCCCTTCATGTCTCCCACCATGGGAAAGAGATTGTGAACTGTTAGATCTTTTAATTTTTGAATTGACGGTTCAAATTTGTTTTTTTTTTTCCTCTTTTTCTCCCTTTATTTTCTCATTTACACCCCCCTTTTTTTCTTTCCACTTCTTCTTCCCTTGTCCTTCTTCTCTCCAATGCTTTTCCGTCCCTCTCGACGTCACGTACTCCTTCCTCCTCCTCCTCAACTTCAGAATCATCATTGTCGCATGGCAAAGAGGACCACGTGGAAGCTCTTCATCGAGCTCGCGCTTTACGATCTGATGGCTATTTTGGCTGCCTGACATCATTGATGTTTTGCGATCAGCAGATATGGTTGATGTTTCACGACTTGAGTGGGTTTGTAGATTTGGTTTAGTGTGGATTAATGGTTTTGAACTTGCAGGTGACGGGTTTGTGAGTTGCTAGTTGTTGCACGGTGGGCGACTTCGTGAGAGGCTTTTTCACCATTGTGTTCGTGCTATCGGCGGAGGTGATGTCGTTAACGTTTTGCGATTTGTAGATCTGGTTGATGTTTCGTGACTCAAGTGGGATTTGCATATCTAGTTTGGTGTAGAGAGAAAGAAAAGGGAGGGTCGCCAAAAATCGCCTCCAATGGCACCTCGCAGTGGTCCTGCAACGTTGCACGATGGTCTGGTAGTGTACCTAACTAAGAGGGATTGTGGCTTGAACAAAAAAGGATAGGGGTACATTAGGAAAAGAAGGGGAAAAATAAAAAATAAAAAAATCTCAACAACTGATTTAAAATTTAACAAATCTAACAACTCTAATTTTCCACTGTGAAAGACGTGAAGGATTCTCCCACCCTAGCCTGCGTCTTAAGACAAAATCCTAAACTCAAGCAAGATTGTGTTCAGCGAAATATATCTGTTCTCTAGCCTAAAAAATTTACTTAAAACACACATTCACTTTGAGTGCCAATCGTCAAAACTTGAAATGGAACAAAGTAGTGTCATCAAGGTTGACATCAAAGTAATTAAGACCTCACTTATCACATGATATTAATCATCCAATTTCTGTTTTGCCCTTATTCACCTGTAAATTAACAAAGCAACATGTTACTAGTAATTAATCATCCAATCGGATAAATGCACAGTGTGTCGGTTTCTAAGTTGGTACCTTACAGATTATTTAATCCTAGGTAGTAAGACAATTGACACCGCTATTAATGCCGTTTGACTTTGAAAACTTGTTTAGAGTCTTCCAAACAAAAATTCCCACTTTTCAAGAGCAAACAGAAAATGAGAGAGATTGATGGATTCACGAGTTTCAAATACACACTACTGTGTGTTTGGTTTATTATTTGCACACATCTCAAGTCAGTTGGACAAAAAAGTATATGAGAGCATGGATTGAAATAAACGTCCATTTGGGTTGTTTCAACGAAAATTCAAACACACTTTAAACCTTTAGACTAAACACTATGTAACACTATTATTACACGAATTGGTACAAAGTGACACAAGTACTAAAAAGGTTTAAAAAAAAGAGGATTTTTTTTTTCTTAATGAACAAAAAAGGAGGTTTATAAAATGCTATTCAACCTCAAATTTTAGGTACTAAAAAAGGCCTAATGTCGTGGCATATCAAAACTATATACTCATTATTTAAATATTATTGAGTTTATTATTAATTAATTAAATTATTTTTAAAAATGTAATTAATTTTTTATTTAACAAATTTTTATTTATATCATTATCATTTGAATCCCAAAACTCCTTTAAATATGTTAAAATCCTTCAATAAAAGACGCTATTAATCACAAGAGTAAATATTGTATGCACTAATCATGTAAAAGGATTTTATACTGTCATTCAATCACAAACTGCTATATATGATAAATGTATTGACTTCTAAAATAACTATCCCAAAATTCATATCTATCATGATTTCTGATTCGTCGACTTTGTAAAAGTTTTTATATTGATAGTATATAAAAATTAAACTCTAATCATAAAATGTCAAGTTTTTTCCGTTAATTGATTTAGCAAAACCCTTTCGTGTACCACCATGTTGCCTAAGATATGCTATAAATGATAACGCATATTTGCTCTTGCTCATGACGGAAGACCAAAAAGTTGGTCTAATATTGAAGGTTCAACTTCGAGTAATGATTTTTTCACTAATTTTATACAATTTCATGACAATTATTTATGTTACGTTTTGTCTATTCTCTATTTTCTTTCTATTTTCATCAATTTTATTTTTTTGGTATACTTCTATTGCCATCAATTAGTCAATGCAACAAACTATTTCAACTTAATTAGTGGTCTCAAATTCGAGTTCTAGATATACAGTTGCATTAAATAATCAAAGAGAGAGTTTGTCGCCCATAATAATTCTACATAATTCAAACAGAATTGTTTCTTGTACAAAATATATGTAGTGTTTACCAAAAAAATTCAATTAGCAAACGCAAATTCTGTTTTCAAAAATTATGCGCAAGCAACTTTTTGACTATTTATTCGTTCCTGGTTACTTTTTTGTAGCAATAATATATACTATTCGTTGTTCAATTAATTAAATAATGTTGATGCACTAAAACCCGTCGTTATACTGTTTTGCATATTTCCCGAGCAAAAAATAAGGACGAGGATGCATTAGTTGTACTTTTTATTATTACTAGTTGTAGTTGGTGATATAAACAAAATGCCACGGTGTCGTCATTCCAATCCTTTTTCTAGAAACGAAACAAGATTTAACATTATTAAATACTACAATATCTTGTAATTTTCATCAAAGGAAAGGTGGGTAATTTGGGCAAATTGATAAAATTTTGTGATTTTTTTAATAGATGCGTGATATTAAGAATAATTTTGATTTTTAACATATAAGCTTAAATATATTTTTAGTCCTTATAAAATGAATGAGTTTTGATTTTGATTTTTATAAAAAAAGTTTTTTTATTTTATATTCCTCTAAAATTTGAAATCACTGTTTTTGGTTTTTGCAGAATGCGTGAATTTTAGTTTTGGTTCTTGTAAAATATTTTTTCTTTGATTTTCATCCTCCAAAATCTAAAATTATTATTCTTGATCCCTAACATTCATTTTAAAGTAGATAAATAACATTCAGTTTAAGGATTTAGAAAAAAATTTAGAGGTGTCACATGTTAACATTGTATCCTAGACACTAATGGGTCTTACCTGAGATAGTTACTTGACTTTACATTACACATATAGCAATTAACGAGTGTCACACGACAATAAGGACCAAAAATAATGATTTCATATTTTTTTGGGATAAAAATTAAAGAAATTTTTTTACAAGGACAAGAATTAAAATTTGTTCATTTTATAGAAACTAAAAGCATATTTAAACCTATAATATATTATTGTTTTAAACTTTTTGGGAATAATTAATATTTTTCAATCTTAAAGAATAAGAGCTAATTGCAAATTATTTAAAACATCTTAATATTCAAGTTGATCGCAAAATTAAAATAAGGTTTTGTTGTATGTTATTATAAGAGAAGTTTTGTATAAATGATCAAGCAATGATGATTTATTGGTATGTTTGTGAGAATTTAGAACACTAATTGTACTCATAGAAATTTATGATAGAATTTTTTTTGGTAATTGGACGTAAAGGAACAAAAGCAAACAATAAAAAATAAACAAAATTATAAATGAGGAAGCTGTTAAGAACCCCAATAGAGGGAGTGGAGAGTATGCACATCCTTTAACTTTGAGTTGCTTCTACCTTGGTCAAAAAATTTGCACTTTGATTGTCTTCTCAAAGAATGTGTTAGAGTAGCTTGCCTTTGTCCATTCAACCTCTCATGGATCCTTTGTAAAATGGGAGTATACACATGATAAGGTGCATAGGAGTCTTTGATCAAATGAATACCAAGCTGAGAATCTATGTAGCACTTCCAACATGAATGTTGGAAGCAATACCAGCATGTCCAATGAATCCAATTAGCCCGTCCCCATTAGGTGTACGAAGAAGTCCTCCAAATCCAACATGTCCTAGGTTTCCAAGATTGCTTCCATACACATTAAGAACATATATGTCTTCACGATTAGGGTGGCAAGAAACCAATCGTTGTGTGCATATGCTTGAACCTGTGGTTTTCAAAAACATGTAGATAGCAAGTCTGCGAAAGTGTGAACCTGCGCATAAACAATTGAGAAGCTTAGGGCCTGTTTGGGGTGGTTGCGAATTTTTGGTTTTTGGTTTTGAAACGCAATTTTCAAAACAAAACGTGTTTGACTAAAATTGAGCTGAAATAGTTTTTAACTCAATTTTAAAATACTTTTACATTTATTTTCAAAACCAAGAAAAAAATTGTGAATTTGGTTTTTAGTTTTTAAAAAAGTACATATCACTATATTTGGCCATGGCTCTTCCCACCGCCATCGCCGCCATTATTGCTGCTACCACCATCACCACCGTAACCATCGACATAGCCACCAACCCCACTGCCACCACCACTACCTCCACCACCACCGCCACTACCACCATTGGCACCGCAACCACCAACAGCACCTCCACAACCGTCATTGTCGGCACTGTCACAAATGTCGTCATTAGCACCACCACAATTGCCATTATCGACACTGTCACAACCATCGTCGTCACTATTGTCACTGTCACCATCACTACCACCACTACCGTCACCTTTACCACCACCACTACAGCCACCTTTACTACCACCACAGAAACATATTCTTAAACTAATTTTAACAAAATAAGAAATGTCAAAGTGAGTTTATTTTGAAACAATTTTGTTTTTAAAAAAAGACTAAAAATTAGTTGCAATTTTTGAAATTTATGAAACTCACAACTAAACCATTCCAAACCGGCCTTTAGGTTTTTGTTGGCTAAACATTGCATGTTTCTCGTTCTCTTTAGCTCCTTTCTTTGGCCATGACTTCCAATGTACAACCATCTCACATGGTTTATGTTGTGAAGAAATTCATTTGTGTGGAAACCTAATCCAATATTAACCACAACTTGTTAAGGAAAGCACGGTTCCATATGCAATGGAAAAAGGTTTCATCATGTTATAATTATAGTGGGTCACATAGTTTTTTTTTTTTTTCTAATGTAGTATAAAGTTTGATGATTATTTATTGTTATTATAAGAACTCATTAATTACTCTATTGTGTCTCTGTATTTTTAAAAGAAGAAAGAATATTAAGATAAGATAAAAAATATATATAATTTATGCATTTGTTAAAAAAGTGTATCCTTCTATATCCTAATGTTGATGGTATCATTAGTGACAATTATACTAGTAGAAAAATATTTTATCAATGATGAATGATACAATGTGAGTAAATTAAATAGAAAATGTGACACATCTTTTTGGATTGGTTTTCAATTTTAGTTTTATTTTTTTATCTCATTTATAAGTCATTATATAGCTAATAGTAGTATAACTCCTATCAAAAGTAAATTTACACAACTTGATAATTACGTTTATTTACCTTACTCAAATAATTACCAAAAAAACATATTTAATTGAATATATTTTTAATAAATAAGTATAAGTTATGTGATAATTTTACAAATATATAAAAAATAAAAAGATAAACATGAGTGATATCGTAAAATTATATATAATATATATATATATATATATATATATATATATATATATATAGGGTCAGGATCTGTTAACAAGAAGTGTCAAAGTTAGTCAAATTACATCATCAATAATTTTTTATAAAATGAAAATTTAACCAATCCAACCGTTGAATTTAATGTTCTTATCAATTAGATTAAGTATACAAAATTTCATATAATTCCAAAAGTATTTAATAGTTTATCACATCACTTTTATTTTAACGTACAATATGATATTAAAATATATGTAAATATTTAATGTCGGATAACATATCTAGAAAAGTTCAAATGATGTGAAATTTGATATACATAATCATCAATATAATATCACACAATTCAACGGTTGGATTGATTAAATTTGCATTCTATAAAAAGTTATTAAAGATATAATTGACTAACTTTGACACCTGGTGTCAACGAATCTTGACCCCCACACACACACACACATATCATTAGGACAAAGGATGAATTTGATTATACCAAACAAACAAATGAGCTTTTCAAAGAAAACATAATACGCGCGTAAGTGTAAAATAGACGAACACTGCATCTTATAATCAAACTAATAATAACACACTCTGAACTTTTATTTAAATATTATGTGTGTTAATTTGTTACAATTTTAGGACTTTACACACCAACTTTCTCGAAAATGCAACAAAGGCATGCCAACATACCTATTTCGCTGAAAAGACGTGCTGTCTGCAAAAAAGGGCACAACAGTGTACTTATTTGAGCTAAAAGGCAAATATGTTCACTGTAACAAGATATGGTATGAGAAAAAAGAAGATAAACAAGATACTTTATCTTATCAAAGTGACTAGTAGGTGAAAGACATTTAATGCTGCATTTAATGTTCCAACAGACATTTTCTTCATAGAGGTAGATCAGACAAACGAAGCTCTTAAAAGCTTCCTTAATGGATACTTTTAGAAAGCCTTATAAATACGAGTAAAGACATGTACAAGAGGTGTGACCCGAATTGCTAAAGCATTAGAACTCTAAGCCTTATTGGCTCTGATACTTTTTAAGTTTTCTTGTATAAAGTGTTCAAAAGTTACTAAGGTTTTAGACTAGAACTTTATCTTGTACATCCATCTGATGAGACGCAGATTATTTGGTGAATTTTACCCTTTACCATTTTCTTAGTGAACTTGGCGGAAGCTTGAAGAGGCTTTGTAGCAAAGAATACTTGAATTAATTGCTTGGAAAGTCAAGCGAAATACTACTTAGGTTGAGCCTAAAGAGGCCTGTGGAAAGAATACTTGTAACATAAAAGTTATAGTAGAACTTGGTGGTGTGCCAAGAACTAAACATATTCTCGGGGTTGAGACGAACCAATATAAAAACCTTTGTGTTTTTATCTCTTTCCCTTTTTATCTTGATCTACTAATTGATATTGTGTTTCAAAGTTTGTTTGATCATATCTTCAAAACATTTTAATAAAAGGTTTTATTTATACAAGTAGTTTAATAAGCTCTTTATATCGTCTTAAAAATAAACAAAACAATAGTCTTTTGAAAGGATTTGCGATAAAAAAATTAAAACACAATTCAACCTCTCTTCTTGTATTTCCCTGTGTTTTACATATATGTTTATTTATAAGTTTAGTTTGGATTAGATTGAATCAGTTTTCAAAATCAAATCAAATTAATCCAATAAAAAAATTTCAATTTTTCCAGTTTTCAATTTATTCAATTTTTGATTTTTTGAATCGGATTTTTTTTTTTATAGAATCATATCAGTCTATGAACACCTTTAAATATATGTTTATATTTTAGAATACTTGTATATAAACGAGTCTTATCTATTGTTTGGCCTCAGGGCCATAAAATGTCAAGACTGACCCAGTGTAAGTTTCATATGTAAGTAATTCCTGACCATCTTACAAGGATCAAGATAGATCAAGGAAGAAGAATGTCACTGCTTCATCTGGATCTTTGATGGGTTTTTTTTCTCTCTCTATTTTTGTTGTTCATTTTATTCTTGTTACAGATAGGGTCTAGGCACAGCCTGTATCCTGCCTTTAATAAGCCCAAATGATCCAAGGAACTGCAAGAGACAAGCATTGACTAGGGTAAATACCAAGAGTAACAATGTTCAATAACTTGCCAAAGTAGCGTATAATTGTTGTTAAGGCATTGGGCCCTATACCAAGGATTCAACCTAGGTATGATTATGTGAAAAAATCATAAGTGTACAATTGTCGTTAAGTAATAAAAACATCATATCCATAGGAATTGTAGTTTATGCTTACCAATTTATCAAATTTAAAATAGAGACTGAGAAATAATATTTAATTGGTGCAAAGAAAGCAATAAGAGTAGTAGCACAAATGCAAGAATATTAAGTAAAAGAGAAATCAATGGCAAGAATAGTTTCCAAGATTGGGTTTCACACGATGACATTTAATGGATTAACTCTTATTATCTCCATGCTTGGATTGATTCTAATTTGAAGGTAAATTCACTTAAAGTAATTAATGCTCCCTTTCAAGATATGAAAATCGTATTTAATCAAATTAAACTCCTACTTTTGTGGTAGTTAGATTCACTTAAACCTTTTATGTTCTTCTTTAATTCATTTGTATTAGGACAAAGGACAATTAACAACCCTTAAATATTTTGATTAAACAAACAAACAAAAGACTAACAACACAATGAGTGATTTTATAAATCATGCAAAAAAAAATATGCTTTACGAATTTCAGACAATACATGTTTTCATAAGACAGGCAAAATCAAATGTCTTAATAAGATGATGGCCAAATGCAACATTTTGATTATAGTCTTATACTTTGTATATGTGCATAGTCTTATCTTTTTACAGGAACAATATGCACTTATAGTCTTAAGCTTATTGAAAAGCATATCATGAAAGCTTTGTAAAAGTTAAATGAAGACAACTCATTTTTGTCTTAAAAGATGTACCTACCTGCCAAGCAAAGAACAATAGCATACTTGTCTGCGCAAAAGCATATATGTCCTTTGTAGTAAGACAATAGTACGAGAAAAGGAAGATAAGCATAATGTTTTATCTTATCAGAGTGACAAGTTGGTGAAATGCAATAAATGCAGCATTAAATGCCCCAACATTTACTTACAAGGCTACTGAAGCTAAAAGTAGATGAAGGTAGCATGAGTCTTACAATGACCATATTTCTAAGCTGCCTATAAATTCCATACTTCTAAAGAACAAGAGAATTTCTTGGTCACGAACTAAACTCATTTAAATTATTGTCATCTTCTAATTCTGAGTGTGCTAAATCTTAGACTAAGAACTTCACCTTGTAATATTTGTCTTCTTAAGACGATATAGTCAGTGAGTTTTTACCCTTACCCTTTTTCTAAGTGAAAAATAGTTGAAGCCTAAAGAGACTTTGATTCAAAGAATACTTGATGTTTGCTTGGAGAAGCAAGTTAAAGAATATTCATGGAGAAGCCTGAAAATGCTTGGATTAAAGAATACTTGTAATTATGTTGTTGTTAGTGAAAATCTTGGTAGGATACCAAGAACTCAACGTAGTCTTGAGTTAAGACAAATCAGTATAAAAACCTTGTGTTGATATCTCTTCCCTTATCTCTATTACTGTTGTTTATTAAAAAAGTTTCATAAAAACTAGTTTAAAAGAAGAAGAGATTTCTTGAGTATTAAAAGAAGCTCATAAACCTTTTTGGAACTTTGTGTTTTTCATAAGTCTTTTACAACGTCTATCAGTAAGATGATATTGTATTTACAAAAAGACTTGCGATAAACATTTTAAAACACAATTCACCCCTCCTTCTTGTGTTTTCATGAGTCTTACTATTTGATACTTGAAGAACTAAACCTAATTTCATGATTAAAATGCTAAGTTCCTTTCTCATAGGTCAAATACTTAGGATCACCTTTCAGTTCTTTCATAAATATCAAAGATTATGCTAATAGATGGTCAATCAACTCGCATAAATAAGCATATAAGAAAAGAATCATATAGGGAATCAAACTTCACTTAAAGAAAATAACAAATCACAAATTCATTAAAATGTCAAGGGGCTACACCCAATCTTAGAAACAAGAAGAGTCTACTTAGTCATAGACATGGCAAAGCCCAAGAGAAGAAAAGAGAACATCTAAACCCGAAGGAAGTAGAAAATGGAAGAATCCCCTCTTGTCCCACACCAAGGGTTATTCTCCGTCTAAGATTTTGAACCCCTAAAAAGAGTATTTAAACCTAAGGTCCAAAAAGGGTCCAAGCCCATACAAAACAAGATAAGAAAAACATATAAAATAAGACCCTGGGTGCACATCATATGGGTATGATCTTCTCGGATGGAGTTTTTCTTTTGTTGGTTGCACATCATAGGGAGGGTGATTCGTTGGGTCTTCAAAGGAATTGAAAATCCCTCTTTTTGCTCCGAATTTCTGGTTCGTTGTGCACTAAATTTCCAAGCTTTCCTCCTTCAAGTCTTGCCATCATAGATATGTTCTTTCTTGAAACAAAAACACAACTAAAGCAGTAACAAGTCCTAATTGAGAAAATTTTAGAAAGACTACATTATAATTATGCCTAAGTCCATGAAAAATGCATGCAAACACAAGCAAAACATTATTCAAAATATGATACAAATCACTATACATCATTTGACATACATATATACATTACTGACGTCATTGTGAAGAATACACATTTAATATATCTCATCACTATGTGTGTCTGTAAATATCCCACCTCTCGCTCGTATACTTCAACCATACCAAAGATCTCAAACGAGCTAACACTCAGTTCAATTAAGTCAACAGCCGGTTCCAACAAATCAACAGTCCACTCGAGATCCATTATTTCCTCCACCTCAGAGAAAACAATTCCCAACTAGTATCACGAATTAATTCTCGATATTGCATTTTTCATTATATTTACTATTTACTGATCAATTAGTAAAATATTAAAAAAGAAAAAGGAAAGTTGGACGGAAAAAAAAGGACGATCTCGTTTGGAAACGGAATGAGGATATAGAGAGAGAGGACGTTCAATTATCCTCAAAACGAAGGTAAACGGAGGAGGACACATTGAAGTTTAGCTGCTAAATTGCTTATTAATAGCAGTAGTATTGGAGAAAATACGCATTTTAGATTAGTCAATAGGCTTACGCGATCCTGCAATTCTTCTTTGAAAGTGATATTCACTGAAAAAACAACGTGTAAGCATACAATCGGTAATTTTGAAAGACGAGGAGTTAATAAAAAAAAGAGTGTAGATATATTACTATATTTTGTTGGATGCAATATAAACACGTTAATCAATAATCACATCATGAAAAACAAGATAAGTCGATGTCTAAAAAATAATAGACATAATTGACGAAAGGCGTGATATTATTTTGATTTATGTGGAACGAAGGAAGGGGGTATCTGCATTTTCCAGTTTGATGGGAGTGGGAATGATACGACAATTATCCACACACACTATAATATTTTCGCAGTGGCACTATCAGCGTCAGGCACGACGGGTCAACACTATAATAGTTTCGTATTATATTTTTCATAATTAGCGTCTTTGTCGGAGTTTTACAGTAAATAGAAAACGAAGCGCTGTCGCCTATCAGCAACTCTTTCAAAAGAAAACCTGAAAATATATTAACGAGAAATTTCATATAAATAACATTTTATATGTTTATTGGTGTTATTTTACACAGAACTTGTGATTTACCGTTAATCCATCCGTATGTGTTAAATATAACAGAAAAATATTTTTAAATAATTTAATTACTTACTTCTTAAAAGAATAATATATGTTATTATTTATTTTCATTTTAAATTCAAATTTATACTCTATTTATAATTTGTAATATTTTTACTTTACATTTTTATATTGAATTTCGACTAATTATTCGTATTTTTTTCTTTTTATTTATATTATTAAATTTTATCTTGATTAAAAAACATCCGTATACTTTACAAAAACAGGAAGTTCTGCCTCCCTTCGCAGGTTACTGTACAGGTACAAGTACTGTTCATGTATCCCCTTTTTTGCCTTTTTTTTTTTTTTCCAAATTACAATTTTATTTAATTTAACTTCAAATTTTAAATTTTTTTCAGAAATAATAAAATTTTAAAAATACATAAAGAAATAATGAAATTAAGAAAATATGTAAAGTGATTTTTCTTTAATTTAATTTAATTTTTTTACATTACTTAATATTTTGTGTAATAAAAAAATATTATGTTTACTTTGAATTCAGAAATAAAATAAAAAGTAAAAGTATTTTATTTAGATTAAGTGAAAGAATGAAAAAAGAATTCTGTTAAGATTGGATGATAGAAAGATAAATATAAAAAATATAAAAAACTTCAATTTAATTTTTCTTCAATATTTAAATTTTCATATATTAAAAAATAGTCTAAACATATTTTTTCTTTAAAATTATGTACTTTTTAGTTATTTTTAATTTATAAAAAAAATTATTTTAGTCCTTAAAAATACTTTAAAGGAGTTACAAATAAACTTTGATAACGGAAAATAAGACTTCTATGAAAGTGAAATTTAATCTATGTGCTAAAACAAAATTCTAGAAATAAGACTTCTATGAGTTACATTACGTATAAATTAATGGATGAAATTGTGTTACGTTACTCATATTACTTTCTTCGAAGGATATGTAAAAGAAACGTGTATGTATTCATTGATATTTACAAATTAACTCAACTGCTACTTTCATTTTTATTTTTATTTTATTTTTTGGACTAATTATTGGTTTGCATGCTATTTATTGACGTGATAGTCATAACAATGAGACAACATGATATCTTATCATAGATCTCAACTCACTGGTCCAACAAAATTTAAACCTTGATTAGCAGAAAATAAAACCTTAAATTCTCAAAATGATCGACGCGCTAAAATGTTCCCGAGAGAGTAATATCACCAAAGAGACATATGATCCCTCTTGATCTAAACAATACCCAAGAACCCATAGTTTGACCAGACGTTTGTGAGTGAAGACAGGGATCAGCCGTATTCAAAAGGCACCAACTGACTCGGAAAGAAAATGGGATACATTTTCACACGTGCTTCTATTGACCCGGGTACGAAGCGTGTACGTGCTCCTATATAAAAATAAAACGTTGGCAACATTGTTCTTCTCATCTGGCAAGTTTACAAAATTAATCTCTTTCTCTTCAATCCTCATCCTCTCTGTCTTCTAATTTTCCAGTCAAGGTAGGCTATTTTCTCAATCTCCTTTCCTTCATCGTGTTTGTGGTTTCTTCAATTAACATGTTCCAGTCTCTTCATTATTAATTATGATCTCCTCAACCCAAAGTTAACAAATACAGACTTCAAATATCCGCAATTAATTTCACTCTGGTTTTTTCTTCTTAGCTCTTTTTCAGCATGAACTTCACCAGTTCTTTTGGGCATTTCATCTATCAAAGTTCAATTTACTAGTCCTCTCATGCATATGCACATCGTTTTCAGTTCTCCATCATTTAACTACTTGGAAATCTCATTCTCAATCCCTCAATTAATTAGGTGCTCCCCATCTGAAATAATTAATTGCTGTCTTGCTTGACTTACTTTCAGTGCCCTATACTGCATCATATATCAAATCAGTAATTTTCAAGGAAGGAAATTGAAGATGACGGAAATTGCATCCACCAACTACTTGCCTGAACTTGTAAGCATGCATACCGACAACTCATCATAAGCTTTTAAACAAACTAATTACGAAACATATAAGTTGAGAAACAAATCTTACTATGACTTTATAACAGGAATTGGAGTATCCAACCTTCTTTGATCAATATTACCCGATGGATTCTTTTGCATCTCCACTTGATGACTTTGACTTTGAGTCTTTCTCCGGGTCCCCAGAGAGCAATTCCTCTTATCAGCTCAACTCCAAAAGCACACCAAATTGTTTCCCAGCTGAAAGTCCTGATCAGTCTTTTACCCCTGCAAGACCGACAAAGAGGCTCAAGAAATTCAGTACCTTGAACACTTGTGCCAGTGACTTAACGCCACACAAGGTTTCTGCTTCTCCATCCTCCCAACTAATTTCTTTTGAGCACTTTAATGCCCCATCACGTGCTTCCCAGCAATTTCACAACCCGGACTCCGATGTGAAGCCTGAAATCGAGAACGCGTGTAGTGAGAACATGGATTTTGCAGCTTTCGTTTCTCAAGGTTCATATGAGGACAAAAGTTTCCTAAGTTCTGATAATAGAACGAACCAGGTTGGCATGACCACTAGGAACCAAATCCAAGCTCAAGAGCATGTAATAGCTGAAAGAAAACGAAGGGAAAAGCTCAGCCAGAGATTCATTGCTCTTTCCGCCATCCTCCCTGGCCTCAAGAAGGTACTCTCAGCTTAACAATTGCTATGTTAATTAATCTCAATTCTCACGCACGATGCACGGATAATTACATAATTCTCTTGATAACCCTGCGTACTGCATTCTGGGTTCTTCTTAAAGGAAGTCTTGTAATAAAAAAAAGTGATAAATCGCGTACCTACATGAACCTGGTAACTATGGATGCACCTCCAATTAAACCACGGTTATATGATCAACACACACTTCAACAGTCTCCTTTATTTAACCATTAACCACGCATGCAGACTTAACCTTAGTTCAACCAACAATAATTATATGCTGAACTAAGTTATATATATGGTTGCATGCACAGATGGACAAGGCTTCTGTGTTGGGAGATGCTATAAAGTATGTGAAACAACTACAAGAGCGCGTGCAAACGCTGGAGGAGCAAGCAGCGAAGCGAACAGTTGGATCGGCGGTGCTGGTAAAAAGAACTATTCTCTTCGCCGACGATGAAAATTCCGACAACCCCTGCGACCATTCACTCCCCGAAATCGAAGTCAGAGTTTATGGGAAAGACGTACTCATCAGAACTCAGAGCGACAAACACAGTGGAATTGCGGCAACGATACTCAGCGAATTAGAAAAGCTTCATTTCATTGTCCAGAGTAGCAGCTCTTTGCCCTTCGGCAATAACAATATTGATGTAACTATTGTTGCTCAGGTAAACAATTAAATACATTAAGGCTAGCTTAAGCTTTGAAAGTGTGGTACTCATGAATAATACTCGTGCAAGTGTGTAGTTATTAGTTATAATTAGCATTTCAGATTAAATTTAATTTGATTGCCGATTTTCTTTTCTCTGGTACTTAATTTCTCAGAAACATAGTATTTGTGCTTTCTTGCAGATGAACAAGGAAAACAGCATGACAGCAAAGGATCTCCTAGGAAGGCTACGACAGGCTCTGAGGCAGTTGATTTGATCGGGCATAAGTAGTTCAAGGAATTTATGTCACTGATGTGCATTACTACAAGAATAAGTTTAGTCAATAATGATTTTTATCGCAGTGCTTTCTTTTTCCTTTTTCGTCCAAGATGTGGATTCTGGAGTTACATATCAAGGGCCTGCGAGAATCTGTTCGCATGGGGTTTGTTCTGCTGTGAGGTGTGGGGAGTTTCAACAGAAACAGATGGTGCCAGAGTGTTTTGTTCTGTTGCTTTTTGCGTAGTCGATTGGTCGGCTATGTTACTCTACACCAAAATAGCATTCTCAAATCTCGGTAGTTGTTTTTCCCCTCATCGAGAGGGATTTTTGAGAGGCTTTTGCTTATCATATAGACCTCTTTATTCTGTGTTTTCCTGTTGTGAAAAAGGTTCCGGTTTGATAGATACTAAATAGCAGGCACTTATTTTAAAGTTGTTCCTGTTGTCGTTTTGTGTCTGTTACTTGACTTCTGTATAAACTTCTTCTGATTGTAATAGCGACAAGTTGATTTTTTTTAAAAATATATATTTTATACCGATTGGTTGCATAACTTATTTTTGGGTCAAGGTATATACAATATATTGCTTCGAATATTCATTCATGTATATATTGTTTGGAAAATGATGGGTTCACACCTAAATGCACACTTGAGAGATAAAAAAGAAAAGAAAAGAAAATATATCAAAAAAAAAGAGAGATAAAAAAGAAATATATAGATAAAATAAGTGATATAGCATAATAAAAAGAGAAAATAAAAAAAATTACGAATGGTAGCTATGAGTTTGGAGTGCAGAAATATTTACATATCATTACTCGTATTGTTTTATTAGACATGATACTAGAAGAAAGCTCAACATAGAGTGGTGCTGGAAAGATTTCTACTTGAAAATCAAGGAAGAAGAAAGACAGGAAAAAATGAATGAGGAATATCTCACCAACGTTATAAATTTTTACGCAAAGCTTATAAAAAATATATCGAAGTCTCACATAACTAATAATAGATAATTAAATCTCTTAAATATATTAATAGGAATTTGATTTGTAGTTGTCTGTATTAAAAAAAATTAAAAAGGAAAATTTTATTTTAATAGTTTTAAATTTTAAAAAGATTAATTTCTAATTAGTAGCTAAAGATAACTTTAGTGTACGTTCCAAAAATGAAATAACATTAAAATATGAAATAAAAAAATTGTTCGCTTTAATTATTTGAATGTAAAATGGAGATCGTAGGGAACATTCTTTCAGATCTTTAACATCTAATAATAAGAATACATTAACCTGTTTTTTATTTTATTTATTATAAAATGACAGCAACAAAATTAGAACCTAAAATCTTATACATACTATCCAAACCCCCCACTAGGCTGACCCTAGTAGTTCTTAATCTGTTTTTATTAGAACATTGGAAAAGAGAAATTGTATTTTTATAATTAATTTATATAAATTTTACAGGTTTAACTGCATTTTTTATTTTTATATTTTGTTTGTATGTGATTGCAGTCATTTTAGTTTTAATTGTTCACACTTAATGTTCATAGTTTTTAATAGTTTAAATTAATTCTCTTGTCTCAAAATTTCATTCAATAATTAATAGAAATATAACAAAGATACGACGTGTCATTAATTTATATAAATTATTAAAAAATTCAAAAATTAAATAAGCTTTAAAAAATATAACAAAAACAATTTTTATTTTTATTTAAATGTTCCATATATTTTTCTTTTGCAAATCTATACCAATCAATTATATGTCATTATTCTATTACATTTCTTTTAATTATTGAATAAGATTTTATCGTAATAGACTCTTTTTTATTAGATTCAAAGGGAGGAGTTGAGCTCCGATACCAAAGGGTTTACAAAAACTCATACACCTTACTCAACCAACTGAATTAGACACCCTTGGTAATAATAGGCTTAATTTAAACAATAGAAAAATTATGAAAACTAAATGCCAACAATTAAAAATAGAGAAATTAAAATCGCACATAAGATAAAGTTTGAGGACTAAAAGTGTAATTAAGTTTTTGTGTATAATAAAGAGAGATATGAAAAAAAAAAAAAAGAGAGAGAAAATATGAGATAAAAAATATATGAATAATTAATTTATGCGTTATATGAATAATATAACTTAATATTAATTAATTTATGCTTCTCAAAAAAAATATTAATTAATTTATGCGTAACTTAGGATATACAACCATGATCAAGATTAACAAATAATTAGTAGTTATACAGTCTCTTAAAAAAGTCATATACATTTATTTTTAAATATTGATAAATCTCTTAATAATTAGTGTTTAATATTCTTATTTCTTGTAATAATCATGGGTTTTTACTTAATACACTCTTGATTAATTAAATAACTGAGTTTGGTGTTTGCCATCGGTGGCAAAATGGCGGATCATGAGTCCATGTGAGATAGATTTGACAATTGCAATTTAATACAGGAAACCAATCGGGCCCACCACAGATTATGTGATCTCCTTGCTAATCTGGTAATCATTTGAATATGCATATACCTTTCTTCCTTCTAGATCAATGTTTAATTATTTTATGTTATTATATTATTAGTTCGATCATAATGCTTCACATTATTATATTATATCATAGTTGATTCATAAAACAATTTACAAGTCTCTTGGGCTTTTGGAGTCATGACCAACTAAAAAATAGGCAAGAATGCAAATTTTATGTACACCTGGTTACTGATTGATTGTTAATGACTACACATATACTGATAATAATGAAGAAAATTTTACATAGTCGACTAATCAAAAATTGTAGTAATTATATTTTTAAAATGGTTATTATAAAAGTTAACAAAATTACCGTATATATTAATTTGTAATTAAATAATAGTATAAAGGCTTAAATATCATTTTCACCCTTGTACTTTAACGTTTTTTCATTTTTTGTCCCTGTAATTTTTTTTTTCAAAATCATCCTTGTACTTTAACGCTCTTTCATTTTTAGTCCCTGCTATCCAACTCCATTACTAAAAACATTAAATTGCTTACGTCAACAAATAATGTCATCATATGATACGTAAGTACAATGACACGTCATCACTGTCACGTTAGAAAAAGTGTCAAGTTATCGTTACTGTAAAAGGACTAAAAATGAAAAAAAAAAAAAAAAACTTTTACAGAGACTAAAAATGAAAAAAAAATTACAGGAAAGAAAAATGAAAAAAAAAATTACATTAACTAAACGAAGAAAAAAGGACATATTTACAGGTGCCAAAAAAATTAACCAATCCTTTGC
Source organism: Spatholobus suberectus (assembly GCA_004329165.1). Classification (NCBI taxonomy): domain Eukaryota; kingdom Viridiplantae; phylum Streptophyta; class Magnoliopsida; order Fabales; family Fabaceae; genus Spatholobus; species Spatholobus suberectus. The sequence goes on along the minus strand of CM014730.1, from coordinate 85,896,378 downwards.
TACATCTTTCAAATATTTTTGACTATTTTTTACAATCCTTTGCTTTAAATTAACCAATTTTATGGCATTCAAATGAAAGACAAAACTCAAAGGGAAGATAAACTCCAAAGGAAAGACAAAACTCAATTTATATGTACGAACAACAGGTATACAAAAATCATAGATCAAATGAAACAGTTGAGAATAACCAGATTGATTAAGAGAAGCAGAAAACTTGAAAGAGATAAATGAACTATCGAATAAATTTGGCCATGTGTATCAAACTACGAATAAAAGTTATAAAAAATTTGGCCATCTGTGTCAAGACTTCATGATAGTCAATATAGGACCTCACCACCCATTAATGTATGGTGTTCTTAGACTTATTGTTACTCTAAATGGTGAAGGTGTTATTGATTGTGAACCAATATTGGGTTATTTAAACAAAGGAATGGAAAAAATAGTAGAAAATTGAACAATTATACAATATTTGCCTTATGTAACACGTTGGGATTATTTAGCTGCTATGTTCACAAAAGCAATGACTGTAAATGGGCCAGAACAGTTGAGAAATATCTAAGTACCTAAAAGAGCTAGCTATATTCGAGTAATTATGTTGGGGTTGGGTAGTATAGCTTCTCACCTATTAATATTATCCTTAAAATCAGAGGTAGTCCTCTATACAGAACACAAGTAGCAACACACAAAAACGAAAAAGTACACTTGATACACTTTAGTCATCCTCTACTATCAAGCCATTTAAATAATTAAGTATAAACTAAATTTATACATTAAGATTGGCTGTAATGTTTTTATTATTAAGACTTTTATTTTATATTAAGTATAAATTTAATGTATACATTATATTTAAGGCTTAATTTTTTTCATGCCTACAAATATGTCCTTGTTTTTAGTCAATGTAATTTTTTTTATTTTTCATCCTTGTAAATTCTTTTTTTTTCATTTTTAGTCCTTGTAAATATATATATTTTAGTCCCTCTATTGTAGTGATGGCATGGCACTATTGTTGATGTGACACTTTTTGCTGACATGACAGTGATGACATGTCATTTGTGCCGATGTGTCATACAATGATGTCATGACATCATTGCTAATGTGTCACATGCAAACGTCAACAATTTAATGTTTTTGTAATAGAGTTGAACGGCAAGGACTAAAAGTGAAAAGGTGCTAAAGTATAAGAACGATTTTGAAAAAAAAAATTACAGGGACAAAAAATTAAAAAAAGGCTAAAGTACAAAAATGAAAATCATATTTAAACCTAGTATAAAAAATATTTACACTATCAATCTATATTTTATATGAATAAAGCATAAAAGCTGCACAGTTTAGCGATTTGCCTGTTCCGGTCATACGAAACAGTAAACTGGAATAGCTGGGCGGGGTCTCATTTAGTGGGTTCTCCAAAAAAGGGGCGAAACGACCCCAATTTTTTATAATTTTAATTTGGTATTTAAATTGGGCCAAAGCTCTCTTAGTTGTTTTCACATCACTTGTATTTTGTTTTAAGAATTAATTTTTATGAAAAACGACTATAGATGATTCGATGTCTTCAGATTTCATGAGTGGAGTGCGAATAAAAGAAGTTTCATACTAAAAAGTAATGGACAAAATAAGATTATACAAGTGAAGAAAAACTATAAATATAATATCTTAAGGGTTTAATTAAATACTGCCGTCAAGTTTACTAATATAGCTCTCTGCATAGTTCATTGGATGCAAATCTCTCAAGTTAGAGTATGCTCCCCCTATGTGTTTCATGAATGATATAGATAAGGATTATATATGTAGAAAAAGCTAAAATTCACGTATTTTTTAAGGGTAATTTTTGTAAATTTGTTATAAAAACTTAATAATGTTGGAGAAATTTTTTTGAAATATTAAAAAATTTTAAGAACCTGATTTATTTAAGAAAATATTTATATTAATAATTACAAAATTGCTATTTTAACTTCCAAGTTTTTTTTATAAGAAATAGCAAAAATAAAATAACATTTTCTTATTTTCATCATTCCTTGCACAAAATCTTTAATAAAAATAAGGTTATATTTTAATAATTATTAATTAAAAATAAAAAATATGTTCTCGAATCAAATAAACTCCTAAATTTAGTCCTTTTGACAATAAGAGTGATAGTAGGTTTTTTTTTTTTTTTTTTCTTTAACATGTCAAATTTTTTATCATGTAGCCTAAGGCACATGGTTACATTACATAGCCTAATAATTATGAGAAATTATTTGGTAGTCTAAGACCACTATGTGTTCATAATCCCAATTAATTAATTTATGAAAAATTAATAATTTTCAATTACATGTCATGTGGAGATTAATAAAGATCATGATGGTCTTGAATCACCTAATAATTTCTCCATAACTATAGTACACAAAGTTATTTGTCCTATGATTACAATAATAATTACATTTATTAGAAGTTTTTTTTTTTAACTCAATATGAAAACTAATCTAAAATGAAGTGTGCAAGAATCCTCTAGGTGGGGCCTCTAATGGCAGCCCTGGCATACCATTGGTTCTTAAAGATGTCAAATGGGTCAACCTAACCCAACTCAATCCACCCTTAATCCGCCAAAAAAGAGGTTGGGTTAGGTTCGACCTATTTTAAAATTGGGTTAAAAATCTCAATCCAACCCAACCCATAAAAACGGGTTGGGTTAGGTTGGACCCATTTTAAAATTCAGTTGAAAATCTCAACCCAATCCAACTCATGGTGGATTGCGAGTTGGGTTGGATTGACTTGCCAAAATTTAAAAAAGAAAAAGAAAAAAATTATAAAAAATAGATGACTCATAAGTTGACCTATCAAATAAATAAAATAAATAATCTTAATATAATGTCATAATCTCAAGAATATTATCTTATTAAATTGTCTTAGCACAAATTTTTTTTAGAAATAATCATCATGAGTAAAATAAATTTAGAGTAAAGCAAAAAAATAACATAAAATTCATAATACTTCTTAAAATATTATATTCAATAAAAAAATATTTAACTAAATAATTTATCAAAAATAGAAAAAAATAATTCGGTGGGCCAACCCAACCCATACCACTCCTTGACCCCATTGGGTTGGTGAGTTATACAAGTTGGGTTATGTGGGTTGAAAGGTTGAATTCCCAATACAACCCAACCCATTTTGACATGTTAAGTGGGTTAATTTGCCAAATTCAACCCACTTTGACATTTCTATTGGTGCTCTACCTAGTGCTATTTGGGAATTTCTACCACTTTATGCATAAAAAAACTTATCTAAAATAAGAAAAAAAAAGATAAAATAAATAATCTTAATTATCAATAAAAAAAATAACAGTTGATATTATATGCTTATACATAAACTGAAATTATTAAGTAATCTTAATCATTAATAGAAAATTAACGATTGATATTTTAATATATCCACTATTTATTAATTGTTATTTTTTTTATTAAAATTAAGATACTTACTTTATAGTAAATCGATTGTTACACTCTCTCAATATGGCTAGGTGCTTAAAGCATAGTCCTTCCAATAGTTTTTTTTATACACGCAAATTTCAAAATCAAACTCATATCACACTCTTAAGAAATTCGAGCCCTTTCCAACCAACACATTATTATTTTTTTCATTTTTAACTTAATTATCAAATGAGAAATGTTCTGTACTTAAGTGAGAACGTGCAAAAAAAAATGATATAAAAATCAAACTACTTGTCATTGATCTTAAATCATGCTATTCACAACATTCGAAAGATCCGAAAAAAGGAAAGATATTGTGATTTCCCTCACCTCTAAATTCGTCGACTTTGAGTAAGTCAAAACGGACCTAAGCATGGATGGTATGTGAATTCTATACATGATAAGGATCATTGATCTCTTGTTCCCTTTCACATGCAACTGGGCTTGGTTTGGCCTTGGCTCTACCGTTCAAAAGAATGGTCGGTGAGCTTATGTTCCAATAATAGTAAAACCTTTTCATTTTATACTAATTCGTCCTTTTTAGTTTTTTTTTTCTCCTTTTCTCCCTAGCTTTATGTCACATACCTGCAGCCTAACTATGAACTATGAAGATTAAACACCAAGACTCAAATTGCTCGACAGTGATACAAATTTGACAATTTTACCGTTGGGAAAGTAATAAATTAGAAAGTAATATCGTTTCCAACGAAAGTAATATACAATTGCAATTTTTGTAGTGTATTGCCTTAAAAAAGTGATGATGAAAAATCAAATTAGTTATTGCATCATTAATATTTCATATGATTTGAAATTAAAATTTTGAATAAAAAATATTGTTTTTATTGTAAAATAATTTATTCAAATGGAGCTTATAAAAAAATTATTCAAATGGAAAATCTATAAATAATTGAAAAACAACAACCGCGACTCTTCATATTATTATTAATGAAGTTTGTATGTATCTGTTTAAATTTACCGAAGTACGTGGGCCATGAAGTCCAAGTTAAGCCCAACTTTAGGGCCCTGATATCCCCACCCCACTTTTTGCTATTTTTACCCCATGTCTTGTTTGTAATTTTTTTATTCCGAAAATACCTCCTGACGAAATCGCGTTTCGTTGTGATTTTTTATAACAGAAACATGTTTTCGTTATGATGAAGGGGGTGCGTCCATCTATACATAGCGGAATCGCATTTTTGATATGTATTTGGGACCAATCCATAACAAAAACGTGTTTTCATTATGTATGTATTCATTATACGTGTTTTTGTTATGTGTTTGTAAACTAATTCTTTGTATATATTAAATTCATTTATTTTTGTTTGAGTACAGTTTTTAATGATTAACTGACACATGAGTGATACCAACAACGTAATAGTGATATGAACAATGCATCAGTGATACCAATAACATAATAGTGATACCAACAACCGTAACAATGTATATATAAAATCCAAAAATATATACAATAAGGTTCGTACATAATGTAAAAATACTAAAAAAATGATCTAACAGAAAAAAAAAAAAGAAGTCAAACATCAGATGTGGTCGTCGTCTTCCTCCGCCTCCTCCATTAATAGGTGCAATCAAACTCCATGCCTGACTAAACAATGACCAATGCCTCCTAGATCATTCCATCACTGTCAATGCCCTTAGGCACCACCCTCAGATGCAACATGCACTCCATAAGGCTAGCAACACTCTCCCACTATGCCTACAAAAAAAAATAGAAATTTTACTAAAAAATGTGTCATTGGTATTGTAAAAAATAAATTGTAAATATATGAATACTTACCTCGCATGAATGCGAGCCGCTAAACGAAGCTGGCAACGCGAAGCGTACAGGAATGCTAACGCAGTAGAACCCCAAGAGTATCCACTGCAGGCCTGAAGATCATAGAAGAGGTCCAAGTAGCAAACTTGCACATGCGTCGAGCTCTTGTCGACGAATATCGCACAACCGACAAGATGTAATAGATACGCTCGTGCAGCAAATGTGATTTGCCCAGCTGCCTGTCGTGCGACATAGATCTCCCTCAATTATGCAAAGGTGATGTGAGCTCCTTTCATGGTTGCAGCGTGCGCCTTAGCAAAGGACAAGCCTAGCTCACTCATCAATAGGCCCACGGCATCATCGCAAGTATAATACGCGTGCTCGCAGACCTTGCTTGTAATAGGCAAGTGCAAGAGAGATAACACATCCCCTAGAGTGATGGTCATCTCCCCTATTGGTAGGTGAAATGAGCTAGTGTCCTTATGCCATTGCTCAACACAGGCAAATATAAGGCCTTGTTGGCCAAAGTATACCATGCCTCTATAAGAGAGACAAGGCCTAAACCTTGCACAAACTCTACGACCTATGAATGTGAAGGCACAGGCATGATCTTGCCCCCATGGTTGATTAACCTCAGCTCATCACGGGGTTGACCCAGCCATATATGTTCCACAACATGGTCCTTATTGGACCTGAGCAAAGACAACTCCACAGGACCTCCTAGAAATGGAGGTCCAACAATACGCTCTGTCAACTGAGTCGAAGGCACCTCTTCCTCTGTCTTTAGTACCTCAATATTTGCCTGCTCCTGCTCCTATTGTTGCTACTAATGCTGCTTAGACACTTTAACCTATCTAGCCCGACGTGTGATACAGTAGGCCGTGGGCGCCCAAAAGTGCCTACCTCATCATCCAGTGGAGGGCCTCGTATAGGATGATGGGCACCAAATCTCATGTGTGGCATAATGAATCTAAAACAATAATAATACATTAACAATTAACAAACAATTAATAAAAAATATAATGAACATTATTATAAAAATATTCTAAAAAAATATTACTTACAATTAATCATTTATTAAAACACAAAAATAAATTACGCATTACAGAAATACTTTAATAGACAGAAAATAATTAAAACAAATAATTTAAATTAGATAAATAACTAAACAATCAAAAAAATTATAAGTAAAAGATACTAAAAACAAACAATTTAAATTATTTCCTTCTTACAAATGATTAATGTAAAAAGTATTTAAAAAATAAATAATTTAAATTATTTTATTCATATAAATAATTAAAATCAAAGATTATTTTAAAAGCAATCAACTTATCTTAATAAATTCATCCAAATAAATAACTATTTAAAAAAGAAACAATTTAAATTATTTAATTCATATAAATAATTAGAATAAATTTATAATTTCAAAATTGCATAATACATAATGGAATCATAATTCTGTTATGTATAATGCAATCATATATAACGGAATCACGATTTCATTATGTATCCTCACCTGATACACAACGGAAATATGATTCCATTGTGTATCTTACTTAATACACAACGGAATTGCGATTTCATTTTGTATTGATACACAATAGGATAGCGATTCCGTCCCACCCAAAAGTCAAAAAAGAATTAAAAGAAACTCACCTTCGACGACAGCACATAAGAATGTTAACTGGGGGACAACTGGGGGTTGGGCAGACCAAAGGCGCACTGCACGGACTCACGGCGACTGGGGGCAGCAACACAGTGGGGGTGGAGCGTGGGGTGAGAAGTAGGGGTGAGCATGACCCAACCCAACCTGCGAACCCGGCCCAACCCGAAGTTGATTTTGACGGGTTCAGGTTTTGAAACCAGACCGGTGTATATTAAGGATAGGTTCAGGTTATGCTTTGGGTCGTCCCAACCCGGTTTGGTGTCCTATATTTTCTTAAAACATGTAAGTTTTTTGAACAATTGTGTATTAATAATAAAAATTTTAATTTAGTAGATAATATTTTGTATAACATGATATCATATTTATAATGATATTATTTATTTTAAAATGGATATTATAAAATGTACCTTAATTTAAGTTTATACTTATTTTATTTTACAATTTAACTATACATAATGTTAAGATTGATATATTGTGTTAGAAAGTCAAGTTGACCCGGTCTTATCCTATGTCTTTTGGGTCTTGATTGGGTCGAGTTCGAGTTTGAAAAAATGGCTCATTCAAAATTTCCGGACTGGAGAGGTACAAATATAAACTCGTCCCTTGCTCACCCCTAGTGAGAAGAGAATGGGAGAGGAGAGGAGGAAGGGAGGTAGGGGGTTTGATGGGAAGAACGAAGAAGGGGGGAATTAAAAGGTGTGAGGGTAGACAAGTAATTACATTTATTTTTGAAAAAAGAAGGTGATGAAAATAGAAGTAAAAAAAAAGGGTGGGAATAGCAGTGCCCCCAACTTTATGGTATAATCCAAAAAGTTCTTGGCAGATGGGCTTGGTTTTATCCGAAGCACTCAGTCCTTTCATGATTCAACTAATGAGTTTACTATTTTATTACACAAGAATGCAAGTAGTTATGATTAAGATTCTGTGTTGAAATGTAGTGCAATAGTGCCTGAAGAGACTTTGTAAACTTTTTGGTGTGAACTTGAGTTATTTTGATCCCATACTAACGACAAGTAGAGAAATTAACCCACGAAGAAAAGCCCATTAAGAACAGGATTTCTCTTTTTCTGAATTGATTAATGATTGTTAATTATCCATCCACACACATACACTTTGCTCTCTAAGGTGTGAATAAAGCAATTTTAAAATATTGTGGACCATATTTAATAAAAAAAAAACCTGTGGACCATACTGGTTTTTGTGACCCAAAATCCGATGACCAGACAACCTGAGCCCAACTAGTAGGTGTTCGACCCGACCAGCATTAACCAGCTTAGTCCACTAGGTGTTAATATCTTAAATTGGATTGATTGTGAGAAACAAAAAATTATCTGTTTCAGTTTTATCAATCAATCAATCAGTTTGCTTCTAAATTGAAATCGAGAACGGTCCGATTCTATCTAAAAAGCTGTTTAAATTAGATTGGTTTTCGGTTTTTCTTTATTTTGTTTTGTTGAGGCAGCAGATAAATCCTATTTTATTTCTTATATACATTTTTCTACTAAAACTTACTTTTTAACAAAAACACAAAAGTTTATAATAAATTAAAAATTGAAATATACGAACAAATTTTAAATTAATATGAAATTAATAAATTATAAATATATTAATATAAGATGTAATTTAAAGAATATAACTATAAAAGATAAACTAATATTATAATTATATATTTATACAAATACAACTGCTGGTGATATAGTAATTTTCTAAATAAAATTGTATTTATATAAGTTTGATTCGTATTGAATTGAATTGGCTTTTAAAATTAGATTCAAAATCCAATTCAATCCAATAAAAGTATTAAAGTTTTTTATTTCCAATATTTTTTTGTTTATATTTGAGTTTTGTAATTTTTGTTGGATTAAATCAGTTTTTGAATGCCCTTATTTAACATCACTTGCTCCTATGTTTAGCATCTCTTCAAAAGATTTTTAATTATTGTAATTTTTAATCAAAAAACACACCTCTATATTTAAAAAAAAAACTTAATTTTTTAACATCCCCATTTTTATAGCCATCTTACATTTTTATTTATCTTTCTCTTCTTTCTTCCTTTTTTTAAACAAATTGCTCATCACATCTTTTATTTTCTCTTTTCTCACATGGATCTATACATTCCTTAAAAGTGTGAAATCATCTCTATCCTTAAGCAAATTCCAAGCTTGATCAAGGCGTGTTTTTTATTATAAGCATAAATACTAATTACTTGGCTTTACATGATTAAGAAAAGAATATTTAGCATTTGAGTAACTTTAAAGATATCCCATCACTACTACCGATGAATAGTAAAACTCATTAACATTACCAAATCCTGCAATCATGTATAACTATGGAAATCAGAAATGTCCATTTACTGCAATAATTCATTATCTGGTATTAACCCTGAATTTCTTTCATTAATAGCTTATTAATTTTTGTAAAGCTATTTATTATTGGGGATAAATTGAGCCAGACTCTTATTGGTTCTATGTTTGAACTACGATTTATTTATATTTTTTCAGAAAAAAAACTATGATTAAAAGTACATGATATTCGAGCTTTTTAAGTATAATTCTTTGTTGTCTTTGTTGTTACTTCAAACCTTTTTTACAATAATGTAAAATGAGGGATAATTGACTCAATTTAATGTCAAGAAAGACATCGAAACCTTTGTTGATACAATTTAGTAATTTACAGAAAACCTGTGGACAATTCACCAATAAGAAACCCTCAATTCAAATTTAAAGTCATGTAATTTTCATAACAAAAAACGACTAAATGACCCGTCCCTTATCAACTGAAAAATTGAAATGGACTATTTTGTTTTTGTGCCGAAACTGGAAAGAGTCACAAGAACGGATACAACTTGGGCCGGTTGTCTGGGTAGGCAAAAATGTTACCCCTCTCGTTTGGTCCCCTTCCCTACTCGCCATCGATCATCCAAAAGTGTGACGAAAGAGAAGCAATCTGCTTTAGAACGAGAAGAGATAACTTCCTTTGTGTGATTGTCGGTATGCTTTCTCTGTGGGAACAAGTGGTAATACGCTACTGTCTAAGCAAATAAGCCTAAGCAAACAAAAGTTCTCACGGAGACAAAAACATATGACAGGCAAGACAAAATTGAAAAGGACTTGTGCTAATAGATTTTAAGAAACTACAAACTAGCCCTTGTGTCACCTTTTGCCTACCATCCTCAATCATGATCGTGCACACTGCTCTGCACATAGGACTTGGCAGAAGGAATCCCAAAAAGCTTTTTAATCCCACAGATTGAGACAGACATAGAGACAACGCCTCTCCGCAAGCCTCTAGTTCTTGACTGGCATAACTGCGGCATGAAATAGATCCAAACTAGAAAACCATTAACCTTGCCAGATATGTAGTCAAACTAAAACATTAGACACGTAAATGGATTATCCAAGTGCAAACACATAAGCGTATGAATAAGTTTGGTTCCAATAGAATGAGGGCATTCGCAAGCGTATTTTGACGGACCACCACTGTGATTCTCATTGCTTCATGTCAGATCAGACTCGGCCTCTTTAGAGACATTAGGCATGCCAATGACACAATTATTTGCGGGGGTATGCAAAATGGTGGGACTGTAAAACGTAAAGCATCTACTTCGCTTGCCACGTGATAAGCATCTAGCGCAAAATATAGCTTAAAGCTATGAAGAAAGGGAAAAATGATATAGGAGTTTTTGTGGATTGATTTGGATCAGTTTTTAATCAAAAAATTATATGACAAAGTATATAAATAACATACGATTCGATTTGGTTTGGATTGCTTTGTTAAAAAAATTGATCTGATCAAATATGATAAAATACAGTTGGATTAGATCGAATGATTCGGTTTTTATCGATACATCCTTACTAACATTTTAATTTTAGATCATTGAATTCTTTTAACTCCAAATATTGAACATTATTTTTAAGATAAACAAACTATCTTTAGGTCTAAATATATTAAGAACCTATTTAAAAATAAAGAATACATAAATAAAAAAGAAGTATTTAAATCAATTGATTAATTATCCTACAATATGGTTTCTTTTCTTTAAGGAGACAGGAACATATATATTCAAAATAAAAGGCGAGAAGAACGAAGACTATGTAGTTATGCTATGTTGATTGGATACATGAAAACATAATAAAAATATCAATGGCATAATAATAAAACATATAGAAGTTACATATGAAACGAATATCGGTTCGGTTTGGATTGGTTTAGTTTTGTAAACACCAATCGAAAACCGACTTGAATCGATTGTTTATACAAAAATATGGTCTAAAAAAATTTAGAAAAAAATGGTCTTCATCAATTTTTTGTTTTTTTGGATCGGTTTGTAGTGTTTTTTGGTTTTTTTTTTTATTGGATTAAAATTAGGATTGGTTGGTTACATATCAGGCACCCACCGATAAGATTGTGATTTTGTTATTTTCTGTATTTTATGAGAATATTTTTTTATGAAAAGGTTATTACACAATCAGTTCAAAATTATAAGCCTTTATTCCACTTTTTTATGAGAGGTGAAAATGCCGTATCTTGTAGAAGATATAAATAGTTTTTTTTTTTAATTAATTGTATTTCATGTGATATCAATTTCATGTTTTCGACAGCCAGTCCAAAAAGACCCCACTAAAGATGGTTAATCAGGTTTTTTGATAGAAATTAGTCACTACCAGGTAGGGGTGTTCGCAGATTGGATTAGATCGATTTTGAAGAGAAAAATCATTCGATTCAATCATTTCGGTTTTGTTAATTCATCATCCAATTGGTTTGATTTAAAATTTAAATCCAATCCGATTCGATCCAATTTAAAACGGTTTGGATTGGATTGATTTTTGGTTTTAATCTTACTATTATTTTTTTAAAAAAAGTATTAAATAAATAATATGATATATAATAAATATATTAAAAAATAATTTAAAATATCAAATATTTTATTAATGAGTCATTATATAACTAATACTAGTATAACTCTTCAAATAAATATATTATTAAAAATGTATTTACACAACTTGATAATTATGTTTATGTATCTTTACTCAAATAGTTACTAAAAGACTATCAAAAATAAATATATTTTTTATAAACAAGTATAATTTATGTGATAATTTTACAAATATATAAGAAATTAAAACATAAACATGAGTGATATTAGAAAATTACAAGTGAAAATATATATGCATGTATAAGTTCGGTTTGGATTGGATTGAATCGATTTTCAAAATAAAATCCGAAATCCGATCCAATCCAATAAAAAATTTCAATTTTTTCAGTTTATTTGGTTTTCAGGTTTTTGGATCGGTTTTTTCGGTTTTCATTGGATTAGATCGGTTTATGAACATCCTTACTACCAGGTTGCCCACTATAACATGATTACAAAAAAAGAATATTCTAAATAAAAAGAATAATGGAACTAAATAGAATAATTTATATTCTTTTTAAAAAAAAAACTTAATAATATTGTGTTAGGATGTTTTCCTATAAAATTTTGGATAAGTACTCGGAAAGTATTGTTAGGGTCAAGACTGTCCATCTTTATAGTTTTAATGAAAAATAAGAAAAGAATATTAGATGAATGGTTTGATAGCTAACAATTGTCTAATTGTACAAGAATCATGTAAGATGAACATTGTTTTAAGCAAGCATTTCATTTAAAAGATGCATATTAATTAAGAGGATTATCTTAAGACCATATGACATTACGGTCTGAAAACTCATTCATTCTAGGACCATTTGATATTTTTTTTATGGTCTCTCAAGATAGTGAAAAATCTAAATTCCTTACCAAATACAAAAATAAATAAGACAAGTTAAACACAAAATAAGAAGTTATAGCTAAAACTGTCTTCTTCTTTTTTTGTCAATTGCAGAGAAACAAAAGTAATTTTTACAGTTAATCCCACATTAACATTCAAACACATTAAAATGTGCATTAAATAAAAACCAAAGTTAATTCATATTATTTAGAAGCACTTTCATACTAGACGTCTCTAACGTTTCTTAACCCAATTTCCCGTATAAATATAAAGAATGAAGAACTCAATATTGTTGCTAGTTATTTCTAATTTGCATTAACTACTATTCTAGCCATCTTTCTTTTATTCTTTCTAAAAGCATTTACTGTTAATCTTTAGCAAACATACTTAGAGCGACTAGTTCGACCTATATTATGTTAAGTTATAATTACTTCTTTCTTTCTTTCTTTTGAGAACGGAGAGTGAAGCTTGAAGAGATTTATATTAAAAAATACTTGAGTTTTGAGCATGAAAAGGTTAGTGAAAAAAAAAAAAAAAACTTAGGCGATCTTGATTAGATTATATATCCTTGCATTATAAAATAAACTGAATGCAGTTTTGTATTGTTGGATGAGCTCGGATAAACATTATATTCTATTTCTTATCTCTTGCTGTTTTCACTACTGTTGAGATGACTTTGTAAATCGGTTAAAAAAGACTTTTTAGATTAGTTTTTGAACCGTTCTAGATACAGGGATATAAAAAGTAACCATATTTTACATCAGATATTCATTCGATTTAAAAAATAATTGTTAACTTGATTATGATAACCAATGTAGAAAGTCAACGGTGCCTCCGCGGACAAACCCCTCAAGTTCCTCATCTACAGCTGCAACGACTGGATTGGCGGCCTCCTCGACACCCTTTGCCAAGCTAACCCACGTGTTCAACACCGCCAAATTCACGAGCCTCCTCGACTAGTGCAAGTCCCACAAGGAAGAGACCATCCAAACCAACATCGTTGGGACCTTCACACTCGTTGACGTGTGCCACGAAAATGGCCTCCTCCCTATTAACTACGCCATTGATTGCATCTTTGAGTACGATTCCACTCACCTATTCAGATTCGAAATTGGCTTCAAGGAACACGACTCTCCCAATTTCACCAGTTCCTTCTACTCTAAGATCAAGGCCATGGTATAAAAAGAAAAAATAAGATGTGTTAGTCACAATGAAATTTTGGAGATGTATAAAGAGTATGTTGATCCCAACTTTACCTAGAAGAACTTCACTCTTGAGGAATAGACGAAGGTGATTGTTGCCTCAAGGAGCAACAATGAGCTTGACGCGAAGAAATTGAAGAAGGAATTTTCAGAACTGTTGTCTATCAAGGACTCACTCATTAAGTGAAAAGCTAGAGGGAACAAGACGAGGGAACTTGACTACGAGTTCAAGTTTTTACAAGGTTTTTTAAATCAGTTGCATATGAACTGATTTAAAAAAGCACTTTTCAAATCAATTATAGTTATAACCTATTTAAAAGTACTTTTTTAAATCGATTATAACTAGAACCGATTTAAAAAATGCTTTTTTAAATTGGTTCACATACAATTGATTTAAAAACTTTTGCACGTATTTACAAAAATGTCATTGTGTTTTTGTTTAGATTGGGCTCAAAAAATCGAGCTAGATTCCTATTGTAGAATCTTGATTTTGTAGCAGTGTTTTCTAATCGAATGACATTTTAAATTGTGAAGATTTTCACAAAAAACAAAAGGCTTTAATATATTGTTCTTTACAACAGTTGTCTTACTCATAGAATGGTATTTTTTAGCTTAACTATATTAAGAAGTTTTTCTTTTCAAACCTGTTTAAGATTTCTTTAAATGTTGTTTTCATTGTTTCATATACAAATATTTAAAAATGGAAAATAAATTAAAAATAATGTGGCAATTTTGTAATTAAAAATAAAAATAGAAAATATTTTCTCAAAATAAACAGGCCCTTAATTTCCCTAGTTTTTAATCTTTCTTAGGGTTCATTTGAGGTGATTGCGAGTTTTTGATTTTTGGATTTCAAATATAATTTTCAAAACAAAATGCATTTGATTAAAATGGAACTAAAATGATTTTTAACTCAATTTCAAAATATTTTTATATTTATTTTCAAAACAAAAAAAAAAAGAATTTGTGAATTTGGTTTTTAGTTTTTAGTTTTTTAAAAAATTCACTATATTTGACAATCACCCTTACCGCCATCCCCACTACCACTGGCACCGTTGCCACTACCATCATTACTATCACCGCCATTATCATCATTGCCATGACCATCGCCGTCACCACCGCCACCACCACCACCACTATTACTAGTATCGTCATAACTGTTGTCACCACCATCATCACTGTCACTATCACCACCACAACTATTGCCACCACCACCACCACTACACAAACGTATTATTAAACTAGTTTTAATAGGATAAGAAATTTCAAAGTTTATTTTGAAACCAAAAATTAGAAAAAAAAAACTAAAACTAATTTTTCAAAACTAAAAATTGGATGCAGTTTTTGAAAATTTTGAAACTCACAACTAAAAACTACCTTAAACATGCCCTTAGTCTTTCAATCCTAAATCTGTCTAATTGTTGATTTTCTTGTTTAATCTCTTATTTTGTATTAGGTTTTGAATAAATGTCTTATTTAATGGTTTGTTTACCTGTAATTTGTTTAGTATATCTTATTTTTACAAAAATTTAAAATGAAGGAATTTGATCATTTAACTGAAATGGAAATTTTGGAAATAGAGAAATTTTAATTGAAGTAATTGAGGTTCTTAGAATTTTTAAATACTATAGTCAAGTATACATTAAGGGTTCAATTATTATACATGATCAATGTAAAAAAATATATATTGTCAACCAATTAAAAATCACCTTAAATATGATTTTTAACGTAATAATTAAATATTATAAAAGTCAATAATTGTATCATACATGGAACGATTAAATGATAGTATAAAAAAATTTGATTTAATTGCACTTTTGGTCTCCCAAATATCACAATTGTGCGATTTTGGTCCCCAAGTTCTAATTGTGCAAAATTGAGTCCCCCAAGTATAGAAAATGTGCGATTTTGGTCCTTTTGTCAGTTTTTCGTTAAGTATTTAACTGATTATACTGACGGATGGCATGACAGATGATGTGGCCCTTATAAATGATGTGGCGACTAACAAAACGATGACATGGCAACTATCGTAGGTTTTGACGTGTCAATGATGTGGCATGTAAAAATGAAAGACAAAATTATTAAAATGAACCTAGCAGGTTTTGAACTAATGAATTTCGTTAATATATGAATGTAAAATATAATATATGTAACTTAAATGGAGACCAAAATTACACAAATATTTACTACAACTAAATAAACAAGTATATATTTATTATATATATTATTAGTATTAATAATAATATTAATAAATTATTACTAATATTATTCTTAATAATATTATTATATATTCTTAGTATATTAATAGATAAATTAATAAGTTAATAAATATAAATTATTTAAAATATGATATAAATATATAAATATTTGATATAAATTATTAGGTTAATTTAAAATATATGATATAAATATAAATTTTAGTGATTAAAATATACAAATTAGATGCTCAACATCATTATGGATCTCAATCACTTCAACATTAATATTAATAATATTATTAATATTAATTTATACTTCTACATAATATATTAATAAAATAATAATACGAATAATATTAATATATTTTTTCACCATTTATATCATATTTTAAATAATTTATATTTATTAAATTATTAATTTATCTATTAATATAATAATATATAAAAATAATAATAATAATAATATTGGTATTAATTTATTAACAATAATATAAGTATAAATTTGTTTATTTAGTAGTAGTAAATATATGTGCAATTTTGGTCTCCATTTAAGTTACATATATTATATTTTTCATTCATATATTAGAGAGTCTTATTAGTGTAGTGAGTAAAGGTTGTTATTGGAACTTAAGGTGGGGGGTTTAAATCCAACTAAGGCTAATTTAATAATTATCTTTCATTTTTGCATGTCACATCATCATGCCATGTCATCAACACGTGAGAACCTACGTCAATTGTCACATCATCGTCACGTCAATAGCTATGTCATCTATCATGGTCACATCATTTGTCATGTCATCTATCAATGTCACAGACAAAAAGTGCAATTAAGCTAAAATATTATAATTAGTAATATTACTTTAAAAATCATATCTAAAATAATTTTTAATTGATATGTTGACAGTACACGTAATTTTTTTTAGCATTTAACTTTAAAAAAATTGTCTCTTCAGATTTCATTACTTCTTATTTTACCTTGAGGGCCATTTGTAGTTTCCTAATTTGTTAGTAATTGAAGAAATTATGAATAAATTTAATTAACCTTTAAATTTTCTTTTTTCTATGAAGTATTTTTTAAGTAAATCTAACAACATTAAATCCTTAATATATATTTATTAATTTTTATTAATAAAACTGACTTACTAACACAATTTAGTATTTAATAATATTATTGTATGGGCCCAATATATAAGAATATAATATTATTATATGGTAAAGTATAGGTTATAAAATTTAATGTAATTTATTTAATGTAACAAGGTACGACTTAACTTTAAATCTGTATGCTAATTATGGAGTTTTTTCTTGTTGCCCTTTTTACCATCAAAAAAATTATTGGAGCTTAAAATTTGTGAACAAAAAGCAAGTGTATTTTGTTGCGTCATAGAAATTGCTCAACCTAATCATGTAGGGAAATGGATAAGCAGAATTTGTGTGGTCTAAAACGACAAAAAGACGCATTTATAAGCTTCACTAGTTCTCTTCGTCGTCAACTGACATTCTCATTTCTCAATGATAGTTGCTACTTGATAATATCTAATTCGAATAAATTGTCGTTAACCTACCTATAATGGCCGGAACGTTTAATTGAATGTTCAATAATTATATTGTAATTTATGTTTTTTTTTTTTGATACTGAGGAGGGCCCAAGGCCAAAAGAAAACAATTACACACTTACACTACGTGGCGGCGTTTTAAAAACCGGCTTGGACCGGTCAGTCAAACTGGTTAGACGAGGAACCGATGGTGCAACCAGTCCGAGCCGTTGATTAAATTAGACATGTCATCAACTCAGTAAGAACTAGTTTGACTTAACGGGTTTTGCGGTTGAACTGGTGAATCAGCAGGTTGACCCACACCAATTCAAAGAAATTTGTGTTTGTTTTTAAGCGTGAAACAACATCGTTTAACTACAACTATTGAAAAAAATAGAAATCCTAACTTATAATATAATTTAATATTTAAAAATATTTATTTACTATGAATTTTAATTATAAAAAAATAAATATTCATATGTGAAATGATAATAATAACCAAAATCGTAAATCCAAATGTACATATGCGTACGACATAAATGTTTCTTCTGTTGACCTAAATGCATAACCTTCATTCACTTGCTTTTGTTTGTTTGACCTGAATGCGTAACTTTTAGTCCTTCCTTCCTTCACCCTCATCTCAAATACCATTGTTAATTTTTATTTATTTTTGGACTACACATCACCATTTAAATTTAATTTAATAAATTTTATAGATATGAAATTTATATATCATGAATATTTTTTAATTTTTTTAATTGAGACAGGGTCATGTGGTTCAAGTAGTAACCTTCCAGTTCGACCATTGACTTAGTGCCCTGACCTACTGGTCCAAATTTTAAAACATTGCTACTTGGGATAACATTCTTCGACAAATCATTTATCAACAACATCCCACAACCAGCTGGTGCTCTATCTAAAATCACTATCTCAAAAGGCTAAGAATGAGCAAATTGGGCTAACCAGGCAGCCACTATATTTCTTTTCCATGCGACAAATCACTGTATTTTTATTAATTTATGAATTATTTTAGACTTTTTAATTTTAATTACTTAACATTTGATTTTTTAAATTTTCAATTATTAAAATTAAATCTCCCATTCCATATTTAATTCAATAATTAATAAAAATATAATAGAAATATGAATACACGAGAGAATGAGATTCTCATGCTCCCCGCTCTATAAATTAGAGATACTTAATATTTTTTCTCTTCTTTCTTTTAGATGTACTAATATTGTAGTTCATGCAATGCACAGGATAAAGCTTATTTTATACAACTAACATTTATAATAAATAAATACTTTTGAATATATAACTTATATTATAATTAAAATTCATAATAAACAAATATTTTTAAATATACAAATTATATTTTAGATTTACGATAAACAATTTATATTGTAATACAAAGTTATTTTTAACTATTGATATTTAAAAAAATATATATTGAAATTCAATTTAGAAACAAATATAAAATGGATGGATAAAAAAATAAGTGGTTCGGAAGGGAAACCTCATTAAAGGTAACCAACAAATTTTCTAATGAAAATTAGTTATTGACAAAGTCAATAAATACTTCACACTCATAACATATATGGTAAACCAAAATATTACAAAAATTGAATAACGGACATGAACTATATATATTCTACATTTCTACTACTCAATTTAGACAAAAATTGTTTCATCCCAAAGCTCTAGAACATAAGACAAGAGTAGGGATCATTAAACTTCTTTGTAAGAATTAGAGGGATAGTCGTATTGATGAGTGTTGGCGCTAAAATAGATTACGCCTTCCTTTAAACTCGGGCTACACAACTAATGAGGTTGATTCTCATTGGATTTAGACGCATTTTTAATTTTGGGCATAATTAGTTGTATTAGAATATATTTGCTTCATATGGGTTAAGCAAACAGAAAGTTGTACGTGGGTGGGCTGCAAGGACAATTTTTAGGGTTCTTGGGCTAACTATTATATATATATATATATATATATGTGTGTGTGTGTGTATGTTATAGATGCAAAGTATTTATTGGCTTTATTAATGATAAATATCTGTCCAAAAACCTAATTGACCACCTTTAGTGGGTTTTTTTTTCTAACCACGTTTTTTCCATCTATAAGGTTCAAATCCGAGACCTTGCTTGAAAAATCTGAGCCCAGTAATATTTAGACCAATGACATGTTGGTGCTAACTGTCTATGATGTATTTATACATTAAAAACTACTATTAACATCGGAACATAGGGAGGGATGATGTTAAGATAGTGAGATAGTGCTTATGTTTTGTATGAAGAATATAAATAGGAGAAGTTTATATATGTATAAAAAAAAGTCATGTACCATCAATACAAAAATATAATTTTCAACCATTTATTTTTCCTTTACAGCTTTATTTTATGCTACAGCCAATTACAATCATTATTTTATGTACGTTTCAATTGTTTATAACCCTTTCTTTACATTTCAGTCATTTACATCACTCCAGTTACTACCTTTTACTACATAATTATTTTCAATCAACTCCACGACTATTTAAAAACTCTTTGGAGTGGTATGAGAACTCATTTTGAGAAACATCCCTTTCCTCAAAAAAGATGCCTAAAAGGAATTAATGAGTTGGTCATTGGTTGTATCCAAACGATTAATCCATTTGAATTTGAAACAAACAATAAGGAAGGTTAATATGCATGGCTTGCACCTTATTTTATTTAGGGGTGGCAAACGGATGGATTGGATAAATTCTTAATCGGATTCTAATGGATTGGATGAAAATAATCCATTAATCCATTTTGATTCATTAAAAAATCATTTAAAAAATCCAATCCATCCATGATCCATTTAATAAATTCCAATCCAATCCATCCATTGACAATTTTTTGATGGATGGATATTCAATCCATCCACAAAAATAATATATTTTAAAAATTAAATAATTTTATTTTTTAAAATATTCTCTCCCCCTCTCTCTCCTTTCTCTCTTCTCTTTCTCTAACCTCTCTCTCTCCAATTATGTTTTGTTAAATAATATTCTTTCAAATTACCATAAAAATTATGTTAAAGGAAAAATGGAATACAACTACCAAGAAATCTTCAAAATGTAGATACTTGAATTTTTTTACCATAATTCAAAATAAAAACATATTTCAATAACTCTAATTTTGTATAGGGAGAATTGACAAAATTTAAATATAATTTTGTAACAATTCACATAATAACTAGGATGCAGATTTAAATCACCAACTAGTTATGTCATAAACGTTTAGTGTAACGCCTGACCGCTTTCAGGATAGAAGACTGTCCCCACAAACCAACATAAGACTTTTCAGCGTGCTTTGTCCTCACTCACACGCTTCCTAGGAAACTTCCTAGGAATTCACCCATCCCAAAATTGCTCCAAGTTGAGCACGTTTAACTATAGAGTTCTTAAGTGATAAGCTACCAAAAAGTAGATGCATCTTGTTAATATAGGTCGCACTTATTAATTTCTTTAAGCTATCCTCAACTGTACAGTCTGATACCTGCATAGCCTCTATATCCCTCTCATGTTGGTGTGTATTCGATTCATTCATGTGTCCCTCCCGCTGGAAGCCTGCCAAGAACCGCTCCTTGTCCGTGCCTTATCTCTTTTGCGCTGGTGATCACTCCCTGCCCTCGTTAGCGCTCGGAATATTATTTAAGTTTAAGAAATTATTTTTTAAACCTAATTAGAAATTTTTTATTTTTTAATGGCTACTCTATTTTTTAATGGAAATCTAATTATAAGACCAAAAAACAAATTATTTTGAAAAAAAACTAATTAGACATGTCTTTTTATTTTTTTCATCCAATGGATTTTAAAAAAATAGTGGATGGATCACTAACCATCCATAAAATTAAATGGATGGATTGGATCCAATCCATTATTATTTTTTTGTGTAATGGATGGATTGGATGGATTTACTTGTGGATGGATTTGATGGATGATGGATAAATGGATTATTTTGCTACCCCTAATTTTATTCAAGTGCTAGTGAGATTAGTTAAAAAATGTGTTTAACAATCTAATTGCTTATAGTTTTAACTTATTTTTAGAAGTTATTTCAGCTAGAGTTTTAAGTTATTAGCTATTAATTTTTTTGTATCTACTTTTTTCCTTACTAATTTACTTGAAATTTCTTTTTACCTTTTCTTCGTTAATTATTGCATTGTTTATTTTTAATTTTAAATAAGATATTTGGTGACTAAACATAAGTTGATAAAAATACAAAATTACAAGGAAAAAATAAATAATGCCTTTTGTTTTAAAATTATATTATTAAAAAATTATTTCAAATAATTAAATTTTGATTTTTTTTTTGAAACCACATGTATCCTTTACTAAAGGCAGTCCTTCTTGAGTCAGGTAGAACCACTATGGGCAACAAAACTCTCTTTTTGAGTATTTAACACAATTACATACACAAGATTCGAACTTTAGACCACTGGTTAAACAATATAAGTTCATTTAATTAAATTATTATTTTTCTAAAAAAAAAAAAGGAAACACATCACAAAAAAACAAAACAACCATGACTGTTTATTGCTTTCAAAAGTATTAGATCACTATATTTGAGGATGATTAAGCAAAATCATCAAATTTTCACCATTCCTTTACAATATAAAATTTAAAAATTATCATCATAATTTTTAAGATGATTAGTTATATATATATATAACGAAAATGAGTAAATAGTATATGCACGGGCTGTCTAAAGAATTTTTACACATTCATCTAATTACAAATTGTCATATATAGCAAGTTTGTTGACTTTTACAATAATTACTTAAAAGTCATACCTATCATGATTTCGGATTGATTGAAAGTGTAAAAAATTTCACACTGATAGGCGACGAAGGGTATAACTTGTACAAATCTTTCCATTTTCCAATTCGATATGATCCATTTGTTCATGGATCTATTTACTTAGTCGTAGACATTTTTGGAACACCTTTGAGAGAGGTACAAATAGTCCATTTTGAAAGAACTTATTGTCAACCTCTTTCATATATGAATCTACTTGATTCAGAAGGGAGGAACTTGCATCAGTATCTTAGTTTCAATTCAAACATGGGTTGATTTACACTCCATGTTTTGAGAAATGTTTACCATTCGAAAAAACAAAAAAATGAAACACTTTTCTAAAAAAATGACTTGAGAAAGGGCAGATATATGGAACCTTTTAACAAGACAGTGCTTTTTCAACTCTCTCAAAGTGGAATCTATGCTAAAAGTATATATATATTAAACTCGTAATTAAATATGTTCCTTTATGTCATTTTACACTTATTAGCTTATTAGTTAATATTATCAAATACTTCCAATTCAATAAGCTAACTTATAAATTTTTAGCTAACTTATAAGTTTTCATTTATTTTGAGTTAATTTGACCAAATACACGATAAATGTTTAAGGAGACACTTAATGAATTAAAATTAATTTAAGTCATTTGGCAAATCACTAAATTGTAGAGGCCAGGCCCAAAATACATACATGTTTCAAAATTGGTGGATCATTATTCAAATTGTCAAATAATTAATTAGAGAATTTTGCTGGATGAATTGACATGATTAGAGTTTTTTTCTTCTTCTTAATTACGTGACTTGTATGCCAAATTAAAATTTCCCTTATTTTCTTAGTTAGGCATTATTAAGTTTTGATTTAGATTTTATTAAAATTACATTAAGATTTTATTCAAATTTTATTAGAGACATAATACAGGTACAATAATTATTACAACAACTTATACAATATTATTTTCTATGTCTATCTCTTCTCATAACATTATTTATTATATTTTAAATTTCTCTTTCTTTCTCTTAGTTGTAAAATTTATTGTACAAGTATCATTTTTCATTTTATTAAGATTTTGTCATATATATTTTTAACTGTGTTATTTTTTATATTTTTTTAATTTCGTTATTACTTAGTTATCTAAAATATTGTATATATTAACCCGAGCCAACTCCTCAAGAAAAAAAAATTATAAAATTCAAATTTTCTTTGATAGATCCCTTTAAAACACATTGAGGTTGTAAGGAAGAAAAGTAGGCAAAAAGAATAACATCAAAGACTTTTAAAATAAGAGTTCAATGGTTATGCACTAACAGTGTAAAGTAGTTTTACACTGTTATCTAATCACAAACCATTATTTATTGTAAGTTTGTTGACTTTTATAATAAATACTTTAAAAGTCATATTAATGGTGATTTCTAATTGAATGACAGTGTAAAACTTTTTACACTGACAGTACATAACCATTAAACTCTTAAAATAATCCTAGTTAGAATAGGATGCACGTAACGTATGTTCGAATCAATCTGAAAGTTTTTCCTTGTTCTAAGCCCAGTCTAAAGTGGATACATCCAGCAAATCTCATCCGTCACCAATTCCAACTTTACACTCTCTACACTAGAGAATTATAAATAGGGGCGAAGTTACAACATTTTCTTTGAGGGGAATATAATAATTAAAATTAAATTATAATTTTAAAATTAATATATTAAATCTAACAAAAGATTTATAATAATTGACCACATCACAAAAATTACAATTATATCAATTAAACAACAGATATAAGACTACAACACTAGTACGAAAAAAAATCAATTTTTAAAATTCAAGTAAGCAATTTTAATTATAGAAAATTTTATTATATTTGAATATCATATTTAAAATTTTAAAAACATAATTCACTTTCAAATTTTGTTAAAGCAAAATTTAATTTTTAATTTCAGAATAATAAGAACAATACATTCCCTGCTTCGAAAAAGAAAGAAAGATACTATAAAAACATAATATTTCTTTAATTTCTTTTTAATTAAGAAACATTTAGAGGAAAATGAAAAGACCTTAAAAAAATTTAGGAAATTATGATTATATACTTTTCGAAAGATGTATCTTCAATGATAAGAGAGATGAAAAAGAGAGAGAGAAAAAAAAATATGAAATGTAATAAAGATGTAATAAAAAAGAGAGAGAGAGAAAGGGAGAAAGAATTATAAAAGTATAAGTGTATAAAATTATGAGAAAATGGGTTATACATTGATAGTATAAAACAGTTTTACATTATCATTCAATCACAAACTAATATGTATGGTAAATTTGTTGACTTTTATAATAAATATCTTAAAAGTCATATTAACAATAATTTCTAATTAGTTGACAATGTAAAAGTTTTTACACTGATAATATATAACCATTAAACTCTAAAATTATTAATAAAAAATTATATATTCACCTGATTATAACTAAACAGGCTGAAACGTGAAGGGATCCCTAAAATTCCTCTTAGCTAGCCAACCCAACAATCTTCTTTGTTTTTCAGTAATATTGTCGCGTGCAACGTGATTAGGTGCACTGCTTCAGTAAGCATCAACAAGAAAAGTAACCTGACCATTCATGCCATTATGATCGAAATATTATTATTATATGTTACAAAATAATACTATATAGGAAGTACATTATCAAATATTTAAAATATATGATTATCAATTATCTTCAATAACTATGTTTGACTTTATCTTTAATGTAGCTGACTCCTTAATTTTATTTTTTAAAAAAAATAGTTAGTAAAAGCCCGCGGGTTGGCCTGCAAGCCTGTAGGTAAAATCTGTTTAAACCGCAGGTTAAACGGACCGATCTAAAAAGCTCGCATTCTTAAATGGGCCAAATATTTTAGGCCCGTAACCTGCACAGGTCGCAAACTAAACGGGTGGCCCGCGGGCCTTGACCCATATACCCAGATCTACTCTTAAGTGCGCGAAAGTGTAGGAAAATGCCATATAATCGATTATAAATATTGTATAATTGATTATATATTGCACACATATTCGATTGTAATGTATATAATCGATTGTACGAGTAACCCATATAATTGATTATGATCCCCTCTTCCCCTCCCCCAGCCCTTAAAGTACATAGGTTAAAATTCCTTTTCAAGTTTATTTAAATAAAATGGTTTAGCTTTGACCTTTTAAAAATCTTTTTAAACCTAATAGACAATTAACTTATTTTAGTAAACATAAATAACTAGTATTCTAGCCTATACATTGCACGAGTTAAATTCAAATATGTAAATTTTTATAATTATAAGTTTTTATCATAAAAAAGTAAATAATTATTCATACCATTTAATAAAATTTTTATAGAAAAAAATTAAATATATATAAATATAATAATTGTCAACATAATAAATTAAAATAATTAAAATTCAATAATAATATCTGTTTTTGCAATTCTATTTAATGACAACAGTAAAGTGAGAAGTTTGTCAAAAAAAAAAAAGTAAAGTGAGAAAAAATTAAATAGAGAAACAATAGTTTGTTATTTTCATAATAGGAGAAAGAATAATGATAAATTAGTATCCCTAAGAAACAAAAAAAAATAAATTATCCCCACAAAATAGGAGATGAAAGAGGCAAGATAGTTTTTTTCTTTTTCTTTTTGAAGAATAGGCGAGATAGTTAAAATGAGGTAAGAGATCAAAGAATTTAAATCAATATGTAAGTTAGAAAATATAAGGATAATTTATTCCCATGAAATCATATAAGATTCTCATGAAATATGAAATGAGATGGAGGAAAAATATAAGAGATAAAGGAATTTAAATTAGGAGATAAGAGGAAGAAAAATCTTAGGAGATGAATTTTTGAAAATGAATAATATTTAAATAGGGAGAGAGTATAGTTCACCTTTGCTTAAGAGAAGAAAATTTAAACGAAATCGAATATAAGAAGTTGAAAAATAAACTCTCACAAACTAAATAACTATTATAATTTATATACAAAGAGGATAAAATAGTAGAAATTTCAATAATTTTCACTTTAAAAAGGAACACTACTTGAGCATTCAAATTGCAATCTCATTATTTAGAAAACAAACAAAATCATTAAAAAAAAAAGCCTATACCAAAGTAACGATGAATGCAAGATTTTAGGAAGTGAGAAAACTTTCACTTTAACTCATGTAGCACAACAGCTAAATTCTTAAAAATATCAAAATTACATGATCATGAAATTTCAAAGAAAACCAAAAAAAGAAAAAGGACATAGTATTGTATTAGTCACTCACAGCTCTTCACAAATCAAATTAGGGCTTAGTGATACCTTAATTTTTTAAACAATAGTTGAAGATAATAAAAAAAATTAAAGAAATAAAGAAAATCAAAACCCATACCAAAGTAATAATGGAAGCAAGAAGAACAATTCTAAGAAACGAAAGATGTGAGAAAAGTCCTTTAATACCCTGTTTTTATAGCCAATCATGTTCTTAAAATTATTATGTCATTTAAAATTTTAAAAGCTTGAGAGATAAAGATTGAGGAAGATAAAAATTGAGGGTTTGTTTTGACGTTGGGAGGAGGGTTAAAAATAAGAAGAATAGAAATAGATGAACAAGTAGGGATAGAAGTACATTATAGTCTATAAGGGCCTCGACCCCCTAACTTTCTGGAGTTTTATTTTTTTAACATATATATAATATTTTAAAATTAAGACAATTATATTTATTTGACGACTTAATTGTAGAAATTATGATATTTAAGTATTATTTTCTTATTTTTTGATAAAATAATCAATTGTTTTTTTTTATATAGTTTTATAGTAAAGACAATGACTCTATTTCTTCTTTTTAGGTAAATATTTATTTTATTTTTATAATTTTTTCTCTTTTTAAAAAAATGATTGAGTTTAATTATTGTACTTTTTAATGTTTTTTCTTTTTATAATCTATTATTACTATTTTAAAGGTTATAACTGACTGTATTTACAATCAAATTAATGACATTATTAGTCTTCTTTTTATATTGATTTGATTATAATTGATTTAAAAATTAAAAGCTATTTATTAACCTCTGTCATTGGGACAAGCTTATGAACATTAGATAAAGATTTAACAATTTAAATTTTGAGACATACTAACAAATATTTTATCTTTCCATCACTATTTTTTTGTATATATTTTTTTTTGTTTTTCTCTTCTTGTCTTTGTTTTTATTGTTATTCTATGTAAGGTTTTAACATGCTTCTAACCTTGACTGCACTCAAACACACCACTATATAAACTTTGGAAAAAGCAAATCAAATATCAAAAAGCAAACTTTAGCAGTACGTAAAATAACATTTGTAGTATTAAGTTTTCAACAAGAAAAGATGTTTATTTTTTTTTTCAATGTAAATATATTTTGATTATTTTCTATTATATACTCTTGAATTGTTTTAAAAAAACAAATAATTATAAACATTTATATAAATTAGTACTTATATTTTATTAGATAAATTTTAGTTTTTATAATTACCCCCCAAAAATATATTTATGCCTCTGTCCCTGTGAACAGGGATAGATGACAAATTACAAAGACGATTTTATAGGCAATGATTTAAAACAAGAAAATAGAGTAATAGATAAAAGAAAATAAACCAATAATGTGCAAAAAGATCAAAGAATAAGATATGAGATTTTTTGTTGCTGATTTTGTTGAGAGAGGGAGAGGGAGTAATTAGGAGGAGAAAGAAAAGAATAAAAACAGAAGCATTACATTGTAGGAGAGTGAATTACACCACTTTACCACAAAAGAGTATTCAAACAAAAATAAATGTGAGGGAGAGTGGAAAGAGTGAGCTCTTCTAGTGATAGATAGAGGTTCTTATTTAATATATAGGGTGGATATGATAATGAAAGTATTATTTTATTATTATTGTATTAGTTTCTTTATAATATCTTAAAATTATATGTTGTGATTTATTTAAAATAATTTAAGTTTATTAATTTGCATAAGGGTTAAGATAATAAGATCTATATAAAACTTATTTTAAGTTAAATTTGACAACCTATTTAAAATATCTTGCTATAAAGTACATTTTTAAGTTAAAGTTTTAAGAAAAAGTATTATTTAAAAAAAATTATATCAAGTAAATAGATTACACTTATGTATTAAATTTAGAAAATATGCCAAAGAGAGTCTTTTACACGAGAACTAGGGAATAAATTTTAATTATTTATAATAAATTTTAATGGTTAATAGTTATTTTTTTTCATTTACAAAAAGCTCTTAATTATTTAATGTATTTCGTGTATATATATTACTCAATGAGTTTGAAATACTTAAAAAATTTTTTAAAAAATTGAATATTTTATGTTACAATTTTTAATTACAATGACTTTCTCTCTATATATAGGGATTGCATGACAACGAAACATTTTAATACTATCTATTTTTTGAAACATCAAACTTGGTAGTGTCGTATAACAAACAATATGATAATAAATATTCATTACATAATTTTTGACACTTTATAATACATATTTTAACAAAAGAATCAATTGATAAATCAAGGAAAAGCAAAACTCAATAAAACCGAGGAAAAATAAAAAAGAAAATGCAAGAAAGGAGAGAATGACGTACTCAATTAATTAACTAATAATAGTTGTTGTATAAAAGTAAGTTGTAGTTAGAGAAATTAGTAAAATAACTTTCTTTAATTATAACTTATATTCGTATATCATCTGTTTTAATTAATTAGAGTAAGTTATTTTATTAGTTTTTGTGATTAATTTATGCTTTGATTGGAGACGTTGTCTACGATTAGTGGTTTGCCATGTACAATTACGATATGACTGTTAGATATATTATTTTAAAATATAACGATTGTGATTTTAAAATATAACAATTATGATCATTGACATGCAACTTGTAAAAATAGTTTTTATTAGTTATTTTTTATTAAATTTAAATGTAATTGACATAATTGTCCGTCGATAATTTACACAAGTGCCTCATTATAGCATCCGTTGTGCCCTGCTAAATTTGTCATGGTGGTCAGGCCCTCTGCTCCATTCTCTAGTCAGAGGTCCCATCTACCCTCTACCACAACATCAACGTTGGGCCTGCCCCCACGCTTTACTTCTCTATTTACGAGACCTGCAAGTGGTGCCTCTCCGAATGGAGCACAAGATGCACAAGATGATTGACTTGTCTCAGATGTCTCAAAAAACTCAACAACTAGAGAACTCAACATCCTTATCAGGCATTGTTTCAAACAACTCATTTGCAGCATCCAAATCCCCGACCCCCATATACCCTGCAATCATGCAATTCCAACTAAAAACAACCCTTTCAAGCATTTCATCAAACAACTAGCGAGTAATACCAATTTCCCTGTTCTTCACATACCACTCAATCATGGAGTTATAACTAACCAAATCTAACCTAGAACTTTCGTTAAATAGCATCTGAACACGAATTTTAGGATTTAGGCATGACCCTTTTGCCTTTCTCAAATCGACACGATGCGATGCAAACTTTGATCAAGAGGGGGAAAATGTAATGGTTTAGGGGAACAAATCTGGAGAGCATTTTGTGGTAGAAGAAATAGAGAACAGAAAGGAAATTGAGCTTACAAGTGTAGGCTCGGATGATGGTGTTGCAAAGAAAAGCATTAGCGTGATGGAGATGGTTGGCGGCGAAGGTAGTGGAGGAAGGAGTAGAAGTTGGGCTTGACGTGACGGAGACATGCAAGGCGGGCATGAGCGAGGTCAGCAGCGAAGACGCAGTAGAAGAGGAGGGCAGTGGAGGAACTACCAGATGTTAGGCTTGATGCGGCGGAGACATGCAAGGTAGGCCTGAGTGAAGTCAATGGCGAAGGCGTGACAGGAGAGGAGGGCGGTGGAGGAGCGAATGGAGGTTGGGCTCAACGTAGCGGAGACATGCAAGGCAGGCATGAGCAAGGTCGGCAGCCAAGGTGCAGCAGGAGAGAAGGGTGGTGGAGGAAGAAGCGAAGGAGGGCATGGCATTAGTTTAAAAAAGTCATTTTAATGAAGGGTATATAAGTCAATTAATATTTTTTTTAAAAAAGTTGAACAACCTTTTATATACGTAGAGGAGTCAAAACAGGCTACCTGGCTAGGCCCGACAAGCCAAAGGGTGGGAAGCGGGTCGAGCCGACCCATATTCTTAATGGGCTATGCTTTCTTTGGCTTGGCCTAGCCATTTGACCTGTCTAGCCAGGCCAAAATTGGCCCATTTTCTTTTTTCTCTAATTTTATTCAATTTTTATATAAAAAAATAATATCGAGCCAAAATAAGCCTGGTAGTTTTTGAGCCTAAATTTTGTCAACCCAGCTTAGCCTATTTGACCCACCGGGCCCGGCCAAATTGGCTCGATTCTTTTTAGGCCACGTATTTCTTAGCTTGGCTTGGCACAACCTGGCACGCTGGACCATTTTGGACAGCTCTATATATACAGTACAAAAAAGGTGGCTCATCATGAACCACATAAAAGCGTGGTTCAGGCTAGAATTCGTTTTGATTGGATGGGTTATGTGAAAAAGGATTGAATAAAGATGGAAAACACATTTATAGCATGCTTGGTTTAGCTTTTACGAAGTAACTAGGTTTAACTTCTACATTCTTTCAAGTTTTTTACATGAAAATTTGTACATTCAAACATTTTAGATGTTGAAACAAACACACAATTACTAAAATGTTTTCATTGGTTTGGTTTGATCAATAAAGAGCAAGGAAGGAACGTAAATGGTGGAGTCTATGCTAAAATTCTATCAATCCAAAAGTGGGAAGAAAGGTGAAAAAATGAGTGTCTCTTTGTAAAAAAACTAAATGATCCTTAATTTTTTCACACTTCTTTTCTTTTTTAGAGATATTTATGTTATTTTATATACATCTTTTTTTTTTCTTTCTCTTCACTTTTTACACAATCAAATAAGAGGAAAGAAACTTTTTAACCTTCATTTTTTTCATTTTTTCCTATCAACTACTTACAAAATCATCTTACTTTCTACTCCCTTTCATTCTTTTCATTTTTTTCCTTTCATTTTATTACCTAAACCAAACATACCCTTAAAGATTTTTTTTATTTTACTCATTTTTAAAGAATTTTTGTAACATAGAGCTTTAAAAAAAAATCACTTCGCTAAATATAAGGGCATGATTACAATAAGTTTCATAATAAATAAAGTAAATTACACTGACACTCCCTGAGATATTGTCAAATTTCTCCTACTACCCCTCCTTTTTTTACCTCTATATTAACCCCTTTAATTATTTAAAAAACATTATACTGACATCCTTTATATATTACATTAACCCCTTTAATTGTTTGAAAAATATAACATTATGTACTCCTATAAGGGGTGTTGTTATAAATGTTAAAGAAGCAAGGGAATTTTATACAATCTCAAAAAATCTTAAGGGATATCAGTTTAATTTACTCTAATAAATATATATACATGGCAAGAAAATATTATAAATGGAGGTGTTGATGAAGGTACATAGAGAAATCGATAACATTTTCTATTGTTAAATAAATTTATATGTGTGTGTGTGTGTGTGTTTTAAAAAGGTTAGATAGGGAAAAGACATGTCTTCTTGTAAGGTTAGTAAAAATCATCAACTTCAGTGAGAATTTATAGTAAAATTTATACATATCTTAACTAAATAACCAAGATTCATACTATCTATTTAGTAGAAGAGTTTAATAGCTATGCATCGACAGTGTAAAAGGTTTTACACCGTCAACCAATGAAAAATCATTGTTGGTATGACTTTTAAGATAGTTATTGTAAAAATCAATAAACTTATCATAGATGATAGTTTATGATTAGATGACAGTATAAAATTGTTTTACATTATTAGTATATACCTTATTTTCTCTTAGTATAATCCATTTACTATTACAAATGCATGGCAAAAATATGCTAAAAAATTATACATTATCTATTTATTTTAAATGAATGTAACATTAAATATACATAAGTAGTTGTTTAACATTTACATATTTTATTATTATTTTATTAACCTTGTCCCACCTTATTTTCTACTAACTTTAACCTTAATTGTGCCACGTGCTTCAGCTATATAAATGTAAGCATTCAAGTGGTGGTGGCACATTTTTACCTCTTTACTATGATTAATATGTAATTGTAGTTTCTTAATAAAATTTTCTTAAATTTAATTTCTCAATTATTTTAATCAATTATCATAACGAAGTAGTCAAATTCTCAATTTTTTTTATCAGAAATATCATTAATTGAATCAATTAAATTATTTTAAATATTATTTTCTTCAAATTTTAAAAATCAAAATATTGTATTTTAGAAAGTTATTTAATGATCATATAATCACTTAAAAAAGTTACATGACTTTGTGATTTAATCCTAATCATCCATATATGGTTGTATAGTGAGAGGAACATTTCTTATAAGAATAAAAGGAGTAAGTTTAGATCATATAATCATAAATATAGAAAGTACATTCTAGATCAATTTTAAGGCAATTGATATAGAATATAAACATCCTTACAACTTTTGGATTCTTGGCAAGACTTTCTAGATTGAGTATCTGTCAAAATAGCGAGAATGGAGCTTTCAAAAGTTCTTTTGAAACCTGGACTGATTTAATGGATATCATTAGAACCAATAAATTGATTGTGATAATGACACCAAAAATTTGATGCAACCTCGAAAAGTGCACCAAGTTATTGCAAGTAATAAAATTTTAAAATGTTAAGAATCGAGTATCATTCTTAGGGATCGAAGTTCAATTCACAATTTCATAAGGACGGTTCCAATATGAAACACGAAGAATTGATTTGATTTATGAAAATAGTAATTAAAATTGAAAAGTGTAATAAAGAATATTCTTAGACTTTTTCTTTTTAGAAAACAAGAAAAATAAGAACACAAAGAGATTTTATTTAATCTAAATTAGAAAAACATTGAGATTAGTGTTCATTCTATTTCTCCTAAAATTCCTAATTTGGGTTTTAATTCAATTTGATTTCTTATTTTATCTACCATATTTCTAATTTATTAAAATACTAATTATTTAGGTAAATAAACCTTTAACCCCAATTAACAACCTTAATTTCTCAGGTAATATTAAAGAGAAACAAGCTTTAAGTTTAGAAATCTCAAACGCTAGCTTCAATTGGTGGAGTGTTCGCCTCGATTTAGCTTCGTCTCTTATTGGATGCAAATGCTACAGCAACAACATTCTTACGTTTTAAATTAGTCTTGTTTCTTTTTGTTGTTTGTCATCTCCATCTACCAAAATAAAAAATAAAAAATCCCAAATGCTACTAAACATCACATGACTATTCTTATCCTAAAGGATTAATAGATTTATATCTCAAAGCATGTCTATGGAGTAAATTTCCATTCATTGAATAGATCAAAAATCTTCCTAAGAGTAATAAAGTCTTGAGAAATTTTAAGGGAAAATAATACAAACACAAAGACAAGAAAAACAAACTTTGATCAAAATTACCAAATTAAGGATCCATAAGTTGTATAGAAATTCACCTAACTCCAACAAAAAGTCTATAGGAAAAATAAAAGATGACAATAGATGAAGGAGAAGGAAAATAAAACTCCACAAACACTTGAAGAGATGTAAACTTCCACAAGTCTAATCCTTTTTTTTTCTATCTTTTTTAAATGTAGGCGGGAAAATAAAGAAGTTTAAGAATCTTAAAAGGCTTTTTTTTGTCTTTTTTCTTGATCTATTCGAGCTTTAATCCCCTTTCTTTTGTTGTCTAAAAAAAAAAAAAGATATCCTAATTAAAATTTAAAAAATAAACAGATAACATCTTATATTCTAATATTCTAAAATTCATTTTTTTGAGGACAAAATGAATTAAAATTTATAATAAATGACTTAAAACTTAAAACTTTGTCCTTAATTTTAAACTTAAACAATAACAATAATAAAAAAAAAATAAGCACCACATACAATTAAGTTACCTATCTTCTAAGAATCATGATCCTCTCTTATGGCAATTTAAGGCAATTCTAAACTTTGACTCCACTGAATGCAAATTGAAGTCCTTTTTCAGTTTCTCACAGGATTTAGTCTTTAACCCACTTTCATTTGTATAAGTTATCGTTTACTTCCAA
This sequence comes from Spatholobus suberectus, assembly GCA_004329165.1. Lineage (NCBI taxonomy): Eukaryota > Viridiplantae > Streptophyta > Magnoliopsida > Fabales > Fabaceae > Spatholobus > Spatholobus suberectus. The sequence continues at coordinate 85,861,873 of CM014730.1, read as the reverse complement.
ATATTAACACTTGTCCTTCTCTACCATAAGTTTAACAATATTATAAAATTTATCAATATAATGCAAATGCACATACATCATGAGGTCTTTATTTATGAGTTGTAATGAGACTTAGGTAAGGATAAATGAGAAGTCATTTAGACTATTTCCTAATATCAAAAGATATGCAATCATTTTTGGTTTCTCTATATATCTTCCTAGATCATATTCCATTTTTCTCACATTGTTTAAATATATATAGTTGCTTCCTTTTCTTTCTCTCTCTCTCTTTAATTTTTCATCATCTTTATTTTTATTTCTTTTTGAATTTTCATTTTGCAGCATTTCTTAACAGGAGCACATAAATAACAAGAAAACAACCAGTAGGTTAGATTGACCTACCCTCACTCTAAACTTAAATCAATACTTGTCTCCACATACGCAAAAGAATAAAGAGCTTTAAACTTAGTTTACAACCCTATGTTCGATCTAATTGTATGTTTATTGATCTTAAAGAAAAGGGACAATTTTTTTTTGTCTCTCAACTTGTAATGAACTAATTTAAACAATAAAGGATAATATCAAACTCAATCGGTTAAGCAATGGATAGCATAACAGTGGCTTATTTGTCTTTAGCTAGAGAAAAATGCCTCAATTTTGTGTGTGCTAAAATGCAAAGCGCAAATAAACAAGAATCAAGTCTATTCTTAAAGAAAAGAGAAATACATATAAGTGTTCAAAATTCACACCAAATTTTTTTATCACTGTTTAGGCTTAAATATCTCACGTAATTTTATGAGTAAAAGAAAATTAAGAGACATTTAGCTTTGTTACCATCATGTGTTAATAGAAATGGCCTAAAAGGTGCATAATCATCTAGATATTTAGTGAATTAATCATGTAACAAGTGTATTTTTTTTTTCAAAAATAAGTATTAAATGAAAGCATGCATCAAAATCAAATATAATACACACACACACACACAAAAACAAAATAATACTCTTGATGAAAAAAAAAAGGTTTAATTACTTATTTGGTCCTTATAGTTATAAAAACCTTCTTTTTTAGTCACTATACTTAAAAACATTTCCTTTTAGTTCTTACGCATACTATTTTTAATTCTTTTTAATCTCTACACATATCATTTTAATCCCTTATAGTCGCTACGGTGAGGACTAAAAGGGATTAAAAATGGTATGTATATGGACTAAAAGAGGATGTTTTTAAGTATAGAGACTAAAATGAAAAGTTTTTGTAACTATAGAGGCCAAATGAGTAATTAAACCTAAAAAAATAATGTAATAGTATACAAACATCAAATAGCATTAAAAGTAGAAGAATTATCCTTACATATTTTTTTAAAACACAAAATAGGTTCTAATGTACCTAAAATACTAAAAAATGAATACCAATTGCGATTAAAAATCAAGCATCAAAGAGAAAGAAGGAATTACCTATATGGTTCTAAAAAGAACCCATATTAGTTCCAATTAGGGGTGTAAATAAGCTAAGCTATTTGTGAATTATTCAAGCTTGACTCATTAAATGCTCGTTCAAGTTCGCTTGTTTAATCAAATAAACAAACTCAATCTTGAGATTTAGCTCAATTATTTAAATGAGTCAGGCTCAAGCTTTGCAAGCTTGACACTAATGGCTTGTGAATAACTTGTTCATTTAGATTGATAATAGAGACTTTGCTATCCTTTGCTTTATATATATATATATTCATTATGGAAATATGTGAAACTTTGTTGAGTGTATTAAAATTAATTTTGAACTTTTTTTTTTGTAGTAGTCAACAAGTTATGAATCATTTATTCATCAGATTATGTAAATGAATTAGTCTATAATGTTTGAATTCCACAGGCTACATGTTGAGCACATATTTTATTTGTAGATTATCATATAATATTAAAATGTTTAATAAATACTAAATTAATAAAATTAAAAATTAATTTAAGAAAAATTTTCATAAAAGCAAAAATAAGTTATAAATGAGCTAAATAAGCCAAGCTCAAGCTTTATATTTTTTAAACAAGTCAGACTCAAGTTTTCAATTAGACTCGTTTAAATAAATGAGCCAAGCTTGAGCACTATTTTTTTCACAAGTTAAGCCAAAATTTTAAAGGCTTGGCTTGACTCGACTCGCCCTAGTCCGAATACCTATTTGCATCTTATTCCTTACCCTTTACTTCATAACATGCTTCTTTCAATCCTTTGTCCAATCACATTTCTCGAGGTTTTTCAATGGCTTTCACTTCTAAAGACATTGCAAGAATTCACTATTAGATATTTATAGAAATAATAAGAAAAAAGAGAGAAAAGAAACAAAAATAATGAACAAAGAAAACCTAATCCTAACATAAAAAAGGAAAAAAGAAAAAAAATTACCTTACAGAACTCTCCGACGGGAAAGAGAATGGGAAAAGAACATGATGGAGGAAAGACAAAAATTGTGGTGTGAATAAGGAAAGAAAGAAAATTGTGGATGAGCATGTAAAAGAAAATAAAAATGTCTAAAGTCTTTTTAGTTGTTATTTCTAATCATTATCAATTGGTTATATAAGTTTTTTTTTAAATTTTTTGTAAAGATTTAATTACTTTTTTATTTTTTATAGTTGTGCAAATTTTACTTTTTGGTTTCTATAGTGAAAAATAATCTATTTTAGTCTTTACACATACACTTTTAATATCAGTTTGGTCCCTATTGTCAAGTGTGTCTTAACTCGTGAAATAAAACCTCACAAATGTTGTTATTGAAAATTCTATTTTAACATTGTTCATTTATTTGCTATTGTCTATTTTACAAATTTGACACCTTAAATTTTATTAAATTCATAAAAATATAATAATAATAATAATAATGTAATTTTTTAATGCTTATTTGATTATAAAAAGACCATATTATTTGCATAAAATCTTTAATAACCAGGAAAAAAATATTTTTCATAAACACCATTAATTAAATATAAAAACATATTATAAAAATATAAAATTAAAAGAACCACGACATATTTATATCTTTCCTCTCGGCACCTCCATCACAAACATAAGTAATGTCACTTGTACTAGCGACAAAATACTTCTGTTTGCGACCACCCTCTCAGTAACCAACAACACACATCAATAATCTTTTATTAAAGTAATTTTTAAGTCACATAATAACTACTACAACAACACACATCGACGCCGTTTTGCATAAAACTAGCAGGCATCATACATTACAAATACCAGTAAATAAAATGTCACCGTTATCTTGGTGTAATTATGTATTAGCGGTGGCTCATTAAAAAAACAGAGTTGGTAAGGGGTGGATCCACATCCACCGCTTCTGCACCAACTCAAGCCTCAACAATCACCATGGCCGTGGGTCAATGATTGATTGGTAATTCTAATTTTCCTTTTTCCCAGTTTTTCAAAAAGGTGGTAAAAGAGTTGAATTGAATCAATTCATACATTCACAAAACTCCCTCTTCTTTAAGATAAGAGACTAGCCTCACTCTTAGTTTCAGTTTGGGGGCCTCACTCTCTCTACACTCCACTCCACACCACACCACACTTTCTCTTCGCTTCCACACACAAAATGCGTGTCCTCTTTCTGCTTCTGCTTCTCCATTTTCACTTCCCCCAAACCCTCTCTGCGCCAATCTCGGAGTACCGCGCCCTTCTCTCTCTCCGTTCAGCCATTACCGACGCCACCCCACCTGTTCTCTCTTCGTGGAACGCTTCCACCCCTTACTGTTCCTGGCTCGGAGTCACCTGCGACGCCCGCCGCCACGTCACCGCCCTCAACCTCACCGGCCTCGGCCTCACCGGCACGCTCTCCGGCGACGTCGCCCACCTCCCATTCCTCTCCAACCTCTCCCTCGCCGCCAACCACCTCTCCGGCCCCATCCCTCCGTCGCTCGCCGGCGTCTCCGGCCTCCGCCTCCTCAACCTCTCCAACAATGTCTTCAACGGCACCTTCCCTTCGCAGCTCTCGCGCCTCCAGAACCTCGAGGTCCTCGACCTCTACAACAACAACATGACCGGCGCGCTCCCCGTCGCCGCCGCGCAGATGGCGAACCTCCGCCACCTGCATCTCGGCGGCAACTTCTTCGCCGGCCAGATCCCGCCGGAGTACGGACGGTGGCCGCGCCTCGAGTACCTCGCCGTCTCCGGCAACGAGCTCGACGGGACAATCCCGCCGGAGATCGGGAACCTTACCAGCCTCCGGGAGCTCTACATCGGCTACTACAACAACTACGTCGGCGGCATTCCGCCGGAGATCGGGAACCTGTCGGAGCTGGTGCGGCTCGACGCCGCGTACTGCGGGCTCTCCGGCGAGATTCCGGCGGCGCTGGGGAAGCTTCAGAAGCTGGACACGCTGTTCCTTCAGGTGAATGCGCTGTCGGGGTCTCTGACGCCGGAGCTGGGGAACCTGAAGAGCTTGAGATCAATGGATTTGTCCAACAACATGCTCTCCGGTGAGATTCCGGCGAGTTTCGACGAGTTAAAGAATATAACGCTTGTGAACCTGTTCAGGAACAAGCTTCACGGAGCGATACCGGAGTTTGTAGGGGAGCTTCCGGTTTTGGAGGTGGTGCAGCTGTGGGAGAATAACTTCACGGGTAGCATTCCTGAGGGTTTGGGCAAGAATGGTAGACTCACGGTTGTTGATCTTTCTTCTAACAAATTAACCGGGACTCTGCCTCCTTACCTCTGTTCTGGGAACACTCTTCAGACTCTGATAGCTCTCGGGAATTTCCTTTTCGGTCCGATTCCTGAGTCGCTTGGGAGTTGTGAATCCCTGAACCGGATTCGAATGGGGGAGAATTTTCTCAACGGGTCCATTCCGAAAGGGCTTTTTGGACTTCCCAAACTCACGCAGGTTGAGCTTCAGGATAATTATCTCTCTGGAGGGTTCCCTGAGGCTGATTCTGTTTCTGATAATCTTGGTCAGATTACTCTCTCTAACAACCAGCTTTCTGGGCCTTTGCCTCCTTCCCTTGGTAACTTCTCCAGCGTGCAGAAGCTCCTTCTCGATGGCAACATGTTCTCGGGTCAGATCCCTCCTCAGATTGGGAGGATGCAACAGCTTTCCAAGATTGATTTTAGTGGCAACAAGTTCTCGGGTCCTGTTGTGCCTGAGATCGGTCAGTGCAAGCTGTTGACTTTCCTTGATCTTAGCCGCAATGAGCTCTCCGGGGAGATCCCAAATGAGATCACTGGCATGAGGATATTGAATTACCTTAATCTGTCGAGGAATCATCTAGTGGGCGGCATTCCCTCATCGATATCCTCGATGCAAAGTTTAACTTCGGTGGATTTTTCGTACAACAATCTATCTGGTTTGGTGCCTGGTACTGGGCAATTCAGCTACTTCAACTACACTTCTTTCTTGGGAAACCCTGACCTGTGTGGCCCCTATTTGGGTGCTTGCAAGGACGGGGTTGCCAATGGTGCCCACCAACCTCATGCTAAGGGACTCTCGTCTTCTTTGAAGCTGCTACTTGTTGTTGGTTTGCTTGTCTGTTCCATTTTATTTGCTGTGGCAGCAATATTCAAGGCTCGGTCACTGAAGAAGGCCAGTGAGGCCCGTGCATGGAAACTGACCGCGTTCCAACGTTTGGACTTCACCGTTGATGATGTTTTGCATTGCTTGAAGGAGGACAATATTATAGGGAAAGGTGGTGCTGGCATTGTCTACAAAGGGGCTATGCCTAATGGGGATCAGGTTGCTGTGAAAAGGCTTCCGGCTATGAGTAGAGGCTCTTCCCATGATCATGGGTTCAACGCGGAGATTCAGACATTGGGGCGAATCCGACACAGGCACATTGTTAGGTTGTTGGGTTTCTGTTCAAATCACGAGACAAACCTTTTGGTCTATGAGTACATGCCCAATGGAAGTTTAGGTGAAGTTCTTCATGGAAAGAAAGGGGGTCATTTGCATTGGGACACTAGATATAAAATTGCGGTGGAGGCTGCCAAGGGGCTTTGCTATCTGCACCATGATTGTTCGCCACTCATTGTCCATCGTGATGTGAAGTCAAACAACATCCTTCTTGATTCTAATCATGAAGCCCATGTTGCTGATTTTGGGCTTGCCAAGTTCCTGCAAGATTCTGGGACATCTGAATGCATGTCTGCTATTGCTGGTTCGTATGGATACATAGCTCCAGGTACAGTTCAATTTCGACATAATTAATGAATTATATACATGGTTGTGGCAAATTTCCTTTTCCCGCGCGATCATAATTGTACGTTTCAAACAATCATTGTTCAGAATTTGACTCTTTGACTCATCATGGTTTAGGTGTGGACTGTTGATATTGAGGTGATGCCCCTAGATTAATTAATATTGTTATGTGGTTTTTCTTGACTTTGTTTTTATGTGTCATGCATAAATGATCTCTTGATTCGTCCCCTATTTTAGTCTATTTCTAAGCCAAGTACTGAAAGTAAATGGTAGGTAGCTCTGCAGCGTTTGATTTTTGACCATAACCCTCCCCTCACCTATGAGGTAGATAATACTGTAGTCATAGGCAACAGTCATTTTCAACCGGTAACTGATGGGTTTTTGGCAAAATATCAGATAAAAAGAACTATTATATCACTTTACACGTATTGCCTTTGTTTTACTTATAGTTTCCAATTAAAGGGGCCTGCTTTGTTTTAATTTATGATACCTGTTTGATGTTTGATCGCAGAGTATGCCTACACATTGAAAGTTGATGAGAAAAGCGATGTGTACAGTTTTGGTGTGGTTCTCTTAGAACTTGTAACAGGCAGGAAACCGGTTGGAGAATTTGGTGACGGCGTGGACATTGTGCAATGGGTCAGGAAAATGACGGACTCTAACAAGGAAGGAGTTCTAAAAGTTCTTGATCCTAGGCTTCCCTCAGTTCCCCTTCACGAAGTGATGCATGTTTTCTATGTAGCCATGCTGTGTGTTGAAGAACAGGCTGTAGAGAGACCAACTATGCGTGAAGTTGTTCAAATACTGACAGAGCTTCCAAAACCACCTGGCTTTAAACAGGGGGACTTGACTATAACAGAATCCTCTTTGTCATCATCAAATGCTTTAGAATCTCCATCCGCAGCCTCTAAAGATAATCAAAATCCTCTTCAATCCCCACCAACCGATCTTCTTAGCATTTAAAGTGCTCTGTCGGGTGTTTGGTGCTTCATCTTAGTTCCCTTGTTTGTCATAGCTTATCCATTTACTTTTTTTTGTCTCTCTTCTGGGGTTGGGGTTTATTCTAACTTATGGTGTTAATGTTTGGATTTTTTAATGGTTTTGTACAGTAGGATTGGTGGGAGGGGGGTATTTTCTTATAAAGTCACTGTCTTCGTAATGTAGTACTGCTTTTAATTTTTATGTTACGGCCGTTTTTGTGCTGCTGAGCCTACGCTGGGGAGGGTTCAAGGGATACTCTTATTTTTCCTAGGGGATAAATGACAGGTAGACTGAAAGGGACACAAAATGACGCAAACGGGTTGGGTATGAAACAGTGGGTATACTGTATGGTTTAGAATATTATGGATGAATCCTGAGTGGATTGGCACAGGCCTGAGCTGTGACTCTGAGTCTATCAGTCAGGTTTGGATTATGGCTTATTTCAAGAAGATAACTTGTTTCGAGAAAATCGGAGTGAATCGGGCATGTTTTAGCTTTAGTTCGTTGTTCATGCCGTGAAGCTTTTACAGAAGTTAAGAACTCCTTTCCGTTTTGCTTTTTCATTTACGCTAACAGGTAAAAGTAACACAGTGGCACGAGACTATGTGGCGTTAAAAAGGATAGAAACTTTTTTCTTGTTAGATACAAAAGAGATGGGGGTGGGGATACCAATAAAAAGAGCAATCTTGTAATCTATTTATATACCATATATTCAAATCTTAGCGTTAATCTCTGGTGGTGGACCAAATTGCTTCGAAAGTATGGTAGCTGGCGCTGATATAATCCCAAGAAAGAGAACTATGGCCATTGAATTTTAATTTAACCTTGCAGAAAGGACTGGACGAAAGGTGTCCACGTGATGCGCGCAACAAAGTTTGTTATGAGTTGTGTTGGCATATTTCACCTCGTACAATAAAGTGTTCTTATTTTTTGAATAAGATTGACCGGTGGTTTGTCGTAGGACCCTTGCCTGGGATACCTTGCTATTGCTAGCTACCATAATAATACAGTTGTTTCACAGTTTCTCTGTACACTACAGACACAGGTCAGAAAAGGTTGCTTTGGTTAGAGTTAGAAGGAAGTAAGGAGCATGGTTTTATGATATGGGGTTGGTGCATATATAATAAACAAAGAAAAAAGAAGAGTCTGAAATTGAAGTTTCTGGGTACACCACTTGCCCTCTGCCATTTCCAAAATGGAAAAGAAGTTCAAAATTTCAGCAACTGTCTGATTGTGGTGGGTCGTATTGTATCGCCTTCCAGCCTTCGTTCAAGTCTTGTAAAATTACGATTTATTTTCAGGAAGAGAGAGAGAGAGAGAGAGAGGCAATGGTCCTCTCATAAATAAAATGCTCTTGATTTTAAATAAAAACTACGTTGCAAGCAGACAGATTGATTTTGCGTGCTACTAGTTACTACCACGATGATGGGATGGGATGAATGTTCATAGGTTGGGACAATTGATTTTGCAGCAATATGTAGGGAAAAGGGAACACGGGTTGTACGAAAGATCGGGGTTCTTTGATTAGGTCTGACTTTGAACATTAATGCGGTCCCAGAGAAGAGATTAATAAGTGGTTTTGTACGAATGATCAACGTAAGAATGAAAAATTTATCACAAGTTCAAATGGCTTAAAACCATGATTGTAGAGGACCTCATTAGTTACATTTGAATATGTAAAATAAAATGGAATAAAGTGAAACAAACAATAAAATAAAAAAGTTAGCATTTCTTTATTTAAATATTTTATAAGGGGATAGATAATTTTATCTTCTCATACCTTCAAAGGAAATAAAAGAAAAAGAATAAATATCCAATTACATCTTGAAAAAAATTCATTCAATCCAATTCATAATGTTCACGATGTATTTTTAGGAACTGTTCCCGCCAATGTCAAGTTCTAGACATGAGGTTTGGTTTTAAAATTCGATACTAGTTAGTCTAAAGTTGTATTCTGTCTTTTTTTGATAGGTGAATCTATTTATAAGATGATGTTATTAATTCAACGAGTTTTTGGCAAGAATTTTAACCCAATGTTTAGTTGTTAACCTTTCTACTCAAGTTAAGTACCCAGCTTGGAATCTAAGAGGTCTAAATCACCGTGGACTCGAGCAGGGGAGAGGCGTTTCGTTTTTATCTTTAGGTTGCTTTTTAAATGTAAGCTCGAGGTAAGTATCCAATCTAAAATCTGGGTGGGTCTACGAACCAATTGGAGTATTCACTCCAAAAAGTAAAATAAAATATAATACTTTTTCATCTTATTTCATTTTATTCTATATTAATTTTTTAATAGAATTTCATTTTAATTCTTCATCACTTTTTGTAGGTTTTTTCCCATCAACCCAAATATAACGCTGGAAATACTCAAAGTAGCCGGTGCAGCTGAACTGATAAACTGTACTAGTAATTATCTGAAAAAAAAAAAAAACTTAAATTCATAACTCATTATTGCTCTATGATTGGGCAATTGCAGATTGGAACATGGAATTCAACCAAAGAAGCTCTCCACAAAGGAGACACCATAAGCATCGGACAAAATCTATACATTAATTTTTTTGCCTGTGGGGTACTAGGTGCAAGATAAATCCAATACGTTAGAACACAAAAAAAAAGCCCCTCAATGCGGCTTTGAAGTTCAAATTATTTGGGTAACGAAATTGAACAATGAAGGGAAAAAGATGAAAGGTGAAAGATGAAAATTGAAAGACCGGAGAGGTGAATCAGTCCCAAAACGACAATCAACTTTACCTGAAAATCTATCAAGACTCAAAGGGAAAGGGTGTGTGGGGACTTGCACTGTTGGCCCACAGGTTTGTTGCTCGTAGAAAAATATATAATATCATACTGCCGATTCTATGTTCCCCTGTTTTATGTTTTGTTTTCTTTCTGATTGTATCTTCTACTACAGTGCTACTTCTATATATTCTGTCCTGAATTACTTTGGTGATTCATAGATTGAAAGACAGGGCACTATGCGTAGAAGATCAGAAAACATCGTGAATTGGCAATTTTGTGTCATCTTCTTCGTTTTCTCCTTTGCAATTTTTTGTTTTGAGTAATTGCCCAAGTTCCCCCTCCTAAGATTCTAAGTTAGCAGTTTGCATTTGGAATTTTTCGCAATTATATTCTTTAATTTGCAAAGTCCTAATTTATGAAAGGGATAATATATTAGATAAACATTAACTTACAACCAATTGCAAGTCAAAGATCTTATGTTTCTCTTTGGCTGCTACTTGTTTTCTTGAGGCTTTAATAAAACTAGAATGGGCAGTAGAATTATATTAGATTTTTTTTCTAAAGAAAAAATCGCTGGTGCATCATTCAAAGGCTGTATAATTAGTTATCTATTATAGATTTGAGTATTTATTATACTTAAACGAAAATATTTTTGAAAGTTACTCTTCATTAATTCACGTAATTTCTTCTTCATTAAATGTCTTATTTTATATTTTATGTACATTTTTATTTCTTTAAAATATTAATACTTAAATTTAGTTAAAAATTTAATTTTGATACATTCTCAGTATAAATTTACATTGTCAATTAATTAAAAATCATCTTATATCTTTTAAAGTAATTACTACAAAAGTCAATTATATTACCATCATGACAATTCATGATTGAATCACAATATAAATTTTTTTACAGTATTAATGTATTTTAATTAAATTAATTTAGTTAGTCCCGTTTAAAGTTTTAATAACATTTTAAAATTTGAATTTTGATATACCATACATACAAAATTGAAGAAATCTATTTTTTGAAGTTAAACTTGAATTTAATCAATCTCAATTTAAAAATATTTTAAAATTTTGAATTTTTATATATATATATTTTATTTTTTGGGTTCATTTTCATGGTCCCTCTACTATAATTAGTATGTAATTTACTAATGTTGGTATATAGATAATTTTTGTTTGAATTTAATTCCTCAATTTTTTTAATTATTACAACTAAGTTCATACATCACTTTTTTTTTACACTTGAAATTCTAAAATTCTCGTTTGAGACATGTGAATATTATACTTGTCTTCTCCATTAATCTCATTAATGTTCAATCAACCAAAGTTTATAGTCCATTAAGTAAGTTCTTCCAAACTCGCTTTTTAATTATCTTTTATTATACCTTTTTGTAAGATACGTAATTTACTGTTATTTATTATTATTAATGATATTTTGTATATTTTTAATTTTTCTTAAGTTTTAAAAAAAGTACAATAAATGAAAAACTTGTAAATTATGTACATTTTTTATTATATTGGTGCCATTCTTGCTCCACCAAAATAAAAATAAAAATACGCGGCTTAAATTAATAATATGACACCTAATAATTGATTTTTTATAAACTGACTTCTTAAACTAAGTTTCATTTTATTTTATTACCAAGTCTTTTTTTTTTTGAAATTCTTGAAACGGTTTCTTCCTCTTTCAATGTAAGATATACATATAGTTTGTAAAGTGAGCTTTACATATAGTTTATATTCAAAATCCACTGAAAAATTTATATCGCTGCCATGAAAGCATCATTCAAAAGGAGATTAACCCCCGTACTTAGGAAGTAAGAATATAGAGCACGTAACACACACAGACACACACATTCTATATAACTGCCCTTTATATGTTTATATTTCCTTTTTTCGGGGGGTAAAAAATAAAAAAAAAGGGTTCCTCTTTATGTTGGCAAGGAAACTGGGCAAGTATTTGCAATGAAAGCACCTGATGTAGCACGACATGTATGACTAGTCCAAATAGTAGATGGAGCGATTGATTGATTGTTTGTGGTTTGTGGTTGCCCACAAGATCTGCCTTTTATTGTTGCTCCATCTCATTACTCTTCTTTGACTTCATTCATTATTGCAGACACCACATAGTTATTATAATGTTTATGAGATCTGCTCATTTCCTTCTCCCGAAACACTAGTAGATGTCTCAGAACTCGGATAATATATAAATGTCTGTTACGTGCTACAGTACAAGATAAATATAGATATTTTATATATGAGTTTAATAGTTATGCACTGTTAGTATAAAATTTTTTATATTATTAACTAATTAGAATTCATCGTTGATATAACTTTTAAAGTATTTATTATAAAAGTCAACAAACTTACAATAAATAATAATTTGTGATTAGATAACAGTATAAAGACGTACATGACGTATTTTCTCTTTATATATTCATGATTCAAATATGCATCTCGTCAGTGTGTAAGTGATGTTTCATTTTTCATGGATTACTATTTTTTTTCAAATATTGACTTCTACATTTCAATTTTATCTTTTTATTATTTTATAAATTATTAAAAAGATTTAAATATCAGCAAACTTGCATGGATAAATTTATTTAATTTAATTCCTGATATATTGTCGCTAACAAATAACAATACAATATTTTATCAAAAATCTTATAAATTTCCTAGTAAATTGACATAAATGTAAACGACAAATGTGATTTATAGAAAATTATTGTGTTTGTTTGTAACTTCTTATAATCAAAATTATTTTTTAAATAATTAAAATAAAAAAATATAATTTTTATTATGTTAAAAACTTTATACTAAATTCTATTATATTTTTGGAAAAAATATATAAAATATAAATTATTTGTACTTTAAATTTAATTTTAACTTAAATTTATTTTATAAATTCAAAATAATTTATAATTAAATTTATAAATACACACTTATAAACTTTTTATATATTAATCATAGTGAAAGGAGTTGGAAATAAAAACTCCTTTATCATATTAGTTTCTGACCTGATTTGGTTCATTTAATAGGTGTTTGGTTTTAGGTTAAATCATATAAATTAATGTTCAAATATCATTTAATGTGATTTTAGTTAAATGTCACATTAAAGAATTGATTCTGAGTCCATAATTAATTTTGAATTGAAGCAATTTTAGATAGTTTTTGTATTGGGTCAAAATTTTTATACCGAATTTTACTATTAACTTGTATTTAGAATAAAAATATCCAAACATAAATCACTTCATTTCAAGATCAATTTTAACCAGAATCAATTTTGCAAAATCAAATTCATTCAAAATTGATTTTACAAACATTCACCCAAATATTCACTTAGACTTTGTGAGTGGGTTGAAAATAAGCAGAGACAACTAAGAAGAAAAATTATATTTATTATTATTTGATTGAAGAAAAAAATTAAAAATTACGGAAGATTTATAAAAAAATTATCCTTAAGGCAAATAAAAGAAGTTGTGAAACTAATAAATTTATTAATTCACTCACTTATTTGTTAGTATATTTAAAAGTTTGAAAAAGTTAATTATCATAATTATATATATATTTTTAATTCAGTAAAAAACTAAAAAAATATTATTTCGTATTTGTTTATTTTAAAAAATATTTTTCATTACTTTCCACATCTAATCAAAATATTTATAAAAAAATAAAAAGAAGTAAAAAGAAAGGTGCGGACTTTGATGTCTGCATATGGCCTCTTGCTTGCATATATGATAGTATATTACTACCAATGTAAGCAAATTGGGCTGAACGGAAGTCCACTCTGAGTTTCCCAGGGCTCTACAGTCTACAGTCTTCTGGCAGCGCATAAAGTACACAAAGACAAAAAGTGGGAATACAAGTAGATTTTGACCGTTAGATATAATATATATTTATTGAATGGTTGGGATGTTTGACAAAAAAAAACTGAAATTACTTGTTCATTTGTCATTTTATATACAAATTGCATATTAGTATCTCAATAATATTAATAAAAAACATGTTTAGTGTATTCGTAAAATAATGAGACTGTGTTCGAAGGAGGCAAATGTGTTAAGAAATATGAGCCCTATCATATTTAGATATGACGGAAGATAACTATGAATGTTGTTAGGTTTATTGATTCATAGAGACTGGAGTGTGGTGATTTGGTACGTATCGGATCTATAGACAATGATAAACTTTGGTGGATAATGTTGGGTTAATGAAGTGAAAGGAGGAGGTGTTTTGTTGAGTTATAGTTGACCATGAATAGCTAGATCCGCTGTTGAAATTGAACTAGTAAAAATGTTTGGAGAAAAATTATATCAAATTTAGCATCCATGCAAATATGTTATGTTCTCTATAATTATTTTTTAAATCCTTATAATATTTATCTATTTGTTTTTTATCTTTCCGTTACAAAAATATGTATGTGACTTCATTATGTGTGGACACGTGACAATACTACATTTCAAAAATACTACAAAAATATTTTGTATGTAATGAAAACTAACAAGGAAGACGAAAAATGAAATATTTGAATATTACATGAATCATAAAAAAAGTATAGAGAGACTAAAAACAAAAATCGGTATATTTGCAGGATAAAAAAAACATTTAAGCGTTAAATTTATTATTTTTTTATGAAGCTTTTTTAATTAAATAACAATATGTACATATTTATTTAAAATTTTGCAATGCATTTTATTGAAATTTATTTGTTATTAATTAAAAAGACATTTGTGTATATGAATGAAGAAAATGAAGATTAAAATAGAACAAACTTGATTTATGTTTTGTCCATTAGTTCAATCTCAGTTTGGGAACAAACGTCGGGCTGAGCTTATAATATTCAAATCTCGTTTTTATCATTCCATTACAAAATGTTATTACGTGACTTTATCAAACATTATTATGTGTTACAAAAATGTTTATGCGCCAACATCATATTGAGTTACGTAAACATTTTTGTAACAAAAGGACAAAAAAAATATAAAGTTTAGACTTGTTAGGGACACAAAAAAATTACAGGAATCAAAAGTAGAAAGAGACATATTTAATTACAAACATACTTAAGTCTAAATTATATGAAATTTTGTAAGTATATTCTGTTTCATAGGATTTTTAATGAAATGGTTGGATTGATAAAATTTAATGTTTATAAGAAGATATTAAAAAGTTTCACTTTATTAAGTTTCACAAATGATACGTACATAAGGGAAGAAATCGTATCTATTGAGACAAGTTAATTTTAATTATACAATTATATGTAAAGAATCAAAATTATTTTAATAAAATGCATTTTAGTCATTTATTTTAATTATATAATTGAAATTTATTCTTTTCATACTCTTGTTTCTCGAATAAATCATTAATTTTATCTTTAAAGTATTATTCTCTTTTCTAAATAGTTCTTATAGTAACAAAATTATTTATATAATCTCTCAAGTATTAGAAATTATACTACTTAGTCTTTCAAATATTGAAAAATCCTTCAAATCAGTCTCTGAACATTAATAAAAATATATATCAACTCAAATGAAATTGATGAATATTCAATATTTAGAAACTACTTACATAATTTCATTACTTTAAGGACTGTTTAGGAGAAAGAGTAATACTTGAAAGACCAAATTGATGGTTTATTCCTATCTTTTAATATGCATCTGAGACGTGTGTGTGCACGTAGGCATACATGTAATATGTTCATGCGGCATGGGTGAATTTTGTTGTATACTTGTATTTTACTGAGAAAGCAAAGCCTACAATATATATTCTAGTATTATGGTCCAACATTGTTGTCCTCTGAGGGATTTTTTACGTTGGAGGAGAAAATTACCAAAATAGTTTTTTTTTTAATTTTTAAATAATTACCAAATGAGGGTAAGTTGTGTTTACCAAACATGGTTTTTGAATCCGAAGTCATGTTTACCAAACATGACTTTTGAATTTTATGACTTTTTATAGAAGTCGTGTTTGTCAACTGAGACTTCAATATTTAATTTTTTTTTAATCTAAACACAAGTCGTACTTTCAAAACAAGACTTCACTTTGTTTTAAATTTTTTATTGAAGTCATACTTCATATATACGACTTCATTTTATATATATTTTTAATTTTTTTGTTAAAGTCGTATTTTACAAAAAAGACTTCACTTTATATATATATAGGGAATGTATTTAGTGAGAGGGTTTTTTTTATATGAGAGTGAGGGAAATAAATATTGACTATTAGATCTTGTCATGAATGATCAAGATTAAAACATTTAAAGTCATGTGAGTTTTTTAAAAAGTTATATGACTTTTTAAATGGTCACATAACATTAAATTATGACCATCCATGTATGGTTATATGACTCAGATTTACTCCTCTTACTCTCATATAAATATAACCCTCTTACTAGATATGTCACCTATATATATATATATATATATATATATATGTATGTATGTATGTATTTTTAATTATTATTGAAGTCGTGTTTCGTAGCCTCAAATTCAATTTTATTATTTTTTATTTTCAAAGAAGTCATATTTCATAAGTGAGACTTCAGTTTTTATTTTTTGTAATTTTTTATGCAACTTTGTTTTCCAATCGAGATGTTTAGGGTTATTATTTTTATGAAGAGTTGTTTTTTAATTACAAGTTTTTTAAACATTTATAAAAAAAATGTGAATTAATTTATGTAATTTAATGGAGAATTGAAAAATTAATTAATTTAATAATAATATTTTCAAAATTAATTAAGAAAAAATATTATTTACTACATAATATTAATTGGTAAAATGATCACGACTTTAGATTTTTTTTAAAATAAAGTAAAAAATAATATTAAAAGAAGTCTTGCTTCATGATCATGACTTTAAAAATAAATTTAAAGATGTCATGTTTGTAAATCAGGACTTTAGATAAAAAAAATTACAAAAAGTTAAAAAAATAAAATAAAATTAGGTCGTGCTTCTAGTTCACGACTTTAGAAGGAAAAATAAAATAAAATATTCAAACGAGTTTGTGTTTGCAATTCACGAATTTATGAAAAAAAAAGGTAATAGAATTATAAGTAAAAAAATAATAATAATAGAGGCTGTGCATGTCATCAATTTTAAACATGTTTAAAATAAATTAAAATCAAAATCATACTTAAATTTTTACAGTAAAATATTTTACAAAATTAGATTAACATACAATTCACAACCATGACATGAAAATATAAATTGAAGTCTCATTTTCCAAGCATGACTTCCATAAAAAATTAAAAAATAATAATTATTTATTTAGTCCTTATAGTTACAATTTTTTTCTTTCTAGTCTTTATACTTAAAAATATCTCCTTTTAGTTCTTATACATACTATTTTTAATTCTTGCTGTAGGAGCTAAAAAAGATTAAAATGATATGTGTAGAGATTAAAAAAATTAAAATGGATATGTTTTTAAGTATAGGGACTAAAAAGGAAAGTTTTTATAACTATAGGAACCAAATAAGTAATCAAACAAAAAAAAAACTGAAGTCTCAATTATGAAACACAACTTCTTTGAATAATCTAAAAAAAATAATAAAAATTGAAGTCTCAATTACTAAACCCAACTTCTTTGAGGAATAAAAAATAAAATAAAATTAAAGTCATGGTTATAAAACACGATTTTAATAATAATTAATATATATATAAAACAAAAAAATTTTAAAAAATAAAGTCGTATATATAAAGTACAACTTCAACAAATAAATTAAAAAAAAAAATAGTGAAGTCTTGTTTTAAAAGTACAACTTTTGTTCAGATTAAAAAAAAAATTAAATATTGAAGTCTCGGTTAAACATGACTTCTTTAGAAAGTCGTAAAATTCAAAAGTCATGTTTACAAACATGACTTACCTTAATTTAATAATTTTCTTAAAAAAATACGTTTTTTGGTAAATTTTTTTAAAAATGACCCCTTCAGGATAAAAAAGCTTCTTCTGAGTCTGCACAATGAAAACATAAGGCCCATGTCCGTTTTACTAAGTTGTGGACTTGTGGGCTGGGATTTTAAGTTTCATTAAATGGTCGCTCACTCGAACAAAAAGAAATCAGTCAAAATAAATCAATTAATTTAAACAATAGGAAGTTTAATTTCTTGGTACATTAATAATCATAATGAGGAGTTTAACTGTTCTAAAGTATATCTATTTTAGAAGATAAAATATGAAATTATAATTTTGAGATTTGTAATTTTAAATATTAAACTTTTAATTTCATAATTTATTAGATATGTATATATATTTTATTTATTACTATCTTAATATTTATTTTTTACTTTAATTATAATTTATATTTTATCCTCTAAAATGCATTCTTCATCCCAAAATGTGAATTATATAATTTCATGGCTTATCAACAGACGCCAAATTTGTGTCGAGCTGAATTTCTACCAAGCAAAATATATTCTTAACGAATGTACAATTTGTCCCCATTAACTCCCCAGGACCAAAATAATAATAATTATTTATTCATAATCAACTTTCTTTTCATAACACCCTCTTCTAGGGGCAGTTGAATCTACAGAGTCACAATTAAAGGCAAGAATCCTCTGCAGATTGAAAATTTTAAGCCCTTATAAGATGATAACTGAAGGAGGAGCAGTTGAAAATGCAACTGCATTTGATTCATTTACCTCCACTGCCTCGTTGAAAGATAGATATCTTGAACCACTAAATGACAGTACAATGATTGTAAGGAGCTGACCATCTTACTAAATTGATATAAATATACTGAATAATTGCTTTATATCAAGCATGAGTTGCAAGCAATAGTATGAAAATGTAGTGATTAAAAAAATAAAAAAAAGTTGAACTAATGCACAAAGATCTCAGTAAATAAGATGAGGAAAGTATATGTATAGAAGAATGTTACCCGCACGTGTAGAGATTGTTTCAGAAAGTTGAACCTGATATGCCAAAATATGATTTAGACAATCATAATTTTATTTTTATATTAATTTTGGATTAGGTAATTGTAAGTTTTGATGTGACAGCAATAGTGATATATAAGTTTGTTCTTACAAATTTGTAAGAGGGAATTAAAGTGTTCGACTATTATTTCCCTTGTTTTGAAGGAGAAAATTCCTTGTTAGTGAGAAACCTTGAGTATGTTAGGAGAAAATTTAATGTTTGTACTCAAATCTAACTTAAAAATTAGATTATTTCTATCTTCAGTCAAAATTCAATGTGATTATTTCTTAAGTCTAACAATTGTTCCGAGCTACTAGATGTCATTGACGATGATGAATTCTAGAGTGGAAAGATTGGAAAAGCACGTGAATGTTACTAAGATTCAATTCTCACCATGAAGATTAGATGAAATCCAAGACATTCGCAGAGATTCGGGAGAAATGAGACAAAGGCTTGACAATTTGGATATCATTCTACCATTGTTGAAGGATTTCATTAAGCAAAAAAAGCCAATTAATGAGGAACACCTAGCAGTAAAATTTAACCAAGTTAAAAGTTAGAACTAGTCAATTGCATAATCAAGAGCATTTTGACACTCATTCAACCAACCTTTGAAGATGGTGATCTAAATATGTTTAGAAAGGTAGCGAAGAAGGTGGAATTACCCAATTTTGATGGGCAAGATCCAATTGGATGGCTAGCCAGGGCTGAAAAGTTTTTGAAATTCAAAAGACTGAACCAAAGGTTAAGGTGTCCATGGCTTTAATTTGTATGGAAGGGACTGTTGTACATTGGTTTAGATTTTTAGGGAGACTGTCGAATATGATACAGGAGGTTTTCAAAGTAGAAAAAATAGTATAGAGGTTTTTTAGTAGTGAAACTGAAAATAGTTATGAGTAAATTAGTGGCGCGGCATCAAACTGAATCTATGGAAGAGTTTGTGTAGCAATTTGAAATGTCATTGGCCCAATTAATCGAGATTCTAGAAGAATCGGCTTTAGAATTTTTTGTGAACGGTTTGGATGATGTGATTAGAAGAAAAGCGAGGAGATTTAATCCACAAATTGTGCCCTAAGCCATTCATTTATCCAAAAGGATTGAGAATTGATTGTGTGGTAATAGTATAATATTGGGTTTAAAAAATTGAAATATGTGGTTTGCCACCAGTGGAGCAATTATAAATCGATACAAAGGAGGCAATTTCACACATGAGAACTCTATGTTTAACCGCTTAACTACTTTTGAGTATAACCCATTGAATTTAAGTCCTAATCGAGTTCAGGAACAACATTCTGTTCCTTCTCCAAGTGTGAAACCAGGCGAAAATATGGTGGGAATAGATGCAAGTTCTGCTTATCGTAATTCACGAAATTCGTCATTTAGAAAGTAGAAACCATGGCCCTAGGCATTTACCTTATCTAGAATATTTCAGAAAGAGGGAAGAAAGTTGTTGTTTCAATTTAGCTAACCTTTTGTGTCACTTCATAGCCAACTTTACAAGGGAGAAGGAGAATTCAAATAGGTTGAGCGCATGTTTGGATAATTGTTGCACCTTTTCTAAAAGTACATTCAGAACAAAAAATACAAAAAAGTATTATTTTTCAACAGTACGTTCAGCACCTAAAAATACATTCGGAATACTTACACAAACTTGCACTGAATTGATGGTGATGGAACCACTTTCAAATGTTGATATGCAAAAGATACTTTTCTTATTTCAGCTTTAAGATCAAGAGTTTTTTCTTTATCACGAGGCATTAATAGGCTATAATCTGATTTACGCAATTATAATTATATATTAGAAGTTATTAGGTAGTTATTTTTATATTATTTTTAATTTTGTATTACGCAGTTATAAGTTATAATGTAACAATTATAATATGGAAATTGTGTTATAGACTTGTAAAAAGAAATTAAGGTGTCAAATTGTTATTCCATGTGTGTTGAAGGAAAAAACTCCTTAAGGAAATATCTTGTGTTTGTAATTAAATCTAACCTAAAAATCAGATCATTTTTATCTTTATTCATAATTCAATGTGTTTTATTAGAGATATAGTTAGTTGGAGCCTATATAAATGCTTGAGTAGTCACTTTGTACTCATCCCCTTTTATTATCAATACATTTTATTTTTTGCTTATTAGAATTTCCCTAATTCTCTCTCCTCTCTTAGCACTAAACCATGAATTCTAATAGAGCAATACCGGCCATCTTAGAGAGATTTTTTTTCCACTGCAAAGATATTGTTTCTTTTGGTTTCTTATATATTCTCTCTCCTTCGACCTCCCTTCGACCTCCCTAATTTCCCCTTTTTCATTTGGGAAAACTTTTGCTTCATTATTCACATTTTCTTTGAATCAAGTTTAGTGTCGATGCTCTCTTCGTCTTCACCGGGGCAGGCTTATGTTGGAGTCTCAAGTCAAAACCGTTTGTTATCAGAGTGGAGAAATGAAATCTAATTTTGTCGAAGTGATTGGCATTTGCTCTAGGAAGGATGTTCTTGATTTCTGTTTGAACTCACTATTTTTGTTATTGTTGCTGTGGTTTTGAGTAATCCACAACTCAAAAAATTCATTATTCGTACTTTGATTTGGTGCGGTATTCATATATTTAGGGATTTTAGATCCAATAAGCTTCAATTGATTGATTTGATTTTGGTTCTTTTCAGTTTTTTTTTTGTCAATTGTTGTACTAACTCAATCCTAATTTACTGGTGCACGAGATTCCTTCTTGTTCGGTGCTCATTGTTGCCTCAACAATACAAGATGAAGTGCTTTTTCATTTTTATTCATTTTCTCAAAATTTCTTAGTGTGAAATGGAGTGTTGTGATCTGCAAAATCGTTGAATTCGATTTCTGAAGCTTATCTTGTTGGGAGTGAGGATATGTAAATGTAAATGAGCTCGATGTAAATTGCAATGAGGATTTCTTGAAGATTCTCATATCAGAACTTCTCCTGCTCTTGTCATTGGAACTCCATTGTTAGGCATGTACAAGGAATTATGTTGCTTAAATGATGCTCAGAAGGTGTTTGATAAAATGTGTGAGAGATTTGGTTTAGATGTCATTACAATATTTACTTTTCTTGTGCTACTGTTCTTCATGTCATATTGGTTTATCTCGATTTTCTTGTGCCCCACAACAACACTATGGTGGACATCTGAGACATTTTATCTTAATGTCTTTGGTTGCTGGTGAAAGGTTATTGTTAAGACAAAGGACGAATTTATAACCCTCAAATATTTTGATAATAACAAGCAGTTAAAATTATATGTCCTTACATAATCGTCTGTTCATACGTTCGCATACAATCGTCTGATGTTTTTAAAATGAATATTGTCTTATCTTTTGATTAGATAAACTTCGTAACTAACAAATCTTACAGACGATAACAACGTTCTAAAATGATTTGCACATCAATTAGAGCGTAAGCTATCTTGAAACGTATAAAGCCTACATACTTACTCTCGAAGATAGTAAGCGAAAAAGAAGGGATATATGTGTGTATGTTAGAACAGAAAACGGACATGACAACTACATCTAATATTGATCAACCTGCAAGGGCTGTTTCACTCTTTGTTTCCTTCGTGGAACCTGAAACAGAAGGAACTTTGTCTGGAGGAGTTGCACCTATGATAGACGAAATAGCACCAGAAGATTATCGCTCTAAAACGCCTCCATCTGAACATCTCCAAAGGCGCATAATGATATACTTTGAGCAACCTGAGTCGCGTCAAACTGGAACGAGAGAATATCAATTACTAGAGCCCTTCGACCTAGAGGAACTTCAATCTACAATCAATTATGAATTGGGTGAAGTAAATAATCTAAGGATGTGGACGACTCTCATCAATGAAGAATGGCCACTTCTGGTACGCCATGGGTATACTGAAAAATTTCTTGATATTGAAGAAGAAGCTACCCCAGCCATGTCTTATGAGCCGCACATCACCCCATACATTTGGGAGGAAGGATATAGCACCCTGTTAGACGCTCTAATCTTCGTCTATCCACCCTCAACTAGAACGACATTTTCAGCTAGATATGAAGTTTGATGACAGCATGGGATTCTCTATCACACCTCCCCTTTCATGCTGAAATGCAACTACTCAAAGTATCTGATAATGTGCAAAATGTATCATTACAAGCCTAAAATCATATATCCGTTATGTCATGGGATGATCAAGACTTACCCTCTCGCCATCTGTCCAAAAGACAGTCCAGATTTTGAAAAATGACGGATTGGTGATGATGACTGGGAATTACGAAGGGTGACAAATAACTTCCTGTGGGAGAAGATGCATATTTCCTTACAGCATGCAATCTATGAGCAAAGGTGTCCAAACCTTGAACTAGGCTCACCTAGATTCATGGCTACTTGAATATGGCTCCTCATGAAGCCATGGACTACCTTTTGCATCTGCTGTCAGAAGAACTATCCATGCCAAAATCTATCTACGGGGAAAGGAAAAGTACCAAAGTTCATACGTAACCCTCGAAGGCATTTGATGATCAGACAGCGAGCTCTATCGTTTGCACAGCTGGCTAAACTTAGAAGAAAAGCAACTCTCCGAAGCACAGACCGCAAAAAGTTGCAAGACCATGTTGAAGTACTAAAACACTTCTCTAGTCTATTTGTTAATGAGAAGAGTCTACTAAGCCACGAAGCTACACTTCGTCCGACCGGTCACTGGACGAAGGTTTCTCCGTCTCTTTCCAACTATACATCCAACTCCCAAAAACCAACTATCCATAAACATACCCCAAACATATATCTTCTTCTCCTCTGAAACCTTTGAAATCTCTCTACCTTGCGGCCACTTTTGGTTCTGTGGTCCTCCTGTACCCTATGTTTTCAATTTATGTTTTGTAGAGGAACCCAGTGATGAAGCAGCTACCAGCTTTGCACCTGCACCTTCAAACAACAGACAAGTTTTCAATGAATTGAAATAGATTGTGCAGCGTCTTGAAGCTGATCTTAGGAAAGAACGCAGGAAACGCAAACGAGCAGAAGTTTTGTTAGCCAAGCTGGCCAAGCACTTCAAAAGTGACCTCGGCTCATCCTTTACACCTTCAAGCTCTAAATCTTCTAATTGATGATGCCAAAAGGGGGAGAAAAATAGAAGAAAAGGGGGAGTATAAAGATATCAATCTCAGGAGGAGTATTTTTTTTTACAATGATGAATTATATGTTGAATGATATCGTCTAGTTTCCTTCAGTTACTTCTGTATATATATTGCATCTGCTTAACTGAAGTACACCTATATAAAATGTTTTAATAGAAAAAACGTTTTCATAGAAAAATGTTTTAAAAGAATTATAATTGTTTGTCATCATCAAAAAAAGGGAGATTGTTAAGACAAAGGACGAATTTATAATCCTCAAATATTTTGATAATAACAAACAGTTAAAATTCTATGTCCTTACATAATCATTTGTTCATACGTTCGCATACAATCATCTGATGTTTTTAAAATGAATATTGTCTTATCTTTTGGTTAGATAAACTTCGTAACTAACAAATCTTACAGACGATAACAACGTTCTAAAATGATCTGCACATCAATCAGAGCGTAAGCTATCTCGAAACGTATAAAGCCTATATACCTACTCTCGAAGATAGTCAGCGAAAAAGAAGGAATATATGTGCGTATGTGAGAATGGGAAAACGAACATGACAACTGCTACAAGATTGAGTACAAGAAGAGAAAAGATAAGCAGACTGCTTTATCTTATCATATGACAAGTTGGTGAAAGACATTAAATGTTGCATTTAATGCTCCAACGACTCTTTTCATCAGACGAAGGTCGTCTTCTGCAAAGCACTCAACGAATCTCTTTTTGAAGCCTATAAATAGAAGAAAAGACCTCTTTCGAAAGTTGCTATTGCTGCTAATCATAAATTATTTTAAGAAAAGAAAAAGCTTGTGTAAACTCTGCTTGTAAAATCCTTTTTATACTTCATTGTATATTCGTCTGTCAAGACGTTAAACCTAGTGAGGTAACTCACACGTAAATTTTTTCTCAACGAGATCGGTGGAAGCCTGAAGAGGCTTTGATTCAAAGAATACTTGGGTGTTTGCTTGAAGAGACAAGTGAAAGACTACTTGGGTTGAGTCTGAAGAGGCTTGTGAAAAGAATACTTGTAACTTGAAAAAGTTAGTGGAACTTGGTTGTTGCCAAGAACTGGATATAATCTCTGAGGTGAGACGAACCAGTATAATTTCTGTGTATTTTCCTGTTTGTCTTTCAGCTTTTGTCTGTCTTATAAAATGTTTTTGAAAATCTATTTAATCCTATCTCAGACAATACGCCGTTAACAAAAGAATTAGGAAAATTTGCTATAACACAATTCAACCTCCCTTCTTGTGTTATCTTGTGCTCTACAGTTATTTTTCTTGGTCCTTCAATCAACTCACAATATATTGAACTTGCTTGGTGTTCTTTTGTTAACTAAAGCAGACGATGAAGTTGTGTTTGTTGTTGCAAAAGCAGTATAATGAGATATTGGCATTTAATCATTAACCTACTAATACTGAATTTTGCTGAAACTTAATTAGTAGATCAGTTATTGGAATCCAGAAGGCATGTTTTGTTTTGCATAGGATTGATGCTTTATGGTCAAAAGACTTTAAATTTACCTCTGTTTGGGGAGATTTCTATTTTCTCATTAGTAATGTTACTCTTGTACGAATATTTGCAGTTGTATGGGCTAATAGTTGGCATGAATTTTTTTTATGGCTTGGCCAATATGTTCTAGGCATTTGTTTGATGATAAAAGTCTTACAACAGGCTTGGTTGCTAAAAAACACAAAGATAACGCAAGAAGGGGTGTTGAATTGTGTTATAGTAAATTTTTGCAAAACCTTTGTTAAAGACGTATCGTCTGAAAGATATGATTAACGAGTTTTTTTTTTAGACAGACAAAAGCTGAACAACAAACTGGAATGCACACAAGATTTATATTGGTTCGTCTCACCCCAGAGACTGCGTCCAGTTCTTAGTAACAACCAAGTTCCACTAACTTTTTCAAGTTACAAGTATTCTTTCCATAAGCCTCTTTAGGCCCAACCCAAGTAGTCTTTTACTTGCCTCTCCAAACAATTACCCAAGTATTCTTTGAATCAAAGCCTCTTCAAGCTTCCACCAATTTTTTTGAAAATGGTTTACTTGTGAGTTACCTCACTGGGATTAACGTCTTATCAGATGAATATACAAGTAAGTACAAAAAAGATTTCTACAATCAAAGTATACAAGAGAAGAGCTTTTTCGTTTCTAAAAGATGTTATGATTTTTCAGCAACAACAACAACACGAAAGAGGTCTCTTTTCTATTTATAGGCTTCTCCAAAAATATCTGTTGAGTACTTTGCAAGAGACGGCCTTCGATTGATGAAGAGAGTCGTTGGAGCATTAAATGTAGCATTTAATGCCTTTCACCAACTTGTCATATGATAAGATAAAGCAGTCTGCTTATCTTTTCTATTCTTGTACTCAATCTTGTAGCAGTTGTTATGTCCGCTTTTCCGTTCTGACATCTGCACACACATTTCTTCTTTTTTGCTTAAAAAGAGTTGACTCTCTTCGAGAGTAGGTATGTAGGCTTTATACGTTTCGAGGTAGTTTACGCTCTGATTAATGTGCAGATCATTTTAGAACATTGTCATCGTCTAAAAGATTTGTTAGTTACGAAATTTATCTAATCAAAAGATAAAGACGATATTCATTTAAAAACATCAGACAATTGCTTGCGAATGAATGATCAGACGATTACGCAAAAACATATATATTTTAACTATTTGTTATTATCAAAATATTTGAGAGTTATAAATTCGTCATTTGTCTTAACAGTTGCTTAATCTTCTATTCACCCTACTATCAATCTCTATTTGAGCTTTGAAGCTTCTACTTAAGGAGTTTGGTTGTTGACATAATCTGAGTGCTTGAAGTTGTAGTAATGGTTCCAATTTCTTTCTTGTTATTGATGATGATTTGTTTCAGCCTATCATGGCTATTCTCATTAAAACCTTGTTTTGCTTCTATCTTGAGTGGTTAAGCATCATGTTTTAGCTTATGCTCTTAATGGTTAAGCTTTGGTTGCTTCTACCTTATAGTGGTTAAGCATTGGTTGCTTCTGTCTTATGGTGATTAAGCTTTGGTTGCTTTCGCCTTATGATGGTTAAGCATTTGCCATTGATTCACTTTTTCCTTTTAGGTAGTTAAGTGTGTTTGCTTCCACTTGATGGTTAAGCCTTGAGTTGTGACTCTACTTAATGGTTTAGCTTTTCACTATTGGCTTTGGATGGTTTTAGTCATTGTTTGTCTATCTTTTGCTAATGTACTTTCAGCATGTTTCATTGTATTTCGCTTTCATTTGATACTTGAATAGTTCATTCTAAGCTAGAAGTGTTGTGAATACCTTCTAGCTTGTAGAGAGTATTAGAGGTATAATTAATTGGAGCCTATATAAAGGCTTAAGTGGTCACTTTGTACCCATCCCTTTTATTATCAATACATTTTATTTTCTGCTTATTAGAATTTTCCCAATTTTCTCTTCTCTCTTAACGCTAAACCCTAAATTCTAACATGTTTAATTCTTAAATCCAACAGAACCTGCAACCTTTAAACCAGAAGAGAGTAACTTTAGTGTTCATTTGGTGAAAATGAAGCTATAACTGAACTTTCTAACATGCTCAATTGGGCAAGTTTATATTCGTCAGCACTAGAGATTAAAAAAACTAAAAAAAATAAAACAATCTCTGGACTGATTTTTAATAGACTCATGAGGAGTACTAACAACACACTTTCTAACACTATTATTGGTTAAAATTTATTATAACCTACAGAAAAGAGACTCAAACTCAAACTTTATGGGAATAACTTGTAGTGGAATAATAATTGAATTTCTGTATTCCAATCATTACACGTTTCTAGTACACGATTGCGGTTTGATGATATATAGATCACTATCCTTTTATTACATAGTTCTAAACAGATATTCATACATATCACATAACTAATTCAAAATTTGTGATCTCACAACGAACAGAGCACAATCTAACCATTTATTTTCAGAACGTACTATCATCAACTTCTCATTTTCTGATGAAAGAAATGCCCTTCCCAATGCTTGCTGCTAACTCTTTCTTGGCCTTTTCCAAACTCTCCCTGTTGAAATAAAAGCAGAAGTAGATAAACTCTAATGTTTCAGTTTCACCTATGTGAATAGGAAATTCGTATGTAGAAATGCAAGTGATCACTGCATACCTCTCATAATCATTCAGGGGACCAAGAGGAAGAATTTCCTCGACCCCACCTCGGCCAAGTCGTACTTTTGACGCAAAGAATGGGAGTTCAGTCACCTAAAATGTGACAGGAGGAAAGGATAGTAAGTTAGCAACCCTACGATGCTCTTTAAAGATAACAGGCTTTTATATACCTGTGAAGCAACATATGCACATTGAATGATGCCAGCATCTCCTCTCAGGGCACGAAGGCATGAATCTGCAAATTTAACAGCAGCATACGCCTGCACTTTATTACAAATTGGACATTACATTTACTTGAACCAAAATAGTTATGTCATGAATGTTATGCAGATGCTATAAAACAAAAGTGAAATTTCAAAAAAGGGGAACAATCACGTCTTCATACACACACAAAAGTAAAAATAGAATACTAACCATTGATAGTGTTGCAGAACCAGCTCCAGCTTTGGCCTAGAGAAAATGACAACATTATACAAATTAAAATTCTGATGTGTAGATAATCCATAGCAATGGAAGAATCACGTATAGCACGAAGTTACTGCCAAAAGGCACTAACTGTATAATCCACCAAGATAGAGTCGTAATTACTTTCAAACATAAATTACTCAAGTGTAAGTTTCCCTGCATATAGTAAAGCTTTCCACATAAAGGTCTGGCAAAAGCCACTAGGTCAATATATTGACCAAGGGCTCGGTGGAATTGCAAACTACCGAGTAAAATAAATGCAAAGAGGATTGGAGCAAAGTGATCTGCTCCCACGTGAAATTTGAATTTTGAATCATCTTATGCTTAAGCAAACCCACATTCAATAATTAGCCTCTATACCTCTCCCAAGTGGGTGGGAATGCAGAGTTGCCCATAGGACCAGTTTATGCTATCTCTCATTCAGATATTATTTAAGTAAACAGATGCAATACGTTGATCATCAAGACCTCCACAGTTGATGGATAAAGGAAAGATGGGTAATGATTGAACTTAGGAATGTTAGTAATTGAGATTAAAGTAAACAGAAATAAAAAATAAAAATAAAAAGCAAATATATAAATGCTTACCTCAACAACTTCAGTTCCACCATTTTGTATGCGATCGGTCAGGTACTCAATTTCTTTTGGGGTGAAAGAACAAGGAGGTTTAATCTGATAATTGAGTGATTTTGTTAGTAATAAATACAAAATCAAATATGGTAACCATTAAGAATCAGAAGTATCTATGGTGAAGACCTGAGAAAGAAGAGGTAAAATTGTGATTCCAGCATGTCCCCCAACAACTGGTACATCCACATCCCTTGGATCAACACCCAGAACTTCTGCCTGCAGTTTATGCCCAACAGGTAAAAATGAATGAAGTGTAACTCTGTAAATAAGATTAAACAATAATAAGAGAGAGCTACAAGTGCAGACACTTTATGGTATCCAGACTTCAACAAATAATTTTATAGAATCCAAAATATCTACATTATTAAATGGATGTGATAGAAACTGGAATCGGGTATGATGATATTGTATTAACAATCAGAATTCCATTTTCTGAACTGATATCACTATCAAAAAGAAGGATTACAGATTGTATCTCTCACTCTCTGTAATACTGGGAAAGAGAAAGAAAATGCCCCAGGTTCTTCAAGGGACCTGCAAATCTTCCACATTTTCCTAATCAATTTCTGCATGGCCTCAACTTCCTATCCTTCCCTATTATATTCTCATTTCCCATAACTGAATTCCCTTCTTCTGCTACTACTCATTGCCAGATAAGAATTCAGTTAGCTACAAACTATTAGCATGAATATTCTCCCCTTTTCCCCCATTTTGATTTTCTTACCTACGTGTAGTATACATCTTAGTATTAGGGGTATATCAGAATGGTAGTGCCAGCATAAATGTTTCAAAGATTGCATTAATTTTCTTTAAACCAAGTAACTAACAATGTTAATTACAGGGGTCCAAAGGAAATTATTGCTTTATGCATATACTATCAACAATACAAAAGATTACGACAAAAAAGCAGATCAGTTCTACTCACTCAAAGATTCAGTTCCTTAGTTATACCATCACAGGTTGTTATATTTAAGTAATACACGTAAGCATAGCTGGTCTAAGCTTGAATCAAAGGAAATGTTGCACTGGATATTTTCTTGCAGTTGAAGTTGTAAAAACCACTTCACCATCCTAAGCATCCAACAACTATAAAGAGCTGCATTAATTTCAAGAATAGTAGCACATACCACAAACGTATTGGCTCTAACAACATCAAGCATTGTGACTCCCAAAAGTCTCTTGGGATCATAAGTACCGGCTCTTTTGAAAACTTTGGCAGCAATGGGGACCGTGGAGTTAACTGGATTGCTTATCAAGTTGACAATGGCTTTAGGACAGCACTTTGCAATTGCTTCACAGAGCGTTTTAACAATTCCAGCATTTATATTGAATAGATCGTCTCTTGTCATTCCAGGTTTGCGGGGAACACCGGCAGGGATGATCACCAAGTCCATGCCTGTAAGTGCATCCTCAAGCTGCTGCTGCCCCAAAAACCCTCGAACCTAAATACCAAAACTTTTAGTCATGCCAGCAGGCTATGTAAACACAAATACAAATAAACATTAATGATTTAGGCCTGTTTGGATAAATTTTTCAATAAACCCTTACAAGAAAAAAAAAAAAAAGTAAAATGAATTAAGGTTCTCTCATAAGTTAAAATTAGTTTATACAAAAGCTCAAATCAGCTTTTGGAGAAATTAAATAAGAGAGCTCTATAAAATTAAGTGGATAGGTTGATTTTAGCTTATGAGAAAAGTTCAATTCATTTTATCTTTTTATTTTCTTCTTCTATAAGTGTTTATGAAAAAGAAAAAAACAAAAAGATAAAATGAATTGAACTTTATAGAAAAAGAAAATAAAAAGATAAAATGAATTGAACTTTTCTCATAAGCTAAAATCAATCTATCCACTTAACTTAAATAGAAGTTTTCTCATTTAACTTTTCTAAAAATTGAAATGTATAAGTTCATTTTAACTTATAGAAGAAGTTGAATTCATTTTAATTTTTTCTTATAAGTGCTTAAACAAAACTTTAATTCATTTTATCATTTTTTAATTTTTTTCTCCGTGCTTATTAAAAAGTTTATTCACACATGGCCTAGGTCAACCAACCCATCAGAATTACCAGAGCAAGTTTATTAATTTCCACAAAATTCAGGACAAAGAATCAGCACATGAATCTGGATTTTGCTTGCTTTTTCTAAAAAACAATTCCTAAGGAACTTACAACAGCGCCAGTGTCCATGTGACTTATATCAGCGGTGACGCCAGGGGTGTTAACGACATCATAGAGGTGGAGAACTGAAACGAGTGGGTTCATCTTCATCAACATGGCCAGAGGTTGTCCTATGCCTCCTGCGGCACCCAATATGGCAACGTTGAATCCGGGGCCCCCACCTTTGGCACGGCAATGGCTGCGCCTCAAACAAACGTCATCCTCTGTCTGTTCAAATACATCAAAAATCGAATGATGCTATTATTAATAATCGAACCAACGGTCGGTGCAACTGCAAGAGAAAGACGAAACGAACCTGAGGGCAGAGGTGGCCGGCGATTCTTGCAATTCTGTCCGTGGCACCTGAATTTGCCTCCATGTTCCCTTTTTCACGGAAAGATTGTTGCGCCTTCAAATACGAGTATGATTGATGATTGATATCTGGTTGCGTGTGGAGAAAGATGTGATCTGGGTGTGGGTGTGCCAATTGGGAAGCGTGCAACTGCAAATTGACCTTATCTCAATGGTTTACGTATGGGCTGTCAGCTCTAATGCCTTTTGGTTTTGCTGCGGTTAGGCTTCACCGTCTGGACCTTCCTTTCTGCTTCCTTTTTTTACTTATAATTTTTCAGATCTCAGGTTTTGTTTTTGTTTTTAATAGGTTAAATTGTACTTTTGTTAACAAATAATTTTTAATTTGCGATTTTAATATATATATTTTTTAATTTTAGACATTTAGTCTTTTGATTAATTTTTATTTTAAAATTAAATAAATATAATCTTTCGATTAATTTTTTATTTGAAATTATTAAATTTTCATTTTTATTCAAATTTTTTACCTATTAAATCAATTGAATTATTTTAAATTTTCTGCCCCTCAAAACGCATTAATTAGAATATTAAATTTCATCTACGATAAAAATCTCATTTTTTTATTTTCAAATCCTAATTTTACATATTATAAATTTCTTCAAATTTTATTATCTTTTTACTATTTTTTTTTACTTTTAAGCTTTTAAAATTATTTTATATCACAAATCCATTATAAATTCTTAAATATTTGAATGGAAAATAATATTTAAGAGTTTTAAGTAAAAGAAAATAGTTAACAACATTAAATTGGTTTAATTTTAAAGTTAGAGAGACTTAATTAATTTTAAAAAAATTAGAAGACCAAAATTATATATACACCAAATTAAAGAGATTAAAAATGTAATTATACTTAAAATTTTAAGGACAAATACTATTACACACTTTAACCCTTTCTAACACATTTTTTATTATTAGTTGCAATGTATTAAATTTCACAAAATTATGTGTAAAATTCAGTAAATAAGTTGTGAATCAATAAACTTCAATAAAGAGAAATGCATTTCTTAACACATTTTTGTACTATTACACACATTTTTTATTAGTGTTGCTTCATGGCTTGAAGCTTGCGTGGGAAATGCAGTGCGAAGATGTAATTTGCCCATTGGATTCTTTGCATGCGTTTTCACTTATCCAACAACCTTTGCAAGTTTATCACCGGTATGCGACTATCATTGCTAGCATCAAAGACTTCCTGGTGAAGAGCTAGAAATTGGAGCTTGTGCATTCTTTAAGAGAAACTAACCAATGTGCTAATTTTTTCGCCAAAATGGATCCAAATTCTGGGGTGTCCTTAGTTAATTTGGAGAGCCCTCCTCATGCTTTGAATGTGCTTTTGTTGACTGACGTCATGAAGATATCTTCCCGTCGTGTTTAAGTTGTTCGTTTTTTTTTTTTGTTATTTCTTGTTATATAAAAAAAAAAACTTCAATAAAGAGATTAAATATTTATAGCTGAAATAAATAAACTTTACGAGATTCAATAAACTTCACCTGATAATAAAAAGTTCATAATACTCTTATACTTTGCCTTAAAAATTTATATTTATTGATAGATAGATTATTTTCTAATCATAAATATATTTTTATCTTATGCTTTATTAAATTCTTTAAAATAATATTTTCCGTTAAATTTAAAAATATATAATTCAGCGTCTTTTATATTTTTAATTTAACTTTTCCGTGCATGTTTATCAGTTTTTTTTTTGTCAAATTTATTGTCCTTCTCTCAAAGGAACAATATCTATAATGTTTCTCCTTTCATTATATTTTTTACCATAAAGAGATCTCATATGGTTGCCAACATTTTTCCTTTTATTTTTATATTATTATTTAATCATATATTATAATAAAATTGTTAACTTTTATAATAATATTTTAAAAATTATATCTAGAATAATTTCTAATTATAAAGATTAAACTCATTAATTATTAACGTGAAGGCAGTCGCAAGCAACGTCAATTCGTCTACTATTGCATCTCGATGAAGTTGTGCTTATAGCACTCTCTAATTACTGCTTAATACATGGAACAATAAGAGTAAGAAGCCCACAAGGCATAAGAGCCAATGAGGGAGAATGAATCTGATGAACTAGATAATAGTCCATTACAAAATACAATATCGAAGAAACAGGAGCTATTATTTTCACTCCCTTTTATTTTTAAGTTCACACCCTACACCTTTTTTTGTCGATGTAAAATTTCTATTCACCTCTCCTCTGCACACTCTCACTTCCCATCCTCTTCACTTTCCTGTGGTCTCCCTTCTCATTCTCTTTCACTCTTACAGTGACTATGCTTACACGCTGCCAGTCTCATGTTCATCGCCTTATACCGCATAGTAGTCACGCTTGAAGTCATTTTCTTCTTTCTTCTTCTTGTTGTTGTTTTTTTTTTTTTTTTTTTCATTGTCGTTGATCAAATAGAAACATATTTCTGTTGTGTATATTACACAATGAAAATATGTTTTCATTTTATAGGTAGAAAGTAACAAAACGGAAATATGTTTTTGTTTTGTATCTTTTTAAGTACAAAACAAAAACATGTTGCTATTTTGTATTTGCTAAATAAAAAAATAGAAACATGTTTCTATTTTGTTATAAAATCTTATGTAATGTTATGTGTGTAATTCCTGACAGAGTTTCAATGTTTTTAGGATTTGTGTTATGGACTTAAGTTGGGGTACATATTTTTTTGATGAAGTAAACATGCCAACTACTTGGGAAAATCCAATAAAAGAAAGTAAGACTGCTTAAGAGAATCCGATAGAAGCAAGCGAAAAGTATACTATAGAGAGGGATGTGAACCTTCAACTTATGTTTCCTAATTATAGTGAATTTTCACTACTATAGAAGTAAATTGAATAATTCAATGTTAAGTGTTGAAATTTTTGTGGCTAGTTATGATTATGTCAATATTGTTAAATTGAGAAATAATTATTAATTTTAGGTCTTTGAGGATGATTTGTTGAAGTGGATTCAAAAAATTAAGAGAAAACATGGATTTGTTATTGTCATAGAGAGGTTGGAGATAGGACCAAGAAGACATTAGTGTCATTGGCCTGCAAAAGAGGTGGAAAGTATAAACAACATAAGGAGCTATTAGCTCGCAAAACCACTAGCAGTAAAAAATGTAAGTGTCCCTTCAGACTTAAAGGTAGACTTGTGAAAAACACCAAATGGAGACTTTTTGTATTGTGCGGATATCATAACCACGATGTAGTCGAAACATTGTTGTATCATGCTTATGCATGCGATTAAGTAATGGAGAACAGTCTTTGCTAAGTGAAATGATAAAAGAAACATGGTAAAGCCTCGTCACATTTTACAGACAATCAAAAGTCAACACGAGTTGAATGTCAGCACTATTAGAACGATATATAATGCACGCAAAAATATCGTTGGCAACAAAAAGGTAAAAGAACTGAAATGCAACATCTAATGAAGTTGATAGAACGTGATTACTATGTCTATTAGTATAGAAGGTCAGACACTGAAGATGTTGTCAGAGATACATTGTGAACACATCTAGATTCCATTAACCTTTTAAATGCATTTCCCATTATGTTGATTATTAATACTACCTACAAGATGAACAAATATTGGCTTCCATTAATGGAGATTATTGGTATTACTTCAACAAAGTTGACCTTTTCTGTGACGTTTGTTTATTTGGAACTTGAGCTAACTAATAACTTCACATGGGCATTAACTAAGTTGAAAGGATTATTTCTAAAAGATGATGTCTTGCCTTAAGTCATTTTGATTGACAAAGAACTTGCTTTGATGAATGCATTGCATGCAATATATTTTTCCAAGTTTAACTAACTTGTTATATCAATTTCATATTGCTAAAAATGTTAGAGCAAAATGCAAGACGTATGTGAGTCCCATGGAAGAATGGGACAAAGTCTTGAATGCTTGGAAGGAGTTGATGTGGTCTCCTAATGAATTTGTGTATAACAAATACCTAACAAGATTTGAAGATCTTTGTCACATTTTCCTTTGTTCATTGATTATGTCAAGTATATGTAGTTAATACCTCATATGGAAAAGTTTGTCATGGCATTGATAGATTTGATGATGCATCTTAGAAAAACAACAAATAGGTATTTGTAGTAATTGCTATATTAATTTGACCTACATTAAAATTTTAAATTTTTTGACTATTCATATGTTTGTTAACAAGGTTAAGGGCATACATGCAAGATTGAAGAAGTTATTGATAATTGTCATACTTACCCTTTTGAGGACTTATATTTGGACAAATTATCCATATTTTCTTTTATTTAGAATTATGTTTGATCACTTTTTAGATAGAATTGTAGATAATCTAATTTCTTAGGCTAACTAACTATTTTGGAAGGTTACATTTGAATTTTTGCTTAGTTTTGTAGGAAATGAAGGAATTAGCACAAGGGATTGGAGAAAATTGGAAGTTAAAAGGCCCATTGTAGGAAGTGGACATTCGCTCAACGAATTGTCCCTCGCCTAATGAATTTGAGTGTTCAGGATGGGACTCTCTGTCATGAATTTGCTCAATGAATCCTTGCCTTGCCCAGCGAATCCAAGTCAAAGAGTGTCTACAAGGGTTAATTAGCTGAGCAAATTATGACTCACTCAGCAAATATGGAATCTTCTAAAGACCTATTTTGAATTACTAGAAATCGCTCAATGAGATCACTACTTGCTGAGTGAATTCTCACTTGAAATTACCATTTTTTGTAAGATTTTGAGGAGATAAAAAGGGAAAAAGCTAGCTTTTTGGACACACAGAGCTTTCTACGAGGATACACTATTCCATTGTTTTCCCAAG
This sequence comes from Spatholobus suberectus, assembly GCA_004329165.1. NCBI lineage: Eukaryota > Viridiplantae > Streptophyta > Magnoliopsida > Fabales > Fabaceae > Spatholobus > Spatholobus suberectus. Next base: position 85,825,385 of record CM014730.1, on the reverse strand, counting down.
CTCTTGTAAGGCTGATTTTTTCATCGTTCTACAATTCTAAGTGTATTTTGATGCTACAAATGACAATGAGTAACTAAATTCCTGCTTGTTAGGATTAGACATAATCAAACTTATCTCTCTTGTATTTATTTTTGAGTAATGAATGTATGTTTGTTCTTCGTATTAATGTTTTACTTCTATGCTTAATGTTTGTTGTGGACTAATTAACTATAGCTTATTCTTTTTAGCTTGGATGTTGTTGAAAAGTACTTTCAATGCTATGAACTAAACTAAACACTCAACAAACCTTGAGGCTAAGGATAGTCCTTGTGTAGCACCCTAAATCATTGAAAAGGAAAAAGAGATCACATATTTTTATTAAGTAATTAAACTCCTAAAAATTACCATATTGAGGCTTAACCTCCTCCCCACTTTAAAATTTCCGAAATAGAGATGCTCCTTCCCTAGCGCACACGCTCCAGCTGTTGCTCCTTTCTGGTATCCACACCCTCACGGTGGTGATGACAGTGGAAGAATCGAAGAAGAAAAAGACCATGCAAGGAGGAAGAAAAGGGATTAAGAAACATTTCATTTAGATTGTGATTTTGAGGGGAGGGAAGCCGTGTCTGTATGAAGAAGGAGAAGGAAAAGAATGTACTCCCCCTTCCCTGCTGGGGCAGAACACATACTTAATAGGTAAGGAAGCTGCACTTAAAATCAAATCCTATGGTCAGAATGCTTAACAAATTTTGACTTGTTGGATCAAGGAAGGATAAGAATGACTTATGATATATATATTTTTTCTTGTGGATTTGTTGGCACTTGCAGTGTACCTACATACACCTTTGTGACACACATAAACTCATAAAGGAACTGCTGCCAGCACCGCAAATGACAGGCCACCCATTAATAAAAACCATTGGCTAGTGTATTATGGTTTAACTCTAAGTCGAATTAGATTAGCCAAAGCATTGGATCAAATATCAAAATGAGTAAATGAATTTTAAAATCAACAATACTGATATTGACTTCAAAAAGAAACATACCACTTAATATAATCCCAAACGATTTTATATTCATATATATAGAAAAGGAAGTTATGATAATGAAAAGAGAAAATTAATAATAAGTAATAATTTTTTTTTCTAAACAACCTACACTAATCGACAAAAAGGTTATTAAAACCATATTAAAAAGAAACAAAACAGTTTAATAAGCCTAACATGCTAATACAAGGTATAGCATAATATATTTAAATCCCCAACATCTTATTAAAACTAAATTATGTGGATTCAAAATTTTTCACAACTTAAAAATCTAAGTTTCTTCCAATTTAAATATACATATTATTATTATTTTGTAATTACATTTCATAGTTCAACGTTAATTTAGTTACTCAAGTAGTCAAAAATAAACATTAAATCTATAAAAAAAAAACTTCCAAAAATCAAAGTTTTTGTTTTTAACAAACCAATATTTCAAAAATAAATTAAACTAATAATAATGTGTTCAGGCCTAAATCGATTAAAGAAAATTTTAATAAGATAACTAGTTTCTAAATTTACTAAAAAAAATGAAATTCTAATTTTTTTAAAGAATTAATTTAAGTACCAAATGTATAATTTTAACTTGCTAAAATCTTCTAGAATATTAATTTATTGTAACTGCAATCGCTAAAGATTCTCAATGCATAGAATTAAAATTTTTAACTCAAAACAAAATTTTCTAAAAAACTGATTTTTTTTGGGACCATAAAATCAAATCATTTTAAAAATCCATAAATGTTAATACTTTCTCTCTTGTTGACGTTACAACCACACTCTATTAATATTTAACTTTTAAAGAAGTAACTTCTCAAATAATAATAACGACATAAAAATTACTCTGTGTCCAAGATAAATTTATTCAAGTTTGTGATTTTTTTTAAAAATAAATAAGAGTTCTTTCAAATTCTTATTTTATTAGAATAAAATAAAAAAAATATTGCAACCATCAATAATACTAATAATTATTAAAATAAGCTTATATTTTTCATTAGAAAATCTTAAAGGAAAAAAAGGGGGGGGATGTTACACCTTGACTTGTTGATTATCTTTTTAGTCACAAAACGTAAAGCAAGTTGTTTTATTAAGTGTTCAAGGGATTGACTCTTAGTAAAGGAATTTAGACTCTTTCATTTAAGGGATTAAAGTAAGAGTAATATTGTTAGCTGATGTTAATATGAAAGTTGAAGATATTGTTATATTTTAATGGAAAAAGAGAGTGAAGTTTGGTGTAGTTTAACCCCCAACAACCTTTCCATTGTGCTAAAACTAAAGCTTTCAACAATTTTTCTTTCTCTTGAGTTAGTTTAGTTTTGTTAAGTGTTATTCTTACAAAATGTGTTATCTTTTTAGTATATTTCTTCAAGTGGTGTTAATTTGAGCCTTAGAAAATATGAAATTGTGACATATTGATAAGTATTGCAGCAAGACTTTGAGGGAATGATATTCTACTCATCATTTGACTATTTGAATGGCATGGTACGCTTGCCAAAGGGACGAACAATTATTTTGAGATAGCATGAGAGACTTATGTAGTTGTTTGGATGCAATGAATAATATGCTCATGTTGCAATACACTAAAATAAAGGCATCATTTCAAAAAAGCATTAATGTATGGAGTCACAACCGAAAGTACCACTTTACCCCTAAATGGGCAAACCTAGTGGGATGGGAGATTAGTTGGGTGCAAAAAATAAGCCCCAAATACCTCCTGGTCTAACCACCAAAAAAAAAAAAGCATTAATGTATTGAAACACAAGTCTAATATTAGGGGTGTAAATGAGTCAAGTCGAGTCAAGCACTTAAAGTTTAGGCTTGACTTGTGAAAAAAATTAGTTGTTCAAGCTTGACTCATTTATTTCAACGAGTCTAATTAAAAGCTTGAGGTTGACTTGTTTAAAAAATACAAGGCTTGAGCTTATGAAATTTTTCTTAAATTTTTTAACTTTATCAATTTAATATTTAATAAAAATTTAAATACTATATGATAATCTACAAATAAAAATATGTGCATAACATGTAACAAATTTAAATAAATGAGCTATTTATGAGCCATTAATGTCAAGCTTGTAACGCTTAGGCTTGGTTCATTTAAATAATTAAGTAAAATCTCAAGCTTGAATTTGTTTATTTAATTAAGCAAATGAAGCTTGAACGAGCATTTAATGAGTCGAGCTCAAATAGTTCACCAATGGCTCAACTTATTTACACTTCTATCTAATATCACCTTTTACGAGAAGCTACGAGGCTTTGTATTGATAGAAACATAAAGCCTAATGTTTCATGAGTATAAACGTGTTGACACTATTGGTATTGACATTGTGCCTGTGGCTATAAACTAAGAAGTACTCTTGGACTACCTTGTGCGTGTGAACTTACAATGTATAGCAACCTATTCAGTTTTATTCTGTTGCGATCCATTCACGAGCATTGGAGGAGGTTATTGCTTTTTGCACATGGAAAGGATCATTGTTGGAGAGAGTTATCGCTTTCATTAAAGCTGGGCATATGGGTCAAGGCCCACGATGCGGGCTACGATCTTAAAAAATATGGTCCATTTAAGAGCACGGGTTTTTCAGCCCGAACCGTTTAAATCACGGTTTAAGCGGATTTATTCGCAGGCTTACGGGCCTGCCCACGGGCTTTTATGAGTCCTTTGAAAAAAAAAATTAGACTTACTTGGACACTACCTCTGCTTTTGATTTGCATTCAAAAGATTTAGATTATTTTCTATTTGCGATTCCATCTTTGCCTACATAAATGCCCATATGTAACATAGAAGATTTTGAAAAAGATGTTAGGCCTACCACCAAAGCAAAGCATTACTGGTTGTTGACAAAATATAACATAGCACATGATGGTGCCCAGCTAAAATGCTTTACTTAAAACCTTCTACTAGTACTCATAGCCCACTCGTGATTTCATATCTTGCAATAGTTTTACATTCTCATAATTAATCATTTTAATTACTAAAGAAAATATTTTTTTAAAATATCAATATATTAAATATATTTCATAGGGTCGCCAATTGGCGCTGTTAGCCTACGGGCTATGCGAGGCGGACACGAGCCTTAAAATTTAGGACTGTTTATCTTGCGGGCAAGCCTGGCCCAACCCATTTATTTCACGGGCTTTTATGGCTGGGCCTAAACGGGCGGGTTGGCTGTATACCCAGCTCTAGCTTTCACATGAGATTGATGTATTATTAAAGCGATTTTTGGAAATTAGCATGGCTGGAAATATTATATTGAAGACTAAAGTCGATGAACTAGCATTTTTAGATATCAATTCAATGTGTCCTCCTCTAAAAAAGGTCAAAACGAAGGAGCACCAATGTCAGAGAAATCCACTAAACGTGTTCCTTTGTTTTAGGAGCAAATTGATGCAATATAGACGTTTTTAGATAGTTCGTTATCTCTTACTTTGCATTGCAAAGTAGTACATGACCCTAAATGCAAAAGAGGTGTGCCATTAATAGAGCAGTTTCCTAATGGGCTGCATAAACATATTATCTGTATTGTTGATGTCAAAGTAGATGAATTGCAGTTATCGCATAATTGTTACATTGCTAGGTAAGGAATGAACAATATTGGCCTTTAATTGGTGATTATCTGATTAGGGAACTTTAGTGGTGACATGTTGAATATGCTCAACTCTTTGGCGTAAAGCAGCAAGTGGTTGAACTAAAGACCACTTTGTTTGTTGACAAAGGCACACAAGTACATTCTAATAAGTGGATTACCATTCCTAATATGGGTTACATTATTGCTACCAGTATAACATCAAGTGGTCCATTTATCCAGACTACAAAGTTGGACATTTTCCCCTTAAGGGTCGACCTTCATTTCCTTCACATCACCATCTTATTGTTATTGGACTTGTTCATGATTATGACTTTGTGCAGATATCATATGTTGAATTCTTCTATTATTTAGCATTTTTAATGTTTTTTTTATAATGTATGGTTCACTAACTTTATTCAATTATTTCCTCTTATAGGTTTATTTAAAGGATTGGGCTCTGTTACCTCTTGTTGCACCACAATGGCACAAATATTGCAATGTGATTCTCATTTATCAGAAATTCCATACTTAGGCCGTATACAACATTTCAATTCTTTATTTATAACCAAGGAACATGCATGAATATGTAGTAGATATTACTAGAGAGTCATTGTAACCATATTATTTACAATGTATATTTTGTAACACTTTATTAATTTCATATCACTTTATCATGGACTCATTGTTATCAAACATTAATTTTAGGGTAACACTTTACTGGTATAGATTGATATTTGTTATAGTTGATATAGGTGTAGTTGTCTGTTTACTATGTTTGCTATCACCTGCTTGGAATTTTATAATACACAACGAAAATACATTTTCATTGTGTATTGTAATACACTCCACAATCAAAAATAGAAACGTGTTTCTGTTGTTTATTGTATTATGATACACAACAGAAACATGTTTCTGTTGTGTTATAGAAGTGTGACTTCGTAATACACAACGAAACACATTTTTATTGTGTACTGTGTTACACTACACAATAAAAACACATTTCTGTTGTCTATTGTTTACAATGGAAACATATTTTCGTAAAGGATGTTTTTGTAAAAAAAAATAAGTAAATGTGTGAACTTAGCATTAATGAGTGTGAGAATCACAATAACTCGAAGAAACCTATGTTAGAGTCGAACAACAGAATGCATTAAAAGTACTAATTTGTAATACTTCTTTTCAGGATTTCATCCATGTTAAATGTGTTGGAGAATTCTATTTCTATCTTGCTTTTTTCTCATCGCATCTTTTGCTTTATATATATATATATATATCGAAGATTAGTTTTTAGGATATAAAAATACACTCTGAAAATTAATTTTCCAAAGATAGATAAAAGTTGGGCGTAAAAATAAAAAATAGAGGGTGAATAAAATGGTCCTTGATCTTGCTATTACAACATATACGAAAAAAGCCCATTACCACATAAACTCTCATAAGGCCGACATTTTAAGTCCAATAACTAAATGATAACTGGTAGTATATAATATGAATTTAATTTATATGTAACTTTAATGCAATTTTTATTATACAAATATCCAATAGAAATTATCTTATCATAATAGGATTTTTTTAATTAAAAATCATGTTCAAAATATATTAAAAATAACAGTGAAATACATTAAATAATATTATTTTAATAATTTTCTTTTACCTTTTATTCCATAACCAGTGCCTGTTTGCCTTAGGCCATCTTTAAGAGCGAAATGTGCTTTATTCATTCTCACTGGTAATTTCTATTCATAGTTTCATACACATATTTTTACAAGTAACTTACGTTATGTGTGGAATTGTGATCAAAGAATCAAATTTGCATCCAATACACTATAAACGTCTAGGAAAAAAATTGCTTTTACTTTTACTTTTACAAAAATATAGTCAATTACCATTTTATCCTCTCTCTCTCTCTTTTTTCTTTCCACCCTCAATTTATCAGTACAACGAAAACACGTTTCCGTTGTATACAATACACAATGAAAATGCTTTTTCGTTGTATATCAAAGTTCAATACATAATGAAAACGCATTTTTGTTGTGTATAGTTATAAGATACACAATGAAAACGCATTTCTATTGTGTTAATTTTTTTGAAAAAATTAATTAAAACATTAATTATGATGTAATTTATCCTTGTTAATATTAATCGTATTAATTATATTACCATTTTTAAGTGAAATCAAATTAATTACAATGCAATTTATCCTTTTTAATAGTAATTGAATTAATATGGTAACAATTTTTTAATTGAAATTAAATTAATTACAATAAGTTACCATTTTTTAATAGTAATTGAAATAATTATGATGTAAATTTTTCTTTTTAATTATAATCAAATTAATTAATATACAATTTTAAAAAATATATGATACAAGTTACCATTTGTAATAATAATTGAATTAATTATGATGTAAATTATTCTTTTTAATAGTAATTAAATTAATTATGATGCAATTTATGATACTATTAAAAAGAGTGATTTGCATCATAATTAATTCGATTACTATTAAAAATAATAACTTGTATCATATATTTTTTAAAATTATATCATAATTAATATGATTATTATTAAAAAGAAAAATTTTCATCATAATTCGATTATTATTAAAAATGATAACTTGTATTGTATATTCTTTAAAATTGTATCATAATTAATTTGATTACTAGTAAAAAAGATGAATTGTATCGTAATTAATTTGATTTCACTTTAAAATGATAATTTATATCATAATTAATACGATTAATATTAAAAGCGATAAATTATATCATAATTAATATTTCAATTAATTCTTTTTAAAAAATTAACACAACATAAACGTGTTTCCATTATATATCAAATTCAATACACAACAAAAATGTGTTTCTATTATACAAAATACACAACAAACACGCGTTTCCATTGTGTGAAGGGGGTGTACCCTCCATACGCAATAGAAATGTGTTTCCTTTGTACAAAATACACAATGAAAATGTATTTTTGTCGTGTATAAAGGGTGCACCACCTTGGCACAACACATGTTTCATTGTGTATTTTGTACAACAAAAATGCGTTTCTGTTAGAGGTATTTTTGAAAATAAAAAATAACAAACAACACATGAGATGAAAAAAATGAAAAATTAGGTGGAAATAGCAGCCCTATTGCTTTTTGAAAACATCGAGATAAGCAACTCATAAGATACGTGCATTAAACTTGCTCTTAAATTTAAATTAAAAGACCCCATTTGTTCATCATTCAATACTATTGCAACATTGCTGCATCAAGAATTACTACATTGAGCATATATATACACGTGTCGGATGTATGGATTAGAAAAGGGATCTTAAAGTTGCAGTATTGCATGTGATTAATGTTGGTCAATGTTTGGAATAATTGTTTGAATTGAAGTTCTTTTAAATTAGAGACGATTCTCGCGTAGCTTTTACTGTGAGCTGAGAATTTCATATTAATTTTCACTACAAATTTGTTTTTGAGAGAAAATTTCTTAACATAAATTACTTTACTTCAAACTCAATTTTTAATCAAATTCAATTTTAAAAAACTAAGATCATTTAAAATTAAATTTGTAAATAATTCCTAAACACGCACTCGGCTATTAGATTGCTCGATGGTGTCGAAGGCACAACGCCGATACTTCTTCACAGTCAAATAAAATGGTTAGATTTTGTGCTAGCTAGCTAGATTGCATTCATTTCTGTCCTGCTCCAGACAGCACGTGCCAAAAAAAAAAGTATTAATGAACGGGTTACAGCTTTATTAATTGATTGTTCCATTCGTTGATTTCTTATTTCGCGTTACACAAAATACAGGACTGAGGACCCCAAGGTGTTTCATTATGCTGGAAATACGAATCTCCAGTAAACACGGGGAGCGTCAGAAGTTGTCTGCCTTTCCCAAGTAAAGTAAATGAAAATCCCATTTGAGTTCATTCACACGATTAAACAATGCAATGAGCACGTTTGTGATAACATTTGGATAGGTAGTAAGACACGGTGGAAAAAGTTTTTGGTTCTTAAATCTTTTTATTTTTATTTATAGTCCTTAAACAAAATATTAATTGGTCTTAGTTTTTATATTTTTATTTCGTTAATATTTTTTGTCTCTATCATTAAGTGTTACCATTAAGTAATGACATGGCAGTTATGTGTAAAATTTTGTGATAAACTATATTTTTAATCCATCATCTTTTCATAAAGTTTACTTTTAGTCTCTTAATATTATGACTGGTCTTAGTCCTTTATTTTTTCATGAAATTTACTTTTAGTCTCAATGATTTTTTGGCCAGTCTTAATTTTTCAATTATTATTCGTCATTGTTTTTAATCCCTCCTATCAAGTATTATCGTTAAGTGATGTGACAGTCACTTGACTAGTCATGTGGACTACAAGTTTAATAAGGCAGTCCCCGAGTAAAATGTTACTGATTTAAGATATTTTCTAGCCATTCTAAAGTGTTACAAATTTTTTGATGGTGTAAAACAGCCAAGAAAGGGGTTTAACATTTAAAAAATAACATAAAAGGATATGCAGTAAGCAAAATCAACAACTCTCAATACAACAAACCAACAACCCATTAAACCATGATCCAAAATACAAAATCAACAACCTATAGTAAGCAAAATCAACAAGAATAAGCAAAATCACAAATCATTAAACCAATGAATCAAAACTCCAAGTACTAAAATCAAAGAACCCCAATGAACTCTTTCATTTCAATCTCGCTCCCATGAATCTTTCTACTCCACAGGTGACGCTATGCACAGAGGATGGACACGAGGTGGCGACGATGGAAAGAGAACAAGGCAACGTCGACGGATTCCAATGTCGAGAAAATTTTAAGTGGGTTGTTGATTTTACTTATAGCATTTCCTTCTCTGTTTTTTTCTTCTTCAAAATTTCAAACCCTTTTTCTAGCAGTTTTACATTGCCAAAAAAATTGTATCACCTTAGAGCTACTAATAAATGTCTTGAACCAGCAACATTTTACCATGTGATTGCTACGTCACACTAGTAGTTCACGTGGCAAGTCATGTGGTTGCCAAATCGTCGTTTAACGGTGATACTTGATGGGAGAAGCTAAAAGCAATGACAAATAATAATTGAGGGACTAAAATTGGTCAAAAAATTATTGAAGGACTAAAAGTGAATTTTGAAAATAGATACGGGACTAAGACCTATCACAAAATTGTTGAGGGACTTAGTGAATTTCATGAAAAGGTTAAGCACTAAAAACATAATTTACTGAAAAAAGTTTACACGTGACTGTCACGTTAGACTAGATGACGTGGCAACTTAGGTGGCTGTCACTTCATTACTTAATGGCGATACTTGACAGCATGAACTAAAAATGTTAATAGAAGAAAATTATAGAGACTAAGACTGATCAATTTTTTGTTTAGGGACTAAAAGTGAAAATTGAAAAAAGTTTAGGAACCAACAACATACTTTACCCAAGAGCATATGTTAAAGATCAACAAGTAAAAGAAATGGCAGACAAAAAATATATATATAAAGCTTTCCCTTAATCAATTATCTCGAGTTTGAGTCCTAGGTACACAATTACATTAAATTCTTGAAAATCAAATTTTGTCGTCCATAATAATCCTATATGATTTGAACAAGATTGTCTTTCGTGAAGAATACATGTAGCCTATATAAAAAAAAAATGTCGGTCATATTTTGATACTTCACTTAATGAAATATGTCTAAAAATGAGAAAAGTTAGACTACATTTTTTTAATTTCATGAAAATACTTAAATTATATATTTTTTATTTTGAAAATTTTATTTCTTTCCTCTAAAAGATTAATATTTATAATAAATTAGTTTATTTAAATGTAAACAAATTTATACCTAACAAATAGTTAGTCACAGTGGATGTAAACACTGACCCATACAAAATTCACTTGTAATATGAAGTTTTCAAATCATAGTAATGTCTTTTAAAATTTATTTATCTAACTACAATCCCTAACTTGAAGATTAGTTTTATATTTATACCTATGGAAATATCTAACTAAACACCCAAAAAAATGTAAACAGGATTATTAAAGATAAATTTTTCGCATGACTTTCAATATCATTGCTAAGTGCTTTTGAAGTCTTGTCATTGTGTTTCGAGAGTTCAGAATATAAAATAGAAAAATTAAATAAGATTTAAAAAAAAACAAGAGATATTTTTTACGAGAAACAATCCTGAGCTAAATAGGATCACTTTAAGAAGCAAAACTATTCTTTCTAATAAACAAAACTCTTCTTTCTAATATTTAATGAAACTGCATACTCAGAACTTGAATCTAAAACTATTGGTTAAGTTAAAACAATCACTTTCGTGTTTCACTGGTTGATTAAATTTAAGTTTCAAATCAACAATAGAAAATTTTAAAATTTCATTTTATTTTAAAAATCTAAAATTAACAAGATTATATTCTTAAATATTCATTTTTTTTTATCTTTCATGTACATATCAAAAAAGAAAAATAAAACAAAATGTCATTAGAAAATCATCTATAAAGGTGTTCACAAATTAGAGTATATTACTTTTGAGAAGGAAAATTAATAATCCCTTAAATTATTTATTATTTTCTTTTATTTTTAGGAGGATTCAAGCCACTTATTTTAAATTTTAACTCAATTTTCTTTCAAGAAAATAAATTTTATAATATTAAAGTGGAAGACATTATTTTTTTGTAAAATTTGACTAGAAATTTTACTTATTTTTTCATATTTTTTTTCATTTTAGGAAATATTGCAGGGAAAATAGAGTTTTAATAGATTGAGAAAAAGGAACAAAAGGTCAAAAGAGCATTCTAGAATGTCCAAAAAATAAAGTTTTTAAAAGCATTGGACCTTTTTGAATATCTAATCCCCATATAAATTAAAAGAAAGAGAATTAGAGATCTTTTGGTCATTCTTCCTCCCACTTTTAGAGGGTAGTTGTCACCTTGGTTTTCTTTTTCTAAGAATTCTATGAATACAGGAAGGTCTAAGAATTCTATGAATACAGGAAGGACGAAGAAAAGGTGAAAATTCATGTATTCAAGGATCTATGAAGTTTTCCTTTATCTCTTCTCTTTTTAAGTTTTAAGTTTATTCCTTTCATGTCTAAGTAAACTCCTTTTGTTAGAGTTAGGTGAATTTCAATGTAATTCATGAATCTCTAATTTGGGTTGTTAAGGAAAATTTGATTTCTTTTCCTTTGTATTTGTGTTTTCTATACCTAATGTTTCTTGAGACTTGAATCAACCTTAATATGATTTTTTAACTATTTTGTAAATGGGAATTTACTTTATAGACATGCTTTGAGGCATAAACCTAGCAGTCCTTTGGATCAAGGGTAGTTATTGAATGCTTGTTATCTTTAGAAATTTCTATGCTTTAAGCTTATTCTTTTTTAATTTTACTTAAGGAATTAATGTTATTAAATAGAAATAAAAAATTATTTGCTTAAAGAATTAAGAATTAAACAAATTAGCGAATTCGGTAGATAAGTGAGAATCAAATTGAATTAATACCATGTTAAAATTTCTAGATGAAATTGCAAGAGAGCTAACAATCCCAACACTTCCTCATTTCTAAAAATAAATCTTTATTTTTTTTAATTGTTATTTATGTATACTTCAAAAAGAGTCCAAATCCCATTTTTTTTCTTTATAGTTCTTATTAGAATTGTTTTTGTGAGCTGTGAGTCATTCTTCAATCCTTGAAAATGATATTTAAACTTGACTAGTTTTAATTATTAGAAGTAATGATCCAATATGTTTGCTAAGATTCCATCGATAATCATTTCATCCAATCACATTGATCATTCTACTTTATCATGTACTTAGTTTGATTTTAACATCAAATCTAATTTGATTTAAATTGGTGTGAATTGGATCAAATTTCATATTTTTGTTACATATAAATAAATAAATTTTATTTTACCTTTTTATATATTTTTATTAAAAATTTAAAAAAACATAAAAATTATATAATGAAGAAAAATATGCACGCAACACAAGAATAAATTTTAAATTAATTCAAAACCAATAATCTTATAAATATATTAAAATAATAAAATAAAATTTAAGGAATAAGTCAAAGAAAACAAACTAGTATTGTAAATTTATAAATATACATTTATATAAGTATTCATGAAAAAAAATCAAACGTATACATGCACATATGTTGGATTTCAATTGGATTTTATCTAATTAATTTTCAAAATTTAGATATAAAATATGATCAACACCAATAAAAAAAATTGTTTTTGAAAATTTGATTTACTTGTTTTTTTTCTCTTTTTGGCTTAATTTATGTGGTTTAATAAAATCAATACGAACATCTCTACTCGTTTACAATTACTTATTAATGTTAATTTGTTTATATTAAAATAAATTAAAGTGCAATATACCACTCCCATCTTATTACTTGTTTTTCAAGGTAAGACGTATGTTTTTAAAAAATTATTAACTATACAAATTATTATAACAAAATAATTTTTTTACTAAAATATGTTACTAAAAGAGTTAGAATAGTGTAGTGATTTATTAAATAGAGTTTAATGGTCATAAGTGTAAAATGTTTTATACTGTCATCCAATCAGAAATCACCATTAATATGACTTTTAAATTATTTATTATAAAAATCAACAAATTTACAATAAATGGTGGTTTGTGATTGGATGACAATGTAAAGTAGTTTTACACTGTTAGTACATGACCATTAAACTCTATTAAATATTTGGATGAAATACCAATCTATAATAGTATTATTTAAAAATTAATATATTTTTTATTTTTAAAATAAAAAATATTTCAAGACAAATTTAAATAAGTTACCAATAATACGAGATGAAAAGAATATTATATAAGAGAGATAAATGTATTTTCAAATATAAAAAAGATGATTTAATTTAAGTATTTATCGTAAAAAAAGGAATGTAATTTACCTAATGAATAATGGATTATTTACTATGTGTTCATACACACATAATAAAAGTTAAAAATAAAAATATTAATTAAAAAGAAAGTATTTATTATAAAAGTATTTATTATATCTAAAATATAAAAACTATTTAATATTTACTTTTAAAGTAATTTAAAATATTTATAATATATATTCGATATAAAATATTAATAAATGTGTGTTTGATAAATGTTTATAAAATTGATTTAGTTATAATTAAATTTGAAGTAAAGTAATTTATAATGGAATGTTTTATTTTAAAAGTAATTAATAATAAAATTTAATATAAATTTTTTTATCTAACATAAAAGTTACTAAAATTACTTTAATCTAAATCAATTTTGGATTCAAAATCAATTATATAAACATTTACTTAAAATCTTGTTAGTATTTGAACGTGATTTAGAATTATGTAATGTGAATCCAAATAGATATATGCTATATGTACACCAATTTATACAATAATTTATATAATAACACTTTTTGTGTTTATCTTTCTCTACTATTATGAGATATAATAAATGATGTGCAGAAAAAAGATAAACACAAAAATATATTATTGTATAAATTGTTCTACAAATAATATTTCTCATCCAAATACTCCATAATGAATGATGCCTTTGACACGATTTTTGTCGCACAAAACCGGCCAAAAACTGCATAAAAATTCCGTCAGCATCCACACACATGATGGTTTACGATATGGCGAGCACTAAAACATTAATCCGCGAATATAATTACAAGATAATCTAAGTAGATATTAATATGAGAAAGAAAGAGAAAAGGAGAGTTTTGTGTCTTACGAAAAATAGGGACAAAGCGTAAGTCGAAAAAGGCCCGTCACCGGCCGAAAAACTTCGGACTAAAAATACCTCTTTCTCCTCTCTCTACCCCATATGGGGCCTCTCTCTTATATACCAATCTCTTTCATCCCTCTCTTCCTATGCTTCTTCTCTTCCTTCTTAATTTCTCATACACTCTGAATTTATTGTACTTTGAGACTTGTGAGAGAAGAATGAAGAGAAGAAAACACTACTATATGGGCTCTACACACTCCCTCCTACACTTCCTTTCCTTTCTTCCCCTGAAGAGGCAATTATCATCACCAACATCAACATACCCTTATTGACAAACAAAAAGACCCTTCCGCTCAAGCTAACATTCCCAGTTCTGGTACGTGAATTAGAGGTCATATCATATCTGCGCAATTTGGAAGGCCAAGGATTCCAATGTAACTTTGCTCTTCCCACCTTTCTTTTTTAATTCCCTCAAAAAAAAAAAAAAAAAAAGATTTATCATCTAGACTCTAGATAGCTAAAAAACAGGCAGACAGGATGGAGCCAGGCAGTGGTAGTTTTAGTTTTATGGTTCCTTTTATAAAAATAAGTAAATAAATTTGGTCGAAATTTCCTTTTCGTACTTTTGTTCCTCTGAGAATCAGAAGGAGGAGGAGAAAGCACATAGAACAGGCCAACGTTTTTCACTTGGGTAAGGTATTATCATTATCTAAAAGGATATTTGATATTCTGATAGCTTAATTATGCGTGTGTGTGGGCTTTGCAATTATTGATATTGCGGCAGTGATATATTGATAATCATCCTTTTTGTTCTTCGGCTAGCTTTTCATTGACTAATTGATTCAAATTATTCTTGTTCTTGTTTTTACGCTTGAGTTCTGCCGCTAATTAGTTGCTAAGAAAATACCCAGTGACTATAATTTAGGGCGTGGTACCTAATTTCTCATCAAACATCTGCCGGGGAGTCCGGTGAAATGAAACAATTATTTTCACGAAATTTCTCATCAATCGACACTTTTATGGTTCATATAGTATTTATGTTTTAAATTATACTTTTCCTTCTATTCAAATTACAAAGAAAGATCTCGCAGTTGCCCTCTTCATTTTCTCTTTGGCGAAACAGTTTGCGAGGTCAGCTGTTGCATCAGGCAATCCTTGAATCATTCGTTCCTAATGTCGGTAAAATTTATTAAAAGTGTGAAATGTAAGTTCACGTAATACTCTCGGAACTAGGAATGTAAAAGACTAAAATTGAGCACTTAAAATTGACTTGGAAAAAATATATAATGTTCTTAACTCATTTATTTGAAGGACCTAAATATAAATATAAAGTTGAACTTAATTTCTATGTATTATCAGTGTAAAAAGTTTTATACTGTCAACCAATTAAAAATCATGGTTGACATAACTTTTAAGATAATTATTATAAAAGTTAATAAACTTATCATACATGACGGATCATGATTAGAAAACAATGTAAAAATCATTTATAAGTATTGTAAGTGTATACACTATTTTTTTATTAATGAAATATTCTTGAGGTGTTCTTAACTTTATTAATTAAGTATTTAATGTATATTTTTATGTTAAATGATAAGATGAACCGTAAGGAAAGCTAGAAAGAGAATAAAAAAAATTGAACATATAAAAATGATATATTCATAATTTTTTAAGAAGACATTACAATTTATTAAGTATATATATATATATATATATATATATATATAAAATCTTTTTATATATATAAAATTAACATTTTAATCATTACATATATGGTCACTTATAAAGTATTTACAAATTTTTATTTCTAAGCTTGACTTATTTATATAAACGAATTTAAAGTTAAATTTGAGTTTATTTATTTATTAAAAATATAAACTTAATTAAAGTTGATTTTGTAAACAACTCGGCTAATTTACAATATTACTAGAAATCAACCAACACCTCATCCACGGCTTCAAACACACACACACACAAAATAAAACTCAATGAATGTGGTAAATTTAATAATTTATCTAGTATGTGTTTGGTTCTAGCCCATGATCCATGTTTACTTATATATTTAGTCAAAGTTCTCAATTTAACGTGGAAGTAAGTATTACAAGCTTTAGCCTGAAGCACGTTATATATAGGACGCTCAACCAAACTCATAGCTAAGCAATTCTTGCTGAGGCTTCCTCGCAATCGTCCGTAGTACATAAATGCTTCAATAAAAGGTCACAACTGTAACATTTTGGGTGAAATATGAAATTTAATCTTTTTTTCTACTTGAACCCTAAAAGTTAACTACAATCTTGTGTTTTATGTTCCCGTTAGAAATAAAAGAAAAAAACTTATGTTTTATGTTTGGCTAATTCATAATGATTTATGAGATATTTCAAACTTCTTCAATGTTCACTTTTGAAATGCCCAGCATCATAGAATACACCACATTCTTAAATATCTTTTGTATATATTGAATAATGAGTGTAAATCATCATATCAAATATGAAAACTTTTGAAAATTGAAGTGAAATACTAGTGGTATGCCAAATGCGTTTTTCTTTATGTTTTTATATTCAAATCTGGAAATAATTTTCCTATGGTATTTTTATTTAATAATTTGTATAGGATTGTGTTTGTTACTACAGAGTCAAAAAGTGCGGCAGTACCCTTTTGAATACCAAATTTTGGTTTTCGAGATAATATATAGTATAATACTCCATAAACTTGTAAAACCAATGGAGAGCTGGTTTGGTTAGAATTACGATATAAATTTTGTTATAAATCTTATTTAATTAAGATGTTAATTAAACGTGGAAACTGAATGATCATGGTTTGTTGCTTATCTACACGGAATTAAGTTATGGACAAAACTTAAATACAGTTTCATATATGTTGTTGGTGTTGTTCTCTAATGAAAATTAGAGTTTTATTTTGATAATGTGCGTAATAAAGGATTCCATTAAATATCAACGCAAATTACTAATGTGAAACTTCAAGTCTAATTGAAGAATAACACCAATATACATATAGAATTGTATCTAAGTTTTGTTTTAAGTTATTCATATGTTTTCTTTTCATATCCTCTTTCTCTTTTGCTATCTACTTTGATATTTAATGGAACTTGACTTTGGATTATATGATCCCTCAAAATTGCTGTCCCCGAGTAATGAAACTATATTTCACTATATTTAATTACTAGGGATCCGTTTGGTAGGGTGAAAATAGGGAGGGAGAGGAAGGAAGAGAATGGAAATAAGAAGAAGTAGATTGTTTGGTAAGATGAAAGTATGAATTTTTTTTTTAAAAAGTATGTGGAACCCACCTAAAATATTTTCATGCAAATTTGAGGAGAAAAGTGAAAAAATTGCATCGAGCTTCACATCGCCTACATTCACGCCCATTGTTGAAGCCAGTAAATTGATTTGTCTCAAACAAAATCAATTTACTTGCTTGCTTTTGCTTCAGTATATTATTATTATTATTATTATTATTAATAAAAATATTAATGATAAAAATAATCTTAACTTTCATTTTATTTTTTATCTATTTCTTTTCAACCAAACAATTTTAATTCCACTTTATTTCTCACTTATTTATTTTTTCTTCTCTTTCCTTTCTTTTCCTCTATTTCTTTCTTTTTTACCAAACACATCCTAATGGTATGTTTGGTTGGAAGAAAAAGAAAGAGGAAGGAAAGAAAAACACGAATAACGAAGTATTTTTTTTTGTTTAGTTGAAGAGAAAGTGGAAGAAAAAGTTGATTTTTAAAAATAAAAATTTAAACTTTTTTTCCTTCCACATCCCTTTCAATTCAAATTTCAAACTTTTCTCTTCTCTTATATTTTTTATCCACCCAACCAAATAGCCCTAAGCGTCAGTTTGCGTGGAGCGAAAGTGTAAAGAATGGAAAGGAAGGGAGCGATTAATTTAAAAAAAGGCATCCTTCCTCCGTTTGGTAAGCTTGTAAAAAAGAAAAGAATAAAAAAAAGGTAAATAAATCCACATTTTTTTGAATCCGTTGAAACGGAAAGAAAGGGAGAGAAAGCTGTTTATATACAATGAAGATATGAAAATACCCTTATATTTATATGTTTTTTTTATTAGAGATATTTATGTTATTTTATATACATATTTTTTAAAAATTTTTATATAATTAAACAAAAGAAAAGAAAAGTTTTATTTTTTTTTCCTTTCATTTTCATTCTTAATTAACCACCTAAATATCATCTCACTTTTTACTCTTTTTTTTTTTCTTTTCTTTCTTTTCACTTTCTTTCTCAAATTAAACTCACC
Organism: Spatholobus suberectus; assembly: GCA_004329165.1. Classification (NCBI taxonomy): domain Eukaryota; kingdom Viridiplantae; phylum Streptophyta; class Magnoliopsida; order Fabales; family Fabaceae; genus Spatholobus; species Spatholobus suberectus. Next base: position 85,806,782 of record CM014730.1, on the reverse strand, counting down.
CTAATGCAGCGCTCGCCTGAATATTGTTTCAAACTAATGTTTAAGATTTTTGTATTTATGCGATTGAAAACAAGTCATTACAGGTCAATATGTGTAGCATTTGTTTCAACGTTGAAACATGACATACGGACTGCCGCGCTGCTGGTTTTATGGCACCAGTTACACAACACAACTCTAGAAAAGTTCCAAGTGCTAAAAAACATTTCCAATTGGACAGGTTAATTAAGGAACCCAATCCAACGACTATCTGACAACAATATTCCCAATCTTCATTAACCAAGTCAAAAAAGCTATACCATAAAGGCATAAACAGAAGATTAGTGTGTCTTCTCTTGTCGCTTATATGATTCTATGTAGATGTGGTAGCAGGGAATGCGATAGCCTATGTCTCTTGACCTACCCCCATCACCATTGCGTTCATATTATAAACCAAATGGCTGAATTAGCTCAACTAATCTGGCTTTTTTGTTTCGATTAAAAGTTATTTTATACTAAATGTAATATTATACTATGCAATATGCTTACAATTGCAAGTGACAGTAACTAAGAAGTTAGAAGTCCACGACATTATGATAGAGAGCCATGAAACTACTGCTTCATGACGCGTAAATAGAGCTGTCTTTTTTTTTTCTAGTTCAATGACCAAATGATGCTTTATCCCGACCCATAACCAATACTATAGCCAATTTGCAAAGGTCACCCTCACCTTATCAAGTTTAATAGGGAAGGGCACTGCCACTGACAAGGTGATGACAATATTAAACAGTACAACTGCGGAGTCAACAAAAGCATTTATTATATGGTTCATTATTTTGTAGATGCGGCATTTGCTGCCAAAAGGTCCATCACGAGAGTCTGGTTAAGTTCTTATGCATTGGAGTAATTTCTTGGCTGTTTCAACGAGGAAACCATGCCCCACTTTGTCTTGTCGTTCTTTTGTTTGGATGAGACTCCATTGCTTGCGTCATTGCTTATAACTCATCTAATTTAGTAATTTAATTGATGTTTTAAACCCTTACCATAGTTTTAAATTGCGGTTACAGTTGCAGTTTGTCGTGATCTTTGACATTGCGACAAATTACGGGAAAATGTAGTTGATGCAGGTGCAATTGCGGTCACGATACGTTTATAATAAGTCGAAAAACGTTTATGTTGCGACCGCAATTTAGAACCATAGATCTTACTATATGATTCGAACTATTAATACAGTCAAGTGGAATGGGAAGAAGTGAGCTTCATTAACTATTTGCTTATTTACAATGACCCTCGGGAACATTGTAAGGGAGGGAGGAAGTGGGAGACAACTCGTGTCTTGTACCAAACAGCTGATTCTTCACGGCGACGCAGAGCCAGAGCTACAGATTCTTCCCAAGCATTAACTTCTGGTTTTTTAAATTCTATTTTCAAATCTGCAATAGATCTGACGATGTTTTTGAAATTTAATTAGAACGCATAATGTTATTGTCATTTTCCCATCTCAGCAACGGCGCTTCATCCACAAGACTTTGGTGCTATAGCTACCTCTGGCTCAAATTATGAAGCAGTCCTTTTCTTAATCAATTTGACGCATGTGGGGGAACGGTTGTAGTGTTTTAAAGGCTATTTTTTTTTTTTTTATGAAAAAAAGCCTAAATTATTTTCAAATCATTTTTGTACCCTCTTGCTGTTCTAACATGATTAGCAACTTACTTGAGAGGTTTCAATGAACTATTGATACATTTCTAGTGTGTTGTTTTATAAGTAAATTGTCTATCCATTACCTAAAAACTTTTTATCTTATTATCTAATTACAAAATAGTATATATGATGAGTTTATTAATTTTTATAATAATTATTTTAAAAATCATATTTGTATATTTATGGTGCATAGAAATTAGATTCTTGTTTTATTATTTTTTTAATAATAAAGAAATTGTATTTATTATATATTTTTTAAATTGAGTTTGGGGAGACAAAGTCTACAATAATTTTTATGTTTCCATGTTCAAAATATCTTTGGTACAAATAAAAAAGAGTATATTTTTAAATTTTTAAAAAAATATAAGAAAAGTACTATGACAATTATTTATTTCTTAAAAAATATTTTTTCTCATTTTTTTTTATCACATCACTTGTCGTTTTTTCTTTCTAACTTGTCCTTCTTTTTTTCCTATTGTTTCCAACCAATTCACCCCCAGATGGGGTGGACGTTTGTGATTAGTATTTTTTTCATTTACATTCGTTTCTTTCTGAAGTCGAGAGTAGTTCTTAGAATGCAGGTCGTAGGTGGAATGAATTCAATTTGGGAACTGTGGAATGTCTGTATCTGAAATGTAAGATTAGACGAAGGCTACGGTGGACCACCTTTATAGGTGGTCCACTGTGCACCATTGTTACTCATCGTTAGATTGATCTAGTGCATATAGTTATATGGTGTACTCTCTGCACCAATTTTTTTTTTCTCCCTCCACATGTAACTCCCGATGCATTGTGTCTGAATCATCACCGCCACCAAAGAGCTCTAATGGAAGGAAACAATCGCCTCCACCCTCCACCCTCCACGCCACCCTCCTGGAGTACCCTCCAAGCTTCCAATTCTTCTCGGAGCAGAATTCCTCATCAGAAGAACAACTCTACTATAGGCCCACAATGAAGCAAGCTCGAAGGCAAAGAAATAGACACTAAAAACACACACACACACAAATTAAGGTTTTAGCCTGGAAAATTGGAAGCAATTACACTCCCTCCGCGTGTTCATCGTTAGATTTAAACTCTACAAGTGGTAGCAACAATAGTTGATTCTCGTAGGAGAAGATGGAGAACAAGAAGGAGAAGGAATTACCAATACTGGGAAGCAAAGGGAACCCAAAGAACTCCCAATAATCACCACTTCAAAGCTGAAGAAATCTCATAGTTCAGAACGCACGTGCGTGTACGAGGTCGTCATTTTGAGCTGGTACGTCTCAAACAAGGACGAGAACCTCTACTAAACCCTCTCGAACTTGCTCCACACAGGTCCCATGGTGAAGTCCTATCCCTTCGCCCTTGGCCCCTTCCAACAGGTTTCCATCACCTGCCTCAAGCTCAACAAGTCCATTCTTGTCTCTGCCTATACCTCCACTGGCAAAACGGTCGTTGCCAAGCATGCCATCGCCATGTCCTTTTGCAACAAGCAGCGCGTCATCTACACCTCCCTGGTTAAGCCGCTCAAAGAAAAAAAAATGGTGAGTAAAAACAAATTTGGTGCAAAGTACGCACAGTATAACTGTGTGCACAAAATAAATCTAACGGTGAGTAACAATGGTGCACGGTAGACCACCTATAAAAGTGGTCCACTTTAGCCTTCGTTGTAAGACCAATCCTCACTTTTTTCTTCCAATATTCCTCTAGTAGAAAGAGGCAAGAAAGAGGAACGAGAATTGGTTCCCAATTCAAATTGACCCACACCAAACTATTCCAAATCAAATCCAAAGTCTTACAGCACAGCTCTCTTTCGTGATACATTTAGCTGGTGTCAAAGTACCATCCACCAGAAAAGCGATCCAAAGAATGATTCTTCTTTCTGGAAGTATGCCTCTGCCCTGCAGCAGTGTCCAATGCTCCCTGCTTCTGGTTTGACACGCACATTAAAAGTAGCGGCTTTTTCCCACTTCTTTCTCAACTTTGAAAAGACGCACACGCGAATCATGTCTGTAAACACAAACATCCCTTTCCTTTCCCACTGAACAGTCAACACCCTCCCTTTCCCCCTCATAATCCCAAAACATGAGGGCCTTTTAATTACTTCAACAAAAGAGCCGCGTGAATTCCACATCGCTCATTTCCGCTTTCAACGCATGAAGAAGAAGAGCTATCTCCGTGCTTCCCTTTTTCTCACTCACGAGGGAAACAGGCACTGACTCATACAAAACAAGAAGGCCCCCTTAAAACTTAAGCATTCTCATTTCTCACTCCTCACAGCAAATTGTAGAAGATGCCCCAACCCTTGTTGCTCTTTTTGTTTTTATGTTTTAGCGGTTTATCTCAAGGGGTGTCCCTGGAGAGAGAGTCTCAAATTCTACTTCAGGTCAAGACCACCCAGCTCCAAGACAAAAACAAGAGTCTCAAGAACTGGGTGCCCAACACAGACCACAACCCTTGCAACTGGACTGGCATTACCTGCGACGCACGACACCAATCACTTGTCTCCATTGACCTCTCCGAGATTGGCATTTACGGAGAGTTCCCCTTCGGTTTTTGTCGCATTCGCACCCTCCAAAACCTTTCTCTAGCATCCAATTTTCTCGGCAACGCTGTCTCCCCCAACTCTCTGCTTCTCTGTTCCCACCTCCGCCTCTTGAACCTCTCTGACAATTACTTCGTCGGAGACCTCCCGGAATTCCCGTCGGAGTTTACCGAACTAAGAGAACTAGACCTCTCGAAGAACAACTTCACCGGCGAAATTCCAGCGAGTTTTGGACAGCTTCCAAATCTGAGAGTGCTCTTGTTATCCGGAAACCTTCTCAGCGGAACGATCCCTCCCTTTTTAGGCAACCTCAGTGAGTTAACTCGTTTGGAACTAGCTTATAATCCCTTTAAACCAGGACCATTATCTTCCCAACTAGGAAACCTTTCTAATCTGGAGACACTGTACCTCGCCGAAGTAAACCTCGTAGGGGAAATTCCACACTCCATCGGGAACCTCACCTCGCTCAAGAACTTAGATTTGTCTCAAAACTCCTTGTCCGGTACCATCCCAAACAGCATTGCAGGCCTGAAAAGCGTGCAACAAATTGAACTATTTGAAAACCAGCTTTCCGGCGAATTGCCCCAAGGTTTAGGAAACCTCAGCAGTTTAGTACTCTTGGACCTCTCTCAGAACGCTCTCACGGGAAAACTGCCAGACGCAATCGCTTCGTTGCATCTCTATTCTCTCAACCTGAACGACAACCTTCTAAAGGGAGAAATTCCTGAAAGTTTAGCTTCAAACCCGAATCTGCAGCAACTGAAACTCTTCAACAACAGCTTCACTGGGCAACTTCCACGAGATCTGGGGCGAAACTCTGACATACAGGAATTCGATGTCTCAACCAATGACTTCGTGGGAGAGTTGCCGAAGTACCTCTGCCAGAGGAACAAACTCGAGCGTGTCATCACGTTCGCGAATCGCTTCTCTGGAACGCTCCCTGACGAGTACGGCGAGTGTCGTTCCCTTCAATATGTCAGAATCCAGAACAACCAACTCTCTGGGCAAGTGCCACCAACATTTTGGGCCCTTACTGGGCTTCAGTTTCTGGAAATGTCCAACAACAGGTTCCAAGGTTCAGTCTCTGCTTCCATCGCTGGGGGACTCACCAAACTCATTTTGTCCGGTAACACTTTTTCTGGCCAATTCCCAACTGGAATATGTCAAGTTCACAACCTCCTGGAGATTGACGTCAGCAAGAACCGCTTCACCGGTGAAGTTCCCACGTGCGTAACTGGCTTAACTAAGTTACAGAAACTTAATATGCAAGAGAACATGTTCACCGGCGAGATTCCCCATAACGTGAGCCTCTGGACTGACATGACAGAGTTGAAGTTGTCATATAACCGATTATCCGGTTCAATCCCACCGGAACTTGGTAATTTACCGGATTTGACATACCTCGATCTCGCCGCTAATTCTTTAACGGGGGAGATTCCGGTGGAGTTAACGAACCTGAGGCTCAACCTGTTCAACGTCTCTGATAACAAGTTGCACGGGGAGCTTCCTTCAGGTTTCAACCACCAAGTGTACTTGTCGGGTCTAATGGGAAACCCCGGTCTCTGTAGCACCGTTATCAAAACCCTGCCTCCTTGTTCCAAACGCAGGCCGTTTTCTCTGCTTGCTGTTGTCGTTTTAGTTGCCTGCGTTTCGCTCCTTTTGGGGTCCATGTTGTGGTTCCTGAAGAGCAAGTCGCGTGGATTTGGAGGTAAATCTAAATCGAAGCGCTCCTTTACGTCAACCGCGTTCCAGAGAGTGGGGTTCAATGAAGACGACATAGTTCCGAACTTAACCAACGGGAACGTGATTGGCACAGGGAGTTCGGGTCGGGTCTACAGGGTGAGGGTCAAGACGGGGCAGACAGTGGCGGTGAAGAAGCTCTTTGGCGGTGCGCAAAAGCCTGATAGTGAATTTGTGTTCAGGGCGGAGATTGAGACGTTGGGTAGGATTCGGCATGCGAATATTGTGAAACTGTTGTTTAGTTGCAGCTGTGATGAGTTTAGGATACTGGTGTATGAGTACATGGAGAATGGGAGCTTAGGGGATGTGTTGCATGGTGAGGACAAGTGTGGGGAGTTAATGGATTGGTCTAGGAGGTTCGCGATTGCAGTGGGTGCGGCTCAGGGGTTGGCTTATTTGCACCATGATTGTGTGCCGGCTATTGTTCACAGGGACGTGAAGAGTAATAACATATTGCTGGACCGTGAGTTTGTGCCAAGAGTGGCAGACTTTGGGCTCGCTAAGACATTGCAGCGGGAGGCCACCCAGGGTGCTATGTCCAGGGTTGCTGGATCATATGGTTACATTGCTCCAGGTCAGTTTTCTTTTCTTTTATTTTTCCCCATATTTATGAAGACAAATTTATAGTAATGTTAGGGAGGGAATTTGCCAAGAGAACGCATAATGTTAGGAGGTTAGCATCTTAATGGATCTTAATATTTTGAAGAATTAGTCCTTAGTTCTCGGCTGGAGAGATTTTTGTAATTTTAGGTTCGCCCAAAAATAAATTTTATGAAAGGCATCTAGCTTTCTCGTTTATTTTTTCTTTTTTATTTATGGAAGAGAAGAATCAGTAATGAAGATGATTGAGATGGGTGTGAATCTGAGTAGAGGTCGTCCAAAGTTTAAGCAACTATAATGACTACTCAATTTGCTAAAAAAGATGAAGAGAATAACACCTTCATATTTTGGGAAGCTTAATTGAATGATAATATCTACCTAACTGATCTAATTGCAGAGTATGCTTATACAATGAAAGTGACTGAAAAGAGTGATGTCTATAGTTTTGGGGTGGTGCTGATGGAATTGATCACCGGCAAAAGGCCAAATGACTCTTCATTTGGTGAGAACAAGGATATAGTGAAATGGATCACTGAGACTGTTTTATCACCATCTCCTGAAAGAGGAAGTGGCGATATCGGGGGTGGTAAAGACTATATTGTGACTCAGATTGTGGACCCGAGATTTAACCCAGCCACTTGTGATTATGAAGAGGTTGAGAAGGTTTTAAATGTGGCTCTACTCTGCACCTCAGCGTTTCCCATTAATAGACCCTCAATGAGAAGGGTGGTTGAATTGCTCAAGGACCATAAACTGTCATGATGCTGTGTGGAGTTTCCCAAGCTCTCTCCACAGAAGGACCCAAATTTTGTATTGCAGTGGCGGTAGGCACCACATAAAAGCTATTGATGGCTGTGTATGCAGGAAAACTTAGGAGGAGATTTTGAGCATATTTATTATTAAGAATTGAATAGCTTTATGAGTGATTGTTTAGTTACTCATTGTATGTAAATCTTCTTGTATATATGATGGGTCGTATATCCTGCCTTTAATCAAAGTAAAGTAAGTAGTGAATTGGAAAGTCACAGCCATACTATACTGAAAAGAAATATCTTCTTGCAGGCTTTAGCATATCTTTGTTTTTTCCTCCCTCCTTTTCTTTTTCTTTATCTGTTTTTGGAGCATAACTGTAAAATAAAGCCTGGCTTGCATTCTTTTATAATAGTGGATCACTCATCTGATTCACAATTGATTCCAACGATCATATGTCTAAGTATTACATTGTAACATTGGCATGTCACAAGTTTTAGTAATCAAAATTGATCTGTTGGAATGTTTATTCAAGATAACTACTAGAGACTAGAGAGTTGGAGTGTTGGCAGCAAGAGAGTTGCGGTAAGTGTTGACAGTATCTATTCTTTTATAGGGTGAATTTGTTTTACCCTAAAAAAAAAGTATGATTGCTTAGGTAAGGCCTAATCTTTCTCCTTTATCTTTTCCTCATGAACGCTTGGTTTTCAAGCAAGGGTGATTCCATTACAAAAGCTGCAGTTGTTGAGACTTGAAGGCAAGTGGGTATTGATAGAGAAGGTCCATCTCACATGCGGTTCTGAAAAATATGGAGAATGGCTCTTTAATTAGATTGGTGAACCATCCATCTTCTGAAGTATTATGTGGCATCCATCAGAAAAGCGTAACAAACCAAGCCATTGTCAATCATAGTATGTGATATGTAGACATTAAAATAGGACAATTTTTTTTCCACTTGACTACGATTCTACGATAATTGACTGATTATGCAACAACATCAATTATGTTTTCCTAAAATACAGACGAGTAGAATCGGTGGAGAGGTAATAAGAGGCTAATGTCATAACAATCAATATTCTAAGTGATGGAAAAGATATATATTTATCATATCATATATTTGTTTGCTGAGTTATTCACCTTTTCGTCCTCCAAATACACCCCAGAGGAAGAACATCCGATTCCAAAGTGCCAAACACAAACAAGTAGCAAGGAATAAAAATAGAAAAATGAATGCAAACATAACTGTTAATGTAGTTAAAATCTAAAGTAGCAGAGAATTGAGAGACAAATGCAAGCATAAAATGTAAATGTAGTTAAAATCAAAGCATACATGACACATGGGTAAAAGAATATTTCTAACGCTGGGAATTTTCAGGCGGAATGTTAGAAAAATTAAAAGCTCAACCCTATTCAATTTCCTTTCAAACCCAAACCATTCCTAATCATGTAATCCATGAATTGTCCATAATAATTATCTATAATCTATAACTATTATAATGGGATATCTTATTTTGGTGTATATTTTTGTTAGACATTTTTACGCTTACTTTCTATTAAATAATTACCACGGAATTAACTGCTTACTTTTATATTTTATTTAACTTCCTTCCTTTTTTTTCTCTTCTTTTTTATTTTGTTTTTATTTAAAAAAATATAGAAAAGGCACAAAATGTCTCTCTTCCCGCTAATAGTTATATATATATATATATATATATAAAATCCTTTTCATTTCACAATCTTGTAGGCGTACTTCTTGTTATGGCTTTTTAATAATTCTATATGCTACATAAAGTTTTGTCTAAAGGAATCTAAGTAATAACTAACAAATCAGTAGAAAAAGTTAACTTGAGATGGAAGGAAGTTATTCCTCCTTTGCTGAATGTATTATTAACATTGTTCTCTAATAAAAGGATTTGGATCCTTTTTATTTCATTTGAAAGAAAGGGATATATCTTTAGAATTTATGAACATCTTTAGAATTTATAGTGCATATCTCTTAAAATTTTAAATGTATTTCTCTCAAATAATCCTCTCTCTATATAAATAAGAATAACCATATTCAGTAATAGCGTTTTTAAGAGTTATTCTTCAACGAGAGGATTTTTAAGAGTTTTTCTTTCAACGAGAGTGTTGTTAGAAAATTTTCTTAACCTTTTATCTTTTTCAAAATATTATTTTCATCTTTATTTCTAAATTGAATTTCAATATTTTTAAAAAGAAATTATCAAATTAAAAATAACATTGTATCACAATATAAATTATTTATCATAAATTTAAAATATGATTTATATGTTCAAAATATTTATTTATTATAAATTTTAATTATAATGTAATTTATATTTTCAAAAGTATTTATCTATTATAAATTTTAATTATATTACATAAAAATTTATCCTTTATATTACACAACCTAAAATACTAGTTTTGTAGTTTTTTATTTAAACTTTTAACTAATTTAAAAAAATAGCAGCACGACTTGTGAAATAATTGTTGGTTCAGCTCGAATCTTTTGTGTATTAGCCATGTATTTTTTTTTAACAATATTACGCAAGACGTATTCTTAGAATAATAATTTCAATAAATTTTCAGTTTTTGTTTTTATGAAATCTCTCAGGGTTAATTAGATGAAAGATCTGTTCGGATAAACAATTTATTTAGGCACTTAATTAATGTGTTTATCTTGTAAACACTTATATATAAGTTATTTCTATAATAAAAAAGAAAATAGGATTTATTCTGCTTGGATGTAATAGGCTAGAGAGCTTGTAGGCTTTGATTAAGGGTTTTTTTTTTTTTTTTCTAATGTGTTTTAGATGCTTGATGATGGTGGAGTTTCATGGTTGTCCAACGAATAAAGGGGTAGTTACCTGAAAGTATTCTGATGCTTAAGTAATTTATGTGTTCAATAAAAGAGTATAAACACTCATAGAAGAGAGCATACCCAAAAGATGAAGATCCAATGGTGTTTTATATGTGTCCAAATGTGGAGTAGGTGAGATTAGATGAATGATACACCTAGGGGTGTAAGTGGATTAGGATTGACCTGTGAACTTGTTCAATCCAACCGAACCCAACTACATTTCAACGAGTTGGGTCGTCGAGTTGGTTTGGGTTCATTTTTGCTAACTCAATTATAATCAGGTTGTGTATTCAGTTAATGAGTTTCAAACCTGATTCGACTTGACCCAACATGATATACATATAATATTAATAATAAAATAATAATTTTTCTAATTCTATCAATCATGTATTGCATTTTTCTTGTGATAGTGTTATATTAGAACAATTGGACTTGTATTTTAATTTGGACATACATTGAAGCCTTTGATAACATGACTAATTTTTTTATTGTGCTTGAGTTGAAGTGGTCTATTTGTAAGCCATTCTAAACTTCTTGCACAATGTACATTGTCATTTTGATTGTGGTTTAATTGTGCGTGCTTATTGTTTAGCTAGCTTTTACATATATTGAATGCATTGATTTTGAATGAGTTAAACTAATTAGATACTTCATTTTTTATTTTTTTTAATATATTATATTGAATATATTAATATTTTGGTTTAAATATGTTTTTAGTCCTTTAAATTTGGAGCAAATTTGTTCTTGGTCTCTCAAATTTAAAATTGATCTTTTTAGTCTTTGTAATTTGAAAAAAAAATTTGTTTGTCTCTATCTAAATGTTGTTAGAGACTTCACTTATGTGGCTAATAAATTACAAGTTACTTATGTGGTAACTCACTTTGATTTTGCATTAATATTATTAAACACCCTACCACATGTGTTTTTTTCTTTTAAAGTATTCATTCTGACAACGTTTGGGCAGAAAACGTTGGCAGATGGACTAAAACAGGATTTTTTAAAAAAAAATCACAATGACTAAAAAGATTAATTTTAAATTTGGATGACCAAAAACAAACTTATTCCAAAATTGAGGGATTAAAAACATATTTAAACTTAATATTTTTTTAAGAGTGTATTCTAACTCCTAAAATGTTGTTTCTCTTCTGACGGAAGGATGTTGCTCCTTGCACCTATGTTTCAACTTGGTTAGGAGTATTCATGACATTCATAAGCATGAAGGACACCTTGTTTGGACTCATGTGTTTAGAGAAGTCAATCAAGTGGCAGATAACTTGGCTAAGTACACAATACAATTATCCAATTAGAGTCAAGTTTTTGATGTCACTCCTAACTTTATTTATTATGCCTTAAGGGTTGATGTAACTTGTATTAGCTTCCATAGAAGGTTTTAGTTTTTCTTATACTTTTATTCATTAAAAAAAATGATCCAACAACCCAACGTGAATCAACACAACCTTAATTAGGTTAGTTCAAATTAGGTTGCTTAACAAAAAAATAGCAAACCCAACTCAACTATATTTCATTAGGTTGGGTCTTAAATTAACCTAAACTCAACCCGACCTGACCTACTTACATCCTTAGATACACTTAATGTGAAGTTTGTTTGCTACATCCACTCAAAGGGACATGACCTTAATACAATTTGCAATTGAGGGGATGTATGAATTAGAGAGGAAAGAAGACCTACTTAACAATCGATTGGGATGCATCTCGATTCCAGCCAAGGTACACTTCCAGAACATGATTAAACTATTTTTACATAAATTTTGTAAGTTGTCTTTATGAATTGTCTTGGAAAACTTATTAAAATAAATTAAAAATAACTTATAAACATATCACAAATTATTTTTATAATTTTTTTCTTCAAAAACTTAAGAAAATGTTTATCTCATAAGATAATAAGTTGTAAATAAATTATTCTAGACGCACTCACAATATAATATAGTAGTATTATATTATTATATATTATATATTGCTATTTGTATTCTGTTAACTAATACTCTATCTTAATAGTAGTAGTTAAAATGTATATATATTATTGAATATTTATAATTACGTGAAAGTCATTATTAAACATTTTATGTAATAAAATCTTTTTCTAATAATTTTTTAATTTTTATTTTCCTAATCATTAACATCTGTGTCATAATTTTAGCAACATAAAATAATATTTTTCGTCTTATTATAAAATGTAGTTATTTGAATTTGAAACAGATACAAAAACATTTGTTTTGATTTTGAAATTTGAATTTGATGCATTCACCGTTACAACTTACAAACCGTTGAAATACTAAAATCGCAAATAAATAAATAAATAAATGGTAATAACTAATGTTTTTAAAACCAGACCGATCATTGAACCGTTTAAGACACTAATTCATGGTTTAATGGTTCAACCGGGGTTGAACCGTGGTCGAACCGATATTAATAAAATAATAACAATAATAATTAAATAATACATAAAAAATTAAAAAAATATAATATCATAACTTTATAATATTAAAAACTAAAAATAAAATATAATTTTATAGGTTCTTAACATATACAATACCTAAAAAAGTTCAAATTAAATATGTCATAATACTTAAGTCTAAGTTTTAATAATACACATTAATATTTATTAATAAAAACAAGTTTATATTTAGAATAAAAAAGAAAATGACAAATATTTTAGGTTGATTTTCGTTTTTTAAAAAAAAAAACATCAAAATAATATTTTATTAAATATTTTTTATTGAATCGCTACGAACCAGTTTTTATCAGTTCATAGACCAATTTTTTACTTGACCAATTTTATAATTTAATTAGACCAGACATAAGACTGGTTCACCGATTTTCTGATTGAACCCGCCGGTTCAGTCCGGTTTTACAACTATGGTAATAACAATTAAAATACTGAAACCCCAAATAAATATAGTAATACTAATAACAGTCTGTGTCAATCTTAATTTGGAAAGAAGTATCCCTTACGTTGCATAGAGGGTATCCACGTGGAAGTTCGTGAGTCACATTGAGCGCATGAAATGTGCAGTTGTTATGCAGAAAGCAGGGTAAAATTGGACGGCAATAAAGTTTCACTTCACGTTCCCCGGCGGCATGAAAAGAATACAAGTTAACCGCGGTTAAATTTTAAACCTCACCGACCCACTCTTTTTTTTTTTTTGGTTTAATTTCTTTTTTAATTTTTATAGTTTTGTAAATTTTATTTCGTTTTTATAGTTAAAAATAATTTATTCTAATTTTTATACATACATTTTTAATATTAATATGATTTTTACTATTTTAAATCGCTACAAATTAAATAAAAAAATATTAATTTGTGACGATTTTATTTTACAAAATTAAAATATACTTAACATAACAGAGACCAAACTGATATCAACAATACATTTATAAAAACTAAAATAAATTATTTTAACTATAAAAATCAAAAATTAAAGTTTACACAACTATAAACAAAAAAAATAATTAAACCTTTCTTTTTTTATCCGTCTCCATCCCATCAACACCTATAAAAGAAAGAAACCCAAACAGAGGAACAGAACATTCTACCAGAGATGCGTCTTAATAAACGCTAACCTCTGTACCCTGCTTCTTCTTCTTCTTCTTCCTTCCATTTCAATCTTCGCGACAATGAGAGAGTGCATTTCCATCCACATTGGTCAGGCCGGCATTCAGGTCGGAAATGCTTGCTGGGAGCTTTATTGCCTCGAGCATGGCATTCAGGTAAATCCAAACTCGCTCTCCAACATTTCAATACATTAATTAATATCCCCAACATTTTTTTTTTAAATATTGTGTTTCTTCCCTTACTTCATAAATGCATTTGGTTTTGCATCTACGCCATTGCATGAATCGTGAACGATTACTGTCAATTGTGTATATATCATCGTTTAGCCATAAAATTTCAGATCAACAGATTAGAGTAGCTTTTCGTTTGGCCATTATATCAAGTTCCATTTCGGATATGAGATAACATAATGTTAGGTTTTTTTTCGTTCTTAAATAATTGGCTAAAATAGAATTTTGGTTCTTTATCCATATTTTAGGCTTTAATTTGGTCCCTTATATTTGAAAAGTTTTACTTTCGTCTCTTAAAATTTATCTGTTACACCAAATTGGTCTTTTTCTTAGTTTATTACATTAATTTAGTCAACTTAATGACATGTGACAAACTGTGAGAGATGTCATGTCAGCCATAATTGATACTGTTAGTGTCAAAAATTGACGGAAGGACTAATTTGGTCTAACAAAAATACTATAAAGGACTAAAGTAAAACTTTTTAAATTTAAGAGACCAAACTGAAACTTAAAATGTAAATAAGGGACCAACATTCTATTTTAGCCTAAATAATTTTTAATTTGAATTGTGTTGTTTATGGTCAATTCAGCGTGGATCCACTTTGATCTAACGTTCTGCCGTGCACAATCAATAGCAATAGTTTCGTAACCATCGTCAATTAAAAATTTAAAATCTATGTGTGTTCTGTATGGCAATCCTGAATTTGTTGAGTGTACATTGTGCGTAGAAGAAGTTGGTAGTTTAGAAAGTGTCCTAGGTAGGAGGGGATGTTGAGCGTTATTGTGTGGTGTGGTGTTTTAGGCCGATGGGCAGATGCCGAGTGATAAGACCATAGGTGGAGGTGACGATGCTTTCAACACCTTCTTCAGCGAGACTGGTGCAGGGAAGCACGTGCCTCGTGCAGTTTTTGTAGATCTTGAGCCCACTGTCATTGATGAAGTGAGGACTGGCACATACCGCCAACTGTTCCATCCTGAGCAGCTCATCAGTGGAAAGGAGGATGCAGCAAACAACTTCGCTCGTGGCCACTATACTAGTACTGTTCCCCCCTTGGCATCTCACAAATTGTCCCTTTTCTCTGATTGTGTAATAACAGTTTTTTTTTCACGGCGATTTTTTAATTCAGTTGGGAAAGAGATAGTTGATCTGTGCTTGGACCGTATCAGAAAGCTTGCGGACAACTGCACTGGTCTCCAAGGTTTTCTGGTTTTCAATGCTGTGGGTGGTGGCACTGGTTCGGGTCTTGGTTCCCTTCTCTTGGAACGCCTTTCGGTGGATTATGGCAAGAAATCCAAGCTGGGTTTCACCGTCTATCCTTCGCCGCAAGTTTCAACGTCTGTTGTTGAGCCTTACAACAGTGTCCTTTCCACTCATTCCCTTCTGGAGCACACTGATGTTGCTGTGCTGCTTGACAACGAAGCCATATATGACATTTGCAGGCGTTCCCTTGATATTGAGAGACCCACATACACTAACCTTAATCGCTTAGTTTCTCAGGTTTGTGTTTGTTCAACAGATTTGAATTGAAGCAAATTCTGCTTTGTCATTTTATTATAGCATCATGTTTTGACTTTGTTATGATCATGTTTTCAGGTGATATCATCCCTGACTGCATCCCTGAGGTTTGATGGTGCCCTGAATGTGGATGTTACTGAATTCCAGACTAACCTGGTACCATATCCCAGGATTCATTTCATGCTTTCGTCCTATGCTCCTGTGATTTCAGCAGAGAAGGCATACCATGAACAGCTTTCAGTTGCAGAGATCACAAATAGCGCGTTTGAGCCGTCCTCTATGATGGCCAAGTGCGACCCTCGCCACGGCAAGTACATGGCTTGCTGTCTGATGTACAGAGGTGATGTGGTCCCTAAAGATGTTAATGCAGCCGTAGCTACTATTAAGACCAAGCGCACTATCCAATTTGTTGATTGGTGTCCCACTGGGTTCAAGTGCGGCATCAATTATCAGCCTCCAACTGTTGTTCCAGGGGGCGATCTTGCCAAGGTGCAGAGGGCAGTGTGTATGATCTCCAACTCCACTAGTGTTGCCGAGGTTTTCTCACGCATTGACCACAAATTTGACCTTATGTATGCCAAGAGGGCGTTTGTGCACTGGTATGTTGGTGAGGGCATGGAAGAGGGTGAGTTCTCCGAGGCCCGTGAAGATCTTGCTGCCCTTGAGAAGGATTATGAGGAGGTTGGTGCAGAGGCTACGGAAGGTGATGAGGGCGAGGATGGAGATGAGTATTGATTAGGAAGTTTGCATGTCCGTCTGTTACTTTTTATTTATAGTTATTTTTCGTGATGGGGTTCTTTTATGTACTTTTCCTTGGCTTTACTTTGTCGGATGTTGCCATATGCTGTTATTTTTGCATGAATGGCTGTCCATTTGGAGGAGCTTGCTCTGTTTTAGCACTAAACAACTTCAATGATATGATTGTGGCCCTTTTTTAAACTTGAAAGGTTTATGCGCAGTAATTGATTGTGTCTTTGAAGTTGCGGTGCTTAATTATGTGTGATTGCATTTGAAAAAGAATGAAACCATGGGTTGCACAACACGTGCTGGTACATAATTAGAGAAGGCATTGGAAAAGGGATTCATTTGTTTACGCAATGAAGGAAGAAATATTATTCGTCAAAATAAAGGAAGAAATATTAGCTTTGACCATAGATTGGGTGGTCTTCCATGCGTTCATGTTCTTTTACAGTGGAAGAGTAATGATTTTTAAATATTTTGTCAATACTTTTTAGAGAAAATTGGTTATGTAGTGATTATCATCCTATCACAATCTATTATGTATGGTTGATTGGTTGATTTTGATAATAATTATCTTATAAATCATATTAAAATGGGGGGTGATTCGTTCTTGATTAGTTGACATATTAATTAAATCTTACTTTTTTCTACTTTTTTTTTTCTATTTCATCTTATTACATTGTAGTGTTTATCATACTTATTCTTTTTTTATTTTATTCTTTTCTCACTCTTTCATGAAGTTTTGACCAGCTACTATGGTAGACCATCAAATCAAGTGATTTATCGGTAAATCATTAATTTAAATCGTTAGATATATAAATAAAAAAATTAATGGTTTAATGGTCTACCATAAAATTTGCCAAAGTTTTGAACATTATTTGGAATATAAAAAAATCATTTTTTGTTGATGGAATTCAAATGGAAAAAAATTCCTTTGACATCTATAGTGAGTTAGGGAAAAAAAAAGGAGAGTTAAATAATTGATACTGTGATATAATAAAAAAAATAAAACGTGTTTGCACTATTTAAATATTCAAAAATCAAGACTCAATTCAGATTACATGTGTCAATTAAAACTGTTACAAAATTTGAAATGAAATGCGAACAAATGGTATACTTTATGATGGGGACGGATGTGATCTATTTCATTTTCAGCCCTGTCCTTTGCTAGTTCACTCGTTCAACATTTTCCCCTATGATTAATTCAGTTACTATAAAAGAGAAAAACAACAATAAAGCCGCAGCTGCCTTGAGGCTTTCCCTAGAGAGCACCTCTCTCTCACCTCACCTGAATTCGGTTGTATTGGTAAATTTACAAATGTAGAATTTCAAGATATTGGGAGAAACTATTCTGCCAACTGCACAGACGCATAGTGCATAATTCTAGGAAGATGTGTAAAATGCAAAGCAAACCAGCATAATTTGCTGTATGACGATATCCGGCCCAATTTACCTGTGATTAATGTCACAAATATATAATTACAAGTGTAAATGGAACTGTGTGAGTTCGCACGCCTGAAACGGAGACAATTTAATCAACCCTTAAATAGTCACAGTAAAGCCAGTTTTTATCCCTTTTTACGTGGTTTGGTCTTATTAGCAAACAGAAAGAATAGTCTTTAGCGAACACAAGAACTGAGAGAAACAGAGGGAGAGAAAAAGCTGTAAATCCTCATGCGGTTTCTCAGGGTCAGAGGTTGAAGGAAACTCGAGGGTTTCATCTCCGAAGCATACTTACGGCTTCCCGCCTAATGGGTGTCCTTGCATTGTAGGCTCTAGTTGTAACGCGGACTTATATCCCTCAGTGTAAGGAAGGTTTCAGGCAAAACAATCGTTTGATTATTTTTTTTACAACCTATGGAAAACAAAAAGAACGATCAGAAACCCGGTTTCGTTTGTAATCAGGAATCTCAGACAAATGATGAACCTCAGGTATGGAACTCTCGTTTTTCTTAGTTTTATGAAAGTAATCAATATTTTGTGCCTTACAAAATTCAGCTTCTTGTGAAGCCTATTTTATTTTTATTTTTATTTTTCTTGTTCCCCTTTCTTTTTTGGGGGGAACCTTCGTTTCCTGTTTTTTCTGGCTTAGTTCTATGTTACTGCCGCCACAGAATAACAGAGAAGCTAAATATGAATATCAGTCTTAGGAACGGTGGAAAGAAAAGTAGGAACGAAAAAAAAAAGAAATTTGAATTAAAAAGAAAATGAAAGGAAAGTAAAGATTGAATTTTTATTTTTAAAAAGCAATTTTTTTCTTTTTTATTTTTTTTTTCTCTTTGAAAAAAAAAAAAAAACCCATTATCATGTGTATTTTTCTTCTTAGGTGTCTTAGGGTTCTCATCTTAGGTATCTTAGCTTGAATACCTCAGATACGAAAAAGCATAAAAAGTTGCATATATTGCAATTTGCGTTGTTTAAATACTCCTTTAGGGTTGATTAAGATGGATATGATGATTAACAGGACAAGCAAGACAACGTGAATGTTGGTCCGAGTGCCAAAATTAGTAGTCCTTCATACGACAGCGGGCCTAACTCAAATCAGCAACAACAGGCTCCAATCGTTCAATGGCCCTACACTCCTCAAAATGCTACAGAACAGTTCTTGGCAATGCACTTCCCCACCCAAGCATCACCACCTGGTGCCTTAAATCAATGGCAGCAGTTACCACATCCGCAGGTATTTGCACAGTCAGCATCACCCTTTTGGCAACCCCATCCACCAGGAGCAAATGTGTCTACCATCTTTCAGCCCTTCACTGATACTGGTTTTCCAGGAGGACCTTCCTCAACAACACAGACACTAGTTCCCAATATGTGTTACCATTACACATTTCCTAGCTTTCCATGTAAGTTCGCAACTTTTACTCTTCACATTGCACGCAGTACTGTATACAGCAGTTATTTTAGAGTTGAATCTGACACCTATTTTACCAAATAGTTAAATACTATGGGAGTAGGAGTGTTTTTTAAATACTATGGGAGTAGGATTGTAACTAGAGTATATTTGAATTCAATGTATTTTGTATTTGAGCAAAGTGAATTTTAGTAGATAATACATCATGTTCTATATTATTGTCCGATGGAAAGCACGAATATGACATAGAACATGGGTATACGACAAACTTTAAAGTTTAAAAATTATAGGTGACAACAAGGCTATAATATGACATAGTGACATACAAAATTAGTATAAAATTAACATAAAACAAAAATATTATGAAGAGCATGAGTCATTGTAGACAACTAGACATTATAAATACTATAACTTGTATAATTGTTGTGGTATTCTCATTTGCTTTGGTATAAGTTTAACAAATAAAAGTAAAAAAATTGTAAAATGCAAGTATTGAAAGTGTTCAACGTGGATATGAGTCCTGAACGCGACTAATATTTTGATTTTTGAAGTGTATGTGCTTCCTTCATTGTCAATGTCAGCTACACGGATGTGTGCAGTAAACATATAATTTAAGCTATAACATATAAAGTTTGATATCTTGTTTACAGGTTCTTGGGATCCATCTTCTTACATGGCTCAGTTGTACCAAATGCAGCATCCTTATGTTTACAGTTTTCCTGGTGCACTTAACTTTTCTTCAACAACTCCTAAGGTTCCTGATTGCTTAGCTTCCAGAGAGCATTCTTCCCAAAGAGGAATTATCAGGCCACATGCAAAAATTTCTCAGAAGCACCAACAACTTTGGGAAGCTCAGGTGAATACTTCTCCCCAACTCACACTCAAATTATGTTAACTATGATTTCTAGTGCCTTGACTACAAATATGAACAAATTTATTCTTAGCAGTCAGCAGAGAATGTTCAGCTGTGGAGTGTGATAAATAAATTGCAAGCTGAAGTTTCTGATTACAAGGATCGGCTGAAGAAGCTTGAAGAAGAAGTCTCCTCATTCAAACAGAAAGCAGAAGTGCCCACTAACAAAGTTATTGGGACTATCCCTGTTGAAACAGCACAACCATCAAGAAAGAGAGGGCGGCCTAAGCGGTCATTGGCCTCAGTGGATGCATTATATGAGCCTCACCTCCGAGCTGGTGATAGAAAGCCTGCACCAAGTAACTCTCTGTCTCAGAGTAAATCACCCTTCTTTGAAAAAGTTAAATCACCCATCTTTGAAAAAGTTATCCTTAAAAAAGTGGAAAATAAAGACATAGCTAATCGTTTCACTTCTGTTAAAGAAAGCAATGTAAACATCTTAAATGGTGTTAAAGATGTGAGCTGCAGCATCCAGACTAATCAATGCAACCCAATTATGTCTGCATACCAAGGCCAAGTTCATCAGGAATATCAGGGAATCCAAGCATGTGGAAGTGGACCCGCTTTGTGTTCCCCTTCAGGAGTGAATGTTAATTTTGGAAAGGAGAAAGACTTGAAACTTGTCTACTCTGAACTATCACAACCAGGTAAAGTGCTGACCAATAGCATGGGTTTTTCAGCTAAATATATTGGAAACACTAGTAATGGGAATATTGGGTTGACTTATCCTGCTTTACCTTCTCAAGATACTGCAAAGGATGTATTAGATGTAGGCCGTCAAAGTTTCTTCCATAATGGCAGTTTCATCCAACAAGGAGGAAACATAACTCATGGATGGACTTTGAGTTTTGCAAATGAAGAGGATGCTTCAGAAGATATGGAAGATGCTATGGTAGGATCAGCCAAAGATGAAAATGAAGTAATAGGGGATGACACTAGCTCCGCTGCTGATGAAATGGTGTAACATAAGACCTAGGTTGTTTGCACCATGAATAATGCCATAGCAACTAGTCCAAAAGATATGTCTTCCCCTAGCAATTGGTAATAGTATTTTTACAAGAAATGTCTTATATCTAGTTCCCTAACAATAGATCTTTTGGATAATGGGACCACTCTGCTCAACTGGGATAATCTTCTAGCTAGGTGAAGGGTCACCACTCACCAACTTGCCCAGGATTTTGGTATAGACTGTAGAGCAGTATGTAGATTTTTGATAATATTTTGTCATATCATTCAGGAAATTCCATGCGGTTTGTCCTTTTGAGTCACTTGTCTATGCAATTTCCACAAGAAAATTTGCGGTTATATTACAATAAAAATATTTTTAAAAAGTAGTTTTGAAAGTAAATGAATACAGCGCCAAAACTGAAATACATATTAATATTAAATAATGATTTTTATTTAAGATTGTTTTAGTTACATAGAAATATATAACAAGGATGCGAAGGAAGAACCACGCACACGAGGATCCCGATATTAATATTCGTACCTATTTGTAATGTTGTGAAGCAAAATTAAGCAGGCTTACACCCCATAAATTTAGAAAAATAAAATAAGATAACATTATTTTAAAGTGAATAAATAAAAATAGATTTATTCTTAAATTTTTTGTGATTGAAAATTATAATATATTTTAAGTTGAATAAAAAATAAATATACCTTTTCGTAATTATTTTTAAAGAACTTGGTTGTTAAATATTTAGGCTGAACTTACATAATACAACTTGAATGAACGACGTCGAGAGTGTCAAAGTGGAGTTGGGGCCGCGGAATGTGGCTGGATTTTTTTATATAAAACAAGAGGGTGCTGCTATTCTCACCCAATTTTTTACTTTTTTCATCCATATGTGTTTGTTATTTTTTTCCCAAAAAAACTTTGGTGGGAACATGTTTCCGTTATATAATATATACACCGAAAACATATTTTTGTTGTGTTAAGAGGATATGTCTTCCACGTGTTTCCATTATGTATATTATACAATAGAAACACGTTTTCATTCTGTATGGAGGATGCGTCCCTTAACACAACAAAAACACATTTTCGATGTGTATATATAACAGAAATGTGTTTTCATAGTGTTAATTTTTTTGAAAAAATTAAATTGAAATATTAATTACGATATAATTTATCTTCTTTAATATTAATAGAATTAATTGTAATATAAATTATCATTTTTAATTGAAATTAAATTAATTATGATACAATTTATCTTTTTTAATAGTAATCAAATTAATTATGATACAAATTTTTAATTAAAACTGAATTAATTATGATAAGTTACCATTTTTAATAATAATTGAAATAATTATGATGTAATTTTTTTTAATAATAATCAAATTAATTATGATACAATTTTAAAAAATATACAATACAAATGACCATTTTTAATAATAATTGAATTAATTATGATATAAATTATCTTTTTAATAGTAATTAAATTAATTATGATGCAATTTATGATACTGTTAAAAAGGGTCATTTGTATCATAATTAATTTGATTAGTATTAAAAATAATAAATTGTATCATAATTAATTTAATTTCAATTAAAAAAGATAATTTATATTATAATTGATTCTATTAATATTAAAAAGGGATAAATTATATTATAATCAATATTATAATTAAATTTTTTGAAAAAATTAGTACAATAAAAATACATTTCATTGTACATTGTGCACAGCAGAAATATATTTCTATTGATAAAATAGGAATAGAAAGAAGAGAAAGAAAAAGTAAAAAAGAGTGAAAGCAAAATAGATATTTTACATTTTTTTTGTAGAAGTTGTAAGTTAAAAAAGAAAAAAAAAAGGTGGGAATGGCAGAACCTAA
The DNA here is from genome assembly GCA_004329165.1 of Spatholobus suberectus. Taxonomy (NCBI): domain Eukaryota; kingdom Viridiplantae; phylum Streptophyta; class Magnoliopsida; order Fabales; family Fabaceae; genus Spatholobus; species Spatholobus suberectus. The sequence continues at coordinate 85,783,965 of CM014730.1, read as the reverse complement.
AACCAAAAGGGGGAGATTGTACTTTTAGTAGTCCTGGCCCCTCTCAATGTGTACGTAGTATGCAACATAAAACAAATTATCTTTTTGATTTAGGGGAGTGTGTTGAATTGGGATTTTAAAAAATTATTTTGGCATAAAAAAGTCTTGTAAATTTTAAAAGACTATTTAAGAATGTAATGATTTATAAGATTTTTTTAAAAGATTTTTATAGTTAAGATTTTGTAGTTTAGATTTTAATGGATTTATATCATAACAATTTATAAGATTTGAAATGACTTTATAGATTTATAAGATTTGAAATGATCTCATGAAATTTTAGAAAACATTCAAAGTTACATGAGTCAAAGAAAAACAAAACAAAAAAAAAGGTTTGAATAAAAAAAGTAAAACCAATACATTTTTTTCTAATATTTTAATAGCTAAATGATTCTAGCTTCATGTCTTACTAATTTTATCAAAATAAAAACACTTGTTTTTTAATACATAGAACAAATTATTACCTATCGCCTAACCATTTTATTATCGTCTGAGGCTTCTTTTATTACCTCAATTACACAACAAGTCATAATTTATAGTGCTTAGTGTCCAAGAATAAAAAGATAAAACAATTTTATATTAGCATCAGTGTGCGAGTGTGTGATTGATATTGGTGATGCATGAGGTTTTTTATGCATTTTTTACAATCTTTTTGGTGATGTACACAATGAATTCGTCTAAATAAGTTGACAAAGGCAAATATAAAGGTCTTTTACCTAATTGCAGAGAAGGTATGTAAGATTAAAAAAAGAAATGATCAAGTATAGTATCAACAGTACATAGCACCTTCAATGAAGAGAGAAGGAATTATGTATGATAAGAGAAAGAAAAGTCTAGCAACAATAGAAAAAGAAGGAATGAGAAAGTAGAAAAGTCTTAAGGATTTGCGTGGGATTGTTAGATAGGTGTGGTATTTATACATCTTATTGAAAAGTCACCGGAAATCTACCTTACAATACAATCCATTGAAATTTGTATGTTTTTTAATATAAAAAAACATTTTGTAAGTCGTAAAAAATCTCATTCCTTCTTTTTCTAGCAACGATAGAAAAAGAAGGAATGAGAAAGTAGAAAAGTCTTAAGGATTTGCGTGGAATTGTTAAATGGGTGTTGTAACACCCTCATTTTTGCTTATCATTTTTCTATTTATTCAATAATTGTTTTAAGCATCTAGGTAGGAATTTAAAAATTTTGAGTACGTAGTTGCGTTCAAAATAACAAATATACTTTAGTTTAGATTTTAATAATTTTTCCAGATCGGAGCTTGGAAAGTTATAAAATGTCTGTTCCGTCCCTAAAAACTAGTAAAACGCTAACAAGGTAGAAAATTAATAAAAATAGATAGAAATATTTAAACTTAATTTTTAATTTAGGAATATGCCTAAAATAATAAAATATAATTTTAGAATTTTTCTGGAAATTATTTGATATAAAAATGATTTATTAAGCAATTATTTAGCATTTCTTTACATAAAATACATACAAATAACTATATAATAAATAAAAATTTATAAATAAAATAAAATAAAATAAATAATATATATATATATATATATATATATATATATATATATATATATATATATATTATAAAAATCTGTTATTTTTACTGGGCAGCACTTTGAAGCCCTATGGAAAGCCCAAAATGTTTTTTTTACCAAGCCCAAATTAAATTAACATAATTAATTACTAATTAACCTATTTTACACCTAATATTTATGTAAAAATAATAATAAAATCTTGGATAAATTCTGCTTACAATTCACGTCAGTTTTGGTTGTGCTGGTAGCCTAGAATTTTCTATTAGATAATAACAAAAATTTTCTTTTAACAAAAATTATTTTTACACATGTTTATAAAAATCCTTTCTTATCTACCACACTTATCCTCCATTTCCCTCTACTGCAGAGCTGTTATTCCTCTCTCCCTATCTCATTTTCATTTTTTTTACTCACTTAAACACTCACTTAGTAACTATACAAAATCCAAAGGTGGTTTATTTTGGTGTTGTGGATCAAGTTGTCTTCTCCAACTTCTTCCTCTCTTCCATCAAAGCTTCTATTAAGGTAAAGGGGGGAGTGAGGGAATAACCTTGTTTTCATTTGATCAATGAGTTGTGGGAGGGATTTGCACCTAAAACCCTATTAGTTTTAATTAATCTTTCTATTTAAAGTTTTAATCCATTTTATTGTTTTGCTTTATGTTATTGAATAGTTAAAAATTTTGATTGGTTAATTCTTGAATGGTTGATGCTTATATATGTTTGATCTTGAATATTAATCATATTTTATTGTGGTGTATTTTGATTAATAATGATTGATTATTGAATTGAGAAGTGTTTTAAGTATAAAATTTTTTGGATGTGGTGATGAAAGGTGCACGCCCGTTTTGTTTTGTGTTGGAGAAAGAATAATTTTTTTTATTAATATTATTATCATAAATAAATAAAAATATTTAGATGAAAAATAAGTGATAAAAAAATAAAATAAATTTGAAACTATGCTTTATGCACCAAGGGCTCTCGGTCCTGTTATTTTTTATGTGAAAGAGAAATATTATTTTCCTGTTATTATCATTATTTTAATATTCAATTTTGAATATCATTTTATTTGTGTATGTATATATGTTTGGCAATTTGAAAGAAAAGGATGGAAAAATTTGTATTTTTATATATATAATTATTAAGTGATAAATTAAAAAATAATAATAATAAAATTTAGTTACACGTGTTTAAATAGGATTTAAATATAAATAGGTAATTTTATCAATTTGAATATAAGAAACTTAATAATATAATAAAAAAATTATATATATGTATGTGTAATATTTATATACCGTTGATACATATAAACGTGAGTTGTTTATAATAGTAACTGGATTTCATTTTATAAATAAACAATTATTTTGTTGTAACTTCATAAAAAGAATTATATATGTCTGTGTAATATATATAGACAACTACATATATATATATATATATATATATATATATATATATATATATATATACATATACGGTTTATTTAATTAAAACAAGAAAAAGAAAGTTATTTCGTATAAAAAATTATTTTATGGCAATCTTACCTATTGTTAGAAATTTTAAGATAATAAGACTTATTAAAATTAATTTTATTCAAAGAAATTATTCTTTATACATGTGTGTGTGTGTATTTTTTATTTTAATTAAAAAGGAGAAATATAAATTATATTTTTTTAATTACTAAATAATAGAAGAAAAATAAGTTAAAAGGTTTTATGGAAAGATTTAAAAATAAATATATGTTTGTGCTTTTTTTAATTGCTATATTTAATTTATTGAATATTGTATTTGGAAGCAGAGATAAGATATTATTTATGTGATTGATATTGTTTGTGTATGAGGAAATTCTACTAGAATTTCTGCTGAGTATGTATCATAACTTAGTACCCAATTCATGAGTAAAGTTTGTCTATGTGAGGACCATGTTGTGAGAGCATGTGTGCCTGTGGAATAGGAAGTTACAATTTGGTACACTGTGGGATAAAGGCAGGGACTACTAATAAGGTCTAGAGGGTACTGATATCCAATTACGAGAGTCTTATGGTTAGGGTAGCGCTCTGGATATCGGGACAATCACGTAACCGACTTGATAACCCTGACACCTGCTCAGCATTACTGGGATTAGTGTAGTGCATACCCTAAGGAGTTGCGTGCTCGTTTCTCAAGAAAAATAATGATAATGATGATGTTGGTACCATGATGAAGGGATACGAGCTCCTAGTCACTTCCCAGGATAGATAGATGATGATTGATGTTAATCATCAGCGAAGGTATGGATCTATACGTATTGTGAAAGTTTGGGTTGTTTCATGATAACTTAGGTAAGATCCTGGGTTCCCTATTGCATTTGTTTGCCAATAACTTGTTTGCTTAATAGGTTGTAGGTTGGTCTTACAAACCTTTTGTGAAAATGATTTATGATTATATATATCCTCACTCCTTTGCTTTGTTTCTTTCTTTCTGTTTCTTTGCTCTGTATGTGTGTTCGTGAGATATTGTGAAGATAGAGGATGCTGACGTTGACGGTGCTGAGATTGGGAAGAATTCAAAGGAAGGTGATGCCATGGAAGAATTATCATAACTTTTGTATACACTTTATGTTCTGTCATAGGACAAGGGTAAGATTATGTATAGTCATTCCTCTAACTTAGGTCTTTTTTGAAGGGTAATTATTTATTTATCTGGTCATGTATTTATTTTATAACGAGACTTAAAGTAATCATATTGATAATAATGATATATGTTTATTGTCGGAATGTATGATGTTTACATCTTCCTTGAACATATGTTGTTTTATAATTCCAGAATTACTTCAATTTTTTTTTCATAATTAAAGTAAAAAAAAACTCTTACAATTTAACTAAAATAAATCTAATAGATTGTAGGCATAAGTGTCAATTTGATTGGGTGTCATAGGTGTGGTATTTATACATCTTACTGAAAAGTTACACGAAATCTACCTTAAAATACAATCTATTGAAATTTGTATGTTTTTGAATACCAACCAACATTTTGTAAGTCGTAAAAAATCTCAATTGAATACCACCAGATTTTGTTACCTTCTTAAAAAAATCTTGATAATCCTAATTGAATACCACAAGACTTATTTATGTTATTAAAAAGTCTTAATTGAATATTACAATGCTTTTTTTTTTATCACAAAAGTCTTTTAAAATTATTTAAAATCTCAATCCAATACACCCCCTTAATAAAATGTTTTTTTATTTTTATTCATAATTGTAAAAATATAATCACGTTTTTACTTTGTTTTGAATTTTTTAAATTTATATAAAAATAATAAAATATTATTTCCATTAGTTATTTATAATCCTCTAAAAATTAAGAATCACAGTAAAAATAAAGCAACGCATAATGAATCCTTAGAAGCATGTCAATGAGTTTTTGTATCAACAAAGGTCTTCCAAGGAGAAACAAAACCTATCATGTGTAAGGCGTTTTGCCTCATTTTTGAAGGGCTTAAATATGTTTTTAGTCTCGGGCTACGCCCAATTCTAGAAAAATAGGGTTATACTCGCACATAGCAATGAGAGAACGCCAAAAAGAAAAGAAGAAGAACATAAAAACAAACTTGGAGATAATTGAAGAAGAAGAGAGCAATCTCAATTCTCCGTGCTTCAAATAAAGTTCAAAAGATAAAAATAAAATCCCTAAGAATGTCTATTTATATCTAAATTACAATTGGTCCTAAGTTAATCCTCCAAAGAAAATTAAAAGCTTGCAAAATCCATAAGATATTTTTGCCCACCGCCTGGTGATAAGCACCACCAGTTGGTGGTAGACGCACAAGAGTGAATTTTTGCTCCAGGGGATGCCCCACCACGTGGTGCCAGATGTGCAAATATGGATTCAGCATCAGGGAATGTGCCACCACGTGGTGGTGATTGCCACCAGATGGTGGCGAGGTCTTTAAAGATTTTTCTTCAAGTTTTTGCTTTCCAAATGCTTTGGGATGACTTCCATGCTTTCCAAATGGACTTCTAAGCACTCAAAGGTCTTCAAATCATCTAGAGGACTTCCTAATTGTAAATCTTTTGTTTTCCAAGCCCAAGCAACCTACAAGATTTTCCTAAAACCAAAGACAATAAAAGAAAAAGGCGTAACATGATACAAGAGGAGAAAATCTTGCAATTAGACACATAACTAGTCCTAAACAATAATGAAATACATGCAATCTAGTAATAAAAACTATACTAAACAAGTTATAAAATGCGCGCATCAAACAACTCCAAACTTAAGAATTTGCTTGTCCTCAAGCAATCACTATGGCAATACCAAACATCAAGGAATCCAAATAATGGGGCACAGAAAATTAAAAGTGCATGTAGCAAGCAAGTCAAACATACAAATGATCATAGGCAAATCCAATTAAAGCTTAGGTCCCTAGAATCAATGCCTACACTGACTAGATTACTCACCTTTCCACACTCAAAGTGTTTTAAGGACATGGCAATTTCACTCAACCATTCTCAATCAAAGTACCCCACCATAGGCTTGATAAGGAACCTTACTTCCACTAGAATATCCTGAGTATACAAATGAGTTATAAGGTCTTTCGTCTGGTTGTAGTTGTAATAGGGCCAGGGGTAAAACATTCAAGTGAGGAATTGAAGGAAAAGGAACTCAAAGGGTTTATCATTACTAGCAAGTCCAATACCCTATAAAGCATATTAAGCATTAAAGTTTTTGACAAATGGGGTACATTTCAAACTTAGCATTCCTCTTGCTTCCCTTTGCAACCTTCATTTTCATTTATTCAAATACATCTATTTTGTTTTTATAATTTTTCTTTTCTTTTCACCTTCCATACATTTTTTTTTTAAAACTTTTTCTGGCCTTTTCTCAATTCAAATCTTAACATTCCTAAAGAAGAGTCAAATTTACAAGACATTACAGGAGAACCTTAAACTTAATACAAAGTTGCCACAATAAACTTTATAGGGTACCAATAAGCATAAAACTTTCAAGCAATAAAGTACAAAAGAACATAATTCATTGTATGGCTCAAGGGGGCAACTAGTGATCATGTTCAATTCCTACTCTGGAGTCTAAAGAATAAATTCCTAAGTGCCTTGATCATGCTCATTCATGCAAACAGAATTGTGTCACTTCAAAAAGGTTTCAAAGTAAGTTCTAGAGGATAACATTAATGAGAATGTCACACTCAAAGAATGAATTGGGGGTAAATTGTGCAATGAATAACTAGCCCCATTTAGGCTCAAATCTCACATTTATGGCTTAAATTAGTGCAAGCATTCAAACAGGAGAGTTTATGCTAATTCTCAATTTGCCTAAAGATCATCTAATGCAATATTGCCTTTGCAAAACTTACCATATTGGGCACCCAACTTAAAGGATTCAAAAATTATCATGCACATATAGATAAAATAAAGTACAGGGGAGTTTAATGTAAGCAAATTTACAGTCCTAACTGATATGCAAGACAAGAATTAAGCAAGATAAAAGTCCTAAAATGCAATGCAAGACCTGATCATAAACACACAAATACCTTTAGCAACCCCAAACTTAAGAAGTACATTGTCCCCAATGTAAACCAAAAGGCTAAGGGAGAGGGGGAGAGAAAATTCACTGGGGTGGATGTGGTGGAAAAGGACCCAGGGGGGGGGGTGGAGGGCCCAATGCAGCCGAACTTGAGCTTAGAAGTTTTCAAAGTCAGCTTGGTGGGCTTGAAATTTAGCTTGGTGCTATAGGAAAGCAGCATGATGGACTTAGAATTCCTTACGGTGCTCCTAAAATTAATACTAAAACCATAAGGAAAAATTTTATTCCCTACAAAAACTTAAAACTTAGAGTGAAAATAAAAATAAACTAAGAAATAAAATAGAGAAATATTTTTTTTCTTTTTTTTTATATGATTAAAGTCCTAGAATTTCAAGAATAGAATGCTTAGGTTGCCTCCCAAGAAGCGCTTGTTTAACATCACGAGCCTGACACCTGATAAAATTAATCTCCCATAGTTGGGTGAGGAAAGGAGATTGTCACCCCTTTTTAAATTGGTTTCCTTTCTTTATTCAAAGTCTTAAGGTCTCTCAATCTACGCTTGTGAGGATGGATGTAAGGTTCCCTCTTTGGCATGCGTACTTCCTTGGGACTATTCTTTGTAAGGTTCTTAGCATGTGGCTCTCCAATTAACTATGGATCATGTGGATCTTTAACTGAGTGCTTGATTGCCTCTTGTTTCACCATTTGATCCAATGAGTCGATCCTGCACACAAAATTCTCAACTATAAGAAGATTGTTAGCCTTAAACAAATTGAATTCAATGGTGTTCTCACCCACAGTTAAGGATACCTTACCATTCTTTACACTTATATTAACATTAGTTGTAACAAAGAAGGGTCTACCTAGGATAATGGGGATGTTGGCATCCTCTCCTATTTCTAACACCACAAAATCACATGGGATCAATAAATTCCCCACCTTAACAGGAACATCTTCTACAATCCCTACTAGGTGTTTGACGGATCGATCCACCAATTGCAATGATATATTGGTGGGTTGTAGTTTCCCTACGCCAAGTTTCTTATAGACAGATAGGGGCATCAAACTAACACTAGCCCCCAAATCACATAAGGCTTTTTAAAACCTTATGTCACTAATTAGACATGGTATGGAAAAACTACCTGGATCCCTTAGCTTAGGGGGTAACTTAGTCTGAACAAGGGTCACAGTTTAATGCTCATTAACCTTTCTTTTATTAGCCAGGATATCCTTGAGAAACTTCGTATAAATAGGCATTTGTTGCAAAGCGTCTACAAAGGGAATATTGAAATACAGTTGTTTTACCATATCACCAAAATGTTTGTCTAACTTGGACCTAGCTACTATTTGAGGGAAGGGAATAGGTGGTTGTTAAGATATTGGGGGCACCTTTTTAAACACCTTTTTTTTTTCTATAGTACCTCTTTCTATTTCTTTTTCAACCAAGGGTGAAGTCTTTACCTCTATTTCTACTTCCACCTTTCCTTCACTTTCTTTTTCTTGGTTAAACACAAGACCGTCTAACCTTCTACCACTCCTTAATGTAAGAGCATTAACATGTTTAACAGGATTAACCTCAGTCTTACTAGAGAACTTACCTAGAGTACAATTGGATGTGGAAAAAAATTAGGCCATTTGGGAAATCTGGCCTTCCAACATCTTGTTGTACAATGCCATGCTGTTTATCCAAGCAGTTAGCTTCTTGATAGAGTTAGTCACTGTCTCATTGGTTTCCCTTTAGCTTGTTATAAAATCATCCATTAAATTCTCAAGCCTCGACAGTGATTGTTGAGTTGGATCTTATGGCTGGGGGTGATTTTTGACCATCGGGTCCTTTATTGAAAGTTTAGGGTTGCTGGAAATTTTGCTGCCAACTACCCCCTTGACCTTGATTATTTCGGTAGGAGAAATTTAGATGAGCTTTCCATCTCGGATTGTAGGTATTCAAGTATGGGTCAAATTTGTCCTTCTTTGGGTAGTCATAGAAATTATGCGTCATAACAACATTTTCCACTTGTTCTTCCAGTCCCTCAGGCACTCCAGCTTGGCAATCAATTGTCGTATGTCCCTGTGCACCACAAATCTCACAAAAAAGGTTAGTAGCACCAATCGAATTAACATTGCCGTCTAATTTATCAAACTTTAGGTTCAAGGCATCAATTTTCGCCATAAGAAGATTGGTGTTATTTACCTCATACTTACCTGGGGCAACTCTCCCTGAGGTGTTGCCTTGCTTGCCTACCCAATGGTGTTGATTGGCTGTCATTGACTCAATGATTTCTAGCCCTTCATCGAAAGGCTTGTCCATAAAGCCTCCACCTGCTGTGGAGTGCAACACCATTCTATTAAGGTAGTTCAATCCATTGTGAAAGAAATGGATTGTGAGCTCTTTCTCAAAATCATGATGAGGACATGTGGGCAAATATTCGTAGAATCTTTCCCATGCTTCATCAAAAGACTCATTATCGCCTTGGCGGAAGTTGGTGATTTGCTTCCTCATTTCACCAGCCTCAACAGTGGATAATACTTATCGAGGAAGGCTTTTCCAAATGAATCCTAGGTAGTGACAACATTCTTAGGAAGAGTCCTTATCCTCCTGAGATTTCTTGAAAGTGCTAGTCTCGCATACTTCTAAGAAACCTTCCATATGTTTCATGGGGTCTTCTGAGGGCAACTCGCTAAATTAATTCTGCTTCAGCATGCTTAGTAGAGTGAGAGGTATCATAAAATTAGCATTTGCCCCTACAGTTGGACGGGCTATCCCAACTAGCAACCCACAGATCGTTCGGGATGCAAAGTCCTTCAATGGTCTAACCACTTGTTCTTCTGCCATGGCTTTTGGGTCAGTTAGAATTGTAATCATTGTGTGCTTCTGTCTTTGTTGTCTCAACCTTCTACGGAAGGTTCTCTCGATCTCGGGGTTTGCTTCAATGGGTTTCTCGAGATGAAGAGTGTAACACCCTCACTTTTATTTAATTAATTGTTTTATTTATTTATTTATTCTATATATTTAATTCTAAAAAATCGGAAGGAATATAAAAATTCTGATTCCCACGGTTAAACTCAGAATATCAAAAACTATCTAATCTTGATTTTTAATAATTTTTCCAAACCGAAGTCCGAAGAAATTAGAAAATGACGATTTTGTCCTTATTGGTCAATATTAACGTCTGACATGAGAAAAAGATTCAATTGATATTAAAATTTCAAATTGAGTTTAAAATCATGTCATATGTATTAAAATATAATTTTGAAAATTTTCTGGGAATTTTCTGAAATTCCTGTATAAAATGACCAAAATACCCCTAGTTGTCAAATAACCAACTTAGTATTGGTTTGACATCCAAAAATGATGAAAATTATATTTTTAGTACATTTCTAGGTAAAATATTTAATTTTATAATTTTTGTAAAAATTTGAGCATTTATTGAATTAAAATGAATTTAATATGAATTTTCTAAGCTTAAAATATATAATATATATATTTATAATTCGAAAAAAATTAAAATTTATTTTTAGAAATTATTTTTGATGAAAAATATTACATTTTTTCATATTTATATTTAAATTAATTATTTTGATATTAAAAGTTCTTTTTTTCAAGTTTAGGCGATTTTATCGGTACCGAATAATTAATTAACAGTCAAAATTTATATTGAGATTCTTTGGGACAGCTGCTATCCCACATTGAAACTCTAGAGGGGAGGTGATTCACCACCTAATGGGATATGTGTCCCTAATTTTCAATTAAAAATAAATTAAAAATAGAAATTTTGACATAATAGCTTATGTCATTTAAGGACACCTAAGCTCAAAATTTTCCCTATAAATAGCCATCAAATTGAACTAATTTCTCATTCCTCTCCTCCTTTCACCACCGTAAGTCTCCATAGAGAAATTCTCTCCTTTTAGAAAAAATTTCTTTTACTTTGTTTTTATGCTAAAATTTTACTAGTTTTCCAATAACTAGTAAAAATCCTCTTCCTAGAGCTCTGCACCAACAATTTCACCAACTCTTTGAGGTAATGGGGGGAGTGGAGTTGGTTCTAAATTTCAATTACTTTGCATGTTGGTAGGAAGGGTTTTTCTCCTAAACCTGTTTAGGCATTAGTTTTATTATTAATATTATTGTTATATTGTTTAATGTTAAACTTTAATTTTTGCTAAGCTATTATTTTGCTCAAATTTAAATTATTAAATTATACTAGGCTATTATTCTGAGCTATAGGTTAACCAAGTTGGCCCATGGGTTTTTTTTTTTTTTTAAAATTGCAACTATATCAATGATACATGTATATGGCAAGTATATAAATTATTAATTTGCCATCATAATCTAGTATTATTGTGTTTATACATTAACATATCTTTAACCCATATTTGTTATTTATTATATTTATAATGTGATGTAATTCATTTTATTCTTCTAAATTTCTAATTAACTTTCTAAACTATAAATTTTTTAATTAAGGTTTTATAATTAAGTATTTTTAATATTTTACTCTATGATAATCCATTCAGTCATTATTTTACAGTATATTTGATTTCAAATGAAATTTATAAAATTTTAATTTTAAAACTTATTTTAACAATGACAATAATTGTAAATATTATTAATAATATTTTATAAGCATTGCATACACTAAAATACAAATCAATATTTTCATATAGTATTTTTGAAATATAAGTTTAATTATCATTAACAGTTAATTTTTTTTCAAGATTAATACACTATTTTTGAAATTTAGCCCTACTTAAAATTTTCAATTGTTGAGATCCAAATAAAAAAAATGTACTTTCATATTCTAAAAGTTATTCAAAGAAACTCTCAATAGAAGAAACTAAACAATGATTTAAGATTTGTGAAATATCTTATCACTAACATTTTCATAAAAAAAAAAAACTTCCACAGATCATACTATTTTCATGAAATTAGGCTATATATTAATTTCAATAACCATTTTTTGTTGGATTTCAAAGTTATTACAAAATTATTTTCCCTTCAACTTTTTAAATGAGTAATAAGACCTCATAATGGTCTACAACACTTCTATACATATTTTAAAATTACACAATCTCACTAACTAATTAACAACAAATAATACAATAAAATTATTTAACTAATCATTTAAATTAATAATAAAAAATTTAAGAGTAAAAATAAATTTTTAGACACATTACAATGTTTTCTAGAGTTAGGTACATGGGGAAAAGGGGAGAAAGGACAATTTTTATTTTTAAAATAAGAGAGTTATATAATGTTTATAAAAATAATAATAATAATAAAAAGATTAAGACATCAAGCATATGCTAACATATTATTTCATTTCTTTTCTTTTGAAAAATTATTGTGTAAGAAAATATTCATTAAAAAAAAAATTGTTGTTTCGTTTTTTTTTCCAATCAAAATTCAACTCTCAAACATACCTTTAGATGGTTGAGGACCTTCAGCCTTGAGGTAGTCACAACTTTGCATGGTATGGGTATAATTACACAGAAGAATTTGGAGGAGAGGAAAAATAAATTTTCATATATATGATATGAGGAGGTGTGGTGTATTTCATAACACTGGGACAAAGTGAGATGGAATGGAAGAGCATAGCACATCATATCATAGAAACAGTTTTGCGGTAAATGTCAATTTTGAAAACTTTTGTTTAAAAAAATGTTTACTTTTATGATGGGATATGGCAAGTATTGAACAGAAACTTATGACTTATAGTTGGAATTTATAAAGAAGTGAATAGGGATCCCAAATGTGACTCCTCTTTCTCTGTCGCTGCGACTGCCTTTATTCAAATTGGACACTGCGGTGGAAGCCAACTCCGAGGACAAAGGCTTTTGCGACTCTTGATTTTCTGGCACTGTCATTCACCACTTCATCTCTGGCAATTCTTGGTCAAGTACGACAACTTGATGGCTGATGAACAAAGCTCAAAGCATTAAGATAGTCCTCAGTCTCGACCATCTCTGTCCCTTTCCCTCGTTGGAGACCAAATGTGAATTCAAGTTCAGCAACGAGGTTGATGCGATCCACAATGCACGATGGGTGGTGGGAGGGTCAATCCTCTTAAAGTTTGACATAACTAAGAATGTTTATCTTCTAGTTAATGATATGGATACAAGTCAAAATCTTAATTCTTCAATTTAACTAAGATCTTGATTTACAGACAAATATAAATAATCAATTTCATTTGGTTAAACAATCAAATGAGATTACTAAAATGAATTTGCACGATTGAATGAGTACATAGATTTGCAAACAGGACATTTGATATTTTTTGACCAAATCGAACTTGAAAATAAATAGCTTGACTAAATTAATAACTAAGAACTTGAATTAATCGCAAAGAATTGTAAAGTTAAATTAAAGACAATGAAATAATCAAAAGGAAATAACTTAAAAATAATGTAAAATAACATAATCTTGGAGGATACGTGTATTTCGGTTAGGTTTTTTTTTTTTTTTTCAAAATTTGAAAATTTTAAATATACATTAATCTTAGTCATTGAATAATTAAAGGGTGGAAATAAATTCGCTTTATTTTTTTGAAGTGATAAGGCCTACTCCAGCGACGGTTTCATTAGATATCTTACAACTAGAATCCCTCTTTTTTCCTATCCAGTTCCTCCACCACCGCGAACCCCTGTTAGAGGATCCTAATAATCCTTTAAATTAATAGAGTCATATAATGTTTATAAAAAAAAAAAAAAGATCAAGATATCAAGTTTATGCTAATATATTTTATTTCTTTTTTTTTTTGAAAAATTATTAAGAGAATATTTATTAAAAATCAATATTTTGTTGTATTCTTTCTCTCAAAATTCAATCTCAAACATACTCTTATATGATTAAGGATGATAAGTCTTAAGGTAGTATGGACAGAATTACACGTAACATTGGTAAAGTGGGATGGAATGAAAGAACATAACATATCACATTATAAAAATAATTTTTCACTGTTTTGAAAGCTGGATCAAAAAATCGGTGAACCAGTCAAAAAATTAAAAAATTGGTTAAAAATAAAAATAAAACCGATTCATAGCATGTTAATGAAAAAAGCTTAATATAATGTCATTTTGATATTTTTCTTAAAAAATGAAAAATCAACCTAAAGTATGTATCTTTTTTATTTTCGATATAAAATTGTTATTGTTTATTGACATTATTGTGTATTGTTGAAACATAGGATTAAGTATTATGATATATTTGATTTGAACTTTTGTATGTTCTTTGAATATTAAGAACTTATAAAATCATATTTTATTTTTAGTTTTTAATATTATAAAGTTATGATATTATGTTTTTTAATATTATTTTATGTATTATTTAATTATTATTATTATTTTATTAATATTGGTTTAACCACAGTTGTATTATTAAATCTTGAATTAGTGTCTTGATTAGTTTGGTTTTAAAAACATTAATTTTTTGCAATCAATGTCATTTTCAGAAACATTTAAAAACTTATGTTTAAAAAATAATTGTTCCCATTTAGTGCATAACATCTGTGATCCGGACTTGATGGTGAAATATGGGAAGTATTGAATTGAAACTTATGACTTATAGTTGGAATTTATAAAGAAGTGAGCAGTGAATGGGGATCCCAGGTCATTATCAAAATAATTAAGCCAACATGGAAATTATTTTTCAATACCATCTATTTAAGCAAGGATACACGAGAACATTCGAACCTTCTCCTTGGTCCAGGTATAGAAAATTTATAATAATGTCCTTCTATATGGAGAGGGAGGAAAATCATATATCATTTAATATTAAAAAGCCATGAATGGACATTATATTATATGCTTTATAATCCGTTCTCTATTAGCATTCTTACCTAAAAGACGAATGATGGGGTAATTCAGAAATGAACTGTAATGAAAACTGGCTAGAGCTAAGCTGTCCACAATTCGTGGCGAAAGTAGAATGCTTAGGAGAAAAAAAGAAGGTATTAAATTGCCAATGGAAGATTAACACGTGGGTGAGTAGCAATATGACTCCGTCACAGCTCCATACACTCTCACTATGAGATGGATAGAGATAGACTTCCTAATGCAACTCTTCCCTCTACAGACGTTAACAAACAACACCGTGTATTTTTTTCGTTTTTTCAAACAACCTATAAGAGTCAATCTCTTTGTCTCTCTCTCTCTCTCTATCTGTCTATCTCTAAGCAATGCCTCATTCGATCCCCGAGTCCCTGCGGAACAGAACACGGAGCGATGACTAAGTATGTAACGCAACAAGTAATCTCTCCCTCAATTTCCATTCTGTTTTGATTCCCCAAATTACAAACATCAATTTTCATTCTCGCAAAAAATGGCCACCGTTACACACAACCAAGACGGTGGCAAAGCGAAATCAAAGCCTCCAAGGCCGAAACGAATATGCTTCTCATTCGCAGCGTACGCCAACAACCTCCTTAATCGCCTCAAATCCTCAAACGTGGTTATCGACGAAGGACTTTCCGACGCAGAACTCGCGGACCTCGAATCGAAGTTGAAATTTACCTTCCCGCCGGATCTCCGCGCGATCCTCCAACAAGGCCTTCCCATATCTCAAGGCTTCCCCAACTGGCGTTCCTCCTCAACACAGCAACTCCAAATTCTCCTCAACCTCCCCGCCTCATCGATCCTCCGCAGGGTCTCCAACGCCCGATTCTGGCACCCTTCGTGGGGCCCCGAACCGCCCGACCCGACCCGCGCCCTTCGCGGACTCTTGAACGACGCGCCGCGCCTCGTCCCGATTTACCGGCATTGCTACATTCCGTCCTCCCCCGACGACGCCGGGAACCCCGTTTTCTACGTCGACAACGACGGCGACGTTCGCTTGCTGAGCTTCGATGTCGCCGGGTTCTTCCGGGAGTTTCTGTCGCGGGAGCCGGAGGAGCCGGTGTGGGCGGCCACGGCGGCGAGGAGGATACGGTTCTGGTCGGAGCTGGCGGAGGCGCGGTGCGGGCGGTGGTGGTGGTGGGGCGGCGCGAAGGGGAAGCTGAGTGGGTGTTTGGAAAGGGTGGTGTGGCGGTTGAGAGAGGGAGGGTGGCCGGAGGAGGAGATACGCGAGATGATGACGGCGGAAGAGAACCACAATCAGAAGCAGAAGCCCGAGTTGAAGTTGAAAGACAAAGAGGCGATGGCGTGGCACGTGAGAGTGTTGTCCTTGGTTTTGCTGCGTGCGGGGTGGAGCAGGGAGGATGTGGTGTACTCGCTTGGGGTCGTTGGCGATGAAGGGAAATCGTGGCTGGAATTCCATCCGGAGCAACACACCGTCAATATCAACGACATATAACCTTGTCTTTTGTGACGTCTCTACTTTTGCTTGTGCTACTACTAGTCAACCTGTGTCGCCTTTGACGACGCATTTTTCTTTTCCCCTTTTAATATGCTTTTTTTAACGTTACAAATAGAATTTAGAAATATAGAATACACACAAGACAATATACTATTGTTTTTTGTAAACAAAATTTTAAGGGCGATGGAATTGCAACACATAATTTCTCATTTTCTATGGACTCCGTTTTTTTTCCACCTAAAAATCAGTTGAATTATTATTCAAAGGATCAAACCCCTCGTTTTCTGCCATGAAAAAGGAACGGACTCATGCCAATTCACATGGAACATGACAATTGAATTGAGGACGGGAGATGTGCTTCTGTTTCAAGCTTCCTTCCTGGACCACAGCTGGCCCATACATATCTGGTATAATTTTTCTTTTTTATTTTTGTGAAGGCAAAAACATTACGTATTTCTTAATTCTTGCGGTTTATTTTTATTCTTCACTCACGGTCACGGGTGTAGCCGTGTAGAGAAAGTGTTGTTCAGTTTAGGACAATTGGCCTGGCCACATTCAAAATGAGATTCGGGAAAAAGTCCTTACTCTACTTGTTTCTAGAAATGACATAGGTGATTGCAGTGACGCGAAGCAGAGCGTTACGACCGGCCAAAGAAAAATAGTTCGTGTTTTGATGCAAGTGGCAACCCATTTGGAATTAGTAGTCCACAGATTTTGGATCCTTAGAACAATTTCAGCGTGGCTCAATAGCCTTCCTCATGTACTACAAATTCTACATATTTCGCTGAGCTTTCTTGTGTGTCGCTTTCGATTTCGGATTAATGACAAGATCAAAGCACTTAAGCAACATTTATAAATGTATAATTTTTAAATTTCATGTAGTTTAACTATTATCAGCAATTATTTATAAATATATAAATATGTAATTACAAAGAATGACAATTATACTGTACAACGTACTTGAAATATTCTTATTAAACCTACGTACAAACGTTCGAACTTTGAGATTAAATAAAAGGTTATTTGAGAAGAGCTATTTGCATGTTCTTTCTTAGTTATTAGAATTTAATAAAGTTTATTTCTTTCATTTATTTAATCTTGCGAGTTTATTTCTTTTTCTGTAATTAAATTTCTTCGCGCTATAAATCTAGCTATCCTAGAATCTTTTGAGGAAGTTATTTTCCTTCTCATATTGTTTTTGTTGAAATTTTAAAGTAATGGTCAAATTAATAAAATTATGATAAACACTTTCATTCAATTTTTGGCGAGTTAGGTCGGTGAAGTCATGAATTAACTATGTTTTTAGTTGAAACATATTTTTTATTTACTTATGACTAATAGTTTAACCATAAATTTAAGGAGTGTTTATTATCATTCTCATGTATTTAGTTATTCTTTTTTATATGAATTTTATATTTTTAAATTAATAATTTGATTGACATAGAAAAAGGGTATTTTTAAATTTAAATTTAAATTATTTGAATAAGAATGATTTATAGCACCTGTTTGTAAAAGAAAGGCTAAATTATTAATTTGGTTTCTTACTTTATTTATTTTATTCAATTGGGTTCCTCTAATATTAAAAGGTTCAATTAGATATCATAATTTAAAAAAGCACCCAAATGTTATCATTTTCGTCAAAGTCAATGTCGTTTTGTACTAATGTAACTTCTAATTAATCAATAGTAAAAAATTTGCATTAATAGTTTATCAAAATTAAACTTTTAATTCCATGATAATTCATAATTGTAGAACACAAAGATAACGCAAGAAGGGGGGTTGAATTGTGTTATAGCAAATTTTCTTAAAACCTTTTCAAAGACGTATCGTCTGAAGGATTATTCAAAAGATTTTTTAAAGCGTGATTGAGAGAGATGAATGCTGTAAGAAAAACAGAAAGCACAAAAGATATATATTAGTTTGTCTCACCCTAGAGACTATGTCCAGTTCTTGGCAACAACCAAGTCCCACTAACTTAAAACAAGTTACAAGTATTCTTTCAACCAAGCCTCTTCAGGCTCAACCTAAGTAGTCTTTAACTTGCCTCTCCAAGCAAAAACCCAAGTATTCTTTGAATCAAAGCCTCTACAAGCTTTCACCAATTTCTTAAAGAAAAGGTTGAGTGTGAGTTATCAAACTTAGTTTAACATCCTAATAGACGAATATACAATGAAAAGCAAATAAATTTTTTTACAAGCAGAGTATTACAAGATGAGAGATTTTCAACAATTAGAGAACTTTTAATCAACCAGTCAACTATCTCTCTAACTTTTGAGACTAAGGTCTCTACTTCTATTTATAGGCTTCTCTAAAAAGTATCTGTTGTGAGTGTTTGCAAGAGACAACCTTTGTCTGTTGAAAAGAGTGGTTGAAGCATTAAATGTAGCATTTAATGCCTTTCACCAACTTGTCACTTTGATAAGATAAAGTAGTTTACTTATCTTTACCATTCTCGTACTTAATCTTGTAGCAGTGGACATATCTGCTTTTCCGTTCTGACATCCACACGCACATTCCTTCTTTTACGCATAAAAAGAGCTTCCTCGAGAGTAGGTACATAAGCTTCATTTGTTTCGAGATTGTTTTACACTTTTACAACTAAGTAGTGTGCAGATCATTAGAGCATCGTCTGAAAGCCATTAGTTACTAAATCTTTTAAAGGAAAGATCAAGACGGTATAAGCTCAAGTTATCATACGATAGCAAATATGCAGATTACGAGTCACCAAATGATTGCTTTGAAAAACTCTTTTTAACTGTTTGTTATTATCAAAATATTTGAGTGTTATAAATTCATCCTTTGTCTTAACAATAATTAATGATATATATATAGAATTTTACTATACAAATTCTAAATTTATTCTAATTAAAGTCCAAATATATTTGCTATGTTTTTTTTATAATATTTTAAGAGTCAAATTTTGTTTAGACGTGTTAAACTCTTAAAAATATGATTTGAATTTTCATCGTAAATTTTTACATTACCAAAAATAGTTTCCATGATGTATAAAAAAATTCTATTACAAAAACTAGTTTTTGTAAAATCTGTAAAAAGCAAAAAAAAAAAAAAAAGATTGAGATGGTTTAAAAGAAAAAAAAAAGGGAAGGTGCAGGTGGTAGGAAAAGAGGGAGGGATGACGGTGAGAGAAAAATAGAGGAAGGGAGGAGAATGAGGGTAAAGTTGAGAGAAAATAAAGGTGTTTTGAAAATATCAAAAAAATAAGAAAGAGTGGAGGTGTGAAAAGTAGAAAAGGGAAGGGTATGAATAGCAAGTTCGTTATGAGTTTATTTCTTTATTTTTCGTTAGCCTTACTTAGGTGAGAGCCCAATGTTTGCACCAATATTTAATTTGATGGTCAAGGGAATGTAAGGAATGTCAGCTTTTCAATTAAGATGCTTGAGACAGTTGTATGCCTAGGGCTGACCTTGGACAGGCCCTGCTATTTCCACCTTTTTCTTTTCTTTTCATCCCTTACTTTTCAAAAATCTATGTAAATACTATTTTATCCTTCCCATTTAAATTCATCATGCCCCATCTCCCTCCCCATTTCTTACACCCTCTGGCTCCTTCCCTCCCTAGTCCCTATTCATCACACATCATCGTGAGGAACCCCGTTGTTGAAGACAGTTGTAGTTGAAGATTGTTGCCTCCCTCCACCATATTCTCGTTCTCGTTATGGGTGAGTGGGTTTATTTTTTTTCCATTTTTTTAGATTTGATGAAATCATGATTCCGTTGTGTATCCAACCCAAATACGCAACGGATCGTGATTCCATTATGTATTATGTAATTTTTAAATTATTTTTTGTCTTTTAATTATTTCTTTGAATTAAATTATTTGTGTTATTAATGTTTTTCATAATAATTATGATTAGATTTTATTATTAATTATTATCTAATTGTTAAATTAATATTATTGTTTCGGATTCATTATGCCATGCATGAGATTTAGAGCCTTTTGTCCTCAACGAGGCCCTCTGCCAGATAATGCATTAAGCACATCTAGGCGTCCATTATCAACTACATTTGTTGGGCTAGATAGGCTGCACACTTAGCAAGAGGAGGAGGAGGTACATAGGGACATACTTGAGTTAGAGGTTAAGGTAATTAAGGCAGAGGCAGAGGTACCTTAGGCTGATTTGGCAAAGCGCATTATTGGACCCTCATTTGGAGGAGGTCCTGCAGACTTGTCTTTGCTTAGGTTCTATAGAAACCATGTTGCTGGACATATATGGCTTAGACAGTCTCGTCTTGAGCTCAAACTGATTAGCCATAGGGTAAGGTCTTGTCGATGCCCACGCACTTGTAGGCCATTGCACAGGCAAGCATGGCATTCAGGTGCACCTATTAGAGGAAGTGGCGGAAGAGGATCACCATCTTTGATGATTGACTTTATATTTTTGTTTTTTATTGTTGGGTCTTATTTTATTATTTTATATTGTATGTACAGATCTTATTGTATATATTTTTGGATTTTATAGATGTTTTGGATTTTATATGTTACACTTATTGCGTTGTTGGTATACCTATTATGTTGTTACAATCAAAACACGCGATACAAATAAAAACAAACAAACACAACATAAATAATATTATTTGATAAAATAAAAGCACTTCTAAATAAATGCTATACAAATGAAAAAATAGTAAACAAACACGAGCCTTGTTAATGCGTCAATGAATCATTAAAAGCTTTGTCCTGTAGTCAGAAAAAGAAACAGTTGAGATTGCACACAATAAATCAAGGGTCCAGATCACACTAATTCAAATGCATGCCTTGTTCACACATCACTCAGTGTTGTCTGTGCATCAGAAAAAGTAACAGTCAAGATTACACATAAGAAATCAAGGGTTTTGATCACGTCGATTCAAACATGTGTGTACACACATTAATGAACCATTAAAAACTGTGGGTAAAACAAATGAGTTCAAAATATAAACAATTAATTTCAAAATACACAATAAAAATGCATTTTCATTGTGTATTTGGGATATATACACAGCGAAAACTTTTTTTGTTGTATATGTATGCCAAAAACACAGCGAAAACGAGTTTCTGTTGCACACAATACACAACGAAACATGTTTATGATGTGTAAAGGGGGTGCTTCCTCCATACACAATGGAACGCATTCTCATTGTGTATTGTGCACAACAAAACTCGTTTCCATTGTGTATAGAGGGCACACTCCTTTTAACACAATGGAAAAGTGTTTCTGTTAAGGCGTATTTGGGGTGAAAAGAAATTAGTAAACGCAAGTTGAGGTGAAAAGAGCAAAAATTGGGGTAGAAATAACAGGGTCCACCCTGGACTTGGGTCAGAGGGGCGTTGACCTAAAGCCAAAAAAAGAAGAAGATAAATTTGAAGAGAAAAAAAATCAATTAATTATTTTATTTGCATCTTTATCATCTTGTTTTTTAATGGTAATAATTTACGGTGTAAGTTTCCAAAATTCAATGCTTTTAAACTCTCAAGTTTGTAGTATTTTTAATTTTTCATCTTGTAAATCATTTAGTTGTAGTGTGTCACATAATTCAATTTTTCTTATGTAGTTAAAAGTTTGATGATTATTCATCGTTGTTATAAGTACTCATTGGTTACCCTATCCTATCTCTATATTTTTAAAGAAAGAAAGAATACTAAGATAAGATAAAAGAAAATATAATTTATGCATTTATTAAAAAAAGTATGTTTATATTTCTTAATGTTGATATTATCATTAGTAATTTTTTATTTCTGAATATTTGAAGAAATCACTTTTTATGATAATTTATGTATTATATTTTGCAAGTGATTAGCAACAATTTTACGACCAGAAAAAATATTGTTAATGATAGACAATAACATAAATCTAAATTAAATAAAAAATGTGATAATCTTTTTGAGTTTTGTTAAAGCTATGTTATTCATTTAATGTAATAAAATATATCATTTTTAATGAAATTACTGTGTTTTTTTTTTTATGAAATATATGTAGAATTGTTTGCGGATTGGATTGAATCAAATTTGGAGAAAATATCTTAAATATTAAATATCTTACCTTTTTTTTCTTTGGAGAAAATATTAAATAAATGGTAAGATATATAATAAAAATAATAATAAAATAATTAAAAATATCAAATATCTTATTTATAAGTCATTATATAACTAATAGTAGTATAGCTCTTTAAATATAAACTATTAAAAATAAATTTACACAATTTGATAATTACATTTATTTACCTTTACTCAAATAGTTACCAAAAAAAAATCTTTAATTAAATATATTTTTCAAAAATAAGTATACGTTATGTGATAATTTTACAAATATATAAGAAATAAAAATGTAAACATGAGTAAATAATAAATTTATAATAAAAAAACATATTTTTATATTAGTTCAGCTTGGATTAAATTGAATGGATTTTAAAAATCAAATCTTAAGTCCAATAATTTTTTTTAAATTTTTTCAATTTTTTGGATAATTTTTTTTATTGAACTCTTAGAAATTGGGCTTAAATTTAGCTCAATCCCACAAAACCAATTTATAAAATAAGAATTGCTCAAGTTTTATAAGCAATATTTACACTTTATTTGTAGTTGATTTGTGACTACATCCACCCCTTCATAGCTATCACAATGAATGTGCATGAGGCCACAAATTAAGGTGGGCCAATGATACTGCAATGAAGGCAACTTTCAACATGAACTGAATCGGTTTATGAAAATCATTTAATATATATTTACATTTTAAAATACTTATATATAAGAGAATCTTAGTTAACATTTTGTCGTTGCCTTTAAACTGTTAGCACTGACCTTGTTATACCTGCTTCTTAATTCACTTTCTACACACACAGAAGGAGTTTTGTTTTCTTCTTTACCTTTCTTGTTCCTATGACATTTTTTTCCTTTTCATTCTTTGCTCTCTCTCAACCTCTACCTAATCACCTTCTCTTGGACCATTCGTCCAAAGCTACTGAACAAGAAGGTGCCATTTCAAGCAGCTGTATCGGACAGAAATTTGAATCTATGTTCACAATCTTAATGCAATATCATAGAAAAACAACAAATGAGAGAAATGTGATCTATATAATTATATTTGACGACTAAATTTTTTTCACAATAGTGCGTACTATTTAGTGAGACAACAATTTTTATAATAATGTTAGAAGGAGAGTAAGAAATCATCACTAGACATTAAATGAGTAACCTAACCTAACTATTTGCATTTAAAGTCTAATAACAAATATTCATTATTTGGTAAAGTGTTATAATTAAATTAATAACTATTAAAATTAATATATTCAATAATTCAAAAAACATTTTAAATAATTAATCAATGTTAATTCACAAATGAAAGATTCAACAATCACATGTGAGTACGTGTTAACATTGTTTTAGTTAGAACAATCTTGTCTTGTAAGTAGTTATGTCCTTGTCTAACATAGTAGGAGGTTTTTCGTTGTATCCTTTTTCTTTGTTCCCTCTTCCATATTTTTGTAGGATGCAATTATGCAAAAAGCCCAATGAGTTTATTAATTGAATGCTTTATAATAACGAGAAGAGTGATCAAATGAATTATACATAAAATGATTTATCTGTCAAAATTTCCCGTATCATTCTTGATATATGATGTCATTTTCGGATAATCTTATTCTTGCTACAGCAAATTGTAAGAAGCCAAAGAACGCTACACTTCTGCAAGAGAAAACAAAACTTAGATACATATTGGCCACTTGAAGAACAATACATCTCTCAACAGAAACAATAAAGAGAGTAAGATTAAAAGAAGCATAATACAGTTGATTTATTTGAATTATCAGTATCATCACGCCGTGGCAGCAACGTCATTGTGATTAATTGCTGTATTTGTCCCTGACAAAGCTCCTAAACCTATTCCACACACTAATGATTTAAAGAATTAGAACTGCTTTGATCATTCAATTTAGGATTGTTATGGACATCTATGATCAGTGTGCTGATTCTTCTTTCTCTTTTTGGGATTCAACTGGTTCATTTTGAGCTCCATCAGCGTCCTCAGTATTCTTCGAGGATGCATCTTTCTCTTCAAGAATAGAAGAATCAGAAGCACTGACTGGCCCATCATGACCATTATCATTGGCATTTGCTTTGCCATTATATTCTCCATTAGTCACGTTTCTCTTATGAGCTCCTGATGAATTTGTGAGGGTGGAATCAGCCTGCACTGCAGCATCTGACTTAGAATCTTTCATTTTCAGGGTTTTATTGTGCAAACTGGAGTCCTCTACCTCGGAGTTTTCTGATGTTTCAAACTGTTTTTCAGTTGTATTAGATGTTGTGTCAGTCCAATTTTGCGAATGAAGAGTTTCTACATCATCACTCGAGGGCTTCTTATGCTCTTGCTCCCGCTTATCTGACTCAGCAATGGAACTCTTTTGTGAATCATTCTTTTTCTCAGCCCGATTCTCACTACCATTTCCTTGGTTGGTTGTTGTGACAACAGAATCAGTCACTTGTGTAGTTTTTGGTTGTGTTACATTTAAGACGTTCTCATTCTTATGAAGATGAGCTACTTCAGTACCATTTGTCTGAGACTCCAACTCAAATTCATTGTTTTCTTCTCTATTGTCAGATTGTTCTGTCTTGTTGAAACCTACAACACTGGAGGCATTATCACGTGCATAATGTTTCTCCCTAGGCTCCTTATCGTTCCTTTCTTTGTCCTGAACTCGATCTTCAGATGAATCCACTTCCTGAGTCACATCATTCTCTTCTCTTTCATTTTCTGCTGCATTGCTCTCCTCTTTATCTTCTTGCTTGTGATTTTCCTCCATGTGTTCTTTCGCTTCAGTTCTGTTTTGGTTGATCTCTCCATCCTCCTCATTATTCTTCTCTGTTTCTGTTGTCTCTTCTTTTTCTGTCTCCTCACTAATCTCTCTACTTTGATTGTCCTCCACCTTATTTTTGTTGTCTTCATTCTCCTTTATTACACTGTCACTCTCGTTCTTGTCCTTATGCTCATTCTCTTCACTTTCCTTGTTGGTCACAGAACTCTCTTCAGTGTTTTGATCTACTGGATCCTGTCTATGCTCAGACTTTTCTTCATTGTTATTTTGCTCATTGTTTTGCGTCAGGATCTCATCTTGCACACCATTAACGTTATCTGTTTTGTTTTGCTCTTCATGCTTGTTTTCTTCTTCATCCTCTTCCTCCTTGTGCCTTGCGTCTCCGATAGAAGATTGCCCCACGTAAGGATGAGGGTCTTTCCTCCCCAACTCACTGCCAGTTTTTGTATCTTCACTATAGGCTGTTTTTTTCTCACGAGAATGTTGAACTAGGTAAACCATCCAGATACAAACGCCAAGCAGAACACATATTTGAAGAGCTTGTTTCACCTTGAAGTCTTTGCATCTCGAATTCCTCTGTGGAGATGAACTGAACATGCCGAATATTCCTGATTGAGGCTCAGAATTTTGCCTTTTCCCCCAGACCCCTGCCCAGATGAAGACTAATTTCTATTAGGGACCCCACGTTGTGTCACTAATGGTTAGCGGCTACTCAACATGACTGATTAAAAAGGAAAAGACTTAACAAAAAGCAAAATAAAAAATAAAAAATAAAAAAATATTACTAGGGCTCATTTAAAGAAAGCAGGCAAGAGTGCAAATATTTTTACCAACAGTACTGATGTTACCCTTAGATAATGGTTGACAAAAAATCTAGACCACATCTGTGAAGTGTGAACTACTCATCAAGAAATTTGGCTATAATTATAAAAGTTATAAACTTCTAATTCAAATGAACAGCAGACAACAATGGAATGAGCAGTATTCTGGCTTCAAAGTAGTTGGAGATAATAGCATTACAATTAGTAAGCATGTATGATCAGGAATAATGCAATGCTGAAGGAATGCATGCTCAAAGGTAGTCGCACTGTCGCACATTCACGCAGATAACTTGTTTACGAACAAAAAAAGGTAACCAATTGCAATTAAATAGGTGTGCTCTTTAACCCAACTGCAATTGCATTGAAATTTAAAATTGGGGTGTTCTTCGTTTTCAAGTAACTGAAAATCCAAATCAGTTAATCAAACTAATTGCAATGGCTTTGATTCTCAGATTTTCTTCTTTTTTAATCCGAATCATCTTTATCACTCGGTCATTTTTTTTAATCTTTTAAACTTTTAAATTTATACTTTTTAAGCCATAGTGTTTAGACTTGAGAAATGCTACAATAACTCTCTCGAAAACTCTCTATCTAACACTCTCTTTATTATTGGCTGAAATTGATTAGAAATCACAAATTTTTGTGGGTTTTACTTCTTATTTAATGAATCACTCTCTTGATTTAAGAATGAAACTCTCCTAATTAAAAAGTAGAACCTATCAAAATTTGTAATTTTCAAAAAATTCTAACCAATAATAAATAATAAAGAGTGTTTAAAAGAGAGTGATTGAGAGAGGGTTAATATCATGATTAGACTGTTTTTTTTATCTATTTTTGTCTTATTTTATTTTTTGTTTCTTTGAAGTCGTTTATTTTTTGTTTTTAATCTACAAAAAAATAAGAAAAAATAATTCTTTTAGGTTTAAAACACACCAATTTTATTAAATATAAGGATTAAAATAAAAAAATAAACTAAATTTAAAGTACATAATAATTTTTATTTAAAAAACACATTTAATTTGTTAAAAAATTATGATGTTAACATTTTATATATAATAATATAATTTTATATTTATTAACACATGCACGCACACACGCAGAGTGAGAGAGATATACATATACATATGAAATGATGAATTATATTACAACTTAATACCAAATTTGAAATGCACCAAAAAAAATACCAAATTTGAAATAATCAATCTTTTTATAAAAAAATGGCATATATTACGAGTAATAGTAACAACGTACAACACTACAACATACCAGGAAAAAACCGGGTTATGGAGCTTCTGTTTCTGTTGCTTGAAACGATGGGGTTTTGGATGTGATAGCGTCCTCCCTTCCCTACCAACAAGCAAGCAGAGGTGACATGTAAAGAAGATTTGTTTTGGTCGAAACTGCATATGGCAATGGCATCTGAGATTGATTTATAGCAAGCTGGTGCACACACGAACTGCTGCTTTATTTTAATCATTTCACAATTTTTCAATTATTAGAAATAAGTGAAGTGGAGAAAAGGTTAAACGACGCCGTCCAATAGAAGAATTAGGTCCACTGTCAAACCCCATCTACGAATCACAATCCAAGACGTGTGGGATCAGATAAAAGATAACTTAAGTCGGTTACACTCAACTCTCTCTTTACCGTCAGATTCTCCACAAAGTGGGAAAGGGAAACCCTTTGTTCATGTTCATGTTTATCTTCTAAAACCCCAAAATCAAAACCAAAATAAAAATTAGGTCTATCTCCTTCATTTTCTTCACCAAACCGGTAAGCAGCTAATAGCAGGTGGGACTAATCCATCCGAAAAACCTCACCGATCCAATGACCTCCAAGCTAATTGCTTCCTATCTCCGTCACCACCTCACAAAATCATCCCAAATCCTCCGCCGCCAGCTTCTATCCACTGCGGCGGCCGAGGCCGAACACGATGGGAACATCTCCTCGGGAATGACGATGAAGGGCGTGAGAATCTCCGGAAGACCCCTCTACCTGGACGTGCAAGCGACATCTCCGGTGGACCCTCGCGTTCTCGACGCGATGCTCCCTTTCTATCTCTCTCGCTTCGGAAACCCTCACTCGCGCACCCACTTCTACGGCTGGGAATCCGACGAAGCCGTGGAGCACGCGCGCGCTCAGGTGGCGTCCCTCATCGGCGCGTCCCCGAAGGAAATAGTGTTCACCTCCGGCGCCACCGAGTCCAACAACATCTCCGTCAAGGGCGTCATGCACTTCTACAAGGACAAGAAGCGGCACGTGATAACCACGCAAACGGAGCACAAGTGCGTCCTCGATTCCTGCCGCCACCTTCAGCAGGAGGGTTTCGATGTCACCTACCTCCCCGTTGAGTCTGACGGGTTGATTGATTTGAACAAGCTTAGGGCTGCGATTAGGCCTGATACTGGCTTGTTTCTGTTATGGCGGTGAACAATGAAATTGGGGTGGTTCAGCCGGTGGAGGAAATTGGGAGGATTTGCAAGGAGTTTAACGTACCGTTCCACACGGACGCGGCTCAGGCTTTGGGGAAGATTCCGATTGACGTGGAGAAGTGGAACGTGAGCTTGATGTCGTTGAGTGGGCATAAGATTTATGGGCCTAAGGGGGTTGGGGCTTTGTATCTTCGTCGGAGGCCCAGGATTCGTGTGGAGCCTCAGATGAATGGGGGTGGGCAAGAGAGGGGGATTCGGAGTGGGACTGTTCCTACTCCTTTGGTTGTGGGGATGGGTGCGGCGTGTGAGGTGGCAATGAACGAGTTGGAGTATGATGAGAAGAGGATCTCCGCGTTGCAGCAGCGGCTGCTTAATGGGATCAGAGAGAAGCTCGATGGGGTGGTGGTGAATGGGAGCTTGGAGAGGCGCTATGTGGGGAATTTGAATCTGTCGTTTGCGTATGTTGAAGGGGAGAGTCTGCTCATGGGGTTGAAGGAGGTGGCTGTGTCCAGTGGCAGTGCTTGTACTAGTGCCAGTTTGGAGCCTTCGTATGTGTTGAGAGCATTGGGAGTGGAGGAGGACATGGCTCACACTTCTATTAGGTTTGGAATTGGGAGGTTCACTACCGAGGCTGAAATTGATAGAGCAGTGGAGCGTACTGTTCAGCAGGTGGAGAAGCTGAGGGAAATGAGTCCGCTTTATGAAATGGTCAAGGAAGGGATCAACATCAAGGATATTCAATGGGCACAACACTGATTATCAAGCTTTCAAATTGCAATGCAATGCAGGTGGTGTCATGGGGGCAGCAATTGCGATCGGACTCCAGACATAGCTGCTGCCACGGTTGTAATTGCAAGTTTTTTAAAACTTGCTGCTGATTATGTAGTCATATTGTATCTTGAAGTTATATTGCTATTAAAAATTTACCCTGGTAGAGTTATTAGGTATACACCATTTGTTTCAATGTTTGTTAGTTTTGCCTGTCACTGGTGTTTATGAAGAGGAAAGACATGTATTGGTAGTGGTACTGTATGGACTAACCAATGTTGGCGTTATTTTGGTTTCAGGTGAACCTCTCCCACACTTCCTAGTTTTCCCCTTCCTCAGCTTAAGGGATAGCAGTTTCAAGCTTTGCTTTATTTCTTTTTTGGATCGGGGAGAGGGGGAGTTGGCGCAGGTACCATGTTTTTGTTTTTGTTTTTTTTTTGGGTCGTTTGTACTGTGGGTATTGAACTCGTCCAGTATTGAGGCACACAGGCCGCTTTCACGATGTCTAGCTTTGGCAATTACTATTTATTACTAAACATATTAAAAAGGTATAAACCCTATTCTCTGCAACTTATGTTCATTATTCTCTAAACTCTTCTCACGCATTTTCTCTATCAAAGGGATTATAATTTCATCTTAATCTCGATGTATTGCAATTCTATATTCGATTTCATCATTCATCTAAAATATTTTCATTAAATTCTGCATACTGTGTACGCTGGGTAAGGTGTGATTTCGTTATTTTTCTGATCATTCCAGAAAATACTTTCTAGAAAGCAACATAATAACTATTTTGAGAAGTACTTTTCAGAATAGATATTATTTTTGCTTTCCGGAAAGTATTCTCCGTAACCCTTAAGTCAATTTATTTATGAATAAACTATCAATTTAGTCTTTAAAGTATTACCCTCTCTCCTAATTAGTCTTTGAACTAATAAAATTACATAGGTAGTCCCTAAAGTATTTAATATCCATCAATTTAGTCCCTGGTGAGAGACTAATTAAAAAAAAAATAATACTTTAGGGACTATATAACATGATTTTTGATACTTTAAGGACTTATATAATTTTATTAGTTTAAAAATTATTTAGGAGTGAGGGTGACCAAATTGATTGTTTTTTCATTTATTTATTGTCCCTCTTTCGGCTTCACTACTACAAAACATTTTTTTCTATCGTTTTCCTTTCCCTCACACACAAGTCGCAAGTTGCTCGTTCACTCCTTTCTCATGGTACGTGCCACATCTCTCTACTAAATTTCGTGCTTCTTGAACTGTTTATTTAAAAGAGTACTTATATTTGGACACTTATAAATGTCAAACACATCTCATTTTTCTCTCTCTTACATCTTGTCATATCACATTATCAATTATATCAATCACTTTTTTTTTTGTCTTCCTATCTCTCTCAAGGTCACCCCACAAAGTATCTAAAAATCATTTTCCTACTCAAAATATTGCTCCTACTCTTGGCTCGCTACTTTTGCTGATTGCACATTTACGCTTCAACTTTTCGGTTTCAAAACATTGTTCACTCACACAATTTAATGAGTACATCCAAATATCTAGCATGAAATCATACATTGAAAAGGAAAGAATTAAAGGTTGTTCTACTCAGAAGTGCACGCATTTAAAGAATAATCACTGCGCTCCAAAGCCCCTAAGAAAGGGTGACCCGATGATGCACAAAGCTTTCACTACTTATAGGTCATGGAGAATGTGCACAATCTCACCCAATCTGCAGAAAATGTTGAGACTAGAACCTGTGACTAATGAGAGGGTATTGAAACGGGAGGAGACGGGGAGTGCGGTGAAATCAGAGGAGAAAGTGTGATAAAATGCGAAAGAATAAGTAAGGAGTGATCTTTGATAAGGGGAAAAAAATAAGGTGGTTAAAGTAAATTTACATTAAAAAAAAGAAAGAAAAAAAAGTAGTATGTTTAGTAAATGGGAGGAATGTAAATGGCAATTGCCGTTTGCTCTTGTTCTAGGTCCGTGATATCTAGCTCTGAATTGGTTTACCTTTTTTTGGGCTTGTAAGTTGGAGTTATGGCCCCTTTCCACTTGGACCTGAACTTTTACATATTGCAATTGATCCCAAGGTTATTCGCACATCTAAAGAATAAAACTTCTAGACCCTTTACTACAGCTTGCTTTGGGGTTCTTAGCCCAAAAATATATAAAACTCATTCTTTGCGGAAGTAGATTTATATTGGGCCTTACGGACGTGAGCGCGATGTTTTGTTTCCACGTGCACTTTTTATTCAGCTATACATGTCCTAAACTATAGCAGCTGAGCTTATGGTTGCTTTTTGTCTCTTGCGCTGTGAATTAAATATTAATCCCTCTCTTACGTGTGATTATGTCTCTTGTTACCGATATGTGATTCTGAATTTTGATATGTAATTTTTTGGCGTTCACCTTAATTACCACGTCAAGTATTGAAAAACATTACTCTCTGACTGAACAAGTATTTGCTAAGATTTATAAAGAGCTTCGTTGAGGATTTTAAACAAACGAAAAAGAGATTAACTTGAAATAACAAAAGAACTGTAAATTTCTCGAGACTGCTTTACGTACATGGTAATAGTTGAGTTGAAGTAGCCCTAACCCCCTCCCCCGTAATGGGTAAGGTGGCCCAAGTGTTGTCATTCTTGAAAATGCATTTAGGTTAATGCCAAAAACGATGTGGGATGAGTGCTATTTGGTGGTGAATATATCCTGACAAAGGCGTTATAGAATAGAATAATATGGGCGCTTTATCACTTACTGGTGCTGCTGGCCCATCAGCATCAGATGGGAACTAGAGTATGACTGGTGTGTAGTTCAGCGTAGTACAATTTGTCCGCGCCACAGGGATGGGGCAACTTCAAAACCGTGTTGCTGATATTTACAGCACAAAAAACTTGAGAGGAAAAGGTATGTGTGTATGGGAATTGGAATCATAATTCCTTTTCTCCCAGTGGTCCCGAAGCTTTTCAGTTGCGTCTGTCTTGACCTTTGCACCAACATTCTCTTTTATCTTTTCGAGTTTTAGATAGGACCTCCTTGCTTAATTCCACTTCTCCCTCACGTGACTGCTGCCACCCTCTGTACTCCCAAGTTCTTCTTCCCTTCGGCCTTTAGGTTTATGTAAACTATTGGCCACAAATTATGGTTATCGCTTCTAGTGTCGAACTAAAAATATAACAGAAAAGGTTGTTTCGATCCGTATTCACTTTTAACGTAAAGCTTCTGTTCTTTCTGTAGTCATTTTCGTCCGCCTCAGAGCATTTTATAACGCCTCTTTTGATACCTAGTTTACAATGATTTATCTTGGGACACAAGTTCACACTGATTTTGTCGTTATTAGTCCATCTAATCGTCCTTTAGGTTGTTAAATCGGAGATGAAAAAATTGTCCAAATTCCGAATTACATTACGTGCAACGGTTCCAGTATTTAAACATAAAAAGATTAACATATCCGTATGAGTTATCTTTATTTTTCTCTTATTAACTTTTAAATATACCCAATAAATAAAAGGGACATTATTTTGTTAAAAAAATTTCCCTATGCAATGGATGTAATAATTAATAAGAACTGTGTTGTTTTGTAACAACAATTTGGTAGGAAAGCAGTATGAATAAGTTTGCAATTGATCACTAGGTAAGAGATGATACAAGGGATGGCTTGGAATACAGGAAAGTAAATAAAAGTTAATACCACCAGTCATTTCTTATTATTCGTGTGCATAGAATTTGTACTAAAACTAATTTCCCTTAGTAAAATTGGCTTCTTCTTTTTTTCTTCATGTTGCGTGTCTCAAACCAGACCCATTTATGGTTATTATCCGTATAATTTTGGAAAGTTGCATTACCATTTAAATTTACTAGAGGTCAATGCTTGTTCTTCGTTTTCAACAAGTTACGCTCATAGACAAGAAACTATGCACATTGAGGTTCTAATTTGCTTCACGACAAATGGGTTTTCGAAGGGCACTACTGTTGCAACTTATTTTGATGCAAAGGCTGTCCGCGCAAATCCATCAGTCATGAATTCAATCCACAGTATGGAAACCATTATTTTAGGGATATTCGTAAAATAAGACGAACTTGTCCACATATGAAACGTACCATCACAAGTTCTCCTCAAAACAATTCAAGTTTGCCGCAGTTTGGTTCAAATTTAATCTTGATATATGATGCATTTGTCATTTAGTCCATAATTTTGTTAAAAGTTCAATTTAATCTCCAACGCAGAAAAGGAAAATATTTTTTGTATAACTAAAGTGAGACAATTTTTGTGGTTTTCTTTGATTTTAGATGAATATTTTTGAGACATATATATGAAAATGATACAAAATAACTAGTAGATAGAAACAAGTATATATAATACGCTATTAATCATTTGACGTTTAAATAATAGAACTATTTAAATGACATTTTCGAAAGGACGAAAACTGAAGTTACATCTTAGTAAAGAACTAAAATAATTAGCAGATGAAATAAGAGGAACTAAAACGAGTATCTATTCATAACTTATTTATTTATTCTTTTTAACTTGGACATTTTTTAAGGTAAAGAAGCATGTTCTCTTCCATCTATTCAATTCCTAAAACGAGAGGCGCAAATCCTGTGAAACACTTCACAAAGTTTGCTTTACTCAAAACAGAATCTGATCTCCTGCCTTCTTACTATTGATATACCAATCAACAAGTTCAAGATGGGAAGGGTGTTACATCATTTGACTCGTTATTGTGTTGTCATTCTTGAATAGAAATCACAAACTTGGGTTTCTTTCCAACTAACCATCTCCCTCTATTCACGGACACAGCAGTTCTCCAGCACTTTATTGGAAAAACTGCTGGCAATTTCTTATGACACTACAAAAAATTTAGCCGTAGATATCATCCACTGCTTCCTTTCGGTGGCTAGTTATCAGTGCCTATTGTCATTTGACCACACATTATGTACTTATGTAGTGATTCTCGTTTTGTATAACTCACAGTAGAGTCAAACAGTGGCGTTTGCATTGATAATATATCCTCATCATTTCCTACTCGCAAAAGTGGTAACCAAAGTGCGACTATAAACATGTTACATCAGAGCTTTTTTTAGTAGTTATAGATATTCGGCAAAATTAGATTTATTTTTCTTACGGGTATTTACTACAATTTAGACTCCAGTGTCTAGCGGCTACAAAACCAACTCAGATATGATTAGATGACAGAGGTAACTGGGGTTGTATTTATTTTTAAGTCTTATTTTTATTTATTTATTTATTTTTGTTTTAGTTCATTTAAGTGAATAAAACTCAACCATTATGTCAGAAAGAAACCGGTTGATATCATTTGTAAGGTATTGTTCTAAAAATTTTGTAGTATAGATTGATCACTCCAATTTAGGGGCACGGGACACAGCATATGAAAAATCTAGTTGAAAGCAACTTAATACTCGCTTAGGACAAATAGTAAGCAATCAATCCCTGTTCACGTTTTGGAGGGATGTTATAAAAAAACGAAAACCTAAGAGTACAATGAGAGGTTAGCTTGTCAATTTATTTTTGTTGCTTTCTCTGATTGCATGTACAGGGTTTGGCTCCGGATAGAGTGTACTACAGGATTTCTCAATAAAAAAAATACAAAAAGCAAAGACCAGTACATGGCACTGGTTTTTCAAAAATTAAAAGATTAACAAACGGGGGTCATGTTTGGTGAAATCCATTTTAATTTATGACCTATTTTTCTGTCATGTCTATTAGAGATATACAAATTAGTTACCCAGTTACACAGTTAGGAAGTTAGTTACTCTCATTGACTTCATTATACTCTTGTAAAATCACCTTTCTCATTTGTATATCTGTAATAATGTCTCCTCATCTCTTCTTAGTTGGGAAGTTTACCAATATGTTAACCATGTTAATATTAATATTATTCCATGCATATATCTTACAAAGAATAAGAGAAATAAAAACACACAGAAATCGTCACTCCAATCTCCACGTCCATTTCACTAGCACCCAAAAATGATGAACCGAAGAAAGCAACCATGCTGCTGTGCGCAAGTTGAGATTTTAATGACAAAAAAGTAGCGCTCATTTTAAGTTTTAAGCTGGCGGAATCTGCTTAGAGCAGCAGAAGCACTAAATCATCTAGCACACTGCACGTTACATGTTGGACAATAATTATTAGCAGCCGCAAATGGTACAACTAAACATCGCCAGCAAAGAAATGGAGGATAGTTTCTGGTAGCTATGTTGTAAGTACATCATAATAAAAGCTTTTCCCCAGAGATAGGACACATTGAGAGGTAAGAACCAAAAAGACTGAAAAAAAAATAAAAAAAATTGCTTAGAAATGTATGTTCATATACAAAATTGGTACATTAGTTGCTATCCTTGATTATCTAATAACTAACTTGTGGAACAATTGGAGTCAGGGGTTGAAAATACGGTTTCCACATTTGCACTTCCAACTCATAGGCTTGTAGTTGGAACCACCTTCTCCCATTGGAAAAGCAATAGTAGACAGAGTTGAAGAGTTGATCTTCCCGTTCTGCGCTTGAGGATTTGTAGGTACCTGAATGGCCTCACAGTGTCCACAAGACCTGCACCTTCTCTCACATCTTGGCGGCCTTGAGCCTATCTGTGCCCTCAACATCGCCTTATCATCATGTACTGTCTACACAAATCACCATAATTCCCCATCAAGTTAAAGTTTCTTATTATTACTGCTTAATTAACAGAGACTGAAGAACAATTTTAAGGGTAAGCCGAATTGTACCTGATAAAAACCATTCTGTTTGGAAGTCTTTCTACCTGTTAGAACAAAAGAGAAGACAATGTTAATTAGTTGGAGATGGTGTCTTTTTGGAAGCTATAAAAATGGCTCATGTACCTTCAGTAACAAATCCCAGCTGGGTCCAACTTGAAATTATCAGAAAGCACAGAGAAATGCTAATTAAACCGAGTCTTTGGCCACAAACAACTTGTTGATCACGCCCCATTTCAGAGAGAATTTAACTCTGCTGTAGGGAAGGTGGACAAGTGAAAGTGGATGGAGTTTAGAGAGGTGAGCAAGAAAGAGAATTTGAGAAATGAAAGGACAGATAATATAGGATGAACTATGAAGCAAACAGCACTAACTGAATGACACCATCGAAAGTAGGAATGAATGTATTGCTAAAAAGACCTTTTCATGTTGAAGTGATGGAACATAGAAGGACAAATGAGAAAAATGCAGAGGGGCAAGAAAAGGAGGAGCCCCGAAAAGGGAAACACCTCTCCTTCGGTTGACGTGCCTCTGTCAAAACAAGAAACCAAGATTATATAATAATTGCTGCAAGGGAGAAGCATAGGCATTACAACGACCCTGAGAAGTGAGAACCACAAATAGATGATAAATAAGACAAGTAGAACGTAGAAACATCAAAAGGCCACACCAATTTCACCAGATTTGAGGGAAAACCTCCCACTAAAGGACATGCATTTACAGCTGTAGATTTTGGGGTTTTCATTTATTTTACATATGTATATATCTTTTTTTTGGTAATGCAAAGTTTATTGAGGACTTAGCTGGATCAAGGTACACCTGAAAGTTTAGAAAATACTTACAAAAATATTTACAAATTGTCCACCAACAAAGTCATCATATCAGCCCCCTTCCCCTAAATTTTTACCATTTACAGAAAAAAAAAAAGTCATCATATCAACAACAGGATTCAAATTCAAGCCTTTGTGGTTTATGAGTTCAATCTTTGTTAACTGTACCAACTTTTATTAGCTTTTTACACATGTATATATTGTTTTTTCATTCCTCACTTTTCTTTTCCCCCATTTTTTTGGCTTTGATTTTTAATATAGTGGGAAACTGGGAATGAGGTGTACCCTTATTTTTGTAGTATGTCATAGAGTAGTCCCACCAGATAACGCTAGTACGCTACATTCCCCTCTCTCTTTTCTCTTTCCGTCTGAGTGTGGGAAAGAGAAAGAACATAATCTCTCGCTTCAACATTATGGTATTATCTTTTCACTCTATGATTATGCAATCACATGAGATCCTGGCAATCATTCTTCTTTTTCTGGTTGGGGTTTGATAAATCTGATGGAGTGGTTCAGAACATGCATTCCTTCTGTTGTGTTTCATAGTCACACGGCTAAGCCAGCAACTAAATAACGAGGCTCAGCCGCATACCAATGTCTACATAACATCTTTCCCACGCTCGCTTGTTTTGTCGTTTTGTCCATTTTTGGTGTATGAAGTGTAAATTGAAACTCCAAACCTCATGCCTCAAGCCATTTTAAATCTCTTTTAAGACGTCAAAAACTGAACCTTGGGCAAACTTATCCACATTTGCAGCCAATAATTATGGCAGAAGAAAAGGTGAAATCCTTGGAATAAGCGGTAACTTGGAGGGCCCATAACTAGTCATTGCTACCATGCTTGCTAAATTATCTATTTTCAGCTTATTGACTTTCACACTGCACTTAGTAATTTATTGAATTAATTGTTTTTCACAAGCAGATAAGTTTAGAACTAAGGACGTGTTTGAGTTAATAACTTATAAGTGAAAAAAAAATTCATAAACTAAGCTGTTAATTTACTTGTTACTATTGTATGTTGGGTTTGGTTATTTAAAGTCACCTCTTAATTAAAAAAATCAACAATTAATATTAATATATATACATAATACATGATAAATTTATTAATTTTATTTTTTTTAATTTTCGTATCAAAAATTGATATTCTTTATTTTACTCTCAGATTAAATCCTATACTTTTATGTGAAACATCTTTTTGGTGAAGAGAAGTGTTAGCAACACACTCTTTATTATTGGTTGAATTTTATTGAAAACTATAAAATCATGAGAGAGACTCATTAAATAAGAAGTGAGTCACACAAATTTTTGTGATTTTTGATAAAATTCAACCAAGAACAAAGTGTGTATTCAAAATAATGTGTTAAAGAGTGTGTTGCTAGCATTTCTCTTTGGTGAATGGTGAGTGGGTGATGGGCTTCATCCATTAATGGAATGGAAGGCTCTTGCAATTCAAGATTAAGTGTGTTTTGTAAACACGTTTAGATGTCGTTGACGGGCAATCCAACAAACTTTTTCAGTCAAGTGTCTTGGAATGTGGGAAATGAAGGTTGAAACGCTAAACAAACACACACTAAGTCCCATAACGTTGATTGTATATATTGACAATTTGGGCCTTCTAAAGTTCTGAACTATTTTTTTGTCATTTGTGAAAAGATACAATGGCCCAGTTTGTACTACGAAGGATTCTCCGCTCATAATGTGTAGTCCAATCATATGTTAAAGGCTGAACCAACCCACATTCTGAACAAAAACGAAATACGGAGCAACAGCCTGATTATGATGAAAAAAATATGTATATAAAACAATACAACATAGAAACTGCAAGAAATAATTGACAAAAGTATAAAGTTAACAAAAATATAAAACAACTGCAAGAAAAATAAAACATCTAAAAAATGTTACTTTTTTTTTTCTAAAAAAAATCAATACAACAGGGAGCATGATAATTTTGGGGCGTGACCTATGAAACTCGCATAATAATTTTTCAATTATCATAAAAAGTTTTAAAAAAATCAACAAAAAAAAAAATTCACATAACAAGATAAAGATACACCTCCTCTTTTGGACGATAATATAAATTTTTAATAATCGGCACAAACAGAATAATTGGATTTGCAATGTGAAGGTCGAGTTCAATTATGGTTCCATCCATAAAATCTTCATGCATAATTTGTTAGTGCCAACTCCTCTCATATCTTAGTGGACAGGGATGGAGCTATGTTCATCTTGACGAGGGGAGTATCATTTAACGTTCACCCAATTGATTTCATAAAACTGAACGAAGATCACAGTTTTTTGAGTGATAAGATGGTCGTTGGCTATGGTGGTATGGCCCGAGTGCAAGTAAAGTTTAAACTTAAGACTTTCAAAAAAAAAAATATTTATCAGTAATATTTTTAAAAATTAATAATTACTTGACAAATAATAATAGTTACTGTGAGTAACTAAATATTTTTTTTCTTTTGCTGAAAATCTCTCAGCTTATAATTTGACCGACTCATCTAAAATAAGTAATATAATCATTAATTGAATAATTAATAGTTAAAATTGTAATTATACGCATATAAAATATAATAAATTATGCAATTATTTATAAATCAATTATTATTTTTTCAATCAATAACTATAATTCATAACTTTAATCCATAAAGCAAATCCTTCATTTTAAAAGACAATAATGTCAACAATAGAAAGTGTGTATCAATTGACATAGAATTGTTTTAGCTTAACTATTGTGTTTGAATTTCAAGTATATACAACTATATTAAATACTCAAAGTGAGAGCTTTGTGGAATTCCCTCTCGTAATGAATATTTATGGTCTCTAAAAAAAAGACAATAATGTCATATGTGATCTCTAACACCTTTTCTATATAAAAAAAAATCAACAAAAATGTAGTCATCTTCTAATAATTAGGTTATAACGAAGAACTATTAAATTAATGTCCTTTTTTTATTTGTTTAGATCCTATTTAGTTAAACTTTTCCATAAGCATTTATAAGAGAAGAAAAAAAAAAGCTTCTCCTATAAACTAAAATTAACTTATGCATAAGTTAAAATCAATTTTTTGGATAAGCTAAATGAGAGAAGCTTATCCAAAAAGTTGATTTTAACTCATGCATAAGCTAAGTTTAACCTATAGGAGAAGTTTATTTCATTATTGTTGGAACCAAAGACGTAGAAGCGTTTATACCCTCAAAGTTTTGAGGATAACAAACTTACATATGTTCAAGTTTCTACCAAAGGACTAACCTTGTCACAGCAAATAAGCTTCTCTTTATAGACCGTCCAGTAGACGTCTTAAAGAAGACTGTCCAGAAGACTTGCTATAAAAGGACCGTCTAGTGAACTACTTAAGATAACCGTCCGAAAAACAAATTCAAAAATCTGATGCAAGCTTCCAACGACAATATTCAAACGGCTAAGTTTTATTGGAACGTCCAATTTACTTATGATAGTTTTCCTCAAAACTAACACATTACCACTCTTGTGATCTAACGTTCAAATTATTTGAAGCATTAATTGTAATCAGATTCTTTCTAGTGCAAAGGTGCGGCAAAACAGATAAAGCAAGTCAACTTATTAAGCTACCATGCCGAATGAAGAATGTTCAGAAAAGCAAATCGCCAGCACAGTCCTGCGCTTTCCTCTTTATTGCAAGTCTAAAAGCTGTCACCCTGATCCTTCTGAAAGCATAGTTTACACGTCTCTCATTGCATAATGAAGTCAAAGTCTTCTACAATAGATCTTTTCCCTGAAGAATATATATATGCATATGCACCAAGGAAGAACAAAACATAGATATACGTGCCTAGTGTAACAATTCTTAGTGAACAAAAAAAAAACTTCTGAACATTTGATAGAGGCGTCCACTGGACGATAGCAAAAATCTTGTAAAGATTTTCAGAGTGTTTTGAGCTTTATCTTTCAAATCCTTACTACGTGAGTTGATATCTTTGTAAAAACACTTGTCTGTGTTGTGAAAGCTTGGAGAGGCTTAGTGAAAAAAAATACTTGGGTTGAGCAATCTAGGGTAAGTGCTGTGTAAAGCTTGAAGAGGCCGCAAACAATATTTGTAACCTAAGGTTGGTTAGTAAATACCTTCTGGGTGAAGGGACTGGATGTAGCTTAGGTTGAATGAACCAGTATAAAAACTTTTTGTGTTATCCTTGTCTCTATCCCTAAGCTTAAAAACATTTTTCATACTTACTTACTTGTTTTGAAAAAGTTTTAAACGCTCAATTCAACCCCCCCTTCTTATGCGCCTTTTCTATTTCAATTATATCTTCCTATTTTTTTTCTCCTATAAATGTTTATGAAGAAGCTTATCTAAACAAGGCCTTAGTTTAGTTTATGTGAATGTTTTCAATTGTTTGTCTAATTGTTGTCCATTCTATTTTTTAAGTTCTATATTGAACTATTTTCTTTTTAAACAATTGTAAAATAGACTAAAATAAGTTAATCTTTATATTAAAATTTCTTTTGCAACTTTTTGTTCCCATGTGCAAGTGTTTCACAACATTTTTTTAATATTTTTTCTGTTACCATGTGATAAATCTATATTTTATGTAGATTTATAGAGCAAGTTCACATGATTTTTACATTAACTAATAGGAAATTTGTGAAAAAATAGACCATTAATAAAGAATTTCATGTGATGTGCATTTTTAAGCTTTTTATTTAAAATTACATGAATTTCCTTGATTTTGTTGGATTTTGTGAAGGACTGTTAGATGAACAAAGAAAGAAAATTCAATCCACAGGCACAGAGGAGTATTATACTTATCAAAGTGAACTTAAAAGAAGCTAGAACCACAGTGAGGACCACAAAAGAAGCCTATAAGCGAACGGGTCAAAAAGGAGACTTAAAACATAAAACGAAACACAGAAGGCCGCACTAACCCGGCGGGCTTTGCAAGCCGCCTGGCGGGTCTTGCTTTGAAGGTTGCCCGGCGGGTCTTGCTTTGCAGGTACACCGCTCGGCGAGTTATGTATCCTACCCGACGCCAAAACGGAGCGAATTCTTTCTGAAAAACTGCCCAGTGAGTTTCCAACCTCATTGGGCGGGTCCGAGGTCAAACTTTTAATTTTATTTTAATTTTTAATGGGCCTAGATTGTACAAAATGGACCGAGTTAAGCCTTCTACTCAAGAATTTTGAAATTGTATTACAAATAGTAAGGAGCAAAGCACAATGGGGGACCTCTATCTTATCTCCATTCCTTTTCCAATTTTCCTTTTTTGTCTTTGGCTTTTGGAGAATGATTCTTGGAGGGCAATAGCATACTCAGAGTTAGAGATTAGGGAAAAAACCTTTTTCTTGTAAAATATTTCTTCTTCTCTTTCCTTTGATGTATTTATTTGAAATTATGATTTCTCTTCTTGCCATGAGTAGCTAAATTCCTTGTTAGGGTTGTGGTGTACTTAGTGTTTGGAACCCTTAAATGTTTAATTTTAATTGAATT
Source organism: Spatholobus suberectus (assembly GCA_004329165.1). Classification (NCBI taxonomy): domain Eukaryota; kingdom Viridiplantae; phylum Streptophyta; class Magnoliopsida; order Fabales; family Fabaceae; genus Spatholobus; species Spatholobus suberectus. The sequence goes on along the minus strand of CM014730.1, from coordinate 85,741,704 downwards.
CTTGTTTCTATTCGATCAATTAGATTGCTCTACTGTTCTCATTTTCTTACTTGGAATTGATCATCCATTGTATGTTTCGAATCGATTAATTGAACAACGGTCGTACCGTAATTAATTGGTAGACATGTAGGGTAATCGAATTAGGTTTTGTAGTATGATCAATATTCATTCCTAATTTTCAATTGAATTAAATAATTAATTAATATCTCCCTTTATTCTTCATGCCTTCCTAGGGTTTTAATATCTCATATGATCAATTGGAAAATTAACCTAGAAAGAATTATTGCAATTTATGACCAACAATTGACAATAAAATGCGTAGGAAAATATTGGTAATTGACAAATAGTACGAGGTTCAATTAGAATTAGATGTGAAGGAACTTAAGAGCACAAAGGAAACCAAAACCCTAAGCCTATTTTTCTTTAAATTTTTCTCTACTTGTCACTACTTGTTTTGCAATTCCTGTTACACGTTTATTATTATTGAATCAATCTACTACCTATTTGATTTCACCTAAACAATATAGAATCTTTGGAAACTGGTAATCGCCATTTAGTCCTTCAGGTTTGATATCGGGACTCACGTCCTTTTGTTACTACTGCGATAAGGGTACGCTTGTCCTTGAGCGTATTTTTAGCGCATCACCATGACCTAAGTGCGAATGAAGTAACCATTCGTTTTATTGATGACTAATCTCTGCTGGAGAACCTAGCTAACCACTTTTAATGGAGTATTCTCTCCCAACCACATTTTTTCATCCATAATGTTTGAAGTCGAGACTTTATTTAAAATATTCGAGCCCAATTTCACTTGGATCAACGTAATGTTAAAATAAATTGATTCTATATGTGTAATTATGTTAAAAAAAAAGGAATATCAATTATATTGCTGATGTATCTTACTATGTATTCAAAAATAATAAGTATTGAATAAAAAAATTAATTTGTGGCAAACAAAAAATTATTCAATGCTAAAACTAATAATGGAAGAAAAATATATTAAATAATGATTAACTTAATCATATTATATATCATTATTTAATTAAGTTTTTCAAAATTAAAATTAATGAAATCTTACCTAAGATAAATAATATCACAAGGAAAAATTATAAAATAAAATAAACTATGATAAATTTAATAAATAATTTTTACATTCTAAAAGGCTGGAAAGATAATAAAATAAAATTATAATAATTTTAATAAATTATTTTAAAAACTCACATTTTTTAGGATTGCATAAACTTTGGGCCAACCCTCTGAGCTGAAAAGGAGAATGGGTGAGTGATTTCTCTAGATGAGAAATAATAACACACTCTTTGACACACTCTCTCTTATTGGTTGGAATTTTTTAGAAATAACAAAAAATTTATGGGTCTCACATTTTATTTAATGATTCTCTCTCATAATTTTGTAGTTTCTAATAAATTTCAATTAATAATAAGGTGTGTGTTAGGGAGTGTGTTCCTAGCATTTCTCTCTTTGGATTTGGTGAATGGTGGGAACAGGAATGTTAACAATACTCTCTCAAACACTCTTTTTCTAACATTCTTTCTACTATTGGTTGAAATTTATTAGAAATTACAAATTTTGGTAGGTCTCACTTCTCATTTAATGAATCTCTCTCCTAATTTAGAATTAAGACCTACCAAAATTTCTAATTTTCAATAAATTTCAACCAATAGTGAGAGAGTATTAATTAGAGAGTATTTGAGAGAATCTTGTTAACATTTCTCGTGGTGGGAATAGTGATATGCTTTTTGCCGAGTTACTGGCGGTAAGATATGGAGTAGTGCATGCATGGACTATAGAACACAAAGGTTAGTTTGTATAACAAATTACATGGAAGTCTTTCGTTTAGTGACAACTAGTCATTCATACCGATCACAAATACGGAGGAATCACTTATGAAATTAAATCATGCACTCAAAATGGAATCCCAGCTGTTTCATATGTTTGGGAGGCAATTCCTTATGTTAATCATGTAGCTAAACTTACAATAGTCAATAGAAACCAAACAAAGCTTCATTGTTTGTGAGGCAGCCTCTGCGGCTCTTCATCTACTGGATGCTAGCTGAGATGTTGTGGGCACCAATTTATCTAATAATCCTTCTTTTTTAGTCAGTTTTTTGTCTTGTCTCAATTTATAAAAAATAATTATGTGTTGAAAATTAAAACACTCAAGATTTAGCATTTGTTTCTTTAATTTTCCTTCATTTTAAATGTGTCAGTCTCTTTATTAAATCACTTTTTCAATAACAATGTTGTGTTTGACACCCCAATGAAAACACTCTAGCTGCCACTATAGTGGATGTTTATGAGTAACATATTTCTTAAAGCAAAAAGATTAGTGGACACCAAATGTTAGTTAATACCTAGAGAAAGAAAGAGAAAGAAGCGTAGGTATAATAGATAATATGATATGATAAGAAGTTAGAGATGAAGTGAAATAATAAGTGTTAATGGAGTATTATATATATATATATATATATAATCACTCTTTCTTAATATAATTATTTACTTTTTGAAATGTTTTTTAAAAATTAATAAAAAGAAGCTATTATTCTTAGAATTAGAATTTGAACCTAACTTAACTCCAAAAGCTAACTCAAAAAATGAGGATTGTCTCCCACTTATATACTATATTTTGGTCATATTATTAATTGATGTGAAATCTCCAACGATTATTTCTTTAAAATAAAAATAATAAAACACACATTTAATTTGGCTTGAACAAGTAGAATTTGAGTCATTCATAAGTACTAGAAGTACACCAAAAAAAAAAAAAGTATTAAAAGTTAGAGTAAATTACACTTGTGCCGCCTATGCTTTTTTCGGATTACACCTGATACCCTTCCTATTTTCTACCTACAAAAATCTCGTTAATTGCTATCCAAGTGTAACACAGTGTACTCCCCTCCCCTCAAATGTCGTTTAAACAAGTAACAAATGGTGACATGTGGTTGCAGGTAATCTTTTAAAGAGTTTTTGTTCCTAAACTACCCCCTTCCTCTTCATTTAATTAAACATGTCCGTTACGAGCTCCCAGGTCATTGGAAAAATTTGCAGGATGTGGTTGGGATGCAAAACATAACAACACTGTAGGAGTTACAATTGGTTTCTTTTGGATTGTTTATTAGGTAGCTAATTTGGTCATACAAGTAGCCAGGGGAGGAGTTGTAATTTGGGATCCAGCACTAGCTATAGGGACAGGTTTTGAAGCTTTTATCCAACTAATTATTTGTCTTTACTTTCCTTGTTTTTTTTTTCATGATTTTTATTTGTTGTTGTGTGGAAATTTTTCATTTTGTATTTTTGTTTGTTATTTTCCTTGTGTGAAAAATTCTTGATTGTTATTGTGTTGGTAGGATGTTTGATGAAATGTTACAATCAAGAGTAGTATCTTCTTCAAGTGTTAATGGCAGTGGAGTAAGAGTGAGACATTAGAGAAGATATTGTCATTGTGGAAGACTCACGAAAATTAAATGTGGTGGAACAGAGGCCAATTCAAATAATTTTTTTTACACTTATAGGATAATAGTCTATGGTTTTTTTGAGTGGTGTGAAAAGGATATCAAAGATGAGTATGAAAAGTTGAAGATGGACATGAAAGACATGAAGAATGATTCTAGATTAAAGACAATTTTAAAAGTCGTTGAAATAAATTGTGAATGGTTGAAGCAAAATATTGTAGCTTTCACAATTTTAATTATGATTGTTATTGGAATTTCAATTATTGAAATTGTACTTAAGAGATTATATAAGTCTATGTAGTTGCTATTGTAAAGTCCTTATTAACCATGTTGTTATTAAGTTTAGATGTTCCTTATTTTAAGGGTGGTAGTTATTAGTATTTGGTTTGTAAGTGTGAGCATTACCATTGTAATAACTAGTCCATGTGTTTAGACATTTTGTCAAGTGACTCCCTTTTAATGTGAGTTGGTCCTTATATCCACTCTTGCCATATTCAATTGCCTTTAATTTTTGTAAATTTTACGTATTAAATAATTATGTGATTCAATTTTTTTTGTAAATAAGGATGGTTATATGATGTGATCCTTACATAATTTTTTTTTTTTGGCATATTGAATTGCCATTTTGAACTAAAATTATGCAACTCAATCATCAAATATTGACAACCATGAAATGGATATAAAATAGTAACTTTCATTAACTTGATAATAGTGTCATACATAAACATTCCAACAACTATGATATAGACTTAAAATAAGAACATTATGTGTGTTCACCCAAAAGAAACAACCCTTGTACCATACTAATAATGTTAGAGATGTTCTCAAAAAATAACCCCTACACAAGTATACTAATATTAGGCTTTCTCTCCAAAAAAAACCTAAGCCCTTACACAAGTTTAGTAACTACAAGCCTATATCGCAAATAACAGGCCCTACGTAGTATGTATATATATCAGAAATATGTGACTATATACCTAAAAAAGTTATATAATTGTTTGTCAAAAAACAATCATAGCATCAATTTGCTAAAAGTTCCTCAAGCCACAATCTTTCTCTTGACTTTGATCTTTTTCCTCTTTGAGCACCCTTTTTTTGTGTTCCCTCCTCTGCTAGCAAATTCAAGTGGCACCTAGGAATTTGTTTGTGTTTCATGTTGTTTTAAAAAGAATATATAAGTTGTTGAAGCAAATAAAGTATGGATTAAAAAAAATAAAGCATAAATATATGACAATTTTTATTCTCTGCAAACATTTTTAGAATATCATTGTCAGTCTAAAGGGGTAGAATTTTACCGCTCCTACCACACATTAACCAAAGCACAAAAGGGTGACACAGTGGCAACCCCTTATCCTTTGCCAACAAGTTGACCATGTCATGTGCATCAAACATCCTAAATAAATCAGGATCAACGTTGCGTATCTCATTTGGTTGACTACTTTTCTCGATAAAGTGGGCTAAAATGTCCACATTACCTAGTAGAGGGCCCAAATATGGAAACTCAACCATTCTCTAACGTGTGGTCCAACAACAATAACACATTAGTCAACAAGTGGTCCAAAAAAAAAAAACCTAAAAAAGTATGTGCCCCCTCCCCCCTACATAGTCCAGTGAGACAATAACAATAAAAGCGAATTGGAATTAAAAAATTAAATAAAATGCGTTTACTTACTTTGACAATGTGATTTTGAAACCTTTTTACAAAGATAAAGCTTCAACATACTTCCTCTTTCACTTCTCCCAAACCCTTAACAACGATATCATCAAACCTAAACAAGGCGTATGAATGAAACCTTAACCCTACAAACCCACAAACTTCGAACGCAGATGAGAAATTGTTCTCAAATTTCCCCTTTTCGAAACCCCACCACTCCAATCGATTACGAGACTTCACAAAACACTGTTGTAAACATGATGGTTTTGGGGTTAAGTGGAAAAGGCATTTGTGGTTTCTCACAATTAGAAAAGGTTATTTTCGTCTAACCATAAACAAGAAGAAACGTTGCTTAATGCCATTTACCTAAGGGGCTGGAAGTAATGCTAAAATACAGAAGGGTATCGGGCACAATCTAAAAAAAAAACATAAGGGATGTGAGTGTAATTTACTCTAAAAGTAAAAAAAAAAAAGCCCTCCTCCACAATAGCGATGCTCTTATGGCCATTTCTAACTGTGGTATTTTACAGTAGTATCTCGAAAAAGTAGAGTCTATATCTTTTTCACAGAGACAATAGATATTTTAGACGAGAGACAATCTTGCTCAAACTAGAACCACTATAAGTGGTAAAACTTTTCTTCTGAATATTAATATAACTACATACACAAAGTTTGAACTTAAGATCACTAATTAAGCTGGAACAACTTTGTACACACTATTGCACCTAACAATTGTTTAATATGTGCACTATTGTAATACAAAGAAGAATCTATATGGACGCAATAGTTGTCTTCTACAACTATTGCACACTTAAAAAAATGGTCTCACTCTATATTTTATTTCATTTTATATAGTCTCGAGAAATTATTACATAGTTCAAAATCATGTGGTCTCGGCTAATCTGCATGTGACATGATAAATAACTTTTTTTCGTGAACTAAATAATGTAATTACGAATTATGTGAAGATTGGTCACAATCACATGGTCCCAAAAGATCTAATTTCTCCTCAAGGAGAAAGAAAGAAGTAACTGTTCCACTAATAAAAATGCTCCAAGTATCATGAACAAGAACAAGTATGGAACTCTTGACTCCTTTACACATTGAAGGCAATCCCCGTATACAACTTCAATTATCTTAATTAGCCGGTCGGGTTATGGACCTTAGTTGCTGGAAATTCAGATATTAAGTAGTCGGTAATGCAGTGATATATATAGCCATCCTTTGGATGTAACATTAATCTGTCCGAATAGTGTAGTTTGTCGTACCCGAACAAGAAGCGGTTACCGTAAGCACGTGTAATTAAGAGACCAAACAACCATGTTTCCTTATTCTATGCTGTATCTATTTTCTGTATAATGAATTATCAAATAGCTTTCTCATTATCCAGCCACTTCATGATAACATCAAAACAGCAATTAATGTAAGCACATTAAGCTGCTAATTATGCTATGTTTATTATTTTGGATGCATCAAAGGGTTGAGAATTCTTATCCATGAATATATACGTGGCAACTTCATGTCTAGAAGTCTACATCTTAATAGAAAATGTTCGCCTGCTACAAGAAATATACTGTAAGTCATAGTATTGTAACTAATTTAGGACCATCAATTATTTTTGGTTGTAGTATTAGTGCCGCTTCAAGAGCTAACGATGCCAATGAATTTATTTCAAGTGGGGTCTGTGTGTTAGTTCGGTGCACGCAAAGAAAGGGAAATGAGGGAATCCGAATCCGTTTCATATTCTATCAATGCAGACTGGCACCGACTCTGTACTGAAAGTGAACCGTGCGTTTCAAGCCTACAAAAATTTCCAACCACACTCCATGATATTCATGGCATTCTATCTGGCTGATATTGACACAGTACCAGTTCCTGAACTCGTCTTTTCTGTATGCACAAATTTAGTAATTTATCGTACTGTTCTGCAAAAACTTGAATCTCAAGTGCCACAATTCAACAAATGACCACATGTATACGGTACTTTTGTTTAATAAATCCGTAGATTTCAGCTCCAGGACGGGGTGAATTTCCTTCCTATATGAGAAAAGTACGCAAGGTAAAATTTACAGCCACAAAAAAGAGTTCAGGCTGGCCTAATTGATTGGGAACTAGCTCGAGTGACGGTGAAGTAGTGAACTAGTTGAAAAAAAATAATCACCAGCTCCAAATCAACGACGTAGTTCTTTATTCTCTCCCTATTGGGGGGTAAAAAGCAATTGAATGGTGTTTGATAAACATCGTTTCGCAGGAAAAATGGAATATAATATATATGTGAATAATTTTCGAACTTTCTGATCATGGAAAGATAACGAAGTCCGAAACTACAAATGGAAACAAACTAAAATTAAGATGAAAATTTGAAAGGACGAGCAGTCGAGCATTATTCCAAAAAGGTTAAGATTGTTATTTAAAAATGATTGGAGTGATCAAGAACCAGTCCGAGCTTCAGCTTCTGCTTTACTTGTATTATAATTATAATGTTTAATTACTTTTTGGTCTCTACGAGTAAACTTTATCTTTTGGTCTCTATAATTAAAAATAATTCGTTTTAATTCTTATACATACACTTTCGATATCGGTTTGGTCTCTGCTATTTTAAATCACCATAAATTGAATAAAAAACACCAAAAAAAATCAATTTGTAGTAGTTTTACCCCGTCAATTTTTATTTTGTGATGATTTTATTTCACAGAATCAAGACACACTTGATGACAAAGACTAAATCAATATCGAAAGTGCATATATAGAAACTAAAATGGATTATTTTTAATTATAGAGACCAAAAAATAAATTTGCATAATTATAGAGACAAAAAGGTAAGTAAACCTAATTCTAATTCTAATTATAATTGGCATGAATTGCATTTCCTTGGGTAGTGTTTGTTATCATTGATTGCATGAATTGCATTTTCCTCAAAAGTTAAGCATTTCGAAAAATCTGTTGTGTTATTTGTGGTTGTGGAAGTCTACTAGAATAGACAAAATAAATTGTTGGCAAGTGAAGTCCAGCGGATTCCAACAACTACAAAAATATACACAAATGATGACCATACTGTATCTCGGGAAAATGTATTCGTAGTTTTTTTAAGGATTAAGCAAGTTTTATTCACTCAACTATTTTAGAATTTGGTTTTTATAGTCTTTATAATTCTTTTTTTTTTGTCCATCTTAAGTTCCTCGTTTATTTTTATTCATTAATATTAATTCCTGAGAGGAATTAAAAATAGATAACAAAAGGGCAAAAATTAATCCCTCTCAAAAACTAATGTTGATGAATAAAAATAAACAAGTAGATTTGTTAAGACTACAAGCAAGTATACCTATCGTACAAGTAATAAAGTGAAAAGTAGAGTTATTGTCTTTACAGGAATTATGATTTAATCTCAATCCAGCCAACTAATTACTTGCGTGTAATTAAAAAAAGATTAAGAATTTTTGCAATTTCTGGAATTAAAAAGCAAAAAGAAAACAAGAATGCAATTAAGATATATTTAAAAAATTGATGAGCAAAAGCGATTAGATTTTGGAATCCCCAGTGATTTTTTCTTAATGTATTTTTTTTCCTTCTAAACCCTTTCCTATTAGACAATTTACCTTTAATTTCTCTAAATTAATTCAATCATAATTCCTTAGACGATAAACCCTTTGTTCTTAATTTCACCCCTAATCCCTTAGGTGAGCAAACTTAATCACAAGCATTAAGAATAAGAAATTAACGCGAAGGCATACAACCTCTCTTCCTATCCATATGTTCAAGAATTATGTGGTTGCTAAAATAGAACTGATTCAAACCTTAATTTCTCAATTGCAAGGTTTGAATTACAAATCAATTTCGAATGGGTGTCACACAGAAAATGCATTAAGCATAAAATTAACAACTAAATTGCATTAATAATCAAAAGATTCAGAAGGAAAAACAAATTACAAAGGATTTCAATCATGATTCATCCTAACCTAAACTCAAAGGTGTTTAGAAACTCGTAGAAAAACTATACACACAAAGAAAAGAAAAAGAAGATAAAAAGAAAACCATGAATCTTGAGAATCAAACCCCAATTCTTCAAGATCTAAAGTCGAAGATGAATCTTCAAGCTCTTCCTCTCTTCCGGTCCTTAAATGAAGTCAAAGAATGCCTCATACATATAATTCTAGCCTTTTTATAATGAATGAGCTTTTTGGACCATAAAAATGCACCAAGCCCAATAATAAATAGAAGTTCGAAAGCTAAAAATAAGCTAGCATTAGGTGCCACGCTGGGCCCTTTTCTTCGAAAATTCATCAACATGCTAGTGCTGGATGCCACGCTAGGCATTGACCTCTGCTAGGTGCCAATACTAACTTGCTTTTTCCTTGTGTTTTTAAGTGAAAATTGACTCTATGAGTATTTTGACTTTGTCTATTTTCTTTACTCAAGTTCCTTACATTGGTAAACCCAAATAACCAAGTAACATCATGGAATTTTTAATAAAAATATCAATAACACACATTACATTGCATTTTATATAATTGGGTTATTTTCTCATAAACATTCTTTGAACAAGAGCCAAAAATCACGTGAATTAGATATATAAATCTACATAAGATGTAGATTTATGAAGATTAAAAATGAGTAAAAACATTTATAGGGACTAAAAACCAAATTCTGAAATAGTTGAGGACGAAAAACTTAGTTAACCCTTTTTCTAATATTCAAATCTATAATTGACTCGGGTTGCATAATATGAGACAACAAAAAATCACTAACTTAATGACTGAGCCACCATGTAAAATAAAGTAAATATATGAGTATTTAATATACAAAATTACACAAAATAAATATATAAATAAATAAGTATTCAATATAAATAAAAATTACACATTAAGAAAATCAAATAAATATATAGTGTACATTCATCATTCTCACATATATTTTTGATCAGTAATCATCCTTCTCACATATACTTCTATATTATACCGTTATAAAGAAAAAAAATAAAGCACTCAAATTATAACATAAGAATTGGCTTATACGTTGCTACAAAAACATAATTAAAGACCATAATCTCCCTCCTATAAATAATCCAAAACCAAAAAAAAAAAAAAAACTCATTTCTCCCTAGTGGCCACCATTTACAATGATGAAATTGGGCATTTGGGCTGAGTTAGCTTCAGATAAAATATGCATATATATGCACTTGTCTTCATTTTTGTCAAAAGTGAAAAATGTAACGAACTTTTACAGAATTACAATATGCAGCTTGATCCTTCATGTCAAAATTAAAATGTGGTTTGTATCCTTTGAGAAATGTTTGCACTTTAACACGAGATATTATAACCATTAATTAAAATTTAAGAAATAAATTATGATATATGCATAATTTTATGCAAACACTTATAAAATCTTAAACTTTTCATTTCTAAGATGCCGTCTATTGTTTATAGTGTGTATCTTATTTTATTCCGTGAAAATTGAGTTGGAAGGATACTTTTTACCCGTATTATCCTAACATGCATAGGCTTAGTTTAGATTAATTTATAATTCATGGGAGCTTTGCAAATTAAACTCTACTATTAAGAATTTTCTTAGAGGAAAAAAAAACAACATGAACTTTATTAAGTTTATAGGTACTTATAAATTAGATGTGAGAATTTTTTAAAAAGTTTAAGTTTATAAATTTTTGGTATAAATCATAGATATCTTTCATGGAAGACAATCTTACTTGAGTTTGGTGGGATCGCTATAAACGACAAAGCTTTCTCTCTGAGGTTAAGTTTACAAGTTAATTTCAAATTAAGTAATAAATTTAATTTCTTAATTCATTTTAGGCTTAATTGCACTTTGTACCACCCAAATTTTATTATTTTACAAATTTTACCACCTATTTTTTTCGCGCATTTTGCCACCTTATTTTTTAAATCTTGCGAAATTTGCCCAATTTTGAGAATTTTTATTTAATAAACAGTTAATGATTAGGAAAAATTTGTAAGATTTCAAAAATACAGTGGCAAAATATGTGAGAAAAAAAATACAATGGCAAAATCTATAAAATAATAAAACTTGGCTAGCACAAAGTACAATTAAGCCTTCATTTTATTTTCTTTTTGCACAAGTGTTTATAAAATTCTAGTCAAATTATTCCTTAATTGAGACAGTCACTGCTGGCACTTTCTCGTTTTGTTTAGACAGTAAAATAGAACCATTTTAAAAATATAATAAGTATATTTTTTAAAAAAAAATGATTTTCGTTCTTAGAATTAATTTTACTCATTTAGAAGTTAAAAGTTTCAACAACTTTCAAAACTAATTATACTTACCACAAAAATTAATTTTGAAAATAAAAATCGTAAATAAACTATTTATAATCATTTTAACTAACTGCCGTCATCAACATCCACCAAACAAAATAAGCACAAAAACGTTCATTTCATTTGTATAATGCGCTTCAATAGTTTCTTTTGTCAATTATACAGTATAAATTGTATATTTATATATTAATATATTTATATTTTACATTCAATAAAAATTAAGGCTAAATTGTATATTTCGTCACCCCTATGTTTCCCAATCCACAATTTTGGTCTCCTTATTTTTTTGAGACATTAGTCTCTCTATTTTAAAAATCTGTAATTTTGGTCTCGTCGTCAAATCTTTTACATTGACCGTTACTAATTTAACGCTGACTCTAATGTATCAGTACTTAAATAACATGTCAGAGTCAGAGTCAACATTAAAGTCAACATTAACATGTTAGAGTCAATGTTAAACCACTAACGATTAACGCAAGAGATTTGACAGCGAGACCAAAATTGCGGATATTTAAAAATAGGAGGATTGAATGTCTAAAAAAAATAAAAGGACCAAAATTGCAGATTTTTAAAAATAGGGGGACTAAATGTTTCTAATAAAATATATGGGACTAAAATTATGGATTAAGAAAAATAGGGAGACCAAAAATGTAATTTAGCCTAAAATTAATTTGATGATACAGATTCAGTCATTATATTATAATGTATGTTATACTTTTCTTAATTAGTTCATGTATTATTTTAAAACTAATTTTTTTGGCTAAAGATATAGTTTTCAGTTCATCACAAAAGATGAGAGGTACGTGAAAGACATTTAATTATCTGTGAATAGCTGGAATGAGTAATGGCTAACGAACTAAATGTTCATACTGTTTTCTTCACTTTTCCCCCCCCCCTGTAAGCATGATTCAGTTTCAAGTTTGATAAGTCATTGTCTCACAATATGTTTCACAAAATAGTTGATAAAAGTATATGTGATTTTTATTTTTTTTGTAACTATATTATTAATATGAAGTATTTACCAGCTTTGTTGATGACTAATCTCTGTCGAAAAAACTTGTTGGTCATCTTTAATAGGGTCTTCCCTTCCAATTACTTTTTTTCATTCATAAGACTTGAATCTCAAGACTTTACTTAAAAGATTTGAGTCCTATTCCACCCAGACTAACTAGGGTCAGTCCTAACATTTTACGGGCCCTAGGCGAAATAATAAATAAGGGCCTCTTAAATATAAGTATTCAAAAATGTAAACATATATTACATAAAAAAATAAACACATAACTTAATTAAAAATGATATTTTCATCACATTAAACAAATAACATAATTTTAACAAATCTTAAAAAGATGTATAATATTTTTCATTCAATTTACTTCCATACTATCATCTATCATCGACAAAATATTATCATCTTAAATTATATTTTACGTGAATTTTTGCTCTTTATTAATATACTAACTTTTAATTTTATCTAGTACTTTAGCCTATGTATTGTACAAGTTAAAGATTTATTTTTATATGATTATAATTATAATTCATAATAAATAATATTTTTTTAATTTAAATATTATTATTATTAAATTTTATAATAAATAAATATTTTTAAATATATAAATTATATTTTATATTTATGATAAATAATTTAAATTGTGATATAATGTTGTTTTTAAATTAAAACGAATAGGTGATGAAGAAAATCAAAAGATAAATGGAGGATAGTTTGAGATTATTGAGAAAGATATTTTTGATTAATTGTAGAGAATGTGTGTGAAATGCGCCTTTCAAGGAAAGGAGAGAAGGGGTTGAAAATTTTTAATTGAGAGTGAGGACTATATTATCCAAGTTAGGATTTTTGAATTAATATGTAGGAGTAGATTCCTTTATAATTTGAGTTTTTGTTTGTGGTTTTTTATAAAAAAACAAAAACTTTAAGTCTACGCATTATTATATATCAACTATACTGTTTGTTACAATGAGCTAGAAATTCATTTAACAAAAACTACATGTTTTTTAATTAATTTTGAACTTTTGTAATTTTTTATTTAAAGATCAATATTTTAAATATTACATTTTTAGTTTCAATTGTTATATTTTTCCATATTGTGCATTCTACTATTAATCTTATATTATGTCTTCAAATATGTCTAATCAAGTTTAAAATAAAATAAAAATATCATACACTTAAATAGATATCATACTTTTATTATGTTGAGTAGTATGGTAATAAAATCCTACCTTAGATAAAAAAGGGTAAAAAGTAAATTTAACAAATATTTTAAGAGTAAAAAAAGATAATAAAATATAAGAAGTTAGAAGCTAAAATGATACTTGAATTAAAATGAGGTCAAATGTTTGTTGCATTTGATTTTTTTAGTTTTACATTTTAAAAGTTAAAAAGTATTTTATAATTAACATGAAAATAATAAATAAATAATATAGTAAAAAAATATTTTCTTTGTTAAATTCAATTTTTTAATTAGTGTTAAAAAATATATGATTTATTTATTTACTTTCACTCACTTTTTCACTTATCCAAATAAGTGGAGAAAAAAAATTTCACTTCTTTTTTTCTTAATTTTATTCATTCAAACAAGACATTTTTTTTCACTTTATTTTGCTTTTATTTTTATCATTTTTATTTCTTTTCTCTCTTATTTTTGTTCTTCTTTACGTGACTTCTAATGCAAGCATACCATTAAAGAGTAAATCTTTTCTTTTAATGAGCAATAATTTGCCTTTTGCTTTTGGTCCAAAGGTTGTTAATGTGTGTTTGATTTTTCGTACAATTCTATTCAACATTTGAATGACATGTGAGAGGTGAATTTACATTGAATGTGCTTTGGAAAGTGGAAAAGAGGCAAACCAAACACATTCTTATTTTAATACTAGCCCATTTGGCTGTTTATTTAATTAAATTTTAACAAAAAATATTTTGTGATATAATTTTTAAAGCATTTGTAGAACATTTTATTTTCAGCCTAATGAAAATATATTAATTTTCAATTTTTTTGGTTTTTTTTTTTTGGAAAATCCTATTTAACTGTTATAATTATTTTTAAAGAGTTTAATTTTGATACATTATCAGTGTAAATTTTTATTACACTGTCAATTAATTAAAAATCAATCTAAATATATTTTTTCAAGTAATTATTATAAAATCCACAATTTTTGTCGGTTCAACTGTAGCTATAACTTAATTGGAACTCCCCTCATTCCTAAATTTTAGTTGTTTATGGTCTCATTTTGGGTGATTGTAAGTTTCTAGATTTTTAGTTTTCAAACTTAAATTTGAAAACAAAATATGTTTGGATAAAAGGGAGTTGAAATTATTTTAAAATCATTTTGCTTACTTTTGGAAACAAAATAAAAAAATGACTTTTCTGGTTCTAGTTTTAAGTTTTCAAAAATTGTCTCAGTCCTTTTGATATTTTTCTTCTTTCCACTTCTTACCCAATTTTCTTCACCTCCTATTTAGTCTTCAATACAGTTGGAAAAATGGGCCAAGTCGACCAACTCGACCTAAATTCGTTTTATGAAATATATGGCTTTGACTTCAAATTTTGAGCACCACTTAAATTTGAGTCTTTCTGGCTTGATCCGATCACAATCCGATCCGGGTTTAGGCCACATAAGCCAGTAAAAACTAGGCTTTCACCAGGTTTAGGCCTCATTTTAGATTTGATCATGCCCCCGTCTGTTATATCCTGGGACTAGCATCGAGCCCAAGACATACCTTCCTTGAATTTGCTCGATGAAATATTGGGCTTTAAATTTTAAGCACAAATTAATTTTAGATCTTTTTAAGCCTGATTTGATTAAGTCCTAATTTGGGCACAACTCACAAAAGCTTGTACAAGTCGAGCTTTCATTGAGCTTAGGTCTTATTTTAGAAACTTGAATTGAATATGAGCTTTTTGACCTAACCTACTATAGTCAATGACCCACATCAAGCCCGCAATTAACATGACCTTAACCTGCATGATGAAATATAGAACTTGATCTTTAAATTTTGAGCACGAATTAAATATAGGCTTTTTTAGCCCAATTCGATCATGGCTCGATCTAGGTTTAACTTGCAAAAAAATTGTACAAATCGGGCTTTTGTCGAGCTTGGGCCTCATTTTAAAATCCCGAATTCAATCTGGGCTTTTGGCTCAACCTATTACATCCTATGACACTTATCAAGCTTGCGACTAGTCCATCTCGAATTCACTCAATGAAATGTCAGGCTTGGGCTTTAAATTTTGAAAACAAAATAATTATAGACCTCTTTAGCCCAATTTGGACTTAGCTCACAAAAGTTAAGACAAACCAGGCTTGGGGCTCATTTTAAAAGCTTGATTTGAATGTAGGCTTTGGCCTGACCCACTATATCTCGCAAGCCCTATGAAGCTTGCGATTAACCCGACCTAAACCTGCTTGATGAAATGTAGGACTTTAGCTTTAAATTATGAGCATGAATTAAATATGGGTTTTCTTAGTTTGATCTGATCAAGCCTAATCTAGGCTTAGCCCACAAAACCCCTACAAACCAAACTTTTCACATGCTTGAACCTCATTTTAGAAGCTTGAATTAAATCTGGGCATTTGTCTCGACCCGCATCGAGCTTGCAACTGACCCAACCTAAATCCACCCAATGACATGTAGGACTTGAGCTTTAACTTTTGAGCATGAATTAAATATAGGCCTTTTTAACTCGATCCAATCATGACTCATTTACGTTTAGACTACAAAAGCCCATAAAAACTTTGATATTTTCTTTTCTATTCTCTTCTTCTTCCACCGTAAATCCTCTCATACGGTCTCATGTAAAGAGTCTCACATCTTCTTTGTGAACTTTTTATGAAAAAATTATAAAATTTACAACAAATTTTTAAAATTAGAAATAAAAAACTAGTTTTGATTTATAAAAATTTAAAAACTTAAAATTAAAAATCATCACAATAGAGTCTAAGATTTTTACACACAAATTAAGAAGCATTTTATTTATGTAAATTTATATTGAAATAGTCATTTATTGTTTTACAAATTTATATACTATTTCCAACTAATTCATTCTTAACTCACTCTAATTTCCTATAATTATTGATATTTTATTCTTTAAATCTATGAGAAATTTTATAAAACACACGCCTCACATTTATAATTGTGTCTCTGGCGTATTCTTTGATGGGATAATGTTCTTTTCAATGTAAATGCTACTAATAATAGTATTAATACTCCACTATAAATATATTTTCAAAATAAAAATTATTAATTTATCCTCTTAATTACTTCACTATATGTAAGGATATAAATGAAAAAAAATTGTACAATTACATCTTGAAATTTTAAAACAACCAACATTTTGAAACAAAAAATGAAATGTTAAAACAACCAAATTTTAGGAATGGAGTGAACAATATGATAATAGTATGTTTCAAAATATGAGAATAATTCTAGAACTCTTTTAAGCTCTAAAAAGTTTTCTATATCTTTTTTATAATATATATTGTTGGGAAAATATTGTTTTTATATTTTTATTTAATACAATATTAGTATGATAATATTATAATATAAAGGAGTGCTAACAACATATTCTCTAACACACTTTTTCTAACATATTTTTGACTACTAATTAAAATTTATACGAAAATTATGAGTGGAGCTTATTAAAGAAGCGAAACAAATACAATTTTGTGTTTTTTAAAAAATTTCAACGAATAATAAAGAATATATGTCAGAGTGTGTTACTAGCATTTCTCTATAATAAAATGATATAATATTTCTCAAAACATAACTCTTAACCCTTGTTTTTTTTTTGACAAGAAACGAAGTGAAAGAAAATAATAAGGAGGAAAATAGGATATAAATACCAAATTTTAACTATTTATTATTTTATTTGAGAGAAAAAATAAGAAAGAAACTCATTTCCATAAGATACCCCAGAAAACAACCCCCCCCCACCCCCAACACAAAATGGAGGTAAATGATATCTCTTTTTTATTTTTTTATTTTTTTTTAAATTAAATAATTTTACAATATAATTTAAAAAATAATAATCAATTTTGTGTTAAAAAATAATAGAATAAAAAATATATTTTTTAATTAGTATAAACATATTTTTTTATAGAATTTCTTTCTTTCTTTCTACTTTCTTTTTTTACTCATCTAAATAAATGGAAAGAAATTTCTCTACTTATTTCTTTCTTAATTTCATATATCTAAATAACACGCTTTTTTCCACTTCACTTCACCTCTATTTTCATCATTTTTATTTCTTTTTATCGGCTAAAATATATTTTTATTCCTTCAAATTTAAGACAAAATTGTTTTTGATACCTCAAATTCAAAATCGATCTTTAGTCCCTGTAATTTAAAAAAAAAATGTTTTAGTTTTTCTACCCAAACATCATTAAATTTTCATTTACGCTAACAAATTACAAGTCACTTATGTGACAACTTACCTTAATTTTACATTCTTATTATTAAACACCCTACCACATGTGTATTTTCCTTTCAAGTATTCATTTTGACGATGTTTGACAGAGTCACGATTAGGCTTAAGTAGTTGAAAAGCTTGCTGGTAACTAAAAGCTGTTAAGCTAACTTATTGAATTATAAGTATTTGATAAAATTATTTGTTAAATTAACTGATAAATGTAAAATGACAAAAATAGATGCGTTTATATGATATTTTTATAAAAATTTTAATTTTACCTTATTTATTAAATATATTTTGGGGTAATTATAATTTAAATTTTTTTAATTAATATTAACCTCTTGTAATTTTTTATTTGTAGATCAATTATTTTAATTTTATTTTTTAGTTTCAATTATTATTATTTTTTCATATTATGCATTCTATATTAATCTTATATTATATCTTAAATGTTTCCAACCACGTTTAAAATAAATAAATTAACATACACTTTTGTAAATTTCGTATTTTTTGTTGATTAGTGTAATAGTTAAAATTTCTTAAAGTATAATGTTAAAATAATATAATAAATAATGTAAATAGTATAATGGTTAAAATAAATAGTGTAAGAAGAAGAGAAACAAAAAAAAAATTAATAGAACTCTACCTTATGTAAAAAAGGTAATAAAGAAATTTAATAAATATTTTAAGGATAAAAAAGGAATAAATGTACAAAACTAGAAAATAGAAGCTAGCATTTTAAAAACGCTACTTGAAGTAATGTTTCAAAAAATGCTACAAGCTACTAAAAACACTTGTTTATCAAACACTATTATTAATAAAGTCAGACAAGCTTTTCAGCTAGTAAAAAAAGCTAGAAGCTAACTGAAAGTGTTTGTCAAACATAGCCGAAAAAAAACAAAAAGCATATATGAAGAAGTGATAGGAAGAGAGAACATTTGTTGGTGTGTCTCAAAACACAAATGGTTAATTGCTTATATGCATTTATAAGTTTGCCCCCTTGACAAATGTTAATAAATAATCTTTATTTTTCATATAATTTATAATCAAATCAATATAAAGCGAAGACTAATAAAGTCATTTGATTATAAATGCAATTATTTATAGTCTTTAAAATAATAATAATGGATGATAAAAGAAAAGACTATGAAAAAGGAAAATAAATGTTATTTGAATATTTTGTCTAAAAAGAAGAAATAACACAATTGTTTTCACAATAAATATTATAAAAAGAAAATAGAATATATATTTAATATATATATTAAATTCTAAAAAAAGTTAGCGGGGCCAATCACTAACCGAGGTCCGTCCCTCTAGATAGATATAACGGTAAGGATACGCAAATGAAAAAAATATAGCACTTCAGCTATTCCATCGGGAACACGATATATGCACCACCTATAAGTTAAAGTCACTACTAAAACAAATCATAACAAATGGGATCAAAATTCTTTACAGTTAAAATTTTAATTACAAAAATTTGAATCTTTAAAAATATTTCTTTTTCCATATAAATAAAGCATGATTTTGTTTTTCAATACTTATACACTATTGAATTATAATTGCATGAGGTGTCATTCAATCTTAAACTCTAGAGGATCCAACTCCTAACAGATATGATAATAGTCATCCGATCAATTCACTATTAATTCTATAAAATGACACAAAGAAAGCATCTATTGTATCATCTTCTCTATTTTCTTTTATTCTTAGCCTCAACATATGAAATTTGGGTTTTTATTTTCATAGTCTCGTTCAACTTTTGAATTTTGAATACAAAGCATGCTTCGTTGTTGGTCAGATTAATTCGATTTCCATTCAACTCGATCCCTTGAAGCAATAGCGTTTGATTGAGAAATTTTTCTCTACTTCTGGACTTAATTTGTCATGCATTTGCATTAAAATATTTTTTGTGATTTTTAATTTTATTTTACATCCAAATTCCCAAATTTTGTGTTTCTCTTTCTTTATATTTGTTTATTTGTTAATAATGCAATAAATATGACAATAAATTTTAAATTTATGTTTTTCGAATTTTAATCCCTAAAAAATTAATAAATTTCCTTTCAGTTCCTATAATTTTTTATTTGATCATTGACTTTAAAAAAATATGTTCTTTTTCATAGATTTTGCCCCAATTTACAAAATATTGCAAAATTTTGCTCCACGTCAAAAAAACCGGTCACAATTAAGACAATTTTGTAGTAATTTTCCTTTAAATGATTGTGTGGGAGCAAAATTCATGACTTTTTGTAAATTGAGAGTCAAAAATTACTAAAAAAATTCTTTCGGAGCAAAATTTACAAGATTGTGAAAATTTTGAGACAAAAAGTACAATTAAACCTAGATTTTTATTAATTAATATCATGTATGTTTGGTTCACCAAAGAGAGTATTAGTATTAGACATATAAAACACATATATTTGTAAATTATGCAGTTCTTTAAACAAATTTCCTTAATGCTAACAACTTTAACAATAGAAAACAGAAGCATCATATGTAGGAACTTTCTAGAAGTGGTGTTATGCGCATAGGTTTTTGGTTTAAATCATAGCCTATAATTGGTAATTTATGTAGTGTTTCATTTAAAATTGCATGAGTATGTTGAATGTTGTATGAGTCTCATTTAAAATTCGTGAGCCTATTTCTTTACCCAGGGATTTATGTCTTTTGTTTTTTCCATGAGTTAGTTGAAATTCAAACATTGGTTGTTGTGTGCTTTCACCTACATTTCTCTATCTTAATTACTCTCTAAAATGTGACTCCATCATTACATTCTATTTTTTATAGCATTAAAAATAAGAGATAAGTTTGAGTAATAGAAAATGTTCAAGAACAAAAGATTACAAGTCATTCAATTAGTAAAGAATTGTAGAAAAATGTTGATATGGCAAAATAGTAAAATTGACACGTCCGCACTATATTTCACGCTTCAAAAATTATAAACAGATGATTCAATTCAACGATAAACTATATGATAATAATTTTTAAACTTATGTTTTTTAAATTTTAATCCTTTAAAAATTAATCAATTTCAATTTTAGATCCTATAATTTTTTTTATTTGATCTTTGATTTTATAAAAATATGTTATTTTAAATCTGTTTTTAGTCCTTGTAAAATGAGTAAGTTTCTTGTAAATTTTTTTCTTTGGTTTTCATCTCTCAAAAATCTGAAATCATTGTTTTTGATCCCTACCATGTATGTTTTCATTATGTAACACTTGTTAACTGCATGTATGTTTAACAGAAGGTCAAATGACCATCTTAAGTGGCACAGACTAGTGTCTATAGTATCATGTTAATATGTGATACCTCTAAATTTTTTTTCATATCTTTAAAATAAATGATATTTATCTACTTTAGAATGAATGTTAGGGACAAAAAATAATAATTTTAAATTTTAGAGGATAAAAATAAAAAAAAAGTTTTGTAGAAACCAAAACTAAAATTATTCATTTTACATGAACTAAAAATAATAATTTTAAATTTTAGAGGATAAAAAGAAAAATAAAATAAAATTACAGAAACTAAAATCAAAATTTACTCATTTTATAAAGACTAAAATGATATCTAAGGGAAATATGTTTTAATTGTTACTATCAGTTTTGGTCTATTAAGTAGTGTTATAGCAAATGGGTCATTGACATATATGTAAGTCGCACACACCTTATTATACCACATCATCAAGTAAGAGCTTTGCCATGGATTCTACACAGTTTAAACAGATTGCATCAGGCAGAAGATACCTGTTTATAAATAAATAAATTAATTAATTAATTAAAATAAAATAAAAAAACTTCCAAACCAAACCATGGTCTGTCCACGACCCATATTAAATTTGGGTCTCATCAATGCAAAGCACAGAACGTTGTCCTCTAAAGCCAGTCACCAATAGGGATGGCAATTATACCCAGATCCTATGGGTACCCGCAAAAAATATTCGCAATGGGTAGAGTAAATACCCGCTTAATGGGGATGGGGGCGGGGGCGGGGATTTACCCGCAAAATATAATGGGGATGGGTGTAGGTATGGGTACTATAGTACCCAACCCGCCCCATATCCGCACACACACACACAAATATATATATATAATATATATACTAAAAAAATAAGTTCTAGTGAGTATTAAAATATTAAAAATCTTGATTCATTAAAAAAAAAAGATATTGTAAGAAATATAAACAAAAATAAGAGTTTAATTTATATGCATTGTTATTGTAAATTTTTTTTACATATATGTAAGCTAGAAATTCACTATACTACTACATCATATTAATAAATGAGATAATATGATGAAATAATTAAATTTTATTAAACGTCTGTGTAAAAATGTTTTGCACTACAATTGTATATAAATTAAATATCAAAAATAATTTATACTCCTTTAAAAATAAATTATATGAAAAGATTATATTCTTTTCAAATGTACACATGCTTCTAAATATTATTGAAATACTTGTAATTATTCTTATCGTTAAATGTAGATTTTTTAAAAGTAAGATTATTCAAATTTTATTAGTTAATAACTATGTTAAAGGATGGATTAAATGAATTTTCCTTTATATATAGAAAGTGAAATATTAAAAAAACTTAATTATAAAAATTTGATCAATACTTTCATAATTGCTACAAAATAAATGAGATTTGTCAAACTGTATTAAAGTAAATTTTGAATTTCGCCTAAGGCTACAAATTTTTTTTCATGGCACTACACTTAAATAAAGTGCGGGTAGCGGGTATGGGTATGGGTATATAAGTACCTAGCGGGTACGGAAATAGGAATTAAAGTTGCTACCTGCGCAGGTATGGGAGCGAATACGGAATTTTTTTTCAAACGCGAGTATGAAAACGGATACCATAGTACCCTACCCAAACTCTACCCATTGCCATTCCTAGTCACCAACATAAATTTACGGCTCACACTAACCCGAAGCCGTTAAATTCGGCTCACACATTCCTATGCTTCTTCTTTTACCATTTTCCCCTTTCTGCATTGCTCGAAAGCCGTTGCCTGTACAGCACCACCTTTCGGAATTTCTCCTTCCGCTCCTCTGCGATGCTTCGCCGCGCCGTTCCGTTCCGCACCCCAAAAAGCGTGCGTTTCCTTGTAAGGCACAAATCCAGCGGCGGAAGAAGGCCAAAGAAGAAAGCGTATCCCAGAGTGCCCGAACTAGACAGAGTGATGGAGCTTCGCAAGAAGCCCTCGATGATTCTCCACCTCACCTCCCTTGTCCAATCCCAGCCCCTCTTCCTCCGCGACCTCGAGAAGAACGTCGGCTTTGTCCGCAAATGGGCCTTCATGGGTCTCATCGAGAAGCACCCCTCCGTCTTCCGTGTCGCCGGGACGCCCCCTTCAGTCTCCCTCACGGCCCGGGCCCACCGCCTGGCCCAGGAAGAGGCCCACGCCCGAGCCTCCACGGAACCCCTCCTCGTTACTAACTTGCGGAAGCTGCTCATGCTGTGCGTCGATTGCAGGGTGCCTCTCGAGACGGTGGAGCTCATTGGGCCTGAGTTGGGCCTGCCCTCGGATTTTGAGGAGTGTTTGGTCGCGAAGTACCCGCAGTTTTTCTCGGTTAGGCGTTTCGGGAGAAGGGATTGTCTTGTGTTGGAGGATTGGGATTCCACGTTGGCTGTCACTGCTAGAGAGGCTAGGTTGGCACAGGAAGGAGTTGTGAACCTGAAGGCAAGTGGGGATAGGAGGAAGGTGAAGATTTCAAGAGATGGGAACTATCTTGGTCCATTTGCATTCAAAATGAATTTTCCTGCTGGTTTTAGGCCAAATGTTGGTTACCTTGAGCAGCTTGAGAGGTGGCAGAAGTTGGAGTTTCCTTCTCCTTATTTGAATGCGAGGAGGTTCCATGCTGCTGATCCGAAAGCTCGAAAACGGGCTGTGGCAGTGATTCATGAGCTTCTCAGCTTGACCATGGAGAAGAGGATGACATCTGCCCAGCTGGATGCATTTCATGCAGAGTGTCTTTTGCCATCAAACTTGCTGCTTTGCTTGATAAAGCATCAAGGGATATTTTACCTCACTAATAAAGGTGTAAGAAGTACTGTCTTCCTCAAAGATGCATACCTTGGTTCCAACTTGATAGATAAGTGTCCTTTGTTGCAATTTTATGATAAATTTATGGCACTCTGTGGTAGAGGAAATATTGATCTGTGTGACAAGAATTCTTTCCCGACAGTTGTTTAGAAGTTGAATTTGATTGATTTTTCAGAGGCGTCAAGATTGAAGTGATTCAGAAAAGTTTTATCATGTAAAATTCAGACGCTCGCAGTTCTTGGTACATTTAGTTGTCAACTTGCCCAATTGAACCTATATATGTGCCCACAAATAATTCAACCATTCCTCCTCCTAAATCCTTTTCAGCATGATGAAAAAGAAATGGCATTTACTATTAAGTACAATGTGTGATAAACTGAGTGAACTTTCCTTAGGAAGTGGTAAATATCTTAGAAGTTAAAACATAGGAAATTATGCTCAAAATATAACAAATATGTGTCCTGCCAAGTGCCAATAAACTTCCATCCTCTTATCCTCACCTCTTTCTCAAAAAAGCCAGAGAGATCTAGGCTTGAAGACATTCCTATCAACTGAAACGCATTGATAAGTGTTGGTGATCTTGGACTCCCCTGATCTGGTTCAAGTGACTGTTACCAATATAAATGTTTTGGGTCACAGGCCAAATAATAAAGGAAAAATAAAAATAAAAGGTGGTACCAAGTATTAAGATAGACAGTTGGAAGTTACAAAGTATACCTCATCATGGATGGAAAAGGCTTCATCATCAATATACACATTCTCTTCCTCATCTTCTGGATTTGCGGCAGTATAACCCTCCTTGAACCATTCATCTCTTTTTATCATAGCCATTGTTATCCGGGTTTTCGGATTGGGATCAAGCATTCTCTTTATAATGTTTTGAGAACCAGACCAGGTGATAGCCATCTTGGTATCTGAACATCTCCTTTAAAAATCTGTGATCCTCGTCGAAAAGAAAATAATATTTAGTTTATAAAACTAAAAAACTAAACTATATAAAAAATATCATAGATGCAACATATAGGAATACCTTTTGATAGAGAACAGCAAGATTTCTGTCATCAAAAGGAAGGTATCCTTCTAGAATTACATACAAGATAACCCCATATGACCATATATCTGATATTGCACCATCATAGCCTTTATTGGCAAGAATCTCAGTGGCAACATAATTGGGGCTTCCACAAGTTGTATGCAGCAACCCATCTGCCTGAAATTTTCATACAGTTATCACACAAGTCAACCACCAAAATGATGAAAGGTAAAAGAGGAGTAATGTCTATCCTTAAATATAAATTTGCATTGACCATGAATTTCAATGACCAAGAATTGGAAATTGACACAGTAAGGAACTATATAATGCTTTAAAATATTCCAAAATTTTCAATTCATTTCAAAATAAATAGTCAGTAGTTATAGTAGGCAATATGTTTATATAGAACTAAAATAAGTAGTTATGGTAGGCATATCGATGATAAGGAAATGTGTTATTTTTAAACTTAAGTTTGTAAAGCACTTCCCAGAGTTTCCATTTTTGAAGTAGCCTTGAGGTATGATTCATAGAAGTGGTATCTCACCCTAAAATGCTGGGGCAAAGCACTAAGGTTAAAATCGGTTATCTTTATGCTCCCTTTGGCATCCACAAGTACATTCTCTAGCTGCAACAAGTTATCATTTTTGTGTAAAAATGACCCCAAAAATTGGTAACCATGGAGCATAGTTTCAATTCTAGCTCCAAAATACTTTTAACAGTTCTTAAGAAGACAAATGAAATACCTTGAGATCCCTGTGGAAGACACCTTTATTGTGGCAGAAGCTCACACAATCAATCAACTGTTGGAATATCTTCGTACCTGTGGATGCCTGTGAAGACAAGTAGCTCATGGATTGTCATTGCCATTAGGCAATAAATCATGATGTGTATGAATAATAACAAGCAAATGCTAGCTCCTTACAATTTTATCAAATAACTCTCCTCCATTTACAATATAAATATCCAAAGGACGCTGATCAATGAGGGGGTCCCACGTTGATGGTATCAGAGGATCAGACAGTTTAGAATCAATCAAATTGTCTAGCAGTCAATAGATAATAATGAAACTATGAAAGCTAGGGTCCTAAAATATGTGGCGTTGGGCATATAGGCCAAGGTTCACGGGCCACCCATTTAGCTTGTAACCTGCATAAGTTACGGTCCTAAAATATGTTGTCCATTTAAGATTGTGAGATTTTTCAGTCTAGTCTGTTTAGCCCGCGATTTAAACGAATTTATTCGCGGATTCATGGGTCGGCTCGTAGACTTTTAATATCAGATTTAAAAAAAAAAAAATAGATGTTAACTCAAGTGACTTAATCTTGTCTTAAGGTTTCTCTTGCGTCTTTCTCTTAAGCATTGTGTAACTAAAATATAAGATTTTAAAATTTGGTTTGAATGGTTTATTTAGTTTGTAAGACTTTAAAATTGTGTTTAGATTATTTTATATTTAGTTTATTTAGTATGTAAGACTTTGAATATGCTAGTAATATTTATTGTATTGGTATATTCGTTATTTATTTATTTTTTATTTATTTTTTTACATTTTCAAAATTAAGTTCATGTTTTAAAAATTAGGACCATTTATCTTACAGCTTGCCTTGTTTATTTTGTGGGCTTTTGTACGTCGAGCCTACATGGACTGGTTGGCTCGTATACCTCTCTACATAAAACCTTAAATTACTTTTTGTGGTCCCTTTTATGCCATCTCAACTTTAAGAACAAGAACCAATTTCTACTCCAACAGTTTTCCTAACAAGAACCATTTTTCCACTCTTCCCTATGAACCCACCCTCTCCCTTGTGCGACCTAACCCCTCCCTATGTCAAAAAAATATTTTTTATTCACAAGAACCGGTTCTTTTGTATGAACGGTTCTACAAGGTGGCTTCCACATCAAAGAACTCCAATGTAGAAAAAAAAATTAGAACATTGGTTAAGAATCCATGGAAGAACAAGCGCTAGAGATGGCCTTAACTATTGAAATAGGAAATTTACCTGCCAGTAAGTAAATACGCTGGGCCTATGCCTGTGGCCCATCACTAGTAATGTCCACTTAAATTCATACCAAACCTTGCACCAAAAATCATTGACATCAAACCTATATCTTAGGTCATATTTAGATGGCTGGTTGATGAGTTTTTACTATTTAGGGTTACCTATTAATTACAGTATTACAATAACCATTCATTTGTGTTGTCTTCGGAGTTTTACAAAAGTATTATTCATATTGGCAAGTATAAATACCAAAGATTTTATAAAAGGTTAAAATATTGTGTACGGTTCTTAAACTTTTAGATAATTTTTAATTAGGTTCCTGTACTAATATTTTTTTATTTGAGTCTTTGATCTCTTAATTTTTTTTTGATTTGGTCCTTGGAGTTAAATTGATGTGAAGATTTTGTTAACTTAGACGAAATATTCTTGATTAAGGATTTAATTAAAAAAATTAGTATAGGGACCTAATTAAAAATTACCTATAATTTAGGGACTTATTCAATAGTTTAACCTTAATTTTATTCTTTTATCTTGAGTTGCCTTTGTTTTATTTTAGAAAAAAAGGGAATTTATAGAAAGGAACAAAAAGAATCTCTTAATATTCAAATGTCATCACATTATTATTATGTGGCTAAAATTCCAAGGACTTGATCCTGATGTCAACCCACCAATGAACTGTGTGCTTTGTGAGGCCTTTGAATGAAATACGGTGAAATACTTGCATAGACATAATTTATACAACAAATTAATAACAAATATATTATTATTTTATATTAAATGATTATATAATTTTTTCATCCACAAAACTCAAACCCAAAACCTTAATGGACTAACATAATGTTACTAAATTAAACATTAAATTATTGAGTAGGTCTTTAAACTTTTACGTAATTTTTAATTGGTCCCTCTACTAATTTTTTTTAATTGAGTCCTTAATATCTTAATTTTTTTTTAATTTGGTCCCTGGGGTTAACTTCGCAAACAACAATTAGACGAAAGTTAACCCCAAGAACCAAATTTAAAAAAATTTAAGAGATTAAGAAAATAATTAAAAAATTAGTACAAAAATATAATTAAAAATTACCTAAAAATTTTAAAACCTACTCAATAGGTTAATCTTTATAAAATAAATGGAGTTGAGAGAGTCCGCTCCTACCGGCGGTGGATGTTGTTAGAGTTGTCAAAGTGAGCCAACCCGGCACGGGTTGGTGCAAAATGAGCCAACCCACCCCGGCTCACTTTTTTGGTGAGCCAAAAAATGTTCAACCCGGCTCAACCCACCACGGGTTGGTGGGTTATACGGTTGACTCACCTAAAATTAAAAAAATTAAAAATAAAATACATAATTAAAAAAGTATCAAAAAAATACAAAAATTAAATTAAAGTGATAAAAATTTTGATACGATTAATGAAAACCAAAGTATCAATAGGTTTATTATATTGTGTTTCACAATTTAATATATTAATGATTTGGAAAGTCATATTTACATTATAATTCTATATTTATATAAAACAGATAAATTAATATATTACTCCTTTTTATGATTGGAATAGAATTACATGATTGAGTTTATATATTACTCATTTTAATTATCTACAAAGTTAGTATAATAAGTTATATTAAAAAAAAAAAAAAACTTCAACCCGCGAGCCAACTCGGCTCACCACGGGTTCAACCTGGGTGAGCCGCGAGCTAAGTGAGCCGGGTTCAATTTGGCCAACCATTCAAGTGAGCCAAATTTTACCAACCCAACCTGACTCGAACCCGTGGTGAGCTGGGTTGGCTCGCGGGTTAAACCCATTTTGACAGCTCTGGATCTTGTGATATTTTGTCAACGGGTTGAGTCTTTTTTTTTACACACAAAAATTACACTGATAACTGAACATTTTAATTATATTATTTTATATAATTTAAGTAAAGGAAAAATGCAGATTCACTCTTCGAAATTTCCCTCAAACTTACTAATACTCAAGCTTAATGACAAGAATATACCTTTCCACCCCGTACACCCTCATATGAAGGGGGGAAAAGTTGAGGAATAAAGTAGTTTATAAAAAAAAAGTTGAGGAATAAAGTAGAAAAAAATACTAACTTCCTCTCATCAAAAGTTTTATTTGTACTAAATAATTTAAAATTTCAATTCTCGAATAATTTCGCATTTATTCTCTTTTCTTTCATTTTTTTCTTTAGTTAAATCATTCATCCCTCCCCCCCGTCTCTTCAACAATCTAAACAAGGACTAAAAGTCTAAAACCTCTATCCTTAAGGCTATACATCTCTATTTTTTTTTGTATCCCTTTAATTTAGAAAGTATGAGTTGAAATATTTTGTTCATTTTTTACAAAAATATTTAAATAATGTAATAATAACTTTTATCTGTTTCATTTTAATTTATTTCATTTAGCATTACTTATACACATAACCTAAGCTTTTTGGGTCAAAATTTTTAAATTTCTTATACCCATAAGAAGATGCTCGGACACTTGAATACAACATAAGGAAGAAAATAGTTAAACTACGATGATATATGAACATTCCAATAATAATAGAGAAATTTTACTAGCATATTCTTTATTATTGTCTAAAGTTTATTGAAAATCATAAAATGTGAAATCCACTTCTTATTTAATGAGTTTCACTCATGATCTTATAGTTTTAAATAAATTTAATTAATAATAAAAAGTATGTTAGAGAATGTATTGTTAGCCCTCCTCATAATATATATATCTATTCTCTTCAATATCAAATATAAGCAACAACAAAAAAACTCATGTACATTGATTTAAAATATAAACAAATTTTAACTAATTTCACCCTATTTAATGAAACTATCCTTAAAATACTCTTTATTTAATTGATATTTTATTTTTAATAATCTTTTTTTTATTCTTAATATCAAGTTTTAATAAAAGACAGTTTAAAAAAAGTTATTTTATAAATAAAATTGGTAAAATTAAGTGATGTTAACTAAGAAACCAAAGAAAATATTTGACACTTCTCTTTTTTCTCTATTTTATTGTTATATCATATCACATATGACGTTATCTTTAGTGTCTCTCTTCTATTTCATTCTCTCTCAAGATGTAAACTAGTATTGGGTGTCTACTCAAACATTACCCATAGATGAATTGCTACCATAAAACCATTAATATTGTTCATTTTCATTGGGTTACATACAGTGCACACGCTCAGAAAAATCATTAGGCAGCAGAGGACAAAAGAGGCGCTAAGCATGAATAGTGTAGGCCCTAGTGATTGCTCGCCAAAAGCTGTATGGAAAGCTAAGCTATTGTGACGCTTTCAATTTCAATGCTGCAGTGCACTGTTTTCCAATTCCCAAAGCTCCTATATAAATAACACACTTCCCTCCCTTTTCGTGCATTTCCAATTAACCAATATTTTTTCTAGTTAAACATGTCTATGGCCATCATTAACACTTTTGGAAACGTTGGTGTCTATATTTTGTTATTATCATGGTTTCTCGTATCTGCTGTGTGTGTTTGGGGACGAACCGCCACTTTTGTAGAAGACTTTCGAATCACGTGGTCAGACTCTCATATCAAGCAAATTGATCAAGGCAGAGCCATTCAACTCATTCTAGACCAAAACTCTGGTAAGGCATAACTTGTCCCAAACAAAACTATTCTCTTTATTATTATTCCCTATGCCAAAGGAAGAAACAATTAATTACCATTTACCACACACACACCCTGCAATCCATCATATACAGGTTGTGGTTTTGCTTCCAAGAGTAAGTACATGTTTGGCCGTGTTAGCATGAAGATCAAGCTCATACCCGGAGACTCTGCTGGCACTGTCACTGCGTTTTATGTAAGTCTAAATCTCCTTATCACATCCACTTATTACTGTGTTTGAAGGAAAAATAGGTTTAAGCTGAACAATAAAATACTTGGTTTGTGGATTATGATAGTTGAACTCTGACACCGACACCCTACGCGATGAGCTGGATTTCGAGTTCTTGGGGAACCGTAGTGGTCAGCCTTACACAGTTCAGACAAACGTCTATGCTCACGGAAAAGGGGATAGAGAGCAAAGGGTCAACCTCTGGTTTGACCCTGCTGCGGACTTTCACACTTATACTATTTTGTGGAATCATTATCATATTGCGTAAGATATATATATTAGAGCTACTAATAATTATAATTGATAAATTGAGCACCGTATACCAATTGCCAATTTGCTCGGTAATATTTAATAATGTGTTTCAATTGTATGGTGGTGTGTGCATGCAGATTCTACGTTGATGATTTTCCCATTAGAGTGTACAAGAACAATGAAGGAAAGGGAATCCCGTACCCAACGATGCAACCAATGGGAGTGTATTCGACGTTGTGGGAAGCTGATAATTGGGCAACAAGAGGGGGGTTGGAGAAAATTGATTGGAGTAAGGCACCCTTTTATGCTTTTTACAAGGACTTTGACATTGAAGGGTGCCCAGTGCCAGGACCTGCCAACTGTGCCTCTAACCAAAGTAATTGGTGGGAGGGGGCTACATACCAAGCTCTTAATGCCATTGAAGCCCGACGGTACAGGTGGGTTCGTCTCAACCATATGATCTATGATTACTGTCAAGATAAGTCACGGTTCCCAGTGACCCCACCGGAGTGCCTTGCCGGCATTTAAACCCAAATTTCATGTCACTTCAGTAATTCAAGTACAGGCGTATCATACCCCTTTAATTTACTTTGTCTACTGTTAAAAAAATTATATATATTTACTTCTGCTGAGTTAATTTCAGTTTAGTCCATGTGGTAGGTCTCTTCTATTATTTGAAGTCTTATAGAAAAAACACATGAAATAAGTTGTGGATGGTATATGCCACTGGAAAATAAAATGTAAAACAATAATACAAGGGGTAAATTATTATGTCCCCATACCACATGGATAAATTGAAATTAACACGTTTTTTGTTTTGTGGGGGAGAGGGCAAACGAGTCTAGTGTCTGTGGGGGCGAGGGCTATGTTCGAATCAGAAGGGGATAGGTCAAAAGCCATTTCTGGATCTATTATGCCTTTGTATTTAAGTGCGCATTGTTTGTGGTCCAATAAATCTTGCGCATTGTTGTGATGATTGATGAAGGATATTTTTGGGCTTGTGATGTAGCAAATCTCATTGTTTGTGCAAGACTTCCTCTGTTTCTGTGTAAGCAAGGACAATATATGGTTGGTCTAGAACATTAACATGCTCTGCAACCGTCATGAAACTGGTCCTCGCTACTTAACACTAACTTTCGCGATTTTATTATTTTTGCATTTCCTATGAATCTGACTTATATGGTCCCCTGAAATTGCTGAGAAAAGGGCTTACGTGATAGGGAAAATTGATAAGTGCACCAATCGTTTAAAATTAAAAAAATGGAAGTATTGTTCTCTGGAAGACTGGACCTAAATATCAAATCACAAATTTATTACT
This sequence comes from Spatholobus suberectus, assembly GCA_004329165.1. Lineage (NCBI taxonomy): Eukaryota > Viridiplantae > Streptophyta > Magnoliopsida > Fabales > Fabaceae > Spatholobus > Spatholobus suberectus. The sequence continues at coordinate 85,709,358 of CM014730.1, read as the reverse complement.
AGTTGAATTGATAATTGGGAAATTGAGATGTATTGCAATGAATGATTTTAAAGTAGAATATAAAAACAGAACACTGTAAGTTACAATGATTACAATTCCAGTAACAATAATGATTAACAGTGCTTAAGGTTAGATTGTTCTCTATTATTCTTTCAAGCAATTCAATTAATCTCGCAGCTTAAATAGTTATTAGTTAATTGAAGATCAAATTTACTAATCTAGGCTAAATTCAATTCCTTGATGTTAAGCCTTTTGTTCTAATAAAAAAAATCCTAATTCCTTAAGTGTTTCTTTGATAAACCAAGAAATTTTATTAATGCAAACCGTGCCTAGCACAAGATGTGCTGATATGAGCAACATAAAGCCACAGACCCTACGGTCTCAGCATGTGCAGCCCCACGCTAAGAGGCTTGCCCACACTGTCCTGTTTATACAAATCTTTCTAAGATCATCCTTAAGTGTTTCTAACCAAAACAAGCTTTAAATATGGGAGTTCTAATAGATCTCTCAATTATTAAGTCTTATTAGTAGGATCTCAATAATTTTGGTGGAATTCTTCAATATTCAATTCAATAACCGATTTTCCAATTAAGATATTGACTCTTATTCCAATTCATAGGTGATCAATTCAAGAATAACATTATGAACATAAGAGTTCACTCAATTGAATGAGAAAATCATAGATTGAGATGAAATCAATTGAAACACATGAGATTCCTCCTTCTCCAACTTCAGGATTTAGTGATACATGTGAAAAAAAAAAAAAAAACAGAGAGAATAGATGAGAAAGAAATTATCTCCGTTAACAGTTTGATGAGAGTAATCCTTGATTTCTTAAGTTTGATCTACACAAACTCAAACTAGATAAGAAAGGAAGAGAGTTTTGTGTGTTGCAAAGTGTTTTCCAACTGCCTTAAAGTATCTTAGCTAACTTAAGAACAACTATTTATATCAATTAAACCAAGTGAAAATCTCTTCAATTCATTCCCAATTAGTCTCCAAGTGAGCCTACGATCAAGATTGAAATAAAAATGAACTTCCTAAGATTTTTAAAAAGAAACTTTACTAAACAGACACAAATATACAAGTAAAGGTGCCAGCTCCATCAAAATCATCAAGCAAGAGCAAGAAGCAGCCGTAGTAGAGCTTCAAAGTGAGTAATAAAATTAGAGGATTCGCGGGAAAATTCCAAGAGAGTAGAGTGTGTGTATACATCGGGGATTTTAGTTACTTTTTAATTCTATTTAATACTACAATAATAGCGAGAGGGTTTCACTGAGAAACACTATATTGAATACCTAAGAGTGTAGATAAAAGTTTTATAATTATTCCTATCACAGAGGATTGTTTTTGTAGATTGGTCCATGAATTTTTCCTCTTTGTTGAAAAGGAATATTTTTTACATTAAATTTTACAGCACGTGAATAATAACAAACTGACAGCAAGACTCTTGCTGTCAATTATTATTCACGTGCTGTAAAATTTACTAGCTCTTCATAATTTTTAGTACACTTTCGCTTACATAAGTGTCCAAAATGCTAGAAGTATTACTAACTCTAATTTGCTAACAAAGGTCACCTTAGTTTCTATGTTTTGTCAATTTACTAGCGACACTCTGGTTGCTACACGCATGTGCAAGAGGCTTAAAAAGTTGTGACAAGATTAGGAGAGCAAGAATAAGCTCTTCCAACCACGATATGCTAAGACACTAGTGGTTAAACATACCTGGTTGTTGCAATCGCCAAAATCATTTTAGGTCTGCTATGCATTAACATAAAGTCAACTCTCTAGACTTAATAGCTCCTGATGATGCTTGTTTTCTTCAGCTCGTTTTGATGTAGGGTAGGGGGTTGGCACGTACCTTTTTTTCCTTCTTTTCTTCGCGTCTTATCAATGTCACTTAATTCTTCTCCCTCGTTCGATGAATTATGCGAAGGAAAATGACTACTGCTATTGTGGAGGATGAAACTCTCTGTTTAGAACAGAAAATGGAATGACAAAGGGTTGCCCTTTTTATTTTAAAAATTTGTTTCTTGGAAAAATATTTGCGACAAAGATAGATTATCAATCCTTGAATATGAATCATTCGATTAGTCCTCAAAGATAATTCTCCTAATTAAGATTAGGAAGAACCCTAAGGACTTAATTATAGTGCTACGAGCAAGCAACGTAAAGAGAACCAATCTCTCGCGAATTAAATATGCTCATATATACATCAGTATGAGGCCGGTTACTGATCACAAAAATTGGTTCAATCGAGTAATTCAAAATGTTCATTTAGTCGTTCGTATGAAAATTGTAATGCTGTTCCACCATATAAATGGCCAGCATGTCATTTTCCTTACGCAACCATTTACACCAGAAAAAGAAAGTATTTTAGAGCAAACATCAAGTAGGAGAACAAAAGAACATCAGCATTGCTGCAATGGCCAAAGATAGTTTTCAATTTTCACCAGTCACATATCCAATTGGTAAATATTATCCTAGCCAGCTTTCTCATGGCAGACCAGAGTCATAATATCCTCAGAAACGTTAGCATATTTGATATATTTCTTCAACTAAAATTGCCTCAAATTGAATTTAATTCCTTTTGTCCTTGGCATCAGTGGCAACAATAAAGACAAACAATAATGCTTCATATTATCATAACGATATGCTATCACTGATGGTAATATGCTCAAGTACACCTGGGAAAACTGATTTTTTCAGAAAATCTTGGATACATTCGGAAACAACGGCTGCACCACATGTTTTATCTAACCTTGATTTCGTATAGAATAACAAATCTAGGACAAAAGGCACCGATCCCCTCAACTCCCGTGCTACGGTGTATTATATTCTTCCTTTTGTGAATATGTGTCAATGCTACCTAGCACTGGTCTACATCTGAAATCATAAAAAGGGCAACCAGCTGCTATAAAACCTCGCATCATGGTGGGTCTTGAGAAGGATCAGACCCATTATGAATCTATTAACTGGAACATGTAACTTCTTAATCACGTGGCATTAACTCTAACCATTATTAGTACTTCTGAAATCATGACAAAACAAAAATGCTTTAACATCATATTTTCTGAATTTACTGAGATACTCTAATCTGTCAAACTCTCGAGATGTTTCAACCTCTATTGCATGTAATACGTGGATAAATTCAAAACCCCAAAACAGGAGAAATTATTAGGTAGTCCAGAACTATTAAATGTCTATGGTCCTAGCCAATGTGTTTATAACACATATTTAACTTTTACAATTCACGAGAAAGAATTAATAACAATTAATTATATGTTATATGCAGATTAATAAGGGTCATGGTGGTTCAGGACCACCTAATAATTTCTCTCGGAACAGACGTTGCTTCTGCTCTTACTTCTAGACCAAAAGATGATGCGCACCTCAGAAATTTTATTGGCTACATTAAAAAATAACACCAACAAATAACTAGAGTTTCATTGGTTGCACCTCAAAAAGCTTCATTAGTTGCACTAACGTATACCACCATTTTTTATAACGAGACAAACGGTTGAAACGAATACTTGAACCTTCCCTGTTTTAATCCCCATGTGCAATGCAATGAGGACAGATTTAGCGGGGAGGGGTATGTGTTAGACAGCTGTAAACTATCTACTGGAATCTACTCTAAATAAACTATAAGACTGCCATTAGAGACTATGAAAATTAAAGATAAAAGGCTACAGAAGATAAAGATAAAGACTGATATTTTCCATTGATTCCAAAGAGGAATACACTACTTATATTCATGTGTTAGCATCCTATTATTTTTGAAAAAATAAAATAAAAACAATTTAATATAATATATAATGTAAGTATTCAACTTCATTCAATGTAGTCCTTTAACCACTTTGGTTTTAGGATATATTTAGGCTTCTCTAGATCCATCCTAACAGTATGATTGTAAAAGAAAATTATAAAACCTCTGCATAACTGCTTAAGTGATTATCCCCGTGTTTGGATATATGTTTCCCAGCCAAAAAGTCATATAAAAATTGTGAAAGCTGCAACTAGTAACGTTGGTTCGGATGTGGAAAACCACGTTTGCGATCCATTCCAAACATGCTATATGTATTTCTCCTGGGTGTTGGGTTTTTGTTTTCCGCCCCAACATGTGATATTGATTTATAAAGCTAATTTACCGGCTTATGCTATCAGTGTTGTTGATCTGTATTGCTCTGTTTTGTAAATGCAAAATAAAAATAAAAAAATTGTTTTAGATTCTTTACTATTTTATTAGCTTAAAAAATAAAGAACGTCATGATTTTTCATCTATTCTTTTTTCCCATCAACATTCAAATCTTCAATCCTTGATTCGTCCCTGAATTTAATTATACAAATAATAAATTAAATATCAATATCAGAAAAATAAAAAAGAGCGAACATTCTTTGCAAGAAATAATATACTGTTTTTTTCTATGTGTACAATGATAACAAAGATATTTAAACTTAAAACCTCATCCAAACTATCCAAAAAGTTCCCATCACTAACCCAATCCTAATAGGATGAAAAATAATCCACTTACAGTAATCACGTTTTTCAATATTCTAATTTGAGTAGTAAGAAATGAAATAAGCCTGTCAGTTCATCGTTCAGTATGTCCCTTAAACCCTAAAAATCTCTAAACACACACTTACGAGAAAAGATAAATGAATAATGATTCTCTAATATTTGAAGAATGGGTAGTAAAATGGGCGCAGAGATAAGAGCCAAAAAGATAAGAAAAATAAAAGAGAATAAAAAATGTGAAAATTAATATGATATAAAAAAGAGAAAAGAAAAGAAAAAACAAATGTAAATGGCATATAAAAAATTACAGTGTAAGATAGATAATATAAAGAATAGTGACAAAATAACTCTGATGTTACTTGTAAAAAATTTATTAGATATAATATTTAACTTTCACTTACTACTTTGTATGTTCATGCATTCACGAGTGTAAAATGACTAATTCGTATATTTTGTACTAATTCTAATTCATACAAAAAGCTATTCTACACACACGTGTGTCTGCAACTATATTAAGTGAAGACTGCACTTAAAGTTTTGAATTTTTTTTAACATCTCTTTTCTCTTACATCTCTTTAACCCCGACTCTTTATTTGTATCTTTTTTCTTTTTTTTTTAATCACATTTTATATCTCTTATTTTTTTCTGTTTTCTCTTTTCCTTTCCTTTCTATATTTCTCTTCCCTATACTCATTTCAAACCCTTCCATAGAGTGTGAAAGAATCACTTTTGAAAGTGAGAATAGTTAATGCTAACTATATAATTATGTTGCTTGTACTTGTTTCCTATTTATAATTAAGTGCTATTTTAAGTATGATTTTTTATACTTCAATTTTTACACTAATTTTATATTTCTTTTTAGGTATTTTTTATTTCTTTTTTTATTACATCAACTATTATGCTTTCTTTCTCTCATATCTCTCTTTTCCTGTCAAAATGTTCTCCAAAAAAATCTTGTTTTCTTTAATGATATTTTGTCTCACATGTTAGCCATATAAGCTCTCACTGCCATGTCCAACCCGAAAGGACAAACACTCTTGAATATCTAATGTTAAATGGGATTCTTTATTTGTCATCCACAATGCTATATTCTTTTTGGCGTGGGGAAAGAGAATTCTGGCCTGAAGATTTAAATACAAAAGAAAATTATTACTTTCAACATATTGATTTTTTAAAATCAAATTAACTGTAGCTTCCAGATCTTTCTTAATTTGTTTATTAAAGTATTGTACATACAAGAAAATAAACTAGCATCACTAGTAACTGTAGTATGTTAGCAGCATTTACTGTTTTTTATTTTATATTTTCAATTTGGATAAGATATGTTTATTAAATAGTTATATTATTCATGCATTAAATTTTTATAATAATATCTAAACATTACTTTTTCTTTTATCTATTTCTTTTGCATTAATTGTCTTATTTTATATTTACCACTCTTTCTCTGCTTATCTCTTTTTTTGATTGTACAAATTTTTATATCTTTTTACTAAATAAAACAAGAGTTTAATGGTCATGTACTGATAGTGTAAAGTAGTTTTACATTATTATCCAATTACAAATCACCATTTATTGTAAGTTTGTTAATTTTTATAATAAATACTTTAAAAGTTATATTAATGTTGATTTTTGATTAAATAACAGTGTAAAATTTTTTACATTGACAATACATGACTATTAAACTCAGAAAACAAACGTTAGAAAGCAAAATAAATAAATAAATAAAAGAACTACTCCATGACTTCACGTCTTGTTACCGAGGGTAGAACAGGACGTGTGCAGAGCAAAATGTTCTTATTACCTGCAGAACAAGAAAATGAGACAAGAACAGAGAACATGTACACGACCCCAAGCCGAAAAGGGCAGGCACAGAAGCATCCTTTCTGCTACACAACAAGCGAAACTAACTGCAGGGGATAAGATTCTCATTTTTACCACGTTCACGAGAGCTGGCAATGCCATTCTCTCAAACCTGAAAACAGATTGGTCTTTCCTTTGAAAAATATTTATTCACGTACCAACATTCTCAAATTCCTCGCAAAAGATAATTTGAACACTTCTTTAATACCCATCATAACTGATAACTACTCACTTTTGTATATTTAATGGTGATCTTTCTCTAAATTATCCTCTGCAAAAAGAATGGTATTTTTAAGTAATTTTATAATTTAAGTAATTACTTAATCATTTTATCGATCGATACTAATTATTATTTCGAAGGCCAATTACAAAACATATGTAGCTTTTCTCACATTTCATTGTTAGTTATATTTAAAATTTAAGAGTTTAATTTTCATACACTACAATCAACAAAATAAAAATCATCTTAGATATAACTTTTAAAATAATTATTATAAAAATTAATAAACTTATCATACATGACAATATGTGATTGAATGATAGTGTAAAAAAAGCCTTTACAGTATTAGTGCATTCTAATTTAATTCAAAAATTAATATTAAATATTTATATATGAAATTAAATTTATATGTAACACTATAATTTTTTAAAAGTAGTAAAAATTAAATTACTACATATATTGTTATTTTATATATAATAATAATATTATTATCATTCTTGAGGTATCATGTTTGTTGCGTTACAATACTTACTTTCTGGTAGTTAATTTTCTAATTTAGAGTTTTTCTATTTTTATTTAAAAAATTAAAATAGAGAAAAAATAGCTATACAAAATCAAGTTTCATTATTATAGTAGGAAAAATTTTCATTCTTCTAGTAACCAAAAAAATTATTTGAGAACCTTAAAATTAAAAAAAAAGAAAAAGATATGAGATCTTAAATGGTTCAAAAACAATTGTTAAAGTCCTCAAATTATATATAGAGAGAGAGAGAGGACACGGGTATTCTTAACAATCTCACACCAATTGATTGATGTGTTCTATTTTACCAATTTCTTACTATAACTTACTCTAAACTTATGATAATGTTGTGTTAAAGTTTTCATTATTTTTTCTTTTGATTTTTTTTATGATAATAAGTTTCTATCTCTCACATATGTTTGGCCTAGCTTTTTTTTAGCTTATTTTTTTCTTAAAATGAATAGTTGCGCCAAACATATTTTATGAAAAACTCTTAAAAAAATAAGTAGCTTATAATTAAGTTAGTAGAGGGAGCTTTTTTTCAACTTATACAAAACTTATTCTCGTAATCTACTCTTCGAATCTTATTGCAACCAAAAGTACCATCTTTTTTTTTATTATTGCTTTTTCACTTTGAGTGCTTCATTGACTTTCCCATTTACTATATAAGTTTATTTTAAATTATGTTTATTTATTGTAAGATTTTAAATTGTTTTTAAATTATTTATTTTAGAAAATTAAAAATATTATTTATTTTTTAACTTTTTAAATATTTTTTACATAAAATAAAAGAACATTAATGAAATGAGTAAATAACGTAGTTAAATAAATTTTTATATTTAAAATATTTATAATTTTTATTCTTTAAATTTAATTTAGATGCCTTATTTTTTAAAAATTTTAATTTGTAGCTAAGTTTTTGAATTCTTAATTACAGCAATATATTTATTCAATACTTTTTAAATTATTTATTAAATAATTTTTAATATATACTTAATTTTTTAAAATAAATTATTTTTACCTTTTAAAAATATTATTTAACAATAATATAAAAGTTTTTAAATATTTTAACTTTTGTAATTGATACTTAAATTTATTTAGTTAATATTATATATAATAAATATTATAAATTATTTTTAAAATTAATTTTTGTTAATTAAAATATTTTTCACATTTTTAAAATTAAAAATTTTAAATATATTTATTACATGAAATAAAAAAAGGCTATTAAAACAAGTAAATAATATAGTTAAATAAAACTTTTATATTTAAAATATTTACAATTTTTATTCTTTAAATTTAATTTGGATTTCAGTTTTTTTAATTTATAATTAATATTTTTCATTTTTTAATTACATAAATATATTTATTAAATAATTTTTGAATTATTTGTTAAATACTGTTTAATATATATTGACATTATTGAATTTTATTAAAATAAATTATGTTTTATCTTCTGAAAATATTACTGAACAACAATTCAATTTTTTAAATAATACTTTTGAAATTATTATTATATATAATAAAATATTTATAAATAAGATTTAAAATTAACTTTCATTAATTAAAATAGTTTTTGACATTTTTAAAATTTAAAATTTAAAATTTATAAATTTTAATACTTTTATCTATTTTTGTTATCATTAAAATAAATTTACGTTGATTAAATTAATTTTACATAATTGTAACTAAAAATTAACTTTACATAATATTTTTTATTTTATCAATATATATATTATTCTATTGAGTGAGGCAACTAGTTTTATGTAAATTTAAATTTTAAAATTTTTTGTCTAACAACTTTTAATTTAAAAGGAGCTTTAAAACTAAAAAAATAAAAACTACCAAACTTCTATTTTAATTTTAAAACTCTTATTTTGAGTTTTAACTTTAGAGCCGGTTTTAAGCCAAAAAAAAATAAAATTGGGCCAAACATAACCTTAACCAGTTCTCACAATTCCTTCATTGTTAGATTTAAGAAGCCTATGAAAAAAAAAAATACAATATACTAAATTTAAATATGCCTGATTCTTAACAGAAGTGGTACCACATCATTCTTAATTTGTCTTTTTTTTTACGATAACAATTTTGCCTTCCATTTTTTCAGTTCCGCCCATATTGTTATTTTTTCAACAAAAAAAAATAAATCGGACGTATTCAGGTTACAAAATACTTAATATAATTCGAATTAATTTATCATGTGTTTCGTAAAACACTTAATAAAAAATTACTGAAAAAACGAAAAAAAAATTCCCAAAAATTATAGATTTATAGTTACTAAGCATGCGCTTAATTTTCTAGGTAAATTACACGTCAAATGATGTCTCCCCTATTCTTTATTAGGATTAGGAGGCTGTGATTATGTGTAGGTGTTTATCGGAAAAAAACTCAAGTCCTACATCACCTAACATAAAGCCAAAATAGAGTATATAAGTGCGAAATAATTTTCACCTTTCAAGTCAATTTTGTGGGGTTGAATTAAGGCCCAAACTCACAAATTCTAAAATGGTATTAGAATTTGTCTTAGATCTATTAATGACCTACTTACCCTATTATCTACGCACCAAGTCCAATAGTATTAGACATACAGGGGTCTATTGAAAAAAATCCAAGTCCTATGTCAACTAATGGCAAAGTCAAAATAAAATATATAAATAAAGGGTAATTCTCACCTAGGTCTAACAAAAGCACCTCTTAAAAAATGAAATAAACCCACTCTCCCCATTTTTAACTACCTTCATCCTTAAACATAAGATTCTTTTGAAAAACTTGTTTATTCTTTTTATAAGACTCCTTTCAAATTATTTCTTGCATTAATTTTTTTTTACTCAAATATCTTTAATTACTTTACATGTTTTTAGTTAATAAATAATAAATGTTGTAAATTAATAAAATAAATTCTTTTTCTCTCTTATGGGAATTGAGGAAGATGATTAGCCACAAATCAATAAGGTAAATTACATAGTTATTATTTTCTTTTCAGACATTAATTAATTAGATATAAAATAATTAAATAAAAAGAATAAGATGATAAGTCTCAATAATTTGAAGAGTACTTTTAAAAAAATAATATAAATTATTAACAAATTTAATGTTACAAACTAAATTAACCAACTTTTATATATAGGACGAAGTTATTATTTACCCATGTTCATTGCACCTACAATTACCGAGCAAGCATTAACACATTTGAGCTCTTTATTTATTATCTCCAACTGCTTGTTAATTTTGAGTTGTTGATATCTGGTTTGGTTGCGCTATAGAGTAAATAAAACAGAATCGAAGTTGCCGGCCCAACAATTTCAAGCATTCCGGACCCAAGATGATATAATGAGACAGAGTGGGGTATATGTACATTGACAACTGAATAATTGACACGGTTAATCAAACGAAATTATCAGCTGTTGCACATGGAAAAGAGATATAAGAAGCAGTTAAAAAAATAACAATTAATTATGATAGGCATGCAAGCAAGACATCCATTAGCTGTTACTAAACCAACAGACAGCTCATGTATAAACATGTCAGATCACCACAGAAAAAGAATCAATATTTTAGGCAATTCTTATATGCCGATACTTTTTCCATGTTTCATATAACAATAACATCCAAACAGGAACAAAAGGAATGGCAGATTCCTTTAGCCCTTGAGAGGTTCCCAATTCCTAAAACTAACACGCTCTGATCATCTCTTTCTGTGTGGTCCCACATACCACCATGTCCTCTCTACCGATTATGCAGAGGATTAGCTCCTGATGGCACGCCTCTCTTGTCTTCCAACTCTCCTTTGCCATTGCTAGAGATATTGTTACGTGGCGTAGCAAACCTTGTGAAATTGAACAAACCACCGGCTATACCAAGAAACCCAGAATTGCAGAATATCAGTAGAACCAGCAGCACAGAAAGAGCACCCATGTCACTCGTTAACATAACAAAATTTGAACCACTTGCTGAGAGTTGCGTAACTATTACTACTACTACTACTTATGTCCCTTAACAGATCCAACTCCGGATAAGAAATAACACTTCTTAACAACGGATTATAGCAATGGAAAGAAAAGAAACTATAGAGAAGACTTGGGAGGACCAGACCCCAGTGAAGGTGCATAGCATCACACAAAACTAATTGTATGCTAAAGGATGGTCAACATGAAATTTAACATGTTTAGAAAGAGGACTTTGGATTGAACTGGGAAGAAGGAAGGTAATGAAGGGGAAGACGGTATTTGATTGCCTTTGCTATGAGTTATGAAAAAGAATGGGAAAAACAGTAGTGTCATTACAGTCAAATGGTACTTGAGTGAAGGCATGCAACCCCAAATGCCAATCCCCAGTATCTTATATGTATAATGCTATTGATGGGCATCTTGGAAGTTCGCGGCAACCTTTTTAGGAGAAAGCCTCTGAATCACACGCCAAGGGGGAGAGCTTGTCCAGCATGACAAAGAGTTTTGATACTTTCTATTTGTTTTCTTCTCTTCTTTTTGTAGGGAGGACACTATGATGTCTTATAATATGATCACTCGCACCTGCTTTTGTAACCACTTGATTTTTCTATTTGTTTAATGGTAACATACAAACAATATCTCCCAAAAGAAAGTAAAGTCCTAACAACGTTTGTTGAATAAGTCCCGGAAAACTGTGCATATGTTGCCAGTGGAACTCATAAATAATTAAACAATAATCAAATTGGTTATTGAATGCAAGAAATTTAGTTGTTTTCTTTTCTTTCTTTAGTTTTTGTTTTTTAATGTTTATGCGCATTGACACGTGCTTGCTTAAGGGCTTTTTATCTCTTCAGAAATTACTTCATAATAATTTTTTGTCAGATCATGTTACAGACTCCTATTTTTGCCGGGGGTATTGCTCGCGGATCATAGAAGGAAAACAGTGTTGGAGATTTCACATCAACTAATGATATGGCCAAAATAGTGTATATAAATAGGAGATAATCTTTACTTCTTGAACTAACTTTTGGTGTTGAACTAGACCTAAACCCAAATTTCAAAATATCCTAGCCATTGTTGGTAGACCTATCAGATCACCAGGGTCAATATTGGACCACTAGTAGATGTTTAATCTTGTAAACTTTAAGCTTAATATGTCTAGTCCTTAACGTAAAAGGTATATTGGAGATCTCACATCTACTAATGATATGACCAAACTAATATATATAAATGGGAGAACCTTCACCTCTTGAGCTCAGCATGAGGTAGGTGTGTTGGATGTTCAAACCCTGGCATGAAAAAGGTGTTGGATGTTCACATCAATTAGTGATATGACCAAAATTATATAAGAACAAAATAACCCTCACCTCTTGAGCTAATTTTTAGAATTAAGTACAAACCCAAATTCTAACAAACAGAACCTCAATGTTCCAAAAACTGCAGGAAATAACCAGTTGGGCGCATGACCATTGATGACAAAACACGCCCAAATTAAGGGTAATTAATGCTTGGGTATAACCAAAGATAGAGGGGCCTAATCGTGGTCGTAGTCCTCAATGTTGGGCTTATTAATTGGTTAGCAGATTTTGACAAGGGATAGAAACCTTACATCACACTCATTTGGAATTGACGAAAAAGACTATATTTTTCTTTCGCCATGTGGTTGGTTTTCCAAGGTTTTGATCAATAGCTTCCCATTGGACCATAATTTATTCCATTTAGCTTCTACGTTTTTTTGGTCCTAAATAAAAGTTGAATATATAAAAAAGGACAAGGTGGATTATGATAGCAGGGCATGGGGGTTCCAATATGTAAACGAATAATCTATTGGGCCCAAGCATGAATGTTTGCCAAAAACTCAATTTCCAATCGAGACTTGGGAGTTAGTTTACAATTACAATAGAGGTAAGGAATTGACCCCGTCATTTCTGATTAGGATCTGTCCACGCTAGGAAGTTTTGGGCCACCCTCGTGTGATCATTATTCTCGGCTTCTCTTAAATTGAATTGAAATAAATGAAGAATGAATTCAGAGCAAAAAAATAAAATAAAAAAATAAATGAAGAATAGCTTCTCCAGTCCAGCAGTATCACCACAAAAATACCAACATGGCATATTGCCTGTCGTGTGAATGTGATGAGCTAGCCTCCGTTAAACACGGTAATGTATTATGTATCTAGTAATGGCCACGAATGTCGAATTGGTGATTCAATCTTCTTCAACTTTACTTTTCAATGGATGAGTATTCAACAAACTGATTGGGCAAAGGGTGTTTGTGTCTATGTACATATACAGAGGGATGCATATGATGAAAATAGTTTTTATTTCAATTATAAGAATTATAAAGCTAATTAGTAATTATATAATCATTTTAAAAATTTATGTAGATTTATCTTTTAATATTATCTATTTAAATATGATTCAATGATTTGTGTTCATTGTGATTATTAATTCGTGATCTTTTCTCTGCCATTTAAAAGAAAAGAGTATATTACACTACCATTTCTTGAGATTTTTTCATATTATACATAATACCCTTCCTTTTTTTATTCCTACATTAACTCCCTTAATTGTTAGAAAAATATAAACTAACATCCTTTATACATTACATTAACCTCCCTTAATTGTTTGAAAAATATTACATTATGTACCTCTATAAGATAAGTTGTTGTAAACTTTAAAAAAATAAAAAGATCACGTGCTATCTGAAAAAATCTCAAGAAATATCAGTATAATTTACTTAAAAAAAAATTCTTGTCCAAGGAAAATAATATATATATATATATTCAATTATTTTCTTCTCCTAAAAGTTTTAGGCCACAGAGGCTATACAAAGAAGCATGATTGTTTGCTTAAAAATCAGAAATTCATAATATATCCTCAATTTTAAATTATTTACTTAAGTTTTAAAATATTTATTACTTTAAAAATTAAGAAGATATTAATTATTTTTTAAAAATATATTTATTAATATCATATCTAAATATTTAATTAATTTATAATTATATTCTAATTCTTTTCACTTGGATATATTAGTTAGAAAAGACTATTTTATTATAATAATTAGTGTAATTAATGATTTTTTTAATATATATCTATCAATGTGTGTGTATTACTTTAAACGAGAGATAATTTAAAATAAAAAGGATATATATTATGCTCATGATGGAAAACAAAAGAGGGGTATCAATAATATAACGTGTTTGATATTGTAACAATAAAACAAAAGATAAACTTCTGCCCAAATAGGTTTGATACTGATCTATTTATATTATAATTGATGGTTCTCTTTGTATACTTTTTTATCTAATTTTTCTTCTCAAAATGATTACAGCTTATAATTATTATTATTATTTGTTGTTGTTGTTGTTATTATTATTATTGTTGTTGTTGTTGTTGTTGTTGGTTAAAGGATAAATCATAAAATTCAAGTAAAGCTAGAAGGGGTTGTAACTTTTTAGTGAAAAATCCTCTAAACATCAAGACCCTAACCAAGTGTGCTCACAAAATCTAGTAGGAGAACCATTGCTAGAACCAAAAAGATCTATTAGTCTAAAAGAAGCAAATCTAGAAAAGTATCATCCAAACTCTCCTATCTTGATTCAAGGATAGATCATAAGATTCTAGTAAAACTAGATGGAGCTAAGTCATGAGTGAAACATCCAAAAAATATGAAGACCCTACCCTACCTTGGTGACTTCCCAAAATGTAATAGGAGAACCATCACCAAAACCTAAAGGATCTATTGGTCTAAATGAAACAAATCCCTGAGTAGGAGAATTTCAAATTTGTAATGTTGGTGGGTTGGTGTCCACTATGAGCTAAACCATATTAAATTTATATTTTCATGAGTTGTGCCACAAAGAAGTCTCTAAAGGAAAATCCAATGTTCATTTAACAACCAAAATAATCATTTTTGGAAATGGAAAAAAAAATGTGAGAAATAAGAACAAGATACAGAGGATAAGATATCCTCCTAAAAGAAAACAAAATATAGAGTAATAAAAAATACAAGTAGCATCAAATCCAATCCATCATACTCATCATGCATAAGTAGCTATGTTATAACATTCACATAGGAAAAAAAATTGTCATCGCATATTTGGGTCCGTGAAAATTCCAAGAAGGAATGGAACCTTAAAAGCAACTATAATAATACCTTATTACTTCGATGTTCTCCTCTTGTTCTCCCTCTCCTGCTTTGTCTGGATGCCCCTTCTCCCTCACCTACTTTGTCCTTGGATGCTCCTCCTTCATCTGTGTCTTTTTCTACTTTTGCCATTTGTTTTATCTATAAGGACAAATGTTATTATTAACAAATGTTAAAAGAATGTAGTAACTAAAAGTAGAGAGAGATCTAGTTTCAGAAAAGTAAAAATGTTATTAATTCTTAAACTGATTACAGAAGGAGGAGCCTATTTATAATACACCAGAGGTTTCTCAAACTGCTAAAGGAATATGTTTATAGAAGAAGCAACAAAGCAAGAAGGAAAGCCTATAACAAACACATAAAATAAAGCTCTAGTTCACCCATCAACTAAAACTAATAAATACATTCCAAAAATTAACAAAAATATTTTTCTATTTTTCAATGTAGTAGGACAATTATAGTCAGCAATACAACAATACTGCCAAGACAGCACTATCAATCCAAGCTATCCTAGCACTTCACAGAGAACAAATACACCACACAAGAAAGTGACAAGTACAAGCAACAATATTATTCTTTTAAAATTTTAGTCGATGAATATATAGAATCGTTCTCCATGAATTAGTTTCATATGCTCTTCTAACATTACAATCAAGAACCGTGAATGGAAAAAAAAAAAAAACTACACTAATGGTTAAACCACCCCCCTTCCCCTTCCAAAAAAAAGAAATTTCAAGAATGGTTTCATGGAGCTATCCTAACTAAGTTGCTGACTCAACTTGTTTACGCAGCTTACTAACTAATACAACAACATACAATAATAGAACTAATTGTGTATTACACTATTAAATGTTGTTATAAAATTTTATATCAAAACAAATTTTATACACAAAAAAATGAGAAATGTTATGATTAACTCATTAGTCTTTGCTGTCTAGATGCAAGGGAGATAGGTTCAAGTTCATGATCCATTAGTTTTTTACTCAGCTTGGATACCTTTGAAAGAACTTTTGGCATTCTAGCCTTCCTCTTCAATGAACGTCTGGGTTGCTCATCCTCTTGAGGCTCCTACTCATCCACATCAACATCATCTTGATGTTTCTGCTCATTCTCATCAACATCCTAAGGCTCCTACTCATCCAATCCCTCTCGTGGCTCTTGAGGCTCCTCCTCAACCCCTTCACACTCTTCACCCACCCCTAAAACAGATAAGTGTGTTATTAGTGGTTTCATATTTTCTACTGCCATACTTATCAGATCATTTGGAAACGTGAGATCATCATTAAGTGTTGGTTGATGAAACGAACTTGCTTGAAGAAAAAGATGATCTAGTGAAGGTCGATATGGTGAAGATGTTTGTTGAGAAAATAGTTCTAATTGAGGAGGAGGAGATTGAGGTTGAACAACAGATTGAGGAGAAGGAGGAGGCAAAGGTGTTTGTTAAGAATATGGTATCAATTGACTTTTCCTTAAATCTCAACTCCTCCTCCGCAAATTTATGTCCTCGAGACTGCTTTTTCACGCCTTATTGGGACCTGTGGAAGGTTATCCTTCCAAACCTTACATCTTCTAAAACAAATGAATTTAGTCATACATTGAAAAGGAAAAGACATAACAAATAAAAAATAGATAGATTCTAACATCTTCTAAAGTTTATTGCTCTAGGGTTTATAAGATTAGCCTCATACTTGGTCGGCTCTTATCGTCAAAGGACAGTTTTCCACTAAATGCTCTTGCCCATGTAAGCTTAATGGGAAAGATCTGTGACACATTCTCGTCTAGACACTAAAGTTAAAAAACCTTTGGTATCTATATGGAAGAAAATATCTACAAAAAATGGAGAACATATAAATATTCTATTAAAAAAAAAATCAAAGGAAAAAAAAAGTTTTAGAGATTATTATTAAAGTAAAAGTGCAACCAAGTATGGAAACAAAAGATGAATTTTTGTGAATTTCCCTCAAACTTGAGTGTAAGTTCACCCAACTTGTAGCACCCCAAGCATAATCTTTAATTCTATTTACATCACTAAGAAGGGTGACATAGTTTGCACTAATTGTGCCTTGCCTAGTGTGTTAGGAGACCATGCAAGCAATGCTGAGAAGGGCTATTGCTCGACATGCTCTATGCAACTTCTCATTATGACCTTCATCATTATCGTCAGCTTCATCATTGCTAAAATTATTGATAATCCTTTGCAGATTCTTCTATTTTATCATATTTTTATCCTCATCGAGGAGCACCCCAACAAGATGTCGACATTCATCCCTTGTCATGACCTCATCTACAATATCCAGTTTACCATCAATCGGTAAACCGGTTATCATCAAGACATCTTATAGGCCAAATTAATTTCATTTTGTCATACTCTGAATAATTCAGCATCTTTATGATATACAATTGCGCAAGTTTGATGTTGGGGTCATAAATATGTTCAAATTTAGATCCCTCCAATGCAACCTTGATTTTGCGAGTGTACATTAACTAAATAATAATATTATTATTGTTGTTGTTGTTGTTGTTGTTGTTGTTATTGTTATTGTTATTGTTCTTCTTCTTATTGTTTTTCTTCTTATTGTTATTGTTATTATTCTTGTTATTGTTATTATTTTGCTGTTGTTGTTGTTATTGTTATTGTTATTGTTATTATTATTATTATTATTAATGTTATTCTTATTATTATTTTTATTATTATTGTTATTGTTATTATTGTTATTATTATTATTGTTATTCTTATTACTGTTATTCTTATTATTGTTATTGTTATTGTTGTTGTTATTGTTATTGTTGTTATTGGTATTATTGTTGTTGTTGTTATTGTTGCTATTATTATTGTTGTTATTGTTATTATTATTTACAGCTTACAACATAAATAAATAAAACAAAATATTTTATTATTCATATTATAATTGAAGAATCATCCCACTACTTATTTTCACTTATTTTTCTATTGATTTGCATAATTGTTCTCACTTATTTTTCACCCATTATTTTTGTACCAAGTTTAATGATCTTTTTCTTGTATATGTTCATTTTTATTTTTTTTTGCCTATTTGCATATTTTTATTTATCTATATAACTTGAATATTTTTATGATCATTTTTTACCCATTTCACTACTCATTGGCATAGTTTTTTTCAAGTCATTTGAATAATTTTCTCTCTTATCTTTTTTGTCCATTTACATTATCTTTTGTCTATTTCATTTGAATGATATTTCACTGATTTTTTTCTACTTATTTGTATATTTTTCCTTTTATTTGTATGATTTGTTTCCTATTCATTTGAATAATTTTTCACTCTTTTGCCTAGTTTTTCCTGCTTATTTGATTTTTTTCTACTTTTTTAACTCGTTTTTATATTTTTCCTATTTATTTTTCTTACTTGTTTACGTGGTTTTTTCCTCATCCCTTTTTTTTTATGTTTGATCATTAATATAAAACTTCACTTTTGATAATGATCTATACATGTGAAATTTAAGTCGTTGGGTTGAGATTATATGTGTATTAGTTAATTTTATTTGTAAAAAAAAAAATATTACCGTTATTTATTTCATGTTGAAAATTCTTTATAAAGTAGAAAATTGTTAAACCTTTAAATTAGTATAATATTATTTGTTGTTTTGGTAGGGACATGTAAGTTTTAAAGATTTAGACTCGAAAGTAAGGGTCTTCATAACAATCCAATCAAATGCAAATCACTAAAAATAAATTGAAAATCAAACAAACATTATATTGAATTGGATTTTGGATATGATTTTGAAAAATAAAACAATTCAATTCAAACTAAATTTATATACACAAACATAATTTTATTTCTAAAATTATCATATAATTCATATGAAAAATAAATTTATAAAATTATTATACCAATTTATTTTCATCATCTCAATCATGTCTTAATAGGATATGTATTAATTTTAATTATTATTTGTGTATTTAAGAAATTTCGAGACTATTTTCACTAATATTTATAATTTAAATATGCTAGTTAATACTTTGAATTAATCATTGGAAGATGAATAGGAAAAACACAATAAAAAAAAGTTAAAATATGTTTTTTGAAGTTTGTAAATAGTTTTGTAAAACTTTTCTAAAAAACAAGCGCTAGAGAGAAATAAATATTTTTGGTATGAACCACATGTATTTTCTACAGGAGACAATTCTACTCAAGTTTGGTAGGACCATTATCAATGGATAAAGATCTCTCTTCGAATATTTAATGTAGTTGCATATCTAAGACTCGAACTCAAGACCATTAGTTAAAATAGAATAATTCCATGCTAGTTGATTCACATGTTTAGTGGTAAAAAGACACAAATATAAATGATAGTCAAACTATCTAAAATGTAAACATTAATCATAAGTTTCAAATGATCAATTTAAACACAAATTTTTAGATAAAACAACATTTGAAAAACATACTCAAAGACCACAAGTCAATCTCTAGGTTAGTAAATAAATAATAGTATAGAGAAAATGATTTAGAAGTGCACACAAACAAAAATTGGTTGAAGATAAACATTTTACTCATATTGAATACATAAAGATGTTGGATGTCTACTTTTAAATGTTAGTGTTTTTTTATCAAGCAAATTACTTTGCAAGGATTTGGTAGATATATGTTAGCGCCTCTTTTTTCACAGAGTCTAGAATGAAATACCAAAACATATGGTACATTGGTGAGGCAGTAAAACTCACCATTAGATATAATAATAAAATAATTGATAGATGAGATCAATAGGTGAGATTGATAATCGGATACCTACAAGTATAGTTCTATCACGCTTTGTAGTTTAGTCCTCGTATGAAAAGGAAGTTTTAGGTTTATTTGCAAAAAATAATTGTTTCATAGTATTGAAAGGTAAACCCTACAGAGCAGAGTGTGTATTTTCGTTATTCCAGCAGAGGTTTCGACAAAAATTTGTAAGAAAATGATGGGTTAATGATCGTTGTCACTGTCTAATGAGAAGAAAAGAAGCATGGCAATGGTTTTGTGATGTTAATAGATGTTTATAGAGTCGTAGTCAAACAATCGAAAGTATGCATGCTTTCATTGTGTGTTTTTGATTATATGTTCAATTTGATTATTGATGTTGAAATTTATTGGGCATTTTCATGTTACAGCCTAGGTTTTTGTAATTGGTTTTGAATTTATTTGTGCTCTTTAGCTGAATAAGAATCACTCACTTACTAAACAAAATATGGTTTTGAAGTGACGCACCCCTTAGGTTGTTTTTCCCCATTCTCAACATGAAAATTATGTTTGTTTGTTTGTTTTTTAATTTTAACAACATAGTTGGAAAATAACGTATTAGTTATATTCTCTCATTTCTCTATAGTTTAATGTTATTGTTTTTTATTGACTTTTTTGCACAAATGCCCATTGACATAACACCAACAAAACGATACTTGCCTTAAAACCAATACCAAGCACTAGGATTGGTGTATAAATTAGGGTTGAGAGTAAAGAAGATTGATTTTGTGTGAACGATTACATGGTATATTATAAGATAACAATTTATTTGAGTGCAAGTTTCATCAAGCTACAAGATATGTTCCTCAAAGACAAGGGGTGGAAAACTAAAAAGATGTTCCAATGTACAGAATGCTCTATTTCTCAATCATTCCTATAATATAAAGATTGTATGCATCAATAAAAGTTATTGTTCAAATGAGATGACATCATGAGTATAAAAAAAGCATAGGCATTTTGCGCTATCCATCTGATGGGAAGGCATGAAAACACTTTGATGATGTTTATCTAGAATTTGCAAGTCAACTAAGAAAGGTAAGACTAGGTCTTTATGCTAAGAGGTTTACACTATATATTCAAGCGTTTACTTCTCCATACTTATGTAACCCAGTAACAATTATCTTTTACAATCTTCCCCTTAAAATGTGCATGAGTAAACCGTACATGCTTTTAACATGTCTTATACTTGGACCATTTAACCTGAAATCATAGGTAGATGTCTACTTGCAACCCTTGATTGATAATTTCCAACGATTGAATAGCTTTGGTGTTTTGAATTATGATATCTTCACAAAACAAAACTTTGTCATAGTAGCGTGCTTAATGTGGACAATAAATTATTTTCCAACCTATGGTATGTTGTCTGGATATGGAACACAAGACAAATTGATATATCCTTATTACATGCAAAACACAAAGGCTTTCACCTTGAAAAATGGTAAAAAAAAAATTATTCTTTGATTATCATTGTTGATTCCTTCCAATAGATCATTTGTTTATAAAAAGTAAAAAGAGCCTTTACAAGAAATAAATATGAGAAAGATGGGTCACCTTACATGTTGTTGGGGAAACAAGTTTAGGAATTTGTTTGTGATTTTCCAAAAAGTGACAAAGGTTGTTGGGCAGATTGTGTCGATATGGTGTGGTTCATAATTGGACTAAACAAAATATATTTTGGAATCATTCATACTAGAAGAATAATTGGTAAGGCATAACCTTGATGTGATGCATATAGAGAAGAATTTTTTTAATAATGTGTTTAATATTGTCATGAATGTTACAAGTAAAACAAAGGACAATGGAAATGCAAGATTATTTTTATCTTTGTTCTGTGCACACAGGGACTTGGAGATGCAAGCCTTACCTAACGAAAAGATAGGAAAGTCAAAGGCAAAATACTCTTTGACATAAAAATATGGCAAGTTAGTGTATAAATGAATTACAAAATTGAAAATGTCAAATGACTATGCTTCCAACGTCATTAGATGGGTTGATGTCAATAGGGGTAGAATGAATGGGATGGAAGAGCCATGATTGTCATGTATTTACGGAGTGTTTACTTCCAATTGTCGTTCATTGGTTGCCAAAATGTGTATGGAAACCATTAATTGTATTGAGTAGATTCTTTAATGATATATGTTGGAATACACTAAGGATGGATGGCTTGGTTAGTATGCAGCAAGATATTCCTATTGTCATATGCAGTTCAAAAAGATTTTTCCAATATGTTTATTTTACTCAATAGAGCATCTAGCCAATTCACCTGCCTAATGAAGCAATCCTTGGTGATTTGATTCATTATCAATGGATGTATCCATTAATTTGAAAGGTAATTGAGTTATCTTTTTTAACTCTTGACATAATTTTTAACTAAAACTCAGATATGTATGGTCATTTTACACATAGATTCATAGGAGACTCAAAGCCAGTAGTGAAGAATATAAGGCTACGGTGGAAGGTTACATATGTGTTTTCTACTTACATTATGAGACAACCTTTTTTTGCTCTCACTATTTCAAGAACTTCATCTTGTTGTCAACCACAAGATTTAGGGACGATCCTAAATCGAGACATAAGGACTTCTAACCAACATTATCAGTCTTGAGCAAATTTGGTCATCTTAATGGGAGGCCTCAAACCCACTAGCTAACAAATGATGAATAAAAATATGCTCATGTACATGCCATTATCAATTGCAATGAGGTTAAATCAAATATTAAGTAAGTAACATCTTTGCTTAATCATTTTGCCACTCATCTTTGATGATTTTGCGAATTTTGTCACCCAACTATTTTTATTGCACATTTTGCTACCCAACTTTTAAAATTCATGCATTTTGCTACCCAATTATTTTACTTGCACATTTTGCCACTCAACTTTCAAAATTTGCGCATTTTGCCACCCTCCCTTTAGTTGACTGTTAACTGGCAATCAGTAATTAGTGTGGCAAAATGCACAAATTTTGAAAGTTAGGTGGCAAAATGTGCAAGTAAAATAATTGGGTGGCAAAATGCGAGAATTTTAAAAGTTAGGTGGCAAAATTCGCAAAATCATCAAATATGGGTGGCAAAATGTGCAATTAAGCCTAACATCTTTTATTGTGTCAAGTATGTTCTTCATGTTGTGCATACTATAGATTAACTCAAATACATGCTTGATTTTTAGTTATTTCTTGCAATACCACTTGATCACTAATTAAGATGCTTTTGGTTGTATACATACAGAGTTTTTTGTGTGGTTTAAGGCATAAGTAAATATAATGTACACAATTGATGTAAGTATCAATGTTTTAAAAACTAGAACAGTGAAAGCATTGGTTCACAATTTATTAGTTTAATTACAATTAAACAGTGGTTGAATTGGTAGTTATTAAATTTATATTTTTTCAATATTATATAATACTTTAAGTAATAAATTAATGTAAAATTATAAGAAATAAAAATATAAAAATTAGATGCTCAAGTCAGTAAGTGTGTGAGATGATTAATGAGGCTTAGATATGTACCTGTAAGCATGAAATGCTTTATGTAGCATTGAACTGACGGGAAAGGCGGTTAGGTGATTACCTCTGGCTATGTGGCCAAGCCCAAAATGGGTCCAGAACACCTATGTGTAACTCTTAAATATGTGTTTTTACTTATCTTAAAAATGTTTTAGATTTAATTAAAATAATAAAAAAGATTAAAAAAATATGCCCCTAAGTTGACCAAATTATATTACTTTTATATATATAAAGATAATTAATTATTTTTCTTTCTTTTTTAACTTATGCTAGCAGGCATGAAATTCTTTAATGCAAACCTGTGCCAAGCATGCATCTCGTAAAAGAGAACTATATTTTCTTGGCCATCACACGAAAATTCATAATAAATAGTGTTATCTGTATGAATGCATCAACTAATAGTTGTGGTGGGTGAATTGAAGAAAACTCCACGAATTAATACCAATTGAATTTGTATACTGCGAATCATCATTATTATTTTTTTTTTTACAATGACCACAATAAGGTTAGATCTTAAAATTTTGTTCAAATTACTCAAACTCTTATCACTAGCCAACCCTAATGAGTTATTTATACTGTGAATCATTATATCATAACCTCTTAATTAAGCTCATTTTTTTATCAGTCTCTTATTAATTAAGTTGATGACCGAGTTGAACTAATGATGATCACGACATGGCACAAATATAGTAGTTGTGCATCATAAACAAATTAATATAATTCTAACATATATATTTTCTTTCATATATATCTCTTGGGGTGAAAGAAAAAGATGCAAAAATAAAATTAACATAAGTTTTTTTTATATATTATATTGGTATTTTTAAGCTCAAATAAATTTAAAAGTAAAATATAAGAAAATAATTATTAATAATACTTAACATTTTATTTAATTATATATGAATAAAATTAAAGAAATTATATGTTTGAAATTAAAAAGAAAACTATGAAAACAATTTTTTTAAATCAAGGAACATTATCTTTATATATGTTTATTATTTTAATATGATGTGTCAAAATCAAATACAAATTAGAATTGACTATAATTATCATAATCTTAAAATCCTTTCTATCTAAAAATAAATAAATGTCTTCAATTTGAAGTGATATGTCAAGAATTAAAATTAAAAGTTCAATTCAAATTTAAATTGCGATTAAACTAAATTTCAAGTAATATATATAATATTTGAGAGAAATTTAAAAAAAAAAAAACATGAGATATTTGATCTAAGGGAACTTATGTTGTTGGAACCAAAGACGTTGAAGTGTCTAGTCCTTCAAAGTTTTGAAGATAATAAACTTATTAAAGTTTAAGTCTCTATTTAAACTTAACGAATTTACAGCATCCAAACTCATGGTGTAACGTCTGGCCGCTTTCAAGATCAAAGGACTGTCCCCACAAACCAACACAAGACTTTTCAACGCGCTTTGTCCTCATTCAAACGCTTCCTAGGAAACTTCCTAAGAGGTCACTCATCCCTGAATTGCTCCAAGTCAAGCACGCTTAACTATGGAGTTCTTAAGTAATAGGCTACCAAAAATAGATGTATCTTGTTGGTATAGGTAACACTTTATTAATTCCTTTAAGCTATCATCAACTGTACAGTCTCATACCTGCACAGCTTCTGGATCCCTCTCATTCTAATGTGTATTCGATTCATTCATGTAACCCTCCCGCTGGAAGCCTGCCAGGAGCTGCTCCTTGTCCGTGCCTCATCTCTTTTGCAGCGGCAATCACTCCCCGCCCGAAATGTTACATGCCCACCAGCTTTCGCTTGGTTCGTCCTTGAACCACACCTTACTGGGAGAGAGACCCTGCTCTAATACCACTTGTAACGTCTACTGCTTTCAGGATTGAAGGATTGTCCCCACAAACCAACACAAGACTTTTCAACGCACTTTATCCTCACTCACACGCTTCCTAGGAAACTTCCCAGGAGGTCACCCATCCCATAAATGCTCCAAGTCAAGCATGCTTAACTATGGAGTTCTTAAGTGATAGGCTATCAAAAAGTATATGCATCTTGTTGGTATAGGTAGCACTTATTAATTCTTTTAAGCTATCTTCAACTATACAGTTCCATACCTACACAGCTTCTAGATCCTTCTCATTTTGGTGTGTATCCGATTCATTAATGTACCCTTCCTGTTGGAAGCCTGCCAAGAGCTGCTCCTTGTCTGTGCCTCATCTCTTTTGCAGCGATGATCTCTCTCCGCCTTTGTCAACGCCCGAGATGTTACACATGGCGTCCAACGCGTCAGTCTTAACGAGCATCCAATAGACTCGCATATAAGGACCGTCCAAGAGTAAGTATCCTTTCATGGACTGTGTCTTAAGCTCAAACGCTAGTATTAGACTTGTCCAGACATAAGTTATTTAAACGACTAAGTTCTTAAATACTCGTCCAGTCTATACGTCTTTTTTATATGCAAACTTCGAGACTAATGCCTTACCTTTTTAAGATCTAACGTTTAAATATTTCAATCATTAAATGGTAGATAGAAACATTTTAGTGCAAAAGCGCAACGATACAAAAAAAGGAAGTCAACTTATCAAACTGCCAAGCCAAAAGGAGAATATTCAAAAAAAAAAAAAAAACCTCTAACATAATCCTGCACCTTCCATTTTGGTGCAAGCTCAAAAGTTACCTTTTTTGACCTATCTAAAAGCTCGATACATGATCCTCTTTCTTGAAGATTGAAGCTAAGTCATCCTTAACGACTCTTTTTTGCTGAAGACTATATATATACCAAGAAAGAAGAAGAAGCACAAGAAAATCAAGTGAAGGGCATACAGACGCTAACTGTGAGACATTTTGCAAAGAACACATTACTTTCTTGCGTCCACTGGATGATAATTGAATATTCTCTGAAACAATTTTGTATTGTGCTTAATCTTTTATATCCTCACTTTGTGACTTGATCTTCACTATAATGAACTGTATTTGTTGTGAAAGCCTGGAGAGGCTTAGTGAAAAAGAATACTTTGATTGTTAAGCAATCTGGGGTGATTGCGTTGTAAAGCCTGAAGAGGCCGTGAAAAATACTTGTGTAACCTAAGGTTGGTTAGTGAATACCTTCTGGGTGAAGGGACTGAATGTAGCTCAAGGATTAAGTGAACCAATATAAAATATCTGTGTTCTTGTTCTTCCTTATCCTTTTCGCTCAAAACGTTTTTGAACTCGTTTTTAGGAGAAAAGTTTTTAAAACGCACAATTCAACCCCCCTTCTTGTGCGATCTCTTGCTCTTTCATATGTGTTTTTAAAAACATTTTTATTCAAGAATGAACTAAGATTTATAATAAAAACACCAATGTTCAACTCTGTGTTCACATGGAAAATCTTTAAGATTGGCAAAGTGTGTTGTGGGTGATTATGGTCTAAACGTCATGAGGATGTGCGACAATGGTAGCCATCTATAAATACTCCAATGTCCAAGTGAGAAACCAAAAGAACGATATATAAGGATATAATGTACTTGGAGAGGACAGAGGGTCTACTGGTGTATTTATAAGCAACGGACGTGACATGTTCGATGAACAATCTAACATAAATCACTCACCTGCTATGAACAGTTGGTGAGATGTCCATGCTAGGAGAAAGACGCAATGACCAGGCTAGTGTCAAAAATCTAGGTGAGTGGATAAGACTAAGGGTGAGTGATTAGACGTTTGTCATGGTTCTGGTTCAATGTTAATTGTCACTCATGCCTAGGGATGGCATGGCTCGCCCAGCATTGAGCCCACCTAAAACCTAGTCAGCCCACCCCGGCCTGTTTTAGGAAAGTGGGCTATAATACACAACATATCCGGTTTATGGGAAAAATTAAAAAAAAAAGAAAAAAAAAACTTGTTCATGTGATAAAAATATCCATGGCCTGCCAAAAATAATAATTACATTCATTTTGACTCAATAAAAATGGGTATCAAAGGTCATTGCACTTTTTTTGCTAACATGTCAAATTAAAACCAACAACTTACAATCCCACTCTCTGGCCACTAGCATTTCAATTAGCAAGTATATATAAGTGCGCTAATTACATTCTACTTTAAGAATAACCAATTACTAGCATAGTAATCTTGTTAAATAGGCATCTATTGGTATATCCTTTTTCCATATACATTCATTTTAATCTGCAAAACTAACAATACAACTGAAAAATTAGAAGGTTATTAGTGACTCTCATCATTTGCTATCACAAACACCAAAACACGCCATAATGCACAAGTGAAATCTATTAAATCCTCCCTTTGAGTATTTGGGTTACACGAAGATAGTTTGTAGCAGACGAAGACAAGCAGTCACCAAAAGTATAAAAAACCCGAAGGTAAATCTAAAAACATAAAATAAAAATTATAAATTAAATTTGTGTTTAGCCTGACGGACTGGTCTGCCTTCAGCCCGTTCTTAAACAGGCCAAAATGGGGCAGGTTATACTGCTTGACGGGTTTAAGTACCTTAACCCAGTTCACCAAAAATGACGGGCTAAACAGATTGGCCCCGACGAGCCCAACCCATTTTGCCACCCCTACTCATGCTGGAGGGTGTGGTTAATTAACGGTTAGCGGGTTAGTTGAGCATAAACCATGTTTATAGCAAAATCTTATATAAATTATTATAAATTAATTATTGTTATAATTATTTTTGCGACATGATAATAAGGAACTTAAAAAGATTTAAACCTATAAATTATATGACATTTAATAATTGATGGTAGAAGTGGGCATGGATTGGATTTTTAAAAATTCAATCCATATCCAATTAAACAGATTGGATTTAAAATTCATATCCATAATATTGGTTTGGATTTTTTGAAATCGGTTTTAAATCTGGTTTATGTTTCAAAACTAGTTTTAAAACCAGGTTGATTTTAAAATCGGTTTTTGACCATAAATCATTTTGAAATCGATTCATGGTTCAAAACAAATTTTCAAACTAGTTTTAAACCATAAATCGGTTTTGAAATTGGTTTTAAAATCAGTTTATAGTTCAAAATCGGTTTGGTTTTAAAACCAATTTTAAGTCATAAACTAGTTTTAAAACTGGTTTTAAAATCAATTTTAAACCATAGTCATAAACTAGTTTTTTACAAAATTAGTTAAATTTTTTAATCATAAATTACGGTTTGGTTTGGTTACAATTTGATGATTTTTTTAAAATTTTAATTTATTAATACAATGTAAAATTTTAATAACTAAATTTACACAGCTATTATGCTATATTATTTTTAAAAAATCCTCTTTCTTTAAATTCTCTTTAAAATAGATTGGTTGAAAAATAATACTTTTTTACTGCTATTTAGTATTATTCTTTAATAATATTAACATGTTCTTTGTATAACACAAAAGTAAATTGTGTATTACTTGATATTTAGCATTATTCTTTAACAATATTAGTACACATTTTCTATAACATATAAAAGTAAATTACGTGCCTCAATAATAAAACAAAGAGAATGTTATAAATTAGTTTAATATTTACTAATGTAAATTTATAATAATAAATTTGAAACCACTTTAAATATGATTTTTAAAATAATTATTGAAAAAGTTAATAATCTCATTATACATGACAAATTATGATTAAACTACATTATAAAATTTTTTACATTGTCAATGTATTCTAATTAAATTCTTTTGAAAATTGTACTTATCCTTTTTTAAATTATGAATATTTTTTAAAATATATTTTATTTCTTTACAACTTTCTTTAATACTTATAATTAATTTTGAACATTATATTGTTAATTTTAAAACTTTTAAGAATAGAAAGACATGTTTCATTAAGAAACAAGAATAGAAAGACGCGTTCATGATGCTTTGTTGTATAAGCATAACTAATAGCGATTTTTGCAGTAGGTGAATATGTTATTAATTATTATTAGCACATAAATCAATAAATATTAATAAAAATATAGAAATTAGAAAATCCCTAATAGCAACTCACTCTTTGTTTCATTGGCAATATACAAATTACAAAAAGTTTTGTAGAGAGATATAAAAATAATTGTTTGTATAGCGAGGAAAAATTATGTTTTGAGATAAAGCAAGGGAGAGTCTTAAAATTATTCTTTTAAGATAAACAAAGGGAGAATTATGTTTTGAGATAGTATAGCGGTTTTCAATTTGTGTAAAAATGGATATGGATATAATAATTAGTTACAAAAATGGATATGGATAGATAACCAATTCATTATAATTGGTTTTGAATAATAACTGATCCATTAAAATGGATTTATAATGAAATGAAATGTTATGGATATGGATTATGGATTATGGATTAGTTTTAGCAAACTGGATATTTTGCACACCCTAATTGATGGGCAATTTTAATCCATCAATTAATTGTTTAATGGGATTCCTTTTATAGGGTTGACTAGTATGTATGCCACTGAGAACGTACGTCTTCAGATTAAGTTTGGGACTTGGGAAAGGCGTTACGTGTGCGCAAACATAGTAAACATACAAAATCTACATAAAATCTACCCTTTAAAATTGTGGGTCGAACTAAACATCATAGACTTTTTGCAATTTTTATTTTTTTGGTTTGGGCAGAGGCTACTTTGAACTTTGATTCATGAATTATATATGATCAATAAAGTAACTATATATGAATCACTCTCTACTACAAACAATTTATTAACTCTTATTACTTCTCTTTTTCTTTTTTTTCTTATTAAATTTTATCATCTATTGAATTTACACTTCTCTTTCTTCTCTCTCTTTCTCTCACTAATGCTTTGTTTGATAAAATGAAAATGGTGAAAAAATAGGGAAGAGGCAGAAAAAATAGGTGAGAAATGAAAAAGAAGAGCTGTTTAATTGTGTATAAATAAGTGGGGAAGAAAATAAAAAGGTGCTGGACTCACACTTTTTTTATTTCCTCACTAAATTGCGTAAAAGTTCTACAGTACATACGCAAATCAGCATTGATAATCGATTATCTATTCACTATATTTCTCACCTATTTTTTTCTTCCTACCCAACACACCAAAGTGTCAAATAGATGAGAGGTGTACATGAATCATTTTTTGTAATCAAGGTCGTGTAAGGCACAAGGCCAATGAGGCCATTGCCTTAGGCCTCCAATTATTTAGGGCCTCAATTTTTTTTCAATTTTTTTAACAAATTATTTATTATTAATTTTAATTATTAGGTAATAAATTTTATTATGATATAATATATTATTTACTATTATTTTTATTAGTATGACTATATAATCTTAAGATATGAATGTAAGTGTTATTGTAAATCATTTAAATGTAATTTTATTATTTATTTTAAAAGTTAAGAAAATTATTTTGCATCTATTTTGGACTCTACTCCTCACCCTAAAAAGACTATTAAAATTAGTATAGAGTTTAAATTTAATGAATGAATTTATGATTGATATATAAAAAGGATGTTTTGGTAAAAATGACGATAATAAAATCACACGTTTAACTTTTTTTTTTGTATCGATCATTTTGTATACATATTAAATTTATTTACATCTTTAGTTGAAAGTCAATTTGAATAATTTTCAAAATATGAAATCACTTTTAATTTTTTATTTAAATTTGTAATTGAAAACTTTGAATGAGGATGGACTGAAAAAATAGTATATTAATCTTAATTTTTTAAAATAAAGATATTATAAAAAGTGCATGCAAAAGAAATTCATACACCACTACAAGTATTACATTATATCAAAAGATTATATTCTTTTTCATATACATGCATTGTTTCTCAAATATTATTAGCAATATTTATAACTATTGTTATTGTTGAAAAATAGTTTTTAAAATTAAAATTACTCAAATCTTATCTAAGATTACCTATGTCAAGGAATGTATTAAATGAATTTATTATTTTATTTATTAAGAGTGAAATGTTATAAATACTTAATTATAAAACTTTGATAAATAATTTTGTAGTCAACAAAAAAATAAAATTAACAAATATTAAATTGAGATTTAAATATAAATTTCGTTTTAGGCCTCGTAATTTCTATACACGGCCCTGTTTGTAATCAATAATGCATGTTTCATTTTCATTTTTCTTTTCTTTAATTAACAAAACAGGGCCCCTTCATCACGCCAGGGTTTAACCAAGAGAAAAGACCTAGTACTGATGATTAGGTACGTCCCAGGACAAGGATGTTTGGCAAATTGAATGGTAGATGTACTAAACTCGAAATTTGTATATTTTTACATATATAGCTTTCACAATGTTGGGTCCTCGATCATTATTCTAGAAATTTATAAAATAATGATATGTATGGAGTTGGAGTTCAACG
Source organism: Spatholobus suberectus (assembly GCA_004329165.1). Lineage (NCBI taxonomy): Eukaryota > Viridiplantae > Streptophyta > Magnoliopsida > Fabales > Fabaceae > Spatholobus > Spatholobus suberectus. Next base: position 85,677,610 of record CM014730.1, on the reverse strand, counting down.
AGGGCATTGAAGGGGGGACTCATACGATGATGATGGCGATGGGTTAAAATGGTGATGAAAGTGATGAGGAGGAGGCAGGTTAGCAGTTTCCAGGAAAGTGCCCTTTTTCCCGGAAAGTCCCTCTCACGATATTTATTGGTCCACAGCATGATGATTGATGTGTGGAATTCAATTCATTATTGTATTATCGCGAATGAAATCCACCTGTACGTACATGATCTATTTATTTTTCTGTATGTACTAAGTTTGTTAGTTCTTAGGAAGTTCTGACTCATCAATAAGTAGTCATAATTTGTAGATGGATAGGTCTTTTAAATACTACTACATTAAATAAATATGTTAATTAAAATTGATTTTTTAATTGTCTAGAGAAAAATTCTTTATTAGAAGAGATTATATTTATTTATTTATATTAAGAGGAATAAATCTCCGAGTGTTATATTGACTGAAAAATACAATTGACGGAAAAGACAATGGAGCGTCTTGCTCAGTGCATTGAAATCGAATGCTCTAGTGACCATTCCAATCATGATAGCGTGAGGGGAACGTATACGGCGTATGGGCAATTAGCCGTGGATGCGAGAGATCTGCACCGTTGATTGTGGGCACGAGAGAACCTGAGATGACGTTTGAGGCGGAATATGAGGGCCTTTCGGGTCCGGGTTTGTGGCAAATTAACCGAAAAGGAGGGGGGAGAAGCGCTTTAGTAAAACCTCATGTTAAGATTTTTGAGAGAGACCAATAGCCATTGGGCCATCACGTGGGGTGTGACCCACCAGTCCCCTTAAAGGCAAAGCACCTCACGAGACGGCACCGTATGCACATATAATCAACCCTTATTTCAAAGTGAACCATCCATTTCTTTCTTTCTAGACAACCCCATCTCCCATTCTCTCTCTATCTCCACCCGTACGTCTCTCTCATTCGATCCCTCTTTAAGCAACTGATTTGCGGACAGAAACACGTGAGCTAACTTCCCTATCCACACCTTGGACCTTTCCCTAACTTAATCATAACCCCCCATTCGACTCATATGTTAAAACCAATATTCATAATTTTACGCATTCTATATATACACAATATGCGTATAATAGAAACTAGTTAATAAATTAATTGAAATACATCAACATTATGTTGGTCCTAGTTCAAATTCTTAATATAAGATCTCAAATTCAAGTCTTTTACATAAAAAAAAAAATAGTTAAGACGAGAGAACTCATTAAAAGTAATCGGTTAAATTTTTGGCACAAATTAGTTATAAAAAAAGTTGGCAAATATTTTATACCAATAACATAATAAAAAAAATTAATTAAAATATGATTTAATAGTTTACATAAATATGCAATAAATATAAACGCAATCTTTATTCAGCTGTGTTGTTTTAAGTGTTTGTTTTACTTTTCTTTTGTTACGGTGCCGGTTTGCCCCCATTGACTAGTACTTTTCCCCAGGAGGTTAAGATATTAGTCATACCTACGACATCTTTTTTTTCTATTTTTTTTTCTGACTTTAACTAGGTTTTCTTACCAGTATATACAGCTATAAGACAATTTTTCGAACTAGAATTTGGTAAAATCTTGTCCAGAATAATAATTTCAAATTCGAACCCTGACACTATAATTTACAAATAAAGTTTGACCTGATGTTGTTGTCCACCGTCACTATGATATCAGCCATTATTGGGGTATACTGAGATAATTTTGCTCGACTGAATTCTAAATAAACGACATAACAATTTTTTGCCCCGTCGTGGGTAGAAGAATGCTAATTTTCTGCTTTCATTCAACAATGGTACATTAAATATATTAAACCAACACATAAAGAATTTTTAAAAATGTATTAGTTATTTATTTTAAGGCAAGGTTGATCCAACGTTAAATGAGACCTAAAACAAACTTTGAAAAATATTTTTTATTTTAAATAAAAGAGCTATATGTTAAATTTTTTTGCCAATATATGTGACTTTTTTACCAACATATGTAATCTTTTTGTTTTATAAAAACTAATAGTAAATATTTTTTTATTAGTGGACCTAAAACTTGAATTTTAATAGCTTTACTCTTGGGCAGTCTTGTTTTAAGGGAATTCAACTTTGATTTCCCGTAATATTACTTGCAGTAGTCGCATATTTAGATCAACTACGTGCCAGTTATATATAGAGAGAGAACAATTGAGAACTATACATTTAATTGATACAACTTGATATAGATAGTTAAAATTAAAAGTTAATTATAGATTACATAATTATTTAAAAATATATGTATATTTATATCTTTTAACTTTAACTATTTAAATATAATTTAATGATTCAATATTTATTGTTGTTATTTTTCGCAATAATAAGATTTCTCACGGAACAACAACTGAACGAAGTCTAAAGAGATGCACGTTAACTTGCGGCCTTGGAATGGAGAACGAAACAGATTAGCCCACACAATCCGTCAGATACTTTTTCTTTTTCAATGAAAGGGGGATAAATGGCTGTTTCACAACATTAACATATGTGTATCTATATATATACATACACTTACCATGAGAGAATTTTATAAATGAACAATAAAAAAAAAAAAAATCTAATTCCTTCATAGGTGGATGGCTTCTATAATGGTTTATATAAACATGCATACAATAGAGGAAGAAAAAGCAAAAGGTAATTTCAATCAGCAGTTACTATTCTCAACAGTATTAGCTAATTACAACTTTTCCCTAGCTAGCTAGACGCATCGCCCTCAACCAAAAAAATACAATGGTTGTGGGAAATAACTCTTGTCTTTTTACCTCTTCGCCCTGAAGAGCGAAAACCTAACCATAATCAACATGCTGCAGAAGGATTGGCGAAGGGGTTGTAGAAGTGAGGCTTGGGAGCCATGGAGAAGGGGCCTTTATTGGAACCGTTATCGTTAACGCCACCGAGCCTCTCGCAAGAAGGGCACATGGTGAGTGTGGCCGCAGGCATAGGCATGTACAAGGGCTGAGCTAGTTTCAGTGCCTTCAGCTCTTGCAGCTCCTTCTTTAGCCTCCTGTTTTCGTCCGTCAACGTTTCACAGCATTTCTTTAAGAACTCACAGTCCACCTCCGTTTGCTTCAGCTTTGTTCTGCATCACCCAAACCATAATCTTAATACCATCAAGTCATGTAGTTATTATCTCATCAATCTGTCAAACTCATGAACCACAAATTCAATAAGGAAACCCTTTCTAATTAGACAACAATAGACATGACCAGCAAATGATTGTAGGTGTTAATTAATTAATTAAATTTTTTAATTCCTAAAACTAAAACTTTATCATGCCAAACGTACGGATATTATTAATTTGTGCTTGATGATTATATATATAGGCATTTTTTTTTTAATACACACGAACACGTAATAAAACATTTTTTATTCATTGAAGATATATATTTCCTCTGTTTGGTATAGAGCTATTGATTTTTTAACCAAAAGATTACGTACCTGGCTCTCCGATTCTGGAACCACACTTCGACTTGGCGAGGCCGTAGGTTTAACTGCCTGGCTAAAGCTTGCTTCTGTTTCTGTAAATCCAATCCAAGGAAATAATATTAATTAAAATTTGCAAATAAATTTTCACTAAATAAAAAGGGAGAGGAGAGAGATTAATAACAATTATTTACAGGATTGAGAGTGCTGTGTTGTTTGAAGCTCTGCTCTAGCAGTGCGGATTGTTCTTTGGTGAGCCTGAGCTTTTTTCTAGCATTGGTGCCGTCTTCGTCTTCGTCGCTCACTCTTGAAGAAACCCTCTCTTCTGCCTCTACCTCTACGTCTTCACAGCTAAGGTCCCTCTCCCTCTTGACGACCCTCCCAGTTGAGAAAGACGAAACGACGCTGTGAGGTGATGTCTGTCTCGTCAAGTCAAGAGGGTGGTCCTCGCAATAAACCTTGTTGTTGTTGCCGACGTTATTTCTGGGCACTTGCTTCGCCACGTGGTAATAACTCTCACCGGACAGACCCAACGTTAAGGATGGTTCGTTCGAGGAATAAGGCTTCGTTGGCGTTGGCTTAATAACGCAGAGATGATGATCATCAGGCTTGGTGGATGGAGCGGTTGCCTTTGCGGTAGCAGTCAAAGATAACCCTAGAACGAGGTGAAGGCCTGAGCTATTGGCATCCTGATCAAGACCCATGTGAGAGAGAGAATAAAGCGGTGGGAGAGATGTACGTATCTGCTTCAGTTGGAAAATTATGGATATGGTGTGGTTTAAAGGGCTCATGGGATTGAAAGGGTCTTAAGAAGAAGAGAGGGAGAGAGGGAGTGAATAGGACCTTTTGTGGGGGCGTTGGGTGGGTGGGTGGGTGGCTATTATTATTGTTAATCAAAGGGAGGAATGAGTAGAGAAACGAATCTTGATATTGGAAATAATGAAAGTCCCTTGTATATCTCTTGCATAGGTTGACCATTTGAGCCCCAGTACTGTTACGTCCATTATAATTATAAATAATTATAATAACAGACAAACTTGGAAAATCCCCTCTCTCTCTCCAATTCTTGCCATCGATCCTACAGTGCTCATGGCTGTGCAAAAACACATCAAGGAAGCGGGTTGCCTTCTCTACCAACGGGCGTACCAGATATATATAACTATATATTCCTATTATCATTACTGTACTGACATTACTATTACCACACTTTCTTTACCTATGTATGCTTCCTTGCCTATGTAGTAGCTTCACTTTACATTGTACCAATTATTGGCCCCCTTTGGTCCTGCTTTACTCGTGTACCGGCAGCTTTTATTTCTTTCTCTTTTTTCTCTCCTACGCTTATTCATTTTCTCATCATTGTTCTTTCGTCTTAAGTTATTTTCCACGTTACCCCTCCCCTTCTCTCTCGCAATTACACCCACACACATATTAATATATAAATGATAAATATTTTGTCCAAGCGTATGCATTCGCACTGATCATGCAAAAGTTATTTCGAAAATAAATATAACGCAAAAGCCAAAAATTAAGAGATGATTGGGAATAGGTGTACAATATATGGTATGTGTCACAAAGTTTTGTAACTGTAACAGACGCACATGAACTGTCTCCCACTTCATGCCTGGTTGAACTAGTTAGAGATGGGTACCATGTCACTTTGCTTACCAATCTTGCATACTTTTTAATGAATTAGGAATACGAGGGACGGTTGGGCCTTTTTTCTCTAGCTTATAATGAATGTGGAAGATTAGAAAGGGATGTGCACTATTTGTTTGTTTTCAATAGAAAATAAGATAAAAGTAGGTATAAGACTCAAATGGAGTTTCAAAGAGTTATAATGGTGCCAGAATATGATTCATCAACAAGAATCCGGATCTTTGCTTAACTAGAAAGTTGATGTGGAGTGTTTGGGACCTACTTTTCTGTATTAGTACTATAAGCACTTCCAATAACGCATTGTCGGCGATGCTGAGCAGGAGTTAGGTCCCCCATAATTAATGATAAACCTTAAATAATTAGTCAGCAGGAAATAGCGGCGTTATTACCACCAGCTTTTACAGCATTACTTGCTACACATCATCAAACAAAGTTTGATCTAGCTTCTTTTTTTTTTTTTCTTCATGGATATACATCCTTATATAATACAATGTAAATAAATTAAAATCAATATATGTTGATCATAGTGGAATGATAAACTTGTTCTCTGTTCTCATTGAATGTTATAGAAAAAAAAATTCAAAGGGAAAATATCATCTTTAAGCTGCTTAAGGTTAATTAATTGGGAATTGGATTAATTTAAACTAGAATTGGTTCTTTATTAAACCAACAGGGATTCAAGAAATAATCAATTAATTGAGCAGGATGTTCGATGGGAATAAATAAACTCACGCATCTTTAGTTTAACTTTAATTAGATGCATCATCATGGGTACACAAAAAGTGGGCGGGGGCAAATGATTATTTTGAAAATAAGATTGCAAGTTGTTTTGCTTTTCGGTACCTGAATCTAATTCCAATCTCCTCTTCGATCACAACAAGGTCAAAAAGAGGGAACACCTTTTTTTTATATTTTCTTTTTAATGCAGAAAACGAAGACCTTTCAATTTTCAAACAACAAATAATAGTAATTTCTGCGTATGTTTATTTACTTAACTTTTTGTGTAGGGCAAAAGAAATTGTATCTTAGAAGCTTTTAGGCTGAGCCGGTAATAGTTTAGGACGAACTTATTGAATTTATTGCGTCATGGGTATGTATTTATGACGTCAGGTAAATATTTTATTTATTTAAAAATAAAAGAAAGTAGAAATTACAAAGAAGGCTCTACAGCCTACGTACAAGTGTACAACACCACATCAGGTCAACAGCTTTAATTGGTTTGCTTAAAAAAGAAACTCCATTGATTAAAGATATAAGAAAGGCCATAAACCACAATATTTGAGGTGTTCATTGGACAATATCGAATGTCACAAACTTGATAATTTAAATTAAATCAGTTTAATTAATTGATTCATGTTTTTTTAAACTTCAATTAAATGAATTATAATCAATTCAGTTTTGAATTTACTTTTGTATTTTGATCTGAATCTATCCAATCAATATCCGATAATTTTTTAATTTTTAAAATTTTAAATTTATATATTTTTAATTTTGTCCTTTATTTTTCATTCATTTTAACGTTCTTATTTAGTGTTACTAGTTCACAATTTGTATTTTTTATATTATTATGACTTTTAATAATTTTTTTAAATTTTATGTAAATATATATTAGTATATATGTACATATATATTTGAAATATATATTAAAATTATTATGAATATTTATATATATTTAAATAATTTTATATTCTCATATATCTTATATCATCTTAATATATATAAATATTTATTTTAAAAAATATTATCTTTATAAATATATTTGTATTTGTATATAATTTAAATATATACATAATTTTAATAAAAATATTAATAATAAATATTTTATATTACACTTTGTAATTTGTAGTTCTTCTTTAAAAAATATGTCTTTTTATAAGGGAATGAAATGACAAACATTATTTATAAAAAAATTGTGGATATTTAAACTTATAGATTACAATAAAAAATAAAAAATGAATATAAAGATAAAATACTTATGAATACAAAGAAAAATAAAAAAGAGAAATTGTGAGTAATATTGTTGATTTTATAGAAAACAATTAAGTCTTTTAAGCATGTTAGTTAAGATTTAATTTTTGATCATATGCATAAAAAGTGAAACTTGATAGACTCATACTTAATGTTTTGTTATTGGATACAACCAATAATGAAATGACACATCATTACAAATTTTAAACAAAAAGAAGAAAGGTAATTTCTTTCGTACATGTTAATTTGTGTTGGTACTCGCACCTCAATAAATACATTCTAAATATATGTGGAAATAAATTCAATTAATCATTGATTTGGAAACACCATTTCTTATTGTTAGGATCTATTTCTATTTTTAATTATTGATTGAACATTTAAATTTAAAAGTTAAAAAAGAGAAACTTGAAAATCAACTTTGTAGGAGCAAGGATAGAGGGCTCGAAGAATCAACATTGGAAAATAACCATTTCATATCGAGGGTGTGACTAATTTGTCTTAGCATCAATCTTAGTTGTGTTTTTACTTAATATATATCTGTATGATATACAACAAAGTATTAGTGAAGGTAACCGATTATTTTGATTCTCAATTTCTTAGTTGTCCTTTTTATGTGAGATATTTGTATACTTTAATTGCTTTTATTTTTTAAAATTAGTGTATATGAGTTGATTGCTCCCTAATTTATATAGTGGGTTAAATATATAAGAGTACAATTAATATTTTCTATAGATGAAGAGTGATATTGATGACTGGAATCATGACAATACTCAAACCAACAAAAAGATTAATCAATTGAATTTGTAAGCAATGATTATAATTATTTTTAATTGTACATTTTAATGAGTTAAAAAAATATTTTTATTTCGATAGAAAGATAATATATATATATAGTTTTAAATTAGTTGTGCAAAGTGCATTGTAACCAATAACTATATTTTCTTTATATATATATATAAACATTGGCCCCTAAAATTAATTTGTATTAAGATAATTTCGTACATTAACTTAAATGTTTAAAATATTTTGAAGAAAAAGATAAAGCAAGAGATATTTATGATTGATAAAACAAAAAATTAATAGAATGACTGAATGATATTATAGGTATGTGAATATTTATAAAGAAGTGATAAATTTGAATTAATTACATTTATAAATTATTTATTATGTATTACATGATTGATAATAATAATAATAATAATAATAATAATATAGGTATACTTTAAAATAGTTAAGGTCGTTTAACTATTATAAATTACCTTTTTTCTCACTAAATATGAATGAAATGTTAGTGGTGGTGATGATAATACTCTATTTATATTATTAGATAGGATTAATGAGTGTCTAGGACGATGTATTAAGAAATCAGAAATTGAAACATATCTAATAAAAAAACATAACATTTAATATATTTGAAACTTTAAAAACTATTTTAATTCAATATTTCCTATACTTGAATCCTTAACAATTTGTTTCTTCTATTTTGAAATTGTTGACGTTTAAACTACTTTTATTTTAAAATATCATAAAAATATTTATTATTTTTTATAATTTTATCCTTTCTACACTTTCTTTTAAATATTATGTTTCGATAGTCATAAAAGTAGTTTATTTTATTTTTTTAAGAGATAAATGTGAAGAATTTATACAAAAATGATAATTATTTCATAATAGAAAAAATATTTCATTTAACAATACCACTGATGTGATCAATTTTAATGAAATATAAATAATTTTACATTAAAGACTTAAGTTTAATAAATTGAATGTTGTAAAGTGAATTGGTAGCCTCTCCCTTAAGTTAATTCAAACCATCAAGTTATAAGACAGACATTGTAAATATGCGAATTTAGAATTATCCAAGGCTTTTGTTCATGAAACTTAAATCGTGCAAGAATTTTTAATCTAAATCTACTATAAATTTGAATTAGAACATATATTCATATTATTAATTAATTTGAATCAGAATATATATTTTTGTTATCAATTTGAATGTTCAAATCATATAAATCATATTGATTATAATTATCTTAATTAATATAATTATGTATTTTTTATGAATTAAAAATAAAAAATTGATCACTTGGTAAATAATTACCATAATTACAAAAAAATCACAATATTTCATATTTATTACCATATTATATAAAATCAAAATCGATACAAATTTAATGCTTTAATTAATTGATTTAATAATCAAAATATATACTCGTTATAATCACCTTACTTTGTAAGTGTGAGAGTTTAAATTCATACAGTATTTTTTTTCCTTTTTTTATTTTCTTATCTCTTCTTTTCCATCTTTCCTATAAAGCTTACCATAAGTCTCTTTTTAAATTAAAAGAAAAATAAAAGAAAAATGATTTGGTATTCCACATTTGACTTGGTCTAATAAATAAAAGGTTAATACAATTTAATATAATAGAAGCTATCTGCTTCTTGTTTTCTGGCCAAGTGAAATTTGACCTCGTTTATATCTAGTGGATCACCATCTATCTTCTTGTGAAACATTTGATTTGATGTTATAGTATATTGAGTTTGTGAATGTCATATATTGAATAATATATATTCAAAATAATAAAAAGAGATATAAATTTATCTTATAAAAAAAGACAAATCAAATAAAAAATGATGTAAAGATAAAATATTTGAAAAAAAAAACAATGAAAGAAATATCTCTAGTAAAAAAAGGATATATAAATAAAAATTATAAAAGAAAAATAAAATAAAAACTAAACCTTATTTTGATAATATAGTACAACTCCCTATATTTTCTTATGTAAAACATTCCTTTAAGTCTTTTGTGTTATTTCAATAGTAAAAAGTCAAGCAATTGTAAAATTAATGTTAGTAAACAAACTTTCAATATTAAATATTAGATAAAATATGTAAAAAATATTAAAATAATTGAAAAAGATAAAATTTTACCTTAGAGAAGGAATAAAAAGATTGGTAAATTTGTATTTCTCGCTTGTATTTATCCCTCCATTATTGAAACTAAATAAAAAGAACAAAAAAAATGTTAGTAATTGATTATTTTAGAAAGAAAATATGAAAATGAAAAACAACAATACACATAGGTATTTATAGAAGACTTGATCATATGAATTTTTGAGTCAAAAAACTTAAATCAAGAAATATTTTTTAATTTGAATTTGCTACAAATTTGAATTAGATTATATATTCATGTTATTAAATAATTTGAATTCGAATCAAAATATATATTTTTGTTATCAATTTAAATTTTCAAATCATGAAAATCATATTGGTTATAATTACCTTAATTAATATAATTATATATTTTTATGAATTAAAAACAGAAAAGATCACGTAGTTATTAATTATTGTAATTACAAATAAAATCCATAATATTTAATAAATCTATTACCATGTTATATACAATCAAAATCTATATACTTGTATTATTAGTTTGAATGTTCAAATTATAAAAATCATACCGATAATGTTTTCCTTAATTATGTATTAGAATATTAGAATTTATACTAATGCTATCAATTAATTTGAATCAGAATATATACTTGTATTATTAGTTTGAATGTTCAAATCATAAAAATTATACTGATCATAATTTCCTAATTACTATAATTTTATATTTTTATGAATTAAAAAATAAAATAATCGATGGCGTTTTGGCAAAAAAAGAATGAATATGATGTTGTCATGTGGCATCTGCCTACATGGCAAAATCTTCTTTTATAATATATAATAGATAATAGATCTTGTATTACAATTGTAGACCGATCCATTTTCTATTTGCAATTAAAATCATAATTTAATAATTGTATTGAGAGTAATCAATCAATAAATTGAAAATAATTTTATTATATATTATAAATACTTTGATTATCATAATAAAAAGTATTACCATAATTATCATAATTACTGTGATTATAAATAACATTCAATAAAATTTGAAAAAATAATTTTATTATTACATAAAATCAAAATTAATTTAAGATTTAATTATTTAATTGATGAATTTAAGTAAAATATATACTTATTATAAATGCCTTAATTATAAATATTTTAATTACTATAATTAAATATAGTAATAATATATTTATATGAATAAAAAAATTGTGAAATTTAGGCAGAAAAAAATGAATATGGTATTGTCACATGACATTTTTTCATATTATAAAACCTTCTTTTATAATATATAATAGATTAAATGCTTTTGGTTTTATTTACTATATAATTTCTTCATTATATTCTAAATAAAGAGATTAATAATTAAGGCGTGTAAAGGTATAATTGTAAAAAAATGATATCAATCTTAGAATTGATTTAATTATTATCTAAAATTATTGAAAAAGTTACAATAAAATATGATTAAAAATTTAATATAATAAAAAGATAGTATAATAAAAAGATAATTTGAGAGGATAAAAATTCAAAATATAATATTTTATTTTTATTTTAAGTCATTGACCTAAATCAAATTAAATAATTTTAATTGAATTGATTCAGTTTGAATTAACTAATTAACCTGTGGATACTCCTGGACAATATGTTAATCATTGAACGAGTAAGATAATCAGGTGTCATGTACCAAATATTTTAGAACAGAATTATGCAGAGCTTTTGTCAGCAAGTGGCTGAATACCAAAAAATAAAGTAGATGGGTAACCGTTGCTTTTGTTTTGATTTGGGACCCAACCGAAGTAGATAGAATTTGACTTTGAAACAGTGAAGAAATTAACATTCTAAAGGTAAAGGGAAATGGTTTTATACATGAACGTGACCATGAGGTGGGATGTATTATATATTATATAGTATATATCAGGTATTATTCTCCGAAATAAGTTTCACTTTAATGACAATATTCATATGATCGATGCATCTGTGGTGCTGGCATTAATCAAATCACTAATTTAAGCAATCTGATTCCACATCACATCTTCACAACAAAGTAACATAAAACCCAACAAACCAGTGGTGGTTCTCGTGTCATTTCCACCGTCATCCCGCTAAATAATACAAGAAATATAGATAACTAAAACTGTAACAAAAAAAGAAAGAAAGAAAAACAGGTGGCGAGCAAAGATGGGGGGCACGAGGAGAGATGAGGGGATGTGTACGGGGCACAGACATATGGGTCCACCAATGATTTGGTATGATGGGCATTCGATTCCGTGGGAGGTAGATGATTATGGAGCGTAGAAAGTTGGGAGTGATAGAGGAGGGATCAGGAATCAGAATTTGAGATAAGGTTTTGGTGATGTTTGTTTGTTCCTACCTTTAAGGCCAACCGACCATGTTGCTTTCCTAGTTTTTTTTTCTTTTATACCAGTTTTATCTTCTTTTCTTTCTTCAATAATATTAAGTTGTGTCTCAACTCAGCGTGCGTACCAAATGTCTTACTCAAGGAAACAATGGCTTACTCAGCCTCTGCACTACACTGCAGGGTCCACTAAGCAGTGGCAGACTGCCTGTTGCCATACGTCTTAGCCCGAACATTATTTGATACGCATCTTCTTGTATCCATTGAATTTATGTTTATTATTATTACACGTTGTTTGGATGGAAGTCCCTCATAATTCTTCAATCGGTTGGGAGTTAGAATATTAAAAAACAACGAGCTTTTATTCCTAACAAAATATTCTCCATCTGCTTTCGTATCCTTCATATTCTTCCTCTAGATAAAAAACAATGTCTGAATGGAAAAAAAAAAAAAAGGGAAAAATCGAAATTTAAAAAATTTATTGTTTAATTAAAGAAAAATAGGAAAAAATAAAGAGAAAAGAAAATCCAATAAACAAATTTTCGAATTTTTAACGTTTTTATTTATTTTAAATTTCACAAAATTTCTCTTCTCATTTAAACAAAGATAGAAACAGAATATAGCGTGCAAATATTTAAAAAGAAATGCAATAAAATGTAATTAAAAATATAAAATTATATTAATAGAAAATAAATATGGGACAAAGATCCTCTGTAGTTTTTTCAAAAATTGCACGAGATCTCAATCCTTAATTTATTTTAATATTTAATAAATTTAATATATAAAGTATTAAAATAATATAAATGAATGGTACGATTTGTAAACAAAACACTATCTAGTTTTTTTGAACTAGAGAGGATCCTAGTCCAATAATATATATATATATATATATTAAATGAGAACAATTATCTTGAACGAGAGCATTTTTAGATACTATTTTTCAACGAAAGCGTTTTTAGCTATCATTCTTCAATGAGAGCGTTTTTAGGAAATTTTTAACCTCTTATTACTTTCAATCTATCATTTTCAATATATTTAGTTCTAAATTGAATTTTAATATATATTTTTTAAAATATCAATAATTAAAAATTAACATTGTATTAAAATAATTTTTTATTATAAATTTAAAATATAATCTATATGTTCAAAAATATTTATTTATTACAAATTTTAATTATAATATAATTTATATATTCAGAAGTATTTATTTATTATAAATTTAAGCATATAAAATAAATATTTATTATGTGCAATGCACAGGTTAAAATACTAGTATACATACATACATACATACATACATACATATATATATATATATATATATATATAACTATTTATTTCATTATTATTTTCTAATTTTAGCTCTGTAATAGTTAACCATATCAGTTAGCATGGATTTAAATGCGACAATAAAATTAATTATATAATTGTAAGTTGGTGCATATAAAGTAATAACCTACAAATTTGATTTTAATTCATTAATTAGTTTCTCATGTATTATATTAATATTTAATATAAGAAAAATATAAAATATAAATTTAAAAATTAATGATATAACAAACATATAAATTATATAGAAATCATGGCTATTTAAAATATTTAACTAAAAAATAATTTAATTAATAATATATTATTTTAATAATAACTTTTATTTACCCAATATTAATTAAAGAAATTTGGATATTCATTGTAACATCCTGAGCGCTAATGACAGCGGGAAATGATTGCCGGTGCAAAAGAGATGAGGCACGGACAAGGAGCAACTCCTAATAGGCTTCCAACGAGAGGAATACACGAATGAATCGAATACACACCGGAATGAGAGGGGTCTAGATAGCAGGTATGAGACTGTACAGTTGAGAATAGCTTAAAGGAATTAATAAGTACTATTTATACCAACAAGATGCATCTACTTTTTGGTAGCCCATCACTTAAGAACTCCACAATTAAGCGTGCTTAACTTGAAGCAATTATGGGATGGGTGACTTCTTGGGAAGTTTCCTAAGAAGCGTGTGAGTGAGGACAAAGTATGCTGAAAAGTCTTGTGTTGGTTTATGAGAACAACTATCGATCCTAAAAACGGTCAAGCATTACAAAGTGGTATCAGAGCAGGGCCTCTCTGCCAGTACGGTATGGTTTGAGGATGAACCAAGCAAAAGTTGGTGGGCATATAACATCTTGAGCGCCGATAAGGGTGAGGAGTGATTGCCGATACAAAAGAGATGAGGTGGACAAGGAGCTGCTCTTGGCAGGCTTCCAATTGGAGGGATCCATGAATGAATCGAATACACACCGGAATGAGAGGGATCTAAAGGCTGTGCAGGTATAGGACTGTACAATTGAGGATAGCTTAAAGGAATTAATAAGTGCTACTTATACCAACAATATGCATCTACTTTTCAGTAGCCCATCACTTAAGAACTCCACTTAACTTGAAGCAATTCTGGGATGAGTGACCTCCTGGGAAGTTTCCCAAGAAGCATGTGAGTGAGGATAAAACACGCTAAAAAGTCTTGTGTTGGTCTATGAGGACAGTCTTCAATCCTGAAAGCAGCTAAACGTTACATTGATCAAAATAATTTATGGAGAATGAAATATCTTTTGATTACATTATTAATTAAAAGGAAAAAAATACTAAATTAATAATTCAATAATTTAGAAAATATGTGTTATAAAATTATTAAGGAAGACGCAAGCTTGTATAATTAAAAAAGATAAAAAAAAAGTATAAAAGTTATCTTGTATTTAGAAATAAAGATTCAAATTTATAACATAATCATGAATTATAAAGAAAAATTATAAAAATTAATAAAGATAAATGATTAAGAATTTAAGATCATAATTTTGAAAATTAAACCGAATCAACCAATCCAAATAGATGGATTGAGAAATTAGTTTATTAGTTCATCTGGCAAAATCTATATATAGAAAATAGGTTATGTACTGATAGTATAAAGTAGTTTTGCACTGTTATCTGATCACAAACTACCATGTATGATAAGTTTATTGACTTTTATAATAATTACCTTAAAAGTTATACCGACGGTGATTTTAAATTGATTGACAATATAAAATTTTTTACACTGACAATACATGACCATTAAATTCATCTATATATAACTAAATTTTTCAAAAGCAACCCTAAAATTAGTGAACCGAACAAAGTCAAAGGATTTGAGGCACACCACAATTTGTCCAATTTAGGATTGATTCGCCTTTAAGATTACTTCAAGTCTGAGTATTTGAATCAGATTTGTTCAATCACAAAACCAAGTACATATGTTAATTAAAACCTTCGTATTATATTATTTATAAGAGGATTTTTTGTGTGTGAATAAAAGTGGTAGAAAGGAGGAAATTGGCTTATACTAATATAACTGTTATTCATTTTTACATCGCTTAATAATCTTTTATTAAATAGTTTTATCCTAAAATTAATTGTTGAATCTTATCTTATAAATCATATTTATAAAGATTTAAATTAATCCAATATCGTTTCTTCAATTTTCCTTCAGATAAAATAAATACTGTAATTTTATATTCTATATTACAATTACGACTTTTATTTTAATCAATCTAAAGTTAAAAAAAAAATTCTTACATTAATTTACAACTATATTTTCAATCATTATTTTTATAAGAATCATTATTTACTTATTTAATTAGTATGTGCGTGTGTGTATTAACTTAATAGTATTTTTGTTAGTTGGACAGCAATTTAATTACAATTGAACTTTTCGCCTCTCGCGGTTTCTATATAATTACAATTGAACTATTTAGCCTTGACTGACTCAGTTATCAATTTGATTTTTAGAACCATGTCTTGATGATCAAGATACATGCAAAAGATTTCTCTAATTTAATTTTATAGTTTCAGACGTGTGTACTTATTGAAGTGTGTATTTAAAGTTCAAGATATTGGTCTTATTGAATTAATTAAATTGGTTAAATTATGAGATGAATTGTGAGTGTTTTAATTAATTCGATTTCCAAAATTGTACTTTATTTTTTTATCCACTCTCCTTGTAAGATTTATTGTAAAATTCTCCCAATTTTATTTTTTATTTTTTTAAAAAAGGACCAGCTATTCTAATAGCTTGAAGCGAAGCGGCGCTCGCTGTCTAGTGTAGTGTCTACGGACGTGACCAAGGTGTTCCTGCAGCTCCTTAAAAAGTGGATATAGAATATTACTCAAGTTAAAAAGTGCAAACATATATAAGTGGTCCTTATCTGAAAAACTAGTTGATAAAAGTTGATCTGTTTATATATGCCTTTGCAAGTAGAACTGAGAATATTCGGGGAAAAGGACAACATAAAGGAGAAATTTTGAGTTGCTCCTAAGTAGCATATTTCTTTTGGAGCCCTATATTATTAAATGTATAATACCTTTACAGTATTAAAAATATAAAAATAAGAAATAATAATGTATTCTCATGTAATTGAAATAATACAGATTTAGTGTATTAAGGATTGATAAAAATTAAAATTAGTACTCTAAGATACTTGTTAAAGAATTAAAAGTAATTTTTTTTATTAAAAAGTGTTATTAAAACATTTTTATCATGATTTTCAATATATTTTTAACATGATTTTTATTAAAAAAATATATTTATTGATTTAATCAGTATCTTAAAGATACTAATTAGTAAGACCCTTAAAGATTTAGTATCTCTCTTCCTATGTTAGATGCTATTTCCCAAAGAGTAATTTTTTTAAATTGTTAGTATTTAATAAAAAATTGACCGAAACCTAAAAATTAAGGATTAAACATAATGGTAATTAGATACTGCCCCTTAAAAGAAAGATCAACATTTAATCCGTGAAAATGTTATTCTTAAAAACACTCCTACTATATATGGGCCCCATGCACGAACTGGTTAATTTTACTGTCTGAGAAAGAAAGAAGCCAAAATTGAAGAAGATTTGATTCCTATTCCGAGTAATACACATAACAATAGACAGTATATAGTGTTGATGGAGCTAGTTGGATATTTGGAGTTGTGAGGGGGGAGCATCGAACAAACGCACCGACTATCGATAAAGCATAAAAGGCTTTACCTTGCCCCACTCCAAGTCTCTTTTTCTAAGATTTGCTGGGTGGAGTTTCACACATAACCATCATGCTTGCGTTTAAAAGTAGTGAAAGCAGAGAGAGCCATGTCACACCTCCACTATGGTGACTGCCCACGCTGCACTGTGAGTGTCAAGATTCAAGAACAGAGAATTAAGGAAAGAATTTTATAGCAGGTCCCACGGAGGGCCACTTTGAGAGGTGGATATATCATCATGTAAACATAGTCCAAAAATTAAAAAGATTGACTTGGTTACATATATAGATACTAGATAGGGAGGTGAGGAGCAAAAACAGTTGGAATGGTTTGCCGGTTACATTGTGACACAAAGTTAAGGCAATAGGGGCCCATTGGGCGCAAACGGTGCATATAATAGGAGGCGCTCAAAGTTGCCAAGAAGCTGGGCATAATTGGATATTATTGTCCGTGGATGAGTTAGCAAAGTTTGGGGATATGACTATGAACACCTTAGGCGCATGCATGCTCCATAGGGTGGCAATGGGTAGAGTTAGGTAGGATATTATAGTACCCGTTTTCATATCCATGTTTAAAAAAAATTTCCGTACCTAGTCTCATACCAGTACGGATAATAACTTTAATTCTCATCTTCATACCCGCTGAGTACCTATATACCTATACCCACACCTGCTACCCACATTTATTTAAATATAGAGTTATGAAAAAAAATTAAATCATTAGGCAAAATTTATATTCAAAATTTAATTTAATATAGTTTGTCAAATCTCATTTTATTTTTTTATCAATTACAAAATTATTGATTAAATTTTTATAATTAAGTTTTTCTAATATTTTACTTTTAATATATAAAGGCAAATTCATTTAATCTATCCTTTAACATAGTTAATATCAAATAAAATTTAAATAATTTTAATTTTAAAAAACTTACATTCAACAATAACAATAAATAAGTACTATTACTAATATTTTAGAAACAATGCATGCATTTGAAAAAGAATATTATCTTTTATATAATTTATTTTTAATGGTGTATAAATTATTTATAGAATCTAATTTATATATAATGACAATGCAAAACTTTTTTACACAAATGTCTAATAAATTTTGATTATTTCATCATATCATCCTGTTCATTAATATGATGTAAAAGTATGGTGAATTTCTCATATATATGTAAAAAGGTTTTACAGTAGTAATGCATATAAATTAAACTCTTATTTTGTTTGTATTTCTTGTAATGTTTTTTTTTTAAATGAATCAAGATTTTTAATATTGTAATACTCACTAGAGTTATCTTTTTAATATATTATTTGAGATATTTTAATATATATAGGTGCGAGTATGGGGCGGGTTGGGTACTATAGTACCCATACCCGCACCCATCCCCATTAAATTTTGTGAGTAAATCCTCAGCCCCAACCCCATCCCTATTAAAGGAGTATTTATCCTACCTGTTACGGATTTTTTTGCGGGTATCTATAGGGTCTGGATAGAGTTGCCATCCCTACTCCATGATCATAAAATGGTGCATTAAAAAATATTTATGAGAAGTTTATTTAAAATATAATAGCTTTGTATTATTATATAAAACTGATTATCCATTAATTACACAATGTAAATTACTAAAGTGATAATAATGATTGTTTAAAATAAAATTAAAGAATAATATCATAATATACTAACTTCATGTAATTAATTATGAACAAATTTGCACTAAACATATATTTAGATTATGTATTTGGGTAAACATTCAACTAAGCTCTAATATATATATATATATATAAAGAGAGAGAGAGAGAGAATAATTATTTAAGTAAACGCTTAAATATATTTTTAGTTCCTCAAATTTGGAATACATTTATTTTTGGTCCACCAAATTGAAAATTAATCTTTTTAGTCCCTATAATTAGAAGAAAAAAAAACATGTTTATAGTCCTTCAGTGACTACCTGCAGCATCATTGACAGGACTGATTGAGTTAATTGTACAACATCCATTAACAATGTCTAGGCAAAGAAACTAAAAATATTTTTTTTTCAAATTATAGGGACTAAAAATATTAATTTTTAATTTGGGAGATCAAAAATAAATTTACCCCAAATTTAAAAAAGGACTAAAAATATATTTCATCCTTTAAGTAAACTTCACTATGAAAAACCAAACCCGGAAGAAAATTTTAAGTTAAGTTTTTTATATTTATGCATAAAAATTGTAGGCAGCAAAAACAAGTATATCAAAATATAATGCACTACAATTTTCAATAAGCTAATACAATTGCTTTTGAAGTATTATTAAATAATTAATATAAAAAGCGTGAGTATTAGGAATTTAAATGAGAGAGTGGGTTTTTTTTTCTTTTTAATTTTTCCCACACTAATCTAATTTTTTGTTTAAAAAAATTCTATAAGATCACTCTCTCATACATATTTTGTAATAAAAAAGAATTATGTGAACATGAAACGCTATTTTGTGGGGAGGGGGAGGAACCGCAATTAATTATATATTTTTGGTTATATATACATCACCCCTGTAGGGTACGTACCCCACAATATTAATTAATGGCTCCATTTTCTTCGTGCGTTGTTCAACAAAAGTGGGTCAGGACTCAGGATGAAGGGGATGATATATAAGAGACAAGATAAATCTTCATCATTTGGGAACAGACCATGCCCATGGCATTCAATTATTTTCAATCTGAATTCTATTACACACTGTTCTGAAATTATGCTTAAGGGGAAGTTCAATAACTTTTTTTTATAGGGGTTGTGGAAGACGTTGTAATAAATAATAGGTTTAATTACACTTTTAGGTACATTTTATTTAAAATATGTGTAATTTTGTTCTCTAAACTAAGTTAATTAAGTTATTCTATTTTTAAAATCAAACAAAATTAATTTTTCTATCAATTTATTTTACTTAAAATTTTAAATTATTATTTTTTATCTAAATGTATAAACATTTATGATGAATTTGAGATGTGAAATGATTTTAAAAGCTTGGAAGTTAAAAGTTTAGTGAAAATATGATAAATTTTGAAGGATTTCATAAGATGTGAGACTAGGATTTGAAGAGAGGAAAAATTGATTTTATCTTTATTTTTGGTGAAATTTGATATTTTGGTTGATAAATTCTGAATAAAATAAAGTTAAAGTAGTTAAATCAATTCAATAAGAAAAAATTTTGAATAAAAAATGAAAATTTAAGAGATTTAAGTACAACAAAGTTGATGGAGGAATTAAATATATCTAATTTTAAAAATAAAACGACTTAATCAACTTAAAATAAAATTACACATAAATAAAAGTATAATTAAACAATTAATAAAATATTAATTGTCATATGATGTATTCTATTTTTGTATATTAATTTCGTGACAGAATAGTTTATTTATATATTATGGCTCGGTGTGAAACGAAACGGGTCAATCAAGCGGGAGAGGGAAACAATAAAACATGGGACTTTTGTTTCAGACATTATTTTCTGATGGCCTCACACTCAAGAAGTCAGAGTAGATGATGTTGTGATGACCCTAATAATATGCCATATCAATCGAATTGATGGCAATTGGGAACACTCGGTTTAGACCGACACTTGAGAAGTATAATTTTCTTTCTTTTCTTTACGTAAGTTGATGATTGGTGTCCAAGGGGAGAAAAGTATTGCAAAAGAAACTTAATTATATTATTATTTTTTAGTGAAGAGAAACTTAATTATATTATGATATAACTAATTAAGGACTTTAATTTTAATTTTCGTTAAATAAGAAACCTAGACTTTATTCTAGTTACTAAGCAAGAACCTTAACTTAATAGAACATTTAAATATTTTTATTGATTAAAAGATCAATACAAATGTCATGAGTTTGTTTATATTATAAGTTACTTTTTATCTTTTTAAAATTTTATTGATATTTTTTTATAAACATGGGGTCCTTAATAATTAGTAATAATAAATTAAAGCTTAACTTAATTAATTTATAATAAAAAAATAGTTCTTAAATTATACCTTGCTCAATAACTACCAAAAAAAAATAAAAATACTTTACTCAATAACTCATGCGAACTTGAGAAAGAGACTTACCATTAGGATGTGATGTTTAAATAAAATAATATTTTCATTTTTTATTTGCTCAATTGTAATCTATAAATTCCGTATTAACTCAATCTTAGTCTTATCTTTTATAGCAATCAGATTGTTTCATTTAAATAGATAATCTTATCATGTTTACGTACCATTTTGGGATTTTTCTCTTAGCTATTAAACTAGAATATGTTTGATATATTTCAATTTGTACAACCTCTATATGATACATGAACCGTACCTTTTGTATTGTGAATCAAATATGTAAGCCTTATTTTTCTACATGGCATGAAAAAGCCTCTAATTCCCACAACATCAACTTGATTATTTATTTTTTGGCTTTTGCATTTGGTTCTTCAAAACTTGTTGAGCTACCACAACAACTAACCTTCCAATCATGTTAAACTCTACCAATCACCACACATGGTATAAGCAAATCGTTTACCTTGTTGAAGCCAATGATCTCCTTGGCTATGTTACTTGCACCATAACTTGTCCACCATCCAAAATTAAAACTAGTGATAATGTTGCACCTAATCTAGCATACAAGGGTCAAATTGGACAATTCAAAGGATCTTTTGCTAAATATCTTGAGGACTATGGAATTGTTTCTCAATTTACTATGTTAAGGACTGCTAAGCATAATGGGGTAGTTGAAAGGTGTATCCACATCTTGATGGACATGGTGAGTTCTATAATGAGCCAAACTAGGTTGCCTGAATCTCTTTAGGAGAAGCCCTTAAGACAATTATGTACATCCTAAATAGAGTACCTTATAAACCTGTTCCTAAAACACCTTTTAAGCTTTTCAAGTGGTGAAAACGCATCCTTAACCATTTTTGTGTGTAGGGTTGCTTAGATGCAATAAAAATTTTGATCCTACTACATCAAAATTAAGTCCTAAAACCATTAGATGTTACTTCATTGGTTATCCTACAAGTGCTAAAGGCTACAACTTCTACCATCCTACCCATGGAATAAGGAAAGTTGAGGTAGTCATTACTAAATTTCTAGAAAATGATGTAGATGATCGTGATATCATTGTTGATGAAGGGGATTTTTAGAAAATGATGTGGATGATCACGATATCATTATTGATGAAGGGGAAAGTCCTTATCAACAGCAACTTGTTATGCTTATTCTTGTTGTTAAAGAAAGAGTCATGTATCAACCAACTGAGAAAGTAGTTAAAGAATCACATCAAGAAGTTTTGAAAACTTTTAACTCCTAAAGAACTAATTGAGGTTCTTCCTCTTAGGCAATCACAATAAAAAAGAATGCATGTTAACCATGATGACTAATTCCCTTTTCTTAAGGAGCTAGAATTTAATGTTGGTTGCATGCCAGATCTAGTAAATTACAAATAAGTTGTTTCTGGTCCCCTGTTACATAAATGGATACATGCCATGAATGATGATAAACCAATTTGAGCTTATAGAAGCTCCAATTGGTGTTAAACCAATTTGATGCAAGTAAATACTCAAGACGAATAAAGACTTTAAGGAAATGTGGAGCAATTTGGAGCGAGATTGTTAGCTAATTATTACACTCAAAAGGAGGGTATAAACTATAAAAAAAGATGTTTTCTCTATTTTCCTCTAAAGATTAATTTAGGATCATAGTGCCTTTAGTAGCTTATTATGATCTAAAGTTGTATAAGATGGATGGTGAAAACAACTTTTCTAAATGGGAATCCTTATAAGGAGGTTTATATGTAACAATCGAAAGGTTTCATAAAGAGTGATAGAGAGCACTTAATGTGTAAAATAAAGAAATTGATTTATGGTTTAAAGTAAGCTTTTAGGTAGTGATATCTTAAATTTGATGAAATCTTCACACTCATGAGTTTTGTTGAAAATGAAGTTGATCAATGTATATATCTCAAGGTCTATGAGAGTAAATTTATTATTCTTGTTCTCTATATATATAACATATTACTTCCTAGCAACAATTTTGATTTATTTGTTTAGACAAAGAATATGTTGTTTGTGCCTTTTGACATAAAGGACCTTAGGGAAGCTTCTTTTGTTTTGAGCATTGAGATCCATAAAGATAGAACTCGTAAAAATTAGGGTTTACTCCAAAGTGCTCATATTGATAAAGTTTTGAAGTGATTTAACATAGGCAATTGTAGACCTAATGATGTCCTTACTGTTAAAGGGGATAAGTTAACTAATGATCAATGTCTAAAAAATGATATTAAAGGAAGACCTATGGGAAATATTCCTTATGCCAATGTTATGGGTAACCTGATGTATACTCAAGTTTGCACCAGACCTGGTTTGTCTTCTGTTGTTAGTGTTTTAGGTATAATCACATCTAACTCAGGACATATTCACTGGGTTATTGATGAAAAAGTCATGAAGTACTTGATTCAAATTTTGTTGGTTTCTTAGGAGATGAAAAATCTACTTTTGGATATATTTTCATGCTAGTTGGTGGACTTGGAAGAATGTAAACCAGACTTTGACAACCTCTTTGACTATGTTGGCATAATTTGTTGCATGTTATGAACTTGCATCACATGTTGTATAACTAAGATCAAACTTTGTTTATTCTCTTGGTATTGTGAACTTTATTTCTAAACCATTGAAAATTTTTTGTGACAATAGTTCAACTATTTTCTTTACGAAGAATAACAAGACCACTACAACTTCTAAGCATATAAAGTTAAATTTCTGGTTATTAAAGAGATGGTTGAAAATGGAGATATTCTTGTTGAGTATATTCCGACAGAGGAGATTCTTGTTGACCCTCTAATTAAGGGACTTAGACCCATGTATTTATGGAACTTGTTAATAACATAGGTATTGTGAGATCCTTTGATGTAATTGGTTAATGAGAGTTGTTATTATTTTGTCTTGCTTTTATTACCTTAAACTTATGTAATTTCAATTGAATAATTGTTATGTGATTCTATTATTGTATTTGTCTTAAGATGTTTTAGTTCCATTTGAGATGATGTTTTGTGGTAAATATGAATATGATTTCCTTAATAGATTTTTTGTGTTTTCTAGGAAAAACACAATGTATACTATGATATGATGTGTACCTACACATGCACTCTTGTGTTATTTTCATGCTAATAAAATGGTTAGTTTTGTGGTCATAGATGAAGTAAACTTTGAATAGTTTTTCTTTGCTTATGACTATTACCTAGTGATTTTGTTGGCTATATTAGTCATGTTTTATGATGATTGTATTCATGTTGTTTCTGTGGTTACGATTGTTCAACTTAAGAGTCATTTTTTACATTGAATTTCAAAATAAATAAAACCCAATAATATAGTCCAAGTGAAAGAATGTTGAATTTTTCTTTATTTGGTCTTTTATTGATTGGTGTAGTTTTTGTTTTATTAAAATATAAGTTGGATGTATGACATGATATATTGTCCATGCAAGTCCAATTTTTATTAAGCGTTCCAATTTGGGTTTTGGAAATCACTAAAGATGTCAACAAGGTGAGACGAGTACAAATAATAGTCCTCCCATCCCTGCCCATATTTATATGGGTACTCGTTAAGTAGGTATCCATGAATTTTATATATATCCATAAGTATCTGTGAGTATCCGTAGATATTTGTTTATTTATACTATTTTTTTTGTAACATATATTTATACTAAAAATAAATAATTTTAAAATATATATTTATATAAAATTAAATTAAAATAATTTACTTTATATATAATTAAGGGTATTTAAATAATTTTAGAGTGTTGGTATCCATCGATATGGATACCTTACTATCCATTCCCACCCTGTTAATAAACAAGTATTCATTTAACTATTCATTTAATATCCATAGCGAGTTTTACTCGTGGATATTCGTTGGTATGAGTTTTTTTTGTCATTCTTAAAATCAACATGTCTTTACATGTTTATTAGGTTAAGCTCAATAGGCAAACGTGCTGAGTTTGTGTGTAGGGTCTAATGGGGCTAATATCTGCAATGGATAGACATTACGAAAGGCGATCAAGTGGAAGCTATTATATTTGACATATACACCTTTGTACGCATTTCCAAAAACTAAGGGATTGCACTAAAGGATGTATTTAAAAGGTATGTAGTTTATGGCAATTGATAATTATTATTGGATATTTTAAATCCTAGTATATATTTTATTAATTTATACATTTTAAACAGAAGTTTGTACATAGAAAGCCAACAAAATTGATTGTGAAGGAACATTTTATATTGTTTTTAATTTTAATTTTTCTTTTGGATTCCAAACTACAATGTCAAGACTTCATAATATATATATATGTGTGTGTGTGTGTGTGTGTGTGTGTGTAAACTAAGAAACTCAATTTTTTGTTTTTTAATTTTTTATCTTAAATAAAATTGAATGCTCACGGTTAATATAAAAATTATGATAAAGAATTAAAGATGCATATCCTTTAACCCAATGACAGATTCTTTTATGATGGTTACTACTACTGTTTACCATTGTTTTGATTTTTGTTATTTTTGGGGGAGACAAAACTTAAATAATCCTACTGTTCACCATTCTTTTATGATGGTCACTACTACAGTTCCATAGGTGTTGTTTGTGTTGTTTTTCAATTAGAATTGAAATTTGACTTCAGTAATCTACATAATCCTTTAATACAAACCTTTATTTCACATATTACCGCGATAAAACTCAAATTCAAATTGAAGAATAGTACAAATAGTCCTTATAAAACTGCATGTAAGTTTTTTTTTTTTTTTTTGGGTGCACTGGTCAATACCATTGTTGAGTTAGGCATATTGTTCGTTCACTCGAATGGGCCTTATGAAGAGATCATTTCTAGGAAAAACTATTTGGGGGCTACTATTCCCACCCCTATTTTTGCTCTTTTCACCCCATCTGTTGTTTGCACTTTTTTATTCCAAAAATAGCCCTTGACAAAATCACGTTTCCGTTGTGATTTTGTACAATGGAAACGCGTTTCCGTTATGTATTTGAGAATGTTGGAATTTTATTGTTTATATTTATGAAATTAATTTTTTTAGGGACAACTTTTATTGGTTCATTAATGCGTGAATAGGGCGCACGTTTGAATCAATGCGATCTGGACTAATAAGTGTGACATATATAAAATTTGAAACATTTATAAAATCCAAACATATATACAATAAGGTTCGTACATAATGTATAAAATACTAAAAAAATGATCTAATAGTAAAAAACAAGAAAAAAAAGTCAAGCATCACAGGTGCTCGTCGTCTTGCTCCGCTTCTTCCTTTGATAGGTGCACCCAGACTCCATGCCTGACTGAGAAATGACCAATGCCTCTTGGATCATCCTATCACCGTCAGTGCCCTTTAGCACCACCCTCAGACGCAGCATACGCTCCATAAGGCCAGTAACTCTCTCCCACTGTGTCTACAAAAAAAGAAATGGAAACATTATTCAAAAATGTCTCATTGGCATCGTAAAAACACATTGTAAAGAAATGGATACTTACCTGGCATGAATAGGTGCCGCTGGACGAAGACTGTTGTTGAAAGAACAAGATTCGCATAAGAAGGGGGTTGAATTGTGTGTAAAGAAAAGTTTTGCAATTTAAAACAAGTTCGAAAGCGTTTCTAGCATAAGGATAGAGAAGACAAGAACACAAAGAATTTTATACTGGTTCACTCAACCTTGAGCTACGTCCAGTCCCTTCACCCATAAGGTATTGACTAACCAACCTTAGGTTACAAGTATTCTTCATCGCCTATTCAGGCTTTACAATGCAATCACCCTATATTGCATAACAACCCAAGCATTCTTTCTCATTAAGCCTCTCCAGGCTTTCACAACAGGTAAAGATGTTTTACAATAAAAGAACTCAACTCATAAAGTGAGGATTCAAAAGCTTAAGCACATAACAGTATTGTATCAGAGAATTTTTAACTATCATCTAGTTGACGCATAAACTAGCAAGTTCACAGTTAACGTCCGTAAGAATTTTGCTTGATTCATCACACACAGTTCTTCTTCTTTGGTATATATAGTCTTTAACAAGAGAAGAGCCGTTGAAGATGACTTAGCTTTAATCTTCAAGAAGGAGGTGCGCTTATCAAGTTTCCAGACAGGTCAAAAAAAGTAGATTTTGAGCTTGCACTAAAACGAAGGGTGCAAAACTGTGTTAGTGTATTGCTCTTTTGATCATACTTCTTTTGGCTTTGCAGTTTGATAAGTTGACTTCCTTTTTTTGTGCAGCTGTGCTTTTGCACTAGAATGTTTATGTTTATCATTTAATGCTTTAAATATTTGAACGTTAAATCTTAAAAAGGTAAGGCATTAGTTTCGAAGCTTGTATATATATAAGACGTATAGATTGGATGATAGTTTAAGAAAAGCTTAGCCATTTACAGGAGCTTACGTCTGGATGTGTTTAGTCTAAGTGTATAATGCTTGAGACACACAGTCCATAAAAGAGACTTACTCTTGGATGGTCTCCATATGCAAGTATATCGGACGCTCGTTAAGATTGGCACATTCGATTCCACGGTTTGGACGCTGTAAATTCGTTAATTTTAAAAGAGACTTAAACATTAATAAGTTTATTATCTTCAAAACTTTGAGGGACTAGACGCTTCAACGTCTGTGGTTCCAACAGTTGCGGCACAGGAAGTCGTAGAAGGCCTCGCAAAGGATCTCCCGCCATCGAAGATATCAAATAAGAATGAGAAACCTAGTGGAACCACTCAAGGTAGTCATCCATGTAGGTCCATAAAGCCTTATGCGGCATAGCCGCTCCTCTGTCCCCCACATGTGCGTCCCAACCTCCCAGTCATCAAACTAGCTAGTAAACGATGAGAAAAGAACAGATGGAGGGCGAGGGATCCCCTGGATATAGCCAAACTGCCTGAGGACCCTCTTTGGTAGATGTGCGCTTATGTAGGAACCGCAGCGGATGAAACCTGAATAGAATGAGATCGACTCTAATGGGCAGACAACCCTATGTGTGTCATATGGCACCTGCACAACGTTATCCAACTACAACTGGTTCAGCGCCTGCATGGTCCCAAGTGCCTGTGCCCCTTATGGCATTCCACCGACAGAGGCGGGGCTGCTGCTTTGAGTAATCAATGCTCAGAGATCTCCACGGTGGTGGGGAAGTGCTCATAGATCCACACCTGTAATTGGTAACTAATAAATTAAATTACATAAGAAAAATAAACTTTAAACAAATATAAACCCAAAACACAAAACCATACCATTATGAGGCTCATGTATCCTCCAAACTGCACTATAGCTCGAAGGCTGATAATGCTAGGCTGGTCGTAGAGGAACACTAGTGTAGCTGAGCCCCGAGAATATCCTGCATATGCCTGGAGCTAGTGGAAGACGTCCAGATAGCAAACCTGGACATGCGTAAAGCCCTTGTTGGTGAATGCTGTGTAGTTAACAAGATTTAGGAGATATGCTATCGCAGTGAACGTTGTCTGACTAGCAGCGATGCGTGCAATGTATATGTATTTTTGGCAGGACAACTCCACGCGAGCTCCTTTCATTGTCGTAGTGTGTGCCTCAGCATGCGTAGCGCCTAGCTCGCTCATCAATAACCCAATGGCCTCATCATGGATGTAATAGACGTGCTTGCATACCTTACCTGTAATAGGAAAGTGTAGGAGACATGACATATCATGTAGGATGATGGTCATCTCCCCTACAGGCAGGTGGAAAGAGCTGGTGTCCTTATGCTACCGCTCAACAAAGGCATATACCATGCCCTTGTTGGCAGCAACATACTGTGCCTCTATAAGTGAGGCGAGACTCGAACTCTACATGAGTTCCGCCACCTGCGAGTGTGTGGACATCGACAATACTTTACCATTGTGACTAATCAGCCTTATCTCGCAACGTGGCCGTCCAATCCAAATATGTCTTGCAACATGGTCCTTATAGGACCTAAGCGGTGACAAATCTACAAGACCTCCTAGAAATAGAGGTCTAACAATCTGATGAGCCAAATTTGCCTTAGGCTCTTCTCCCTCCTGCACCTTAGGCTCTGCCTCAAGTACATCATCATGTACCTTTTCTTCATGTTGTTGCTACTATTGCTGTTGCTATCTGCACTGCCCTCTAGCTACTGTAGCCTATCTAGCTTGCTATGCAGATGCAGTCGGCGGTGGATGCCTATACGTGCCTGGTGCATCAACTAGCAGAGGGCCTCGTCAAGGACGAGGGGCACTAAATCTCGTGCGTGGCATAATGAACCTGAAAATTAGTTAGTAAATAATTAATAATCAAATATAATCAATATTATTAATTAGAAATATTCTAAAAATAATTAATTTCATTATTAAATTACTTATATTATCAAAAACAAATAATTTAAATTATTAAATTCATATAAATAATTAAAATAAATTTTTAATTTAAAAACACATAACTTAAATTATTTATTTCATTCAAAAAAAAACTATTTAAAAAACAAATCATTCAAATCATATAAATAATTAAATAAAAATTTAATTTTAAAACAAATAACTTACATTATTTAATTCATTAAAATAAAAAACTGTTTAAAAAACAAATCATTAAAATCATATAAATAATAATTAAATAAAAAATAAATTTAAAATTCATACAATAGACAACGGAATCGTGATTCTGTTGTGCATCTTCAAACAATGAAATCACAATTCCAAGTTAAATCTAAAATAAAAAATAAAAAAACACTCATCAGCATGCGAAGTTCCGACAAGAGTGTGGCCACCTGAAGGGGAGGCAAGTGTGGCTCTTCGGCGAGATGTTCTTCCGACGACTAAGGTTCGGGTGGTTAAAAAGAGTGAAAGGGAAAGGGTGAGAGGGCGGGTGAAAGGAGAGGGGAAAGGTGGAAAGTATTTTAAAAAGAAGGGGGAGGGATAGGAGGGGAGGGGACAGGGTAGTTAGGTCTTTATATTTATTTTTGAAAAACAAGGGGTGAAAAGAATAGAAAAGGGTATGGGAATAGCAGCCCCAAACTATTTTACTTGTGTATATGCTTGGGCCAACCAGATGTAAATCAAGCATTATTATTAAAAAAAACTCATTATTATTATCATCATAGTTAGCATCATTAGTACTACTATTAAAATAATGACTAATGCAGGAATTTTTTCCTCATCACCTCATAATATATAAAAATTAAAATGAAATTAATTGTAATTAGATTATACAAATTCTAAAAATAAAAAACAATATATCTACAAACATGTATAAATAACACTATCCTCTCTATATATAAATTAGAATAGCTATATTGAATGAGAGTGTTTATAGGACTATTCTTCAAATGTTTTAGTTGATTTTCTTTAACGAAAGCGTTTTTAGGGATTTTTTTTAACCACTTATCTCTTTCAGTCTATCTTATTTATTTATATTTCTAAATTGAATTTCAATTTTTTAAAAGAAATTATCAATAGTTAAAAAAAACTTTGTATTACAATATAAATTGTTTATCATAACTCTTAAATATTCCTCTTTATATATAAATTTGAATAACTATCTTGAACAAGAGCGTTTATAGATACTATTATTCAACGAGAGTGTTTTTAGCTCTCTTTTTTTAACAAGAGCTTTTTTAGAGTTTTTTTAACATCTTATCTCTTTCAATCTATCTTATTTATTTATATTTCTAAATCAAAATTCAATTTTTTAAAAGAAATTATCAATAGTTAAAAATAACTTTGTATCACAATATAAATTGTTTACCATAAATCTTAAATATATATGTTCAAAAATATTTATTTATTATGAATCTAGTTATAATATAATTTATACATTCAAAAGTATTTATTTATTATAAATTATAGTTATATAAAATAAAGACGTAAATTATATTTACAACTTTGTTCTTTAGAAAATTATACAACCTTCTTGGAGTTAATTATTATTTGTAATAATATTATATGCATTATCCGTATAAAAAATTGAGGAGATATATAATTTATTAAAAATAATAACTACAACATGTAAAATTAATATATAAAATAAAGAAGATCAGTGTAGTTTTCAAAACAAATAAAATGCAAGTGAAACTAACATTAAATTTAAAGAAAAGTCAATGTAATTATTTCTAAAAAGTAAAAATTAATATAAAAATGTACTCAAACTCAAAATAGTTAAATTATGTTGGGTAAATGTGTTAAAGATATATATTAGGTGGACAAATGAAAGTATATCGATACAAATTACATCAATTATTATATTATTTTAGAATTTTTATTGAATAATTTTATCTCAAAATTTATTATTGTATTATAAGTTTTCATCATATAGATCATATTTATAACATGTTATATTAATATAAAATTATTTAATATTCAATTGACATACATTAAACTCATATAATGTATATTTTTAAAATATATAAAAATAAAAACTCTTTAATTATATACTCATAGTTGTTTAATTTTGACAAAATTTAAAATAAACAATTAAGATAATATATAATTATAATTTAATAATTAGATCAATAAAAACATATTTTATATAAAATTATTAATAATGTAAGAATTAGTATAATTTATAATGGAGTAATTTAATCCCTCCACACATGACATGAGAATAAAAGAGTAATATGTGTTGTTTGATTAAAAATGTAAAATAAAGAAGTTAGGAGAATCTTTTTATTTTGGCTAAATTTGGCATAAGTAGTTGAAAAACTAGCTGAAAACTAAAAAATAAAAATTAATAGCCAAAAGTCGATAGCTTAAAAGTTGAAACTATTAACCTAGCTTATTGAATTATAAATATTGATATAATTATCTATCAAATTGCCACAGAATTGTCAAATGACATAAACAAAAATATTTATATATTATTTTTATATAAATTTATTTATTTATAGACAAAAAATATTTTTAGGCAATCAATTTTAATTAATTTTAAACTTTTGTAATTTTTTATTTAGATAAATTATTTTAATTATATTTTTTAGTTTCAATTACTATACCTTTTTATACTGTGCATTCTACTATTAATATCTGATATTATATCTTAAAATATTCTCAATTAATTTTAAAATAAAATAAAAATAACATAAATTTATGTAGAAATCATAATTTTATTATATTGCTTAATATGGTAATAAAACCTGTCTTATGTAAAAAGAGTAAAAAGTAAATTTATTAAATATTTTAAAAATAAAAAATAAAATAAAATATAAGAAGTTAAAAGTTAGGTAACATCTCAAAAAACATTACAAATCATTAAAAAACTAGTTTACCAAATTCTACTAATATAATTAAACAAGCTTTTCACTTAGTAAAAAAATTAAAAATTAATTTAAAATGATTGTCAAACATATTTCGTGCGTTAAACGCTACTGCATTCTTACTTACTTATTTTTTGTTTTCTTACATTTTTTTTACCATAATTTTCGTCCCGTCGGGGTTGTAAATTTGTAATTATTGCTGGTGAACATACTTTAACCTCTAAGAAGCTTTCGTTTAAAAAAATTATAATTTTTTTATAATAAGTTTTTAACCTTGCTATTTATTTATATGGAATTAGTTAAAAAAATTATACACTATTTAAGATAAACTAATTTTTAATTTATAGAACTTTTTAGTATTGATTATATTTTTTTTACATTTAGTTAATGACGAAAAATATTAATTTGAATGATCACATGATTTAATATTAAATAATGGAATATATACTGGTATTAATTAATTAATCGAACTGAGACTCGATTATTCAACGCTTGAATTTTTTTACTGGTAAATTGAAAATTATAGAGATAAATAAAAAAGTTAAGTTTAATGTTTTCTAAAATCTTGAAATTTTACTATACTTATAAGTACGTTTAGATAAGCTTTAAAATAAAAATATTTTTATGCTATCTTATTTTTAATTATCATTGTTAACTTTTGAAAGAATATTACTTATTTTTAATATTTTATTTTTATCAAATTAGTTCATTATTTTAAAATATTTAAATATATTTCGATTAAAAATATTTTTTACAATATGAAGATTAAGATTATACCCACTCTATTTATTTTTTACCTGTTTACTATTTAAGGAAAATTTGTTTTATTTATTTGTTCGTTGGAATTTATGACAATATTAATAATTATGTTTTTATTTATACCTTTATTTTTATTTAATTATTAAATATATTTAGTATAAATAAATAATAATAATGAATTAATATTAAGAAGATAAAAATAAGTTTAAATTCAATACAAATATTAATTATTTTTTTGTTCTATTTATTATCATCTAAAATGACTTGTTTGCTTGAAACAAGAATGTTGTGTATTAAGTCTTCGGTTTGAAGCTAGCATAACAAACAAACAAACAAAATTCTAAACTGAATAAATAAAAGAACATTCATTAAGAGTGAAAAATAAATAAATTTGTTCACCTAACGAAGAATGTGCTTGTACAACGTTTGAAGTTTTAAATTTTGTATAAACATTCTAATATTTAAAGGTACTTAATGCTTTTAAAATTAAGGAGAATTAATAAAAAATAAAAAATTTCGTGTTTATTTATTTTATTTTTGATGAATAATTTCTGTGTTTATTGTGTAACATGATAAAGAAATCGAATAAATCATCAATTTGGTCTGTCAAGTATTACTCATTCTCTTAAATTGTTCATAAAGTAATGAAATTATATAAGTGGTTTTAAAGTATTAAAAATTATACCAAATAGTCTCTCAAGTATTAAAAAATCTTTCAATCTAGTCTCTGAACATTAATGAAATGAGATATGTTATTCATACAATAATTTGCATAATAATTTATATAACATCATTTTTTGTATTTATTTTTTCCTACCATAACATTTATTACATTTCATAGTTCTCTTTTTTTTTTTTTTTAATTGTAAAATTTGTTGTATAAATAATATTTTTCTAATAAAATATATCAAATTAGAAATTAAAATAACAGATATTCAATACTTAAAAAATTTCTTATATAATATATTATTTTAATTAGGTTTAATATATTAGTTGGTACCTAAATTTTGAAGAATTTTTAATGAGGTCCCTGAACTAAAAAAATTTGTAATCAAGTCCTTGATCTTCTACAATTTTTGTAATTGAATCCTTAAGGTTAATTTGTGATGGTTTGAAATCGCTAGAAAATTTATAATTTGTGACAGTTTTACTATTTTTAAGGACTTAATTATAAAAATTGTAAAAGATCAAGGACTTAATTGTAATTTTTTTTAGTTCAAAGACCAAATTAAATTTTTTTCAAAAGTTTAAAAACCAACTGATGTATTAAACCTTTTAATTACTACTTGGAACAGAGTAATACTTAATACCAAATTAATGGTATACTCCAAAGAAATCTTAAATAAATTAACAAAGGTAAAAACGATGCCGTTTGATTCGGCTAGAGTGAGACCGTTACGTTTCGAGGGAGCGAGGAATGGGGTAGAAGTGGTGATCGGTGAGGCGAGGATGAGCACTGACACTGTCGCTTAGTATTGGCGATTGGCCAACTCACATTCCAAAGTCTTAACTAAAAAAAGCCGTTTCAATGTGTTCGTACTTTTGGTGGAGAGAGAGAAGGATCGCGCGAAAGAAGGTCTAAACAGAACTGGAGAGAAGAGAGTAGAGCGCCGTTTGAAAGAAGCAAAACAATTAGCGAGGCGGTGATCGGCGATGGCGACTCCGATCACTCCTAATTCCACAACACCTGCTTCGAGAAGTCCTCTCAGTGAGGAAGAAATCTGGAAGCGTCTTAAACAAGCTGGCTTCGATGAGAATTCTATTGAACAGAAAGATAAGGCTACGCTTGTTGCCTATATCGCCAAGCTTCAAGCTCAGGTTTATCTATCTACCTTTTCCTTTTCCCCTATAATTTGTACTTAGATGCATTGATATCTTTTTCTTTTTTTTTCAATTGTGAATATCTTATAGAAGGTCAACAAGGATTGATATGGAGTCTTGTTGGCTTTAACGCGAGATCTTCTTTCCGCGATGGTGCGGTATCGGCATGTGGCTGTGATTTCAATCCTACTTGTTGATTATAGGTTTAATGGATGGTTTCCATGCCTTGCAACTAATAGCAAGTGGATTAGTGTTTGGCAATGAAATGATTGGATAAAATGCTGTAGTCATTGTTTTGCGTATTGATTTGAACCTGTGGATGCAGAGTCAAATTCTGTTATTACATGCTTTTCTTTATGTTTATGGCTAAAATAGTTTCTAGACTCTGCACTCTGGAGCTGCGTAGACGTATGAGCAGTTATCATGCCGAAGGATCATAGATGTG
This sequence comes from Spatholobus suberectus, assembly GCA_004329165.1. Classification (NCBI taxonomy): domain Eukaryota; kingdom Viridiplantae; phylum Streptophyta; class Magnoliopsida; order Fabales; family Fabaceae; genus Spatholobus; species Spatholobus suberectus. The sequence continues at coordinate 85,641,966 of CM014730.1, read as the reverse complement.
ATTCTGGGAAGTAGTGGCATGTTATTTAGTACGTAATTTTGTTGGACTTTGTAACTAGTAGTGGGTGGTCAGTGAATTGCACATTGTTGTTCATGAGACAAGGGAAATTACGCTTTAAGCAAATTGTGCTATTTTTTGGTTTTTTATAAACTCCTTCTCTGCCTCGTAGCATATACTCTATTCAAGTTATTTTTGGTCCTTGGCCGACTCAAACGAGATTTGTTTGGTGCGGTTTAAACAGTTGTTGCATAATCATTATTTCTTAAATGGTTGGCATTAATCACGTGCAAAATAAACCCTGAAAATTGGGTAGATGCTTAATTTGCGAGTGAGTAGTCCTGTAAAATAGTCTGTTATCATTCAAATGAACCTTGTTTTCATCAATTGAATTACATTTTCAAGTGAATACTCCATAAAAGGTCGGTGGTTACTTTCATTTTAATCATTTAATGCAATATAGTCGTTGTGTTGCCTTATGCAAGTGCTAACAAACTCATTTTTACCTTAGTGCTTTTAGCCTTTCACTTTGTACTGACTTGTATTTTACATAGATATATGATCATCTGAACCATATGGGCCGTCATATAATCGAGAGAAAGGAATTGGCTTCCAAGTATCAGCAAGTTAAGGCTTTGATCGATTCATCTGAGTTTATGCATAAGCATGATTCAGCCATGCATTTATCTGCATTAATTGAAGCAAGGAAACGGGAAGAAAGCTTGAAGAAGGCAGTGGGAGTCAAAGAAGCATGCATAGCAAGTGTAAGCTTGTTGAATACAATTTTTATTTCATATAAAGTGGCCCTTTCTTCCTAAATGTTTGTGTATTTACTATTCACTCTAGCTTGGGTATTTTATTGATTTATGTAGCTTGAGAAGGCCTTGCATGAGATGCGTAATGAATGTGCTGAAACAAAGGTTTCAGCTGAGAGTAAATTTTCTGAAGCACACCAATTGATAGACGAAGCACAGAAAAAATCTACTGAGGTTGAGGCCAAACTGCGTGCTGCAGAATCCTTTCAGGCAGAAGCTTGCAGATATAACAGTGTTGCAGACAGGAAGCTTCGGGATGTTGAAGCACGTGAAGATGAACTAAGGAGGCAAATCATATCATTCAAATCAGAGTATGTATTTGTATGATTATAAATTTATAATTATAGTTTACATGTTTACTATCTACCAATTTCTTTTATGTTATCTTGGACATGTTGCGTTCATCTACATTGTGCTGTTTAGAAATATTTCTTTTGGAGGGTCCTGTGCTTTGATTTATACATGGATGTTAAAGATGAGGTTATGAGACAAGCCAAGAAAAAAAAGTTGGTGGACTGAATTTGCTTTTGCCGTGGGCTACATGGTTGAACCTTTATTACTTAATATATTTTCTCATCATTTGAAATCATTACAAAATTATATATAATGCAGCGAACAGTTGATGCTGCCATACCTTCCTTAAGCAACACACTAACTGAACTTGTGTTCCAAGTTATGGTTTTATTTTGCAGTTTCGTTTGCTGTGTGTGAGATCATAATCCACCTGCAATGCTGTAATATTTTGATAGACGGATATTTGTTTAGAAATTAAGTTGTCCTATTTCTCACACTCTCTCAGTTGTGATGAAAAAGAGAAGGAGATAATTCGTGAAAGGCAATCCATTTCTGAAAAACAAAATAGTTTGCAGCAAGAACAGGAAAGGTTGCTACAATCACAAGCCTTGCTCAACCAGAGAGAGGACCACCATTTTAGTAGATCTCAGGAATTAGATAGTCTTCAAAAAGAGTTGGAGGACACAAGAACAAATATTGATAAGGAACATGGAGCCCTTTGTGACGAGAAAACCAATTTGAAGTTGATTGAGACCACCCTAACAAGAAGAGAAGAGGTTCATTTTCGAAAATTCTCTGTTGGGTCAAGGTTAAACTAGTATTAAGTATTTTTCTAACTTTGCCTTGTTCACGTGGATTTATGTTTCGTGAATACAGACACTAACTAAATGGGAAACTGAGCTGAACAAGAAAGAGCAAGAGTTGCTTGATTTTCAATTGAAACTTGTTAGTCGAGAATCTGTATGTTTTCTCTGTCCCTCTATTATCTGTTCATTTCAACTTGTGAACTTTTCTTTATGTTATTGTTTCTTTAATTCTGTTCAATGGAAAATGTAGGATGAAATTCAGAAATTTACAGCTGTTCAGGAAGCTGCATTGAGAGCAAGAAAGACTGATTTTGAAGCTGAGCTACAAATTCAGCTCAACTTGGTTGAGAATGAAATTGAGATGAAGAGACGGGCTTGGGAATTGAAGGAAGTTGATTTTAAACAACGAGAGGACCAACTCCTGGAAAGGGAGCATGAGTTGGAAATTCTGTCAAGGGCACTGGGTGAGAAGGAGAAGGATCTGGTGGATATGTCAAGTGCTCTTAAAGAAAAAGATCAAAGTCTGAGAGCTTCTGAAAAGGAATTAGCGTTAAATAAAGTTCTTTTGCAAAAGGAGAAAGAAGAGATTGAGAAAACAAAGTTAGATCTACAGAAGTCTTTGGTATCATTGGAAAATAATTTAAGGCAAGTTGACCATGAGAAGGAGAGACTAGAGGCTATGAAAAGTGAAACAAATGACTTGTCAGTTTTGGAAGTGAAACTAAAGGAAGAAATTGACCTTGTAAGATCTCAAAAGTTGGAGATTGTAGCGGAGGCAGAAAAGCTTAAAGTAGAGAAATCAAAGTTTGAAGCTGAGTGGGAGCTTCTTGATGAAAAGAAAGAAGAGTTGCGGAAAGAAGCAGAATACATAGCAGAGGAAAAGAAGGCAGTTTCAACTTTCATTAAGAAAGAGCGTGACAAGCTAAGACAAGAGAAAGAAAATACGTGTAATCAGTACACCCGAGACTTGGAATCGCTTTCCTGCAAACAAGAAGAGTTCATGAACAAGATGGCACATGAACATGATGAGTGGTTTGGCAAGATACAGCAAGAGCGTGCAGATTTCTTGCAGGACGTTGAGATGCAGAAGAGGAATATGAATATCCTTATTGAGAAGAGGCATGAAGAAATAGAAAGTTATTTGAAGGAAAGAGAAAAATCTTTTGAGGAAGAAAAAAACAATGAACTCGAATATATTAATGCTCTTAAGGAAAAAGCAGCGAAAGAGTCTGAACAAGTTTCCTTTGAGATGAGAAGACTTGAAGCTGAGCGAGCAGAGATAAGTTTGGACCGTGAACAGAGAAATAAGGAATGGGCTGAGCTAAATAAATGCATTGAGGAACTCAAGGTTCAAAGGGATAAGCTCCAAAAGCAGAGAGAACTGTTGCATGCTGACAGAATTGAAATTCATGCTCAGACCGAAGAATTGAAAAAACTAGAGGATCTTAAAATTGTCTCTGATGATATTTCTCTGACCGAATTGCTTAATTCTGATATGGAATCTAACCAACGAAAAATCTCTACGAAGAAAAATTTGAAGCAGTGGACTTTTAAACATGATGATCATTTAAATTCCCCCAAGGATGCTAATAGGATTGGCAATGGTTTTGACACTCCATTTGTGCGGAAGTCATCTGTTGTTTCTCCTCCTAGCCCTGTTCGATTTTCATGGATCAAACGATGCACCGAACTAATTTTTAGGCGTTCCCCTGAAAAGCTACTCATGCATGATGATGATGATAAGGCTGTGGTTTCTCACATTTCTGATGTTAGCAATGGTCAAAAGCACTTGACGAATGACAAATCTCTTGATAATGTTGGCGAGAGGCTGCAAAGCAGATTTTCTTTTGGAGAACCGAAAGTAATACTTGAAGTACCATCTCCATCGGATGGATGTCACGTGAGCAAATGGAAAAGAGGCCGTGGGAACTTTGGAATTGGAGATCCACTTCAAGATACAAGGCAGAATAAGAAACTGCGATCAGAAGAAAAACGAATCAAGAACCCTTTAGACCAGGTCACTACATACAGGTACAACCTTGGTTATCTGTCTGCATATTATTTAACATATAGTCAGCAATTTTTATATTTAGGTGCATTATGGATTCTGGGAGTTATCTATTGGTTTTTATTTTCAGTGCGATTCCGACCCAATCAGATGCGTCAAAGGTTCAGCAGTTGTCCATATTATCAAATCAAACACTACGGAACACTGAAGGTACTCGTGTAGCGATGGTAGATAAGGTTATACATATATCAGAGGTGACTTCCGAGAGGATTGATGCTATCAGTGTCCCCAATCAAGAATCAACGGATCATTTGCATAATCCTACAATTGGAGTAGACAAATGTGATCTTCATGGGAACAAAATTGATCAATCAAATTCTCAAATTATAGAGATAGATATACCTTGTGGATCCAGTGTTTTCACAAAATCAGAAGAAATATGCAAAGGAAACAGCGGACATGCAAAGGAAACAGTGGACAAGTTTCGGGGCATTGTTAGATAGTGAGTTACACTCACTTTGCTTCTGTGTTTCTTTTTTGTGTGGATACATTCATTCGTACATAATATATCTTACATTCATTGCTTGTAAATTGTAGTTCGAAAGTCTAATTTAACCTGCTTTCACTTGAGTCTACACTCTACTGTCTAATCTACAAATTTTGACATTAGAATTTGGACTCTCTTCTAGTTTATTCTCTTGTATTTTCTGTTTTGACACATATTCTAGTTGCAAATAGGTATGTATCCCTTTCTGTTTTGTCAATGAATGATATTATATGTTCCTGACACTGTCTGAAACTTTGAGTAATAATTTAATTTTGTAGTGTTGATCTTGTCTGATGAACAATGGTTAACCTAGCAGTTTAGCTGCCATCCTAGGCCTGGAAACTTTTGCCTTTTGTAGGCTGTCTTTCCAAGTTCCTCTCTGATATTTCTGCATGTGTGTTTTTCACTGTTCAGAACAGGGACTATGGGTGATGGATATGCAGATTGGTAATGATATTTAGCGTTGTTAAAACGTGTACCAGGGTTGTATGAGGTGTTCAATACTAAAACATTTCTATATGTATGCTCCTCAGATAATGATGCATTTTGAAATATATCATATTGGTTGGGTTCATTCTTCTCTTTGAATGCAGGACATCAATGGAGTTTGGAGAGGTTAGTCGATTTATTGATTGGTGGCTTGGACTAGAGGGCATCTATGAGGAGATCATAACAACTTGGGGAGTCCGTTGTGTGCACATAATTATATGGATGCCGTTGCGTCTTGAAAGTAGGTTGCTGTACTGTTGCTATCATAGTTCGTAAATACGGTGGTTCTGCACTTCAAAAAGAATAAGAAAAAGAAAAGAGAGCATAAACTACTTAAAAAAAGGGAATAAGGAGGGGAAATTAAAGAACATTGCCCCACAAATATGAGGATATTGGTTTTAATTTAGTGAGTTTTTCTAGCATGGTTTTGTTTGTCGCTTGAAAGTTGAAACCCTCCTGATTTGAGTTTCTGATCCAGGGTTGAATTGTATGACCATAGTTGTGTTCTTGTATATGACGTGGTCAGTATGAAGCTGTTGGTAATGTTTGGCTGGTTCTTATTGTTTGACAAAGGCTAAGGTGGGAGACCTTGCCATGTCTCCCACCGAGGGAAACCAATATTTCACCGTTAGATCTATTAATATTTAAATGTACGGTTCAGATTTTTTTTGTCATTTTTCTTTTTCTTTTCTTTTTTTTCTTTGTCTTTTCCGAATTGTCCTTGCCCCTTCTCCCTCATTCCAACTCATGCAACTTCCGTCATTGTAGCAGCGACACCGACAATGGCGGCAACACCTCCACCTTCATCGCCATGGCCACCGCGGCAACTTTCATTCAGATTTTTTCTCTTCATTTTCCCCTCCTCTCCTTGTCTTCATCCTTCGAACTTGCTTATCTTTTTCAGATCTGAGATTACTTCCCTTTTTTAGACTTTCTTCCCCTCCCTCTTTGACACAAGGTCCGCATGGTCGACCTCTCTCAATCTCACGTCCACGCCGTGCTTCGTTGCATCGACACCATCGTCGACCGCGTCGACTCCCTTGAAGGCATCACAGTACTCTTGATGCCAAGGACTATGAGTCTGTCGCACGTTACATCCAGATCTGGAAACCAAAAAAAGCGGTGTTGGTGTTGGTGTTAACTCCATAGCCCCAATCGCAAATAGCAAAAGGATTTTTTTTGTGTGTAAACTTTGAAACTCTTAACAATTTGTCTCATTTGTTGAATAAAAACACCTTTGTGAACTTATTCCATAGGAAGAGAAGAATCCTAGCTAGATTAGAAGGTGGAGGGTCCAATCGCAAACAACACTAACGGGGTCTTTCAAAAGGCAAGCAAGTGCTACCCGTGTAGTTGCAGTATTGCATCCAGCTGTTGGAAAGTAATGGGTAATAAGTCAGTAAGCTATTCCATTACTGCAATGCAATGCAATGGAATAGGTGCTGAAGGAGGATGAAGATGTCAGGGGGTTGTTGAGGAAAGAGGGTATATTGTTGGAGAATTGGGTGGAGAGAGAAAGGAATAAGGACAAATCAGGAAAAGAGGAAAAAATAGAAAAAAAAGAAAAAGAATAAAGAAAGAACAATCTAAGCTGTTGATTTTAAAACTATCATATCTAATGATTAAAATTCTCTTTCCTATAGTGGGAGACATGACAAGCTCTCCCACCTTAGCCTTTGTCGGTTCTTATTAAGTTATCTTGCGTTACTACTGTAAGTTAGACTCAGGCTAGCGTGCGTTAGTTGTTCGTATCTTGCACCATGCGTAAGTAACTGCTGACCGTTAGATATCCATTGAGAAAATGAAAGGCTGAGATTTTGTAATAGTCCACCGGTTTATAGGAGGTTTTTCACCCTTTGTTTTAATAAAATAAAAGTCCACGTGGAATAAGATACATTGTGAGTGTATGGTGCAGTGTTTTAAAAATCGGCTTGGACTGGCCGGTTGGACCAGGAACCGGTCTGAGCCAGTGATCGAATCGAACGTGCCATCGACCCGGTTTGACTTGGTGGGTGAACCGACCAAACCGGTGAACCAGCAGGTCAAACCGGTCAGTTGATCCAGATCGATTCAAAAAAAATTATTTTTTTAAAGCGTGAAATGACGTTTTTTTAACTATAACTATTGAAAAAATATAAAAATCCCGACTTATAATATAATTTACATATTTAAAAATATTTATTTACCAATGATAATAATTACCAAAATTATGAATGCAAGTATGTATATGACATAAATATCTCTTGTGTTAACATGAATACATAACATTTATTCACTTGTTCTTGTTTGTTTGACTTTAATGCGTAACCTCTAGTCCTTTCACCTTCATCTTAAATATAATTGTTGATTGTTAATTTATTTATGGTTTACACATGACCATTAAAATTTAATTTAATAAATTTTATAAGTATGAAATCTATATGTCATGAATATTTTTAAATTTTTTAATAGATATTGATTCATGTGGTTTAATTAATTACCTTTTAGTTTGACCATTGACCCAATAACTTAATATTTTGACCGAGTCGATGACCAATCCGAGTTTTAAAACATTGAAATGGTGGCATTGCTTTTCCCTCTCGGTGGTCATCATACCTGGTCTGACACGAGCACGTAAAATGAGATCCCCGTTTGGTTATTTGTTGATGTCATTTAAGATGATGGTCCAAAATTTATTGGTAAGAATAAAATGACATTGTTACGTTACTGTATTTGGTGTAAATGACAAAAAAAATTGTTAAAAAAATTGAACATGACGTAATTACATATGCAAATATATGAAATTGTCATAGTTGGGCATTATTTACAACATCGAAGAAAAAATGTTTTATATGAAATCCTTTTTATGAAAAATAATTATGATTAAGTACAAGAAAGAAGATATATTTTTTAATTCACTCGTTTGGATAAAAAATTTAGAAATTAATCTATTATAAATTATAAAAAAGGTTTTGTCACGTAGACAGATGTCATGTGACATTACCGTATTCATTTTTTTTCTTACCTAAATTATATTGATTTTATTTTTATTTTTTTAATTTATAATAACATTATTATATTTAATTATAGTAACAAAAGCGTTCATAACAAGTATATATTCTAATTAATTTAACCAATTAAATCATTAAATTTTAAATAGATTTTAATTTTATGTAATATGATAATTAATTTATTAAATTTTATGAAATATTTTTTATAATTATGATAATTTTTTGTTTATTATCACGATTTTATAATAACTTACTGTAAATAATGATAATATAATTTGCCACGTAGGTAAATATCACATGACATGATCACACTATTTTTAGTTTTTTGCCAAAATGCCACTGAAATTTTTATTTTATTTTTGAATTCATAAAAATACATAGTTATAGCAATTAAGGTGATTATAACGAGTATATATTTTGATTATTAAATCAATCAATTAAATCATTAACTTTTACATTGATTTTAATTATATAAAACACAGTAACAAATTTATTAAATATTATGAGTTTTTTTTGTAATTACAAGAATTAATTACCAAGTGATCAATTTTTTTATTTTCAATTCAAAAAAAATACATAATTATATTAATTAAGTTAATTATAACCAATATGATTTTCATGATTTGAACATTTAAATTGATAGCAAAAATATATATTCTGATTCAAATTCAAATTAATTAATAATATGAATATATATTCTAATTCAAATTTATAGCAGTTTCAAATTTACAAAATCTTTCATGATTTAAGTCTCTTGAAACAAAAAGTCATATGATCAAATCATCTATAAATACCTATGTACACATTGTTATTGTTCATTTTCATCATTTCTTTATGAAATAATTATTTGCTAACATTTTTTTTGTTCCTTGTATTCAGTTTCAATGGTGGGATAAATACAAGCAAGAAATACAAATCTACCAATCTTTTTGTTCTTTCTCTAAGGTAAATTTTATCTTTTTCAATTTTACTTGAATTTTTTTTCATATTTTGTCTAAATATTTAGTATTGAAAGTTTGTTTGCTAGCATTAATTTTACGAGAAAACAAGCCATGTACTGACAGTGTAAAGTAGTTTTATACTATCATCCAATCACAAACCATCATTTATTGTAACTTTGTTAACTTTTATAATAAATATTTTAAAAGTCATATCAATGGTGATTTTTGATTAGTTGACAATATAAAACTTTTTACACTGACAATGCATTACCATTAAACTCTAATTTTACAATTGCTTGACTTTCAACTATTGAAATAACATAATAGACTTAAAGGAAGGTTTTACAAAAGAAGATATAGAGAGTTGTACTATATTATCAAAATAAGGTTCGATCTTTTTTTATTTTTCTTATATAAATTTTATTTAGGCTTAAATATATTTTAAGTCTATGCAAATATGACTTTGTTTGGTTTTAGTCCTTGCAATTTTTTTTGTTATTTTAGATCCCTGATATTTTCTTAGTGTTTTTTTTAGTCCTTACCATTAACTATGGTTAATTTAGTGTTGACATGACTAACAAAATAAAGAATTTTAATTAAGAGAATTAAGGTAATGAAGAATATTTTAAATTAAGATAATTATATTATTTTTAGGTGTGTAATTCAATTAAGTAATTTATTTATTATTTTATATAAATAAGGTAATTATATATAATTTAATTTTATAATTTACTTTTAATTTTAATATATTATGAACAGTGATTTTTTATTGCTTTTAATATTGTTCTTACTTTTTGATTCACTAATTTATTTTTAACATTGTAATTCTTTTAAAAAAATTATAATTTACTTAGACACTTATAATTTTCTTTTAATATATTACTTTGATTTTTTTTTCACATTTCAATTCATTAATTTTGACTAATTGTAATATAAGTTACTTTTTTTAATATATTACAAGCAATGATTTTGTCTTTAAAGATAAATTTTTTCACATTTAATTATTTCGTTGAATAGTGAAACAAGTATAAAAAGCATTTGTAGAGGTCAACAAATAAATGATGTAAAATAGAATGAAAGGAAAGTATTTTAAAATCAATTAAATGAACTTATTTCGGTAATTAAAACAAATTACAAAAGTCATTAAGAAAATTTTTGGCTTAATTGCATTTTGTACCACCCAAGTTTTATCATTTTACAAATTTTGCTACCATGGTTTTTTTTTCTTGCATTTTGCCACCTTAATTTTCAAATTTTGTGAATTTTGTCCAATTTTGCGAATTTTTATCTAATGAACAGTTGATGATTGTGCAAAATTTGCAAAATTTCAGAAATAAGATGACAAAATACAAGAGAAAAAAAAATAGTGACAAAATCTGTAAAATGATAAAACTTAGGTAACACAAACTGCAATTAAGCTAAAAAATTTAAAGTGTGGTAAAGACGTGAAAATTTACAATTTGTCCAATAAAAATTATTTTTTATATAAAATTTAATTCAAGGTTTTGTAATGATAAGAAAAAAAATTATTTAAGTAAATTATATTAAATATTTTGACGTTTTATTTATATGTAAATTTTTAGTATTTTATGACATATTAAACAATGTTATAATTTGTTGTCGGTTACAAAAATTAAAAATAAAAGACAAATAATTTCTTATCGATTACAAAAATTTGTTAACGATATAGCATGCATTTATTTGAATAAATAAGGGCAACAAAATGTTTTGTGCATTACACATTGTACTACATATCAAAATGTATTTTTACAAAATTTGTTCATTATGTTCCTCATCTAATGTTATCTCTTTCAACCCCTATCAACAACAAAAAATAAACACTTATTTTCACAAGAAATATCAAATCCAACACACTAATATAGTACTTGTTCATCATTATTACGAGGAAAAAGATCCTCTCCAATTATATGAAAACTGGATGTAATCTTAATCTTTGATTAATTTTAATAATTGACAAATTTAAATAAAAATTATGCATTGAATGGTGAAAATTAAAAACTAGACACTCTCCACTTTTTTTTAACAGAAGAGGATCCGAGTGTTTCCATTGCCTCTCAAATAAATGTTGCGTCTAAATCTTCTCCATAAATGTCCATACCTGCAAAATAATGCACAACATATTACTGAAACATACATTAAAAAATTTAAATACAATCAAATAAATCAAATACCATTGTATATATTCAAAAAACAGAATTCAAAATACATTACAAATCCCAATAAAGTATCATCTATCCCCTCCATTTTTTTTGTCACTGTAAGCAGAGCCGTAAACGGATACACAACCACTCAAAAAGTAAAAAAAAAATTACCTCACAAATGAAATATACACACAGAGACGCTTGCTTTCCACGCTAATGCCCTCCTAAGAGTGAGTTGTCCACAACAATGGGTACCGCCACCTATAAAACTTCAGTATCCACCTGTCCTTGACACGTTGTCTCCAAAAACGTCCTCATTCACACTAGAAATCCAACTTCACGATCATTTTCTTCGACATCGCTTCTGTCAACTTCTCCAACATTCGGCAACCATACTAGCTTAGTCGAAAATGTTAAAAATATAAATGGGTCTGCTTTCGGTAATGAAATAGGTAAGAGGACCAACGGGTAGGAGCAATGGGGATGGGGAAGGAAAAATAGGAACGAATAAAACTGGGTTTGCTTTCGGGAACGAACCAGGTAACAGGACCACCGGGTAGGAGAAATGGGTTTGCTTTTGGGAACAAACCAAGTAAGAGGACCACTGGGTGGAAATAATGGGGACAAGGGGGGAAGGGAACGAAAAATTTGAAATCGAGGATCTCATTTCACGTGCTTCTGTCAGACCAGGTATGGCAACCACCGGGAGGAAAGCAATGCCACTGTACACTCACATTGTGTCTTATTTTCACGTAGACTTTTATTTTATTAAAACAAAGGATGAAAAACCTCCCATAACCGGTGGACTATTACAAAATCTCAACCTTTCATTTTCTTAATGGACATCTAATTGTCAGCAGTTACTCATGCACGGTACGGGATATGAATAACTTACACACCCTAGCCTGAGTCTTGTTAGTTAATGCTGTGATTCATCGTTTTGTTGGGGTGTCTGATGCTTTTACAAGAAGGCATCAAAATTGTCGACAAATGCTTTTTACAAGGAATGTAAAATTGTAAATGTGGTTTTGCTTCATTTTTCAATATCTTGCAAGTATGAATGCATTGGTAAATACACATAGGGTTCGTTTGATAGGCAGGATAGGATAAGATAAAATAGAATAAGAATATAATAAGATAAGAGCAAGATAAATTATAATTTTATCTAATGTTTGGTGCACATTAGATATTAAACCAGATAACAATAAG